>BSYR01000002.1:8621250-9982500 GCA_030270665.1 Hibiscus trionum
TAACTACACCTTTCTTTTATTGCACTTTTCGTTTTAGTTTTTGTTTTTTTTCTCTTTTAATTTTTCTTTTTCTATTTTTCGTTAGTACTTTAAACTCTTGCTTTTCACAAGGTTATCTTGTTTATGCACAGATCTAAAAGAGGTGAAGATCCTGAGTATCCATTAGATCCGGAAGTTGAACGTTCATTCAATCTTAGGAACCGACTTCGTTACGTGCTAGCCAGGAACGAGTACCTTGAAGAACAGTTAGAGACAATGGCATACCAAGGAGATAATCCTGCTGCTAGAGATGGAGTTGTTATACCGCCTATCGGCGACCCGCCTACAGCAGCCGGACGACGGTCATGCCGTGACTACATGCTGAATGATCATGTAGAGCTGGAGACCACGCTGCCGGATATTGAAGTTGATAACTTTGAGCTTAAACTTGTCATGTTGAGTATGATCAACAATGCCGGACAGTTTAGTGGTGCTGTGGCAGAAGATGCTAGGGAGCATCTCAAAACGTTCCAGGAGATCTGTGGTTCGTTTAGACTGCCAGGAGTTAATCCAGAGATACTGATGCTTCGGTTATTCCCCCATTCATTGAGGGACAGAGCTAAAACTTGGTGGAATAAACTTACGCCGGGTTCAATTATGACTTGGGCAGATTTATCTCGTGAATTTTTATCTCATTTTAATCCTTCGCATTTATCTGAGCGATTACGTAATGAAATTGCTACTTTTCAACAGGAAGATGACGAGCCGATGCACGAGGCCTGGGACAGATTTACTACTCTTCTTCGGAACTGCCCAATGCATGGATTCCCCGTCTGGAATCAGGTAACTAAGTTCTATAATGCTGTTAACCTACAAACTCGTATTCGAATTGATTCTGTAGCAAATGGGCTATTATTGGATAAAGATCCAGACGAGGCATTGCAAGTTTTGAAAAATCTGGCCAAGAATGAGGAACAGTTTCCGACCGCAAGAAGAGGGGGTAAACGGGTACTTGCTGTCAAGGACTATGAAGCCGACAGCACGTTGAAATCACAGGTAGCCTTCCTTACTAAAGCAATGAAAAGGTTATTAAATGATGATGGTCAACAAGGATTTGCTGTAGAGGAAGTATGCGATGTCTGTGAGGGAAATCATAGTCGGGATGAGTGCCCAATACAGTTAGAAGAGGGAAAATACGTTGGAAATTACAACAAGCCGAATTACAACTCCAACAATTATAATCCCAATTGGAGGAAGGATCCCAAATTTTCCTGGAGTAACCCCAATAACGCCCTGAATCCTCAAGCACATAATCAGAATCAGGGAGGACCTAGATTGCTGACGCGACAGCAACTGCCGCCGCACCTGCCGCCGCAGCAGCCACCAGCTGCCACGAGCAGTATACTGGAACAGACTCTGGCCACCTTTATGTCTCAGACAGGAACTTATATTGAGAATATGAATCAGTTTGTCAAGAAGACAGAAAATTTCATGGATAAAACAGAGATGAGGATGACAAATCATGAGGCTACTTTGAAATCTCTGGAGACACAAATGGGTCAGGTTTCTCAACACATTAAGCCGAGGCAGAATGGAGGATTCCCTAGTAATACTGAAAATGCTAGGCCACCCACACATGAGCAGTGTAAGGCAATTATTACTAGGAGTGGGAAGAAACTACCGGGGCCGAAAAAAGAAGTTGAAACAGGAAAGGAACCAGCTTTAGACCAACCTGCCGAGGAAGCTGCCCCGACAGGTGATAAACAGACTGCTGTCGATGAGCCTGTCACGACAGCAGACGCGACAGAGGAGAAAATTGATGAACCTAAACCTCCTCAGATTCGTATGCAGTGGGAAGGACGTATTGCTGATTACCGTCCCCCACCTCCTTTTCCTCAACGGATACAGCAAGCTAAGCAAGAATCTCAACTTAAAAAGATTTATGATAATTTTAAGCAGGTTCATATTAATATTCCGCTGTTAGATGGCGTTAGGGAGATGCCCGGTTACGCCAAATTTCTCAAAGATGTCATGTCAAAGAAATATAAACTTGGGGAATTTGAAACGGTAAGGATGGCAGATGGTTGCATGAGTATTCTTCATCGGCAGCCACCCCAGAAAAAGAAGGATCCGGGGAGCTTCATCATACCTTATGTAATCGGAGACAAATATGTGGGTAAGGCACTTTGTGATCTTGGTGCTAGTGTTAATTTAATGCCAAAGTTTGTTTTTCAGAAGTTAGGTATTGGAAAGGCGCGGCCCACGACAGTAACTCTGCAGCTGGCAGACCGCTCTTACGTTCATCCAGAGGGAAAGATTGAAGATATTCTGGTAAGAGTGGATAAGTTTTTTTTTCCTGCTGACTTTCTTATTTTAGATTGTGAGGCAGATGAAAACGCACCAGTCATCCTTGGGCGACCCTTCTTAGCCACGGGAAGATCACTGATTGATGTGGAGAAAGGAGAACTCACCATACGAGTAAACGATCAAGAGATTAAGTTGAATGTTCTCCAAGCAATGAAACATGCTGATTTGGTTGAGGAATGCAAGGCCATCATTGAAGTTATCCTTGATCAACCCTGCATCTGGTCGAGCTGTCACGACAGCACTGATGACAGCACCGACGACAGCAACTCCTCGGACTATGATACATCTGATACCGAAGATCAGGAGGAGGTAAACTGGTTAGGCAATCGTCCAGGTAAGTTATTCGAACCTTTGAATTATACTTCGGATAACCATTTAATCCAAAAGCCATCTACTATTGAACCACCTGCCTTAGAACTGAAGCCCCTGCCAGGGCAGCTTAAATATGTCTTTCTTGGTTCAAATGATACGTTGCCCGTAATCATCTCTTCTAAGCTGCCGCAGGAACAGGAACGACAACTAATCGACATGCTAAGGCAGCACAAAAAGGCAATTGGATGGACGATAGCAGACATTCAAGGCATTAGTCCGGCGTTATGCATGCACAAAATCCTCCTCGAGGGAGATCATAAGCCGACTATTGATGCCCAGAGGCGGCTAAACCATGCGATGAAAGAGGTGGTGCGTAAAGAGATAATTAAGTGGTTAGATGCTGGTATTATTTACGCCATCTCCGACAGCAAATGGGTGAGCCCGGTGCAATGTGTTCCAAAGAAAGGAGGCATGACCGTGATAACCAATGAGAACAATGAATTAATCCCAACCAGGACTGTGACCGGTTGGAGGGTTTGTATGGACTATCGGAAGCTCAACAAAGCTACCCGAAAGGACCACTTTCCTTTACCCTTTATTGATCAAATGCTTGATAGATTAGCGGGTAAATCTTACTATTGTTTTCTTGATGGTTACTCAGGTTACAACCAAATTGCTATCGCACCGGAGGATCAAGAAAAGACGACTTTCACCTGCCCCTACGGAACGTACGCTTTTAGGAGGATGCCGTTTGGACTATGTAATGCACCTGCCACCTTCCAAAGGTGCATGATGGCCATATTCTCCGATATGGTAGAGGACTTCCTCGAGATATTCATGGATGATTTTTCCATCTTTGGAGACGATTTTGAGAGCTGCCTCGGCAATCTTCAAAAGGTACTTGAAAGATGTGAAAAAGTAAATCTTGTTTTGAATTGGGAAAAATGCCACTTTATGGTGGATGGGGGGATAGTCCTTGGCCATAAGATTAGCTGCCGTGGGATAGAAGTCGACAGGGCTAAAATAGAAGTAATTGGGAAGCTGCCGCCGCCGACCACAGTCAAGGGCATTAGGAGTTTTTTAGGGCATGCTGGTTTTTATCGAAGGTTTATTGCAAATTTCTCAAAAATCACCAAGCCCCTATGCCATCTTTTAGAGCAGAACCGACCCTTCGACTTTAATGAAGAATGTACTGAAGCATTCAAGGTTCTGAAGGAAAAACTGGTAACAGCCCCCATAGTACAGCCACCAGACTGGACATAGCCATTTGAGATTATGTGTGATGCTAGTGACTATGCCGTCGGGGCAGCACTTGGGCAGCGCAGAGATAAGTTGTTTCATGTCATATACTATGCCAGTAAAACATTGAATGACGCCCAAGTGAACTACACCACCACAGAAAAGGAGCTATTAGCTGTGGTATTCTCCATCGACAAGTTTCGTTCTTACATACTTGGAACGAAGGTAATAGTGCACACAGACCATTCTGCCCTCAAGTATCTGTTCGCGAAAAAGGATGCAAAGCCTCGATTGATACGGTGGATCCTGCTATTGCAAGAGTTCGACCTTGAGATCAAGGACAAAAAAGGGACAGAAAATCAGGTGGCAGATCACTTGTCAAGGTTGGAGAAGGGACAGAGTCTGCCAATCGATGAGACAAACATACTGGAGACCTTCCTAGACGAGCAGCTCTTTGTTGCCGCAATCGCTGTCGCGACAGCCATGGCGGCAGGTAAGTCTTCTGAATTCCCCTGGTACGCTGATTTCCTTAATTTTATAGTTAGCGGAATACTTCCTTCTGATCTTAATTATCAAGCCAGGAAGAGGTTCCAAAATGATGTCAAGCATTATTATTGGGACGAACCTCTTCTTTTCAAACTATGCGCAGATCAGGTTATAAGGAGGTGTGTACCACACGAAGAACAAGAAGACATTCTCCATCACTGCCACGCTTCACAATATGGAGGTCACTTAGGAGGCAATAAAACTGCTGCCAAGGTGCTGCAGTCAGGGTTCTACTGGCCGACACTGTATAAAGATGCACAGAACTTCTACAAGAACTGTGACCGATGCCAGCGGATAGGTAACATCTCGAGGAGAAACGAGATGCCACTGCAGAACATTCTGGAAGTCGAGATCTTCGACGTTTGGGGGATTGATTTCATGGGACCTTTTCCATCTTCATGTGGAAATCTATACATCCTCTTAGCAGTGGATTATGTCTCTAAGTGGGTTGAAGCCATCGCCGCTCAAAAGAATGATGCCAAGATAGTCCAAAAGTTTTTGCACAAAAACATTTTTTCTAGATTTGGCATCCCCAAGGCGATTATCAGTGATGAAGGGAGACATTTTGACAATAGGGTTATTGCTGCCGCCTTGAATAAATATGGTGTCAAGCACAGGATCGCGACAGCATACCACCCACAGACCAATGGACAAGCTGAGATATCTAATAGGGAAGTTAAGAACATTCTTGAAAAGATGGTTAAGCCAACTAGGAAAGATTGGTCTTTACTCCTTAATGATGCATTATGGGCATATAGGACAGCTTTTAAGACTCCATTGGGCATGTCTCCATATCGATTGATCTATGGAAAAACCTGTCACTTGCCTGTCGAGATAGAGCACAAAGCATATTGGGCAATCAAGGCAGTGAATATGGACTTGGACAAGGCAGGCCAGAAAAGGCTGTTAGATCTGAACGAGCTTGAGGAAATACGGACAATGGCCTACGACAATGCAAGAATCTACAAGGAGAAAACTAAGAAGTGGCATGACAGGAAGTTGCTGCCACGACAGTTCTGCCCAGGGCAGCTTGTGTTGTTATTTAATTCTAGACTGAAACTCTTCCCAGGAAAGCTAAAGTCTAGATGGTCTGGCCCGTTCCAAGTGGTACAAGTTTTCCCCATGGTGCCATCACAATCCAATCATTAAAAGACGAGCATCAATTCAAAGTCAACGGACAACGCCTCAAGCATTATCAGGGGACTGAAGCCCCAGGAATACAGGAAGTGGTTACTTTAGGAGATGCCCCACAAGGCATCCCTAATTTAACATAAATTTTATTTTCATTTATTTCATTATTTAGTATTATTTATTATGAAACTAGGTTTATTTTATTCGAATAATGTTTTTTATATTTTCTGTTTTCAGCAAATAAAGGAGTCAAGAAGAAAAGAAGAAGTGACCCAAGCCCACCATCCATCCATCAGCCCAACAGAGCCCATTTATTGAAGCCTGTCGTTCCAGCTGCCGCCGCAGACACGGATAACACAGGCTGTCAACAGACTGACACGGCAGACGCAGAAACGTGTGGCAGACGTGTAACAGACGCATAAATGCGTGTCAGACGCGTCAGACACGCCAAATCTCAACAGTCGCTCCGTTATTCACGCCTGCCGTTACAGCATTAAACGGGCAGCAACTCGACCGCTATAAAACCCCGTTTTCATTTCCATTTTCATCACTTCTGCTTATTCTTACTTGCTTTCTCCTCTCGTTTCTCTTTGTTTTCTTTACTTTCACAACCCTTGCAACTAAAATGTCTTCTCGACAGACCCGCCGCGGTGTTGCCTCAGCCTCTTCATCAGCAGCACCCACACCGTCGGCCTTCGCCACCAAGGAGTTATGGGAAGAAAGAGGTTTTATCTACATCCGCAAGGCTCCGAACATGGGACTTCGACCATTCATCGCGAGGGCCATACGAGCTCAACTATGGGAATAGTTCGCAGAGCAGCCGGCAGAATTAAACGACATGTTGGTAAGGGAGTTTTATGCTGCCATCAACAACAAAACGGCAACATCCATCACTGTCCGAGGGGTCAAGGTACCATTCACAGCTGACAGCATCAACCACATGTATGGGCCCTATTTTGGTCCCAACGACGATGCCCATCAGCAATTTTTAGACACCCTCGACGTTGCTGCCTACGGAGTTGTCATGGCAGAAGTGACAGAGGAAGGAACGACATGGAACACAAGCAAAAAGAACCCCAACTCTGTCAAAAGGGGGTAGCTCCTCCCAGAAGCAAAGCTATGGAACGCTTTCATCAAAAAGTGTATCATGCCGTCCTCTCATCACACGACGGTGGACCAGCAGCGGCTCGCCCTCATTCATTCGATCATGAACGACCGGCCTATCAACGTGGGCCGCTATATGAGGGACAGGATCTTGGACTGCACATTTCGCTCCACCTCCCGCCTTTTCCTCCCATTATGATCACTTCTCTTTGCCGATGTGCTGCCGTCCCTGAGGCCACCACCGACAAACTGGTCCAAGGCAGAGGCTGGACCGACAACAACATAACCAACCTCATGGAGCTGATAGTCGCTACCCCCCTCTCCTCTTTCAACCCGGCTGCCTCCCCAGCAGACTCATCCGATGAACCTACCGATGAACCTGCCACCGCAGCCGCCCAGACCAACCAATCTGCCCAGATCCTTGCTGCAATACAACGGGTGGAAGACAGACAAATGGGGCTAATGATGTTCATCCGGGATTTCGCCAACTCGACGGTAAATTTCATTACCAACACTTTAAATTATCCCGATGTTATTTTCCCCACCTTCCCTGCCCACTATTTCCACATCCCTTCCCCTGTCCACACACCTACGCCACCTGTCTCCCCCCATGCACACTCTGCCGCTTCCACCCCATCACCTACCCAGCCGGCAGCTGACAGCCCAACAGCCGAAACCTCTGCCCGAGGAGCGAAGCGACCTGCCTCACATGACATCGACACAGACCCTCCTATCCGGAGGAATTTGGAAAAGGACTTCACGCCTGTCAAGAGGCAGAAACATGTGGCAGACAGAAAACTAATGCCCAAAGCCAGCACCACCACCAGCAGCACTTGGGATAGTGGCAGCAGCTCAGACATCCAGGTCGTGGAGCAAACCACCCAGCCTGCCCCACAACCCAGACGCCGCCGCCAGATCCGTGTCAGCAGCAGCAGTGAAGACAGCGATTGAAATTTAAGTTTTTATTTACTTTTTATTGCTGCCTGCTTATTTATATTTTGTGATGTATCTGCCTTCATTCTACCTGTCATTTGCATTGAGGGCAATGCAACCCTCGAGTTTGGGGGTGGCAACCCTCCATTTTAATGGAGTCTTAGTACATCTTTTTAATTAATTGATGTGTCTTTTATTTAAGTTCTCTTTAAAAAAAAATTTAAACTGTTGGCTTAAAACTGTGAAGTAAACTTACCTGTCATGACAGCTCTGCCGTGGCAGCATCTTTAGGACAGATTAAGGAGAAGTTTAGAGCCTTTCTATAGTTCTGAAAACTTAAACACCATTGTGACTGTTATACTGCTTAGATTTCTTTTAGCCAAACTAGAATAGGAAGCTTAGCACTTGAATAGCCCCTAGAGGTGCCTAACACTGGCTCTAGGAAAGAAGTTTAGCAAAATAGCCCTAGAGGTGCCCGAAACCGGCTCTAGGAAGTTAGCTAGAGGTGCCCAAAACTGGCTCTAGAAAATTTTAGCTTGAAAATAGAAGAAAAAGAAGCATGAAAATGTGCCTTCAAAAAGATAAACTTTGGCATAAAAATTCAAGTTAAGAGTTGAATATTCTAGTGAAACTAAGAGAGTCTTGGCATATAACTGTTCACAAGCATGCACACACTACACGAGGACTATAGGGAGATTCCGGACAGATCCTAATCTTTCCGACAGGTTGCTGCCGCCACAGAGAATGAGCGACGGGTAAGGGACAGTTCATTGTTTAAAGGCCAACACAAAAATATTCATTTTTCTTTTAGGTCTTAATTGCTTGAGGGCAAGCAAAAACTTGAGTTTGGGGGTGTGTTGAGTGTGTAAAAGTTTTATTATTTACACCTTTTTTAACCCATATTTCTGCTGCATTCAAGCATCATTGCATTGCATTTAGGTTAGTTTACAGCAAAACATCACAAAATTAGTAAAAGCACGAATTCTACTGAAAAAGGGTTGATTTTGCAGGTTGCTGCCATCACTGACGAAGAAGGCGGGTGCAGGGCAGGGAAGCAGAAGAGCTGAACTGGACAAGCAGATGATGAGGACGATGCTGCCATGGATCTGCCGTGACAGCAGAGGACGACAGCAAGTTAGCGGAGGAAAAGCAAAGTGGACCTCGATAGATAGAGAAAATTATGCTCGTCTGTCGTGTGAAAACCATATATTTTTCCAAGCCCCGGATCAAAAGATATGTCAAGCCAAAGCTCAAGGAGAGGAAATCCCATGAAACAAGGAGGCGGCTGAAAAGTAGGATACTTGAAGATTAAAGTCTTTATTAGAATCTTACTTTTATTTAAAGTTGTAATCCTTGTTATCTTAGAATTCTTGAGCCCAAAGCTTATATAAGGGCATAGATTTTAACCTAGGAGACATAATACCCCATAACCGATAACCAAACCCCTCCGCCGTTTACCCGTCGTCGACATGTTCTAAATTCCCCCTAGGGCCACGGGTTGATTTGTAAAGTAGTTGCAAGGGTTGTTTTGTTTTAGGATTTTCCAAGTTCAATAAAATAAACTTCAAGTTCTCTTATTTTGGTTTTAATATCTTGCAAGAGCATCGGGAGAGCATTGTGAGGTTATCTATTTACTTAGCATCGAGAGAGTTAAGTATACGAAAGAAATAAGAGCAAGTTCTCTAGTTTATAGTTGAACTATCTTGTGCCTAGGGATAGGGCAAGGTTAAGTGGCTAAGGAAGAATTCATACACATCGGTGTTCATCCTTCGATTCACGCCGGGAGGTATCATCAAAGACGTGATCATCGACAGACTTGGACCTATGGATAGGCCAAGGCAGATCTGGGATTCTTGCCAAACTTGAAAGTACTGAGTTGGTGTGTTTGCTGCCGCAACGACCAACGGACAGCTGCCGCGACAGGTGCTGCCAGCAACAGGCGCAACGACAGAACTGGAGTTCCTAAGCAATACAATACATGCACTACTGAGCAATTCAATACCAGCCCATTCTCTCTATCTTGATATTCCTACTCTTTTATTTACGTTTTCTTCAATATTTTCGTGACAATTTTCTAAACTATTTTCTTTACTTCGTGCAGTGAATTAAGGTAAAGCTATTAGCCCAATCCCTGTGGAGACGATATCTGATACTTCGTATCACTTTACTACTTGTGTCGTGTATACTTGCGCTACAATTGCGATAGACTCTTTTACACGCAACATTATGCTTGAGGGAAATCGGGGTACCCATTGCCTTATTACACTAGATAAATGTTTTAAACTAGATTTGTAAACTTGGATCCTTGCTAGAGGTTGGCCTAAACCATGGTTTGATTTGTTTTTGTTATTATGCCTTGTTAAAAGTAGCACAATAAGTCCGATGAGAGAGTTGGGATCGGATACAATCATACCTGTGGGTGAGCAGGGTAATCAGGGGAACGATGTTCCATCTGTTGAGAATGTGCATGTTTGGCCGTTCTTATCTGGAGTTGAGGCGATAGGGCAGTGTTGAGTGAATAAAAGTTCTATATTTTACCCCTCATTTACCCATATTTTTGCAGCACTCAAGAATGATTCATTGCATTTAGGATAGATTTTTTCATATACATCACAATTAGATAAGATTGCACAGTTGCTGTTGAATTTGGTTACTTTTGCAGGTATCAACTGTGATAGACCCAGGGCAGCAAAGGAGCATAGGCGAATTGCAGAGCTGGAGACGAGAAGCAAAGGTTGTCGTGACATCTGTCGTGGCAGTCATGACGACAGAGGAATGCTGAGGTGGAAAAGTGAAGTGAAGCTCGACAGATAGAGGATTTCAAGCCGGTCTGTCGTGGACCACTCCCATATTTTTTTAGCCTGAAGCAAAATGAAGGTCTAGCCCAAAGTCCAAGGAAGAAACTCAAGGCAAGAAAAGAGGACGAATTCAAGGCATATACTCAGAAGATTTAGTCTTTAATAGAATTGCACTTTAATTCGAAATTGTATTCTTGCCATATTAGAAAACTTGGACCCAAGGCCTATATAAAGGCATGTAATTCGACCTAGGGAAGGATATCTCATTCCTAGCCATCTTCCCCTAAACCCTTGTCGTTTTCCCTTCTCTACCATGTTCTAAACTCCCCCTAGGGCTAAGGGTTGATTTGTAAAGTAGTTGCAAGGATTGTATTGTTTTAGGAATTTTCTGTCAATGTAATAAAAACTTCAAGTTTATTTACTCTGGTTTTTCATATCTCATAAGAGCATCAGGAGAGCATTGTGAGGTTATCCATTTGTTTGATATCGGGAGAGTCAAGCATACGAAAAAAGAAAATACGCATTTTCCAGTTTATGGTTAAACCATCTTGGCTTAGAGATAAGTACAAGTTTAAGTGGCTAAAGAAGAATTCAACAACATTGGTGTTCATCCTTTGATTCACGTCGGGAGGTATCATCCAAGAAGTGTTCATCAACAGAACTTGGGCCTAGGGATAGGACAAGTCATAACAGGGATTCTTGCCAAGCTTGAAGTACAGAGTTGCTGATCGCTGTCGTGACATCAACAGACCTCTGCCGTGACAGGAACGACGACAGACGACAGAAGTTTCTCTAACAGTGCAACACCTACACTACTAAGCAATTCAATATCCGTCTATTCTCTAAAACTATTTCCTTTATCATTTACTTTAGTTTTTACTCAAGATTACTTCACCCATTCATTTAAAATATTTCTTTCTCTTGTACAGCAATTCAAGGATAGAGTTATTTCCAGACCCTGTGGAGACGATATCCGATACTCTAGTATCACTTTACTACTTGCGTCGTGTACACTTGCACTATTTGCGATAGGACTATTTTACTCGCAAGAAGTTTTTGGCGCCGTTGTCGGGGACTGGCAACATACCTCTACCTTTTTATTACTGCACTTTATTTTTATTTTTCTGTTTTTTAGTGGTGTTATTTACCTCGTGCTTTTCACAAGGTTTTCTATTTGCTTATGCGCAGATCTAGACAAGGTAAAGAACCTGAGTACGAATTAGATCCCGAAATCGAACGCACATACCAACTCATGAACCAAGCCCGACTCTTGATAGAAAAAAACAACTATCTTGAGGAGATACTGGAAGAAATGGTGAACGGATGGCAAGGCAATGGGGTAGATGACCACATCAACAACAATGACCCTAGGGTTATTGTTGATCCTCCTAACGATGCTAGGAACGATCTGCCGCCGCCCGCTGCCGCATCAGCACGGCAGGCCTGTCGAGACTACGTGGACAATGACCATGTTGAACTGGAAACTACCCTGCCAGACGTGGAAGCTGAGCACTTCGAACTGAAACTTGTCATGTTCAGCATGATAAATTCCACTGGCCAATTTAGTGGTTCTGCTACTGAGGATGCACGGGAACATCTTAAAACATTCATAGAAATATGTGGATCATTCAGACTGCTAGGGATAAGTCCGGAAGTACTGAGGCTCCGGCTATTCCCTCATTCATTGAGAGATAGAGCTAAAACTTGGTGGAACAAATTAACGTCGGGTTCAATAAGAACTTGGCCAGATCTCTCTCGTGAATTCCTTTCTCTTTTTAATCCTTCTCATTTATCTAAAAGATTGTGTAACGAGATTGCTACTTTTCAACAGGAAGATGACGAACCAATGCACGAGGCGTGGGACAGATTTACAACTCTCTTACGGAACTGCCCAATGCATGGATTCCCTGTGTGGAATCAGGTCGTCAAGTTCTACAACGCTGCCAATGCACATACTCCGCTGAGAATAGATTCAGCAGCAAATGGGCTATTACTGGATAAAGAACCAGACCTGGCAATGCTAGTGTTGAAAAAGTTAGCAAAGAACGATGAGCAATTTCCAACGACTCGAAGAGGAGGAAAACGAGGAATATTTGTAAAGGAGTATGAAGCTGATAACTCGGTTAAAACATAGATAGCATACCTCATGAAGATAGTCGAAAATCTGCAGCGGAAAGATTCTAAAGTTGTATATTCTGCAGAAGAGGTGTGTGAAACCTGTAGTGGGAATCACAGTTCAGAAGATTGTCCTTTACAGCTGGAAGAAGGGATGTATGTTGGGAACTATAACAAGCCCGAAAACTATGATTCCAACAACTACAATCCCAATTAGAGGAAGGATCCCAAATTTTCCTGGAGCAATCCAAACAATGCATTAAACCCTCCAGTGCAGAACAATCAGAACCAAGGAGTACCCAGAATACTGTCACGACAGTAGCCACAGCAGCAGCCACCACAGCAGCCGGCAGCAACACCTAATATACTGGAACAAACCTTGGCAACATTTATGTCACAAACGGGAGCATACATGGCAAACATGGATCATTTTGTCAAGAAAACTGAAACATCCATGGACAAGACAGAGATGAGGATGACAAACCAAGAGGCTACCCTAAAATCTCTGGAGACACAGATAGGCCAGGTTTCACAGTACATCAAACCGAGGCAGAATGGAGGATTCCCTAGTGATACTGAGGTCACTAGAAAACCCACACATGAGCAGTGCAAAGCGATTACAACAAGGAGTGGGAAACAATTACAAGGGCCGGAAATAAAAGAAGTACCGAGTGAGGACCCGACTCTACAAACACCTGCCGTGAACACTGCCCCAGCAGAGGAGAAACACCCTGCTGTCGAAACACCTGCCACGACAGTAGAAGGGACAGAGGAGCAAACAGAAGATGCTGAAGAACTCAAGCCTCCTCATATCTGAATTCCATGTGAAGGACGCCTTGAAGATTACCGTCCTCCACCCCCTTTTCCATAGCGGTTACAGAAATAGAAACAGGAGTACCAGCTTAAGAAAATTTATGATATTTTTAAGCAAGTACATATTAACATACCGCTGCTAGAAGCCAATAAGCAGATGCCTGGTTATGCTAAGTTTCTCAAGGATGCAATGTCCAAAAGGTCCAGACTGGGGGAATTTGAAACAGTAAAGATGACATAAGGATGCATGACAATCTTGCATAAGAATTCACCCCAAAAGAAGAAGGATCTTGGGAGCTTCATCATACTATTCATAATTGGCGATAAGTTCGTGGGTAAGGCACTTTGTGATCTTGGTGCTAGTATTAATCTAATGCCTAAATCTGTATTTCAGAAACTAGGTATTGGACAAGCAAGGCCCAGGACAGTCATGCTGCAGCTGGCAGACCGCTCTTACGTACAACCGGAAGGAAAGATCGAAGATATTTTGGTAAGAGTGGATAAGTTCATTTTTCCTGTTGACTTTCTTATTTTAGATTGTGAAGCATATGAAAACGTACTGATCATCCTGGGGCGACCCTTCCTAGCCACAGGCAGAACTGTGATCTATGTTGAGAAAGGAGAACTGACGATGAGAGTAAATGATCAGCAAATCAAACTCAATGTTCTCCAACAATAAAACAAGCTGATGCAGAGGAAGAGTGCAAAGAAATCTCTAAAGTAGTCCTTGACCAACCGTGCATCGGGTCGAACTGCCACGACAAAAAGTTTGGTCACTGCCACCGCATTCACTCATAAGACTGTCACGGCAGCAACGACGACAGTGACTCCTCAGACACAGAATCATCCAACACTGAAGGTTCTGAGGAGGTAAATTGGATAGGCACACGTCCAGGTAAGTTCTTCGAGCCTTTGAATTATACCTCGAATGAACATGTAATTCAAAAGCCTTCCATTGAACCGCCACATGTTCTAGACCTTAAACCCTTGCCAGGCCAGTTTAAATACATTTTTCTTGGTTTAAATGATACGTTGCCCGTAATCATCTCTTCCAAGTTGATGCAGGAACAGGAGCAACGGCTGATCAAAATGCTACAACAGTATAAAAAGGCTATTGGATGGACTATTGCCGATATCCAAGACATCAACCCGGCGTTATGCATGCACAAGATCCTCTTGGAAGATGATCATAAGCCGACCATCAATGCCCAAAGACGACTGAATGAGGCTATGCGAGAGGTGGTGCGGAAAGAAATCATCAAGTGGCTTGATGCTGGAATAATATGTGCCATCTCGGATAGCAAGTGGGTGAGCCCGGTGATATGTGTGCCCAAAAAGGGAGGCATAACCATAGTAACGAATGAGGAAAACGAACTAATCCCATCCAGGACTATGACCGGTTTGAGGGTTTGTATGGACTACCGGAAGCTTAATAAAGCTACCCGGAAGGACCACTTCCCCTTACCTTTTATCGATCAAATGCTAGATAGATTAGCGGGGAAACCTTACTACTATTTTCTTGATGGTTACTAAGGTTATAACCAAATAGCAATCGCACCGAAGGACCAAGAGAAAACCACCTTCACATGCCCGTACGACACCTATGCCTTCCGAAGAATGCCATTTGGGCTCTGCAATGCACCAGTAACCTTCCAACGGTGCATGATGACAATATTCTCCGACATGGTGGATGTTTAGGAAATTTACAGAAGGTCCTTGAGAGATGCGAAGAAGCGAACTTGGTTTTAAACTGGGAAAAATGCCACTTTATGGTGGATGAAGGTATAGTACTGGGCCACAAGGTTAGCTGCCGCAACATAGAAGTAGACAGAGCCAAAATAGAGGTTATCGAAAAGAATGCCGCCACCCACCACAGTCAAAGGGATTCGAAGTTTCTTAGGGCATGCAGGGTTTTATCGAAGATTCATAGCTAATTTTTCGAAGATTACCAAGCCCCTTTGCCACTTGTTGGAACAAAATCGCCCCTTTGACTTTAACGTTGAATGTACTAAAGCATTCAAAATATTAAAGGAGAAGCTGGTAACAACCCGATAGTGCAGCCACCAGACTGGAGCTTGCCATTTGAGATAATGTGCGACGCCAGTGATTATGTTGTCGGGGCAGCATTAGGGTAGAGGAAGGATAAACTCTTCTATGTGATTTACTATGCCAGCTAAACATTGAATGATGTCCAAATAAACTACACCACGACGGAAAAGGAGCTCCTAGCAGTGGTGTTTTAAATTGAAAAGTTTCGTCCGTATATACTTTGAACAAAGGTGGTGGTCCATACAGACCATTCAGCACTAAAGTATCTGTTCACAAAAAAGGATGCAAAACCTAGACTGATACGTTGAATTCTACTGCTGTAAGAATTCGACATTGACATCAAGGATAAAAAGGGAACAGAAAACCAAGTAGCAGACCACTTGTCAAGGCTGGATATGGGAAGGAATCAATCGACAGATAAGACCAACATATTGGAAACCTTCCCAGATGAGCAGTTGTTCGCTACCACCAGCACTGTCGCGACAGCCATGGCGGTAGGTAAGCTTTCTGAAACCCTTTGGTATGCTGACATTGTCAATTATATTGTAAGTGGGTTATTACCTCATGAGATTAATTACCAAGCAAGGAAGAGGTTCCAAAATGATGCAAAACATTATTATTGGGACAAACCTCTCCTCTTCAAGTACTGTGCAGATCAGATTATCATGAGATGCATACCACAGGACAAACAGAAAGTAGTGCTTCACCATTGTCATGCTACCCCTTATGGAGGACACCTAGGGGAAATAAAACTGCTGCCAAGGTTCTGCAATCCGGTCTCTATTGGCCCATACTGTTCAAGGATGCACAAGCTTTTTACAAGAGCTGTGACAAATGCCAAAGGACTGGGAATATATCAAGAAGGTATGAGATGCCACTATAGAACATACTGGAGGTCGAAATCTTCGATGTGTGGGGAATCGACTTCATGGGGCGATTCCCAACCGCTTGTGGGAATTTATACATCCTACTGGCATAGAGTATGTGTCAAAGTGGGTAGAAGCGGTCGCCACTCAAAAGAACGATGTCAAGACTATGCAAAGATTTCTTCATAAGCACATCTTCTCGAGATTTGGCATCCCAAGGGTGATAATTAGCGATGAGGGGAGACATTTCGACAATAGGGTAATTGCTACTGCACTAAGGAAATACGGAGTGAAGCACCGAATTGCAACAGCATATCACCCTCAAACCAATGGGCAGGCCGAGATATCAAACAGAGAAGTAAAGAACATCCTAGAGAAGATGTTCAAACCTACTCGAAAGGACTGGTCTCTACATCTCAATGATGTACTATAGGCCTACAGAACAGCGTTCAAGACACCATTGAGGGTGTCACCCTATCGACTCATTTATGGGAAAACTTGTCATTTACCTATCGAGATAGAACACAGAGCATAATGGGCTATCAAGATAGTGAATATGGACTAGGACAAGGCAGGACAGAAAAGGCTACTAGACTTGAATGAGATTGAGGAAATTCGAGCAATGGCCTATGACAATGCCAAGATCTACAAGGACAAGACCAAGAAGTGGCACGACAGGAAGCTACTGCCGCAACAGTTCTGCCCCGGACAGCAGGTGTTGTTGTTCAACTCTAGGTTGAAGCTCTTCCTAGGAAAGCTTAAATCTAAGTGGTCTGGCCCTTTCCAAGTTGTCCAAGTTTCCCCCCATGGTGCCATTACAATCAAATCCATGAAGGATGGGCACCAATTCAAGGTCAATGGACAGATGCTCAAGCATTATCAGGGGACTGAAGCCCCAAGGATGCATGAAGTAGTTACTTTAGGAGATGCCCCTCAAGGCACCCCTAATTTAACTTAATTTTATTTTACTATTTATTTATTATTTAGGAATTAAGATTTTTTATTTATTTTTAGGAAATAAGATTTTAACTTAGTTTATTTAATTATTTATTCTTAGGAAATAAAGAAAGCAAAGCAAAGAGGAGGAATGAACCAGCCCAACGCATTCACAACAGCCCAAAAAGCCCAACGGACAAGCATGTCGTCACAGCCTGTCACCAACTGTCGTGATAGATGCGGAAAAGATAGCTTGTCACGGAGCTGTCGCGACAGACATGCAAACGCGTAACAGACGCACAACAGACGCAGAAACGCGTAACAGGCACATCAGAAACCGCGTAACAGTTGGCCTCGTTATTCACACCTGCCGTTACAGTCCCAAAGAGCAGAAAAACGTCGTTCTATATAAACCCCTACTCTCATTTCTTTTTTCATCTCATTCTCATTCTCTCTACTTTACTCTCCAGAAATTAGGCTTTCAGAATCTCTTTTATTTTTCTACAGATTTCCTTGCAAATGGCTACCAGATCAACACGACAAAGCGCTACCTCCACCTCTGCCGCGGCAGTATCAACACCCAGCTACAGCGAAATACTCGGCCGCTTCGCATCAGTGGACTCAGAGAAGAGGTAATATGGGTCCTTTTAAAAGAGAGAAATGTGAGAAGAAAGAGGGTTCACTTATACCCAAAAGACGAGAGAATTAGGGCTTGAAAGTTTCATCACCAGGAAAATTCTCACACTCAAGTGGTAGATGTTTGCTGCCCAGCCAGAAGAGATGAACGTCACCTTAGTTCAAGAGTTTTACGCTGCCATCCCCGACAAAGATGCAACGACAGTAACTGTCAGAGGCAAAGAGATCTCCCTCGAACCGGCATACATCAACACGTTGTACGGTTTTTATGTGGGCAAGAAGGAAGAAGCCCACAGGAGGTTCGTGAACCGTTTGTCGTCGGCAGACTACGACGCTGTCATGGCAAAGCTGACAGAAGAGGGTACGCAATGGAACGATGATCCCAAGCACTGGTGGACAGTGCGGAGGACTCAGCTCACCCCACAAGCCAAGTTGTGGAACCACTTCGTGAAGAAACGCCTCATGCCGACCTCACATAATACCACAGTGGACCGGTAAAGATTAGCCCTCGTACACTCCATCCTCAACGAGAGGCAAATCAATGTTGGCAGATACATACGAGATGTCATCATCGAGTGTGCACTCCGACCAACGGGACCTTTAGTCTTCCCCTATCTGATCACAACGCTCTGTTGGGGCAACAACGTGCCAGAGATCAACGAAGATGTCAAAGTCCTAGGGAAATGATGGATACAGCATAATCACTATAGTCTGATGGAATTAAAGGCTGCCACTCCTCTGTCATACGTGGACCTCACTGCCACGACAGAAGCGACAACGGAACCTGACTCCCCTGAACCTATCACGGCAGAACCGGAGCAGACGACGACAGCACCACCGGCAGACACCTCCAGTCAGATCCTGAAGATGCTGCAAAAGATGGAGGAACGACAGCTCGGCCTCATGGGTTTCATAAGGGACTTCACTGCCGCCACGGTAAATTTTATCAAAACTGATCTTAATTTTCCCAACGTGCAATTCCCTCTTTTCCTAGAATCTCTTTTTGCCACACCCACACCTGCTGCCAGCCCCAGAACACCTATTGTTGCCTCCACATCACCACCTGTCACGACAGGAGATGGCGGCAGAAAATCTGCCACTCCCCGCGGAGAGAAAAGGAAGGAACCCCTACAAGAGATCAACACAAAATATTTTAAAGGGTTCTCCTCCTCCTCTGTCTAGCAGGATTCTGACTTAGAACCGTCGGTCGTCCGAGACATATCCGAGGACTTCCCTCTGATGAAGAGGAAGAAGCTGAACGAGACTGTTGAAGGACCCTGCCACGGCAGATCAGACAGCAGCAGCAGCGATGATGATCTCGAGGTTCTGGACCAGCCCCTACACATCTCACCTACCAGAGTCCAGCCACCTCGAGAGGCCAAGAAGAAGATAGCCTCCCCGTCTCCCAGCACCCAGCCAACCCCTGCCGTCAAGGTCACTGCCCGTCGGCAGCTCCTTGTTAGCAGCAGCCGTGACGACAGCTCCTCAACTTAAGTGTTTTTACTTATATATTTGATGTCTTTGCTGTTGTTTTCTCTATTTTTTGATGTTATTTTCTATTTTTCATTTTCATTGTTGTCATGCATTGAGGGCAATGCAACCCTCGAGTTTGGGGGTGAGCATCCCTCCATTAATGAACTTGTTAGTTGCATCTTTAATTGGTGTCTCATTTTAAGTTATTTTTGTGTCAAAAAATGATGAAAATAAAAACAAAAATTTGGCTTAAGTCTTTGAACTGAACTTATCTGTCGCAACATTCTTTGTCGTGACAGTGCCTTTAGGATGTTTTAGGAACTATTTAGAGCCTTGTATAGTTCTGAACTTTAGAACACCCTTTGTGACTCTTATGCTGTCTAGATTTCAGTAGTGAACTAGAATAGGAAGGTTTACCCACTTGAGTTTCCCCTAGAGGTGTCTAACACTGGCTCTAGGAAAGAAAGAAAGGAAAAACATTTTAGACTCACTTACCCCCAAAACTGCCTTACAATGACTCTAGGAAGATTTTTTGAGTCTAAATCAGAAAAAACTAAAGGAGCATAAGAATTGCCTCCAGAAAAGATGAAGTCGAGTCTAAACCAGAAAAAACTAAAGAAGCCTAAGAATTGCCTCCAAAAAAAATGAAGTTGAGTCTAAGGCCAGAAAAAACTAAAGGAGCTTAAGAATTGCCTCCAGAAAAAATGAAATTGGCATAAAATTCAAGTGAGTAGCATAACTATTCTGGTAAGCTAAAGGAGTCTAGGCACATACTTGTTCACAAAACCTGCACACACTTGCACAAGAACTATAGCATTGTTCCGGATGAATCCATAAACACCCGACAAGGTACTACTCTTGATAGTGAATGTGTGGTAGGTAATGAAAGTTCACTGAATTAAGCGAAGCCAAAAAGTTTTTATTTATAGTTAGGTTGTATTTGCTTGAGGACAAGCAAGAACTTGAGTTTGGGGGTGTGTTGAGTGAATAAAAGTTCTATATTTTACCCCTCATTTACATATATTTTTGCTGCACTCAAGAATGATTCATTGCATTTAGGATAGATTTTTGCATATACATCACAATTAGATAAAATTGCACAATTGTTGTTGATTTTGGTTACTTTTGCAGGTATCTACTGCGGCAGACCCAGGGCAGCAAAGGAGCATAGGCGAATTGCAGAGCTGGAGTCGAGAAGCAAAGGCTGTCGTGACATCTGTCGTGGCAGCCATGACGACAGAGGAATGCTGAGGTGGAAAAGTGAAGTGGAGCTCGACAGATAGAGGATTTCAAGCCGGTCTGTCGTGGACCACTCCCATATTTTTCTAAGCCTGGAGTAGAATGAAGGCCAAGCCCAAAGTTCAAGGAAGAAACTCAAGGAAAGAAAAGAGGACGAATTCAAGGCATCTACTTAGAAGATTTAGTCTTTAATAGAGTTGCACTTTAATTCAAATTGTATTCTTGACATATTAGAAAACTTGGACCCAAGGCCTATATAAAGGCATGTAATTCGACCTAGGGAAGAATATCTCATTCCTAGCCGTCCTCCCCTAAAACCTTGTCGTTTTCTCTTCTCTACCATGTTCTAAACTCCCCCTAGGGCTAAGGGTTGATTTGTAAAGTAGTTGCAAGGATTGTATTGTTTTAGGAATTTTCTGTCAAAGTAATAAAAACTTCAAGTTTATTTACTCTAGTTTTTCATATCTCATAAGAGCATTGGGAGAGTATTGTGAGGTTATCCATTTGTTTGATATCGGGAGAGTCAAGCATACAAAAAGAGTAAATACACGTTTTCCAGTTTATGGTTAGACCATCTTGGCTTAGGGATAAGTACAAGGTTAAGTGGCTAAAGAAGAATTCAACAACATTGGTGTTCATCCTTTGATTCACGCCGGGAGGTACCATCCAATAAGTGTTCATCAACAGAACTTGGGCCTATGGATAGGACAAGTCATAACAGGGATTCTAGCCAAGCTTGAAGTACAGAGTTGTTGAACGCTACCGCGACATCAACAGACCTCTACCGCCACAGGTGCTGTTGCGACAGGAACGACGACAGAAGTTTCTCTAACAGTGCAACACCTGCACTACTGAGCAATTCAATACCAGCCTATTCTCTAAAATTGTTTCCTTTATCTTTTACTTTAGTTTTTACTCAAGATTACTTCACCCATTCATTTAAAATATTTCTCTCTTGTGCAGCAATTCAAGGATAGAGTTATTTTCAGTCCCTATGGAGACGATATTCGATACTCTAGTATCACTTTACTACTTACGTCGTGTACACTTGTACTATTTGCGATATGACTCTTTTACACGCAACAGTCAGCTTGAAAGGGCTGGCCCTGTGGTGGAAGTTTTATCATCAGTGGTTCAGGAGATGTCTGGAGCATCCCAGGTCACAGTGAATGAAAAGCATGCGCATGTACTGTCTGTCAGACAGACCAGTTTGTCAAAACAGCGTATGTATGTTTTGGGAGTTGTTGAGTATCATGGGTTGACGTCAGAGACGTTCGATGCTTGGTTAGTCATTATGATTCCAATCCTGGATCATGAAGGGTGCGACAACGCTTGTAAGATGGAAAGCGTTGTCTCGTTAATGCTGGACGATGCTTGTTTTTGGTGGACATCTGTGTCAGTTGCGTCGAATATCCGTGATGTGGATTGGGAGTTCTTTTTATCTGCCTTTAAGAGGAGATACCTGGGAGATAAGTTCTCGGGGGATAAGCAAAGTGAGAGCGTGGTTACAGATGGCGGTGGTGACCTGGATGGGGGCAAAAGAGTTGCGTGTTCTAGCCTCGAGAGTGGGTGACGTAAGAGACTTCGTGATAGAAAGTTTCGTCCGGGTCCAAGGTTTGCGAATAGTGGTGGTGTGGATTAAGTGTTTTCAGGTCAGAAAGTGGTGGTTCGTCTACCGGAGTGTGGTCGTTGTGGAAGGCGACACACTAGGGTTTGTTGGGATAATGGAGCTTGTTGGAGCTATGGTGCGACGAGACATATGAAGCATAATTGTCCTCAGATAGCGAGACCAGCTCCGACGCGTGTAGTTGAGTCTCAGAGGGGCTGTGAGCGCGACCGAGACATGGTTCGGAGGTGGCAAGAAGGACAGAGAGGCGCAAGGTGTTCAATGGTTGAATCTTGTTGGAAGTGTGGGTTTGCTTGACATTTGAGGCGAGATTGTTCAGTGTTAGTTCGGGGTGGTCAAGGTGGGATGTCCGTTGAAGCTCCTTGTGATCGCGAATGCAGTCATGGTTCTTTTCAGCAAGGAGACGATGGAGGTTCTGCGGGAGAGAGTGTTCGTCGCTTGTAGCTCCAGGACAATGATGTGATTGCAGGTATCTTTACTATGCAATCCATGTCGTTGTTATCTTTGTTTAGTTCTGGTTTTGCATCTTCTTGTGTGGTGGATAAGGTTCTATAGTTAGTAAGTTGGGTAGTAATCGGTGTTGTTTTGAAAACAACATTGGTGATGAAAGTAGAATAGTTAGAGTAGTTTGCTGTTAGTGAGTTGTAAGAGTGGTGGAGTTGGAAGTGTTTGGAAATAATATGAGAGGTTGTGACTAGATTGGTCTGAGGACGTTATTAGTAAGTGTGAACAGACGTACATGCACAGTTAAAATCATTTGTATACATATATCACATATATTGGTACATGCATACATTTGGCATGACATTAGAAGCTTGCATACATGTGCATAGGCATTTGTAAGGGCATGTAGGCGATCATGCATACGAATGTTCACACTTACGAATAGCTACCTGGATCTAATAGTGAGATGTTATGATTAAGGTAATTTGTGGGTTTAAAGTGTTGTTTTGATGCAAGGTAAACGATGGATGTGAGGATAAGGAGTAAACAAGTTTACCGTTATGAGGTAAAGCCTCTAGGTGCTTTAAGGGCCTTTGTGGCTAGGTGGTGAAGAGGAGACCATTTTGGTTAGAATGCGGCCGAGGTTGTTTGGTGTGTAGTTAAATTTTTTTTGAAGTAGCCGTTAGGTATTGTAGTTTCTCTGGGATGGACGGTTGTTGTAGGTTTGCAGATGTGGTTTTGAAGTATTGTTGTATTCTTGCTTGAATAGTTATAGCATGATGGTTGTTTTAGGTGCATGAAGTTTTGACGGTGACCTTGGAGGAGTTGGAAGGAAGTTCTGACGATAGTTCTAATTGAGTTTTAGCTTGAGTTGAGTAGAGAGTTCATGGCTCTTGCATGAGTTGTAGGATGAGTGGTTACGCAGGTTGGGAAGGTTGTAGCGTATGCTTTCAGTCGGATGCAAGTGCTTGGAGAATGAGCTTTATGCGTGGTTATGTAAACTCAAAAGCCATGTTTTTTTGGCTGGGTCCTCGTGAGAGGGTGGTCTGTTGGCTGAGTGTAAGTAAACCTTCTTGAGATAGTTGATATAAGTGAAGTAACAATTGGAGACAGTGTTAGAGTCCCGTGATGAGGATTTTCGGTTGGTGAGTGGATTTTGGGTTTTCGTGTTAAGGAGTGTAGGGTTCACGGATCACAAGGGTTTAAAGTATTTAGTGTTTCAAAAAGAGTTGAATCTTAGGAAATGAAGGTGGTTGGAGTTGATTAAGGAGTATGGCCTGATGATGAGGTATCATGTTGGGAAGACCAACGTTGTGGCCAATGCATTGAGCAGGAAAGCGGTTGTGGAGTTGAGGGCGATGTTTGCTCGCTTGAGCGTATCATGAGATGGTGGTCTTGTTGCCAAATTGTGGGTGAAACCATCTTTGAACCAGCTGATCAGGGATAAGCAGCTGCTTGACGATTCTCTTGTACCGTGTGTTCAAGATATCGTGGATGGAAAGCCTTAAGATTTTGGATTCAATGATGTTGGTGTTTTGAGCTTTGGGAGTTGAATAGTGGTGCCAAATGATGATGAGTTGAGGTGCTCTATTCTGGATGAAGCTCTAAGTGATTCTTTCGTAGTGTACCCTGGTAGTACGAAGGTGTATCGTGGTTTGGGAGTGGGTGATTCCGGATAAAGTGAAAAAGGGTGTTGACAAGTTTGTAAGTAAATGCTTGGTTTACTAGCGGGTGGAAGCTAAGCTTTGGTTTCCTTCTAGGTGTAGTAATCGTTGGGGATCCCAGAGTGGGAAATGGGGGAAGATTACCGTGGATTCGTGTTTTGATTACCTTTGACACTGTCAAAGAGGAATTTTTGTTTGGATGGTTGCTGACCGTCTTGCAAAGTATGCACACTTCTTGGCAGTGCATACTAAGTATGTGTTGGATAAGTTGGTCGAGTTGTATGTTGTTGAGTTTGTGCATTTGCACGGAATGCTGAAGTCTGTTGTATCAGATAGAGATCCGAGGTTCACATCGAGGTTTTGGGAATGGTTGAGTCAAGCTTGGGGTACGCGGTTGGGTTTCGGTACTTCTTATCATCCTTTTACGGATGGGCAGTCAGAGCGTGTTATCCAGATGCTTGAGGATATGTTGAGATGTGTATAAATTTCCAAGATTTTTTGAAAAGGCATTTGCCTTTGGTTAAGTTTGCTTACAACAATAGTTACCAGCCAAGTATTCAAATGGCTCCATACGAGGCTTTGTATGGGAGAAGGTGTAGAACCCCTCTTTGTTGGGCAGAAACAGAACAAAAGTTGATATCGATGCCGGCCATGTTGAAAGGAACCACCGAGAAGGTGAAGCTCATTTGTAAGCGTTTGAAGGCAGCATCGGATCGGCAAAAGTCTTACGCAGATCTGAAGCATAAGGATTTTGAGTTCGTGGTTGGCGAACGTGTGTTCTTGAAGGTATCGCCTTGGAAGAAGGTGATGAGGTTTGGGCGTAAGGGTAAGCTTAGTCGAGGTTTATTAGACCATATGAAGTTGAGGACCGTATTGGTCCTGTGGCTTATCGGTTGAGGTTGTCTCCCGAGTTGGAAAAGATTCATGATGTGTTTCATGTTTTGATGTTGCAGAGGTATAGATCGGATCCTTCGTATGTGATGTCTGTTGAGGAGGTAGAGTTGAATCCGGATCTATCTTATGGTGAGGAATCGGTGAGGATTCTTGATTTGAATAATAAAGTTCTTCGTGGCGTGACGATAGAGCTTGTGAAGATGTTGTGGCGACACTGAGGAGTTGAGGAGGCCACTTGGGAAAGCAAGGTGGGCATGCTGAAGCAGCTTCCGCACCCTTTTCCTTTCGGGTAAAATTTCAAGGACGAAATTTCCTAAATGGGGGAGAGTTGTAATGCCCTGGTTTTGGGCCTAGATGTTTTGGACATCGGATCGTACCGGTCAGGAACGGTTCGAATCGAGTTTGGTGATTTAAGGAAATCAAGGATCGGGATAGGATAAAAATATGGTAAAAATTGCTAAAATCCTCTAAAATCATGTTTAAGAGGTTGGTCAAATAAATTTTACAAAAAGAGTTTCGGAAGTAATACATTTTGGGTAGTGACCAAAATGTAAAGTTACAAAACTGTGGAAAATGCAATTTTTAAAAGAGGAGCCAAAATATTAGAATCTTTAGGGAGCTTTATGGAAATTTAGCCTTTCCTTAATATGACATGTGTTTTAAAAGGAGTTTAAAGTGATTAAATAAAAGGGTTTTTATTTAATTAAAATTAATAAATAAGAAAAGTGAGATTTCATTTGACGTAACTACCTTTCTCTTCTCATTTTCAGACAAACATCATTTTAACTCATTTTCTCCAGAATTCTTTTCTCCCAAACAATCTCTCATTATTTTCCAAATCAATTTCAAGATTTCTCTTCAAGATTTCCAAGTTTTGTGAAGCTAAAACTTGTCATTCATTGAGGAAAGCAAGGATTGGAGGTAAATCCAGTTCTCAACCTTCAATCTAGGTTCTTTATTGAAATTCCCAAGATCTTTGGCTTCTAATTAATGTTTTTGGTTGAGTTTTCATTATAGTTTTGATTTGAGATTGAAATCTTGCAAAAATATGATGAAACTCTTGATTTTCGGACTTGTTTTGTTAAGCGCTGTTTTGGATTGTTTTTAATTAAGTTTTGAGGTAGTTAGTATGTTGAAAAGAGGTTTTGTTGATATAGATCCCGAAATCCTTGAGTTTCTTAATAGGTCTAGTTAGGTTATTGAGGTGAAATGTTGAAGTAATGCTTGCTGGAGGTATAAGGACGGGTTTAGGTTGATTTTAGACGTGTTTTGATGTTTATAATTGATTGGAAGTGATGTATATTGGCTGGGCTTGGTTTAGAAAGCAATCGATTGAGTTTTCGGTTGTTTCGGATGGGTAAATTGGTGTTGTTTGGGTGAGCAACGAGTTTGTGATTGGTTGCTGGTGTTGAAATGCATTTTAATGAATTTAGATCTCTGCTTTGATGATGTGAAAACATGAGATCTTGATTCGGGAGCAAACGAGACATTTTTGGAGGCTTCGGAAGAGTAATTTTCGTGTCGACGAGCAAGGCTTCGCGTATCGGTGAGTGGGAAAAGGATTTTCCAACTTTGAAACGTTTTGAACGTGGTTTTGGGAGTTTAGCGTAAGTTTGAAACACTTAGCTAAGCTCAAGAGTAAGTAGTGCGAAAATCTCCCTCGGCTTGTGCTGTGTTTTGATTAAAAATGCACTTGATTTAAATATGGTTTGGTTACTGTTATGAAGCATGTTTCGAGCAATGATATTGCTAGTTTTAAATGTCATTTTTGTTAAGGATGCACATGGTGAGTGATCCTTGAGTTTATGTGGTTTAATACTTTGTTTAAGCATGGTTTATGCTTGTGAAAATGGCATTGTGGATTATGCTTTATAGAACAGTGAAATTTTGTTGAAAGATGAGTATATTGGCAAGTGTGTGATCTATTATTAACATACGAATATGTTGGTCGACCAATAGGATGTGAGTGCACTATAATCTATAAATCATATGTGTGTCTAGCTACGTGACGTAATAGGGGTGAGCCTATTGCGGGTGGTAGGGGTGAGCCTATCACTATGGGTTAGGGGTGAGCCTAATTCCATTCGTAGCCTTTGAGATGGAGGTGAGTCCATCATTGAGTATAGGGGTGAGCCTATACTAGTCCGTGTATCCGGTATTGGTGTAAAGGTGATAGAGGTGAGTCTATCACAACGGATAGGAATGAGCCTATGCTAGAGTGTTGTAAGCCAATATAGGTGTTTATTGTCGCCCATGTATCATGATTATAATGAATGCATAATGGATTATTGTGCATGAGATGATCGATGATGAGATGTTGCATAGGACAAATCTATGCATGTGAATTAAGCAAGTGAGGCTTAATGTGGTTTTGCATTGTGAGCAATGCATGTGGCTAATGATACATGTGGAACATGGTTAAAGAATGGTTTTCTTTGATTTTGAGGAAGCATGTGATGCTTGAGACTTATGCTAGAATGCATGTGATGCTTGGTTTAAGCATGAGCAAAGGTTTTTGCTGTTGAATTAATTATGCTTCGAGCATGTGGATTTGAAAGTGCATTGATGCTTTAAAGTGCATTTTTAAAAGGAAGGCGTATGTTAACACATGATGTTGCTTTAGTTTTATAAAATGCATTGATGAATGTTTGATTTTAGCGGTCCTCACTAAGCTCTATGCTTACGCTCATTTCTTTCATCAATGCAGAGAATTGAGCATTCAAGGCAGTCCAATAGCAAGGGGATTCCAAGAGTTTTTGCTAAACAATGTATGTGATTCTATAACACCCGGGTTCGGGGGTCGGGTGAAATTAGCAATTTAAAAATAGTTCGGGTTTCGGTTCCAAATTTTAAATAATAAAATAAAGGTTTGGGCCTCGGGTTTTAAGACAAGAAAAATTTAGTTGGACCATATTTTAAACAAGCCCACATGGCCATGGGTGGCACCTATTGTGGTTTTCCTTTTTCATTAAGGGCATTTAGGTCTTTAGACCTTTAATTTTTAAACCAACCTAAATAATGTTTTATATTTTGTCATCTTCTTCCCTCTCCCTACACTTCCCTTTCCAACGACAACATAAACCCCACCCCTCCTAAATACTATTCCATTCAATATCTTGCTCATCTTTGAAGGTTTTGCAAAGGTAACTTCGTTTTTGACTTCCCCACGTTATTCTCTACACGTTAACACCTTTTGTTTTCATTTTTATGCAAATTTTTGAGATTTGGAAATTTAAGGATTTTGGATAAAAATGTTGCCTTTATGGCCTTTGACTAAAGATTTTGGTTTATTGTTTGTGTGAGGGTTGTTTGTAGTCCATGGGACTCAATATATGTGATTTTTAAAGAATTTTATGCTAATTTCCGAAATGGGGTTTTGGGGAGGTTTTTGAGAGGTTTTGGGTTGAGATATGGGGGTGTTCTATGTAGAAATGAGAGGGCCAATGGATAGGCTATATGTGAGGGCTGTTTTGGAGGCTTTAGGGAGTAATTTGAGGGTTGAAATCAATGGTTTTGAAGGGTGCTTGAGGGCTGCTCGGATTTTGGAAGTTTGAGCTTGTTTTCAATGGAAAATTGATGTCTTGAGATTGGTATTTAATCCGGATTGATTATTTTAGAATATGGACTGATTTGAGATTATTTGCTTGGTGTTGGAATGGCTAGAAGCGAGAATTTTGGTTGGAGAAGCTTCGGGGACAAATCCGGGGATTTCGGAGTCTTGAGCTTGGTCTTCGATCTTCTCTTGGGTAGAAACGGTGAGTAGAATCATTGGTTTTTACCTTGTGCTCGATATGGATTCATTTGGGGTTTGGGTGGAACCTTGAAAGGTCACCTAAACCCGTGTGTAAGCCTCTTTACTCTCATATGTTGTGATATATGGATTGTGGATGCGATGTGATTATTTGAATGCATTTTAAGTTGTTAATGTTGTAGTCGTGTTGAGTTCGTGCCTCACGTGATGGTGGTCTAAACTACGGTGATGTGTAGTCCCACCGGTAGTGACTAGTAGGGTAGTACTTTGATGTGTAGTCCCATTGGAAATCCACTAGTCGAAACGGTGATGTGTAGTCCCACCGTACGTGTATGTTGGTTGTGCTTGTGCAAACCAAGTGTTGTGGTTGAGATAGACCCTTGTGCATCCATTGCTTTCTTGCATTTAAATCGTGTTTTAGAAAACTGCATGTTGTGAATTGTAGAGCCTCTCTCACTAAGCTAGATTGCTTATGCTCTTTTGTTTCCAACGTGCAGATCGCTAGAGTTCGGGAGGCGAGCAGGCGAGGGAGGAGCTTTTGGAGTTCTCAAGCAAGTTTAAGTATGGTTTGCTTTTGTAATAACGCCTAGACAATGGGGTGTAGAGTGTTAGGAGTTGGGGTCAAACTCCTTAGGAGGTTATGCTTGAAATTGTTAAGATTATGTTGTGTTATGCTTTTGCTACTTGGATTATGACCTATGTTTCCCTTGTGGTTTATTTGCATGTGCCTAAACTTGTATGATGTTGGCCCATGTATACCTTATGCTTGTCTATATTGTGGTTGATGTCTTGTGCTTGCTAAATATGCTTCTTTGTGGAATTGTATGGGTTCTTGTTTGTATGTTTTCGTTAGATTAATTGCCTCCCATGCTAAGTCTCAATTGTGGTTTGATGCATGTATGCTTGCTTACGCTTAGAAGTGCCTAAAAGTGCATCTAGAATCGTATGTGAAGTTACCAAGTAGTGAAATGAGGAGTTGCAGAGCAGGGGTATCGATACGGTTAGACCCGTATCGATACGGCCTTCTTATTCCAGGCCTTTCGTTTCGATACGCGGGGAGATGTATCGATACCATTTTGGACACTGGAGCTACTGCCTAACTTGGTATCGATACCGGTCTCAGGCGTATCGATACCATTTTGGTCACTGAAGTCACTGTCCAACTTGGTATCGATACGGGTCTTGGGCGTATCGGTACAGCCATATTAGTGTTGACTGTGAGAAGTCAACCTTTGGGGAGGGTATCGATACACTCCTTGGGTGTATCGATACGGTCTCCACAAGCTGACTTTGACTTTATGACCGAGTCAAGGTGTATCGATACACCCCTTAGGTGTATCGATACCGCCTGCAGTTTAAGTCTAAAATTGGGCCGTTAAGTGTTGGTTTGGGTTTGTTTGTTTTTCTCGTGCTTGTTGTTCCGCTGTATGATCACTTAGGATTTAATACTCATCTAGACAAGACTTAGAATGAAAAAAAAAGATAGGGTTGCTAACCGAAGGGGAGCCTTAACGGGTTTCACTTCGGTTTTCCCCGTGTAGCCCACTTGGACCGGTCATCCGGCCAGACCGGGACGAGGGGGTTACATTTATTGGTATCAGAGCCTGAGGTTTCCGAGACCTCGGGCAGGTAAGTGAGGTAAGTTAAAGAATTATGAGTGTTTTGCCACACATGTCTAAATTTTGTTTTAGCACGGTGTATGTATGCATGCTATGGTGACCTTGCTGTTGTTCGAGAGTAGGTTTGAGTCCCCATTGTTAGGCATTGTTGTCAAAATAAAAAGGGAAAATTGTTTTGGTTTAGAGAGCTTGAGAACCGGAGTCCTTTGCCCCTTGCTAACCTAACGTTTCTTTGTTGTTGTGTGTTTGTTGTTTTAGATTACTTTAATTGCTATGGTGAGACCGAGGGGACGGCCTAGGGCGGGTTACCAGGCACCCGAGAACGCGCCTCTTGCTCTTAATGCTCCCGGTGATAATGGGGGGAACGTCGAAGGTGATGGTAATGGGCCTCAGGCTGAGGCTAATGTGGGAGGTAATGGGGCTCAAGCGGGCCAAGGTCAGGCAGGCCCAGATGTGGCTCATTTGATCCAGACTATAGCCGGAGCTTTTCAGACAGCTTTGGCCGGCATGCAAGCTGCAGCTCCACCTCAGGGTGCGGGGACAGGATTACCCCTAGAGAGGCTCCGAAATTTGGGGGCAGTTGAGTTTCGTGGATTGTCTCCGGAGGGTTCGGAAGGGTGGCTTGAGAGTACTACTCGCATCTTGGGCCAGATGGAGTGTTCGGATGCCCGTAAGTTGGGATGCATTGTCTCATTGCTTCAGGGAGACGCTTATACTTGGTGGACCACTGCTATTTCTGGTATGGCCGAGACGGATATCACATGGGAATTTTTCAGGAATGCCTTCAAGAGGAAGTACCTCGGGGTTCGGTACTTGGATGAAAAGAAAAGGGAGTTCATGGCTCTAGTTCAAGGCCATAGGACCGTGTCCGAGTATGAGATCCTGTTTGTGAGGTTGAACCAGTACGCGCCAGAGTTGATTCCGGATGAGAAGGAGCGATGTGAGCGTTTCAGATATGGGTTGACTACTGATGTGAAGACCTACATATTGGCCGCCGACTACACTGAGTTCGATGTCTTGGTTTCTAGGGTAAAGGATGTGGAGCAAAACCTAAGCTCTAGAGCACGTGCTAGTGGGTCCGACTCCGGGAAGAGACATGCGAACTGGGATAGAGATCATGCCAAGAGGCATAGGGATAGGAGGTACCAGCCGGACACGAGGCCTAGAGGTGGTAACCATGGTCAGGGCCGTCAGGGCCAAGGGGCTGTCGGGCACATTCCAGAGTGCACTAGGTGCGGGAGACGCCACCCAGGTGAGTGCATGGGTATGTTTGGGGCGTGTTGGAACTGTAGCTCCCGAGACCATTTGAGGCGTGATTGTCCACACCCAGTTAGGGGAGGACTGGCTCCAGCGAGGGGTTTTGAGCATCAGAGAGGTTGTGGGCGCGGCCGTGGGAACTTCCAGCCAAGGAATGAGGGTCAGAGGAACTTGGCTCATGTGGTAGCAGTCCAGCCCGAGGGAGGAGGACCGGCTAGGGTGTACGCTCAGCGTGAGGCTGGGAATGACACTGATGTCATTGCAGGTAATTTCACATTACAGTCTTTGAGTTTGCTTTCTCTAATAGATTCGGGGTCAACGCATTCGTATATTTTGGGTGAGCATGCAAAGTCATTAGGACTACCTTGTGATTGGCTAGAGGTAGGTGTAAATGTCACTAGCTCTTTTGGTGATACTGTGGTGGTTAGGAAAGTGTATAGGAGGTGTCCCTTGATGGTTCAGGGCCACGTATTTCCGGTTGACATGATGGAGCTACCCTTTTATGGCTTTGATGTGATTTTGGGCATGGATTGGCTTGTAGAGCATAGATCTAGGGTTGACTTCGAGACTAAGAGAGTCTCTTTGAGGCTTACCGATGACCTTGAGGTTGTGGTAGTTGGGGAGAATGTTAAGTTTTTGTCTAACGTGGTTTCGGCTTTGGAAGCTCAGAGATTGTTGAGTTCAGGGTGTCAGGCTTACTTGGCTTACGTGATGAACCCGGATATGAGTGAGGTGAGACCTCAGGACATCAAGACTGTGTGTGACTTTCCGAGTGTTTTTCCGGAAGAGCTACCAGGCTTGCCTCCAGATAGAGCAGTGGAGTTTGCTATTGAGACTTATTCTGATTCCGCACCGGTGTCGATTGCTCCGTATAGGATGGCATCAAAAGAGTTGAAAGAGTTGAAGACCCAGCTTCAGGAGTTGACTGACAGAGGCTTTATTAGGCCTAGTGTTTCCCCGTGGGGTGCTCCGGTCTTGTTTGTGAAAAAGAAGGATGGTAGCATGAGAATGTGCATAGACTATAGACAGTTGAATAAGGTGACGGTGAAAAACAAATATCCCTTGCCAAGGATAGATGACTTGCTAGACCAGTTGAGGGGTGCCTCCGTCTTTTCAAAGATTGACTTGAGGTCTGGGTATTATCAGTTAAAGGTAAAGGATGTGGACGTACCGAAGACAGCTTTTCGTACACGATACGGGCATTATGAGTTTTTGGTGATGCCTTTTGGATTGACCAATGCCCCAGCAGCCTTTATGGATATGATGAACCGGGTGTTTTATAAGTTCTTGGACAGGTTTGTGGTAGTGTTTATTGATGACATCCTAGTGTACTCTAGGACCGAAGAGGAGCACGATGGACACTTAAGGTTAGTGCTTCAGACCCTACTTGAGAATCAGTTGTATGCCAAGCTAAGTAAGTGTGAGTTTTGGATTAGAGAGGTGGTCTTCCTAGGCCACGTGATCTCAGCTAGTGGGATTAGTGTAGATCCCAAGAAGATTGAAGCCATTGTGAATTGGAAGCAACTGAAATCAGTGACAGAAATCCGCAGTTTCCTAGGTTTGGCGGGATACTATAGGAGGTTTGTGGAGGGATTCTCGAGGATAGCGGCTCCGTTGACCAAGTTACTACAGAAAAATGTTCCGTACGAATGGTCAGATGCAAGACAAGAAGCGTTTGAGAAATTGAAGAAAGCTTTGACCGAAGCTCCCATATTGATTCAGCCCGAGCCGGGGAGAGAGTTCGTGATTTTCAGTGATGCATCTTACGTGGGGCTAGGTTGTGTGCTTATGCAAGAAGGTAAGGTAGTGGCATATGCTTCCCGACAGTTGAAAGTTCATGAGAAGAATTACCCCACACATGACATAGAGTTGGCTGCAGTGGTGTTCGCATTGAAAATTTGGAGACACCATCTTTATGGTGAGAAGTGCACTGTGTACACCGACCACAAGAGTTTGAAATATTTGATGTCCCAGAAGGAGTTGAATCTTAGGCAATGAAGGTGGTTAGAGCTCCTTAAAGATTATGAGCTTACCATAGAGTATCATCCGGGCAAGGCAAATGTGGTGGCCGATGCCTTGAGTAGGAAGGTGGTCGTTGAGTTGCGAGCAATGTTTGCAAGGTTGAGTGTGTCTACGGATGGTGGGTTAGTGGCCGAGCTTCAAGCTAAGCCATCTTTGGTTCAGTTGATCCGTGAGAGACAGTTGCGAGATGAGTCCTTGGCACCTCACGTGCAAGACATAGCTGAAGATAGGCCTACTGAGTATTGTTTTGGAGAGAATGGGATCCTATGTTTCAAGGATAGGATAGTGGTTCCGGAGGATGCCGAGTTGAGGCGTACGATTTTGAGTGAGGCTCACAATAGCTCTTTTGCTATGCATCCGGGTAGCACGAAGATGTATCGAGGATTGAAGGAAGAGTATTATTGGATTGGTTTGAAAAAGGATGTAGCCGAGTTCGTAAGTAGATGCATGGTTTGTCAGAGAGTCAAAGCTGAGCACCAGTTTCCTTCAGGGTTGTTGCAACCGTTAAAAATTCCAGAGTGGAAGTGGGAGCGTATCACCATGGACTTTGTGTCAGGACTTTCGTTGACTCCTTCGAAGAAAAATTCAGTGTGGGTGATTGTAGATAGATTCACCAAGTGTGCTCACTTCATATCGGTTCATACTACCTATACATTAGACAAGTTGGCCGAATTGTATATTCGTGAGATTGTGAGACTACATGGGGTACCGAAGTCGATCGTGTCAGATCGAGATCCGAGATTTACCTCTAGATTTTGGGAGTGTCTGCATCGATCTTTGGGCACATGGTTGAACTTCAGCACTTCGTATCACCCGCAGTCAGATGGGCAGTCAGAGAGGGTAATTCAGATATTGGAGGATATGTTGAGGTGTTGTATCATTGACTTCCAAGGGACATGGGAGAAACACTTACCACTAGTGGAGTTTGCGTACAACAACAGCTTTCAGTCGAGCATACAGATGGCTCCCTACGAGGCTTTGTATGGTAGGAAGTGTAGGACCCCGATATGTTGGGCCGAGGCCGGACAGAAACTTGTGTCGATGCCCGAGTTACTTAAGGGAACCACCGAGAAGGTGAAATTGATATGTGATCGCTTGAAAGCGGCTTCAGATCGGCAAAAGTCCTATGCCGATTTAAAAAGGAAGGAGGTGGAATACTCCGTGGGGGATAAAGTGTTCTTGAAAGTCTCACCATGGAAGAAGGTGATGAGGTTTGGAAGGAAAGGTAAGTTGAGCCCAAGGTACATAGGGCCTTATGAGATAGTTGAGAGAATTGGTCCGGTTGCGTATAGATTGAGACTCCCAGTTGAGCTAGAGAAGATTCATGATGTATTTCATGTGTCGATGCTTAGGAGGTATAGATCGGATCCGTCCCATGTTATGCCAGTGGAAGAAATAGAGTTAAATCCGGACTTGTCTTACAATGAGGAGCCAGTTGAGATACTTGCTACCGATAGCAAGGTGTTGCGTGGCAAGACTATAGAGTTGGTCAAAGTCTTATGGAGACATAGAGGTGTGGAGGAAGCCACGTGGGAGAGGAAAGCAGACATGCTTGAGCTGTTTCCGTCAGGTAATTTCAAGGACGAAATTCCTTAAGTAGGGGAGAGTTGTAACACCCGGGTTCGGGGGTCGGGTGAAATTAGCAATTTAAAAATAGTTCGGGTTTCGGTTCCAAATTTTAAATAATAAAATAAAGGTTTGGGCCTCGGGTTTTAAGACAAGAAAAATTTAGTTGGACCATATTTTAAACAAGCCCACATGGCCATGGGTGGCACCTATTGTGGTTTTCCTTTTTCATTAAGGGCATTTAGGTCTTTAGACCTTTAATTTTTAAACCAACCTAAATAATGTTTTATATTTTGTCATCTTCTTTCCTCTCCCTACACTTCCCTTTCCAACGACAACATAAACCCCACCCCTCCTAAATACTATTCCATTCAATATCTTGCTCATCTTTGAAGGTTTTGCAAAGGTAACTTCGTTTTTGACTTCCCCACGTTATTCTCTACACGTTGACACCTTTTGTTTTCATTTTTATGCAAATTTTTGAGATTTGGAAATTTAAGGATTTTGGATAAAAATGTTGCCTTTATGGCCTTTGACTAAAGATTTTGGTTTATTGTTTGTGTGAGGGTTGTTTGTAGTCCATGGGACTCAATATATGTGATTTTTAAAGAATTTTATGCTAATTTCCGAAATGGGGTTTTGGGAAGGTTTTTGAGAGGTTTTGGGTTGAGATATGGGGGTGTTCTATGTAGAAATGAGAGGGCCAATGGATAGGCTATATGTGAGGGCTGTTTTGGAGGCTTTAGGGAGTAATTTGAGGGTTGAAATCAATGGTTTTGAAGGGTGCTTGAGGGCTGCTCGGATTTTAGAAGTTTGAGCTTGTTTTCAATGGAAAATTGATGTCTTGAGATTGGTATTTAATCCGGATTGATTATTTTAGAATATGGATTGATTTGAGATTATTTGCTTGGTGTTGGAATGGCTAGAAGCGAGAATTTTGGTTGGAGAAGCTTCGGGGACAAATCCGGGGATTTCGGAGTCTTGAGCTTGGTCTTCGATCTTCTCTTGGGTAGCAACGGTGAGTAGAATCATTGGTTTTTACCTTGTGCTCGATATGGATTCATTTGGGGTTTGGGTGGAACCTTGAGAGGTCACCTAAACCCGTGTGTAAGCCTCTTTACTCTCATATGTTGTGATATATGGATTGTGGATGCGATGTGATTATTTGAATGCATTTTAAGTTGTTAATGTTGTAGTCGTGTTGAGTTCGTGCCTCACGTGATGGTGGTCTAAACTACGGTGATGTGTAGTCCCACCGGTAGTGACTAGTAGGGTAGTACTTTGATGTGTAGTCCCATTGGAAATCCACTAGTCGAAACGGTGATGTGTAGTCCCACCGTACGTGTATGTTGGTTGTGCTTGTGCAAACCAAGTGTTGTGGTTGAGATAGACCCTTGTGCATCCATTGCTTTCTTGCATTTAAATCGTGTTTTGGAAAACTGCATGTTGTGAATTGTAGAGCCTCTCTCACTAAGCTAGATTGCTTATGCTCTTTTGTTTCCAACGTGCAGATCGCTAGAGTTCGGGAGGCGAGCGGGCGAGGGAGGAGCTTTTGGAGTTCTCATGCAAAGATTAAGTATGGTTTGCTTTTGTAATAATGCCTAGACAATGGGGTGTAGAGTGTTAGGAGTTGGGGTCAAACTCCTTAGGAGGTTATGCTTGAAATTGTTAAGATTATGTTGTGTTATGCTTTTGCTACTTGGATTATGACCCATGTTTCCCTTGTGGTTTATTTGCATGTGCCTAAACTTGTATGATGTTGGCCCATGTATACCTTATGCTTGTCTATATTGTGGTTGATGTCTTGTGCTTGCTAAATATGCTTCTTTGTGGAATTGTATGGGGTCTTGTTTGTATGTTTTCGTTAGATTAATTGCCTCCCATGCTAAGTCTCAATTGTGGTTTGATGCATGTATGCTTGCTTACGCTTAGGAGTGCCTAAAAGTGCATCTAGAATCGTATGTGAAGTTACCAAGTAGTGAAATGAGGAGTTGCAGAGCAGGGGTATCGATACGGTTAGACCCGTATCGATACGGCCTTCTTATTCCAGGCCTTTCGTTTCGATACGCGGGGAGACGTATCGATACCATTTTGGACACTAGAGCTACTGCCCAACTTGGTATCGATACCGGTCTCAGGCGTATCGATACCATTTTGGTCACTGAAGTCACTGTCCAACTTGGTATCGATATCGGTCTTGGGCGTATCGGTACAGCCATATTAGTGTTGACTGTGAGAAGTCAACCTTTGGGGAGGGTATCGATACACTCCTTGGGTGTATCGATACGGTCTCCACAAGCTGACTTTGACTTTATGACCGAGTCAAGGTGTATCGATACACCCCTTAGGTGTATCGATACCGCCTGTAGTTTAAGTCTAAAATTGGGCCGTTAAGTGTTGGTTTGGGTTTGTTTGTTTTTCTCGTGCTTGTTGTTCCGCTGTATGATCACTTAGGATTTAATACTCATCTAGACAAGACTTAAAATGAAAAAAAAAAGATAGGGTTGCTAACCGAAGGGGAGCCTTAACGGGTTTCACTTTGGTTTTCCCCGTGTAGCCCACTTGGACCGGTCATCCGGCCAGACCGGGACGAGGGGGTTACAGATTCACTCTTAGTGTAATAAGAGGCAATGGGTGGGATTCCTTCCTTTTTGGATTTGTTGGTGATGTTGCTACCTTAAGCATGTTTGGTTTCTGATTTTGGACTTGTAAACGGCCTGTAATTGGTTTCATGGTTTGCTTATGGTGTTTTGCCTATGCTTTAGCTTGTTTCCTTAAACATGCTTGAATAGCTAACGTATCATCATGGATTGATGTGATCGATGAGTATGATTTACTGTTTGTCGATGTCTGTATGTCTTGTAGGTTGATTATAACTTGTATGCATGATTTAAGCTTGTTTGGATATGGTTAGGTATGTTTAAATGCTTTTGGAATGAGCTTTTCTGGTATGTGTAACGATACACAGAGAAGTGTATCGATACACTAAGGCCAATTTCAGGCTTTTCGGTACATGGGTATCGGTACGGATTGCCCGCGTATCGATACGCCCAAGCCAAGTTTGAAGGCCGTACCGATACGCGGGGAAGCATATCGATACGCTCCTCCTTTCTTTTGTTATTGTCTTCCTGCATATCGATACAGGCTCAGGTGTATCGATATGGGTAATTAAAATTCAGTTAAAAGTATCTTCTTAAGTCTTGAAATGTTACGTTTTGGTCCTTGAATGTTATTTGATCAATTGGATGAGTTTGGATGATCGGTTTGAGCTGAAATTTGGCATGTTGGCATGTTACATGACTAATTGAAGATTGGTAACTTTAAAATCTTGAAAGTTCTTGTATTTTATGGAAATTACAGTTTAGTCTCTAAAAGTCAAATATATGCAATTGAACCCCTAATTGAACTTCGATTGCTATGCCGTTTTGCCTAATCGCTTTGATGAACATATAGGGTAATAATGTGCATCTAGAGAAGATAAAAGGAAAAAAGGTCGTTAATCGAGGTTGACTTTAACGAGTTGACTTCAGTTTTCCCCGTGTAATCTTCTTCGTTCGGGTCGGGTGTCTAGGCCGGACTGAGGGGGTTATAGGGGTTCCGTAACCGTTCTAAATGCTCAAGACCGTACCCTACACTTAATGATCACTTGGTGGTTCAGGCCTTTGAGAGGGAAATACTCAACCATCCGCCAAGTTGATGACTTTTGGATTCGGTGCTTTCGCCAGAGAAATCAACCTAACCTTGCTCGCATCATGTTTGCGAAGAGTGGCTTTCTCATGCAACATTGTCACACATCTCTTGTCACTTCATTCACCTATGGCACCGCTTTGAGCTATTTCTTCACTAAGAAGGAGATTGATTGCTATCATGACTATTCGGTGAGTCTCACCGATCCTATTGATGAGAGGTCTCTTTTTCGGGGCAAGTTTCTCTACTTCAATGGTAATTGGCTTTGCCTTTCCAAGCTTCCTAGTGATGTCATTCCCGAAGAGATTGCAAATCCTACCGTGGCTGCTCAAGCACCTCCTCCTCCATCCATGGATTCTCTCATGACCTACCTCAATGAACAATTCACGGGCTTACGCACGGGAATTGCTTCTATGGATCAAGTCATGAATTCGGGGTTTTCTGCCATTGATACACGCTTCACATGCCTAGAAGATCGTATGACAAATATTAAGAAGCGTATCTCTTCAATTGAGGCCGAGCACAATTCGATGAATATCTCTCTCACGACCGTTCATGATGAGTGGCGTCAATCAAGGAGGAATGATGATGCCAATGAAGATGAAGATGAAGACGATGGTGATGGAGACGAGTAGTAGATTGTCTTTGCATATCATTCATGTCATTTTAGGATTTCTATTTATACACTTTGAATTTTGTTCTTAGGATTAAGTTTACCTCTTAAAACCTATGCTTTGATTATTGTTATTTGGATTTTTGTTTGATGTTTCTTTAATCTATGAGCTTTATGTTTATCTATTCAATGTTGCTTGGTATGCCTTCATAGCCTATGTCTCTTATTTTTGATCTAACAAAAGGGGGGAGAGGGAAGTTCACAAGCTCACTTAAACTTAAACTTGAAATTTACCTAGCTAACATTAAGGGGGAGTTGTTTTTCAAAAGACTTAAAAAATTTAAGCTTTGGTTTTGTTATATCAAAAAGGGGGAGATTGTAAAACCTATGTTTAATTTTGATATAACAAAGTATTTAAGGACTAAATTGTAAAACTTGAAATAAATGTTTAAGTCCCCTAAAAGGTTTCAAATCAACAAGGCTTTGCTCTAATTTGAAAAACTCAAACTCCAAAATATTTTCTAAGTGTTTCAAGGCCAAATTGCTCAAAAACGTTCATGCGTATCGATACGCCCCTTATCGTATCGATACCTTTTTCAAACTTGGCTATTGGAGAAACACGTTTCGATACGCTCCTTACCGTATCGAAACAGGGTATCGAAACAGATTGTATCGGTATCGATACGATCTCTCTATAAAATTACACGGAGTTTGAATGGTGTACCGATACGGTCTCACCCGTATCAATACGGTTTAAAAGAAATTTTTAAATTCGAAGCCTTAAATATTTTGACGTTGTTTGTCAGTTGGTAGGTAACCAATTTTTAAAGAGGTGGTTAATGAGTATCGATAGGCTCTTACCCGTATCGATACAAATTCCTCCAGTGAGCTTTGTAGGAAAAATTGCATCGAAACGGTTCCCGAACCTGTACCGATACGCCTACACGTGTATCGATACGCATCTCTTGTATTTGTGCAATGGCTCTTTCTTTTTTGAGATAGGTATCGATACGCCTCCTCGAGTACCGATACGGTAGGCTGTAGAAGTGCATTTATGGTGGTAATAGAGGATTCCAACGGCTATAATCAATTCCCTAACCACCCAAACGGCTAGAATTAATGGAGAAGGTATAAAAACAAGTCATTTGAAGACTAGCAACAACTATTGCATCCAAGAGAAACATCTATACAAAAAATCCAAGCTCAAGTGCCTAAATTCTCATTCTTGTAAAATCCTAAATTGTATTGAGTGAAATTCTTATCTTGTCTTTCAATTTGGGTTGAGTGATTGTATTCAAAGGGGAAAATTTGTATTGAGTGATTGTATTCAAAGGGGTAAATTTGTATTGAGAGATATCTTTATTGCCTTCAATTTCTTCTTTGTAACCAAGTGAGGGTTTGGTCAATTTTGGGTAGAAAATTGACCGGTCTTGTTAAGGTTTCCTCCTAAGCCTAGAAAAGGGGAAGATCAATTAGTGAATTGTTGGAAAATCCTTACTGGGAGCTAAGGTAGTGGATGTAGAGTTCATTTGGAACTTGAACCACTATAATTGCTTTGTTCTTCATTTTTATTTATACCACTTCTCCTACAAAATTAAAAAAAAAAAACTCAATTCACCCCCCCCTTTTGGCTTTGATCAATCCCTTGATCCACTCAACAATTTGAAATAAAAAAGAAAAAACCGTGGATGAATATGCTTGTTATCATTCATGTGAAATATGTTTGTAAGCTTTTAAAAGAATATTAGAATGTATAATAGAGTTAAAAACCAAGTTTATGAAATATGTGCAGGATTTATGCATAGGCAGTGAGTTCGAAAATTCTATATAAATAATTAGGAAGTGATACATACATCGTTGTAACCTTGAGTAAGTTTAATTTTGTTTAGAAAAAACGGAGATCGATTTGCGATCTGTATTTTAAAAGATACAAATTTTTAAGTGATCATAAGTAAAAAAACAGAGCAACAGACTGCTCCTAATACTAGTTTAGCGGTGACTTTAAAAAATCGTCATAAATTGTACAAGTTGAATTATGTTAGACTTGTTTTGATTGTGGCATAACTAATTTATTTTAATGACTAAATTGTAAAAGATTGTAAATTATTGTATTCGATTTAAATTTGTCAAAAACTCGATTTTAACTTGTTAAAATGATTTCTAAAACACTTGAATTTATACTATATCGAATATAAATTTAAAAGTCAAAAGATAGCCAATTTTTCATGTTTTTCGTGAAGGTTTCGGTACCTCCTTTTGGTGGTCTCGAAACATTTCGTGTATAAAAGTTTTGGAATCAAAACCTTAGTAATGGTTTCGAGACCATGCATAAGGTTTCGAAACCATGTGTAATGGTTCTGATACCTTTGGCCCCCTAACGGCTAGTTTTTATAAAATCTCATCTAAATATCTCGAAACAATTACAATAAGTTTCGAAACCTTTGTGCAAGTGAGCATTAAATATTCGGTTTTAATGGCTTCCAACAGCTCCAAACTCCATCCAAAGCCCCACAACGATTATAAAATAAAGAGAGCATATAAAAGGATTTCAAAACAATATTGAAACATCAAGAAAGCTACTCCAAATATTCAAGTGATTCAAATCCAATTTGTACTCAATTTTTCATCTTTCTTGTGAGCACTATCATTGTAATTCATTTGTTAGTGCTTTTGGGTGTGTGAGAACTTCATTGTAGCAAAAAAATATACCTTGTGAGGATTTTCGTAGTTTGTAAATTTGTTTCTCTTTAGGAAAGTGTGTTATCTTAAGATTTTGAGTATAAATTTTATAGGGTTTGTAAGGTTACACCTTGTCTTTAAAGGTCGATCCAAATTAGTGAATTTATAAAATCTTTAGTGTGGATAGTTAAGGTAAGTGGATGTATTTTTTATTAGGCATAAAGACAAAAAAATGTCCCTAGCGTTTGATTGAATAGTCATTTTATCCCTATTCTTTTTTGGGAGCAATTCAACCCTCAACGTTTCATTTTGGGTTAAAATAGCCCCTTTGCGAATGAAAACTGTCAGTTAACTAATGGTAAATTGCTTGAAATGATGGGACAAACCTATATGGCAGTGCATGCTGACATGGCAGTATCATATAGACAAATGTGTTTGCTTGAAAAAACATTACATCAGTCAAAAATACTTTTATAAAAATATATAAAATATTTTTTTCTGTTGACTTATCATTATGTCAAGTCATTTGAAACTGTTTACTGTCAGTTTTCTAACAATTTTCATTCGCGGAGGGGCCATTTTGACCCAAAATGAAACGTTAGGGTTGAATTGCTCCAAAAAAGCATATGGGCCAAAATGACTATTCAGTCAAACATTGAGGGCATTTTTTTACTTTATGCCTTTTTATTAAGAAAGTTGAACCACTCTAAAAAAATCTTGTGTCTTTATTTTTCTCAAAGCTTCTACCAAAATTTTTATTTTCCCAATTCACCCATCTTGGCCACTTTCATTGATCGATTAACTCAATAAATTAGAAGTGTCACTTTATATAGTTAGAAGTACATTTGAGTTTAATTTATTTTGGAGCAAATAAAATGAAGTTTTGAGTTATATATTACGAGATAAGTGAATTTCTTTGGAGGTAGTATATGTGTGTACAAGCTGGGTGGTTGGTACCCAGCTAGGTAGCGGATGCAAGAGTAGATTTAAAAATGTACCATCATGGGCAGGAGTGAATTTGAAAATCGCACTTGATGTGGGTGATGGGTATGAAAATTTTAGGTGGGTGTGGGTATGAAAGATCAACACTCCTCCATAACGTATTAATAACCCGGTAATGGTAAAAAATGACATGTTGGTATTGACAACCAATGTGTGGTTGACATGTGTGATGACTTGGATTCCTTGTGAGTACCGTTGCTTGTATGTCGAGAGGGTATATGTATATTCGGGATCCGAATAAAGTGTTGCAACGCCATGGTCAACTAATGATGGATGTATGTTTTAAAAGTTGTATGACACTAGATCTCATATATGCATATTTCCCCGAATGTACATTTTCGAGGCTGTGTGACATCGGATCTCATATACGCACATTTCACCGAATGTACGTTTCTGAGGTTGTATGACATTAGGTCTCATTCAAAGATACTCAATTGGGTGATTTCGAGTATTGAGTGTACGTTATCGAGGCTATGTGACACTAGGCCTCATTTCAGGTTTGTGATTATGTGATTTGTATGTAAATGCCTTGATGACATAATGAGTATATCTTGCTTGATAGAGCATGAATTTAGCGACTAGTAGTAATGTTATGACACATGATATCAATCTCACCATCTTGCTCGTACTAGCTTGCATGCTTATATTTATGATTTGCAGGAAGTATAGTATAATAGATATGTACCACTGAGTTTTGTAAGCTCAACGTTTAGAATCGTTGTTTTCTTTCACATGTTAGTATATGTGATCATGAGCTTGATGAGCACTATCAGTACAAGATTCTAGCATGCTATATTTATCCAGACTATGATACTTGTATGTATTCATACGACCTTACAGCATGTACTTATTTTATCATTAGAATCGTTTTGATTTTAAGTTGATTTGAAACTAGAGCTTCATGTTTTGTAAACTAAGTTACACATGTTTAAATGATTTTATTATACATACGTTTTATGATGAGAATGATTTTAATTATTTGACTAAACTAGTTTTTAAGTTGTGCCAGGTGGGGTCGATGACCCAATGTTTAAATGATTTTACTATACATACTTTATATGGTATCCTTGAAAGTGTGATATAATTTACTACTAAAAAATTCTTTATTGATATCTAATAGTATTATCAAAATTAATAAAAATTACTTCAATTTTAAAATAATAAAATAAGTGGTATATATTATTAAAATTTATTTCTTTCACGTCTATTTACTAATAAAACTTTTTTTCTATAAAAATGTAATTTTTTGAAAGAACATTGTTTCATGCATATTATTAAATTTAAATATAAATATTTCATATCTACCCTATTGTTGTGAATAATGTGAAAACAAGAACAAGAAGAAATAGGAACAAAATAAGATGAGAGAAAAGAAAGAGATTTGTATTATTCTGAATATTGACTTGTGTACAATGCCTTGAGTAAATCATCTATTTATAGGCATTAGAAGTACATAATACATTTGTAACACCCGGGTTTAGGGGTCGGGTGAAAATAATATTTTAGTATTGTCTCGGGTTTCGATTCTAATATTTTATTTAATAAAGTAATGGTTTGGGCCTCGGGTTTTAAGATTTGGACCAATTTTAAATTGAGCCCAAAAGCCATGGTTGGCACCTATTGTGGTTTCCCTTTTTCTTTAAGGGCATTTTGGTCTTTGAACATTAAAGTTTAAACAATTATAAATAAAGGATGATTATCATCTTCTTCCTCTCCCTTCCATTTCATTCCAACGTGAAGAACATCTCTCCCTCCCCAAATACTATTTCATCTCCTTTCTCCTTCGTTTTGGCTCGGTTTTGAAAGGTAATTACGTTTTTTACTTGCTCTCAACTTCCTCTCTTCAAAAGTACAAGTAGTTTTCATTTTCATCCATGTTTTAGAATTTGGATTTTTGGGAGATTTGAATGAAAATGGTTGTTTTATGGTGTTTAACTTGAGATTTTGATTTAACAATGTTAGATATGAAGTTTATGAACCAAACGGTTCAACATATATAATTTTTGAGGTGTTTTATAAAATTTCCGAATTTGTGTTTGGGAGGGTTTTTAGGAGGGTTTTTAGTTGAGTTTTGAGTGTGGTTTGTGTTGGAAATGGAGGGTCGATGATAGGGTATTGGTTGGGGGTCGTTTTGGAAGCAATTGGAAGTGTTAAATGTGTTGGAATCATCGGTTTTGGACTGTGCTAAAGGGCTGCTCGGAAATGACTTTTTGGTGGTTGTTCTTGGTTTGAAAAACAAGTGTTTGATGTTTGAATTTCATTCCGGGTTTGCTATGTTGTGTTGTGGATTGATTTGAGGTTAATTTACTTGTGTTGAGATGATTAGGAGCAAGGAATTTCGTTGGTAAAGTCTCGGGATCGATATCGGAAGTCATGGAGGCTTGAGTCGGCTTTGCTTGATTTACTTAAGGAAGTGAGGTGAGTGGTTAATGTTTTAATTTGATTTCAAAGATTGGTTCAAGCATGTGGTTGCGAAAATGTTTTTAAGTATCATCTTGGTTCAAAGTTGGTTTTGAAGAGTTTAGTTATTCAAGAGTAAATTGTGGTGAATTGTCTCTTTAATTTCCCCTTTTTACTGTTTGTTTTCATTACTTGTGGTGATGAATTGTTATGTATGAAATTCCAATATATTTGGGAGGAAGCATGTTGCTTCTTATTATATCGTTGATTTTGTGTGGTGGTAATTATGGTGTTGTTATATGCCTTGTGAGATAAGTGTAAGTTGGTGCAGGTTGTGCACGGAAATGGTGAGTAAGATCATTTGTGTTTGTTAAGGTTGATTGTAGCAATTTGGTGCCTATTTGTGGACTTGGTTGCAGCTTGTGTGGTTGTGTATGATATAGTGAGTACATGTTGTGTGATGGTGATTTGTGTGTTGTGTTGCATGGTTGTCGTTGCTCTGGTGATGTGTAGTCCCGCCAGTAGCAAAAGTATAAGACTCTGGTGATGTGTAGTCCCACCGGTAGTCACTGGTTGGGTATTCCTTTGATGTGTAGTCCCATTGGAAACCTACTAGTTGAAACGGTGATGTGTAGTCCCACCGTACTTGTATGTTGGTTGTGTTAGTGTAAATTACGTGTGTTGTCGATGCTCCGGTGATGTGTAGTCCCACCGGTAGTGACTAGTGGGATAGTACTTTGATGTGTAGTCCCATTGGAAATCCACTAGTTAAAACGGCGATGTGTAGTCCCACCGTAAGTGAAAGTTTGGTTATGCTTGTGCATACCATGAAGTGAAATGTTTATGTTGTTGACCTTTGGTTGAACTTGTATGTAGTAAATGGATTAGGTTGTTGGATGACTTGTATGTGTTGGCCTTTACTTTTAAAGGAAGCTTTGAACTCTTGGTATCAGATAGCTAATGTTGTGTGGTAAGTCTACCGAGTTGGAAAGTATGTTGTAGTAAGAGAGAAAGTGTGGAGGAGCATGTGTTAGTGACTCTTCCTGTCTAATAAATTTCGGGGACGAAATTTCTTAAGTGGGGGAGAGTTGTAACACCCGGGTTTAGGGGTCGGGTGAAAATAATATTTTAGTATTGTCTCGGGTTTCGATTCTAATATTTTATTTAATAAAGTAATGGTTTGGGCCTCGGGTTTTAAGATTTGGACCAATTTTAAATTGAGCCCAAAAGCCATGGTTGGCACCTATTGTGGTTTCCCTTTTTCTTTAAGGGCATTTTGGTCTTTGAACATTAAAGTTTAAACAATTATAAATAAAGGATGATTATCATCTTCTTCCTCTCCCTTCCATTTCATTCCAACGTGAAGAACATCTCTCCCTCCCCAAATACTATTTCATCTCCTTTCTCCTTCGTTTTGGCTCGGTTTTGAAAGGTAATTACGTTTTTTACTTGCTCTCAACTTCCTCTCTTCAAAAGTACAAGTAGTTTTCATTTTCATCCATGTTTTAGAATTTGGATTTTTGGGAGATTTGAATGAAAATGGTTGTTTTATGGTGTTTAACTTGAGATTTTGATTTAACAATGTTAGATATGAAGTTTATGAACCAAACGGTTCAACATATATAATTTTTGAGGTGTTTTATAAAATTTCCGAATTTGTGTTTTGGAGGGTTTTTAGGAGGGTTTTTAGTTGAGTTTTGAGTGTGGTTTGTGTTGGAAATGGAGGGTCGATGATAGGGTATTGGTTGGGGGTCGTTTTGGAAGCAATTGGAAGTGTTAAATGTGTTGGAATCATCGGTTTTGGACTGTGCTAAAGGGCTGCTCGGAAATGACTTTTTGGTGGTTGTTCTTGGTTTGAAAAACAAGTGTTTGATGTTTGAATTTCATTCCGGGTTTGCTATGTTGTGTTGTGGATTGATTTGAGGTTAATTTACTTGTGTTGAGATGATTAGGAGCAAGGAATTTCGTTGGTAAAGTCTCGGGATCGATATCGGAAGTCATGGAGGCTTGAGTCGGCTTTGCTTGATTTACTTAAGGAAGTGAGGTGAGTGGTTAATGTTTTAATTTGATTTCAAAGATTGTTTAAACTTTAATGTTCAAAGACCAAAATGCCCTTAAAGAAAAAGGGAAACCACAATAGGTGCCAACCATGGCTTTTGGGCTCAATTTAAAATTGGTCCAAATCTTAAAACCCGAGGCCCAAACCATTACTTTATTAAATAAAATATTAGAATCGAAACCCGAGACAATACTAAAATATTATTTTCACCCGACCCCTAAACCCGGGTGTTACAACATTAAACTCTAATTAATGTAGATAATAATCCTAATGATAAAATAATTCAAATCTCCTTTGATAAAGTCCTTATCATGATAGACATCCACATAGATAAATATTCATAACACTCCCCCTTGGATGTCTATGAAGACAGTGTGCCTCGTTAAAACTTTACTAAGATAAAAACCCCGTAAAAAAAATCTTTAGTAAAGGAAAAGAGTACACACATCTTTAATACGCATAACATGTTGCCTCATTAAAAACCTTTCCAGGAAAACCCAATGGGACAAAACCATGGATAAGGAAAAGAGTACAACGCGTATTTTGCTCCCCCTCATAAATACATCATATAAGATCTTTGACACGACGCAATCCGATATTATAAATTAACTTCTCAAATGGAGCAGTAGGGAGTGCCTTGGTAAATAAATCTGCCAAGTTATCACATGAGCGAATCTGTTGGACATCAATGTCTCCATTCTTTTGTAGATCGTGAGTGAAGAAGAATTTTGGAGAGATGTGTTTTGTTCTATCACCCTTTATGTATCCTTCCTTAAGTTGGGAAATACATGTCGTATTATCCTCATATAAGACCGTCGGAGCTACTTTTCCAGAGTGTAAACCACAATTTTCGCGAATATGATTGGTTACAGACCTTATCCACACACATTCACGACTAGCCTCATGTATAGCCAAAATCTCAGCATGATTAGAGGAAGTAGCAGTAATTGTTTGTTTCATTGAGCGCCAAGAAATTGTTGTACCACCGTATGTAAATACATAACCAGTCTGTGATCGAGCATTATGAGGATCAGATAAGTATCCTACATCCGCAAAACCAACCAATTCGGTTTTGGATAGATTAGAGAAAAATAATCACATATCTTTCGTACCTTGAAGATAACGAAATATGTGTTTGACCTCATTCCAATGTCTTCGGGTTGGGCATGAACTAAATCTTGCCAACAAATTGACAGCAAACGATATGTCAGGTCGTGTGTGACTAGAAAGATACATTAATGCACCAATAGCACTTAAGTATGGCACTTCTGGACCAAGAATATCTTCTCTCTCGAGGACGGAATGGATCTTTGTTAACATCAAGTGACCTAACAACCATAGGAGTGCTCAATGGATGTGCATTATGCATGTAAAATTTCTTTAGCATTTTTTCTATGTATGTTGATTGATGCACAAGGATTCTATCCTTTAAGTGCTCAATATGTAATCCAAGACAGAACCTTGTTTTCCCAAGATATTTCATTTCAAATTCTTTCTTTAAACATTCTACTATCAATGAGATCTCTTCAGGAGTCCCAATAATGTTCAAATCATCAACATACACAGCAATGATAACAAATCCAGAGCTAAATCTCTTAATAAAAATGCATGGAGAAATTGGATCATTCTTATAGCCTTCTGCTAATAAGTATTCACTGAGGCGATTATACCACATGCGCCCAGATTGTTTTAATCCATAAAGGGATCTATTCAATTTGATTGAATAATATTCTCGAGAACCTGAATTAACTGCTTCAGGCAGTTTGAAACCTTCCAGAAGTTTCATATAAATATTATTATCAAGAGGCCCATACAAATAGGCTGTAACAACATCCATTAAGCGGAAATTAAGTCTCTCTTTTATTGCCAGACTAATCAAAAATCTAAAAGTGGTTGCATCCACCACTGGGGAGTATGTTTCTTCATAATCAATTCTCGGTCTTTGTGAGAATCCTTGTGCAACCAAACGAGCTTTATATCTCGCAATTTCTCCTTTTTCATTTCTCTTTCTCACAAAAACCCATTTATACCCCACAGGTTTTACACCTTCCGGTGTACGGACTACAGGCCCGAATACTTTTCTTTTTGATAGAGATTTTAGTTCCGCTTCAATTGCCTCTTTCCATTTTGGCCAATCATCTCTTTGCTTACATTGTTCAATTGACAATGGTTCATGATCCACATTATCATTCAAAATCTCTATTGCTATATTTCATGCAAAAGTATTATCGACGTCGATTTTGTTTCGGTTCCACTTGTTACCAGACATGACATAATTTATTGAGATCTCATCATTATCAGGTACCTGATTCATGTCTAATGTCTCTTTTGGAGACCTTTTAATCTCTTCTCGAGATTTTTCATAATCCATTGATTCCTCGATTAGACCATCACATGATATAGCTCCTTTTCTTTTTCGAGGATTTTTATCTTTGGAACCTACTGGTCTACCACGCTTCAGGCGTGCGTTTGACTCATTAGCAACTAGAGTTTGTCCTTCTGGGACATCAATCTTAATCGGAGCATTCACAGCTGGTATATGTGACTTAGTCACTTTTTTAGGGTCAGCGAAAGCATCTGGCAATTGATTTGTTAAGTTTTGCAAATGAATTATCCTTTGAACTTCTAGTTCACATTGTTGGGTACGTGGATCAAAATGAGATAACGATAATTCATTCCAACTTATTTCTTTTCCCAACTGTTTATTTTCTCCCCCTAATGTTGGGAAAACCGACTCATTAAAATGACAATCGGCAAATCGAGCTGTAAATAAATTCCCCGTCATAGGCTCAAGATATTTAACTATCGAATGGGATTCAAAACCGACATATATTCCCAACCTCCTTTGAGGACCCATCTTTGTGCGTTGTGGTGGAGCAATCGGAACATATACCGCACATCCAAAAATTCTAAGATGGGAAATATTTGGTTCCTGACCAAAAACCATTTGTAATGGGGAGATATTATGATAACTTACAGGCCTGATGCGAATCAATGATGCTGCATGTAAAATGGCATGTCCCCATGCAGAAATCGGTAGTTTTGACTTCATTAGTAACGGTCTTGCAATTAATTGAAGTCGTTTGATAAAGGACTCTGCAAGACCATTTTGTGTATGAACATGCGCTACAGGGTGTTCAACACTTATTCCAATCGACATGCAAAAATCATCAAAACTCTGAGAAGTAAATTCACCAGCATTATCAAGACGAATTGTCTTTATAGGGGAATCTGGAAAATGTGCTCGTAATTTTATCAACTGAGCAAGTAACCTCGCAAATGCCAAGTTGCGGGTTGATAGCAAGGATACATGTGACCATCTAGTCGATGCATCGATTAAAACTAGAAAATATCTAAATGGTCCACAAGAAGGGTGTATAGGCCCACATATATCACCATGTATCCGTTCCAGAAAATTGATAGACTCATAATTTACTTTAGCTGGCGATGGTCGAATAATTAGTTTGCCTTGAGAACAAGCATCACATGAAAAGGCATTACTTTGAAGAATCTGTTGGTTCTTCAATGAGTGACCACATGAATTGTCGATAATTTTTTGCATCATAATCGAACCGGGATGGCCTAACCGGTCATGCCAAATAATAAAGTTATCAATAAACTTATAGTTTACAATAGCATGTGCTTCAATTGCACTAATTCTTGTGTAGTACAATCCGGATGATAGTGCATGTAATTTTTCTAAAACTTTCTTATTGCCTTGAGTTATACTTGTAATATAGAGATATTCTGTATCTCTTTGGCAACTACTCTCAATATGATATCCATTATTGCGAATATCTTTAAAACTTAATAAGTTTCTTTGCGACTTTGGAGAGTATAGCGCATTATGAATATGGAATAGAGTTCCATTTGGCAATAACATATTTGCTTTTCCGGAGCCTTCTATAATATTAGCACTTTCGGATATAGTACTCACATTATTCCCTTGCATTGTTAAATGGGAAAAAAATTCTTGTGCTTAAGTATAGTATGAGTACTTGCACTGTCCGCTAAGCATAAATCATCACCATTTTTGGCGGATTGTATTTGAGACGGAATCATATTCTTCAAAGAAAAATAAAATAAAATAAATATTAAAAAATATTCAAAATATAAATTAAATAAATAACATCCATAATTTTTATTCTTTATATATATAATTCCTAATAAAATATTATATCTTTCTAACAAACTTTTCCTAAAATAATAATAAACATAAACAAAACAAAACAAAATAAATCAAGTATTTTTCTCAGGGGAAATGAGGAAATCATTAACATCTATATCTGTAAAGCCATAATCGCCATTGCTAGTGCCAGTAATGTCATAATCATCTTTGCCAAGGCCATACTCATCTTTGTCATTGATATAAACAAAATTTGTTTCAACTTTCTTTCCTTTACCATTGATTGACTGTTGGTAAAGATCCACAAGATGCTTTGGCACACGACAAGCACGGGCCCAATGATTTAAGCTTCCACATCGATGACACATAGATTCCTCTTTCTTGGATTGATCTTTTGCACTATTGTCATCTTTATTGTTCCACTTACGGTGGGTATAGTTATTTTTAAAACGACCACCTCGCCTATGTCCTCGACCGTGACTACGACCACGACCACGCCCATAGTTATGACCACGATGGTTGGTGTAACCTTTATTTCTTCCGCTATAAAATATCGCATTCGCTTCAGGGAATGGAGCGGAGCCAGTTTGGCGATATTCATGATTCTTCATCTATAGCTCATTGTTTTGCTCAGCCACAAGAAGGCAAGAAATTAACTCAGAATATTTCTTAAAGCCCTTTTCTCGATATTGTGTCTGAAGGACAACATTGTTTGCATGAAAAGTGGAGTATGTTTTCTCTAACATATCCTCATCAGTAATAATTTGACCACATAACTTCAATTGTGAAGTAATACGAAACATAGCAGAGTTATACTCGCTTACTGATTTAAAATCTTGCAATCTCAGATGCAACCAGTCATATCGAGCTTTAGGCAGAATAACAGTTTTCTGGTGGTCATATCGTTCCTTTAGATTATTCCAAAGAATAAGAGGATCTTTCACCGTTAAATATTCTGATTTCAACCCCTCATGGAGGTGACGGCGAAGGAGTATCATGGCTTTGGCCTTATTTTGGACAGATTCTGCATTCCCCTCTTTAATGGTATTTCCCAGACCATTAGCATCTAGGTGTATTTCGGCATCTAAGATCCAGGACAAATAATTTTTTCCGGAAATATCAAGAGCCACAAACTCAATCTTTGCAAGATTTGTCATTGATGTACTATAAAAGATAAACAATCAAATTAGATTAATTATAAATTAATATATATAATCAAAAAACAACAGAAAGAAGATTTAATCCTCATACGTGGCATTGTTATACCTGTCCACAAGGTCATTTAAAAACCTCCTTTGAGACCAGTAGCCTCACAGAACGGGATGTCCAGCCAATTATACTCGGATTAAACCATTAAAACAAATAACATATAAATTCATTGTATATACGCATGGTATGAATTAAAACAAACCAACATATAATTTATAATAACCAAACATGGCAAATTAAAACAAAATATTAAACAAAATAAATAACAACAAGTTGGATTAATTAAGAAAAATATTATTATTTGTTATATAATAGAAATCATAAATACCAACAGACGGATGATAACATACGGATGATAACAGACGGATAATTAAGTAAATATTAAACAAAAATGATTACTCTCCTTTAATACTAGCGAACAACAATTTTATCATTATAGGTATGACTTTGTTAGCTTATATTAATTAAATTGATTAATAACAAAATAAATAACAACACATGGATGATAACATAAGCAAGAAATTAATTATATATTGTTTTAATTTATTATGGTATATATATTATTTTATAAATTGAAATATATAAGATGGAAAAAGAATATACCAGATAAATCTTTGGAGAAGCTTGATTTGTAACTAAAATCTTCTGAGCAAACTCGTGCTGATAACGTGTTGTGAATAATGTGAAAACAAGAACAAGAAGAAATAGGAACAAAATAAGATGAGAGAAAAGAAAGAGATTTGTATTATTCTGAATATTGACTTGTGTACAATGCCTTGAGTAAATCATCTATTTATAGGCATAAGAAGTGCATAATACATTAAACTCTAATTAATGTAGATAATAATCCTAATGATAAAATAATTCAAATCTCCTTTGATAAAGTCCTTATCATGATAGACATTCACATAGATAAATATTCATAACACATATATAAATTTCTCTAAATTCAAATTGTTTGTAAAATTTAAAAACTAAATAAAGATCGGGAAAACGAAATTTAAACCGAACAATATATAGAAATTTAAATTCTTGAACTGTATAAATAATTTGACTTTTTAGATAAATTTATTTTTGGTGGGTATGGATTATTTATATTTAGATTTAATAATATACATGAAACAATTTGTTTTTTAAAAAAAATCTTTTTAAAGAAAAAAGTTTTATTAGTAAAACTATATGTGCAAAGAACAGATTTTTTTGTTGAAAAGGGAAATAAAATAATATTGATGCTACCCGGCCTCATTAAAAACCTCCCTAAAACTTAAATGGAGGAAAAGAGTGCAAAGAACAGATTTTAATAATATATATCATTTACTTTATTATTTTAAAATTTATGTAACTTTATTAATTAAGATAATATTATTAGATATAACATATAAATTTTTTAGTTGTAGCTTATGTCTCACTTCCAAAAATATCTTATATAGTAAATAATTTATTTCTTATAAAGTAGTATTTTAAAAAATAATTATAGTTTTTGAATGAAAATGTAAATTTTGAAAAGTATTAGTTTTCAAAGAATATGATATTGAGGGGTTTATTAGGCTTAAAATGGAATTTGGGGGGGGGGGGCTAGTTGAGATAATCTGAAATTTGAGGATTAAATTGTAAGTTTTTGAAGTTCATGAGTACTTTTACGAAAAATCTAGAAGTGCGAGGGTTAAATTGAGAATTATAGAAAAATCAGAATAAAATTATAAAGTTTTAATAATTTGAGGTTAAATGTACAAAATTTAGAAAGTTTGGTGTTACTTTTGAAAGCTCTAGAAAGTTGAGGGTTTCAATTTGTCGTTTACCCAATTTTAAATTTCACCACGTCTCCTACTGTTAGCTATTTAACGGACCAGCAGCCAAAATGAAAGTTTTTATAACGATAGTGACTCCAATTAAAGTTTTTTTAAACGACAGTAACCTTAATGAAAGTTAATTTGATTTTAGTGACTATATTGCAAGAGTTTTAAAAATTTAGTGACCATCAGTGTAATTTATCTTAAAACTAATAAAACCTAGAAAGATATAACATAATAATATTAAAATCATATGAAACTATGTTTTCAAAAAAAAAACTATTAATTAACATCTCGATTGAATTGCTGTTATATGTTAACCGAATTAATTATTTACTGGCTCAATTAGGAAAGGAAAAATAACCTCTTTGACCCTCTAACTTTATCAATTTAATCATTTTCATTCTTAAACTGTTATTTTGTCTCTTTTAACCATTGATTTTTTCTTTCAATTTTATGATGACGTAATAAAAAATGACAAAAATAGTTATCGTCAACTTAACTAAGTTGTTATTGTTCCGTCTAAGGGTGTAAACAAGCCAAGTCAAGCTCGCAAGCTCAAAATTATTGAGCTAAAGCTCGAAATCAAAATCAAAATTGGAATTCAAAATCGAACTCAAAAAGCTCGAATATACCAAGTCAAACTCAAATATCATTAAACTCAATTCGAGCTTTAAACTATTAAGCTCAACTAGAGCTCAAATCCAATTTGAGCTCAAACTCAAATCACAATAAAAACTAACATAAAGATATTTTTAAACTTGTTTTCAGCCAAAAGGTAAAAAAAAACATGCTTTTACAAGGTAAATATTGCTTCTATTTATAGCCAAATTCTCCCCCTGTAACCCCCTCGTCCCGGTCTGGCCGGATGACCGGTCCGAGTGAGTTACACGGGGAAAACCGAAGCGAAACCCCAAAGGATTCCCCCTCGGTTAGCAACCCTATTTTTTTGTTTTATATTAATCTTGCCTAGATGAGTATTAAGTCCTATGTGATTCACAACAGCGGAAAACATTCAAAGGAAAACACATTCGCACCACGGCCACGCATAAACAGTCAATTTTTAAGCTTGTAAGGCAGGCAGTATCGATACCCTTGACAGGGGTATCGATACCCCCTTTCTAGGTCAACCCAAAAAGTCAACACGAGAAGACCGTATCGATACCCTTACCAGGGGTATCGATACCCTCTTTCTCGGTCAACCTTCCTTGGTCAACAGAATAGATCCGTATCGATACTCGGGAACCCCGTATCGATACGCTCTACTCTCACTCAGAATTCCAAATTCCAGTAACTTTGGAGGGTATCGATACCCTTAGGGTATCGATACCCCAGGCAAAATCTGAGGCCTTTGGGCAAGAGAGTATCGATACCCTAGCCAGGGGTATCGATGCCCCCTGCACTGCAATTCCCCAAAATCAACTTGAACGACCCTAAAACGACTCTAAATGCATTTCTCGACTCGCCTAAGCATATTCAAGCATGTAAGCACGCATATTTAAGCCAGAGGAATCATTCAAACATGGATTAAAGCATTCATACATAGCATTCTAACAAAAGAGCAATTTATGCATATATGGTCACTCAAGCACTTAAGATATCATGCCTTAGCAACCGAAACATGTAGACATTCATGGCATGTAACATAGGCAATATTTACAATCAAACAAGGCATCCACGAACCAAGCCAACAACGACATACATCAAAACTCAAATCAATAACACCTATCCCATTGCTTAACTATTACATTCTTTTACTTAAAATTCACACATTGAGCTCACCAAAAGCAACACTTGGTGACCTTTCCTTGCCTTTGCCACCCACAAGCTATTTATCTGCATTGTCGAACAAAAGAGAGCGTAAGCATGGAAGCTTAGTGAGGGTAGCTCATAAAACAAACCTTCGACAATGCAGGGTCCAAGCACGAGATATTTCCAAGATGAAATGCATGGTCTTACCTCCGGTCCGCCAAGCCAAAATAAACATGATGCATGAACATATAGTCAACATTATGCCATGCTCAACAACCATAAGCTCAACTTACCATGATACATAATCCAAAGCAATAACCACATCAAATATCAATTCATAAGGCATCACATTTCATGTCATATAAGCACATAAGCACAATCCCACATTGGTATATACATACAACCTCATATTGGCACCTAGCTATGACCCGAATACGCGGATAACCCGTTGGAACGCATTTCCAACAACAACATTACCTCGGTGGGATTCCACTCATCACCGGTCCTTGCATGGGCGGGATTCCACTCATCGCCACATGCCCTACGAATGGGATTCCACTCATCATCACGTAGAAATATATAAAAGCTTCCGGTGGAATATTACATCACCGTACTCCTCCTTGGTGCCTTAACGCCACCAAGGCCACGTACGTTTTGACTCAATTTGTGTGCACACTCATCCTAATGATCGATCATTGTACCCAAGCATACTAGTGCCAATATTAAACGCAATCCATTTTTCATAGCTACATGCATAATACAATGCATCAAATATCATGTCTCGCATATATGTATTTCACAACCCATTTCCATGCCTAGCATGTACTCACCATGATCATCATCATGCACAATTTACAACATAACCTCATTTCACAAATCAACACCACATGTATGTCAACCGAACAATTATCTCATCATATATCCACAATTTATTTGACATCAACATGCATATAAAATCAATACATTAAGCCATACTTTCACATACATGTGTATCACATCATACATACTCATCATGAGACATAACAATGATTAAAGAGTACATCCAAGGTCTCTAACTAAAGCTTAGGATTAGGCTACCACCCTAATCCTAACTCTAGGTGGGTCTACCAAGCCCAACCTAGTCCACAAGCTTGGACCAACCACTTAAAAATCGATTTAAAAACATTAACCACTCACCTCTACTCCAAGCTCAACTACCAAGCAAGCATCACCTTCAAGTTTCCGGATTTCTTCCCGAAGCTTCTCCAACGCAAGCTCTCGCTTCTAAACAACCTCAATACAATTCAAATAATCCTCAATCAGCCCAACATCAAAATATCAACCCGGAATACAAATTCAAATATCAAACTCAACGTTTCAAGTCATGACCAAACCCCATACTTAGCAATTTCGGACAGCCCCAATACCTCTTCCAAAAACCATGTTTCCAACATCCATTGCACCCTCAAATGATCCCAAATCAATCCCTAACCATAGTACTACCATTGAGCTATCAATTCCCACCTAAAACAACCCTCAAAACTCACCCAAAACCCTCCAAAACTCCATTTTCGTACTCATATTTTACCCAGCAGAAAATCATGTTTTTAAACACCTAAATGACATCTAAATGGTTCCAAAACATCCTTCTAGCATACATAAACCATCAGCCCTCTAATTACAACCTAAAACTCACCAAAAATGGTGTTTTGACAACTCAAAAATGGGTTCAAGAACCCACTTCGGAAATCCATCAAAATTCAACCAAATTAACATATATTGTGTATTTTAACATGATTAAACAAAGCCCCAACTTATTTTATCAAAACAATATGAAAACCCCTTAAAAACCCAAACTTTAAATCAAACCCTAATTTTCAAAAGTTCATATTCTTGAAATCTAAAACCATAGGTAGATAGAGAATAAAGAGGAGAGTTTAAATATATGATTACCTTTAAAAACGACCTTGAATTGATGAAGAAATCAAAGGGGATAGTAAATAGGGTTTGGGGAGGTTTTGGGTGCTTTCACGTTGGGGGGGGGGGGAGAAATGAGAAAGATGATAGCTTTCTCTTGCTTTTCTTTTCCCTTTTTTTTGTTCTTTTTACTTTCAAAAAGGTGGTCTAGTTTTTTTTTAAACATTTGGGTTAAATCACCGCATTGGTCCCTCCTTTAAATTTTAAAACCCGATTAGCCCAAGTAAAGGTCAAATTGATTTAATTTAATTTTACCGACTCGGACCACTAACCCGACTAACTCCTAGCCCCAAAACACGGGTGTTACACCCCCCCTTCCTTCATATCCGAGCGATGTGAGATTATGATCAATTATGTTTTTTTATATCATGCGGAAAGGGGGAATTGCATCAAGAGTCCTCCAAACTTCTCATCGTGTTCAACTTGATCACTATGTAGAATTTGAACTATAAAATCTTTATTTAATACTAATAATTATATATTATTATTGATTTCGAGTAGCTCGCGAGCTTTTCGAATCGAGTATCAAGTAACTCAGCTCGACTCGTTAAGAACTCGAGCCAAGTTCGAGCCCGAGTCGAGTCGAGCAATGACCGAGTCGAGCTCGAATAGCTCACGATCTGTCTCGTCTCATTTACAGCCCTTGCTTCGTCACATTTTGGTCAATTTGACATAAATAAAACAAAAGTTCAAGGGTTAAAAGGTACGTAATAAAAGTATAAGGACCAGAATGACTAAGTTTGTCAACTTAGGGGCCAAAAGAGATCAAGCACGAGATTAATAAATTCATACGTAAATTGTTTACCACTCCACATATAATCATTCATAGTTTTTTTTAAAGAACATAAAATGTTTTGCACCTAAACCATTGACGTGATAAAATTATATATATATATATATAGGGATAAGATCAAGTTACATGATGTAAAATTCATTTAGTTTTACACTAATCTAGGATCATTGGATAAGGAGAATGGATGGATGAGATTAACAGTAAAAATGTGAAGATTATCACTTGGGAAAAAAGATAAGGAAATAATTTGAGCCATTAATTACCATCATCAAACGGTCCAAAAACTGTGTAAAAGTAATTGAGTTTTACGCAATGTAAGTTGATCCTAACCCATATATATATGTTGAGTGGATCACACGAATGATAATAACCAAGAGGGGGGGTGAATTGGAATTTTAACGATGTTGTAACGGAAATTGCAACTTAAAAATATTGACACGGGAATTTAGAGTGGTTCAAGTTCACCAACCGAACTCTACATCCACTACCTTAGTCTCACCAAGGATTTCCAACAATTTCCACTAAATTGTTCGTCCCCTTTTTCCAGGACAAGGAGGCAACCTTTACAATTTCGGTTAATTTTTCTACCCAAAAATTAACCCAATCCTCACACAATAGAACAAAGAAATTTGGTGGCTAATAAGGTATCTCTCAATACAAATGATAGCCCAATATCAAGCACTCAACCCAATTGAACAAAATAGAAATGAAGGATACAATTGGGATTTCTAGACAAAGTAGGATTTTTGCACAAATGCTTGGATTTGATGTTTTGATATCTTCTTGAGGTTCAATCTCCTTTTGCTGGAGCTTCTTGGGGTCTTTTTATAGCCTCTTGATGATTTCCAACCGTTGTGAGTGTTGACTTTAAGATTATAGCCGTTGGAAAGCTTTTTCTCCACTTTCTTGCACTTTTCCAGCTATGCGTATCGATACTCTATAGTGGGGTATCGATACCTGTCTCACAAGAAAATAGCCGTTGTGTACAAATAATAAAGGGGTATCGATACACGTTCTTGGCGTATCGGTACTGGGTATCGAAACAGCACAGGCTGTATCGATACCTTTTTCTCGACATAGCTCACTGTCAAAAGTGGTATCGATACTAGGGTTAGAGGTATCGATACCGGTTTAGTGACCGTTTAAAAATCTCAACGGTTATATTTTTAAACCGACTTTGAAATTAATAATTATAAAATGGTATCGATACTGGTTTATACGTATCGATACTGATTTCATAGCGTATCGATACTGGGGTTTGCCGTTTCGATACGTGTTCCGGCAGTGGCAAACTTTGCTAAAAAGGTATCGATACTCCTTGATGGGTATCGATACTGGTTGACGTTTTTCAATATTTTTGCCTTGGAACACTTAGAAAATATTTGAGTTTGAGTTCTAATAAATCAGTTTAAAGTCTTTGGAGTTTCAAAAACTTATTAAGGGATTTGTACAAACAATTTTAAGTTCTTCAATTTGATCCTTAAAGATCTAGTTATATCAAAATCAAACATAGGTTTTACAATCTCCCCCTTTTTGATATAACAAAACCAAAACTTAAAATTTTTGACAACTTTTGAAAATTAACTCCCCCTTAATATAAGCTTGATATTTCAATTTAGTTAAGACCAAAGAAATTTCTCAAAATCAAAATTCTTAACTCCCCCTTGATGTAAGTTTAATAAAACCAAAAAAAATTTGAAGTTTGTTTGTGAGCTATTTCTTCTCCCCCTTTTTGTTAGATCAAAAAAAAATTGTGAGAGCATAATGTGCATCAAATATCAAGAGTATAAAGATAAGCAACATAATCTTATTATATCATAAAACGAGAAATCCAAAACATAAGCAAACCTTAAATCCTAAATAATCAAAGCATAGGTAATAATCTTAATAATAAACTTAATCCTAAGAACATAAAACATAGGTGCAAAAAAAAAAATCCTAAATGATATGATATGATATGCAAGGATAGAAGTCTAGGCATTATCTTCATCGTCTTCATCATCGTCATCTTCATCTCCCAAAGGGTCATTGTTCCTCATGCTATTACGCCATTCATCGTGGAAAGCGGCAATGGAAATATTCGAGGAATTTTGCTTGCTTTCGAGGGATGTAAGGCGATTCTCCATACCCGTCATCCTTGTATCAAATGTAGTTTCTATAGAGGTAAGACGAGTATTCAACCTGGTGAATTGTTCATTTAGATATGTCATGAGATTATCCATATTGGGTTGTGGGACTTGAGGAGCTTGAGGAGCTTGTTGTTCTAAGGCGGCGGCGGCCTCGGGTGGAAGCTCGGTAAGACGTAGCCAATTTCCATTAAAATAATGAAATTTGCTTCGAGCAAGAGAATGTTCGTCGATAGGATCGGTAAGAGTAGAAGCAAGATCAAACGAACAATCAATATCCTTTTGAACAAAGTAATAGCTTAAGGCCGTACCATAGATAAAGGATGTGATGAGAGGAGTTTCACGTTGTTGAACATGATAAGCAATCTCATTGAACATGATGCGAGCAAGATTTGGGCGTTTTCGTTGACGGAAACTTCGAATCCAAAAATCATCCAATAGACGGATGGTGGAATATTTGCCTCCGGAGGGACGAAACCACCATGATACCATCAAATGTAGGATTCGATCATGAGCATTGAGGACGGTTACGGAGCCGCTAAGAACATGCCCTAAGGCATTCTCATTATCTTCACCTTCATCCTCCAATTTAAAAACCTCACAAATAGACTTAACATCAAGAACTATTTGTTTCCCCATAAGATAAGATCGAATGGCAACGACTTCTCCATTACGATAAATGCATTTAGCATTAGAAAAGAAAATCAAAACCAAAAGCCGATAATAAATACCCGGAATAGTGAGAAAATGCATGAAATTCCAAAGACGAAGAAGCGGAAGATATTCAAACTTGAAGCGCTCGGAGTCGAGGAAGGGAATGGATACGATCCTCTCCGCACGAATTTTGTAATTTTCAAATTGGCGGAAATAAGGAAGGCCCTCGGAATTCTCAAAGGATTGGTTGTAGATAGTAGCATAATCCGGACGAGCAACCGATCCGGGAGTTGAAGAGTCTCCGGCAAGAAGAACTCTTTGACGTTTCCTTGAATGCACTTTTGGTGCCATAGATGATAGAAACTTTGAAGAGAGAATTTTGAGAGAGAGCAAAAAGGCTTTGATTCAAGGGTTTCTTTTGATTTTTGGTGAAGAATATGAAGGAGAAGAGACCTTTATATAGCCAAAAACGTTTAGGGTTAATAGGATATTAAAGAGTTTTAATTTTGGTAAAATTAGATCTCATTAAAAGCCTATTTAATGCCATCAGCGCGAAAGGGTATCGATACTCCTTAGTGGGTATCGATACGGGGATAGAATTGTCTTTCCACAATTTTGACCGTTGAAGGAGGTATCGATACTCATTAGATGGTATCGATACAGGGATAGAATTGTCTTTCCACAATTTTGACCGTTGAAGGAGGGTATCGATACGCATGAGGTGGTATCGATACGCGTGAAGCGATGAGAAATTCTGGGAAATTGAAATGAAGAACAAGTATCGATACCCATTGGGCAGTATCGATACCTTATGCCCAGAATTTTGCCTATTTGGTTAAAAATAACTAAAGACATGAACTTAACATCTCTTAAAAGTATGCAAATGATGAATGAACAGGTCTAAGCATATTTTAACAGAAACATACTCCCCCTAACTATATGCATGGAAGAAATTGGGAGACTAAACACATAAACATGGTTATTTCACAAAATCAAGCACATTTAATTCTAAAAAGAGGTCCTAAAGGTCAAGATAGGCTAGTTAGACCCAACTCTCTCCTAAGGGACCAAAAACGCTCTTTATCTAATGGTTTTGTGAAAATGTCCGCTAATTGATTTAAGGTGTCTACATACTCTATAGCCACATCTTCCTTAAGGACATGATCTCTAATGAAATGATGCCTTATTTCTATATGTTTGGTTCTAGAGTGTTGGATGGGATTTTTCGTTAAACATATTGCACTTGTATTATCACATTTAAGGGGTATGGTTTCTATTTTTACACCATAATCTAAGAGTTGTTGCTTCATCCAAAGGACTTGAGCACAACAACTCCCTAAGGATATATACTCGGCTTCGGTGGTAGATAAAGCTACACTATTTTGTTTCTTAGAGAACCAAGATATGAGCATACTACCTAAGAATTGACAAGTTCCCGAAGTACTTTTCCTATCGATTTTGCAACCCCCATAATCCGCATCCGAGTAAGCATGAAGATTGAAGGTAGAGACTCTAGGATACCAAAGGCCTAAACATGGAGTGTCTCTAAGGTATCTAAAGATTCTCTTAACGGCTATAAGGTGAGACTCTCTAGGACTAGCTTGAAACCTAGCACACAAGCAAACACTAAACAGTATATCCGGTCTACTTGCGGTAAGGTAAAGCAAAGATCCAATCATAGAGCGATAAAGCTTAGAGTCAACACACTTACCTCCTTCATCTTTGTCAAGCTTTGTAGATGAGCTCATAGGAGTGGCTTGAGGTTTTGTGTTCTCCAAGCCAAACTTGTTGAGCATATCCTTTATGTATCTTGCTTGATTTATGAAGGTGCCATCCTTCATTTGTTTGATTTGGAGTCCCAAAAAGAATGAGAGCTCCCCCATCATGCTCATCTCAAATTCACCTTGCATTAACTTAGCAAACTCTTGACAACAACATTCATTAGTAGAACCAAAAATAATATCATCAACATAGATTTGAACTACTAAGATGTCATTTTTATACATTTTTATAAAGAGTGTAGTGTCCACCTTACCTTTTTCAAATCCTTTTTCAATCAAAAAATTTGAAAGCCTTTCATACCAAGCTCTAGGAGCTTGTTTTAAACCATAAAGTGCTTTGGTAAGTTTGAAAACATGATTTGGAAATTTTGAATCTTCAAAACCCGGTGGTTGTTCTACATACACTTCTTCATTTATAAAACCATTTAAAAATGCGCTTTTAACGTCCATTTGAAAAAGCTTGAAATTATGATAACATGCATATGCAAGCAACATCCTAATGGCTTCCATTCTAGCTACGGGTGCATAGGTTTCATCAAAATCTATTCCCTCCTCTTGAGTGTAACCTTGTGCTACAAGTCTCGCTTTATTTCTCACAATGTTACCACTCTCATCTAGTTTGTTCCTAAAGACCCATTTAGTTCCTATTGTAGATTGATTACTAGGCCTATCAACTAATGTCCAAACATTACTTCTCTCAAATTGATTTAACTCTTCTTGCATAGCCATGATCCAAAAATCATCTTTCAATGCTTCTTTGATATTTTTAGGCTCTATGCATGAGATAAATGCAATATGATTCATTAATCTAAGAGAAGAACGAGTGGTTACCCCCTTGGATGGATCACCCAAGATTTCACCATCTTTGACATAGTTCAACTCCCTTGGATAGCTAACTTCCTTTTCCTCAATAGCCAAGTCCTTCAAGGCTTCAAGAGGTGGATCTTGTGTGTCTTCTTCTTTTGGTTGAATCTCATCCTTCTTTGAAGTTTGACCTCCATCAAAGGTATTTATGATTCCTACATTATCATCATCACAAGAATCCTTCCTAGGAAGGGGATTATCATCGAATACAACATGAATAGATTCTTCTACAACTAAAGTTCTTTTGTTAAATACTCGATAGGCTTTAGAGGTTAAAGAGTAACCTATAAAAATAGCTTCATCACTTTTTGCATCAAATTTACCTAAATTATCTTTTCCATTATTTAAAACAAAACATTTACATCCAAAAGGGTGGAAGTAGCTAATATTAGGCTTTTTAGATTTTAAAATCTCATAAGGTGTTTTCTTTAAAATCGGCCTAATGGTTACTCGATTTATAATATAACAAGTTGTGTTTGTTGCTTCCGCCCAAAAATATTTTGGTAAATTATTTTCGCAAAGCATAGTTCTAGCCATTTCTTGTAAAGTTCTATTTTTCCTTTCAACTACCCCATTTTGTTGAGGAGTTCGAGGAGCTGAAAAATTATGGCTAATACCATTTTCATTTAAAAAATCTTCAAATCCTAAATTTTGAAATTCGGTTCCATGATCACTTCTAATATGTGAAATTTTAAGTTCAAGATCATTTTGAATTAATTTTGAAAATGTGATGAATTTTTCCAAAGCCTCATCCTTAGTACTTAAAAAGAGAACCCAAGTGAATCTAGAAAAATCATCAACTAATACAAAAGCATATGATTTGCCACCCAAGCTCATAGTCCTAATTGGCCCAAATAAATCCATGTGAATTAGTTGTAAACATCTACTAGTAGAAATGTCATTAATGGATTTAAAGGAAGATCTATGTTGTTTACCCTTTGAGCATGCATCACAAATTTTATCGTTTGAAAATTTTATCTTGGGTAAACCTTTAACTAGGTTTAGAGAGACTAGTTTTTCTAAAACACTTGTGCTAGCATGTCCTAGCTTCCTATGCCACAACCATGCATCATTTTCGTTTTGAGCAACTAAGCATGCATGAGATGTATGAATGTCATCTAGATGCACCATGTATATATTCCCTATGCGATGACCTATGAGCATAATATTATTAGTTTTAATGTCTACAATTTTACAACCGGTTTTATCAAATATAACATTAAAACCTTTATCACATAGTTGACTTATGCTCAATAAATTATGTTTGAGACCATTGACATATAAAACATTTTCAATGAGAGTAGTAGAGTGATTACCAATGGAGCCAATACCTTCAATGTGGCCTTTAGAGTTGTCACCAAATGTTACTACTCCTCCACTTTTTGGCTTTAGATCCATGAGTCGACTCTTGTCTCCGGTCATGTGTCTCGAGCATCCACTATCAAGGTACCATGAGTTTTGACTTTGTGCTTTGGCCTTGAAGCAATGCTCCCCCTACAAACAAAGATATTTAAACTTTTGTTTTTGGTACCCAAATCATTTTGGGTCCATGTGTGTTAGTTCCTAAAACTTTGGTTCCCTTAGGAATCCAAGGTGACATAGCATTAATATTATTAGATTTAACAAGCTCCTTAGGAACCCATACATTTCTAATTCTTTTAACTTTACTATGTCTAGGATAGTTATTTTGTTTGTAGTAGTTAGTCTTTTTCTTATATTGTTGTGTTCTAGAGGATTCTCCTATGTCATGTTTGACACTACCATTATTTTTTAAAGACTTTTTGAGCTCATTTAGCTCACTTAACACCTTTTGGTGTTCACAATTATTTTGAGATAAAAGATTATTAAGATCGATATTTTCTTTTTGAAAGAATTTGAGTTCATCTTCTAATCCTAATATCTTTTTCTCAATTTTAGAATTAGTTTGAGTAAGTGAGTCATTTTTCTCTTTTAATTCTAGAATAATTTTTCTATTCCTAATAACCGACTCCTTATACTTCTCAACTAATTCATCATATACCTCTTGTAACTCATCATAAGCATCATTTAATTCTTCATATGAATAATCTAAAGTAGATGAGTTAGAGGTTACCAAGGAGGAATCTTCCTCAAGTGCCATGAGGCAAAGGTTCGCCACTTCTTGTTCGTCATCCTCCGATGACTCCTCATCACTCCAAGTAGCAAGCTTGGCTTTGAGCTTTTTCTTCTTCTCAAAGCCCTTCTTCTTGAGTTGAGGGCACTCCGAACGTATGTGGCCGGGTTGTCCGCACTCGAAGCAAGTGATTGGATCCCTTCCTTCTTCTTTGTTCTTGCTTTTGAAGTCCATCTTCCTTTGGATTTTTCTTCCTCGGTTGGACCTCATAAGGCGTGAGAATCGTTTGGCTATCATAGCCAATTCTTCAAGTTCATCCTCATCACTAGATGAACTTTCATCAAGTTGGGAAGTTTTAGCCTTGAGAGCTATTCCCATTTTCTTCTTTTTCTCCCCTTCAAGCTTCTCCATTCTTTTTTCTTCTTTCTTTTTCTCATCTTCCCTTCCTTGTTTCATGATCTCGTGAGTAAGGAGAGATCCTACAAGTTCATCAAGCTTTAGAGTTTTTAAATTCTTTGCTTCGATGATAGCGGTTCTCTTCCCATCCCAAGATTCGGGAAGTGAATAGAGTAGCTTTCGGACAAGCTTGTCTTCCGGTATAACTTCTCCATAGCCCTTTAGACCATTTACAATTGTGGAGAATCGATCAAACATCTTTGACACCGTCTCATCAAATTCCATTTTGAAATTTTCATAACTGAGATTGAGAATTCCAATCTTAGTTTCTTTGACATCGTTGGTGCCTTCATAGGTGGTTTCAAGAGTGTCCCACACTTCTTTGGCACTTTCAATTGATGAGACCTTTGAGTAGATGTCCGGACCGAAAGCACAAAATAGCATGTGAAGAGCTTTATCATTTACTTGGATCTTTTTCCTCTCCTCTTCACTCATTTCCGTTCTTCTTTTAAGCACCATCTTGCCATCAACATCTTGCTTCAATGGAATATATGGTCCATCCTCAATGACATCCCACACAAGATAGTCACTTGATTTAATGAATAGACGCATTTTATTTTTCCAAAAAGAGTAGTTCTCACCATTGAAGAAAGGAGGCTTTGTGGTGGATTGTGAGTCGTACATGCCGGGAGCGGAGGTTGAAGCCATCTCTTGATATTTTGATGATGATCACACTTCTTCCAAGGATCTCCTCTTGTGGTTGTTAATCCTCAAAGAGTTAAGCTCTGATGCCAATTGTTGAGTGGATCACACGAATGATAATAACCAAGAGGGGGGTGAATTGGAATTTTAACGATGTTGTAACGGAAATTGCAACTTAAAAATATTGACACGGGAATTTAGAGTGGTTCAAGTTCACCAACCGAACTCTACATCCACTACCTTAGTCTCACCAAGGATTTCCAACAATTTCCACTAAATTGTTCGTCCCCTTTTTCCAGGACAAGGAGGCAACCTTTACAATTTCGGTTAATTTTTCTACCCAAAAATTAACCCAATCCTCACACAATAGAACAAAGAAATTTGGTGGCTAATAAGGTATCTCTCAATACAAATGATAGCCCAATATCAAGCACTCAACCCAATTGAACAAAATAGAAATGAAGGATACAATTGGGATTTCTAGACAAAGTAGGATTTTTGCACAAATGCTTGGATTTGATGTTTTGATATCTTCTTGAGGTTCAATCTCCTTTTGCTGGAGCTTCTTGGGGTCTTTTTATAGCCTCTTGATGATTTCCAACCGTTGTGAGTGTTGACTTTAAGATTATAGCCGTTGGAAAGCTTTTTCTCCACTTTCTTGCACTTTTCCAGCTATGCGTATCGATACTCTATAGTGGGGTATCGATACCTGTCTCACAAGAAAATAGCCGTTGTGTACAAATAATAAAGGGGTATCGATACACGTTCTTGGCGTATCGGTACTGGGTATCGAAACAGCACAGGCTGTATCGATACCTTTTTCTCGACATAGCTCACTGTCAAAAGTGGTATCGATACTAGGGTTAGAGGTATCGATACCGGTTTAGTGACCGTTTAAAAATCTCAACGGTTATATTTTTAAACCGACTTTGAAATTAATAATTATAAAATGGTATCGATACTGGTTTATACGTATCGATACTGATTTCATAGCGTATCGATACTGGGGTTTGCCGTTTCGATACGTGTTCCGGCAGTGGCAAACTTTGCTAAAAAGGTATCGATACTCCTTGATGGGTATCGATACTGGTTGACGTTTTTCAATATTTTTGCCTTGGAGCACTTAGAAAATATTTGAGTTTGAGTTCTAATAAATCAGTTTAAAGTCTTTGGAGTTTCAAAAACTTATTAAGGGATTTGTACAAACAATTTTAAGTTCTTCAATTTGATCCTTAAAGATCTAGTTATATCAAAATCAAACATAGGTTTTACAATATATAATGACTTTTGTCCCCTCAATTTTATCAATTTACTCATTTTATCCCTAAACTTTTATTACATTTTTAACCCTTAAATTTTTATTTTTATCAAATCAACCCAAATGTTATGAAATAATAATTGCACCATTAAGATGATGTCAACTTTTTTCTTTCTACAAAATCATTAAAAATTCGAATAAATAACTTATTATTTTTACTGAAACGTTGATATTATGTATTTTTTCTTACTGAATCGTTGATATCATGTATTTTTTTTACAGCTTTTATTTTTAGTGATATGACATAACATAATAATCTAGTTGTAGTCCGCATTTTAATAAGGACAAAATAAGAGTGTTATTTTTTTTATCACATTCAAATCAATCTGACAAATAAAAAAGTTTGAGTGTAAAAGTTAGGGGTGTTCATTGTTCGATTAAAACTGAATTCACTGACCGAACTAAATTGGTTTGGTTGAACGGTCGACCACTAAAGTTTGTTCAATCAAAGAACGGTTAACAAATTTTTTAAAATTCAGTTTTAGGTTAATTCTGTTTGAAATCAGTTAATTAACCAAATTACTCAAAAGTATTAAATATATTTTACATTTAGTATAAAATTTTAAGTCTAGGTCTATTAAAATTTTAAGACTCAGCTAATTTCTAAACTGCATTAAAAAATATTACCCAAAACTATCTAACAAAAGTAAAAAAATTAAAAAAAAACAAAAATCTTCTAAATTAATATTTTTACATTTAGTTACAATAAATCTCAGTTAATTCGAAATCGAATTAATTGAAATTTATTCAGTTCAATTAATTTAAAATAAACATTTGGTTCAGCTAATGGTTAAAGCTTAAATTTTTTTGGTTAATTCAGTTTGGTTACCGGTCAAATTAACTGTTTGAACACTCCTAATAAAAACAAATGCAATAAAATTTTAAGAGCTAAAATAATTTTATTAATAAAGTTGAGGGGCCAGAAAGATCATTCTACCTAAAATTAATAATATTAAAAATCCACTAATATAACATGATTTCTTACCGTCCCCGTTCTCTCTTTCAAAATACGCTGTCTATCTTCTTTTCTTCCCTTTTATTTTCCCTAAAAAATCTAATTTAGTTGTCTACTGTAAGCTTCATTTGATCCCGCTTGCACTCGTCTCTTTCTCTTCTTTCTCCCCCTCTTAAGTTTACTTGTTTTCTTATTGCCGCTTTGTTTCTTTCTTATCTCTCCATCGCAGTATACAAAATCAAAAATCGCTTCTGTGATTCTCGTGTTCTTCCGCAATGTTGAATTAAGAAGAAAAAAAACTATTTTTGAAACGAAAATTTAGCATCTCTGATTCGTCCCAATTTCAAAGATAAAGTGACTGGCGGTTATAGATCAAATGACTTAGGCGGATCTGATATCGCGGAAGCAAAGATTACGATCTAAGCTTCCGATTTTGCATAGTAGGTTGGAATTTCGGTTGTTTTCGAGGGGTCAAGAATGTCAAAGGTGGTGTACGAAGGATGGATGGTGAGATATGGACGAAGGAAGATCGGCCGTTCCTTCATACACATGCGGTATTTCGTGCTCGAAAATCGGCTTCTTGCCTACTACAAGAGAAAGCCACAAGATAATCAGGTCTTTTACTACTTCGTTTTCGATTTCTTAATTTTGCTTGGCCATTTTTTAGTTTCTTAGAATATTGAAGTATTTTATAGTATTTACTTTTGGATTCAGAAGAGAGAAAAGTTGCTTTTAAAATGTTGAATTAAGAGCAATTCGGTTTGGTTTAATTTAATTTAATTTTCAGTAATTGAACTTGTATTTTTTTATGCTGATGTGCTTTTTGCAAAAGCAGGAGCATCTTGTTGAAAAAGGTATCTGTTATCTCTGAATTCTTGCTGTTTATGAAAAGTGAACCGATTAATTTTTATTTTCATTTTTTTGGAAGAATCTTTGCGTTTCTTTTGACTATTCGCTTTTGTGCAATGTGTTCATTTTATAACTAGATTCGAGCACTGTATTAAGAATTCTTGTGTTTTCAAAACCAGGTTCCAATAAAGACCATGTTAATAGACGGAAATTGTAGAGTGGAGGATCGAGGCTTGAAAACTCACCATGGACACGTGAGTTGTCTTGTCATTTATATGTGTGTTTGCTTGTATTCTATTTTAACCCAGCGTTGTTATAATGGCAATGACCGTGCAATATGTTGCTGTCAGTAGCCCTGAGCTGAGAATGTCCAATATCATATATGCATAGATGTATGTGAACATGTGTGTAAACATAAGCATATAATCAATTCAGAAATAACCTGCATTCTTCGTCTCCTGGCCAAAAACAACCAGCATTCGTGTGCCAATGATGACTATATTTTATATTGTTTTCTTCTAGTGATTTGTTAGTCTCCTTATTGACCAACTGTAATGCTTATTTGCTTAGTATATTTTATTTCTCTTCCCCCCACCTCACTCTCTTTGTTGAAGAGACTCATGCTTGCTCTCACTTATTGTCTCAGTTTCTGCTTGGCTACTGACCACTGTTATATTCCATTAGGAGTTATATTTTGGTACATGGTGAAATGTATTCCTTCAGATAGAACACTCATTTAATCTTCATTATGACTTTCTCATGGTTTTTGTTTTTGCAGATGGTTTATGTTTTATCTGTTTACAATAAGAAAGAGAAGTCCCACAGAATTACGGTTTGTTCTTATTTTAATTTATAGAAAAAAATAGTAAATGAATGTGTATTCTTTGATTCTTAATAACCTCATATTGCTTGGTTGGTTATTCAATTTGGATAATGAAACATGATTTTGGACTCTTTTCTCTTAGGCTACTACCTGCCACTGGGAGGGGGGTTCCTAGGAATGAACCCCCATTGCTATTTTGCTATCACCAATTACTTATATCATGTACTTTGACAAATGAACAGTGGTTTTGGCGGTCCTATGCTGAAGGACTTTGGTCACATTAGCATAGATTGGTGATGCACTTGGCTTTACCATATAGACATATACTTGGGTTCTACTTTGTTTGCTCTTGATGGTTTGCTACATCCTGAATTGAGTTAGCCTCTTTTTATGGATAAATTTATTTTCAAATGGAACTGAAAACTTTATATGATGAGTCTAGAGTGATATCTGTTTTCACAGTGATAGGTGTTTAAATGACATTGTGTTTCTTTGTCATTGTGAAAGCATAAGTGACACTTGTTTCAGATTTATTATGTGGCCTCATTGACCCCTATGTTTCCTTTTACATCCAGTTACAAAATCTTATGCTTTTGAATTTTAGGAACCTAAAATAAATTCATGTCTGTATGCTTCTTTCTAGATGGCAGCATTCAACATCCAGGAAGCCCTGATGTGGAAGGAAAAAATAGAGTCTGTAATTGATCAGGTGCATCTCCGAGTTTGTAACTTAATTCTTGCTTTCTTTCCCTGTTTCAGATTTGCATTTTGATGTTGGTTCTCCCTTATAATTTCTGTGCAATGGGCTAGGGTCATATTTTCTCCGTGAACCGAATATGTTGTTTTTATATGTTAATCTGTTACCCAGATTGTTTCAATTGTCTAGTTATATTATTTTCACATGCAGCATCAAGAGTCACAAGTTGCAAATGGCAACAAATATGTTTCTTTTGAATATAAATCTGGGATGGATAATGGGAGGACTGCTTCTTCATCAGATCATGAAAGTCAGTAAGTGCCAATTTACCATCAATTTTCTATTTGCTGTTGGCTATGTGTGTTAATAAAACTGAATGTTGTTTTTGTGGTGGGTCTGGTGAGTGTGGGGCTTTGGGCTTTCAAGCTACTTGGGTGCCTTGAACTCTTTGGATCATCAAATCCTCATGGGTAGAGGGTTATTGTCATTTATGAGTGGGAGAAGGAAGAACAATTAATTGTCTTAAGTTTTGTATGATTTCATACATGTCTGATATCTTCCCTGGCATTGCAACTTTTAAAATACCACATGGATGGATTCTATAAATATTTCATCATTGGAACAGTTAAATATGTTTTGCTAATTTCAATATCAGCCCAGAGTCCCAGACCCTGTGTGATACTTTACTGGTTATAGATGAATATCAAGTAGTTCATTATCCTTGCATTAATTCTGGTTTAATGCATGATTGTACTGCCTCTTGAGTTTACTGTCACGCTGAATAAAGCCTAGTTCGTTTTCTCTAGCCCTATACAAGACTGGCTGTTCAATCAAAATGAATTGAATTATCTTGTTTCTTATCGGTTGTTGGCATTTTCCCTAATTTATTAGGGAAATAATAAGACAAGTGATTAGTGATCTTTAGCCAAACTTTATCTCTTAACATTTTCTTCAGGTTTAGTGCTCAAGAGGATGAAGATGATGCTCATCCAGATTTTCTCAGGAGAACGACAATTGGAAATGGTTCTCATTTGATTTCCTTTTTGCATCTTTTCTACATTATTTAGTGCAATGATCAGAAACTCAACATTTATATAAAAATGCCAGGTCCCCCAGATTCAATATTTGACTGGACACGGGAGTTTGACTCAGAATTATCAAATCAAAATGCCAACAACCAAGCATTTTCTAGGAAACATTGGCGCCTCCTTCAATGTCAAAACGGTTAGCTTTTAATTTAACATTCCATTTTATTGGCTTTAAAATTCAATCCAAGTACAAGTAGGTTTTCAGTTATCACAATGTTGCAGTGGCATCGATGAATCATTATGAACTTGAACCTTTTACTTGATATGACAGGACTTCGCATTTTTGAAGAGCTTCTTGAAGTTGATTATCTTGTATGGAACTGTTCCATTTCTTGCTCTATGCCTTCTATTTATTTATTTTCTCAGTGCCTCATTATCTTTTTGGTGATAATTATGGCTTATATTTTCTTTATGTAGCCAAGGAGTTGTAGTAGGGCAATGAAGGCTGTAGGTGTTGTGGAAGCTACTTGTGAGGAAATATTTGGTCTTGTAATGAGCATGGATGGGACTCGATTTGAGTAGGTTTTATATTTTACCTGTTAAAATATAGAGTAATTTATCGATACACAAGCCTTCATATTTACTCTTTAAAAAATAAAATCTAAATCCTAAACCCTAAATTCTAAATTCTAACCCTACAAACTAAAACCCTAAACTAAATTCCTAACCCCTAAAACAGAGAGGGTTGTGTAGTCTACACAACATGTGTATTGAATAATCTTCTTAAAATATGTACCATTTGATTTCTATATGCATGAGACAGATGTGGAACCTTGTTTATCCACTGAGTTTGTGAGACTGTTCAAAAGTTATTTTCTTTTGATACTTTGGGAACTTTCCATATTGCTTATATATATTATTTACCTTCTGCAGGTGGGATTGTAGCTTTCAGTATGGTAGTTTAGTTGAAGAGGTAGATGGGCATACAGCTATACTTTATCACAGGCTTCAGTTGGACTGGTTCCCTGTGTAATATACTCTCTCCAATTTAAATCATTTATTTTTCATTTAGTGAATATTTATCTTTTGAAGCAGTACCAGCATAATTCTGTTTGGGAGCCAAAACTCTTAGGAGAACACAAATCAGAAATTGTGAACCCCTTTTTAGCACATTTATTTTTTTATGTGAAGCAAGCTTTGGTTGTTAACACTATATTTTATCTAACCGAAGCACTTAGAAAATCCAAAAAAGGTTAAGCTAAGCATGTTGGATGCATGTTGGTAAGCACGAAAAGAAGGAATGAGAAAAGATAAAAGTCTGCTGTATGAATAAGAGGCAGGGGGGACACTGAGCAATTGGAACGGAAATGATAGGAAAGGTCTAGAGATGGAGAGAAATGGTTATTTATAGGTGCATTTACAAGGATTGAGGAATTGAATCTTTTTCTGCATTATGGTTGTTTTTTCTATCTTTGATATTTTACTGAAGTATTGGCTTGTAATTTAGAATGGCTTCCAATAAGATTGGTGAGAAATTAGTGGCATTGCCCGCTAAAATTTCTTCTTCATATAAGTATGAACTTACTTGTACGGGCCTACTTATTGTTAAGTTTTAATTAAAACACTTTGTTCACTTCATTGTGCAAAATTTTTGCGACCTTGTAGAATATTTCTAAAATTATGCTTCGATTTTCAAAAGAAATCTTGTTTCTCCTCCGTTCATTACGCATAGACAATTTTAAAGTGTATGGCTCCCTGTTTTTGCAGGTTTGTATGGCCTCGTGACCTATGCTATGTGCGTTATTGGCGTCGAAATGATGATGGAAGCTATGGTAAGTCTTTGCAGATTTACTTATGTATTAACTATTTATTTATTTTCTAGCTTCAGATATTTCCTTATTTCTCTTGTTCTGGTTATGGTGCAGTTGTATTATTTCGTTCTAGGGAGCATGAGAATTGCGGCCCACAACCAGGATATGTACGGGCTCATGTTGAGAGTAAGTTTATGTGAACCCTTGGTTGTGTTGAGACTTGAAAGATGAGTATTTAATTTGTAGTATATTGCACACTAAGTCTAATTTTCTCAGGTGGAGGGTTCAACATTTCCCCTATGAAATCACGAAATGGGAAGCCTAGAACACAGGTGCAGCATCTCATGCAGATTGATTTAAAAGGATGGGGCGCTGGTTATATTTCATCATTTCAGCAACATTGTCTTCTTCAGATGTTAAATAGTGTTGCCGGTGAGTTTTGTCTCTATTTTGCATGTTAAATACTTAAATCACATTGAAAGATAGGATAATATTTCATGTTTCCTTGGTTTACTTCTTTCTGTAAGCATTACTTCCATCAACAACAAGAAAAAGGGTTTTTTTCACCTCTTTTTGGTTGCAATACCTGTCTGATTTGCATCTTGATATCAGATAAACAGGTTGCAGAAGCAAAAGCGAATGGTGTGAGAGGATGTTAAGAAAATGACGTTCCTTTCATGTTTTATTCCGGCTCTATTCATCAACCTTTTTTAAACATTGTTTTACCTTACTACAGGATTGCGTGAATGGTTTGCTCAAACAGATGAGAGAGGTGCTCCTCCCAGAATCCCAGTTATGGTCAATATGGCCTCATCTTCAGTTTCCTCAAAGAAGACTCAAAAGATAAATGAGTTATCTGTTCCCCCTGCTCCTTCACTTGATCAAACAAATGCCGCAAACCGAAACTCTGTGTTGATGGATGAATACTCTGATGACGATGAAGAACAAATGCCTGAGGCAGAACAAGAGGTTTTATATTACCATATCTTTATATATTTTTGTTTGATTATTCCTAACTATAGGTTTCTTATTTCACTAAAATTTTCAGGCCTATCCAACTAAAAGTGACAATGATGTCAAGAGAACAGGTGGGGTCCTAAAATTGTTATATTGGATTCTTTTATGTAATTGGATTAGATAAATTTGTGGGACTGACTTCTCTTCTCAAATATACAATACTTTTATGAATTAAAGCCCTGGAAGAAGAACCAAATCAGAAAATTGATTTGTCTTGCTTTTCTGGTAATCTACGACGTGATGACCGTGATAATTCTCGTAACTGTTGGACAATATCCAATGGTAACAATTTCAGAGTCCGGAGCCAGCATTTTTGTTACAACAAAACAAAGGTTCCCATTCTTGTGCTTGGTTATCTAATACATTTTGCACATCCAAATCAGTATCGTATGTTTTTGTTTGTTTGATTTCCCCCAATATGCAATGAAGATTCCTGCAGGGAAGCATTTAATGGATCTTGTTGCTGTTGATTGGTTTAAAGACACGAAAAGAATGGATCATGTTGTTAGGCGTCAAGGCTGTGCTGCACAAGTGAGTCTGAGAACTTACCTTTTATGTTGTTTGCCTCTGTACTGTTCTGCTTCACTTCAGTAAGCTGTATACAGAAAGCTTATTGTCACTGTATCATTGGTATATTAAGTTATTTCTGCTTCATTTGCTACTCTTGTTCTCTTTATGCTGCCATTTAAGCCTTTTATTTGGAATCACGGTGGACATTGTGATACACATGGGAAGCATATATGGTTGCATTGAAACTAATTGGTTCACTTATATTTTTTGAGTTACATTTCATGTTTGTAGCAACTCCACAACCTGAAATAGTTTTCGTTCAGATTGGATTCAGGCTATGCATGTAGCAGATCAAAATCTTTTGTTAACTCCATTGGTTAGGTTGCTAAATGGAGGTATCAGAGTCTTCATTCCTTTGCCCACCCTATCTGCGTGCTAAGACTTGAAGCTAGGACCTCAAACTTTTGTCTAATAATATTTTGGGAATAGAACCCACAACCTTCAAACCTATCCACATTATTTATTGAAAATAATTATATATGATAGATTTTTTACAAGGCCAAACAGGAAGCTTTTTTTTTAACGGAAATGAAGTAGGATTAACTTGAACCAATGGGTTTAGCAGAAGGAACTTCAAATCAGGGTAACACGTTTAAGTTACTGCTGTGATCATGCTAATTTTATGTCGTTAAATGGATCAAGTTGGGAACCACATTAAACTTATAAGAACCATGTTCTGCCTTGACCAAGTTTCTATGGTTAAGGCTTTCTTTATGCGGATGTGGAAAATCAATTAAGTCCCTCATGGAGTATATTTATGGTTCTCTGATCCTTGTTGCTTCTGTTTGTAGATTGCTTCACAAAAAGGGCTTTTCTCTTTGGTCTTTAATGTTCAAGTAAGTCATCATGATGCAGGAAGTGTTTTATTTTAGTACTGACGGATCTGGACGCTGAGTGTATTATGTTGTTTTTGCTCCAGGTTCCTGGTTCAACACACTATAGTATGGTATTTTATTTTGTGACTAGGGAACTAGTACCCGGTTCCCTTTTGCAGCGATTTGTTGATGGTGATGATGAATTCCGCAATAGTAGGCTGAAGCTTATTCCATCAGTGCCAAAGGTATCTCTCTTTCTTCATTGTTTTCGAATTCAAGTTCAAATCAGGATGTTTGAGACAGTTGGAAGCAGTCTTCATTCTAATTGTCCCTCCATTGTTCTTTTTGTCTATTATTTGCTTGGCTCCTATAAAACTTGTTCTTGAATCGTTCACATTGAATCTTGCAGGGATCATGGATTGTGCGACAGAGTGTTGGGAGCACCCCTTGTTTGTTGGGAAAAGCCGTTGATTGCAACTATATCCGTGGTCCCAAGTACTTAGAAGTAAGGATCCCTGTGGTTGCTTTAATACCTAAATGTAACACTATGTAAGGATCTTTGAGATTGATATGGGCCTTTCTGTTCATTTCTCCATGTAGGTTGATATTGACATAGGTTCTTCTACGGTTGCTAATGGAGTTCTGGGACTTGTCATTGGTGTAATTACGTCATTGGTGGTTGACATGGCATTTCTTGTACAGGTACGCCCTTAACTCTTTTCGGGAAAAAAATACTTGCTTCGTATTGATCGGGGTCGGCTATAAGATACGATGTAAGGGGCAAAGAGTAGATTCATAATAGTTTTCACATAATATTTCACCATACAGTGATGGGTGGGTGCATTGAGGTCGCGTCTGTGATTTACTTGTATTACATTTTATGTGGGCTTAAAAATGGCTGCATTTTTTCAAAAATTCCTTTTCTTTTCCCCACTTTAGGCAAATACAACAGATGAGCTGCCAGAGCGGCTAATCGGTGCAGTCCGTGTTTCTCATATAGAGCTATCGTCTGCCATAGTTCCGAAGCTCGACACCGATCCATTGTGATTGTTTTGACGGACCACATCTGATTCTATACGAATTATTTATTCTGATATTCATATTTGCATTCACATTTTCTGTCATTTAATGTTTACAGAAGAAGCTGTCATTTTTTTTTTACAAACAGGAATTTCTAAATATGTAGTTAAAGGAAGCTGAAAATTTTATTAACTCAATTTCTGGCTGGTTATTTGTTAAGGGAAAATAGAAGTGCGTTCATATATAAGAAATGAAGAGGGTAGGATGGATCATTTTTTTTTCGAATAAATATTTTTGTTTTAAATATTCATTTATTATATTTCTATTAGTTTTGAAATTAGACATTATAAATTTATTTCTCGATTTAAATACATTTTAAGTTCTTTATCATTTTCAAAATTTCAAGTATGAAATCTATACAATCAATTACTTAAGTTTTACATTTTATTTCATTAAACAATCAAATACTATTGATTTTTTTATATATTTATATATCCATGAAAGTTTCTACGTATAATTAATTAAGCCCACACATATCTTTGCTTTTTAATTAATTATTTTCTCAAAATTTCTACGTATATATCATCATACGTATTAACTTAGAGATTTATACCATGTATGCGATAAGTTGAGCTTAAGATGTAATTTTAAAAAATAGCGTTATGTTGTGGGTGTTTAGATATTAAACGCCCGATTGCAAAAGCTACATACGTAATAGAATGCAACAGCTGAAAATGAAATAGGAGTAGAGATTTGATTGAAATTTAATTCACATATCACTCTCCAGATATGCTGGAATGTTGAATGGTATAAAGTGCAACGTTATCAACAATTGAATGGTAGTAAATAGCAGCGCGACGACGCAATGGCTGCTTGACCAACACTTGAAATTATATAAATAAATAAAAAGAACAATGAATTATTAACAAATAGTCAGGGCCTCATGGGTAACTTAGTGAGGACCCCTCAAGATTTTTAACTAAATCCTTGCTCATAATTTTTTAAAGTTCTTATTAAATCTTACTTTTGACCTCTAAAATTTTAAGAATCACATTTGACCTCTAAAGTTTTTCAAAATATTAATATTATCCCATTAAAAATTTTAAAAATTAATATTAAGTTTAAAATTTTAAATATTTTTAACTAAATTTTTTTATAACGTTTAAATGTTCTTACTAAATCTCTCAAAATTATTAAAACATGTAGTTAAACTCTCAAAATTAAAAAAAAAAATAATCCCCAAACTCTTATCCTAAGTTCCGCCCCTATAAATAATTTAAAAAAAACATATGTTAAGCATAAATTTATATTTATTTTCTTTTCTCCTCTTGTTCATCTCCATATACACGCAAAGGGTTGTAGTATAAGATTTAGAGTTGTGTAAAGAATTGATTAGAGAAATTTGATATCTGATCTGTTTTTTATTTTTGAATAATTTAGATGGTATATTCATAGGAAAAACTAGATAATCATATTGAATACATATTCTAATATAAGTTTCAGATTATTCAATTTTTTTAAATAAATAATAGGTCTCTTGTTATATTGGGATGTCTAATTTCTTAAAACTACTTACTATTTTGATTCTTTTTCAAATTTCTATTTTTATTGAATTCGGCACTTCAACATTTTTTTCTTTATTTTTCATTTATTGATTGCGTTATATATTTATCATTATTATTATATCTTTATTATTATTATTATTATTATTATTATTATTATTATTATTATTATTATTATTATTATTATTATAAAACATCACTATATTTTCTCGACGTTAATATATTTCATTATTATTATATAATATATTTTCTTATATTTATTATGATTATTTTATTATTATTTTCATTATTTCCATTACCATATATATTGTTAATATTTTTACTACTACTATTATTTCATTATTTATTTATTATTTTATTTTGGTTTTTTTTTTTGAAAAAAAAATTACTACTAGTAACTTGAAAAATCAAATATATGATTCGAAAATTAAGATATCCAATATTTCAGAACCAATATGAATTGTTATTTTGTTAATATGAAAAATCAAATATCTATTTTTTAAATCAAATCTGATATGATATCCGAAAATGCACAACAATACTATAATACATCAAAAATATGAAAAAATATTGTGGATTGAAAGTATTAATCAATTTGTAGATGACCGTTTCCTTTTTGATTGACATGTTGGACCAAAATACCAATCCTCCATTCCAAGTCCACCAAATGATTTTGCCAGGTCTAGTCAAATAGTTTTTGGGTCTACGATCACACCCCCATACAAATAAATCAAACCAATCAACAATTCTATTTTTATTTTATTTTAGTTATCTTAACATAGTAAAACTATAATCAAGTCCCGTAAAAATTGTAAAACTATAAATTAATTAAAAATACATTTTAATTCAAACAAAATATAATCTATTTTCGATCCAATTTTTTTTATAAGTTAATCCCGCATAATGGTCGATTTACATGTAGTTCAGGGTTGGTATGGCCCACTCTAAACTTTCTGAATTTCACATATATACTTTTAATTTTTTTAAAAATTTTATAAATTAGCTATTATATATATTTTTTAACCGAAGAACATAATTATTACATTACATATAAGTAGATCTGTTCAAATTATATTATCGAGGTAAGTTTAAGTATAAGTTCACCCTATATTATCAATGTCCAGGCGGCTATAATCCATGTCTGCCCGCGTCTTCAATCTTTGCTATTCTAAAGTTGAACATAATAATTGATGGCATTTTTAAATATATTTAATCATATTATTATATAGTTATTTAACAATTGTTTTAATACATAATTCCAGATTGTATTGTATTATGCAAGGTATCTACACTGTTTTAGAACCTTGGGTAAACTACAATGGATGCCACTTTGTTTTGTTTTCTTCTTATTTTGATCATAAAACTTTCAATTGTTATGTTTCGGTCAGTTAGGTTATCGATTTGTTACAATCCGGTCGTTGAATCGTTAAATCTAGTTACATTGATGACGTGACATGTTAATAAAAATAGTTAATTTTTATTTCACCTCCTAAACTTTTGGAAGTTTATTTTTTTATTCTCTTAAAAAATCAAGGTAAACTACCTCCAAGGCCACTAAACTATTGGGATGATTCTATTTTGACCATTGTACCATGAATTTTGTCAATTAGGTCATTAAACAATTAAGTTGGTCAATCAAATCACCAACTATTAATTGATTAACAAAAATGATGATGTAGCAGTTAAATAAATTTATATAATTACACAATTGATTATCATTACTTACATATACTATCAATTTGGTCCTAAATAGTATTAATTCAACTAATTTAACTCTCCATAATTATAAATTTTATCAATTTAGTCGACAAACACATTATTATTGCTTTGGGTAAATTACATTGGATACCATTGAACTTTAGGCGTTATATCGTTTATACCATTGAACTTTCAGTTTGTTCAATTATAACACTGCACTTTCATTTTGGCTCTAATTATACAACTTGACCATTAACTCGATAACGACATGATGATGTGGATGTTGAACCAAAACGACATTGTTTTGATGTGGCTATTTTGATGTTCAAAATGACTTTGTTTTAGGCACTAAACTTTAGGAGTGTATCGATTTTGTCACTAAACTTTAAAATGATTCTATTTTTACCACTAGATATTCCGACCACCACTGTCGGCCAATCGACGCCCATCAAAGTCATTCGTGGCAAGATCGGTACCAAAACGTTCGCATTACCCTCCCCTTTCTTCTCCTTGGATTGGTTTTCTACAAAACTCACTCAAAATCACTGAAAATCTATGAAAATGTCAGCATGCTAATACTCGGATCTCCTCAACGAGCACCCGATGAGGCTAGTTTCAAGGTATGTTGTTTATTTTTTTTATCAAAAGAATGTTTCTCGGCGTTTGAATTTTTGAACAAACACCTCAAACCCTTCAAATCCGATAAAGCCCTCAAACCCTTAAAAATGTATTTTTTAAATTTATTTTCATCGATTCGAGTGAATTTCATGAAAATCCAATTTGAGAAGAATAAAGAGTGAAATACAAACGGTGTAATACCACATCTAACCTAAATATTATTATTTTATAAAAGATTAATGAAGAAGGAAAGTAACGTAATAAAAATACATCAATTATTACATTAAGGGTAAACTACATTATATACCACTAAACTTTAAGTTTTATATCGATTATACCAATGAACTAAAAATCGATACTATGTTAGCACTGAACTTTAGTAATCGAACTATTTTAGCACTGAACTTTAGTTTAGACTTCAATTATACCACTGGACCCTTAAAATCGATGAGGTGGAAGGATCATAACGGTCCTCTTGTGATGACATGGGGAGATTTTAACGGTCTAGTGATATAATTGAAGCCCAAATTGAAGTCTAATGGTAAAATAGTATCAATTTTTAGTTTAGTGGTATAATCGATACATTCCTAAAAGTTTGATGGTATTTGGTGTATTTTACCCTTACATTAATTGTAAAATGTTATGAGAATATATTTATAATATAAATTATGTTATAAATATATTTTAATTTATGTTATAAATTAAAATATTTTTATAATATTTTCTAATTAATATATCTTAAAAAATAAATGTATTTAATTTCAATTATATTTAACCAAATATTATATTTTTCAATAATATAACTCAGTTTTTGCTCGATCCAATAATTATGTGTTGGATTCTATCTTAAGGATCCTTAACTTGTGTGTAATCCATATTTTTCTATTTTTCTTATTAATAAAATGACGACATATATGGCCATTTTATTGGAGGACATTGATTTATTAAAATAATAATTCAAATAAAGTTTTCCGACTACAATGATCAAAGTGTATACGGTAAATCTTAAAAGTCCAATGACCATTAGTGTGATTTACTACTTTTTTCATCATTACAATAAATTAAATAATTTATTTCATTCTGGTTAAGTATGGGTAAATATTTATTTGTTTTAGTATTTTAATTCAATTACAATGTAATATCTAAGTTCATTTTCAAATTTAAATATGAGACTCCGTCTCATTCTCATTCTCTTTGGCATATAGATTTTTTTTATCTTTACGTGATCGGCATCGGCATCAGTTTTAGTAATGGTTGCCGACCGCCGATAATTTTTTTATTTGTTCCATTCTTTATTTTTTAATTTTTGAATTCAATAATTTTGTCATTGTGACACATATTTTTCTACCTTTTGGTACGTATCCTCTGCCTTTTGACAAGTTTTTCTTCTCTTAATTGATCGTTTAGCCGCTTCTTCTTTTTTATTTTTCTATCAAGGTTGGATTTGACGTCGCAACGACTGATCAAGATGGTACTTGTAATGGCCCGGATCTCGAAATTCGAGGGTCGGTTTAACTCAAAAAGTGGGCCTTGTGTTGGGTTGAGGGTTTAGGGCCTTTGAGAGCTCATGTGGGCTTGTGGTGGGTGTTGGGCTTGAGTTCTTCGGTTTGGATGTGAGTTGGGATGAAGTGGGAAGGACAATGAGGTAATTTCACCTTGTTTTGAAGATGAAAGTAGGGAGCTTTTATTTTCCTCTGCAAAAAAGTTGGGTGATATCACCATTTGTCTCACTTGTCTCCCTTCCTTAACTATTCTATTCCTCCAACTCCCACACTCAAGCAAAGGTTCAATCTTTGAGTTTAGAAGTGAGAATCTCAGATTTTGAGTTTGAGACAAGTTGTTCGGCATTCAAGGATCTATGTTTTGAGGTAAAATTCATCAAGTTTGGTGGAGGTTAGAAATTAAGGGTTTTGTGAGGGGTTTTAAGGAAAATGGTTTGAGGGAGAGTCAAACTCGTTCTTCTAGCTTGAGAGTAAGTTTTAGTTGTTTTATCTTCTTCTACAAAGTTGTAATTCATTTTACAACTTCCTTGTGTAGTGAAAGAGGTTGGGAATTCTTCCAATGAGCTTGGGAAGAAGAAGATTTGAGGAGTTGGCTTGGAGGCTTCTTTTCCAGCGTTCGAATCAAGGTTAGTACACTACTAACTCCTTTGTGTTCATGGAAATCATAAATTTGATTGCATTGTTGCTTGGTTGAAGTTTTGGTTGCTTGAGTGCTTGCGACATCTCTAATGGCTAATTTTAAAATTTGTGTTTAAATTGCCTAAAAATGGTAGGAAACCACTTAAAGTACCTCTCATAACTTGTAGGTTCGATTTGGGATTTTTCTGTGAAGGTTCGGGGGTGTTGGGGATGATTTACGAGCCTTAGAATTCGAATTATGGGCTCGTGTACCGACACGAGATGAACCGGTATCGGTACCCTGTGTATTGAGCAGCGAACTCAAACAAATTTTGAAGGGTGTATCGGTACGAGCTTAGGTTGTATTGGTACCCCCATGTTTCAGAAAATTCCAGTAGCGAAAAAGTGTATCGGTGCACTTGGGAGCGTATCGGTACCGAAGGGGTATCGGTACATAACTCTCGTGTACCGGTACGGGGTTGCTGGTTAAACCTCTTCATGTGTGAAGTCGAGTATCGGTACGCATAGGGTGGGTATCAGTACCTAGACAGACGTATCGGTACACGTGGTTGGATATCAATTCCCACTGAGAAATCTGCCAAAAAATGCATTTTGAGTTTGAGGGGCTTATAATTCGAGGACTATGACCCAATGGGCTTTTAATGTGGTATAATAAATGGTAAAACTGAGAAACGTCGATTTAACCCCCATATACGAGCATAATGTATAATAACTTGGTAAACCTTGGGTGATTGTTTGTAATAGTAACCATAGGGATCCTTGGTGGATCGGGTAATGTTGTGTGCCAAGTAAGGGCACTTGTTTGGTAGAGCCACCCTTGATTGTGGGGATCCAGATACTCAGAGAGTGTGTTGAACCACCATGGTTAGAGATACCGAATGTATGTTCCCGAGGCTATGTGACATCGGGCCTCATTCGAAGATACTCAACGAGATATTTTGAGTATGGGTGTATGTTCCCGAGGTTATGTGTCATCGGGCCTCACCCAAAAAGTGTACGTTTTCGAGACTATGTGACATCGAACCTCACTCTGATTGTACATTCACGAAGCTATGTGACACCGGGCCTCACTCCAGGTTTGTTGGTATGATGCATATGTGTTGTGTGAGATTAATGCACATTTGTTGTTTTCTATGTGTTTAGGCGGTTATAGGTAGTTATATATATTGTTGTATTGCCATGTTATCATCTTTAGCTACATGCTCATATTTATGATTTGCATGAAGCATGGTTGAGTGGAAGTGTATCCACTGAGCTTTGTTAGCACAACGTTCAGAATTATTGTTTCCGTTCGCAGGTTAGTAGGTTGAGGTGCATCGTTGGAGCACCATCAGAGTAGGACTTCATCATCGACTTGTTCCGAGTACAATACTTAGATTATATTGGGCTATGTATTCGTAGGACCCTATGTTTGTATTGCAACTCTATTTTGGATTTTAAATTGCGAGTCGAATTCTTTTAATCATGTATTTTAAATGGAGCTCACATGTAAACGTTTTTAACTATTTGTCTATGTCGAAATATTTGAACTTAATGGATTTTATGAAAATGGATGTGGTTTAGGCTAAATTAGGTTGGAAATTTTATGGAAACGAGTTGGGCTTGAGGCCCAAATGTGACATTCGGGTTGAGGGTATTACAACGCTCTTTTGATTATCTTGCTTGATATCCATTTTTTGGACCTTCGGACTGAATTTGGATACAAGCTTACATTCACTGCTCTTGTTCGCGATTGAGTTGTGGTAATGACCATGTTGTCAACGTGCCTTATTATTGTAGTATGCATTTTTTCAATGGTGTATGTTGTTGGTTTTTACCTTTAATCATCGAAAATTGTTGATGTTTGTATATTTTTGTTTCAAGTCTTTGAGTTAGGTTTTTTACTTTTTTATGGTCTTGTTTATGATCCGGAGACATTAGTTTTTGTGTGTTTAATTAAGAATATGTCTGGATCAAGTTTGTTTACCTGATTTGTAAGCTCTCATTGTATTTTGGATTTTTCTTCATTTAATAAAACTAGCGTACTCATTTAAAAAATTTTCAAATTTAAATAAATATACGCATACTTATAAATTATGTTGCTCGAATATGTTTCACCTAATAATAACCTTTAATTTTATTGCAGGCACAATTCCATAAATAAATATTTATTTCTTAACTCATACTTTTTGTCTTCTTTTATTTCTAGAAGTAATAAAAAGGGCAGATTTGGTTGAATATTTTTTGGGGGAATTTATTTAGAAAATCACCCCCTTTAAAAATCATTTAGAACAATACCCCCTATTTGGTCCACGTAAGAATGACTCTCGTTCTGGTCGACACGCCTTTTGAACTCGCGCTCTGCGGGAGGCGAGTTCAAGATGATGTGGTGTGTTTTATCCGTTGGCTTGATTTAAATATTCAATAAAAAGAACTCGCGCCTAACAGGACGCGAGTTCCGCGAGATATTGATCGGTTAAAAAATGAATCGGTGCGAATTTATCGCAATTATTATAAATTAAAAAGAACTCGCGTTTCATGTAGCGCGAGCCCCGTGATAATAATTTGACCGGTTAAAAAATAAATGACCGCGTTAAATTTACACAGAACTCGCGACCTATAGGGCGCGAGTTTCCTTCAATACCCGCTCTCCAACCGATGCGAGTTGCACTATAAATGGGACCCTACCCCACCCATTTATCAATTTTTCTAGTTCTATATCTTTAAAATTTTTCGGTCAATTTCTCGAGTTTGAAATAATTGCGGGGCTCATAAGGTTGGATCATAAATATGTTTTCAATTATTGATGGAGACATTAAATTATATTTATTTAATTTAAATTTTGTATCTTCATTTTGTTATTGTGTTATATTTTATAAATAAATAGTAGGGTAGTTTGGATTTAATTGGCAGTTGTTTAATTTTTTTAGAATGAGATAGAACATCATCTGGAAGTTTTTATCACTCGGGTGAGGAGTAGTCCCTATCCGCTTCTAGAAGAATATATCGAGAAGGCTAGATTTCTACACGTATCTGAAATCATTGGAGGTGTGAAATTGGATGTTCATTTGATCAACACTCTTGCAGAGAGGCGGAGACCGGAGACATACACATTTCACCTTTCGTGTGGTGAGGCAGCGATGATTACCTTAAAAGGCGTGTCGTATATTCTCGGTCTACCGGTTGATGGAGAGGCTATTACCGATCACAACAGTGGTGAATGGCAGGACCTGTGTTTGGAGTTGCTAGGGGCTGCGCCAGACAAAATGGATGGTGGTTGTGTTTATCTGAGGTGGCTGTGGGAAAATTTTACCCATTTATCGGATGACACGAATGAAGATGTAAAAAAGGTAAAAATACATTTTTAGCGAATATTAGTGATGAAATAATTAAATTTCCATATGTTAATATATTTTTTCCTATTGTAAGTATATGCTCGTGCTAATATTTTACAAATAATCGACGGGACATTGATGCCTAACAAATCCCGCAATAAAATTCACATGTTATGGTACTGGGGATCGGCAGGATTTCGATGATGCCGGTAAATTGAGCTGGGGATCGACAGTAATGGCATTTTTGTTTAGGGAGATATGCAAGATCACCGATCCAGAGAAACGCAAAATTGGAGGTTGTCTTCTGTTGCTTCAGTGGTGGGTATGGTTCAGAATGTCGTTTTACGCCCTGAACTGAACGTGCCGAGTGCATATATTTTCCCACTATGAAAGAGGTAAGAAAAAAGTAAATATTTTTTTAATATACAATTTTTTAATATTAAAGTTATGTTTGTTGTTTTGTAGGTGGAGCGGTAATTTAATTCTTGTTAGTCTTCCCAAAGGTCTGAAGGCTGTTAGACAGGATATTGAGAATGAATCTAGGAATCAAGTAAAAGTTTTGAGTTTATATGTTATTGAATTTGGTGTATTTATTTAAATTAAAGTTTATTAATTTCAATCATAATTGATTATTGTACAATTTTTATGGACACCATACGGATCTAAAAATCCATGAATGCCTCTCGAAATTTTTAGAAGAGACGAAGATTGCTTGGACGGCAATGTACCACTCATCTCTTACGCTAAATTTGAGTGGCATCCGAGCGATCGCGTCTTACAGCAGTTTTGTTGTGTCTAGGGAATCCTGATGGACCCTCTAAATTTAGACGAGTTACATAGGCTCACTCGACAAGGGAAGCTCGAGGTAAAAAAATTAATTGATTCAATGTTTTACTAATTTAAAACGTAATTTATATTTATAAAGTAAAATAAAACTTTTTTTATTGTTTGATAGGTTGATTGATCGGTGAGGCATATACATTGGATCGCTCAGTGGAGGGAAAGGGATCTACGGCAACCCATTCTTCAGTATGTAATGTTTGATACGATGTTCAACCAAGATTACGTCGTGTGGTTTATGGCGAATGGAAAGCTATTTTTTTTACTCCAAAGGAACAAGATGTCGCCATTGAGTGTGTGCAACGCAATCGCCCACCGACTCAATGCACGAGGAGAGCGCAGAACACTTCTTTCAATGCTTCATCATCAAGGAGAAGGCATGCTTCTGCCTCGTCAGCACCGGGACCATCGCAGGCCGCCCTACCAATGTGACCACAAGCCTTTACCCACTCGATGCACTCATCATTTCATTCGCCGTCGAGTCCGACCGAAGGTTTTTTCACGCCTATTGTGTTTAACCCCTATGTTTTATTTTCAGCAATGATTAGTGGGACGCCGAGTGTTCTTCCAGCCTACGTACCTTTGTATCTGTTTGAACCGGTGGCTACCAATTTTGGGAGCGGGTTTGTTCAACAAACACCGTCGCAGTCCATGTTCTTCATAGGTGGGCTAGCTGGAACAAGTGGTATTGTTGGAATTGGAACCAGGAATGATGACGACGACGATGATAATGATGAGCAGCTAGTTGATCTTCTTCGTCTTTGATGCAATCCTGATCGACCTCGTTGTCCACCGGGGTGTGGTATCGGTGGACATAGGTATCAATAGTTTTATTTACTATATTTAAAAATATTTTATTGTATTTGTAAATATTTGACCGTATTTGAAAATATATTAGATTTATTTTTGCCTTTATTTTTCTTCTTTAATTATTGATGTTTAAATTTTGTATTTTGAACTATAAATTTATTATCTTGGTGAGTAAGTGATGTTAACATTTTAATATCGAATTTCAGTGTTAGGATAAGATCTATTAATTATTCGAGTAGTTAATAATGTTATCATTTTATATTCGATAGCTTTATAATTTCGGTGAAAATTTTTTTGTAGCAGAATAAACTCGCATCCTGATAAATACGAGTTCAATGTACCCAGAACTCGCGTCAAGATTAATGCGACGTCCACTGACAGGTCAGGAATCCTGGGCCACATTCGTGTTTGGCTAAATGTGAGTTTCATGCTATGAATACGTAATCGGAGTAGGGCGCAAATTCGAACCAAAAAAATTGACTGTGTTGTAGTGCTTTAGGTTTTCGATTGTATTGTAGCTACTAATGGCAACAAACGACGTATCTAAAAAATTATTTCGTAAAGAAATTTCCGGATATTGTGGTTTGTTGGTATCTGTAGTTGCATTTATATGATGAGTACATGCTTTTGGTGGGTTACCGGTTCTAGTGAGATGAGCATTCGATGTTTTTGTTCACGAAGAATGACAAATCACAATATCCAGAAATTTGTGGTCTTTTTGAAGTGCATGCGGGGGTCTTAACCTTTTTTTCGAGGCTGCGGGTTACTTATTTTTACGCCTTAATCGTGGAGGCTAGGTTAAGACCCCCACATATAACCGGATTCAAAGCTCCCACCATTGGTGATGATGACGACCAGTGAGTAGAATTGGATGTCTTTGTGGGCACACGAAATCCTTGAAGCTTGTTTATCTGCCCACTTCGTGAAAGCATGTGTAGGGGGTACAATATCAGCCTCAAATACGCCTTTGAGCTTGAATAAGAGCATCAGCTGTTAATGGGTATATTAACAAAGACTTCGAAAAATGCATACCCCAAGGTTTTAAACTTGCTGGACTACTCAGCTCTGGATGTAAGTCGAGGGTATGTTAACAAAGAATTTGTAAAATGCATTCCTGATAATCGGCTGTTTAGGGGGTACAATTAACCAGTTACAATGTCTCATATGTGCCAATATTAGCCTCAAATACCGGTCTAGGCTTGAAGAAGAGAATCAGCTGTTTTGGGGTACAATTGTACAACTTGACTAAGGATGAGACTAAGAGAGCAAAACAAGTTGAGGATCTTTTATGTTTGTACAATGTCTGCTATACTTGTATATCGTTCGTTTATGTTCTTTTATAAGCTTCTTTATTAACATGTTTAGGGGTACAATTTACGTGTTTATAGACTAATTTATAAGCTCATTCACGAACACATTCACGAACACTTAGATGAACATGTTCGTAAACATTAAATAAACTGACACGAACACTTTCTAAAATAAATAAATGAACACCTTCAAAAATAAATAAACCTACATTACATAGTATTGTTCGTTCAAGCTCAGTTCATTTACAACCCTATAAATAGACCCCTCCACATCCTCAAAAACTCACATCTTTCATTTCATACTAATTCGCTCAATATTTCTCATAGTTAATTTTGTACTAATTCACTCTATAATGGCTGGAAACATAGATGATTTCCCATTTATTGAGAAACAGTCATGCGATGCTACTGTCGATAGTGACGATGAACTACAAGTTGGAATGATATTCACGAAAAAGAAAATCGCAGAGGATGCAATTAAGAACTAAAACATACGCTGATAAGTTGTTTCGAGAGTGAAGAAAACGAATGCGGACAACTATGTTGTAGAATATGCCCCAAAGGACCACGACTGTAACTGGAGGATCCGTGTATCACGAATGAAGAGGTTGAACAATGTGTGGCAGATAACAAGATACGACGGACCTCATACATGCTAGTTCTTCCAATGTAATTGGATGATTCGTATATATTTTTTAATTACATATTTTTATTGTTAACGGATTGAAAATGTAATTGGATTATTTGTACGTTATTTAAGATGTGATAAAAAAAGTATGTAATGTAAGTAAGCAATTTAAATCGGATAGATGCAGAAAATTATATAAAAGAAATGTACTAAACGATCGTTAATTGAAATAATTACACCAACGTTAAATTACTAAGCCTAGTTAAAATGAAAGAAAGAGGAATCTGATTTGCTGTCGTCGTAATGTGTACTTATGTCAGATGTTAAGTTTAATTCCTCAATTATTTGCTCTTTCTCCTGTCATCTCCTATAATTTCATGTAGTGGCCGCGCCTTCGTCTGGACAATGGGGGGCTATTGACGCACTGGTTGATGAACTAGAGTCTTCATCAAATTTTATAGTGAGCTCGATGTTCGTACCCCCAACACGTTTGTATGCTAGAAATATCTTGCACATATCTTTCTAATTGGATAGTGTTAGCATATAGTGTTCCTCTGGGCCGGGCTCATCAACTGACATTTTGACACGCAAGGTAGAAATTTTTTTGCTTGTAGACTCGTTAACCCGTGTTGAAATCAACTCAAACAAATCATCTTTTGTGATTTTGTCATTGAAAGAAGTGTAGAAGTAGGTTCCACAAAAGAAAACAGTAGCAAAAAATCGTGCCATAATTTGTATTTATAGGCTCGAAATATATGTAGGTATAAATTGTGCCTGGTGGTGTAAACTTTACTCTGGTGGAATTTGTTGAGTGGATCGAATTAACCGATATGGCCAAGAGGGGGTGAATTGGCACTTTTAAAATAAAGGGAGCAAAAGGAACAATTAAAATGAAGAACAAGACACTTATAGTGGTTCAAGCATCTAAACAAGCTCTACATTCACTACGTTAGCTCCCACTAAGGATTTTCAACAAACTCTTCACTAATTTGTTCTTCCCTTTTTCTAGGCTAAGGAGACAACCTTTACAAATTCAATCTTTCTACCCAAAGATTGAATTACAAGACTCTCAATTACAAAGAATAAGAGACAATTTGAAATGTATCTCTCACATGACTAATATATTGCCCAATTGCAAACCAACACTCCCCAAACATGAAAGAAAAATAAACAATTGAGAATTTTACAAGTTGGGTACACAATTTGACTCTAATAGGCTCAAGGGTTTGAAATAAATGCCTTGATGTTGATTGAAGGTTCAATAATTGTTGTTGGTACTTTGTAGGCTTCTTTTATATCTTCTCATTGATTTCTAGCCGTTTAGGTGGTTGAGATCATCAATAGATCCGTTGGGGCTCTTTTCCCTCCATAAATACTCCTCAATTGCACACCGTATCAGTACACTTCATGACCGTATCGGTACTTGTCTCAAAGAAGAAAGAGATGTTGTGACTGAAAAAGAGAGCGTACCGATACGCGGGAAGGGCGTATCAGTACGGTATAAAGGGGCGTATCGATACACAAAGCCGTATCGATACGATTTTTGCTCACTGGAATCCTGATTAGTTTTTTTGACAAAAAAGCGTATCGGTACGCTATCTATGCGTATCTATACGGTTCAACGACCATTCAAAAATTTAGGATTCCAATAACTGACAAGCTAACGTTCGAATATTAAATGTAAAGATTTGCAAAGTTCAGCATATCGTATCGATACGGTGACATATTGTATCGGTACACTATAGCATTAAAATATTTTACTTTGAGAAACCTTATCGATATTGTCCCGATGAGTATCAATATGCTATAGCTTAAAGTCTTACCCATATGAATATCGTACCGATACGGAATTAAACTGTATCGGTACACTATGGTCGATTAAAATTCTAGTAATGAAAATTTGTATCGATACACTCTAAGGGTATCAATACGTCTGGGCGTTTTGTTGAAATTTGGCTTGAAAAGACTTAGTGAAAATTGAACATTTTATTTGTTTTGTCTTGAAAGAGTACTTTGTTCAAAATGCTTTTCAATTAAGTAAGTCTTTGAAATACTTAAAAATTTATTGTCTTTTTCAATTAAGTCCCTAAAGTAATTTGTTATGTCAAAATCAATTTAGGTTTCACGGAATTTATATCCTAGATACCGAACTCACTGTTGGATTAACGCGTGTTTCTGACGCCTCATGAATTATTCAGAAAGAAGGCCAAACTCGCGTTTAGAAAAACGCGAGTTCCAATCCCAAACGCGGCTGACACGTCAACTCATATTAAAAGTGATTACTCAGCCTAATTAGCCAACACAATATCAGCTACGAGCAATATTTTGTAATAAACTTTCAAAGAAATACATGTGTGAAGAAGATTGGTTGTTGTAATATTCTCTACTATGGCAAGAAGAGTGACTACTGTGGTATACTACGATGGTCAGATGATCCCTGATGCAAGTCTCGGTGTCATATTTCAGTCCCCCCAACATTGTTACGATAAAGATTCTGATGTGGGTAACGTATGAAACACTAAAGGAGATAATATTGAGGAAGATTCCACATGTTTCCAAGATGGAATTGGAGTCATTGAAGTATCAACTACCTTTTTCGTTAGAACCATTGTATTTCACAATATTCGATATTCGGGACGATGATGTTGTGGATTTGATGATTGATACCCATACTCGGTATTCAATGGGATTCCCCTAGAGCTCTTTGCAACATTTTTTGAAGGTTATGTTAGAGGTCATAATGTGGTTCCAAATTGGCTACGAGCAAATCTTGAATTTGACCCAAATGCTCATAGTCCAACGTCAAGTTTGCGACATGGCTTCAACTTACTAAATACAGACAATGACCAAGCTTCACCTTCTTCTACTTTGAGGCCAAGACATTCTTGTGTGGCCAGGTTCGACTTCGACCTGAACATGCCACCAACCCAACACTAAACATACAATAAGGTGTAGGGCCGTCATCATCTATGGGGTCGTCTTACCATGAAGAGTTTAACTCGTTCGATGATTTCTCAACCGGACGACACTCAACTTAAATCCCTAGTGAGCGGAACGTAGATGATTTCTCATCTATGAGGAGATATTCAACCGCTACTATTGTCGACCTAGATAGGCCTCATCAGCGGTCTCGTGATCGGGTTACGGGTGCAAAACCTATTAATGTACAAGTTGTTGATGAAGCAGAACTATTCTGATTTGAAGGGGATAATTCTGATGAAGAACCGCTTAGGAAGGTCAGGCTCGATGGTGACGAGATGGGTTTATTTCCAAAAGAACCAACAGACCTTGACGAGCCTTTGAATGTAGAGGATGATGCAACACTACTACGGAGGATGCTTCAGAGGATGATGTGTTGGAAGATGTTTCCATGTGCAACTTTACTAGAGCATGTAGTAGCTCAACGTATTACGAACCACCATCCCACTTCACAATAGTGGATATGAAAGGCTTCAGCGCTTAAGAATTTCCAGAATTCCCATAGTTGGAGCAGTACAACGAACGGAATGATGGTGAACTGCAACTTGGAATGGTCTTCAAGACCAAAAAACTCGCGGAGGCTATGATTAAGCATTACATCATACGCCGCTCAATTATGTCCACCATGAGGAAAACTGAAGCGGACAAATATATTGCAGAATGTCCCTACAAGTACCAGAGATGTAATTGGAGGATTTGTGTATCACGATTGAAGAGGCTGAAGAACCTGTGGAACATAACGAGATACGACAGACTTCATACATGCTTTGTGGGAAGCCTGAGCCAAGATCATCCAAACTTGGATGTGCACGTGTTTTGTGATGCCATTCTTCCACTCATGAAAGCAAATCCATGTAGCGGCCATTAAACCGCAATACACTTACAAGGTTACATACGATAAAGCATGGTTTGCAAGATATCGTGTCATCCACAAACTGTATGGGCAGTGGGAGGAATTGTACATCGAGTTGCGAACGTGGCTGAAGATGATGCAGAAATACAATCCAGGGATGGTTGTGCAACTGGAAACTGTACCGAGATACAGCAATGGACGTATCGTACCTGGAGAGTGCCAATTTTTTTCATTTTTTTGGACATTTTCGCAATGCGTTAAGGCTTTCTGCCACTGCAAGACAATGCTCCAGATCAACGAAACATTCTTGTTTGATAGATACACCTAGATCTTACTACTGGCAGTTGCACAAGACGAAAATAAAAAATATATTCTAGTAGCTTTCGTAATCGTTGAAAAGGAAGATATCCCTTATTGGACGTTTTTCTCACCAACTGGCGCACACATGTCCTACGTCGGGTTCTAAGATAAATAGAATAGGGGATATGTATTATTTCAGATAGAGGCGTAGGGATATGGGGAGCGATCGAGCGTATGGGCGCGTCTTGGGAACCCTATATATACATCACGGGCATTGTTTACGGCCCATTGCCGTAAATTACTACCAGAGATATAAGAATGATAATGAACGTATAATGGTTCATCGCATGGTACGCCTTCCACTCTGTAAAATTTTGATTATCATTGTTTTTATTGTTATTTCTCGTTAACTATTCCGTCTTTTATTGAATAGGCAACGCATACTGGGTAGATCAGGTTGAGGAGCTGCAGGAAGAGTTGAGAGTAAGAAATTTAGCTAGATATGACTATCTTCTTGATATCCCAAGGGAGAAATGGTTGCGATGTTATGATGGGGGTCATCGATATGGTCACATGACAACGAACTTGGCTGAGGCGATCAATTCATCTCAGAAGGGAACAGGTCATTTACCTATCACGTCTGTTGTCAAGACGACATATTACCGACTGGCTACCCTTTTTTGCAACCCTTGGAAAACAAGCAATAGAATGGATGGCAGGTGGCCACAAGTTCCATAAAGAACTCCAACAAAAATTTCAAATATACAATGCGCACGCAAACGCGATGGGTGCGATATGCTTCTCTCGTCGTCAACATCACTTTTAGGTTTCTGAATATTAGCGACCGCTTGAAGGAATAATGCAAAACAATTACGTGGTTGATTTTCATTGAAGAACGTGTAATTACGGAGTCTTCCAGACATTCAAGTACTCGTGTGCGCACGCCTTTGCTACATGTGCATCCGTTCATTTTGACGTCATGACACTCATTGATTCGGTATACCGACTTGAAAATGTATTCAAGGTATACCGATACGAGTTTCCTCCAATCGGGAATAAACGTGATCGTGATATAAGTGACGATGAACCTAAGATATGCACATATCCTTCCCTGCGACGTAAGAAAAAAAGGTTGTCCACGTTCAACTAGGATTCACTGTGCCGAGGATATGGTTCCTCGAGAACGGACCAGACAACCTAAACAGTGCACTAAATGTAGGAACACTATAAACAACATGAGAAAATGTCCTCTTAGGACCCGCCCTCGAATCGACTAATTGTACTTCTCTGTGTAATGTATTATTTCTAAATATCATAAACGATCTTTCAAGCTTCATTTTTTTGTTTTCCGTACCATTTTTACGCGATTTCTACACCCTTTAGGATGCCTTATACGGACCAATATTAGCACCATTGTAAACATATGTTTCACTACTATGACGTGAAAGTTAAACAACAATAAAAAAATATCCTCCAGCATACCACAAAATCCATTTAAACATGACTATCGACTCATGTTTGCTTGTTCTTCATGGGAGAAAAAACATGGCTAGATAGCATTTTTAACACGATTTCTACACCATTTAGGATGCCTTATACGCACCAATTTTAGCACCATTGTAAACATATGTTTCACTACTACGACGTGAAAGTTAAACAATCAAGAAAAAATATCCCCCAACATACCACAAAATTCATTTAAACATGCCTATCGACCCATGTTTGTTTGTTCTTCATGGGGAAAAATATGGCTGGATAGCATTTTTAACGTGATTTCCACACCCTTTAGAACGCCTTATACACGTCAATTTTAGCACCATTATAAACATATATTTCAATACTATGACGTGAAAGTTGAACACCAAGAAAAAAATACCCTCAACATACCACAAAATTCATTTAAACATGCCTATCGACCCATGTTTTCTTCTTCTTCATGCAAAAAAACATGGCTAGATAGCGTTTTAACGCCATTTTTACACCCTTTAGGATGCCTTATACGCGTTGATCTTTACACCATTTTCAACAGATGTTTTAGAAATACGACGTGAAAACTCAAAAATACGAAATATTATCCCTCAACATCCCGTAAATTCACCTAAAACATGTTTTAACAACAGAAATATAAATTCACCTAAAGCTTGTTTTAACAATAGAAATACACAAAACTCGCGTTGTACCAAACGCGAGTTTCATGCATAACGCATGCGATAAATTCGCGTCGTTTCGTCTAAATTTCTCGCGAAACTCGTGTCTTGCTAGGCACGAGTTCTTTTTATTAAATATAAATTGAGTCCAACGGATAGGACGTGCTACATCAGATTGAACCCGCGTCTCGCAGAGTGCGAATTCAGTACTCGCGTCTGGTTGAACGCGAATCACCCTTACGTGGACCAAATGAAGGATATTTTTCCAAATTACTTTCAACGGGGTTATTTTTTCAAATAAATTCCCCAAAAAAAAAATTCAACCAATGTTGCCTAATAAAAGTCATCGAATAAAAAAAATGATTCCAATAATAATATAGAGTGATTTATCTCTCTACTTAATTTGAATAGGTACGAGATAATATTATGAGTAGCATGTGATGTTAATAAAATATATCGAAAGTCAGACCAGTAATTTCGTTCCAAAATTTCTGTGCCGAGTGCTGACCCGATTATTGGGTTTCAGTCAAGCCCCTGAGTAGATCTCGGGTGCGGTAGTCGTAAAATACGAATAAAAGATGATAAATTTTAGAATTTATTTAAGAATTTAAAATGTTAAATTTTTTATAATATTTTAAGTTAAATTTTTTTATTTTTTTAACAACTTTCAATAGTTATTTTGTAAGCATCAATGCTTAATTTTTTTTATAACATTTACGTTTTTAGACAAATACCAATACTTATTATAAAAAAGAGAAAACCAACTTAAAATCTTATCAAAAAGTTTAACATTTTAAATTTTAAATAAGTATTAAAACTTGTCGATCATTTAACCGCAATCTAATATATTTTAAGTCACCCGAACATTTCAATTTTCCATTGCCACTCGCCGTTATTATTAATAAGCCAGTCCTTCGACATTGGAGCTCAAAGGTGGCCAGAGCCAAAAAAAAAAAAAAAAAAAACCATAGCCGTCCATTTTGCAGCACTTGACAAAGCAAAATCTTCCTCTAATCTCTGTATCGATGGCCACGAGCTTGAGTTCACATTTCAGCCACGAAACTTCAGAATCCAAAGCTACTGATTTTCCTAACTGGTATTCACCGAAAACAGGAATCTATTCCAGTAAGCATCCCTCTATATCTCTCCCCACTGATCCATTTCTTGATATCGTCTCCTTTGTTTTCACTCACCAGCATGATGGGGTCACTGCTTTTATCGATTCCTCGTCTGGGTTTTCAATACCTTATTCAAAGCTTTTACCTTTAATCCAATCCATGGCCTCCGGCCTCCACCACCTTGGTGTTTCTCAAGGTGATGTGGTCTTGCTTCTGTTGCCAAATTCTGTTCACTTTCCCGTCATCTTCTTTAGCGTTTTATATTTAGGTGCTGTTGTTAGCACCATGAATCCGCTAAGTAGCATTTTTGAGATCAAGAAACAGATTTCCCATTGCAGTGTGCGTTTTGCTTTTACTTCACTTGAGAAGAGTGAACAACTTCAGAACTTGGGTGTTCATGCAATTGGGGTACCAGAAAACATCGATTTGGGTTCAGAAAATATTGGGTTTTCCCCTTTCTATAAGCTTATCGGGGGTGGATTCGGTAAGGCGCCGAGGCCGGTGATCAGACAGCAAGACACGGCTGCAATAATGTATTCATCAGGTACTACAGGTGTTAGTAAGGGAGTTGTTTTGACTCATGGGAACCTAATAGCAATGGTTGAGCTATTTGTAAAATTTGAGGCTTCACAGTACAAATATCCATGTTCAAAGAACGTTTATTTGGCTGTGGTACCTATGTTCCATATATATGGCTTATCACTCTTTGTGGTTGGGTTGTTATCATTGGGTACTACCACCGTTATCATGCGGAGATTCGACGCCGGTGAAGCGGTGAAACTGATTGATAACTATGGAGTTACTCACTTTCCGGTTGTTCCTCCTATGCTGGCAACATTGACAATGAGAGCCAGAGGTGCTTGTGAAAATAGCTTCAAGAGTTTGAAACAGATTTGTTGCGGTGCTGCTCCGACGAGCAGGAAAATCATAGATGACTTCCTTCAGGTTCTTCCCCACGTTGATTTCATTCAGGTATTAAGGCCTAACTTCTTACACATACTTGCCGTCGTTTAGATGTCATACCTTACTGTTCTTATTGATGCAAACCTTGAATTTGATCGAATTTGACCTGTTCACAGGGTTATGGCATGACCGAAACAACTGCAGTAGGAACTCGTGGCTACAACACCCAACAATTTCATAAATATTCTTCAATAGGACTTTTGGCCCCAAATATGCAAGCTAAAGTGGTGGACTGGAATTCTGGCTCTTCTCTGCCTCCGGGACAGTACGGCGAGCTTTGGCTAAGAGGACCTGCAATTATGCAACGTAATTAGTTTAACTCTTCCCCTCATATATCATATATGGCATGGCCTCATCTTTGAGGTGCTTTGAATACATCCTTATTTGATAGGCATTTTTCCTCTTGGTTTTGCAGGATACTTGAATAATGTTGAGGCCACCAAGATGACAATCGACAAAGATGGTTGGCTTCGTACCGGTGACATTGTTTGTTTTGATGAAGATGGGTATTTACATTTATCTGACCGGTTGAAAGAGATCATAAAGTACAATGGCTATCAGGCATGGCTCTTCTTTCCCCATCACTTTGATACTTTATGATCAGCCATAATCTAATGATCCAAAAACCCTGAGATACTTGATTTAAAGGTTTTATGTGTTATACAGATAGCCCCTGCTGATTTAGAGGCAATATTGATTTCCCATCCCGAGATACTTGATGCTGCTGTAACTGGGTATGTGTTAATCCTTCTCAAGGATATACGTCTTTAAGCCGGATGATGAACCTTAATGACCTACTGTCCTATTTGTTGTTTATTTTGGGTGTCTCAGGGAGAATGATGAAGTGTTTGGGGAAATTCCGGTGGCATTTTTGGTGCGGAGGCACGGTAGCCCACTTACCGAGGAAGCCGTGAAGGACTTCGTGGCTATGCAGGTGAGGAAGTTGTTGATCAGTGACGGAACCATGTAGTGTGTGGGAGGGGCAACAATTTTTTTGATATAATTGTATTTTTAGTCTTTTTTAGTTTAAATGTTGTCCCTCCTAATTTTTAGATTTAATAGTTTAATAGACTCTTGTCCCTCCCAACATTGAATCCTAGTTCCGTCTCTGTTGTTGATCCCTTTCTTGCATGCATTTAGCATCTAATTCTCATGCCTTTTCTTTACTGTCCAGTTTATATTAAAAACTTGACAAATGCATTCTTCTTTGTTTATGTTTTTTAATTTTTATTATTAGGTTGCACCTTACAAGAAAATTAGAAAGGTGGTGTTCACAAGTTCAATACCAAGGTCTGCTGCAGGCAAGATCCTCCGACGAGAACTTAGAAAGTTGTTAAATTGTAGACTTTGAGATCTTTGTTCCTGGCCTTAAAGGCAATTTTCTAGGTAAACTACATATTCTGCTGCTACTTCTGTTTGTATCAAAAGAAACTACAGTTTGATTCTTGTAATATTATTACCATACACGCAGTGAAATTGAATACCCTGCAATAAGCAGACTGCAGACATGTTTAAGCTTAAAAGGTCTCATGGCTGATTCCTTCATGTTGAAAAGAAAGGCCTCACATTCTAGACACTCCAGCAAAAACTGGAAGAAAATTCATTTCATTATGTCACCATTGCATGATTAAGTGATATTCAGTTGTTCCGATAAATACATAAAAAGTTGAAACAATAATCCCTCTTACTACCTAGGAGACTAGGGCTGTGCAAAAAAAAAAAACCGATCCGAATGATTAAATTCACTTTTCCGATGATCCGATCTGAAATGGTAAATATTTGATCCATTTTTTATTTTTTAACATTTCGATTAGGATATTTGAAAAAAATTCGAATAGTCAAATCAGATACGGACCACATAAATTTTAATTTTAAATTATCCGAAAATGAAAAAAAAATGGACCTTTAGCTTTTTATCCCGTTTGACAGCGAACCCAAGTCTGTCTGCCTCTCCCAAAACCCAATTCCCAAATCTCATCCCAAAACCTCTTTTATTCCCTTGAAAAAAAAATGGACTCTTCTTTGAGATTCACTCACATTATTTATTAGAAATAATTTAATTAATACAATACAAATTTGAATACTTAACGGTTTTCAAAGCTGATTTTCGGAAAGCGTATGATACAGTAGACTGAAAATTTCTGATTTTTGTCATGAAACGGATGGGGTTTGGAGAATTGTTTTGTCAGTGGATCTACTTATGTATCTCCTCCGCCTCAATTTCTATTTTGGTTAATGGATCGCCTTCTGAGCCGTTCTCGATTAGTAGGGGCTTAAGACAAGGTTGCCCTTTGTCTCCTATGTTGTTTAATCTGGTGGCTGAAGCTTTGAACGCCTTTCTTTCAAAAGCCGTGTCTTTGGGCTTCTTTGGGGGTGTGAAGATCGGTCAAGAGCCAATTGAGGTTTCTCACCTTCAATTTGCCGACGATCTTATTCTCTTTTGCGAGGCTAGTGAATCTCAAGTTAGGAATGTGGTAAGATTGTTAAAAGGGTTTGAAGTTGCGTCCGGGTTAAGGCTTAACTTGAAGAAATCGGTTCTATATGGTATCAATGTTGATGCATCTACTTTGGATCGGTGGGCAGCTCTTATTAGATGCTGCAGGGGCAGTCTGCCTTGCTCTTATCTTGGTCTTCCTCTCGGTGCGGTTAAGAACTTCGCTCTTCTCTGGGAGCCTATTGTTTCCAAAGTTAGATCGAAGGTGTCTTCGATGTCTTCGAAAGTGCTATCCTTTGCTGGCAGAATCACTTTAGTTCAAGCTGCCTTGGCAAATTTACCCATGTACTTTATTTCGTTGTTCCCTATGCCGAAGGCCATTAGTACGGAGTTAACCAGATTAGTTGTCAATTTCTTATGGAACCAGCGGGAGAAAAAGAAAATTCACTGGATTAGCTGGGAGGTTCTGTGCTTGCCAAAGCACCTCGGCGGTTTGGGATTATTCAACTTCAATACCAAGAATAGGGCTCTCCTTTATAAATGGATTTGGCGTTTCGGCTCTGAAGTTAATTGCTATTGGCGTCGGGTTATGGCAGCGAAGTATGAAAGAGGGTCTATTTCTTTGCTTCCGAAAAATGTTAGTTCAGTGAAAAAGTCCTGGATATGGAGAGGGATTACGGCTCCTCTTTCTGATTCTAGTAACATCTTCCTCAATAACATTATGGTGGTTATTGGGGATGGGAAATCAGTGTCTTTTTGGCTCGATAATTGGACTGGTCTCGGATCTTTGAAGGTAGCTTTTCCGCGCATTTTTTCCCTGGCAGTAAAGAAAGTTGGGTCGGTTGCTGATTTTGGGCATTTCGATCTTGGTGTTTGGCATTGGTCTATCCAGCTCCGTAGAGGCCTTTTTAGCTGGGAAGAGGATTTATGGGATGCTTTTATTCAATGTATTAATTGCTCGACTCCTGGTAGAATGAAGCATGATAGTATAAGATGGACTGCTTCGTCCAACGGAATTTACAGCACCAAATCTTATTGTGATCTGTCTTTTAATGCTATGAGGGATAAGGATGTTATTTGGGACAAGGTTTGGGTGAATCTCGCTCCCCCCAAGGTTGATGTCTTCATTTGGAGAGCTACTCATGGTCGTATTCCGACTAAAGTTAACTTGTCGAGAAGAGGTGTAACGGGTTTGAGTGACCTGTCTTGTCCTTTTTGCAGGAATGGCGAAGAAACTCTTGAGCATTTGTTCTACAGGTGTTCCTTCTCGTGGCTTCTATGGCAAAGATGGTTCCTATTATGGAATATTAAATTTGTTTGCCCAGGTAACTTCAAAGACTTTCTGACTCAGTGGTATGATTTGCCGAATTTTTTTAAGAGCAAAGAAATCTGGTTTATGGCTTTCCAATGTATAGTGTGGTCGTTATGGCTGTATCGTAATGAGATTATTTTCAAGGGCTCTGTTGCATCTTTGAATACCATTGTCGATATTTGTTTAGTTCGTCTGAGTCACTGGTGTAAGGCGAGGTGGCCTTTGTCTTCTCCTTCCTCTTCGGATTTATTTCAGAACCCGTCACTCTTTCGCACGGTTGTTGTAAAGCGTTCTTGTCCAGTGATTTCTAGGTGGCTGGCGCCTGATTTAGGGGTGTGTAAATTTCAGATTGACGGTGCGGTGGTTGGCGGTTTTGGTCAAGCTGGTATTGGAGGTGTCTGTCTAAATCATGAGAATGTGATTTTAATCCAGTTTTCAAAAGCTGCAGGTTTTGTTGACGCTACTACAGCCGAACTTCTTGCTGTAAAGGAAGCTTGTTTTCTTTTCAAGTCATCTCCTTGGTTCGTTAAAATTAAGCTTCTAATCGAATCTGATTGTTCTTTGATAGTGGAATGGATTAATAAGCCTGTTTCAGCCCCGATGATTTTCAGACAAGTGGTTGTTGAATGTTTTGAGGTTATTTCCAGATTTGATTGGAAAATACAGTTGATTTCCCGTGAGCAAAATGGCTCTGCTGATCGCTTAGCTAAAGCCGGGATCTCAAGGTTGAAGCCGCTGGTTTGGTTTCAGCAAAGAGCAGCCTTGCAGGTGTAGGGTCTTGTTTTATGGGCAGTTCTGGTCATAGATGTGGTAGGAGACTCTTCCATGGTTCGAAAAGGTGATCAGAGGAGTGGTGCTGTGTGCATTTTTCCCCAGCTTCCTTGATTTAAGCTGATTTGTATGGCTTCTGTTTTATGCGAGCTTTGTATGTTGTCCTTGCTCTTTTCCATGCTGACTTTTGGGTTAATTATGCTCTTTGGTGTATCGCATTACTTCGGCACACTCTTTTTCCTCCACCTTAGGTTAGGGAGGTTTTTTAACGAGGTCCGAAGTAGTGGCGTTTTCTTAATAAAAGCTCCTATTTTCAAAAAAAAATGAATTTTACCCGCAAATAATTTCAAATATTATACTTCCTCTATCACACTTAATATTTTTAATATTGGTTTTTAAAAGTTAAATTTTTTAAATTTGACTATAATTATTTTAATTAATTAAATTTTATAAATATATATTTTTAAACTACTTAATTGAAGGTTTCTAAAATATATTTTACACATTTTTATTAAAAATAAATTTAAAGTAATAATGAGTCAAAGTTGAAAAATTTTGACAAAAGAAAGTCAATATTGAACATGTTGAACGAGACGGAAGAAATATATGACTTTATATTAATGTTAGACTATTAAATTAGATTAATTTAATCGCTGAAATTAAAAAGTTGAAAATCAAGAATTCTTTAATTTTGCTCGGAGGATTGTAAGCATAGAAATCGAAGAGCTAATTTTACTAATTGCATGTATGGAGAACACATGAAAAATCGAATATTACAACCGATTTGGACCTATGTCAAGATGAAACCAAAAACTTCATAATGGAGAATTGTTAGATAGCATATCATTATATTTTAAAAATACTAAAGATCTAAAATTATTTTAAGGAAATAACTAATAACACAGAAATTTTATTATTTTTACTTAAACTCACCCCCACTAACATTAATAACACAGAAATTTTATTATTTTTACTTAAACTCACCCCCACTAACATCTCTATTTTTTTCACATAATCATTGTCCCCATTAATGTTATATTCAATGCCCTTTTTATAATCATTGGCCCATTAATATCAGTATTCAATCCCCCTAATTTAATTTTGGGAAAATTACACAGGTGGTCCCCAAACTATTACCGTTTCCTATTTTGGTCCTCAAACTATGTTTTTCGGTAAAATCGTTCCTTCAGTTATATAGTTCTCCTGTTTTGGTCCCCCAACGCTAAATAGCTAACAATTTTGCTGACATGACATTTTTAAAATATTTTTTTAATCATTTCTCTATTCTCCTATATTATTTTTATTTAACTTTATTCACCCAATCATATGGTGCCACGTGGCATTACCCTATTGGTTGAACTCAAAAAAACCTTAAAAGCCACATTTGGTGCTGCTGAGATTCAAACCAAAGACATCTAGCAAACAGGCCATGCACGTGAACCATTTGTGCTAAGATGATTACTTGATTCAAATCTACTAACAATTATATATAAGATATACATATTAACCCAAAAAAATCTTAAAAACACAAATTGAGGCCGCCAAGATTTGAACTCAAGCAACCAACATGCAAACCAGCTATTCTAAGCTAATTATTTGAATTAAATCTTCTAACATTTATATTTAACCTATAAAAATTAGAAACAACACATGGTTAATGAATATAAAAGGTAGAGAGTAATTCGAACATAATACCTTATTAATAAAATTTTAAATATTTAACCACCAAGTTAACTAATAAATTGTGCTATTTTGAACTTAAATATATTTAACTAAATTATGTTTAAAATTTTAAAAAATCAAACTAGAATTTTTTTACTTTGTTCGATGATAAAAAAACTAATTAAATATTTATTTATTTTATAAAAATAAAAAATTCTTAAAAATATTTAAGTTAAAAATAGCACAATTTATTAGTTTAACTTGGTGGTTAAATATTTAAAATTTTATCAATAAGGTATTGTGTTCGAATTACTCTCCACCTTTTATATTCATTAACCATGTGTTGTTTCTAATTTGTATAGGTTAAGTATAAATGTTAGAATATTTAAATCAAATGATTAGCTTAGAACAGTTGGTTTGCACGTTGACCTTGCATGTTGGTTGCTTGGGTTTGAATCTAGGCAGCCCCAATTTGTGTTTTTAAGGTTTTTTTGGGTTAATATGTATAGCTTATATATAATTGTTAGTAGATTTGAATTAAATAATTAGTTTTCTTTTAATTTTCTCACTCTGCTTATATAAAAAAATGGTAATAATTTAGAGACCACCGGTATAATTTTTCCTTTAATATTCTCACTCTGCTATTAATAACAGTGTCAGAAATGATCTAAGGTTGATGTGTTAAGAAATTTAGATTATTCATATTTAAGGAAGAGGAAAATTACATAAATATTACACCTAATTTTTTAAAACAAATATGTCATAAACCATATTATTTTTATAAATATTACATTTATTATAGTGAAAATGAAGATGATAGGAATATCCACTGTTTTTGAACCATGTTTTAATATTTTAGAATAAAAATTAAAGTTAGATCACCTACATTCCGACTTTAAACTATGTTTTCTGTGTAATTATAAAGTGTATTCTCACCGCCTATCTTCATTATTTAAAAAAATAGAATGAACAATAAAATCAACTTCATTTATATTGTGCAAACTATAATATTTGTGTAAATAATTTTACTCGTCTCATATTTATGAGAAAAAAAGTCAACAACAAAAAAAAATACAAAGCTTCCTTAAAAAAGCTTTTCATTTTCGGGTTTTTTTGTTAGATCTAATATTTTTTTTCTATTTTTCCTTTGTTTAATGACGCGTGAAATTGAATACCCTGCAATAGGCAGACTGCAGACATGTTTAAGCTTAAAAAGGTCTCATGGCTGATATTCATGTGGGTTCACATGCGAATTCCTTCATGTTGAAAAGAGAGACCTCGAGTTCTTGACAATCTAGCAAAAACTAGAAGAAAATTCATTTCATTATGTCACCATTGTATGATTAACCTCTTTTATTCCCTCGAAAAAAATGGATTTTTCTTTGGGATTCACTCATATTATTTATTAGAAATAATTTAATTAACCAACAAGTATTAAGTGCATTGGTAAGCTACATTGCACTCTCAAAGGGAGGACGTGAGTTCGTGTAACCCCCTCATCCCGGTCTAGCCGACAGACCGGCCCAAACGGGTTACACGGGGAAAACCGAAGCGAAACCCGTTAAGGTCCCACTCCGATTAGCAACCCTATTTTTTTTCTTTATCTTTTCTAGATGCCTTTATTAAATCTTATGTGATAGGACACGCAGCGAACAAACACGGATACAAAACCCACAAGACATGCAATTAAACAGCCCATTTTAACTTTTATGACAGGCCGTATCGATACGCCTGGACCTGGTCAATGCCCTAAAGTCAACTCAGGGAGACCGTACCGATACGCCCTCAACGGTCAACTTCTCTCGGTCAAACTACAAGGATCGTATCGATACCCTTGGAACCCGTACCGATACGCCAAAATCTCGCCAATTTCTCAAATTTCCAGAGAGGTTTTGGCGTATCGATACACCCTCGTGTATCGGTACGCTCTGCCCAAAATGAGCCCCAAGGCAAGGACCGTATCGGTACAGCCCTTGAGCGTACCGATACGCCCTGCACTGCAAGTCTCATTTTAGCAGCTAAAAACACAAGGACTCAACTCTAGATGCATTTGACGACTCGACTAGCAACATACCAACTCACATACACCACTAAGCAACTGTAGATAAGCATACGAGACGGTCTAAACATACAACGAAGCAACAACCACCAACTAAGCACACATAGAGAAAACTAGCAAACGAACATGCTTAGCAAACCAACAAAGAGTTAAAGGCCATAACAAACATACTCTCAAACCACAAGAAACATGAAACAGCAAAAATACACATAATCTAGAAGCATTTCACCCTACTTCAAGACCATCCATTCAAAAGAACACACATCCAAGGTTAACCAAAGCTAAGCATACAATGCTACTTAACCAACAATCAAGGCAACCAACACAAGATAAGCATTTAGATAGGAACTTGCATACAAGCATGCATACTAAACCACTTCATTCATAGAAAACAAGCACCTACCTAAACATTGCATAAAGCATCAAATACATTTATATCCTTCCAACACATGCCAAAACATCAAACCATCAAACATGATATATATATGGCAATAAACCATGCTCAACAAAACCATTTAGCCAAAAGAAACATACGTTCACCTAAGCAATGCATAATCAAGCTTTACATGCCTTCAACAAAAACATAAGCATTCATAAGACATGGTTAGAAACCTTCAAAAACAAAACACTTAGGCATCAACATAAACAATTAGCTTACAAACATCAACACAAAAGCATAGGCATCTTAAAGAACATGGTTTACAAATCCATCAACACAAAGCATTAACAACATAAAGCCAACACAAAGGAGTCTAAATACACGCTCCTAAAACACGTAGCATTTCCCATTGCTAAATTACTACATTATTTACCAAACCATACTTGAGCAACTACCACACGCTTGGACGCCCTTTCCTTACACCTAGCTAACTCCCCGCTAATGATCTGCATTGTCGAAAAAGAAGAGCGTAAGCATAAAGCTTAGTGAGCGGAGCTCTAAAAACACATCAACAATGCAGTTTTAAAAACATAAATCTTAGTTGAAAAGCAAACCGTTTTAAAGAACGAAAGGAGACACAATCATCACAATTACATGGTATGCACATGCATAACCAAAACACGGTGGGACCACACATCACCGTTCGACTAGTAGTTTTCCAATAGGACTACACATCACCGTACTCTTCAACTAGTCACTACCGGTGGGACCACACATCACCGTAATCTTCGACTAGTTACTGCCGGTGGGACCACACATCACCGTAGCAACGAAAACATCACGTGAGGCTCGACACCAACAACGACTACACAACAACATTAAACATAGAGTAAAAGCAACCCACACTTCACGACATATCACAACAATCACACACACATTAACACTTAATGAACAAGGTGAAATAGCAACTTACACTTGGGTTTAGGCTAGCCCCTTAAGGCTCCACCCAAACCCCAAAAAACCTCTTTGAACATATTTAAACCTCAAAATAGTTTCCACTCACCATTCGCACACCAATGCAAACCACAAAGTCGTTTCAAGCTTTCGAACTTCCCGGGACCGCATCCGAACCACCCAAGGCCAAATCCGTTGTTTCTAACCAATCAAAAACAATTCCACAATATTTTCTCAACAATTCAAAGCCGAAATCCTCCCAAATATTCTCATTTTCGTACTCCAGCAAAATCCAGCCATTACCTCTCAATTTAAACACTTAAAACACTCCAAAACAAGTCCAAAACATCACCCAAAGGCTATACAACCATGTTGGGTTTTAAGGTGCTCGATTCCTTCAACCAATCTTGCTCACCAAGTGTTAGAGAAGTGGAATTTTTGGGTGGATGTGGTGTGGAAGCTAAAAGATAAATGACACAATGGTTTTAGAGTGGTTCAACCTTCTAACCAAGGTCTACATTCACTACCTTAGCTTCCCACTAAGGATTTCCAATCAATCCACTATTGATTCGTCCCCTTTTCTAGGCTTAGGAGGAAACCCTTATACACCGATCAAGCTTTCTACCCAAAGCCTTGATCAAACCCTCTTTACAAAGAGAAAAGATAAGCAAACACAAATCCCTCTAATAGGTGTTTGTTTGCACAAATAAGCTCTCACCCAAAACCTAAAACACTTGAGCAAATTTGACAATTTTGGCTCACTAGTGTTTGTCTATACAAAGAAATGACAATTTAAGTACAAAGACAATTCTTGATCATTTGTTGATTGACAATTGAAGCATTAACCATATCTTGATGCTTGGAGGTCCCTTTTATACTCCTTAATGAGTTTGTAGTCGTTACTAGCCGTTGGGGTTGAATTGGAGCCGTTGAGGACTTTATTTCCCTTCATTAATGTTGTTCTACAGCCTTCCATATCGATACGCATGGACCCGTATCGGCACGGCCTTCATCAAAAACTAGTCGTTGGGCTCTTGCCAGCCTAGGCGTATCGATACGCTTGAGGGCGTATCGGTACGATATGACGTTTAAAAGACCGTTGGGAAATATGACCATTGGGGTTGTTAAACTGGGATCGGTACGCTGACTAGGCGTATCGATACGATCCCTCACCGTATCGAAACGGTCGAGCCTGTTTCGATACGGGTTTTGGCAGTGACCAAACTGGGCAAAAAAGGTATCGATACGGGTTGGACCGTATCGGTATGGGTAGCTTGAAAAGTCAAGTTTGGCTATTTAAAATCAATAAAAACATTGCCAAAAACCTTTTTAAATACCCTCAAACATATATTCAAGTTGTTTGGACTTAAAACCAAGTTTTAAATTCTTTTCAAATTAGTCCAAAACATTTTTCAATTATTATATCAAAACACTAGTTCTACAAACCATCAGCCCTTCATTTCCCCACATAAACACCTTAAAAACTCTTATTTTCCACTCCTAAAAATCACCTACAGCAGTAGTTTCGGGAATCCAATCAAACCAGCACTATCATCACTCAAAAATCATCAAATAACATCTAAAAACACCTATCCAATGTCCACATACCTCCAGCCCTCTTTTCATCACAAAACAAGCCAAAAACTCACTTATTTCACTTCTAAAATCCACCCCTAAGACTAGTTTCGGGTATACTATAATTAAGCAACATTTTTAACATTTTATGACTTCAAAATAAACTTTAAAAACACCCCAAAACATTGCCCTAAAAGACCCATACGGGATTTCACCCAAAATCCCCACTTTTCATAAATCTTGAAATTTCAAGGTTGAGAATTAATGGGTTTTGCAAATCCAACTTTAATTTAAGTTAAATTTAAGTAAAACAAGGAAAAGAAAAGAGGATTTACCTTCAAAGGTCTTCAATGTAGGAAGGGAGAAGAAGATGAGAGAATAGAGTTTTTGGAAGAAGATGAGTGGTTTTGATTTTCAAAACCCTCTTAAAATTTTCATTAAGAACTTTAATGGCGTTATCGTAATTATTGAGAACTTTTATAAAAACCAGCTCTTTAATTTAAATTTAACCCGGAGCTAATCCTAGATCAAAACCAATAACTCTCAGGCCTAAAACCGGGGTGTTACAGTTCGAACCTTGGATAAGGATGTAAAAACAGGTAATCGGATGGGTTTCAGGTCGAGTTCATTTCATGTCGAGTAATTTCAAATTGGTTTCATTTCTGTTGAGCTCGATGGTCACAACGAAGATGCTTGCCAAGTGGTGGAGAAGGTTAATTTTTGGGTGTCTATGGTGGTGGTAAAAGATAAAAGAACTTAACATGAGATTTAGAGTGGTTCGGCTTTCTAACCCAAAGCATACATCCATTACCTTAGCACACCACTAAGGATTTCACCAATTCACTAAGAATTCTTCTTCTTTTCAGAAAACCTTTACAAATCGGTTAATCTTTCTACCCAAAGATTAACCAAGACACTCTTGTACAAAGAGAATTCAAAGCAAACTAGAAATTCCTCTAATATGTATTTTTTTGCACAATTAAGCCCTCACCCAAAACCTAAACACTTTAGCAAATTTGACAATGTTTAGCTCACAAGTGTTGTCTATACAAGAAATGAACAATTAAGCTCTAAATACAATCTTTCATCATAATGTTGTTGAAAATTGAAGCATTAACCATCTCTTGATACTTGGAGGTCCCTTTTATACTCCTAGTTGAGTTTGTAGCCGTTGAGGACTGTTAGGGTTGAATTAGAGCCGCTGGAGCCTTTATTTCCCACTATAAATGCAGTTCTGCAACTTGGCGTATCGATACTGTTGAGTGGATCGGATGATCGAAATGAACCAAGAGGGGGGTGAATTGGATTTTTAAAGGTTTAGGTGGTGGAAATTTCAAATTAAAAAGATAGACAAGGAATTTTAGAGTGGTTCAAGTTCCAAATGAACTCTACATCCACTACCTTAGCTTCACTAAGGATTTGCAACAATTCCACTAATTGCTCTTCCCCTTTTCTAGGCTAAGGAGGTAACCCTTACAATTTTCGGTTAAATTTTCTACCCAAAATTTAACCCAATCCTCACACAAATAAAACAAAGATTTTGTTGGCTAAGAAAGTATCTCTCAATACAAATTGTAGCCCAATTACAAGCATTCAACCCAATTGAAATGATAAGAATGAAAATTACAATTGGTGTTTTTAGACAATATTGGGATTTAGGCACAAATGCTTGGATTTGATGTTTGGATGTTTTCTTTTGGATCAATAGTTGTTGCTGGTGCTTTTAGAGGTCCCTTTATACCTTCTCATTGATTTCTATTCGATGTGGTTGTTGCATTCATCAATAGAGCCGTTGGGGGTGTTATCTCACCTCCATAAATGCAGTCTGCAACCAACCGTTTCGAAATACCCGACCCTGTTTCGAAACAGACCAAAATAGAAAGAGTCGTTGGGGTGCATTAAAGAGCCCGTATCGAAACGGTCTGACTTGTTTCGATACGCTAAGAGCCGTTTCGAAACTTGTTTCGAAACACTTTTGCCACTGTCAAGGGTCGTATCGAAACGACTTGAAATCGTTTTGATACGCCTAAACGGTTTCTTAAAAATCAGTTAAAAACTTGCAACGGTCATATTTTTCAAATCAAATGAAGAACCATTTCGAAACACTGAATGTCGTTTCGATACAGGTTCTCTATGTTCTAAAGCCGTTTCGATACTTGTTTCGAAACACAGATTGGCAGTGTTGAAAACGTTTCGATACCCGTTTCGAAACATGGGTTGACAGTTTCAAAACTGTTTCGAAACGCCTTAGGCCGTTTCGAAACAGGGACTCGAAAATCATTGTTTTGCCTTTAAGAACACTTAGAAAATATTTGGAAAACATAGTTTTTAACTTAGGCATATTCTTTAAATCATATAGGGATGTTTGAGGACTTAAAAATTTGTTTTCTCATTTTCAATTTAGTTCTTAGGTTCTTTAGTTATATCAAAATTAAAATATCGGTTTCACAATCTCCCCCTTTTTGATATAACAAAACCAAAGTTAGAATTTTTAGGAGTTTTGAAAATTTTGAATACATTCTAACTCCCCCTCAATTTAAGATCGGTTTTTAAAGTTTTAAAAAGATTTAACTTTGAAATTCAAGTTTTAAAACTTAAAAACACTTTAAACATTTAAAACGAATTTTTGGCTCTAAGATTTCTTCTCCCCCTTTTTGTTAGATCAAAAATAATATACAAGGCTCATAGAGAAGAGATAGGGTTAGTAGCAATAAGCATTAAGCAATAAGCAATAAGCAACAATAATAGTAATTTATAAAATTAAAATATCCAAAACATAAATCTTCAACAATAAGTTCAAAGCATAATCCCAAATAAAATCAAAAACATAGGTTCATAAAACATAATGGAAATAAAGATGCAAACTTAATCCTAAAATGCATAGCTAATATGATATGTCATGAATATCCTAGGCCTCGTCGTCACCATCATCATCCGAGGTCTCATCATCACTCTTGACTTAAGATTGACGAAACTTCATCCATTGGCCATAAAAGGTAGAGAAGGACATATCCATGGCCGAGTGTTGATTCTCAAGGGATTGAAGTCGATCCTCTACATCTTGCAAATGAGTATTGATAGCACCAAAGCCCGAAGCCATGTTAGTGTCCATGGCATTGAACCGCTCGGTAAGGAAAGCCGTGAGAGCTTCATTGTTTGCAACTTGAGCTTGTGGTTGAGGTTCAACGGGAGGAGGAGGAGGAGGTGCTTCCCTATCAACACGTGCCCAATTTCCATCGTTTACATAGCGAAAACCGGACTTACGGAGAGAGGACTCGCCAATTTTTGACTTGCGAGGTTCCGGAGAGTTGTAGGTGCAATCAAGATTAAGCTTGCTAAAGATATGACTTAAAATCGTTCCATAAGTGAAGGATTTTAGTGCATCAGTGTCACGAAGCTTAACATTGTTAACCATTTCGGCAAACATGATCTTAACTATATTAGGGCGCTCACCACGATGGAAACACTCAAGCCAAAAATAGTCTACTTGACGGATGTGAGAATATTTACCTCCAGAGGGGCGAAGGAACCATGAGACCATCAAATGGAGGAAACGATCGTGCGCTGTAACACCCGAGTTTAGGGGTTAGGTGAAAATAATATTTTAATATTATTTGGGCTCGGGTTTATAATTAAAATGATCCTTTAAAATTTCGGGTTTCAAAATAAATATTTGAAATGGGACCAAATTGATTTAATTGCAAGTTGAAGAGCTTTTTAAAGAACAAGGGAATAGCCATTCATTAATGGCCTTTTGGTAATTTACCCATCCTTCAATTTAAATCCCCCCTTTTTCACAAATAATCACTATTCACTCTCTTCCTCTTCCTTCTCCAACGTGAAAGAGCTCTCCCCTCTTCAAGTTACTATTTCATCTCATTTCTCATCCATTTCAACTCCATTTTGAAAGGTAATAACGTTTTTGACTTCCCCTCAACTCCCTCTCTTTAAAACTACCATTTATTTTGATTTTCATGGAAGTTTTGGAAAATGGAATTTTGGAAGATTTTGATTAAAAATGGAAACTTTATGTTGTTGAGTTAAATGTTTTGATTTAATATGGTTAGTTATGAAGTATAGAGGTCAAATGGTATAACATATGTGAATTTTGAATGATTTTGAGCAATTTTCGGATTTGGGTAAACATGGGGTTTTTGGAGGGTTTTGGGTGAGTTTTGGGGGTTGTTTTAGGTGGGTTTTGGTAGGCTATTGATAGTACTATGGTTAGGGGTTGAATTGGGATCGTTTGTGGGTGTAATGGAAGTTGGAAACATGGTTTTTGAACATGGTTTTGGGGCTGTCCGAGTTGGTGAAAAATGGGATTTGTTCATGCTTGCAACATGGCAATTTGTGATTGGATTGTATTCCGGGTTGGTATTTTGATGTTGGGCTGATTTGGAATGGTTTGAAATGTGTTTGAGGTTGTTTAGAAGCGGAAATTGGTGTTGGAGAAGCTTCAGGAAGAAATCCGGGATTGTGAGAGTGGTTGCTTGCTTGGCTTGGAGCTTGGAAGCTTAGGTGAGTGGTTAAACGTTTTACATGGTTTTTAAATGGTCGGTTCGAGTATGTGGACTAGGTTGGGCTTGGTAGACCCACCTAGAGTTAGGATTAGGGTGGTAGCCTAATCCTAAACTTGACCTAGAGCCTTTGGATGAACTTAAATGTATGGATGTTTATGCCTCGTATGTCTTGTGATATGAATGCTTATGTATATTATATTATACATGTGAGATGAGGCATTATTTGTAATGCTTAAGGCATGCATGGTGATGGTTCATGATTGTGTTCATGGTGAGTACGTGCTAAGCACGGAATTGATTGAAATGAGTAATGTGGAATGAGTAAAATGTTGGCACTAGTATGCTTGAGTACAAATGATCGATCATTAGGATGTTAGTGTGTACATATGAGTCAAAAGTCGCGCGTGGCCTTGGTGGCGTTGAGTCACCAAGGAGGAGTACGGGTTCGCCCAGAAATTGTATTTATATATAGTCGATGATGAGTGGAATCCCATCAACGGGGCGTGAGGATGAGTGGAATCCCCTCCGCGAGACCGGTGATGAGTGTAATCCCACCGTGAGGTAATGTGGTTGTTGGATGTGAGTTTCCAACGTATTTATCCGCGTATTCGGGTCATAGCTAGGTGCCAATGTTGATTGATATGTGTATCAATGTGTTGTGATATATGATCCTTATTTGGATGTTTAAATGTGATTACATGTGTTGTGGAATAGAGCTCATGATCATGGCATTCAATTGAATATTGTTCATGCATCTTTATCTTTAGGCTCTTGTGGACCCTTGGTAAATATGTGTTTTGCCTTGGCTAAAATCGTGCTCGGACCCTGCAATGTTGATGTTTGTTTTTAAGAGCTTACCCTCACTAAGCATCATTGCTTACGCTCTCTTTGTTCAACATTGCAGATCCTTAGTTCGTGGGTTGCTTGCGCAAGTGGAGGGCCTCCAAGTGTGGTTGTTAGCTTTGAATACATCAAGTATGAGTTTTTAATGTTAAACATGTAATAGTTAAGCAATGGGACATGAGCTATTTTGATGAATGATTGTTGGTTGTTTAGGAGCTTGCTTAGACTCCATGTTATGTTGTTTTTGTATGGCTTGTTGATGCCATGTTTGAATTGTAATCCATGCCTAAATTGCTTACCATGAATGTTGGCTATATGCCTTTTGAGGTTGCCTTTTTGTTTGAATGTTAAAGTATGAAACTTTGAATGCTTAAATGTCATCTTTGATCAATTGCATGATTTCCTTAATGTATGTACATGTTGGGTGCTTGTATGGTTAAATATTGATCTAATAATGTTGTATGAATGTTGGTTTGGGTCTAGGGAAGTCTTGAATTGCATTTAGGTTCGAGTCTTGTTCGTTTTTGCTGAGTTGGGGAGCTTTTCAGTGCAGGGCGTATCGGTACGCCTGAGGGCCGTATCGATACGCTACTGACTCCAGAGCTCAGTTTTGGTTGGGCGTATCGATACACGGGGGTGTATTGATACGGTTTTTGCTCACTGGAATTCTGAGATTTTGGTGAGATGTTACTGTATCGGTACGGTGGGTTAGTGTAACGGTACGGGTTTATCTCATTGACCACGAGATGTTGACTGAAGAGGGCGTATCGATACGCTCAAGGGTTGTATCGATACGGTCTTCTTCGAGTTGACTGTTTGGGTTGACCAAGTCAAGGCGTATCGATACCCTTGATTGGTGTATCGATACGGCCTGCCCTGTGAACTTAAAATGGACTGTTTGTGCATGGCCGTGAATCGAATGTGATTTCCTTTGATTGTTTTCCGCTGTCGTGATCACTTAGGACTTAACAATCCTTTAGACAAGATTAAAATAAAAAGAAAAAAAATAGGGTTGCTAACCGAGGGGGAACCTTAACGGGTTTCGCTTCGGTTTTCCCCGTGTGGCCCACTCGGACCGGTCATCCGGCTAGACCGGGACGAGGGGGTTACACTTGTTGGTATCAGAGCCTAAGGTTACCGAGACCTTGGGCAGGTAAGTGAGGTAAGTTCAAGTTTCGTATTGATATGCACGGTGTTTGCTTGCTTTGTAAGTATGATTGTTTGTGTGACAAGTATGTTGATTGTTTTTGTTTCAAAGCATGTTGTGTAAGAGTCTCATTGCTACTATTACATTGGAAAAAGGATTTTTAAGTGAGGGGACGTACTTGAACACTTGGAAGCCTTGCCTTGCTAACCCAGCTTTGTATGTTTTGTTTTTGTGGTTGTAGTTAATATCTGTGAGAGCGATGTCTAGGCCGAGGGGTAGGCCGAGAGTGGTTCGTCAGGAACCACGGGTTGCGGCTCATGTTGAGCCGACAGTTGGTGTGGAGGCTCACATAGAAGGGTCGGTGGCCGCGGGAGTTGGCGCTCCTCCACCACCTCCACCACTACCACCTCCTCCACCTGGAGATAGAGGCGCGGATGGAGCTGAAGGAGAGGGACCTCAAGGTGGCCAAGGTGGCCAAGGTCCAGCTGGAATTGATATGACTCCGCTAGTGCAAGCTATAGCGGGAGCATTTCAGGCCGCAGTTGCGGGAGCTCAGGCTGCAGCTCAGCCTAGGTGTGACGATGCCAGTCTACCTTTGGAGAGGCTCCGTAGCTTGGGGGTCGAGGAGTTTAGGGGATCTACTCTGGAGAGACCGGAGTTATGGTTAGAGAAGACAGTTCGTATCTTGGCTTAGATGGGCTGTACGGGCGCACGTAGATTGGGTTGTGTGATCTCGTTGCTTCAGGGTGATGCCTACACCTGGTGGGTCACCATTACTACCGGGGTTCCAGAGGCAGAGATTGACTGGGATTTCTTTGAGTCCGCTTTCAGGAAGAGGTACTTGGGACCGAGTTACTTAGATGAGAAGAAGCGAGAGTTTATGGCTCTTACTCAGGGAGAGGCTTCTGTGACTGACTATGAGATCCGTTTTGTTCGCTTGAGTCAATATGCTCCAGAGTTGGTTTCTACTGAGGTGGAACGCTGTAACCGTTTCCGCTATGGGTTGAATGAAGAGGTCAAGAGATACACGTTAGCTTCTGACTACTCAGACTTTGATGTATTGGTCGCGAGGGCCATGGACTTAGAGCACAGTTTGGGTTCGGCCAAACGATCTGGTGGTTCCAGTTTTGGTAAGAGGCATAACCACTTTGATGGTAGAGATGCCAAGAGGCATGGAGGTGGCGGACATCAGTTTGATCAGAGACGTGGCGGCGGCCACCATGGTAGGGGCCATCAGGGCCATATAGAAGGAAGGCGCTTGCCCGAGTGTACCCGTTGTGGGAGGCAGCACGCTGGTGAGTGTTGGGGTAACTTCCATGCTTGTTGGAACTGTGGTTCGAGGGACCACTTTAGGAGGGATTGTCCGCATCAGGCGGCACAAGCACCGAACATTGCTCAGGCTCCTGCGAGAGCGAATGATTTTCAGAAAGGCCGTGGGCGCGGTCGAGGCTACTTCCAGCCTAGGGCTGATGCACCTAGGGTAGATGCTCAGAGGAATCTTGCTCATGTTGTGGCAGTGCAGCCAGAGGCGGGAGGACCAGCGAGAGTTTATGCTCAGAGAGAGGCCGGGAACGACACTGATGTGATAGCAGGTAATTTCGAGTTACAGTCTATGTCTTTGCTTTCTTTGGTTGATACAGGTTCTACACATTCCTACATTTTGAGTGAGCATGCACAGAAGTTAGATATCCCTGTTGAGATCTTAGATGTAGGTATGCATGTTACTAGTTCTTTTGGTGAGACAGTTGTGGTTAGACGTATGTATAGGAGATGTCCACTGAAGATTCAGGGTCATGTATTCTCTGTTGATATGATGGAACTTCCTTTCTATGGCTTTGATATTATTTTGGGTATGGACTGGTTGGTTGAGCATCGGGCTAGTGTGGATTTTAAGACAAAGAGAATTTCCTTGAAACTTTCTGATGACTACAAGGTAGTAGTAGTAGGCGAGAACATTAAGTTCTTGTCTAATGTAGTGTCGGCTTTAGAGGCTCATAGGTTGATGGACTCAGGATGTGGGGCTTATTTAGCTTATGTTATGAATCCGAATATGAGTAAAGCTAGACCGAAAGATATCAGAACGGTTTGTAACTTTCCGGATGTGTTTCCTGAAGAGTTACCGGGTTTGCCTCCTGATAGAGATGTTGAGCTTGTGATCGAGACAGATTCAGGGTCTAATCTAGTTTCGATAGCTCCGTATCGTATGGCTCCGAAAGAGTTGAAAGAATTGAAGAGTCAATTGCAAGAATTATTAGACCGTGGTTTCGTTAGGCCTAGTAGTTCTCCTTGGGGTGCTCCCGTGTTGTTTGTGAAAAAGAAAGATGGTAGTATGCGCATGTGTATTGACTATAGGCAGTTGAATCAGTTGACTGTGAAGAACAAGTATCCGTTGCCTCGTATAGATGATTTGTTTGATCAGTTGAGAGGTGCTTCAGTGTTCTCGAAGATAGATTTGAGATCCGGGTATTATCAGTTGAAAGTGAAAGAGTGTGATGTTCCGAAGACAGCTTTTAGGACTAGATATGGTCACTACGAGTTTCTTGTGATGCCGTTTGGGCTCACGAATGCACCTGCAGCATTCATAGACATGATGAACAGAATTTTTAGAGACTATCTAGACCGTTTTGTAGTTGTTTTCATTGATGACATACTTGTATACTCGAAGACAGAGGAAGAGCATGATGAGCACTTGAGGTTTGTGTTACAGAGATTGTTGAGCAATCAGTTGTATGCGAAGCTTAGTAAATGTGAGTTCTGGATTCGAGAGGTTGTATTTCTTGGCCATATTGTTTCGGCCGAAGGTATCCGAGTTGATCCATCAAAGATTGAGGCGATTGTTGAGTGGAAACAACCTAGGTCCATGACTGAGATTAGGAGTTTCCTAGGATTAGCTGGTTATTATAGGAGATTTGTTGATGGTTTCTCTAGAGTAACTGCTCCTTTGACTAAATTGTTGCAAAAAAGAGTCAAGTTTGAATGGACAGATGCAAGACAGAAGGCCTTTGAGAAATTGAAAGAAGCTTTGACAAATGCCCCAGTGTTAGTGCAACCTGTTTCAGGTAAGGAGTTTGTGATTTACAGTGATGCTTCCTACGTAGGTTTAGGATGTGTTTTGATGCAAGAAAGAAGAGTTGTTGCTTATGCTTCTAGACAGTTGAAGATTCATGAGAAGAACTATCCTACCCATGATATAGAGTTGGCCGCAGTTGTTTTTGCATTGAAGATTTGGCGTCATTACTTGTATGGTGAGAAGTGTATTGTTTACACCGATCACAAGAGCTTGAAGTACTTGATGACACAGAAAGAGTTGAACTTGAGACAAAGAAGATGGCTAGAGCTGTTAAAAGATTATGATTTGACCATTGAGTATCATCTGGGTAAGGCAAATGTAGTAGCCGATGCTTTGAGTAGAAAGGTGGCCGTTGAGTTGAGAGCTATGTTTGCTAGATTGAGTGTATACGATGATGGTGGTTTGATCACCGAGTTGCAAGTGAAGCCTTCTTTGATTCAGTTGATTAGAGAGAAGCAGTTGCAAGATGTGACTTTAGTTCCTCATGTCCAGGACATAGCCGAAGGAAGACCAACCGAGTATAGTTTCAGTGGTGAGAGCTTGTTGTGCTTTAGAGATAGAATTGTTGTACCAGAAGATGTTGAGTTGAGACGTCAGATTCTGAGTGAAGCACATTCGAGTCCCTTTTCTATGCATTCGGGTAGTACCAAAATGTACCGAGATTTGAAGAATGACTACTTCTGGGTCGGTTTGAAGAAGGATGTAGCCGAGTATGTGAGCCGTTGTATGGTTTGTCAGAGAGTGAAGACAGAACATCAGGTTCCTTCAGGTTTGTTACAGCCTTTGAAGATTCCGGAATGGAAGTGGGAGAGGATCACCATGGATTTTGTGTCGGGGTTGCCTTTGTCTCCTTCGAAGAAGAATTCAGTTTGGGTGATTGTTGATAGGTTCACTAAGTGTGCTCACTTCTTAGCAGTGAACACTACGGATTCCTTAGACAAGTTGGCAAACTTGTACATCCGTGAGATTGTGAGACTTCATGGAGTTCCGAAGTCTATTGTTTCAGATAGGGATCCTAGATTTACTTCGAGATTCTGGGGTTGCTTGCATAGTGCTCTAGGTAGCCGTTTGCATTTCAGCACGTCTTATCATCCGCAGTCCGATGGGCAGTCAGAGCGAGTGATACAGATTCTAGAGGATATGCTTCGTTGTTGTGTGATTGACTTCCAGGGTTCTTGGGAGAAGCACTTACCGTTAGTTGAGTTTGCTTACAACAACAGTTATCAGTCTAGTATTCAGATGGCTCCTTATGAGGCTTTGTATGGCAGACGGTGTAGGACTCCGATTTGTTGGGCTGAAACAGGTCAGAGATTGTTACCTATGCCGGATTTGCTTAAAGGGACTACCGACAAGGTGAAGTTGATTTGTGACCGTTTGAAAGCAGCTTCCGATCGTCAAAAATCTTATGCAGATTTGAAGAGGAAAGAGATAGAGTACTCAGTGGGTGAAAAAGTGTTTCTGAAAGTATCTCCGTGGAAGAAGGTAATGAGATTTGGCCGAAAGGGCAAGTTGAGTCCGAGGTTCATTGGTCCGTATGGGATAGTTGAACGGATTGGGCCTGTAGCTTATCGTTTGAGGTTACCTTCTGAGTTAGAGAAGATCCATGATGTCTTTCATGTGTATATGCTTAGGAGATATAGATCTGATCTTTCTCATGTTATGCCCGTTGAGGAGATAGAGTTAAATCCGGATTTGTCCTTTAATGAGGAGCCTGTTGAAATACTTGCTTCTGATAGCAAGGTGTTGCGTGGCAAGACCATAGAGTTGGTCAAGGTGTTATGGAGACATAGAGGCGTGGAAGAGGCCACGTGGGAGAGGAAAGCGTATATGGTTGAGCAGTTTCCGTATCTGTTTCCATCAGGTAATTTCGGGGACGAAATTCCCTAAGTGGGGGAGAGTTGTAACACCCGGGTTTAGGGGTTAGGTGAAAATAATATTTTAATATTATTTGGGCTCGGGTTTATAATTAAAATGATCCTTTAAAATTTCGGGTTTCAAAATAAATATTTGAAATGGGACCAAATTGATTTAATTGCAAGTTGAAGAGCTTTTTAAAGAACAAGGGAATAGCTATTCATTAATGGCCTTTTGGTAATTTACCCATCCTTCAATTTAAATCCCCCCTTTTTCACAAATAATCACTATTCACTCTCTTCCTCTTCCTTCTCCAACGTGAAAGAGCTCTCCCCTCTTCAAGTTACTATTTCATCTCATTTCTCATCCATTTCAACTCCATTTTGAAAGGTAATAACGTTTTTGACTTCCCCTCAACTCCCTCTCTTTAAAACTACCATTTATTTTGATTTTCATGGAAGTTTTGGAAAATGGAATTTTGGAAGATTTTGATTAAAAATGGAAACTTTATGTTGTTGAGTTAAATGTTTTGATTTAATATGGTTAGTTGTGAAGTATAGAGGTCAAATGGTATAACATATGTGAATTTTGAATGATTTTGAGCAATTTTCGGATTTGGGTAAACATGGGGTTTTTGGAGGGTTTTGGGTGAGTTTTGGGGGTTGTTTTAGGTGGGTTTTGGTAGGCTATTGATAGTACTATGGTTAGGGGTTGAATTGGGATCGTTTGTGGGTGTAATGGAAGTTGGAAACATGGTTTTTGAACATGGTTTTGGGGCTGTCCGAGTTGGTGAAAAATGGGATTTGTTCATGCTTGCAACATGGCAATTTGTGATTGAATTGTATTCCGGGTTGGTATTTTGATGTTGGGATGATTTGGAATTGTTTGAAATGTGTTTGAGGTTGTTTAGAAGCGGAAATTGGTGTTGGAGAAGCTTCAGGAAGAAATCCGGGATTGTGAGAGTGGTTGCTTGCTTGGCTTGGAGCTTGGAAGCTTAGGTGAGTGGTTAAACGTTTTACATGGTTTTTAAATGGTCGGTTCGAGTATGTGGACTAGGTTAGGCTTGGTAGACCCACCTAGAGTTAGGATTAGGGTGGTAGCCTAATCCTAAACTTGACCTAGAGCCTTTGGATGAACTTAAATGTATGGATGTTTATGCCTCGTATGTCTTGTGATATGAATGCTTATTTATATTATATTATACATGTGAGATGAGGCATGATTTGTAATGCTTAAGGCATGCATGGTGATGGTTCATGATTGTGTTCACGGTGAGTACGTGCTAAGCACGGAATTGATTGAAATGAGTAATGTTGAATGAGTAAAATGTTGGCACTAGTATGCTTGAGTACAAATGATCGATCATTAGGATGTTAGTGTGTACACATGAGTCAAAAGTCGCGCGTGGCCTTGGTGGCGTTGAGTCACCAAGGAGGAGTACGAGTTCGCCCGGAAATTGTATTTATATATAGTCGATGATGAGTGGAATCCCATCGACGGGGCGTGAGGATGAGTGGAATCCCCTCCGCGAGACCGGTGATGAGTGTAATCCCACCGTGAGGTAATGTGGTTGTTGGATGTGAGTTTCCAACGTATTTATCCGCGTATTCGGGTCATAGCTAGGTGCCAATGTTGATTGATATGTGTATCAATGTGTTGTGATATATGATCCTTATTTGGATGTTTAAATGTGATTACATGTGTTGTGGAATAGAGCTCATGATCATGGCATTCAATTGAATATTGTTCATGCATCTTTATCTTTAGGCTCTTGTGGACCCTTGGTAAATATGTGTTTTGCCTTGGCTAAAATCGTGCTCGGACCCTGCAATGTTGATGTTTGTTTTTAAGAGCTTACCCTCACTAAGAATCATTGCTTACGCTCTCTTTGTTCAACATTGCAGATCCTTAGTTCGTGGGTTGCTTGCGCAAGTGGAGGGCCTCCAAGTGTGGTTGTTAGCTTTGAATACATCAAGTATGAGTTTTTAATGTTAAACATGTAATAGTTAAGCAATGGGACATGAGCTATTTTGATGGATGATTGTTGGTTGTTTAGGAGCTTGCTTAGACTCCATGTTATGTTGTTTTTGTATGGCTTGTTGATGCCATGTTTGAATTGTAATCCATGCCTAAATTGCTTACCATGAATGTTGGCTATATGCCTTTTGAGGTTGCCATTGTGTTTGAATGTTAAAGTATGAAACTTTGAATGCTTAAATGTCATCTTTGATCAATTGCATGATTTCCTTAATGTATGTACATGTTGGGTGCTTGTATGGTTAAATATTGATCTGATAATGTTGTATGAATGCTGGTTTGGGTCTAGGGAAGTCTTGAATTGCATTTAGGTTCGAGTCTTGTTCGTTTTTGCTGAGTTGGGGAGCTTTGCAGTGCAGGGCGTATCGGTACGCCTGAGGGCCGTATCGATACGCTACTGCCTCCAGAGCTCAGTTTTGACTGGGCGTATCGATACACGGGGGTGTATCGATACGGTTTTTGCTCACTGGAATTCTGAGATTTTGGTGAGATGTTATCGTATCGGTACGGTGGGTTAGTGTATCGGTACGGGTTTATCTCGTTGACCACGAGATGTTGACTGAAGAGGGCGTATTGATACGCTCAAGGGCTGTATCGATACGGTCTTCTTCGAGTTGACTGTTTGGGTTGACCAAGTCAAGGTGTATCGATACCCTTGATTGGTGTATCGATACGGCCTACCCTGTGAACTTAAAGTGGACTGTTTGTGCATGGCCGTGAATCGAATGTGATTTCCTTTGATTGTTTTTCGCTGTCGTGATCACTTAGGACTTAACAATCCTTTAGACAAGATTAAAATAAAAAGAAAAAAAATAGTGTTGCTAACCGAGGGGGAACCTTAACGGGTTTCGCTTCGGTTTTCCCCGTGTGGCCCACTCAGACCGGTCATCCGGCCAGACCGGGACGAGGGGGTTACACTTGTTGGTATCAGAGCCTAAGGTTGCCGAGAACTTGGGCAGGTAAGTAAGGTAAGTTCAAGTTTCGTATTGATATGCACGGTGTTTGCTTGCTTTGTAAGTATGATTGCTTGTGTGACGAGTATGTTGATTGTTTTTGTTTCAAAGCATGTTGTGTAAGAGTCTCAATTCTACTATTACATTGGAAAAAGGATTTTTAAGTGAGGGAACATACTTGAAAACTTGGAAGTCTTGCCTTGCTAACCCAGCTTTGTATGTTTTGTTGTTGTGGTTGTAGTTAATATCTGTGAGAGCGATGTCTAGGCCGAGGGGTAGGCCGAGAGTGGTTCGTCAGGAACCACGGGTTACGGCTCATGTTGAGCCGGCAGTTGGTGTGGAGGCTCACATAGAAGGGCCGGTGGCCGCGGGAGTTGGCGCTCCTCCACCACCTCCACCACCACCACCTCCTCCACCTGGAGATAGAGGCGCGGATGGAGCTGAAGGAGAGGGACCTCAAGGTGGCCAAGGTGGCCAAGGTCCAGCTGGAATTGATATGACTCCGCTAGTGCAAGCTATAGCGGGAGCATTTCAGGCCGCAGTTGCGGGAGCTCAGGCTGCAGCTCAGCCTAGGTGTGACGATGCCAGTCTACCTTTGGAGAGGCTCCGTAGCTTGGGGGCTGAGGAGTTTAGGGGATCTACTCCCGAGAGATCGGAGTTATGGTTGGAGAAGACAGTTCGTATCTTAGCTTAGATGGGTTGTGCGGGTGCACGTAGATTGGGTTGTGTGATCTCGTTGCTTCAGGGTGATGCCTACACCTGGTGTGTCACCATTACTACCGGGGTTTCAGAGGCAGAGATTGACTGGGATTTCTTTGAGTCCGCTTTTAGGAAGAGGTACTTGGGTCCGAGTTACTTAGATTAGAAGAAGCGAGAGTTTATGGCCCTTACTCAGGGAGAGGCTTCTGTGACTGACTATGAGATCTGTTTTGTTCGCTTGAGTCAATATGCTCCAGAGTTGGTTTCTACTGAGGTGGAACGCTGTAACCGTTTCCGCTATGGGTTGAATGAAGAGGTCAAGAGATACACGTTAGCTTCTGACTACTCAGACTTTGATGTATTGGTCGCGAGGGCCAAGGACTTAGAGCACAGTTTGGGTTCGGCCAAACGATCTAGTGGTTCCAGTTCTGGTAAGAGGCATAACCACTTTGATGGTAGAGATGCCTAGAGGCATAGAGGTGGCGGACATCAGTTTGATCAGAGACGTGGCGGCGGCCACCATGGTAGGGGCCATCAGGGCCATAGAGGAGGAGGACGCTTGCCCGAGTGTACCCGTTGTGGGAGACATCACGCTGGTGAGTGTTGGGGTAACTTCCATGCTTGTTGGAACTGTGATTCGAGGGACCACTTTAGGAGGGATTGTCCGCATCAGGCGGCACAAGCACCGAACATTGCTCAGGCTCCTGCGAGAGCGAATGATTTTCAGAGAGGCCGTGGGCGCGGTCGAGGCTACTTCCAGCCTAGGGCTGATGCACCTAGGGTAGATGCTCAGAGGAATCTTGCTCATGTTGTGGTAGTGCAGCCAGAGGCGGGAGGACCAGCGAGAGTTTATGCTCAGAGAGAGGCCGGGAACGACACTGATGTGATAGCAGGTAATTTCGAGTTACAGTCTATGTCTTTGCTTTCTTTGGTTGATACAGGTTCTACACATTCCTACATTTTGAGTGAGCATGCATAGAAGTTAGATATCCCTGTTGAGATCTTAGATGTAGGTATGCATGTTACTAGTTCTTTTGGTGAGACAGTTGTGGTTAGACGTATGTATAGGAGATGCCCACTGAAGATTCAGGGTCATGTATTCTCTGTTGATATGATGGAACTTCCTTTCTATGGCTTTGATATTATTTTGGGTATGGACTGGTTGGTTGAGCATCGGGCTAGTGTGGATTTTAAGACAAAGAGAATTTCCTTGAAACTTTCTGATGACTACAAGGTAGTAGTAGTAGGCGAGAACATTAAGTTCTTGTCTAATGTATTGTCGGCTTTAGAGGCTCATAGGTTGATGGACTCAGGATGTGGGGCTTATTTAGCTTATGTTATGAATCCGAATATGAGTAAAGCTAGACCGAAAGATATCAGAACGGTTTGTGACTTTCCGGATGTGTTTCCTGAAGAGTTACCGGGTTTGCCTCCTGATAGAGATGTTGAGTTTGTGATCGAGACAGATTCAAGGTCTAATCCAGTTTCGATAGCTCCGTATCGTATGGCTCCGAAAGAGTTGAAAGAATTGAAGAGTCAATTGCAAGAATTATTAGACCATGGTTTCATTAGGCCTAGTAGTTCTCCTTGGGGTGCTCCCGTGTTGTTTGTGAAAAAGAAAGATGGTAGTATGCGCATGTGTATTGACTATAGGTAGTTGAATCAGTTGACTGTGAAGAACAAGTATCCGTTGCCTCGTATAGATGATTTTTTTGATCAGTTGAGAGGTGCTTCAGTGTTCTCGAAGATGGATTTGAGATCCGGGTATTATCAGTTGAAAGTGAAAGAGTGTGATGTTCCGAAGACAGCTTTTAGGACTAGATATGGTCACTACGAGTTTCTTGTGATGCCGTTTGGGCTCACGAATGCACCTGCAGCATTCATGGACATGATGAACAGAATTTTTAGAGACTATCTAGACCGTTTTGTAGTTGTTTTCATTGATGACATACTTGTGTACTCGAAGACAGAGGAAGAGCATGATGAGCACTTGAGGTTTGTGTTACAGAGATTGTTGAGCAATCAGTTGTATGCGAAGCTTAGTAAATGTGAGTTCTGGATTCGAGAGGTTGTATTTCTTGGCCATGTTGTTTCGGCCGAAGGTATCCGAGTTGATCCATCAAAGATTGAGGCGATTGTTGAGTGGAAACAACCTAGGTCCATGACTGAGATTAGGAGTTTCCTAGGATTAGCCGGTTATTATAGGAGATTTGTTGATGGTTTCTCTAGAGTAACTGCTCCTTTGACTAAATTGTTGCAAAAAGGAGTCAAGTTTGAATGGACAGATGCAAGACAGAAGGCCTTTGAGAAATTGAAAGAAGCTTTGACAAATGCCCCAGTGTTAGTGCAACCTGTTTCAGGTAAGGAGTTTGTGATTTACAATGATGCTTCCTACGTAGGTTTAGGATGTGTTTTGATGCAAGAAAGAAGAGTTGTTGCTTATGCTTCTAGACAGTTGAAGATTCATGAGAAGAACTATCCTACCCATGATATAGAGTTGGCCGCAGTTGTTTTTGCATTGAAGATTTGGCGTCATTACTTGTATGGTGAGAAGTGTATTGTTTACACCGATCACAAGAGCTTGAAGTACTTGATGAAACAGAAAGAGTTGAACTTGAGACAAAGAAGATGGCTAGAGCTGTTAAAAGATTATGATTTGACCATTGAGTACCATCCGGGTAAGGCAAATGTAGTAGCCGATGCTTTGAGTAGAAATGTGGCCGTTGAGTTGAGAGCTATGTTTGCTAGATTGAGTGTATCCGATGATGGTGGTTTGATCACCGAGTTGCAAGTGAAGCCTTCTTTGATTCAGTTGATTAGAGAGAAGCAGTTGCAAGATGTGACTTTAGTTCCTCATGTCCAGGACATAGCCGAAGGAAGACCAACCGAGTATAGTTTCAATGATGAGAGCTTGTTGTGCTTTAGAGATAGAATTGTTGTACCAGAAGATGTTGAGTTGAAACGTCAGATTCTGAGTGAAGCACATTCGAGTCCCTTTTCTATGCATCCGGGTAGTACCAAAATGTACCGAGATTTGAAGAATGACTACTTCTGGGTCGGTTTGAAGAAGGATGTAGCCGAGTATGTGAGTCGTTGTATGGTTTGTCAGAGAGTGAAGGCGAAACATCAGGTTCCTTCAGGTTTGTTACAGCCTTTGAAGATTCCGGAATGGAAATGGGAGAGGATCACCATGGATTTTGTGTCGGGGTTGCCTTTGTCTCCTTCGAAGAAGAATTCAGTTTGGGTGATTGTTGATAGGTTCACTAAGTGTGCTCACTTCTTAGCAGTGAACACTACGGATTCCTTAGACAAGTTGGCAAACTTGTACATCCGTGAGATTGTGAGACTTCATGGAGTTCCGAAGTCTATTGTTTCAGATAGGGATCCTAGATTTACTTCGAGATTCTGGGGTTGCTTGCATAGTGCTCTAGGTAGCCGTTTGCATTTCAGCACGTCATATCATCCGCAGTCCGATGGGCAGTCAGAGCGAGTGATACAGATTCTAGAGGATATGCTTCGTTGTTGTGTGATTGACTTCCAGGGTTCTTGGGAGAAGCACTTACCGTTAGTTGAGTTTGCTTACAACAACAGTTATCAGTCTAGTATGTGGACTAGGTTGGGCTTGGTAGACCCACCTAGAGTTAGGATTAGGGTGGTAGCCTAATCCTAAACTTGACCTAGAGCCTTTGGATGAACTTAAATGTATGGATGTTTATGCCTCGTATGTCTTGTGATATGAATGCTTATGTATATTATATTATACATGTGAGATGAGGCATGATTTGTAATGCTTAAGGCATGCATGGTGATGGTTCATGATTGTGTTCATAGTGAGTACGTGCTAAGCACGGAATTGATTGAAATGAGTAATATGGAATGAGTAAAATGTTGGCACTAGTATGCTTGAGTACAAATGATCGATCATTAGGATGTTAGTGTGTACACATGAGTCAAAAGTCGCGCGTGGCCTTGGTGGCGTTGAGTCACCAAGGAGGAGTACGAGTTCGCCCGGAAATTGTATTTATATATAGTCGATGATGAGTGGAATCCCATCGACGGGGCGTGAGGATGAGTGGAATCCCCTCCGCGAGACCGGTGATGAGTGTAATCCCACCGTGAGGTAATGTGGTTGTTGGATGTGAGTTTCCAACGTATTTATCCGCGTATTCGGGTCATAGCTAGGTGCCAATGTTGATTGATATGTGTATCAATGTGTTGTGATATATGATCCTTATTTGGATGTTTAAATGTGATTACATGTGTTGTGGAATAGAGCTCATGATCATGGCATTCAATTGAATATTGTTCATGCATCTTTATCTTTAGGCTCTTGTAGACCCTTGGTAAATATGTGTTTTGCCTTGGCTAAAATCGTGCTCGGACCCTGCAATGTTGATGTTTGTTTTTAAGAGCTTACCCTCACTAAGCATCATTGTTTACGCTCTCTTTGTTCAACATTGCAGATCCTTAGTTCGTGGGTTGCTTGCGCAAGTGGAGGGCCTCCAAGTGTGGTTGTTAGCTTTGAATACATCAAGTATGAGTTTTTAATGTTAAACATGTAATAGTTAAGCAATGGGACATGAGCTATTTTGATAGATGATTGTTGGTTGTTTAGGAGCTTGCTTAGACTCCATGTTATGTTGTTTTTGTATGGCTTGTTGATGCCATGTTTGAATTGTAATCCATGCCTAAATTGCTTACCATGAATGTTGGCTATATGCCTTTTGAGGTTGCCTTTGTGTTTGAATGTTAAAGTATGAAACTTTGAATGCTTAAATGTCATCTTTGATCAATTGCATGATTTCCTTAATGTATGTACATGTTGGGTGCTTGTATGGTTAAATATTGATCTGATAATGTTGTATGAATGCTGGTTTGGGTCTAGGGAAGTCTTGAATTGCATTTAGGTTCGAGTCTTGTTCGTTTTTGCTGAGTTGGGGAGCTTTGCAGTGCAGGGCGTATCGGTACGCCTGAGGGCCGTATCGATACGCTACTGCCTCCAGAGCTCAGTTTTGGCTGGGCGTATCGATACACGGGGGTGTATCGATACGGTTTTTGCTCACTGGAATTCTGAGATTTTGGTGAGATGTTGCCGTATCGGTACGGTGGGTTAGTGTATCGGTACGGGTTTATCTCGTTGACCATGAGATGTTGACTGAAGAGGGCGTATCGATACGCTCAAGGGCTGTACCGATACGGTCTTCTTCGAGTTGACTGTTTGGGTTGACCAAGTCAAGGCGTATCGATACCCTTGATTGGTGTATCGATACGGCCTGCCCTGTGAACTTAAAATGGACTGTTTGTGCATGGCTGTGAATCGAATGTGATTTCCTTTGATTGTTTTCCGCTGTCGTGATCACTTAGGACTTAACAATCCTTTAGACAAGATTAAAATAAAAAGAAAAAAAATAGGGTTGCTAACCGAGGGGGAACCTTAACGGGTTTCGCTTCGGTTTTCCCCGTGTGGCCCACTCGGACCGGTCATCCGGCCAGACCTGGACGAGGGTGTTACACTTGTTGGTATCAGAGCCTAAGGTTACCGAGACCTTGGGCAGGTAAGTGAGGTAAGTTCAAGTTTCGTATTGATATGCACGGTGTTTGTTTTCTTTGTAAGTATGATTGCTTGTGTGACAAGTATGTTGATTGTTTTTGTTTCAAAGCATGTTGTGTAAGAGTCTCATTGCTACTATTACATTGGAAAAATGATTTTTAAGTGAGGGAACGTACTTGAATACTTGGAAGCCTTGCCTTGCTAACCCAGTTTGTATGTTTTGTTGTTGTGGTTGTAGTTAATATCTGTGAGAGCGATGTCTAGGCCGAGGGGTAGGCCGAGAGTGGTTCGTCAGGAACCACGGGTTGCGGCTCATGTTGAGCCGGAAGTTGGTGTGGAGGCTCACATAGAAGGGCCGGTGGCCGCGGGAGTTGGCGCTCCTCCACCACCTCCACCACCACCACCTCCTTCACCTGGAGATAGAGGCGCGGATGGAGCTGAAGGAGAGGGACCTCAAGGTGGCCAAGGTCCAGCTGGAATTGATATGACTCCGCTAGTGCAAGCTATAGCGGGAGCATTTCAGGCCGCAGTTGCGGGAGCTCAGGCTGCAGCTCAGCCTGGGTGTGACGATGCCAGTCTACCTTTGGAGAGGCTCCGTAGCTTGGGGGCCGAGGAGTTTAGGGGATCTACTCCGGAGAGATCGGAGTTATGGTTGGAGAAGACAGTTCGTATCTTGGCTTAGATGGGTTGTACGGGCGCACGTAGATTGGGTTGTGTGATCTCGTTGCTTCAGGGTGATGCCTACACCTGGTGGGTCACCATTACTACCGGGGTTCCAGAGGCAGAGATTGACTGGGATTTCTTTGAGTCCGCTTTCAGGAAGAGGTACTTGGGTCCGAGTTACTTAGATGAGAAGAAGCGAGAGTTTATGGCCCTTACTCAGGGAGAGGCTTCTGTGACTGACTATGAGATCCGTTTTGTTCGCTTGAGTCAATATGCTCCAAAGTTGGTTTCTACTGAGGTGGAATGCTGTAACCGTTTCCGCTATGGGTTGAATGAAGAGGTCAAGAGATACACGTTAGCTTCTGACTACTCAGACTTTGATGTATTGGTCGCGAGGGCCAAGGACTTAGAGCACAGTTTGGGTTCGGCCAAACGATTTGGTGGTTCCAGTTCTGGTAAGAGGCATAACCACTTTGATGGTAGAGATGCCAAGAGGCATAGAGGTGGCAGACATCAGTTTGATTAGAGACGTGGCGGCGGCCACCATGGTAGGGGCCATCAGGGCCATAGAGGAGGAGGGCGCTTGCCCGAGTATACCCGTTGTGGGAGACAGCACGCTGGTGAGTGTTGGGGTAACTTCCATGCTTGTTGGAACTGTGGTTCGAGGGACCACTTTAGGAGGGATTGTCCGCATCAGGCGGCACAAGCACCGAACATTACACGGGGGTGTATCGATACGGTTTTTGCTCACTGGAATTCTGAGATTTTGGTGAGATGTTACCGTATCGGTACGGTGGGTTAGTGTATCGGTACAGGTTTATCTCGTTGACCACGAGATGTTGACTGAAGAGGGCGTATCGATACGCTCAAGGGCTGTATCGATACAGTCTTCTTCGAGTTGACTGTTTGGGTTGACCAAGTCAAGGCGTATCGACACCCTTGATTGGTGTATCGATACGGCCTGCCCTGTGAACTTAAAATGGACTGTTTGTGCATGGCCGTGAATCGAATGTGATTTCCTTTGATTGTTTTCCGCTGTCGTGATCACTTATAACTTAACAATCCTTTAGACAAGATTAAAATAAAAAGAAAAAAATAGGGTTGCTAACCGAGGGGGAACCTTAACGGGTTTCGCTTCGGTTTTCCCCGTGTGGCCCACTCGGACCGGTCATCCGGCCAGACCGGGACGAGGGGGTTACATGCGCATCCAAAGTAAGCACCTGACCGGTGTGAGAACCAAAGTGACTCTCATTCTCAATTCCTTCATCCTTAAGAGAAAACGTAGACTCCAAGAGAGGGACATTAACAACAATCCTTTTCCCAAAATAAAAGACTCAATCCCAACAACTTCGGAGTTTTCTTCATCATTGATAAGTTGAGCATTGGAGTAAAAGAGAAGTACCATGTGTTTGTAGCAAATGTCCGGGATGCTCAAAAGACCAAGGAAACTCCATTCTCTCAAACGCTCGAGGTAACGGAGAAGAAAGTGCTCGGAGTCAAGGAAGTTGAGATCAATAACCCGCTCACGACGAACCTCATACTCCTTGACGTACTTGAAGCGATCCCTCATCTCTTTAGTACGAAGAGATTTGGACGAATACTCGAGTCACTAACTTGACTGGTTTTACGCTTTTTGCTAACATTGTCCGTAGCCATCCTAAAAACATTAAGCAAGCAAAAAAAATTAAGTGTATGCATGAGATTTCGTAATTCAATCCAATGATAAATCCCATTTAGGTTTAAAACAAGTTTTAAAATCAAATAAACAAAACAAAGAAAAAACAAAAAAAAATTAAGAGAAAAACAGTAAATAAAAATACGAGAGAAAAATTATTTATTCGAATCAAAATATTGAAGATTTTGAAATTTTTTTACAAGATTTGAAAAACCCAAGTATCAAAACATATAAACTATACAAAAATAAAATTTTCTAACCTAAGATTCGAATACAAATTGAAGGAAAAAGAAAAAGAGGAAAAATACCTTAATTTGGAATTTTCGATGAATGGATGAAAATCCTTGCACAATATTGTTGAAGCTTGCTTAGACTTGTGTTTAAGAGAAAAACCCCTCATGATTTGGTGAAAAACAAAGAGGTTTAGAGGGTTTTTATAGGAAAAATTCGAGTCTAGGGTTTTTAGGGTTTGGGAGAGTTTTAGTTTGTGTTAAACTTTATCATTAAAGGCCTCTTTAAAGCAGTCCCCGAATCCGTTTCAGAACTGTCTTGACCGTTTCGAAACACGGGCATGAAAGATTGACCGACTTTTCAACTTCGGTTGACCGTTTCGATACGGGTTTGACCGTATCGAAGCCCTGTTGACTCGTATTGAAACTTGTTTTGATACACCCCTTGGCAGTAGCCAAAACGTTTCGAAACCCTGTTAAGGCGTTTCAAAATGCCCTTCTCTCAGATATGAATTTAAAGCATCCGTATCGAAACAGGTTGACCCGTTTCGATACACATGGGCCTGGAAGTGCAGAAGAGGCTCTAAAAGTGCAGAAAATTGAATTTTTCTAAGGCCTAACTTGCATGAATGACATGAATGAGCAGGAAAAACATATGCAAACATAAACATACTCCCCCTAGCTATAGACATGGATGAAATTAGGAGTAAAAACACATAAACATGGCATTTCACAAGATCAAGCAATTTTAAGCACAAAAGAAGTCCTAAAAGGTCAAGATAGGCTAGCTAGACCTAACTCTCTCCTAAGGGACCAAAAACGCTCTTTGTCTAAAGGTTTTGTAAATATGTCCGTTAATTGATTTAAGGTGTCTACATACTCTATAACCGCATCTTCTTTAAGGACATGATCTCTAATGAAATGATGCCTTATTTCTATGTGTTTGGTTCTAGAGTGTTGGATGGGATTTTTTGTTAAACATATAGCACTAGTGTTGTCACATTTTAGGGGTATGGTTTCAACTTTAATACCATAATCTAAGAGTTGTTGCTTCATCCAAAGGACTTGAGCACAACAACTCCCTAAGGATACGTACTCGGCTTCGGTGGTAGATAAGGGCTACACTATTTTGTTTCTTAGAGAACCAAGATATGACCATACTACCTAGGAATTGACAAGTTCTCGAAGTACTCTTCCTATCGATTTTGCATCCCCCATAATCCGCATCCGAATAAGCATGAAGGTTGAAGGTGGAGTCTCTAGGGTACCAAAGACCTAAACAATGAGTATCTCTAAGGTACCTAAAGATTCTCTTAACGGCTATAAGGTGAAACTCTCTAGGACTAGCTTGAAACCTAGCACACAAGCAAACACTAAACAAGATATTCGGTCTACTTGCGGTAAGGTAAAGCAATGATCCAATCATAGAACGGTAAAGCTTAGAATCAACACACTTACCTCCTTCATCTTTGTCAAGCTTTGTAGATGAGCGCATAGGTGTGGCTTGAGGCTTTGCATTCTCCAAGCCAAACTTCTTGAGCATATCCTTTATGTACTTTGCTTGATTGATGAAGGTGTCATCCTTCTTTTGCTTGATTTGAAGTCCCAAAAAGAATGAGAGCTCCCCCATCATGCTCATCTCGAATTCACCTTGTATTAGCTTAGCAAACTCTTTGCAATGACATTCGTTAGTAGAACCAAAAATAATATCATCAACATAAATTTGAACTACTAAGATGTCATTTTTATACATTTTTATAAAGAGTGTAGTGTCCACCTTACCTTTTTCAAAACCCTTTTCAATTAAAAAGTTTGAAAGTCTTTCATACCAAGCTCTAGGAGCTTGTTTTAAACCATAAAGAGCTTTAGTGAGTTTGAAAACATGATTTGGAAATTTTGAGTCTTCAAAACCCGGTGGTTGTTCCACATACACTTCCTCATTTATAAAACCATTTAAAAACGCGCTTTTAACATCCATTTGAAAAAGCTTGAAATTATGATAACATGCATATGCAAGCAACATCCTAATGGCTTCCATTCTAGCTACGGGTGCATAGGTTTCATCAAAATATATTCCCTCTTCTTGAGTGTAACCTTATGCTACTAGTCTAGCTTTATTTCTCACAATGTTACCACTCTCATCTAGCTTGTTCCTAAAGACCCATTTAGTTCCTATGGTAGATTGATTACTAGGCCTATCAACTAATGTCCAAACGTTACTTCTCTCAAATTGATTTAACTCTTCTTGCATAGCCATAATCCAAAAATCATCTTTCAATGCTTCTTTTATATTCTTAGGCTCTATGCATGAGATAAATGCAACATGATTCATTAATCTAAGAGAAGATCGAGTGGTTACCCCCTTGGATGGATCACCCAGGATTTCACCATCTTTGACATAGTTGAACTCCCTTGGGTAGCTTACTTCCTTTTCCTCAAGAGCCAAGTCCTTCAAGGCTTCAAGAGGTGGATCTTGTGTGTCCTCTTCTTTTGTTGGAATCTCATCCTCCTTTGAAGTTTGTTCTCCATCAAAGGCATTTATGATTCCTACATCATCATCATCACAAGAATCCTTCCTTGGAAGGAGGTTATCATCGAATACAACATGTATAGATTCTTCTACTACTAAAGTTCTCTTGTTAAATACTCGATAGGCTTTAGATGTTAAAGAGTATCCTATGAAAATAGCTTCATCACTTTTTGCATCAAATTTACCTAAGTTGTCTTTTCCATTATTTAAAACAAAACACTTGCAACCAAAAGGGTGAAAATAGCTAATCTTAGGCTTTTTAGATTTTAAAATCTCATAAGGTGTTTTCTTTAAAATTGGCCTAATCATTACTCGGTTAACAATATAGCAAGCGGTGTTTGTGGCTTCCGCCCAAAAATATTTAGGTAAATTATTTTCACAAAGCATGGTTTTAGCCATTTCTTGCAAAGTTCTATTTTTCCTCTCAACTACCCCATTTTGTTGAGGAGTTCGAGGAGCCGAAAATTTGTGGCTAATACCATTTTCATTCAAAAAATCTTCAAACCCTAAATTTTGAAACTCGGTTCCATGATCACTTCTAATATGTGAAATTTTAAGTTCAAGATCATTTTTGGGTTAGTTTTGAAAATGTGATGAATTTTTCTAAAGCCTCATCTTTAGTACTTAAAAATAGAACCCAAGTAAATCTAGAAAAATCATCAACAAGTACAAATGCATAAGATTTACCACCCAAGCTCATAGTCCTAATTGGCCCAAATAAATCCATATGGATTAGTTGTAAACATCTACTAGTAGAAACATCATTAATGGATTTAAAGGAAGACTTATGTTGTTTACCCTTAGAGCATGCATCACAAATTTTATCGTTTGAGAATTTAATCTTGGGTAAACCTCTAACTAGATCAAGGGAAACTAGTTTTTCTAAAACACTAATGCTAGCATGTCCTAGTTTCCTATGCCACAACCATGCATCATTTTCATTTTGTGCTACTAAGCATGCATGGGATGTATGTATATCATCTAGATGCACCATGTATATGTTCCTTATGCGATGACCTATGAGCATAATATTATTAGATTTAATGTCAACAATTTTACATCCATTTTTATCAAATAAAACATTAAATCCTTTATCACACAATTGACTTATGCTCAATAAGTTATGTTTAAGACCATCGGCATACAAGACATTTTCAATGAGAATAGTAGAGTAATTACCTATGGAGCCAATACCTTTAATGTGGCCTTTGGAGATGTCACCAAATGTCACCACTCCTCCACTTTTTGGCTTTAGATCCATGAATCTACTCTTGTCTCCGGTCATATGCCTTGAGCATCCACTATCAAGGTACCATGAGTTTTGACTTTGTGCTTTGGCCTTGTAGCAATGCTCCCCCTACAAACAAAGATATTAAGCTTTTGTTTTTGGTACCCAAATCATTTTGGGTTCATGAGTGTTAGCTCCCAAAACCTTGGTTCCCTTAGGAATCCAAGATGACATAGCAATAATGTTATTAGATTTTACAAGTTCCTTAGGAACCCATACACTTCTAATTCTTTTAGTTCTACTATGTCTAGGAAAGCTACCTTGTTTGTAGTAGTTAGTCTTTTTCTTAGGTTGGCTTGATTTTGAAGATTTGCCTATTTCATGCTTGACACTACCAACATTTTTAAAAGACTCTTTGAGCTTATTTAGCTCATCTAACACCTTTTGGGGTTCACTATTACATTGAGATAAAAGATTATTAAGGTCAACATTTTCATCTTGAAAAAATTTTAGTTCATCTTTCAACCCTAATATCTTTTTCTCAAATTTTAAATTAGCTTGAGAGAGTAAGTCATTTTTATCATTTAGTTCCAAAATGATTTTCTTATTCCTAATGACCGACTCCTTATATTTCTCAACTAATTCATCATAGACCTCTTGCAACTCATCATATGCATCATTCAATTCATCATATGTAAAATCTAAAGATGATGAGTTAGAGGCTACTATGGAGGAATCTTCCTCAAGTGCCATGAGGCAAAGGTTGGCCACTTCTTGTTCGTCATCCTCGGATGACTCCTCATCACTCCAAGTAGCAAGCTTGGCTTTGAGCTTCTTCTTCTTCTCAAAGCCCTTCTTCTTGAGTTGAGGGCACTCCGAACGTATGTGGCCGGGTTTATTGCACTCGAAGCAAATGATTTGATCCCTTGCTTCGTCTTTGTTCTTACCTTTGAAGTCCATCTTCCTTTGAATTTTTCTTCCCCGGTTGGACCTCATAAAGCGTGAGAATCGTTTGGCTATCATAGCCAATTCTTCTAGCTCATCCTCCTCACTAGAAGAGCTCTCCCCAAGTAATGAAGCTTTGAGAGCTATTCCCATCTTCTTCTTCTTTTCTACCTCTAGCTTTTCTACTCTCTTCTTTCTTCTTCTCTTCTTCCCTTCCTTGCTTCATAATCTCATGAGTAAGGAGAGAACCCACTAGCTCATCAAGCTTTAAAGTCTTCAAATTTTTAGCTTCTATGATGGCGGTTCTCTTCCCATCCTAAGATTCGGAAAGTGAATAGAGTAGCTTCTGGACAAGCTTGTCTTCCGGAATTGTCTCTCCAAATCCTTTGAGCCCATTGACTATGGTGGAGAAACGATCAAACATCTTGGACACCGTCTCATCGGGCTCCATCTTGAAATTTTCATAACTAAGATTGAGAATTCCAATCTTAGTTTCCTTGACATCATTGGTTCCCTCATAGGTAGTCTCAAGAGTGTCCCACACTTCTTTGGCACTCTCAATGGATGACACTTTGGAATAGATGTCCGGACCGAATGAACAAAAGAGCATGTGGAGAGCTTTGTCATTTATTTGGATCTTTCTCCTTTCTTCTTCACTCATCTCCACCTTTTTCTTCAAAACCATCTTCCCTTCACTATCTTGCTTCAATGGAATGTAGGGGCCATCTTCAATTACATCCCAAACCAAGTTGTCATTGGACTTGATGAAGAGACGCATTCTATTCTTCCAAAATGGATAGTTGTCACCATTGAAGAATGGAGGTTTTGTAGTGGATTGAGACTCATACATGCCCGAACCGGAGGTAGAAGCCATCTCTTGATTTTTGGATGATCACACTCTTCCTAGGAACTCCTATTGTGGTTGTTAATCCTCAAAGAGGTAGGCTCTGATACTAATTGTTGAGTGGATCGAATGATCGAAATGAACCAAGAGGGGGTGAATTGGATTTTTAAAGGTTTAGGTGGTGGAAATTGTAAACTAAAAAGATAGATAAGGAATTTTAGAGTGGTTCAAGTTCCAAATGAACTCTACATCCACTACCTTAGCTTCACTAAGGATTTGCAACAATTCCACTAATTGCTCTTCCCCTTTTCTAGGCTAAGGAGGTAACCCTTACAGTTTTCGGTTAAATTTTCTACCCAAAATTTAACCCAATCCTCACACAAATAAAACAAAGATTTTGTTGGCTAAGAAAGTATCTCTCAATACAAATTGTAGCCCAATTACAAGCACTCAACCCAGTTGAAATGATAAGAATGAAAATTACAATTGGGGTTTCTAGACAATATTGGGATTTAGGCACAAATTCTTGGATTTGATGTTTGGATGTTTGCTTTTGGATCAATAGTTGTTGCTGGTGCTTTTAGAGGTCCCTTTTATACCTTCTCATTGATTTCTAGCCGTTGTGGTTGTTGCATTCATCAATAGAGCCGTTGGGGGTGTTATCTCACCTCCATAAATGCAGTCTGCAACTAACTGTTTCGAAACGCCCGACCCTATTTCGAAACAGACCAAAATAGAAAGAGCCGTTGGGGTGCATTAAAGAGTCCGTATCGAAACGGTCTGACCTGTTTCGATACGCTAAGAGCCGTTTCGAAACTTGTTTCGGAACACTTTTGCCACTGTCAAGGGTCGTATCGAAACGGCTTGAAATCGTTTCGATACGCCTTAACGGTTTCTTAAAAGTCAGTTAAAAACTTGCAACGGTCATATTTTTCAAATCAAATGAAGAACCGTTTCGAAACACTGAATGTCATTTCGATACGAGTTCTCTATGTTCTAAAGCCGTTTCGATACTTGTTTCGAAACACAGGTTGGCAGTGTTGAAAACGTTTCGATACCCGTTTCGAAACATGGGTTGACAGTTTCAAAACTGTTTCGAAACGCCCTAGGCCATTTCGAAACAGGGACTCAAAAATCACTATTTTGGCTTTAAGAACACTTAGAAAATATTTGGAAAACATAGTTTTTAACTTAGGCATATTCTTTAAATCATATAGGGATGTTTGAGGACTTAAAAATTCGTTTTCCCATTTTAAATTTAGTCCTTAGGTTCTTTAGTTATATCAAAATTAAAATATCGGTTTCACAGATACTCCTCAAACCGTATCGATATGGTCCCGATAAGGAAGTAGTCGTTGAGCACTTCAGCTGGTGCGTATCGATACACATAGTAAGTGTATCGGTACGGTCATGCAATTTAAAAGACCGTTGGGAAATTTATCGTTGGGGGTAGTTGGGTGTATCGGTACGCGATACAACCGTATCAATACGCGAACTAGCCGTTGGCTATTTTAAAGCACACCGTATCGATACGGCAAAGCATATCGGTACGGGTTTTGGCTACTTGAAAATCATTATAGTTAAAACCCTAAAGGGTATCGATACAGTTACACTTAAAACATGGTTTTAACTACTTTAAATGCACTTTAAATCATTCCAAAGCCTTGCAAAACCCTTAACCATATTTTCAAGTTGTTTTGACTAAAATATATTTTAAATTCTTTTCAATTTAGTCCAAAACAATTTTCAATTATTATATCAAAACAATTAGCTCTACCATTTCAGGTTGGGTTAATTCGGGTTTCGAATTCGTATTAAGTTTGAGTTTGCTGCAAATAGTCGATAGACTTTGGGTTGAGTCATTTCGAGTGAATTATTTAACATCTTTCACGAACACGAATCACATTAAAAATAAATAATAGGCACTAGAATGAACAAAAATATCATCGTTATTTAAAATATTGGAGTAAATTACAAAAATTAGAAATAAGTAAGGGTCAATTTCAGTGAAAAATAAAATTTGAGGGACTAACATGAAAAAAAATATCATCATATTAAAAATTGGACTAAATTACAAAAATATAAAATAAGTATGGGTTAATATTGGTTAAAAATAAAATATTAGGGACTAACATGGACAAATATATCATCATATTAAAATATTGGACTAAATTACAAAAATATAAAATAAATAGGGGTTAATTTTGTTTAAAAATAAAATATTAGGGACTAACATGGACAAAAATATCATCATATTAAAAATATTGGACTAAATTACAAAAAAAATGAATAGGGTCAATTTAAAATAAATATGAGTCAATTTCGGTTAAAAAATATTTAATTGATCTAAATTAAAACCTAGAAGAACAAATTACATACATAATTAAAATAACTCTAACATTAAATGTTGAACCTCAATTAAATTAACCTAAATTCGAACTCGATTGAATTAAACTAAAACCTAAAAGTGAAAATTAAGGGCTTAAATGAAAAAAAAAATCTAAAGTCAGAAGGGCTAAAAAAATAATTGCCCCTACTTAAAAATTTGGGCGGGTTCTTTCTCTCCCTCGGCCCATTCATTTTAATTAAAAAACAATTGGTTAAAAAAGGAGAAATGACAAAAGTTTAGAGGGAAATAAGGCGTCTATTTTTAGGTTAAAGATTAATTACCTTTTAAGTCTTGTTGCGTTTAAAATATTGTATTTTAGTCATAATATTCACTTTTAAGTTTTAATTTAGGGTAAAGTACGTACACAAACGGTCACTGAACTTTGGTTAAAAATAAAATGGTAACCAAATTTTCAAATTTTACAAAATAGTAATTAAACTTTGTGTTCTTAAACAAAATGGTGACTAGGGCGTTAAACTCTGTTAACCCTTAACGAAAATTTGATTATATCTGCCACATTTCTACCCCTTTTTTCCACCTCATATTTAAAAAAATAATTAAACCATATTACACGTCATATTTAAAAAATAATAAAAGCTCATTTTATATATAAGGGATGAAACTCTAAGTTATCAACAATTTTTCATGTTAAATTCTCTTTATTTCTTTCGGGAGCTATGTAAGGTAGAAGGAGAAGAAGACAAAAAAAGAGCAATAGATGATCTTACTCGAAGATCATTTTGTCATTATGGCTTGCTAGCTGAGATAAAAATATCTTGGTCCTAATAATTTTTAACATTGTAAGTATTGACTTGTCTCTTGTCTCTAGTATAATCTACAAAAAAAAAAAATCAGTAACCATTATGTATCTTTCAGATAGTTTAGTAATCATTTTGTTATTTTTAAATAGTTTAATAATCATTCTGTAACTTTCAGGAAGTTCATTCTAACTATGCAGAATATCATGCAATGTAAAAATAAAAAAATTACCTAGAAAAAGAGAATAACGACAAAAAATGAGAATAACAACAATAAAGGAAGAATATCAACAAAACTTTAAAATAATAACAAAATGTATAAGACAAAAATACCTAAACCCAGAAAAATGTTAAATTCTTAAAAATTATTCAGATTATGGTTTTACAAAATATTATCGTAATCTACAACTTTTTGATTATTTCGACGGTTCACTATTGGCAATTCTTCGCGTAATTATAAAGTACTGATTTTGATTGTGGAAGAGATAAAAATAAAAAAAGTTTTGATTTTTAAGAAGGGGTTTGATTTCTTCAAAACACTCGAAGTAAAAGTTTAGAACTTCAGATAATTTGATTTCTGAAAAAAAAAACCTAATTGGTTATTTGGGGATTTTTTTTAAAGGGTGATTAAAAATAATTTTTTATTGTTTTTTAAATGTGACGTGGAATAGGGTTTATTATTTTTTATATATGAGGCGGAAAAAGGGGTGGGGATGTGGCATATACAGCCATTTTTCCGTTAGGGGTTATCGGCGTTTAACGCCTCAATTACCATTTTGTTTCAAAACATAAAGTTTAATTGTCATTTTGTAAAATTTGAAAGTTTGGTTACCATTTTGTTTTTTAACCAAAGTTCAGTGATCGTTTGTGTACTTTACCATTTAATTTAATTTAATTTAGTCAAAAGTATCCCACAATTTGGACTTCGTATATAGCAATCACCTCCCCACAGTGATATTTAGTCCTTAAAAAATTTACTTGTATATGAAATTGAACCTTATTTATTTCGAATTTTTGTAATTTAGTCTAATAATTTAAATATGCTAATGTATTTGTTCATTTTAGTTCATGAGATTTAATTTTTAGTTGAAACTGACTCTATTTAGTTCTATGCTAAAATTGTGAAATTGGTCATTGGAATCTCAAATTTTTCCACTTTCATATTGTCAAATTGGTCCCTAATTTTGGTTTATGGACTAAAAATTAAATTTCTCCACTTTAAAAAATGAATAGGGGTCAATTTTGACTAAAAATTAAATTATAGGGACTAGAATAAACAAAAATATTATTTGACTAAATTACCAAAAATATAAATATATATGGGTCAATGTCGGCTAAAAATAAAGTTTTAGAGACTATAATGAACAAAAATATCATCACATTAAAAACATTGGACTAAATTAAAAAAGTTTGAAATAAATACGGGTCAATTCGGTTAAAAAATAGGAACTAATATGAATAAAAATAAACCTCAAATTCCTAAACTAATCCCATTAGCCCAGACATTCCAATTAAAACATTTATCCTTAGACCCCAAACATGAACCTTTAAATCTTACGATCACTATTCACTAATAATTAAAAGTACAAGCATAATCCCCTAATCTCTAAACTAATCACATAACCTCAAAGACTCAACTTGACGCATCTACCCCTAAACCCCAAACTTCAACCCCTAAATCTTACAATCACTAATAATTAAAGCACAAGCATAATCCTTTAATCCCTAAACTAATTTCATAACCTCAATTCCAAACACTCAACTTAAAACATGTATTGTTTATACCCCTAAATCTTACCACCACTAATAATTCCTACCTGAAAGTCTAATCTCCTAATCCTTAAACTAATCATATACTCCCAAACACTCAACATGACACATTTACCTCCAAACACTCAACTTGACACATTTACCCTTGATCCCTATACTTAGTAGTGAATTTAGTGTCAACTAAAAGGCATATTGAATTATTACTAAGCATTGAATTATTTAACAAAATTTCAAATTTAGTAGTGTCGAATGAATATCTAAATTCAGTTTTTTTTTATATTTTTAATTGATTATATATATATATATATAACAAAAAGATTATTTAACACTTTAAATTGATTTAAAAAATAATAGTTTACATTTATCACACTTAATAATTTACATTTATCAACACTTTAAATTAATTCTATTTATTTATTTATTCTTATATATAATTTAATAAATTAATAGTCAATAATTAAATTATTTAATAAAAATATTTTAAATACAAAAATTAATAATTTAAATGGTGGAAATTAGTTTATCATATTATAATATAATAAATTCATCAAATTATCAAATCGTAGACTTCATCAATTACATGTCAGGTAAATATCAGTTCAGGTCAATAACAGGTCGGGTAAAATCGAATTTCGGGTCGATTCCGTCGGGTATTATTGGTTAGTCTCGGGTTAGGGTTCGTTTTAGTCGGGTGCAGGTCGAGTTCTGGGTCAACAATAACATGTTCAATTCGGGTTCCGGTCGGATGCAGGTCGAGTTCAGTTACTACAGTAACAAGTTCAACTCGGGTTCGAGTAAACAACAGTCAGTTACAGATCGATTTCGGGTCATCGCTTCCTCAAGTCAAACCAAGTTCTGACTCGAGCAAGTTTCAGTCGGGTTTTCAGGTCGGGTCAGCTTTTTACATCCCTAACCTTGGAGATGACATTGTTGAGAGGGGCAGCCTCGCACTTAGAACATAGGTCATAAGACGGACATGTATATAATAAAAAAAAGAAATAATTTAATTAATAGTACAATACAAATTTGGATACTTAACGGTAAACTTTCTTTTATAAAAATGAATTTTGCCCACAAGGATTTCAAACATTTTTAGTTAATTAATTAATATATTATTTATTTAAAAATATAAAAAGAAATTTTATCAAATTAAGTCATATTCATATACGGATATTCGGATATGTTATCCAAAAAGCTGGATATTTGAAAAATTAGATATTCAATTTCTTCATATCAAATATGAATCTTTATTTTACTAATCTAAAAAATCTGATCTGATATGATCTTTCGAATTAGATACTATTTGTATAAAAAAATGCACACCTTTATAAGAAACAAAATATTGTGTAAGTAGATCTTACCTATATACGAAATAAAATCTAGTTAACATTGTATTTTGTTTTATATTAATTTTAGACCAATAGATTAATTTAATTTGATGACTGAAATTAAAAAGTTGAAAAGTCGAGAGTTCGTTAATTTTGCTCGGAGGATTGTAAGCATAGAAATGGAAGAGCTAATTTTGCTGATTACATGTATGGAGAACATATGGAAAATCACATATTACAACCAATTTGGATCTATGTCAAGATGAAACCAAAAACTTCATGTTGGAGAATTGTTAGATAGCTTTTTATTATATTTTAAAAATACTAAAGATCTAAAATTATTTTAAGGAAATACACAGAAATTTTATTATTTTTGTTTAAACTCGAAATATGGATATTAAATTTTATTCAAATTCATCTATATTTAAAAATGACTCATTTAATTTCATTTTAGACACATTCATATTTTTTAATTTAATATTTTTTTCTTTTCATTAAAATTTAAACATAAACAATTTAAAATATTGTTTATGTTTACCTTATAATATTATGTACTCCATCCGTCTCATTAAAGTTTTCTTTTATTGACGTTTTTGTAATTAAACTTTTTAAATTTTGAACATAATTATTTTAAATATTTTAAATAATTAAATTTTATAAAATATATATTTAAAACTATTTGATTGAATGTTTTTAAAATATATTTTATTACATTTTTATCAATAATAAAATTTAAATAACAAGAAGACAATGCTAAAAAAATTAACTAAATAAAATCAATAAATGACAGTTTTAGTGGAACTGTGGAAGTATTATTATAAATTTAATTTTCTGTGACATTAAAAGTGTTTATGTGATATAAGTAACATAACATATAAAATAAAATAAAACTTACAAAATTATAAAACAAGCTGAGTTTGAGCCTTGAATAGTATTCAAATTAGACTCATATTTTAAACTACCTATATTTTTTTGCCCAAACCCATTTTCAGACTTAATATTATCTAAAAATCTTAAATATTAGATGAATATGTTAACAATTTTTAATACATATAGTTAAAAATTCTCAGTTGACATTTTTCACAGTCTTAGGTTGTGGGATAATACTTATTAAGAATATTTTTTTCTTAAGTAGGAATTATTCGAAAAAAATATTAGACGAATATTTATACCGAGTAATCTGACCCTTGTAGGGACAGAGCAAAGGGCTTTTAGTTTCTTGAAGTGGGTTGGCCTCAATTTTGAGGCTTACAATGCTTGTCCCATTGCAATCTTTTGAGCCTTTTGAAAGATTTCATATTGCAATAAAGGCCCAAACAAAGTCTTTCATGATTTCGATCAACCAAATTAATTAGTTTAATATATAAATACGTGTTTAAATTATATATTTTTTTAATTTTAGGTGTTTAAATTATTTTTTGGTAAAAATAAGTGTTCAGCGTTTTATTTTATTAGTTTTAAGTGTCGGGCCGTTAACCACCGATAATTTTTTTAAAAAAACAAAACTAAGTTTCTACTTTATTTTTTATTTTTAACTTGATTTCAGAAAACCCTAAAAAATTTAAAATTTACAAATAACCCAAATTCTGAAACTCTAACGCCTAAAAGCTCAAATCCCAATTTAGTTGATTCTACCATCAATAGTCACATCGTCATCCACATCATTCGTCGTCGGACCATCACGACCATTTATCTCATCACCCAATCGTCAGGAGTCGGTTGATGTCTAGCGAAATTCCGGACGAAGGCGAAAATTTTTGAAAAATTTATTTGAACAATTCATGATGAATGCCGACCGAACGAACAACGAACAGTGTGTGAGTCTTTCGACGAGGGGGAGACGCTTGATTTTGTTACCGGCAATGTGGCCAACGACGACGTGAGTGGTCGGGTTGGGAGATTTGGGTATTTAGAGATTTGGGATGTTTGAGGGTCTTTTTGAAAATTTCAAATTTTTATTTTAAAAAAATAATTAAAAGAATTAAAAATTAAAGCCTGCCACATGTTATATTTTAATTGGCTAATAAATTTTTTTACTAAAATTAACAAAAATAAAACCTATTTTTATTAAAATATAGTTTAGGCATCTAAAATTAAATATATATATATATATATATATATATATATATATATATAGTTTTGAATATGTTGGTTTCAATTTTTTTAGCCCTTTATTAAAGCACACACACCATGTACATATAGTGCTTTAAGCCGGGTCACTTAAATAAAATACATTATTCTTTTACCTCTGGGACCTTACGGGTGAGATATATAATATAGATATTTACCTTGATCAATCACTCACTTTCCAAAAGAACGGGGGTGGGGAGAAGAATCTCATCATGTTTCGATGAGACGGCAGTTTACGTCCATACAAACTTTTTGATCGTACGACGCTCAAATGGTGAAAACGGGAACTTTCGTGGAAGTTCGGCACACTCACATTTTCCATGGCAGCTCCATTGGTGACCCCCACAGTCGCAAATTTGTCGCCTTCTCTTCTTAACCATCGTCACCTTCAATGCAAATCCTTTTCCTCTACATGTTTTCCTTTTCATCCAAACCTCCACAGGAGCCGTAGGAACCCAACACCTATTGCTTCCTATGGAAACCCACACTTATATAAGCACGAAGATTATCATTCCACTGCTCTTTCTCCCCATAAGTCCACCAGTGTTCTTGGACCCAAATCCAACTTCCTGCAAATGGATCTTCCAGAGACTGGTTCTAACAGAGAGATTTTAGTCAAAGCTTCTGATTCAGATAGTAGCAGCAGTACCACTTCCACTCTCTCTCAGAAAGTGAGTAAATTTTCTCTGGTTTAATCAAAAAAAGAAAACTTTATCAAATGGTTCTTGACATTTGTTACTATTTATACAGGTATTTGGTGTTTTACACTTGGTTGTTTCGCTTGGTTTAGTTCTGGCAATGGATAACTTCTTGAAGAAAGCGTTTGTGGCTGCTGCTATAAAGTTTCCCAGTGCGTTATTTGGAATGTTTTGTATATTCTCTGTTTTGGTCATACTTGATACTACTATCCCTGCTGCTGCAACGAGCTTGATGAACTTTTTTGAGCCAGCTCTCATGTTCATTCAGAGATGGCTTCCACTGTTCTATGTTCCAGCTTTGGTGGTTCTGCCTCTTTCTGTTAGGGATATTCCTGCTGCTTCAGGCCTCAAGATATGCTTCATCATAGGTATACTATAAAGCTTTGATGAATTATAAATTTTTTTAAGGGTCATATGATAGTTTATGAATTGTTGATTCTTTCTGGATGGACTAGTTTAATTTTAGTATCTTGGAATTGCATCAATCCATTTAAATTATTGTTCTCTTCCGAGAATCGGAGATTAGGCCTTGAAAAACACAAGCCATTGTTGCTTCCAAATGTAAAATAGAATATTTGTGACAATTGGATCCTTCTTTTTAAGGGGGGGGGGGGGGATTGAGTTTCTAGTCATGTGTTTGTTACTGGAAACTTGAATTCTAAGTTTGTACTTTTTGGATGAAAAAGGGTGAATAGTGTGGTACCTGGAACCTTCCTCTGAATTTATATGTAGAGAGGTGTGGCTATTATCTGATTGAAGTTTTAACCTTTTCTTTAGCAAGTCTAGGATGTATGTACTTGTCTTTCTGTAATTTAAATGTCAGCATCATTTTGAATGTTCATTTTAATTTGAAATGAATCACTATTCCACCAGGAGAAAACTGGGTGATATTTTCTGAACTCACTGTTATAAAGGTAGGCAATAATGCCTCGGTTTTATGTTCATTTATCACGAATGTATACTGTTAAAGCTTTAATCCATGGTTAATGGTTTCACATTTGTTGCTGAACTCTGTCATAATGTTTTAATCTTTAATATAGTTGCAAATAAGTGTGTTTGATTCTTTATGCAGCTGGAGGATGGTTAGCTTCACTTTGTGTGGCGGGTTTTACAGCTATTGCCGTTAGAAAAATTGTGAAGACAGAAATGACAGATGCTGAGCCTATGGAAAAACCTTCCCCATTTGCTCCTATAGAATTCTGGACTTGGGGTGGTATCTTTCTTGCATCGTTTGTTAGTGCATTATTCTATCCTACAGCTTTAGGGACAACTGCCCGAACATGCCTCCCCTTCCTACTTGCCTCCACTGTGCTAGGCTACATGGTTGGTTCTGGGTAAAATTCCATTCCCTCTTTACAGCAGATTTGTATGGACAAGTTTTTCCTAATAGCAACAATAACATATTTGCTTTCTTCTGATTTTCAGGTTGCCATCTGGTGTGAAAAAGGTTTTTCATCCGATTATTTGCTGTGCACTATCAGCAGATCTGGCAGCAGTGGCTTATGGGTACATATCTCGGTCGGGAGTTGATGCAGTATTAGGTAAAAACTAAACGTTAATCTTTCTTCTTTTTAGCTAAAGGAAAGCCAATATGGCAGTGTCACATATGCTTCCAGTCCTCAAATGTGCAATTCTTGACAAGTTTCTTGCATTAAGGTTTGTGCTCTGTGTAAATGTGATTGTAATTCTATGTGGATATAACAATGTTGGTCTTGGTTCCTGCAGGAGATTACCTTACAAAGGTGTCATCTAATCCTGGTGCTGGTGATATTCTCATGGGATTTTTGGGCTCTGTTATTCTTTCTTTTGCTTTCTCAATGTTCAAACAGAGAAAGGTAAACTACCTGCCCTTCACATTCTGCAAATGAGACAATTCCATAATCTGCATTTCAAATTATCAAGGAACAATAAGCCAACAATAAGTTTAAACCAACTCTATTATATCCTTCTCCTTTTATGCCTTGAAGTATAATGCCCAACACTTGTGTCCCGCACGTACTCAGACATGGGAATGACAGTCTGTTCCTCCAAATATATGGTTAATTAAAAAAATAAGCAAATCCATGTCAGGTAGATGTTTGTATTTAACATTCACCCTGAAGTACGAGTAACATAAGACCCAATTAATGAAATACCATTTACTTTTACAGCTTGTTAAGAGACATGCAGCTGAGATCTTCATATCAATCATTCTGTCAAGCCTGTTTTCTTTATATTCAACTGCTCTTGTTGGACGCCTTGTTGGATTAGAACCGAGCCTGACTATTTCAATTCTACCGAGATGTATAACCGTAGCATTAGCTCTCAGCATTGTTTCCTTTTTTGAGGGTAAGATAACTTGCTACACCTTCTCTACTCTGCAGAAGATTGCAGGCAACTTTGTCTTCTGATTCATTTATGACATAGCATAACCAAACCAAAAAAGTTTGACTCGGAGCACATAGATGGAAGATAAATCATGCTTCAGAGTTACCGGTAGGGATTATTGGATTAGTTTCAGCGGATATGATAGCTTGTCTATATTGCTTGTAGGCGCCAATTCATCTCTCACAGCTGCTGCAGTTGTAGTGACTGGTCTAATTGGTGCAAATTTCGTGCAAGCAACGCTTGACAAATTACGTTTTCGTGATCCTATTGCTCGAGGAATAGCGACCGCATCTAGGTATGTGCCTCAATGGTCAATATAAAAACCAGTGAGAACTCATTATACTCAATTGTGCATCTAGTCTATTCTCACTTTGTTGTCATCTTTTCTTGTTGTATTGTTCCAGTGCCCATGGATTGGGAACAGCTGCACTGTCAGCCAAGGAACCTGAAGCCCTTCCATTTTGTGCCATTGCTTATGGTCTCACTGGTATATTTGGCTCATTGTTTTGCTCTGTCCCAGTAATCAGGCAAAGCTTGATCGCAATTGTTAGCTAAGGTTGACACCATCAGTTGCAACAATTCTGCACACTTGCATGTCCCCTCCAGATTGATTATATTATACAGCATTAGTTCATCTCTAAACTATGACGTTGCGGATGAAATCATCATACGATCATTCATGTGTTTCGAATATCTTTGTATAAAATCCTCTCGCTTTGCTTAACTCTTAAATGTCTATTAAAAAGGTGAAAGAAAAAAGAAAATTAAAACGAATGCATCTTAGAGAATATTATATATATATATATATATATAAGATAAAGAACATGGAAATCACAGACGTGATCATTATGTGGCCACAATAGACATGGCACATGGCACATATTGTTCCTTAGTCTAATGGTAACATGAAATGGAAGAGCCCTTCGAGATGAAACTCTTATGAAGTTAAACTTGAGATTTGAGATAACTCCTGCAATGAACAGAAAACAAATATCTTACCATATATTTTAGGCAGACAGATACATTGCTTTTAGCGCTCCTCCACTGCTCACTGCTTAAACTGAAGCCATTACCCATACAAGTGGGAACTTTCCTATGCACATAGCAAATATCAATGTTTTAGTAATCTTGTTCCTAAATTTTTCAGCAGGGAAACTAGCCTAACCACTTCAAGCTACATCTTATCAAAGCTTGTGAGTCCCTTTCAGTCCTGTACTTAAATAGTTTATGGTTTTCAGCTTTTAGAGCTGAATTATATCTTCTCTTAATGTTTTATGGGTTTCTTACTTCATCTTTGCAGTTACTTTTTTTTTATCTAAATGTAAATGTCCTTTCCCTTGGTTTTTCAAGCTGAGAAATGAGTTTGTGAAACATGGTATTTATCTTTTCTTTTCAGGGTATTTATATGGAATTTTCTGCATTAGTCATGGTTTCAGGGTATTTCATGGTTTTTCTTCCTTTTAAAGGCTGCCTTGTATATCTGTTTCAGTTTGTTGTTGTTCTGCAGAACCAAGTAATTGCTATGAAGATAGGGTCATATCCAAATAAAAGCATGGTGCCTGAAAATGACATTTGATCATCTACCTGCTTGGTTTTCTAGTTACAACTCTACATTCAAACCTGGCTGAAGTTATTTGCAACAAAGTTGTTACACCATGAATCTGGTGTTATTGTTGCTCCTGCAACCTAGTCATGAATCAACAATGATTTGGGTTTCGGAAATAAAACCACGAAGGTGGGGGAGCCTTCTATGAAGGGTTCTAACTGCATTGCATCCAAGGTTGTGAGGCCAAAGCTGCCCAAAAAGGCGAAGGGACAAAGCTTTCTAGAAGCCAGACGTGAGAAGAAGAATCCGAACATTGATCTTGGATGGAACAAACTTCTATATCTCTGGGATGATTTCCCCTATTTGCTCTTGTACAAGTGTTCCGGGAGTGTGCTACAAGCGGGGTGTCACCGGTTGGCAATCCTCGTATTTTACTATTATTGTATCAGAACATCCTCTTCCCATGAGCCGAACAGGCCGGTTGCTCACCTGGCCAGGAAAGAAATCAGCAAAGGAGCATATTTGAAGCTTGTTCTGAGACTTGCAGCTGAAGGACCACTAAGCTAGGACTGGTGGTTTGGGCAAAATACAATAGTAGTTTCGTATATACATTACTTTTCCCGTATATTATTTCCTTCTCTGCACTACTTGCTTGTTCCATGTGTGGAGGTGAATTATACAAATCCTCTTATTCCAAAAAAAAAAAATCATAAGCATCATTGAAGACTACAAACAAGATGCGTATACCTGCCTTGTATGAATTTCTTAACTCGAATTTGGTCTCAGATTCAATTTTCTAAATTACAACAGAAGAAAATAAATACATAGGAAAATGAAACATGAAATAGGAAGTGGAAATTGAGGAAAGCTAAAAAGAGTGAAGCCAAAGCCGAAGATTTGCCCAATGTATAAGGAAACTCTTAGGCTTTTGTTGCTTCTAGTGGAGCTGCGGTTTTGGTAGAGGTAATTTGCTCATAGAGGTCTCTTATCTTCAACCCGACAATGGTCTGGAAGAAGCCGGTTCCGTTGTTACTTCCGGGGAAGTCAGCATGCTTCAACATTTGCTGAGTGACTTCTCCATAGAACTTGGTAGAGAGGTTGCTCAAATGGCTTTCAACGTAAATCAGTTCATCTAATCTGTCGAATTGCCCGTCCATCTCCAGAATAGATACCTAAAGAGAGGAAACATAAGTTGGCATCAAAGAGTTAACAAGAAGTTCACAACACCAGAGTTCATTTATGGTGTTGACAGAGAAGAATACCTCGTTGCCGAAGTACGAATCGGGTCCGTAAGAGAATTTGATGCCAGGATAAGAGCAGGTGAGCTTCCTTCCGCATGGTATCCATGAAATGGTTGAGCCTTCATCAAACAGGTAAACTGGACTGAAATGCTCCACCCCTTCTTTCATTATCAATCTAACTCTCAAAACCTTCCCCTCATTGTCGTCTGGAATCAGCTGAGTCGGCAGCACTTCAATCACTGCATCGGCGTATTGCTTTTGAGGATCTGCAGTGCACCCACGAAACACAAGATTGTTGTAAGTTTGTATACTTGTAACTACCATTGTTGGTCTGGTTTTGCTGGATTTATTTATGCAATCGGGTGTACGGTTCCTTGTAAATAGAAATAGATAGGTAGTATTTATACCGATATAGGCATCGAAATCAGGCTTCCTGGCTTCGATACTGGCTTTAATGCTCTCAAGGCTGTGTCCTCTCTCAGCCATGTCCCTCTGCAATGTTTCTAACAAAGTAAGATGACGCAAACGGGCAAAATCCAGGCTTAGAACAACATTTTCTTCACATTACAATGCAAAGTACGTCACCTGAATTTTCCATGCAAATTTGACCTCATTGCTGATGTCCAAATAGATACTGAAGTCCAACAGATCCCTCACACGTTCATCAAACCTATATTGAAGCACCCAGGTTTAATGCCAGGCGATGGAAAATATTTGTTTAGACTTGCGTTCAGGCCCAACAGCCTGGAGGAACAATACTTTGATTAACTAAAAACTTTTCAGAAAATAAAAAAAGAAAAGCATAGAGAATAAATGAATGGTTGTACTTGTAGATTGTAGTTTTTTTACTTACATGGGGTGCAGCCCCTCGATGACAAGGATCTTTGGAGGCTTAATTAGCTCGGCAGGATCTAAGAGACCGGTAACATGGTTGTAGATAGGCTTCTGGACGGCAATCCCGCTCTTGAGAGCCTTAACTTGCTCGTACATGAGGTCGAAGTCGTTGGCTCTTGGATCAAGTGCCGTCACTCCCTTCTCTTTCCTTCCTGTTCTGTCGAGTGAATGATAGTCGTCTAAGCATATCACAGTGGTCATGTCGCTGATGAGTGTGTTTGAGTCGGGGTTTCCTCCCTTTGGTGGCTCTGCTGCACCACCAAACACACTCGTCAGCCTCCTCATGAAGGTACTCTTCCCACATCCTGAGTCTGCAGCCAGACCAATCACAACTGTCTGCGAGTCACCAGCTGAGCAGTTTATCACCCAGGGGCTGCTGCCTCTCCTGCTGGTTCTCTTGTCGGTGCTGGAGAAAACCAGCTGCTTTTGGTGAGAACTTAAGTAGGTCTTTGATGGTGTAGAGATTGAACATGTTGAATTGAGAGATCGGGTGGTGTACACTGTGCAAACTGCCATTGCTTAGCTAGCTAGCTCTCTCTTGTTATGTCTGCTAGGAAACAGAATTTTGGAGAGCTTTTAAGACCGGAAGGGGTTGCTAAAATGGGTGTCCCGGCAAATTGTTTTAGATGCTCCTCGGAGACCACATAAAAACGAGTTTGGATTCTTGTCCTCCCAAGGAAATTTTGGAACACAAAAAACAATAGGGAAGGGTTGAAGGAAAAATGGTATTGCTATGGTGATGGAAAGCTGAGGTGTCTTTTGATTGTATTTGTGGGTTCCTTTGACTGCCCCTAGTTTTGGAGGTGACAGTAGGGTGCGTGAATGGACTCGATTCAATTGGCATGGATAAGAGAGTCATTTCAAAAACTCATTTGCTACAGAGCATGGAGTTGTAGTTTTGGATATTTTGTATGCCACGTGGCATGGAGGGAGTGGCTGGTTAAAGATGAGGGGTTTGGGGGTGTGGAGTGATGAGATGAGGGTGAGGTGATATGGAGGTGGAGCCTGTGCCCTGTGCCATGCATTATGAAATTCAATCTTTGAGAGGAGTGGGAGAGTTAATTGTACCATAAATGATATGGAAAGTAATGCTTACATAAGAGGTCATTTCATTTTCATGCCCATAAAGAAATCAATGGGCAAAATACATTGGACTGAAGAATGACAACCTACCGTTTGCAGTGGGCCCTTGCAGCTGCTTGTTTTATTTCCATGCAAAATGCACAAAAAAGCTGCTCGGCCTACCTTATTTCAAAATCAAGCAAATTAATACAGAAGTTAGGCCGAAATGGCACTTTTCTAAGCCCAACTCAATTTCGAGTTAATTAATAAAATTCACATTTCATTAGTGGATTAGTTTACGTGAAAAGCGGAAACCAAGAATTGGAAATAAATTGTGATGACAAAGAATTTGAAATTACTTGAACACTTCTCTCTCCATCTCTCAAAGTCAGTAGAACAATAATTTCCTAGAATCTACAGGGTTGTAAATTGTAATGCATACAAACAATCCACTCAACAATCATAAAATGATAAACACAATAACAAGTTTTACTCTATATGTATGTATATATAATACCCGTCGATGGAGCGTGGCACCATCAACAATCATCCAAATACGACCACAGCACAGCCTCGCTTTTAGATCATCTCTTACTTGTGCCCCCTAAAGTACAAGTAAATTTTCTGCACATACCAAGGTAAAACTCAGTCAAAAGCAGTATACAGCTGTGTAAGAACAATCAAGTACCAGCTGCTACATAATCAATAGTATAAATGGTTTTAATCTATTAGGACACTGATCCTGTGAACTCTGGCGTATATATCTCATATTGTAACTTAACAAAACTGTGCAGATTCATGCGCAACATTACTAGTTATATGTAAAGGTCCGAAGAACGAAAGAGTACGAGGAACATTTCTCACCAACAATGATGAATAGAGTTCAGTTGAAAGAGAAGAAACAGATGACATAGCCACATATCCTTTTTTACAGTAAAAATACATTAATTAATTAATTAACTAACAATTATGAATCAAGAGATTTGTTGTCTAAACCTGAATAACCCACAAGCTCAGCAGTGACTCCAAGCAAAACAGCCCAAAACCAACAAAGTAGAAAATCTGTACAACACAAATAAATTAGTTAAGCTCAAACATTTAATAAAATAGTGTTGGGAAAATGAAGATTAGACTATCAGAAGCAAAAGCATCCATGTAATGATCATATATCTCTCATTACTCTCCTGAGAACTAAATTGTGGACAAAAGAATGCACATCCCTTAGGTTCCTACAACTAGCTGCTAATAAGAGAGAAATAATTCCAACATGCAAAAGCAATACAACTTACCCCTGCTAACATATCATCGGAGATAACATCAATTGCCGCCAGGATACCACTGCAATTAGAGGCAACAGAAAATTAAAGTAAAATATAAAAGGGTGATTCACTACATGCATCAGAAAATTTCAACATCTAATAAGCAGCATTTTGACAAGGCTAAACAGGCTCGAATCATCTATACATTAAATTGCAATTAATACATACACAAAGTTGCTTGGACAATCAACAAATATGCCAACTCAAGGCCTTTCTGACTTCAAGAACAAATTAGAGTGAAGAACTTACGTTAATGATTTCCCATGAAAGACAATAGGAGGAGCAATTGCAGCAAATATGCAAAACCCAAGGTGGAGCTACACAAAGCAGATAGACAGGTTAAACAAAAAACCTATAATAATAATAATAATAATAATGTCTTCCAATCACTACTAAACTCACCAAGTAAAACATGAAAAACCAACCAAAATTCAAGGCACTATCTGTCCTGTAAGGTGAAACCCGGTAGAACAATAATCAGCACACCAAAATTCTTTTCAAGCTAAAAATACAACACTTAAACAAATCACTAAATATTTACCTCATTCCTCGGTAAAGTGGTCTGTACCACAACACATATGAAAGAGGGCATCCAAGCAACATGTAGATTACAGCAAGGAAAAAAATTTTAACACCTAAAACGTATGAACCAAGTTAGAATATAAATACTATGGCATGCCTAGACCACATTCCAGAATAAATGAAAAGTATCAGAGAATCAGAAAAATACTTACCACCACCTTGAATCCAACAAACAATCACCGCAATAACATTAAAAACAAGGCAAAGAACAATGCCTGAAATATGAAATATCAAAGCATGTCAGTAATACAAAGCAAGGAAGAGGTACTAAGGAGTAAACTTTGCCATAATTGCCAAAATTAATACCATACTGTAACTGTTAAAGGAAGATTGAAGGACACTCCTAAAAGAAGAGAGAGAAAGAGACAATATATACTCTGAATGCACTACACGAAAATGACACACACAAAGTGCACAAAATTGGTCACCATGTTTCACATGCATGTATGCACTAATATTGTTATCATGTACTTGAGGATTAAACTGGAAAAGGAACTTCAAGCAGGACACCTTTAGATACATTTGAGTAAAAAATAGACAAAGATGAATACAACAATAAAATCCAGTGCAAAAAATTGAACTCATTAAGTTTACAAGATAGTCTTTTGCATAAACACTTAAACAGTTTACATTAAAAAGGCAAGAACGGGGAGTAGTGGAGAAAAATCCATAAAAACCAAATGATAAACCTCCATACCAAGCCAACTTGCAAATGCAAGATACTGCAGCCTCTGAGCATGAACCGGTATCTCATTAGCTATATCATGATGTATAATTGGAAAAATCGGTGGCCAGTTTTTATCATCTGTGGAAACACCAGCTGATGTACCATAACAAAAAAGAGGAATATTTAGTACTTTATCAGACCACTTAAAAGAAAGTAGAGTTAAACAGTTGCTTGTGCTCCAGTTCTCGGACTCTTACCTTGTGACACAGCATCTTCCCTTCGTTTTATATCCTGAAAATGAGGGAAAAAATAGAACAGAAGTTAAATAGAGAGCTCAAAACTCAAGTTGCAGTAATACCATAAGAGCATTATAATCTAGTGAATAAGAATTTATTTGAAGGAGAAAGAAACCAAGAGATTTATGCTTCTAAACAAGCCCCGAGTTGAAAACGACCTTTTCCCTTCTTTTAAGATCAGCTTCCCAAGCTGCAAGCTCCTTTTCTCTTTTCTTGGAATCCTGCAATTAACAAAATCAATAAAACAAAGTAACGGTCATCCCTTAAGTATTTATGCTATAGAAATGTAAAGGAACAGAAACTTCATTACATTCATTGTATCCAGAGGTATATCTACAGTAGCATCATGTTTTTGCCCAAAACCCAGAGGTTCGGATGCCAGTGGTCGTGCAGGAGCGACAACACCACCATTCTGCAATGACACTCGAATAAGTAAAAACACTAAACAGCACAGTCTAGTATATTTAAGTTTAATGCACACCAAAAGACGACAAAGTAAGACAAGGGAAACATCAGTAGCAACTAGCAAGAGATATGAATCATGCCAAATAAGCATTAATTGTCCAAATAACAGCATTTAACATGGTGTTAAACTATAAACGTGACTTAGTGTGTATCACCGTTATTACATACAGGGAAGGACCGAGGGGTGCTATGGGCAGTCGAACCCCTGAAAATTTCGAATTCCCATATAAAATTACGCATCCGTCCCTAATTACAATTTACATAGATGGTCTCACAGTAAACAATGAAGAAATAGGCCCGCATTCAGTATAAATTAAACTTCTATGGTCCATATATATTATTAAGAAAAAAACATTTAATTTATATTACATTTTGAGATTCGAAACTAAAATCCACCTAAAAAACTATACACTGAAAGTTTCAGCTGCTAAATCATATAGTTTTTTTTTTCATTGATTACAACAAAAGCAAAAAATCAACAATTAGAAGCCATTTCATCACCGAAATGTTAGCAAGGAGAGTTTTCGGATCCGGTATTCTCGAAACCTAATTCCCAAACTACCCTTGAGAAGTTGAGAAAGCGACTACCGCGCATATAAAACAGAAGAAATATCCAGATCTGAAATAGGCAAAAAAGGGAAATTAGAATAGTAAAAAGGAAACACGATACCGAAAATGGATTGACTTCTTCTTCATCGAAAGGGTTAGGATCGTGGTGGCGATTCATAGTCTCTTCTCTCTCTCTGTTTCAGATCCAAAATTCTCTCCAAAGTTAGGCCAGTTTTTGTTGAGACTTGAGATAGTGAACCACTACTTTCTTTTTTTGTAAATCGGCTTGGGAGTGACGCGGGATATTGTGTGGATTTCGATATTGGTCCTTTGCATTTTGAAATATTTACGAGTTTGGACTTGCTATTGGTAGACGCTAGACAGGGGGTAACCGACTCTCTCTAGTGGTTGTACGTGGCAATACCACGTGTTTCCAGCTTACGCAGGGGTCCGTCGGTTCCCTTTTCATTTTCCTCTCAATAAAAGAAAGGTTTATTATCCTACACGTGGCGGTGAAATTTTTTGTTTTCACAAGCACTTTAATTTTAAGGTTTAAAATTTTTAGTGTATAACTTTAAAATTTATGCTTTATGGTTAGATTTTAGGATTTAAAGCTTTATTATCCCATACACGCTGTGGAAATTTTTGTTCTCACAAACACTTTAATTTTAGGATTTAAGAGTTTTAATATAAGGGTTTAGAATTTAGAGTTTATAGTTAGGGTTTAAGTTGTAAGGTAATATGGGTAGAGATTTAAGTTTTAACCTATAAACTTTAAATTTTAACCATAAACCCAAAATTTTATTAACAACCCTTAAATTCAAAATACTACACTTAAATTTCTAAACATTAAACCCTAAATAAAGTTCATAACCCCTAAAATTAAGTCGCTTGTATAAAGAAAATTTCATAAGTACTTGTGTATATACCTTAAAAGAAAATGTAAAAATATCTATATTATATTTAAATATTTGTTTAATTATGTTATTGTTTTAAGGGATTTTCAATTCAGTTAATACATTATTAAAAAAATAATTTTGTAATTTACTATCGGTAGTACTATATAAATATTTTAAATTTCTACACTTTTATATATTATTAAATAGAATAATTAGAATTTATTATATAATAATCAAATATATGACCTATAAATTCATATGTAAATTCTTTACCACTCATGTATTTTTAAAAATTCATTTCCTTGTTACTTACGGATGATAACGGGGAAATTTGCTCCTATTTAATTTTGAAATAACTTAAAAAAGAAGAAAGGGTGATAACTTAACAAAGGTTTTTTTTTTACATAACTTAACAAAGGTAATTTTGAATATGCACAATAGAAGCGACTACATAAGAGCTCCAAGAAAAAAGGACCTCAAAAGTTCAATACTTGTAAGAAAAAATAAAAAGATTAATTTAGAATTAGTGAGAAAGCAAAATATTATTGTATTTTATAAAATTTAAATTTTATTATACTCGTTTTTAATTCAAAAATCAATTTACACCATACATAATGTCACGGGGTTAGAGTCTTGGCCCAGGGACATCTCCCCCGTGCGGCACCTCAGGGCTCTTACCACCCCGAGGTTCAGCCTTTTACACCACGATGCTTACTGGTTTCGCCCTCCCATGGGCTCATCAGGGAAGCGGGGACAGCTCCCGACCAGTGTGGTGCCTAACCAGCACGCCCGTCCGAGGACTGGACGGCTGCACGGCACGTACTACACCCTTATTGCTATCCCGCATCTCGCATTAAGCACATCCAGCAAGCATATCGTCACGGTCTCGTCTATCACGCGAATAGGACCGTGACAATCTCCCCCACTCAATTCATGCACGACCTCGTGCATGGGGAGAAAACTCTTTCCCTCTTCTATGAGGAATTAGCCCAGATCTCGTGTGCAATTCCCTGCCTGCTCGCCCTCTTCACTGAGGGTACCGACACATGCGGCTACGAGTGCTTGGCGAACTTTCGCTGCGACTTCCTGCCTACCCGACCTCGTCTCAATCTCTTTATAGAGGACCCACTTACGAACACCTTCTCTCTTAGGGTGCGAGGCACATCCTCGTCCACTTGACTCGCTACGCAGTACAATGAGCGCTTGGTAAGCTCACAGTTAGCACACAGTCCTGCTCTGATACCATCTGCCACGAGATCAGAGTCTTGGCGCAGGGACATCTCTCCCGTGGGGCACCTCATGGCTCTTACCAGCCCGAGATTCAGCCTTTTACACCACGATGCTTATTGGTTTCGCCCTCCCATGGGCTCATCAGGGAAGCGGTGATAGCTCCCGACCAGTGTGGTGCCTAACCAACACGCCCGTCCGAGGACTGGACGACTGCACGGCACATACTACACCCTTATTGCTATCCCGCATCCCGCATTAAGCACAACCAGCAAGCATCTCGTCACGGTCTCGCCTATCACGCGAATAGGACCGTGACAATAACAAACTAACAAATTAAATAATATTTGTTTTCCAAAAGAATTAAATATTTTATTCTAATAAATTATATATAATATTTTTAAATCTTTAAACCACCTTAGTAAATTAGTAGTGCAAATTCAGGCTTTTTCCTTTGCAGAACTCGTATGATTAAATTAAAAGCCATTCGTTGAGTTTTTTTTAATTACATTAAATATTTAATTTGGAAAGCATATGGAGTAAAACAAAATTTTTATCATTGATTTACGAGCTGAGTAGGGGTGCTAATTGAGCAGCTTACAATTAATTCGAGCTCGACTCAGTTAAAATTTGGTTAACGTTCGATTTAAACTGACTCGACTCAAATTCGAGTTAAACTTGAGATTTTAGCGAGTCAAGTCAAGCAAAGCTCAACTCGACTCGATAAGTTCGTGAGCATCTCGTTATTTTTTTCATAATTTTTTTTATGATTTTTTAGTTGTTACCTTAAAAAATTATGTTCAAAGAAGTTTAAATGTTGGTTGAAAATTTATAAAAGTTTAGTGACTTAATGAGTAATTTACCCATAAAATATATGGTTTCAAATTTTCAAATGTTTTGTATTTTCCACAAATTCAAAAAATTAATTGGTATTAATAACAAATTAAATTAAAATAATTAGTCTTTTATATTTTTATTAAAGTCTATTTTTATTTTATTATTACTTTATGTATAAAAGTAAAAGAGGGGGAAAATATTAAGTTCTTATATAAAAAATACGACTGAAAGTTAAAACCTCGGAATTTTAAGATATTATCTCTTTTATTATTCATTGAAGATGGTTGAGAAACTAAAAAGTTTTTTTTTCTCTGAATTGTATGTTTATATTAAGCTCTAATAGGATCACTAGATTTTATCTATATTTAAAAAATAAGGTAAATATTTTAGCGAGCTTAACGAGCAATGACTCGAGTCGAGCAACGAGCTTTTTTAACAAACACGAGTCGAGCAATTTTTTGTCGAGCTTAACGAGCAATCAGTCGAGTCAAACAACAAGATTTTTTAACGAGCACAAGTCAAACACTACTCAACTCGCTCGATAAGCACCCCTAGAGATGAGTTTAGGGGTGGGAATCGGTCGATTCAGGGGACAGATTTACATTCCCCACTCCGTCCCCAACACTTGCAGGTACAGTTTTGGTAATCCCCGTTACATGCTTCGGTGAATTTTTCGTCCCTATCCCTATACCAATCGGATCCCCACGGTATTCCGGGAATCTCCATCCCCAAAAGTTAAACAAAATTTACTATTTTACTAACTAAAATATATGGCCGATTTCTATTTACGTATCATATACTCAATACACTTAAATATATTGTTGAAGGAAAACACAGTTTTTATGTAAAATGAACAACATAAATAAAAGATAAATATATTATATAATTAATAAAAAAGGTAAATTACTAGAGAGGTTACCCGAGCTTAATAAGGTTTAAACAAAAGACACAAATATATTGATAATAAGATAATAGGTAATTAGGTATACATCTAAATGAGAGTTAATTCTATATATTTTAAAAATTTTGTAAAATATGAGGGATTCTTGTGGATATTTTTTGGGATCCCCACAATTATATATATGGTTACAGTTCGGATATAGCAATCTCTGTCCCCATCCCCATTTGATCTTCGATGATAAAACTTTTCCCATCTATGTCCCCGTGGGTGAAGATTTCGATTATTCCCCATTCCCGTCGGTTCGAATCCCCACAATTTTTAGATATTCCCCACTCAATTTTCACCCCTAGCTGAGTTATTCATCACTTATCTTATAAACAGAACTACAATATTTTTATTTTTATATAATCATGTATGCTAGATATATTGATTAATCTAAATTAGATATTACAAAAATTATAAGAGCTATTTTTTAGTTCAGTTTGTTACAAAACATCAAAATTTAAACCATTTCGGATGTTTTTTTACCCCTTAAAGAAATGTGGTCGAATGATGGAAGATGGGATATCGGCCAATTTCAACATTACTTTGAGAAAGAGGTGATCGATCAAATTATGGCCGTTCGAGGTCCAGTGGAGGGCGGATTAGCTGATTCACCGGGATGGAGATGGGCGGATAATTTAGCTTTTACGGTTAAATCCGCGTATGAGGTAAATCAATCGTATGATACGACTTCACGGCATGATGTGTGGCGTGCGTTGAAAAAATTCCAAGGTCCTCAACGTATTAAGTGCTTTCTTTGGTTGATTTGCAAGGGGCGATTGTTAACCAATTGCGAGCGTGTTCGTCGTCACATGACGGAAGAGGCGATGTGTTCTATGTGTGGGGCATGTGAGGAAGATGTTGAACATATTTTCCGTCGTTGCCCGATAGCTCAATCGGTGTGGAGAGATCTGATTCCGACAGCGCATATGGGTCGTTTCTGTAGTGGATCGCTTCCGGAGTGGGTGCTTGCGAACTTGAGGCTGGACGCTGCTGCTATGTGGGGTGGTATGGAGCGATGGGATTTAATGTTTGGGGCCGTGTTGTGGCAGCTGTGGACGGCTCGTAACCATGCGATTTTCCGCAGCGAATACTGCACACCAGAGGGGATTATTGCGGCCAGCAGGAGGCTGGTTCAAGAGACCCTAAAGGCCTTGTCGAGCGCTCGGGTTCTGCGAGAGAATGGTCCGCTGAAAAGCCAGGTTTCACGACGGTGGCTGCCGCCGTCCCAAGGGACTTGGAAGTTGAATGTTGATGGTGCATGCGACAGTGCCTCTTCCTTAGCTTCGTGTGGCGGTATCCTACGCGACAGCACGTGAATGTGGGGTGGTGGATTCACGAAGTTCATTGGTAGATGCCGTGCTATAGAGGCGGTATATTGGGCGATTTATGAAGGTTTATTATATGCGGTGCGTTGCAATATTGACAAGATTATTGTGGAGTCGGATTGTTTGGACGCTTTGCGTACGTTGGGTAAGGATAATGCTAGGAGTGGTCCTTCAACGATGGTGTGTGCTATACGGGATCTTATTCCTCACTTCCAGATGATTGAGTTTCGTCATGTTTGTCGGGAGGCTAACCATGTTGCTGATACATTGGCTAAGTTAGGGCCGTGGCATGGATATGAAGCGACGTACTTTGGTTCCCCACCGGATGCGGTGTTAAGGTTGCTACATGATGATTTACCGATGTTGGGTTAATGTTTCTTGTTTTCTATGACTTGTTATTGATGTAATGCTATGGCGAGTACTCTTTTCCTCCATTTAGGTTTAGGGAGGTTTTTAATGAGGCTCGTCATGGTATTTTTCCCTTTTAATAAAAAAAAAACATCAAAATTTAAATATTATTTTTAAGATATTTAATATATTGGCTGAATTAAATGAATATTTTCTTTTCAGAAATTAATTAGAAAAAACAACCTCATTGAAGATTATATAAAAAATACCCATTTCAACCTAAGTAAGATAAACTCCTGTTTAGTAAAAAAGTAAGTTTCAAACTCATGTTTAGTTTAAAGAGAATTCTGTATAAAAAAATTAAATAAATTATTTTTTCATTTTTTACCCACTTAGTAGATAATTTTAATCGATATTATTATTTTAGATAATTCTGAAAAGGAGAATATTTATTTAGTTTTACCAAATATATCAATCTCTATATAAATTGATAATTAGTGCAATGTGTCATATGGCGGCACGCGCTTTGCAAAACTAAAACCCTAATATAAAATCTTAACTTCCCACCTTATGAATCTTTGGGTTTGGTTCTCTTCTTGGTAGCGCAGTTTGAAAAAGGAAATGACTCCCTCAACAGAACCACTATCCCCAGAAAATACGGGAAATCAAGCATTCAAAATCAAGAAAAAGAACAGGAACAAATCATCACAATCCGACGATCAAGTTGAAGAAAATGCTAGGCAGAGTCACCAAGAAAACGAGGTAATTGAGCAAAAAAAGAGCAAGAAAGACAAGAAAAGGAGAAAGGAAGAACGAGAAAACAACGGACGAGGTGAATCCGAGGAAGTGAATCACGATGAAAGCGGTGCGGAGTCTAAGAAGAAGAAAAAGAAGAAGAACAAAAAGCAGAAGCAAAAGGAAGAAAATGGGGAATTTAATGAAATCCCGAACGGAAAAGAGGTCTCAATTCAATTTGATGGGAAGGAAAAGGTGGTTGTCAGCGGAAAGAATGCTGAAGATGCAAAATACGCGCCCTTGAAATCATTTGCTAATTCTAATTTACCAAAAAATGTTTTGGATTGCTGCAAGAATTTTAGTAGCCCATCTCCTATTCAAGCTCACGCATGGCCCTTTTTATTGGATGGCCGTGATTTTATTGGAATTGCAAAAACTGGGTCAGGTACTTTGTTTTTGTGCCGCATATCGCAAAATTTGACATTATGAAGGTTTTACTATCCCCGTTTACATGTTATGATGAATCTATGTTGATTTGTTTCATTGTGGAATCAGGCAAGACTTTGGCATTTGGCGTGCCGGCAATGGTGCATGTATTGAGCAAGCGAAATGGTAAATCATCAAAAGGGAGGAATCCGCTTTGCCTTGTGCTTTCCCCTACTAGAGAGCTGGCTGAACAAGTATGGATTTAGCTATTTGTACTTGGTATATGCAGAACTTCCATTTTCGAATACGTGATGATAGTGCATAATATCTATTAAGCCTTTAGTTTAACCGGTCTTGGGCTTCATCTTCTGGTGACAGATATTTAACGTTTTGTGTAATGCTGGCCAAGCATGTGATGTCGAATCTGTTTGTTTGTATGGGGGAACATCTAAAGGACCTCAGATTTCTGCTTTAAAGTCTGGTGTTGTAAGTTAATTTACTTCATTTCTCTATTCTATTATTTACATGTGAGTGTGTGCATTAGTATTTTTGGTTAACATGTTCCTTTTACCATATGCATCTTTTTTTTATCTTGTTTTGGTTCACATGTTCTTTTAACTGGTGTGCAAGGGCAGTGAACTGTTTAATTTATTAAAATCCTATAGATTTGTTATTCCGTATATTTTTCTTTCGAAAGGATGGTATGTTTCAAATGGGTGTTAAGGTGTTTAATCTTTAGCCATGCTGCAATGTGAGTATGTGACTCAGCTAGTGAACTTTTGAATATGGTAGTGGAATCGAAAGATTTTGTTTAGTTTTCTGGTTGAGTGTTAGTCTGTTAGATACTTGGAACTTTCTGGTATCATGATTTCAATTGATTATGTAAAAGGTGTGGGATGTGTGGTTAGCAATCAGCTAGTGAACTTTTGAATGGTAGTGGGATCAGAAGATTTTGTTTAGTTTTCCGGTTGAGTGTTAGATACTTGGGACTTTCTGGTATCACGATTTCAATTGATTATGTAAAAGGTGTGGAATGCGTGGTTAGCAATTAGATGTGGACTGTGTGGTTAGCAGTTGGATGCTTTATTGTGGTTGTTAAATTAAATTTATTGATTTTTCTTGTTTTGAATAAATTTATGCTGCTAGCACATTTTAGGGTTGGTGTTTCTACTTTTTTCGTGTGTATAAACGTTTTATATTGGCTAATGGCAAATGGATTTTGCTGTGAACTTAGGATATAGTCATTGGGACACCTGGTCGTTTGAAGGATTTGATGAATATGGAGGTGTGTCAGCTTAATGAGGTATCTTTTGTGGTAAGTGAATGCTCCTTCATAGTCAAAATTATTCAATGGTTTCTGTGTCAACTTTATTTATTATCCCATGGTTGGCCAGTAAGTGCTGTTTTATGTGTAATTGAATGTGTACTATAATCAGGACAATTGGTTCAATTTCTTTGCTATAGTTGCTAGTTTTTTTTCCCTTCCATTAGAGCTCTTTGATTAATGCTTGATTCATCTTTTATATAACCCATTTCTTGAATAGATGGAGTATGTAAATACTGAGGAAAAAAGTGAATTGATATTCTGTAGGTCCTAGATGAAGCTGATCGAATGCTTGACATGGGATTTGAAGAGGATGTTCGCTTTATATTGGGAAAGACATCTTCTGGTATGCATCATTTGTCGTGGTTGATACATTGGAATTTTATACTCCTGGAAGATGTTTACGTTAAAGCTTTTACTGATGCTTGAGCTTTTAGGGTTGATAATCCCTATTGAGTAAATGCTACTAACTATTGATCATGTCAAGTTCGATCAAGCTAAGAAACATTGTTCTGTATCTTTGTAGAATAATACGTGAGCAATTAAGTTAGATATTCTCAGTTCTCTTTTATCATTTGCAGCTCGTCAGATGGTAATGTTCAGTGCTACGTGGCCTGCCGCAGTTCACCGGTTAGCTCAAGAGTACATGGACCCTAATCCTGTTAAGGTAATTATCTTCATGCATGATGCCATTTTCATAATTTCTTATTTATTTGGTAAAGTAATGATTTTGTTTTCAGGTTGTGATTGGGTCAGAAGATTTAGCTGCCAACCATGATGTTATGCAGATAGTTGAGGTCTGATTTTACTTAACAGTTAAACCATCTTTCATATTAATTATTGTGTGTGTGTGTGTGTGTATACACACACAAATCATTGCTTTTGTTAACAATTTGTTTCCATACGTAGGTTTTGGATGATCGTGCACGTTATGAGCGTTTGATTGCTTTGCTCAAGAAGTACCATGAATCTCAGAGGTAGTTGATCTCGCATCTATTGAATTGTTACAATTCTCTTTTTTATTCTTCCAGTTGGAGATTGCTCTGACAAGAATGTGATTTTGTTTTCTCTTTAGATAATTTTGTATGAAATTGTATTGTAGTCTGCAAATAGATTATTCATATAAAGAAAGGGTGGGGTGGGGGGCCTAGAAAATATGGGAGCAAACATAAAGTGTCCTTAAAATTTCATCAGATTAGCCATCCAAGAAATCCTTATGATATCTAGTAGATTATGAATATTGATTTATCTAATAGGCTTTGTTATTATTTTATTATTTCATTTTGTTGGCATTAACCTTATAGGGGTAATAAGCCCATACTGTTACTTTAAGTTAACTAGACTTGTATTATTCTGTTATTTTTTTTTATTTTTACTTCTAGTAATTCTACATTTGTTGAGTCTTGACATAGAGGTTTTTATTTCAATCAGGAACAGAGTGTTGGTATTTGTCTTGTACCAGGCAGAAGCTGATCGTATTGAAAATATGCTTAAGAGAAGGTAAATTTTACTTTCCTTGTCTTATTGAATATAAATAAATTTGTAATATCTCTTCATTGGCTAAATAGAATAGGCAGCATTTAAAATTTGCACTTAGTTCTTTAAAATAGTTTTAACGTTAAATAAATAAGCTTGAAGATCCATTCCTTATTTAAATTAAAATATCCCCTTGAACTTTGATATTGTTATAGATCTCGACATAATTTTTGACTTTAAATTAAGCGCTTGAGCTATTTAAAATCTGCAAGAATGGTAATCAATCTAATTTGATGATGTTAGTCCAACATGTCATTGGCATGAATTCATGTGATTTTGAGTTGAGCAATTAAATATATCATGAGAATTGCTTGATGGTTCAAGCTGGTTGGGTTTAAAAGTTCAAAACCAGCCATGCATATGTAATTGCATCAGAATTTTAACTAGCCTTTTATTTCAACTTCATACTTCTGTTAGTTCATTTTGTTTTATTTTTTTTTTCTAGTGGCTGGAATGTTGTTTCTATACATGGTCGCAAAGCACAAAGTGATCGCACTAAGGCTCTATCATTATTCAAGAAAGGAAGCTGTCCTTTGATGGTATACTCCTGCAAATTATATATTTTGTTTTTAAATGATTGTTACAACTTTCTGCTGAAAGCCAAGGTGTGGAACATTTGTTGGATCTCTAGACTAGATTGCAGTACTACTATGATCCAAACAGATAAAAAAACAAAAACACAGTTGGGGCCTGGGGGTTCATGTCAAGTTTACCCAGTGTTGTTTTTATGTTGATTGTCTGTAGGTGTTCGCAAAATTTGATGGGTAAAACTTGATTACTTTCTTCAGGCACTTGTGTGATTAATGTAAATAAATATTTGAATTTCTCTAGGCGTATTGATTAATGCAAATAAATATTTTGATACTTATTAACACCATGTGATTCAGGTAGCTACAGATGTGGCTGCTAGGGGATTGGATATTCCAGATGTTGAAGTAGTGATCAATTATAGTTTTCCTCTCACTACAGAGGATTATGTACACCGGATAGGGAGGACTGGAAGGGCTGGTAGGAAGGGGGTTGCTCACACATTTTTCACTCAGCAGAATAAGGTAAACTAAATACAAATCTATTTTACATTCTTAAATTAAGCAAGTTGGTTTTGATAAAGGATATTGGTGAATGGAATATGGTCGATTTTATTTCTTTCAAGTAGTGACAAGTTTATGGCAGGGACTTGCCGGAGAACTGGTAAATGTTCTCAAAGAAGCTGGGCAGGTTGTACCACCTGCACTGTTGAAATTTGGAACTCATGTGAAGAAGAAGGTTTGTTTTTCACTCCACTCCCTTTCTCTCTCTCTTTTGCATGCATCCCTGTATACGTTCATATTTTAGTTTGTGGTTTTATGGTATGTCTTGTGACCTCTTCTATGAGTGAATGGCTGAAATGCATGTTTGAGATCATTTTGTTACCCGTCTTAATACAGGAGTCAAAGCTATATGGGGCTCACTTCAAGGAAATTGCTGCTGATGCTCCAAAGGCTAAAAAGATAACATTTGACGACTCAGATGATGAAAACTGATGCACATGGCTGCAGTAAAATATGTAGAATTGATTATAGAACTGTTTGACTATCTATAATTTCCCACCATATTTATTAACTTTTTTACCATTTTTGTTTAGCAGAAATTGATCCGAATATATGCCATTCATTGTGCTGGTGGTATGGAAAGTGTAAAACCTATATTTGCTTATTTTCATTGAATGGCGGTCTTGTTAAAAGTAAGAGCCTCATCTATAAAAAAATAGGGAAGTTGGAATTGATTTACATTTTGTATTCATATGCCAATGAATTGCAGTTTCCATTATGGTCAACTACTAAGAAGACATACCGGCCATTGTTATTACAGGGATATGGTCACATTCAAGGCAGGAAGTTATCTCTTACCGGGTAAGCTGAAGTTTATATATAAAATATGTTAAAATAGAGTAAAATTCAGTGAAAAACTCTCTTACTTTCTTTGTATTTGATGCCTACATATATACAGCTTATATCCTTAAGCTAGGAAACTCATAAGTTAGGAAAGATACTAATTCTAGTAAAGATAAAATCCCTTTAAGTTAGGAATTGTGACAACTAACAAGAATCTACAGGATTCCATCTATCTACACATAATCTCCCTAATTTACAAGAATATTTCCTGACACTCCCCCTCAAGCTGGGGAATGGATATCTTCCATCTTCAGCTTGCTTGTTAACTTCTGGAACAACTTCCCAGGTAGCCCTTTGGTCCTTCCCACTTAACTTTTAAGTCCTCCAAAACAATCTTCAGCCACAATAATTCACAAATCCCAAGAGCCATGGCTCTAAACTCGGCTTCTGCACTGGACCTAGCTACAACATTCTGCTTTTTGCTTCTCCAGGTCACTAAATTTCCTCCCAAAAAGTGCAATATCCTGATGTTGATCTTCGATCAACTAAGGACCCTGCATAATCTGCATCAGTATAAGCTTCCAAAGTCAACTTTCCCCCCTTTTTAAATAAAATTCCTCTACCTGGTGTGCCCTTTAAATACTGCAGAATTTGAGTTACTGCTCTTTGATGTGATTCTTTAGGATTGTGCATAAATTGGCTTACCACACCGACTGCATAGGCAATGTCTGGTCGAGTGCGTGCTAAGTAAATTAATCTGCCCACAAGTCTCTGATAGGAACTTCTGTCCACAGCTGCATCCTCTGTTGTATCTCCAAGCTTATGATTAGCTTCTATTGGTGTTTCTGCTGGTCTGCACCCTAATTTGCCAGTTTCTGTCAGCAAGTCTAGGGTGTATTTTTGTTGAGATATAAAGATTCCTTGCTTTGAATATGCCACTTCAATGCCAAGGAAGTATTTCAGTCTTCCAAGATCTTTGACCTCAAACTCTTTGACCAGACATTTCTTCAAGTTATCAATTTCTCTTGAATCATTTTCTGTGACTATGATGTCATCTACATAGACCAGTAAAGCAACAACCCCCCCTGAAAAATGCTTCACAAATAGGGTGTGATCTCCCTGACTTTGTTTGTATCCCAGCTTCAACATCACTTTTGTAAATCTTCCAAACCAAGCCCTTGGTGATTGTTTTAATCCATACATAGCCTTTTTTAATTTGCACACAGTTTGTTCACTATTTGGACTAAATCCAGGTGGGATGTCCATGTATACTTCCTCCTCAAGATCTCCATGCAAAAAAGCATTCTTGATGTCATACTGTTGTAATCTCCATCCTTGATTGGCAGCCAATGACAATAAAATCCTCACAGTATTCATTTTTGCTACAGGGGCAAATGTCTCCACGTAATCTATTCCATAGGTTTGAGAATACCCCTTAGCCACTAACCTTGCTTTATATCTCTCCAAAGATCCATCCGAATTGTACTTAACTGTAAACACCCATCTACACCCCACTGTTTTCTTTCCTTCTGGCAGCTTTACCAAGTCCCATGTTTCATTCTTCTTTAGTGCCTCCATTTCAACCTGCATAGCTTGTTTCCAATTCTCATTATCTAAAGCCTCGAAAACAGTTTTAGGAATGGCAATAGTATTTAGGCTAGTAAGGAAGGCTTTATGATTGGGAGATAAATTTTTATAGGACATAAATAAGTAAAGGGGATTTTTTGTGGTACAAGTCCTTTTTCCTTTCCTAATTGCAATGGGAAACTCAAAATCTCTGTGATCAGAATCAGAATTAGAAATTTCAGTAGTATTTGAATCAAGGATGGGTTCAATAATTACCTCAGTTTGTATAGGAGAAGGAGGAGATGATTGAGCCTGCATTGGTACCCTTTTTCTCGAGAAGACCTGTAGAGGACGAGTAGTGTTCTGAATTCCTGTTCGAGGTGTAGTGGGTTTAGGTTGGAGGATAATATGTTGGTCAACAACTGGTTGAAAAGGTGGCTGTACAGATTGATCAATTTGGACAGGCTGGGCAGAATCAATTTGGACAGATTGGTCAATTTGGGCAGAATCAATTTGGACAGATTGATCAATTTGGACAGGCTGGGCAGAATCAATTTGGACAGATTGGTCAATTTGGGCAGAATCAATTTGGACAGACTGTTGCTGATCATTAAAAAAAGGTTGAAGAAGGAAATGATCCATGTCCTTATCTTCCCTAAATAAAATCTCCCCTTGAAGATAAGGGCGAGTAAAATAATTTTCATTCTCAACAAAAGTGACATCAACAGAAACAAAATATTTCCTTGTAGGTGGATGATAACACTTATAACCTTTCTGAGTGGATGAGTATCCTACAAAAATGCACTTTAAAGCTCTTGGATCAAGCTTACCCCTATTCTGAGAGTGGATATGAACAAAGGCAACACAACCAAAAATTTTGGGTTTAAGATGAAGAGAGGGACTAAAATTAGGATAGAAACTGGTTAAAAGTTGGATAGGACTTTGGAAATCAAGAACTTGAGTAGGTAATCTGTTTATCATATGGGTGGCAGTTAACACAGCTTCCCCCCAATACTGTTTAGGAACATTTTTTTGAAATAAAAGAGCTCTTGTGACTTGAAGAACATGGCTATTTTTCCTTTCTGCTATACCATTCTGTTGAGGGGTGTTTACACAAGAAGATTCATGGATGATCCCTTTTTCTTTGAAAAAAGAGTTTAAAACTTGATTGAAGTAGTCTTTAGCATTGTCAGACCTAAAACGTTTTATATCTGCCCCAAACTGGTTTTTAACCATGGTGTGAAAAGTCTTAAAAGTAAGGCTGACATCAGATTTTTGTTTTAGAAGGAATATCCATGACACCCGAGTACAGTCATCTATAACCGTAACAAACCACCGAGCACCAGAAATATTTGAAACAATTGATGGTCCCCAAACATCACTATGAATGAGAGTAAATAGGGTAGAAACCCTTTTATTGCTTATGGGAAAGGAGGTGCGTTTGTGTTTAGCAAGCTCACATATATCACAATGAAAATTTTCATTATTTAAAGACTTAAACAAGGAAGGAAACATGAGCTTTAAGACTTTAAAAGAAGGGTGACCAAGGCGGAGGTGATGAAGCCATATCTGTCCTTTATTGGTTTTTGGTTCTGATGCTAAGGAAAAAAGTGAAGAGTTCAAAACACGGACTTGTCCACCGGGATCTTCAAGATAATATAAACCATTTACTTCTCTAGCACGCCCAATCATCTTCCTCGTTCCTGGTTCCTGGAACACACATTGAGTTGGGTAAAAAAGAACACAACAATTAGTGTCTTTAGTAATTTTTTGGATGGACAGAAGATTAGTGAATAACTTAGGCACATGGAGGACATTTTTAAGAGTAAGGTTGTTATTTATAACAATATCTCCTTGACCAGCCACAGTTATCTCACTTCCATCCGCAACAGTTATTTTCTTATTACTAGGACAAGGGGTATAATTGGTAAATTTGAAGGATGAATTGGTCATATGGTCTGTAGCTCCTGAGTCGATTACCCAGGGACTTTGAGCAGGAAAATTCGAGACTTTAGATTTCTGAGAAGAAGATATACCTGAGAAGGCCAAGCTACATGTACCTGTGGAGGAGGGCTTTTCTAGAGATCCCAGCAAGTTCTTTAATTTTTCTATCTCCTCTCTGTTGAATTCAAAGGACTGTTCTTGAGGATCATCAGTCATCTGTTTGGTGTTGTATGCTCTCCCTTGTCCTTTTGATGGTCCTTCTCTTTCATAAACAAATTTACTTGTTGTTTGTGGCTTCCCATGAAGTTTCCAGCACCTTTCTTTTGTATGGCGAGACTTCTTGCAATAGGTACACCATAGAGAGTCTCTATTTGCTGGCTTAGTTCCTTCTGATCTATTCTCTTTAATTCCCTGCTGATCCAGATTCAATTTTCCCTCAATTATAGCTCTTGTGGCAAGTGCTGAGCTCTCCCCTTGATTGTTCTCAATCATGACTCCTCTTCTTCCTTCCTCAGCTCGAATGGTGGCAATAACTTCATTTAGTGAGGGCAAGTCCTCTTTTCCAAGAATCTGGACTCTTACTGCATCAAACTCAACATTTAGTCCAGCCAGAAAATCATAAATTCTTTCTTTTTCAACAAACCTTTTCAGGACTGCTGCATCCTCACTACACTTCATTTTGATGCACTGGTAGTGATCCATTTCCTGCCACAGATTTTACAACAAGTTGGAATACTCTGTGATGGATTTGCCTCCCTGTTTTGTGGATGCAATTTTGGTCTTGATTTCATATATTTGAGCAGCATCTTTGACCTTCGAGTAAGTTTGTTTGATAGCCTCCCATATCTCTTGGGCTGTATTGAGAAACATACAAGTATCACTGATTTCTGGTAGCATTGAGTTCCATAGCCAGGACATCACTAGTGAATCCTGTTCATCCCAAGCATGAAATTGAGGATCTCCCTCCTTTGGTCCGGTTCCAAGAAGATGACTTAGCTTTCCTCTTCCCTTTAAAAAGGTACGAACCAACTGAGACCATTTAAGATAGTTCTTTCTATTCAACCTATAGGCAGATTGTATGTTCTGCAAGTCTTCTGTCTGAGAATGACTTCCTTCACTCACTGTAACTCCTTGCATAGTCTCAGTAACATCACCCACGTCGACCATTTTAATTATTGGATGAAAAAAGGGATACTCACAGGAAGGTGGTTGAAGAAAGAAATATTAAAAAATGGAGACTGACAGGATTAAAAAAAAGCTTAATAAGGCTCTGACACCATGTTAAAATAGAGTAAAATTCAGTGAAAAACTCTCTTACTTTCTTTGTATTTGATGCCTACATATATACAGCTTATATCCTTAAGCTAGGAAACTCATAAGTTAGGAAAGATACTAATTCTAGTAAAGATAAAATCCCTTTAAGTTAGGGATTGTGACAACTAACAAGAATCTACAGGATTCCATCTATCTACACATAATCTCCCTAATTTACAAGAATATTTCCTGACAAAATATGCAAAAGCATTGCGAGAAAATTTGAAGCATTTATAGGCTGCTAAAATTCTCAGGGATGTCGTTTATCTGTAAAATTAAAGGCAAGTTGCAGCTCTTTGTTGCCTTGTTCTGCAATCTAAGCAACTGCTTATGGAGTTAGTTTGAATCGTTCTTAGAGTTGATTTACTACAAAGATTCTGTGGTAGGAACATAGTGTTGAATGTTGAAATTATTGATGAACTTGATTCCTTCTGAGTTACTCAGATAAGTAATTGGATTAAGAAAATGACAGGTTTCCTCAAATTTCTAATCCTAGTTACACGAGAAAGTTCAAGGACGATTGTTTTAGATAGCTCTTTTGCCTGGTACTTCATATAAGATAATGTGGCAATTGTCATAACTTTTCAGGCAAGTCGAGATGCATTCTTCCTGGTAGTTTCTCTTAGTGGGATATTCCAAGGAACTTTACTTCCCAAGTAGAAAATTGAAATTGTTTTTAACCCCCCCAACATTCATATCTTAAATAGATTATCAAGTATCCGATATAGTATATGAAGGTTCCTTGGAGCCTTTGTACGAAGCCCCTTTGAATAGAAGTTCTATACTAGATGTCTTGCATTCGGAATATGAAAGCTTGATATTGGACCGCTTCCAATGTACAAGGTATCAACTCCAGAATACGAGACATTTGTGAAGAACACCGTGGACTTCGTTAGAAATTATGTGCTGATGGTCTATCTCCCATGGTGTAGGCATTTGTGAAGAACACCGTGGACTTCTTTAGACTTGGCCTGGCACTTGGAGAAAGCTAGAAAGCCTGCAAGCTCACCAAACTTAGTAAAATCCATGGAGGATTTACCAGGGTAATTTGGGTGGTAAATGACTACTTATCACTTATATTATTTGAATATATTATTTAGATAATGTTGTGATATTTAGAGATTTTGAAAAGAGATAGAGTAGATCTCGACAGTCGATGTAATTTAAACTCTCTGAGTGTTCGTCGTTGTTCTTAAGTGTTCTTCATTGTTCTTGTTGCCAATCTATTTGTTGTTCTTTTATCAGCTTTCGCGTAGAACGATCTTGGTTTGAGGGCTTTAGAAGTGTTTGATCTTTTAAAGCAAGAATCTAGTTTTACTTGGGCGTTCAGGAGAACTTCGCCTAAGGTCGCATGATTTTGTTAGCAGGAGTCTAGCCTCGTGACAAGTGGATTTAGGCTTACTTAGTCGAACAAGGTTCCGAGAGTCGACTAAGGCTGCACATTCGAGTTAGCGAAAGTTTACGAACGTGACAAGTGATATCAGAACGAGTCGAGGGGACTTGCATTCGAGCCTAGTTGCAGTTGCAGTTAAGCTATGTGAGTATTTGCGTTCGAGCTAGTTAGAGTGATTGAGCTAGTTCGTGGAAAAGGAGTGAAGAGATGACAAAGCCAAGGAATGAGGCTTTCACACAAAAAGGCAAGGAGTGTCGTGGTGGGAACCAAGAGAAAGCAATGACAACGGGTTGGCAAAGTTGTTAGTCGGGAAGATGGACTCCATCAAGGAGAAAGTCATGACAAATGTTCAAGAAAAGCTTGATTCCTTATATAGAGAACTATGCCACACAGACGATTCCCTTTAAGAGGACTTGAAGAAAGTCTCAGCGTCGTTGGAGGAAAGGATCTATAGACTCAAGGAATCCGAAAGGGAGGCCAAGTGGATCCGAAGTGTTGTAAAGTCACGTCTTGAAAATTTAGAGTTCATAGAGGGTTAGTTTAATGATGTGAAGCAACATATCCTCAATGAGTTAAAGATAGTTCGAGAGAGTTGTGTTCGTGAAGCTGAGATGAGAGCTTTGTGGAAAGAGATGGATGGGCTCAAGAGTGAGTTGTTCAGTTGCAAGACCGCAATGAGTGAATCAAGTGTACTCAAGATCTTCTTAGAGGAGCTTAGACAGGGGCGAAGCTCACATTAGAGCAAGATGATGTCAAGAGGCTTGTAGAGATTATTAGTGTTGCCAAACCTCCGATTGAGTCAACCAAGCCCAGTTCGAAAGACAAGGGGAACGATGAATCTAAGTCTGTGTCGAAGAAGAAGTGGAGCAAGAAGTTGAAGTGCTACTTCTGTGATGGTCCTCATTTGATAAGGGGATGTCCCAAGAAGAACTGTTTTGCTGCCATGGTCAGGACAGTAGACGAGTTAAAGGGAGAAGTAGTGAGACTTGCGGCGATCAGGTGTGCCAGTGTCTCCAAGCCGAGAGAGAGTAATAGTTTGACTACAAGTGCCAAAGTAGTCAAGCCAGGGTCGAGACCTGGTGCGATAGCGAATGAGGAAGCTATCAAGCCGAGGGTGCAGAAGCAATTGGAGTGCTACGAAGAGTCCACCGACCATGTTCGTGGAAAGAACATGGCTTCAAAGACCACAATGAGAAGAAGGTCGAAGGGAAAGCTTTTTGAGGACGTTCTTGGGGAAAAGAGCATTATTTCAGAGGCTACAACTAAAAAAGGGCCGAAGGAAGAGCAAGCCGAGAGTGTTCGTGTGAAGAGCACTTCTTCAAAGACCACAATGAGAAAAGGGTCAAAGGGGGCCAAGCCAAAGAGGGACATAACTACCATTGAGATACAACTTATAGGCAAGGTTGGAAATGAGCGAAAGACTTCAAGTAAGAAGCGCGAATGCAACGGAAGCACCGATCTTCAAAGAAGAAGAGCGGATGCAGGAAGGAAGCACCGATCTTCAAAGAAGAAGAGCCGATGCAGGAAGGAAGCACCGAACTTTAAGTCAGAAGCGTAGATGCTACAAGGGGCAACAGATTTCGTGGAAGAAGGGCCGATGCGAGCAACGAACTTCAGTGAAGAAGGTTCGATGCAAAGGGGGCCAGACTTCGTGGAGAAAGACTGATTGGCCCATTTTAGAGTAGATGCGTCCGAGAGGAAGGTACATCTCAAACACATTCCTAGTGTTTTTAATTTTGATTTACCGTCTTTGATGAATGTAGGTTGAGTAAGATCTAGTCGTCGGTGTGAGAGAGCCAAAGATTGGAAGGAACCTTTTAGAGTTTTAAGGGGCAAGTCAGAGTTGTCGACGAATCTGGGAGTTCGATTTGTGTTCAATGTTGTGACAACTTCCAAGTCTTTGTCGCTGAATCAAGAGGATCCGAGTCAAGGCAAATCAAAGTTTGTAGGAGAAGGCTTCTATGATGGTGATGTACCGAGTGGTGTCTTAGCACGCGATTGCCCAAGGCAGTTTGAACCAAAGCAAGCAGTTCGTATGGGAGAATTGCACGAAGCTGGGGCATCAACGAGTAATTCGAGTGGAGCGACGAGGGCGTCACTAAGTTCAGTGGGGGGGGGAGAATTTCACAAACCAAATTATTGGGGCTGAGGCATTGGCACAAACATCAGGCAGAGAGGTTGTGCGCGTAGTGACAGGTTCGCCAAGACTATCAGACTTGGCCTGGCACTTGGAGAAAGCTAGAAAGCTTGCAAGCCCACGAGACTTAGTAAAATTCATGAAGAATTTACTAGGGTAATTTGGGTGGTAAATGTGATAAGCAATTCTACTTATCACTTATATTATTTGAATATATTATTTAGATAATGTTGTGATATTTAGAGATTTTGTAAAGAGAGAGTATATCTTGACGGTCGATGTAATTTAAACTGTACCGTTGGATCTGGAGGAGTTCAATTATAAATAGAGGCTCCCTAGCTCATTTGTAATCACTTCATCTCATTCCATTCATTCTCTTTGAGTAATACAAGAAACATTTACTCTAAATTCTTTGAGCGTTTGTCGTTGTTCTTAAGTGTTCTTGTTGCTAATCTCTTTCAGTTCTTTTATCAGCTTTCGCATAAAACAATCTTGCGTTTGAGGGCTTTAGAAGTGTTTGATCTTTTAAAGCGGAAATCCAGTTTGACTTAGGCGTTTGTCAGTAGAATTTTGCTTAAGGTCGCATGGTTTTGTTAGCAGGAGTCTATTCCCGTGACAAGTAGATTTAGGCTTACTTAGTCGAACAGAGTTCCGAGAGTCGACTAAGGCCGCACGTTCGAGTTAGCGAAAGTCTACGGACGTGACACAATGCATGGCATGACCGCTGAGGGGACACATTTCTTGGACAAAGTTGATGTAGCCTGGCATCAACAACAACAAAAAAGAAGTTTGTTGGATGGTTGATCGATGGTGGTACGACTGTAAAGTTATTTTAGCATTGGGGATGGGCGGATTGGGGAAAATGACATTGGCCAAACAAGTTTATGATGATTTAGAAGTGAAGTAACATTTACTAGTGCACGCTTGGATCACGGTTTGCCAATCTTTCAAATTGGAGTCTCTTTAAGGACATGGTTAAGCAACTCTTTAGAGTAAAGCAATCCCTGATGGAGTGGACACCATAAACAACTATCAACTCAAAACAATAATAAAAAAATTGGTTGCGGAAAAGAAGGTACCTGATTATTTTGGATGATGTGTGGCGCATAAACGAGTTGAATGCTATCATTTTTTTAAATAGTCTACAAGTGATTATAAGGTAGTATATGTTCATAGTTGGATGCTATAAAGTTTGCCTTGCCAGGTAACGATTGAGGCAGTTGGGTGATGCGCACTAAATGCCGACTTGGCCATTTCCTCTCGCATAGAAATTTGAAGGTGAAATGTACAATCAAGAGCCTTTGTCTCTTAAAGAGTCCTGGGCGTTATTTTGTAGGAAGACTTTTCGTGAAATCTGTTGTCCTCCCCACTAAGAGGATGTGAACAAATCTTGAAAAAATGTTCAGGGTTGCCTTTTACCATTGTAGCAATCAGTGGTGTTTTGGCTACGAAAAACAAGCGAAGAATAGATGAATAGGAAATGGTTGGGTGTAGTTTCGGAGTCGAAATCGATGCAATGATAAGCTTATAAATTTCAAGAAATTAAGGCTGTAAACGAGTTGAACGATTAACGAATCGTTCGGTGGGAAGTTCGTTTATTTATTAAACGAACGAACATGAATAAGATTTATTGTTCGTTTAATTAAATGAACGTACACGAACAAATGGCTCATTCGTTCATTTACGTTTGTGAACGTTCGATAATCCGTTTCGTCTATGTTCGTTTTTTATGTTCATTCAAATTTATTCACGTGTCTATTATATTTATTATTTTTGATAACAAAAATATTATATTTAATAAATTTTAAAAACATATATTAAAAATATGAAATAAAAAATTAAGAAAAACTCATTGTATGGAACTTCAGACTTTTTAAGAATGGTGGCAGAAACCCTAGATTGCGATATGAATGGTGTGAGGAGTTATTCGATGTCGCCATATGATTCGATCAGAATCTTTAATGGACGACCACTAGACGAGACGATTGACACTCAACAATTGGTTTAAGATGTAGAGGTATGACTCCTACGGTAGCAATAATAGATACAACAATGAATGGTGTTGAGAGTTCGGATGGTGTTTGTGAGAGTGCCTAGATGGTTGTGGTTGGGGATAAGACTGGCAAGGATTGCGTTTTTATAGAGATGGGTGGTTGTAACACATCTAACACTGTAAGGAGTGATGTAGAGATAGTTATGGGGGATGTTGCGGGAAAGGGCACTTATGCCGATATGGTGTCTAGGAAAGCCAAGATGGTAGCTGATGCTAGTGTTGGATTGGATGCCTTGGATGTTAAAATTACGGAGACGGAATATATTATTGATCGTACTGGACCATATCCATCAATTTGATTTGCAGGGACAGTTCATGAGCGAATTGACAAGAGCATGCGCCGTGCTGTTGTGGTACGATTATTGGGTCGCTCCATTGGATACAAGGTTTTATTCTCGAGAATTCAGTCGATGTGGCTTCCCTAGGGTATGTTTCAATTAATTAATTTAGATAATAATCATTATCTAGTGAAATTTGTAGACGATGAGGACTATACTCTCGTTCTTATTGAGGGGCCGTGGACGATATTTGAGAGTTATTTGACGGTGCAACTGTGGAGTAGAACATTTTCTACATCGGAAGGGCATCCATCCCATGTCATTGCGTTGATTAGGTTACCAGGGCTGCCATATCGCTACTACTCCAAGGCAATGTTTCGATTGATTGCGACTGTGATTGGTCTTGTTGTAAAAGTCGACTATAATATCGAAGAGGGTGACTGTGGGAAGTTTGCGAGGCTTGCAGTTATGGTTGATCTCAATCAGTCGCTAATCCCATGTATTGGCATTGATGGGTTTGTACAAAAGCTCAAATACGAGGGTCTCTAACGGATTTGTTTTAAATGCGGAGTATATGGTCATATGAAGGGGTAGTGTGATGTTGGCTCGTCTGCTGTTGATAAAACGACAAATAGGGTTGTGGAGGAAGCAAATTCCATGCATGTAGACCCGATTTAGAGGGTGGAAGAGGAAAGATTTGGATCGTGGATGATAGGTTCGAATAGATGGAATAAGGTTAAGAATGTCGGATCATCGGTAGCGATTAGACGCCTTATGACAGTACGCGAGGTGTCTTCTTTATTTTCTTGGACTCTGAAGTTGAGGTTATGGAGACTCGTGACATGGTTGTTCCTTTGGTGGAGAGTGGAGGTGTGGTGAATTTTGGAACCAATTCGAAGCCTACTAGGCAGAGCACTCCTAAGGCATCTAGTGATGTGCATAAGACTAATCAATTGGAAAAGTGTACCATTCGACGAGTGCCAATTCGAAGACAATTAACCATGTCAAAGCGAATGAGGGCATTGATAAAGAGATGATGCAAGCTTCAGTTGGCAAGAAGAATTTTAATGTGGTTCCCCTTGAGGTTGCCCAGTCGGTGCAGGTTAGGCCAAGTGTAGAGAACACAAAACAGATTTATGAGGTAATGATTATCATTGAAGATGGATTGGCTCCCTCGAAGCCAGCAAAAGATGCAGATTCACGTGGTAAGGGTGGGCCTCAAAGGTCTCTCAAAGAGAATCATCATAAAAGCTTGCAACTTCGGAAAGGGAATAATCATCGACCGATGGCTAAATTCGTTCTACCTGATTGGATGCCGAATGATTTGAACAAGGGTAAGACATGATCTATGTCTGAAACTGCTGCTGGAGTGGTTACTGCGATGTTGGATGATAACAATCAACAGAATAAAGATACTGTGACTACCCAAGTCGTTTTGGGTGGCTTGGTTGACGTCGTGTTGAGGAAAGAAGGGGATTGTTCGACCTAACAATAAGATTTTACCTTTTTTATTTTATTAATAACGATTGATACACTATTTTAGGATTGTCAGGGTGCGGCGACCCTTGCTTTTAGAAGACATGTGAAAAGTTTTGTTCGTGATGTTTTCCCTAAACTAGTAGATATCTTTGAGCCTCGAATCAGTGGTAGGGTTGCTGACCTGGTGATCAGTAGATTGGGGTTCTCGAATTCATTTTGTGACGAAGCTCATGGGTTTAGCGAAAAGATTTGGTTATTTTGGAAAGACGATGTTGTTGAGATATTATAGATTTCTAATTAGTTTATACACTATCGCTGTAAGGAGCCTACTATGACTTCGTGTATTTTTGTTACAACAATGTATGCTAGCCTAACTGTGAGGAAGAGGAAACTAATTTGGAATCCATTATTAAATCTTAACCTTGGGACCGCTAGACAGTGGCTTATTGGTGGCGATTTCAACGCTACTCTTCACTCGGAGGACTGTTGTGGTGGTGTGGGTCTTGGGTCGGGAGGAAGCAAGTTGTTCGCTGATTTTGTATTTGATGTTGGTTTGTTTGACTCGAAGTTTGTGGGTTCACAATACACTTGGAGACGAGGTGACTTATATCAACAACTGGGCTGTTGCTTGTTTAATGAGGCTTTGGATCGGTATTATTCGTGAGCGAGTGTGTTGCATCTGGACAATGTTGGATCTGATCGTTGCCTGATCTTGTTTAGGTTTAATACAATGCCATGGAATGGTTCACCACGACCATTTCATTTTTTTGCTACTTGGCAAGAACATTATTAGTTTCAAGAATTCATGTCGCAAAATTGGAGTGGGCAATGTAGTCAGAATGATAATATTGCAGTGTTTAAGGCTAATGTGAGGTAATGGAATAATGAAATCTTTGGGCACATTGGCAACAGAAAAAGAGAATTGATGGCACACTTGAGAGGTATTGATAGATATCTCCAACACGATATTCAAATTTTCTTGTATAGCTTGAGATTCAATTGAGAGTGGAATTGGATGAGGTGCTTGAGAAAGAGGAAAACATTTTGTTTCAATGTTCGAGGGCTCGGTCGATCTCCCACGGAGACAAGAATACTAAATTTTATCATGTTACTGTTATGTCTCGACCGAGGTCAAATTTTATCCATAGTATTTGGACAGAAGATGGTGCTTTTTGTATGGACCAGGAGGAGCTTAAATCAATGGCCATTGAATTTTTTCTACTTTATTTGCTTCGGCGGGTGTGAGTGGGCAAGAGTACTCGGTTCGAGGTCATTTTCCTCTATTGAGCGATGTTGTGCTTGGTGATCTCACACGTTTTGTGATCGACAAGGAAATAAGGGGTGTTGTTTTTAGTATGAGCCCTTTGAAAGCATCGGGGTTGGATGGTTTGCATGCATTTTTCTATTAGAAGAATCGAGATTTGGTGGGCCTTTCGGTATGGCAGTTCGTTAAGCATATTTTTTAAAATGGTGAGTTAGAGGAGTCGTTGAATCAGACCTTGATTGTGCTTGTTTCGAAGGTGAAAACACCTAACTCCTGGGCTGAATTTAGGCCGATAAGCCTATGTTTGGTGATGTACAAGATGGTAACAAAGCTCTTGGTTAATCGGGTCAAGCTTTTTCTACCTGAATGGATCTTAAGGAATCAAACAAGCTTCATACCAGGTAGATCAACCTCGAATAATATCATCATTGTGTAGAAGGTAATCCACTCCATGTGATGCAAAAAAGGTAAACATGGCTAGATGGCAATTAAGATCGATATGGAAAAGGCATATGACCATCTTGAATGGTCTTTTATTGAAGATACGTTATGTGATGTGGGGTTACCAGTTGCGGTCATAAACCTTTGAGACGTGTTTCATCAGTTTCTTCGCAAATAGCTGTCAATGGTTCAATATCGGAGTCGTTCAAACTGACACGAGGTATACGACAAAGTGATCCGATCTTTCACTATCTTTTTGTTTTGTGTATGGAACGTTTGAGTCAAATGATTAATATGGAGGTTGGAAATGGGGTATGGAAACCGATTAGAGCTGGGCACAATGGTTCTTCTATATCACATCTTTTCTTCATCGACGCCATGATTTTATTTGCAGAAACAACGATCGATCAATTGTTGGTGTTGAAACGGGTGTTGTCCGATTTTTGTGCTGCTTTAGGACATAGAATTAACATTCAGAAGACTAATATTTTCTTTTCTAAAAATGTGGATGTGGCGCTATGCTTTTGGTTTACAGTGGTGAAGGATTTGGGTTGGTACTTGGGAGTTTCTTTGCTGTATTCTCGGGTTACCAAAGAGTTCTATCAGTATCTTATTGATAAGGTTTGTAAGAAGCTTTTAGGATGACAAATGAATTCTTTGTCTTTGGTCGGTAGAGTTATCCTAGCTAAGACGAATCTCGAGGTTATTCCTTCGTATACCATGCAAACATCAAGCTTATCGAAAGGGGTTTGTATGGAGATTGAACGATTGATTCAAAGATTTATATGAGGTAATTCCAATGATTGTGAGACCATACATCTCGTTAATTGGGAGAGTGTGTCTTCTGACAAGAATTGGTGGGCTCAAATTTAAACATATCTATGTACAAAACGAAACTTTTGTGATGAAAGTGGCATTCCAACTACTAGCGATACCCGAGCAACTTTGGGTGCAATTTTTGAAGGCCAAATACAAGTTTGATCTAATGCCTTAAATTCTTAATCCTCGAGTGGGGGTCTCGATTATGAAAGGCAATTTGCAAGGTTTGGAATAAGGTTGAATCTAATATTGTATGGCAACTTGTAGATGGTCATGGGTGCGGTTTTGGACAGACCCTTGGTTGGGGGATCTCAGCCCTCTTTCGGCTTTACGACTTGGTGGTCATGATGTCTTGGCAGAGGATGTTAGGATAATCTACAATGGTGACCAATGAAGGGGAGTGTAATTGGCACGTTTTTGAACACCTACTGCCTCCTGTCGCGCTGCTACATATTGCAATAGTCCGCACACCATCTCAAGCAAGCCTTTTGGATGTGCCGGGGTGGAGTCCGACTGCCAATCGGTGATTCATTGTACGTTCAGCTTACGAGGTTTGTATGAGATTCTCGAGTGAGCCTAGTCATCCAATTTGGAATGTGGTTAGTAAATTTAAGGGGTTACCAAGATTCATATGTTCCTATGATTGGTTTGTCACAATGGAGTGATATCGAATGCGGAGCATGTTAGGTGACATATATTGAATGACTCTAGTTGTATGACTTGTGGTGCCTTGGTGGAAGATATTGACCATATTTTTCGACATAGTCCTTTATTGAGTCCTATTTGGTTGCTTTTGATTAAACCATAGAAGGTTGTGGATTTTTTTGCCATGCCGATTAAGGATTTGATCTTGACAAATCTAATGATGCCAGGCTCCTTTGCGAAAGACACTCGGGATTGAGAAATTTTATTTGGCTGCATTTTATGGAATACTTGGTGTCGGCGAAATAAGTTAATCTTTGAACCAACATTTGTTTATCGGGATTCTCTTCTTGTGCATAGCAAACAACTTCAGGCTGTACGTTATACGTCCATGAGTAGAACTAGACTACGCTCGAATGACCCTATGGGGGTTCCCCGATGTATGCTGGCATGGACTCCTCCTGTGGTGGGGTGGTGCGAGCTAAATGTTGATGGTTCTCGGTCGGTAACATTTGATATTGCTCGTTTGGTGGAGTGGTACGAGATGATCTGGGGCGTTGGCTTATTGGTTTCACCAAACAACTTGGTATATGCTTTGTTCTTGACGTGGAGTTATGAAGCATGTATGAGGGTCTCTTTTGTGCACGATCGATTGTCATTAGTCGCCTTATCTTGGAATCTGATTGTTTAGAGGTGGTGAATACTGTGAAGAAGGGTGAAGATGGTTCATGGGTGCCTGGCCTGATTTAGGATATTCGATCCCTTATGGATAATTATTGGGTGGTGCGCGTCGAACATGTGGTTCTGGAGTTTAATAAGCTCGATAATAGGATGATGAAGATAGCTCGACGGGGAGACTTTCCATGTCACCGTTTTCTTGCGCCTTCAGATGAAGTTCTTAATGTTCTTCATGACGATTTTGTTTAAGTTGTTTTGCTTGTCGGGTTTTGCTCGCAGCTCAACGTATATTATGTAATTAGTATCATACGTACCATTTTCCTCCGACTAGGTTTAGGTGTTTTTTTAATGTGGCACGTGATACTATTATCTCTTTTTCTCAATAAAAATATTAAAAATACTCGATGTTCGTTTGCGTTCATTTAACATTTTAACGAACGAACATGAATAAGCTACATTCCTTAACGAACGAACACGGACAAGAAATTATGTTCGTTTAGTTGTCCGTGTTTGCTTGTTAATTCAGTTAAAATTAAACGAGCGAACATTAACATACCCTTATTCGTGTTCTTTCAGTTCCTAGAAAAAACTTTCACTAAGTTCAATGATTTGTCATACTAGTAAAGCTAAGTATACGACTATTACCAAAGCCTGTAAAGAAGCTATTTGGGTAAAGAGACTCTTTGGTAAACTTTGTAAAGATTTACATATCAATACATTATTTTGCGACAGTCAAAGTGCCATCTTCCTTATTAGGACCAAATGTTTGATAAGAGAACGAAGCACATCGACATTTGGTACCATTTTGTGTCCGATATTATTGTTCGGGATGATATTGTTGTGAGTAATATCAGTACTGATTATAGTGTTTGTTTCCGCGGTGGGAGGGCCAAAATTTCATTCAATCGGGATTTTTTTATCTTGAACGCCGTACCTACATGTTTGGATGTAAAAATTCAAAATTAATTCTGGGAACCAAACGTGATTTTGGGAAAAGCTACAAGATAGTAGCTTTTACGTTTTGTCATGATTTTTATACTATATTTTTACACAATCGTGATTTTTAAGAAAAAAACTTCCAAACATAAATCATGTTACTTTAAAATTAATTTTACATAAAATTAATTCTTAAAATCACGATGATCCAATATCAATTCTTCCACCGCATATCCAAACACACAATTAATTCTTAAAGTCACTTCCTAAAGCCAAATTTGAACATTATTTGGATTTGGTTGGCATTCATTATTAATTTACGTCGTATGGGATGTCTGTGGAACAAGTGGAGTGTTTTGTCGAAGATTGAGATTTGTTTGGCATTTTCAAAATTCACGTCAAGGTGGAGATTGTTAGAAGTTATGACCCAAATTTTGTTTTGTTTCAGCCCAAAAAGTTCGTTGTAAGACTAATTTGTTACACTATGCAAGTAGGTCCCTACAACTTATTTGTTTTATGTTTTAGCCCCCTAAATTATTATACTACTTGTTTTAGTATGTTTGAATATTTCATTTCGATCAAGTCTGTTTAAGTTACGTTCTCTGTTAGTAGCATGTCTGGCTTGGTTTACGATTGAGTCGGGTTAAGGGTGTGACAAGATTTTTCAATACTGTCAGTGGACACATTTGATATCTGAAAAAAATTGTGATTATAAAAAAGAATATTTGTAATGATAAATAAAAAATTATCATGGAATGAATATAATATTACTTCTTTCTTTTTTTTTTTATTGAATATATAAATAAACACACCCATCACATTTCATATAAATGGTACGTACAAAGAAAGAAAGCAAATATAAACATATAAAAAGAATGAGTTTCGAGCATTGAGTAAATGAAATAAAACAATAAGGTTGATAATTACAAAGTGAATTCATGTAGTAATGGTGTCTGGCAAATTCCCGCCTCAATTTGTTGGAGGTTGCTTGGCTAAGAAGATAACATTTGACGACTCTGATGATAAAAACTGATGCATATGGCCTGCAGTAAAATACGTAGAATTGATTATACAAACCGTTTGGTTATCTATAATTTTCCACCATATTTATTTACTTTTTAACCATTTTTGTTTAGCAGAAATTGATCCGAATATATGCCATTCATTCTGCTGGTGGTATGGAAAATGTAAAACCTATATTTGCTTATTTTCATTGAATGGCCGTCTTGTTAAAAGTAAGTGCCTCATCTATAAAAAAAAATAGGGAAGTTGGAATTGATTTACATTTTGTATTCGTATGCCAATGAATTGCAGTTTCCATTAATGTCAACTACTAAGAAGACATCCTGGCTATTGTTATTACAGGGATATGGTCACATTCAAGGCAGGAAGTTATCTCTTACCGGTAAGCATTGAAGTTTATATACAAAATATGCAAAAGCATTGCGAGAAAATACTATGCAGAGGGGTCATTTTGATCCAAAATAAAACGTTGAGGGTTGAATTGCTTCAAAAAAAAGAATAAGGTCAAAGTGACTATTCAGTCAAACGTTGGAATATTTTTTGAATTTATGCCTTAAAGAAAGAACCAAAACTCAATCATTAAAAGAAACTAGAGGTGGCAAACTGACCCGAGACCCGATATCGACCCGAACATGATGATACGAACTTGATCCGAAACAAACCGAATGGAAACATACCAATTTTTAAGCGAACCGAATAGACCCGAGTCGATTTCATCCGAACCGAAGGCAACCCAAAATAAAGAAAAGATATTAAAAGAAATAAAGAAAGATTTGATGTGAACCATCGCACGAACTCACCAAAAAGTCAAAATGATGGCTTTATAATGCCATATATGGGCATAAAAAATAGATCCGGACTAAAACCCGACTAAAACACATCGACCTCTATTGAATCGATCTTGACCCGACCCGAAATCAACTGACTCAAAAATACCCGACTCGATATCAATCGACGCAAACAGCAACCGAACCGATGTGACATGACCCGACCCGAATCACTATATATCTAAATTTAAATCGAAGCAGACCAGATCTAACTCGAACTGAACCAAAACCAAATATAGTCAAAACCCGACTCGAACGACCCGCTTACCACCTCTAAAAAAACCAAAGCTATTTTGTAACAATTACTTAGCTTGATGCAATATTTAAGTGTTGTTTGCCCCCAAGTCCGAGGTTTGATCTCTTATAAACCTCTCTCTATATATAATATGTAATAGTTACTTAGCTTGGTGCAATGATTATGTATTGCTTGCCCTCATGTCTCAGGTCTGATTTCCTCCGAATCCATCCATATTTTTCTTAATTTTTACCGATAAGACAATGACATATCACGCCATCATTTTACCTTGAAGATCGAATGAATAATGTAGAGACACGACTCACTTCCCTTGAAGGCGGTCACAACTCAATGAACATATCCCTTACCGCTTTCCATGACGAGTGGCGTCAAACTAGGAGGAATGATGATGCAATTGAGGAGGATGATGAAGATGATGAAGATGGCGATGGAGATGCATAGTAGCCTATCTTTGCATATCATTCATATCATTAAGGATATTTATTTATGCACTTTTTATTTATATTTTTAGGATTAAGTTTGCATTATTCTAAAACTTATGCTTTGATTTTCTGTTATTTGGATTTAAGTTGATGTTATCTTTATTTTGAACTTAATGTTTATCAATATTATGTTGTTTGGTTATTATACCTTTTGCCTATCTATGCACTTTATATTATGTCTCAATTATTTTTGATCTAACAAAAAGGAGGAGAGGGAACAAGCTCACACTTAAAAATTTTGATTTTCAAACTTAAAAGTTACCTAGCTAATATTAAGGGGGAGTTATTTTGCAAAGTTTTTTAAAGTATCAAAAAATTTCAAGTTTTGGTTTTGTTATATCAAAAAGGGGGAGATTGTAAAACCTATGTTTGATTTTGATATAACTAAGTATGTTAAGGATTAAATTGAAAACTTGAAATAAATTTCTAAGTCCCTTAAATGATTTATAAATCACCAACACTTAAATCTGATTTGAAAAACTCAAAACTCCAAATATTTTCTAAGTGTTCCAAAGCCAAAGTATTGAAAAACGTTCAGGCGTATCGATACGCTTCAAGCCGTATCGATACCTTTTTTTGCAAAGTTGGCTACTGGAAAGATGCGTTTCGATACGCCCCTTAGCGTATCGAAACAGCGTATCGAAACAGATTGAATCTGTATCGATACGTCCCTCTGTAAAAACTGAAGGAGTTTGAATAGTGTACCGATACGGTTCAACCCATATCGATACGGTTTTAACGGAATTTTTAATTCAAAAGCATTTAAATCTTTTGACTGTTGGTGTCAGTTGTTAGGTAACTAACATTTAAAGTGGTAGTTGTCCCGTATCAATACGGTGTTTCCCCGTATTGTATCGGAAACTTCCAGTGAGCGAAGTTGAGAAAAAGGTATCGATACGGTCTTATCCGTATCAAAACGCTCCCTGTCCTGTACTGATACGCTTACACGTGTATCAATACACCCTCTTTATTATTGTGCAACGACTCTTTCTGTTTTGAGACATGTATCGATACGAGTCCTCGTGTACCGATACGGATAGCTGCAGAAGTGCATTTATGGTGGAAAGAGAGGGTCCCAATGGCTATAATCAATACCCTAACCATCCAAACGGCTAGAATTGATAGAGAAGGTATAAATTGAAGCTAATTGAAGACCAACAACAACTATTGCATCAAAGAAAAACATCCAAGAAAAAATCCAAGTTCATTGTGCTTATTTTCCAATTTCTTGTAAACCCCAAATTGTGTTGTATTCAATTCCCATCCTATCATCAAATTTGGGTTGAGTGTTTGTACTTAAAGGGGCAATCTTGTATTTGAGAGATATCTTTCTTGCCTAAATTCTTCTTTGTTCACTTGTGAGGGTTTGGTCAAATTTTGGGTAGAAAATTTGACCGGTTGTGTAAAGGTTACCTCCTAAGCCTTGAAAAGGGGAAGAACAAATTAGTGAATTGTTGCAAATCCTTAGTGGTAGCTAAGGTAGTGGATGTAGAGTTCATTTGGAACTTGAACCATTCTAAAATCCTTTGTTCTTCATTTTTAGCTATCATTTTACTCCAACAAATTTTAAAAGCCCAATTCACCCCCTCTTGGCTTTGATCAATCCATTGATCCACTCAACAAGTGTTTAACATTGTCACTAACATTGAGAGATGCGGTGACATGTTAGGTTAACAAGCCGTTAAAACGAGAGTTGAATGAGGATACAATCGGAGTTGATCCACTTGTTCAAGGATTTGTAGTTTTGACGAACAACGAGAGTTGTAGTTGATCTACATCTTTGCGTCATCAGTAGAGAATTGAATGGAAGTTAGTAAGCGAGCTTATTCTTTTATTTGTCATATAAACCATTATATATTGTATCCTTGTTGCACTTGATGTTCTGTCGAGCGAATCTAGATCTATACTTAATATTTCTCATATCTTCATTATACTGTTCCTTTTGCTCTCACAATCAGTGTTATATTCAACAATTTATTCTTGCATCACATCTATTACACTCATAACTTCCTTATTTATTGAATTGCTTGCAACGACATAATATTACATGTAACACCCGGGTTTGGGGGCCGGGAGAAAATAATATTAAAAATATTGTTTCGGGTTTCGATTTTTATAATTAAAATAATAAATTAACATTTGGGCTTTGTATTTTCAAAACGAATTATTTTATGTTGGACTTAAGTTGTTTTGGAACCAATTTCATGGATTTTAAACATGGATGAGATATGCCATCTCATTAATGGCAAAGGTGTAATTAAAGGGTCTCCTATTTTTAAAACCCCTTTAATTTCCTATCTTCATCTTCTTCTTTCCTCTCATTCACGTCAAAAACCCCCTCCCTCTCCAAATCTCCATTCCTTCATCCCCATGCCCTTTGTTGGTGATTTTTGAAAGGTAAAACCGTTTCTAACTTGTTCTCCTCTTCCTCTTTAAGATGGTACCTTTAATTTTCATAAAGCTCATGGATTTTGAAATTTAGGGTTTTGGGTTTTTAAGCTAAAAATGCAAACTTTAATGTCTTTAATTTGAGCTTTCGATTTGTTGAAGTTGTATATGTTGTTTACTACCTATAAGGTCCAACATAGTTAATTTTTACATAGTTTTATGTTGAATCCCGAAATTGGGTATAAATGGGTTTTTGAAGGGTTTTGGTTGAGTTTTGGGGGTTGTTTTAGGTGGGAATTGATGGCCCAATGTTAGTACTATGGATAGGGGTTGATTTGGGTTTGTTTGTGGGTGCTATGGATGTTGGAAACATGGGTTTTGGACATGGTTTAGGGGCTGCCCGAAATTGCAAAGTGTGGGGTTTGGTCATGGCTTGCAACGTTGTAAATTTGATTTGAATTGTTTTCCGGGTTGGTCTTTTGATGTTGGGCTGATTTGGAATTGTTTGAAATGTGTTCGAGGTTGTTTGGAAGCGAGAATTTGTGTTGGTAGAGCTTTGGAAACGAATCCGGAAATTGAAGACCATGGTTGCTTGGCTTGGAGCTTGGAAGCTTAGGCGAGTGGTTAAATGTTTTTGAAACGGTTTTGAGTATTTGGTTCAAGCATGCGAACCTAGGATGGGCTTAGTAAACCCACCTAGAGTTGGGATTAGAGTGGTAGCCTAATCCCAAGCTTTGATTAGAGACTTTGGTTGCACTTTTTAATGGTTGTATATGCCTCGTGTTAAATCGTGATGGTGTTGGTTATATATGTTGTATACATGTATGTTGAGGCATGTTGGATGCATTGTTGTATGCATGTTGATGATAGATATGATATGGTTATTCACATGTGCAAAATATGATGTGATATGGTTGTTAATGATGTTCATGTGTGTTGTCATGTGAAATGAGATTATGAGGTGATTGCTTGATCCGAGGATCATGGTGAGTACATGCTAGGCATGGAAATGTGGTTTGTGCATGATAGTAAGTCATGGTGAGTACGTGCTAAGCACGGAAGTTGTTAATAAATGGTATTGTGGAATGTATTAGTATTGGCACTAGTATGCTTGGGTACAAATGATCGATCATTAGGATGTTAGTGTGTACACATGAGTCAAAAGTCGCGCGTGGCCTTGGTGGCGTTGAGTCACCAAGGAGGAGTACGGGTACGCCCGGAAATTGTATTTACATTAGTCGGTGATGAGTGGAATCCCATCGATGGGCGTGAGGATGAGTGGAATCCCCTCCGCGTGAGATGAGGCGTGAGGATGAGTGGAATCCCCTCCGCGTGAACGGTGATGAATGGAATCCCACCGTCAGGTAATGGTTGTGTTGTTGGATGTGAGTTTCAACGGTTATCCGTGTATTCGAGTCATAGCTAGGTGCCAATACGGATTGTGGTTTATGTCGCCAATATGTGATTAATTGTGAGCCAATGTGATTTGGGATGTGTTGCTAACATGGTTTAATATATGTGATTTCATATGTTGTGGATTTAAACATGTTGAGCATGACATGATATTGAATATATGTTCATGCATCATCTATAATTATGGCTCATGTGAATCGGAGGTAAGATCATGCATTTGATCTTGGTTGTAGCTCGTGCTTGGACCCTGCATTGTCGAAGGTTTGTTTTATGAGCTTACCCTCACTAAGCTTTTATGCTTACGCTCTCTTTTGTTCGACAATGCAGATCAATAGCTCGAGGGTAGCAAGGGCAAGGAAAGGTCTCCAAGTGTTGCTTTTGGTTAGCTCAAGTATGATGTTTAAATTTAAGGATTGTAATAGTAAAGCAATGGGATAGGTGTCGAGTTATGATGCTTTTGGAATGTTGTTGTTGTTGTTGTTTAGGAGCATGTTAGACTCCTCGTATGTGTTGTTAATTTGGCTTTGGGATGCATGTTATGCTTGAAACCATGCTAGTATCTTTGCTATCTAGAATTGCCTAAGTGTTGGATATGCTAAGCTTAATATCTCTAATGACATGTGTGGAGGTGTGGCTTGTGATGTTGTGCCTTAGTGTTTAGTCTTGTATGATGTTGCTCAAGCATGCTTTTATGGTTGGCTTGCCTTAGGGATTGATGATAGTGTGTTGGTTGAAGTGTTAGAGGGATTTAGGGGCCCCCCTTGTGCCCTAAATCAGCTCAAACCTGCATGTTCGTAGCTGGGGTATCGATACCGTTGGTCTGGTATCGATACTGCCTTTTGGTTTCAGGCCTCGTGTATCGATACTCGAGGGAGAGTATCGATACCTTTTTGGTCACTGGAGCCACTGTCAATTTCGGTATCGATACTGGCCTCTAGGGTATCGATACCGTTATCTTGGCGTTGACCGTGGGAAGTCAACTTTTGGGGAGGGTATCGATACACTCCTTGGGGGTATCGATACGGTCTCCACGGGTTGACCAAACCCTGTTGACCTAGTCAAGGGGTATCGATACACCCCTTAAGGGTATCGATACCGCCTGCAGTTTAAGTTTTAAAATGGGCTTTTAAATGTTAGTTTGGGTTCGTTTGATTGCTTCGTAAATATTGTTCCGCTGTATGATCACTTAGGATTTAATTCTCATCTAGACAAGATAAAAAAAAAAGAAATATAGGGTTGCTAACCGAGGGAGAGTTCCTTAGGGAGTTTTCGCTCGGTTTTCCCCGTGTGACTCACTCGGACCGGTCATTCGGCCAGACCGGGACGAGGGGGTTACATTTGTTGGTATCAGAGCCTAAGGTTTCCGAGACCTTGGGCAGGTAAGTGAGGTAAGTTTCAGTTTTGAATTGATATGCACGATGTTTGCTTGCCTTGTAAGTATGATTGCTTATGTGATATGTATGTTGATTGTTTGTTTGAAAGCATGTTGCTTATTATCCGTGAATGCTGTGATGTGCGCATGTTTGATTGAGAATATATGTTGTTTGATAATACGCATGTGTTTGCTTGTTTAGCAAGTAAGCCTTGTTATATGCTTGTTTGAGCATGTATGTGTGTTGAGTTGTTTGAAACATGCTTAGTAGAGTCTCATTGCTACTATTACATCGGAAAAGAGATTTTAAGTGAGGAAATCATACTTGAGCCACTTGGAAGCCTTGCCTTGCTAACCCAATCTTGTATGTTTTACTGTTGATGTTGTTATTGATTTAATTGCTTTTCGGTAAATAGAAGTTGTAGTTTCTGAAAAGGGTGGACTATGTTGAGGGAGTCCATCACCTTAGTTAGGGAGGTATGGTCGTACCGGGATTGAGGTACAACTCGTTCGTTTGAGACGGTATATGTGGTTGGTTCTTGTTGGTGAGAGACGATGAGACCGATTTTGGTATTAGTTGGTAAAAAGAAGCGAAGACCTTTGAGTGGGAGTCAAAGTGATGTCTATGTTATAGTGGATAAGCCCTTGGTACAGTTTTGAGTTTGTCTATTCTGATTGGTTCTGAGTTCGTACTTCCATATGTTGTTAACAAGCATGCAAGTTTGAATGTGCTCAATGAGGTGTCAGAGGTAGGTATGAGTACCTTAGTTCTTTTGGCGAGATCTAGGTAGGGGTCTCGTGTGAGTAATCTGAATTTCAGAAGTGTTAGTTGGTGACCGTTGGGGTTCAGCCTATGATTTCGATACAAGACAGCCGGTCAGTGTCCGTGAGTGGGAGCTAGTTTGTGTGATTGGGTCAGTGTACGTTGAGTTGTTTTCCAGCAAGCGGAAGAGATGAAGTCACTTCCGATATAGTTGAGCCGAGAAGGGAGCCTTGAGCTTTGACTTCAGGATTGTTTGGTAGGGGTAGAACAAGTCCAGCTAGGCTGTTTGTGTGCGATCAGAATTGAGTCTTGAAGTTACGAGATGCTCTAAGAACAGTTAGAAGAGTCAGATTTTGTTGAAGAACCAGTCTGAAAACAAGAGGACCGAAGACTATCAGTTGCGTACATGTGAAGTTGCAATTTCTGCGAATACCTCCTTTTGCGTGAGCATGTAAGAAATTAGATAAGTTTGTTGAGACCTTAGATGTAGGGACACATGTGACTACCCTTTTGGGAGATAGTAGTGATCAGAAAGATGTGCAGAAGATGTTTGTTGGTGGTTTAGAGTTACTAGTTCTAGCAGATGTGAAATAATCGTCTTCCTACGGTTTTGATGTATCTTTTGACAAGGTTCAGCTTGAAGAGCACATAGTTAGTGTGTACATTGAGACAAAGAGAGAGTTGCCTTGAAATTGTAGATTTTTGTGTGACTGTAGTGGTAGGTGAGGATGTAAGCTTCTTATTAAATGTTGATCCAGTTTTAGAGATCAAAGGTTGATTGAGTTTAGTTGGTAGGCTTGCTTAGCAAGTGTGATGAATTTGATTTTGAATGAAGAGTGGACCGCAAAAATGCTAGAATAGTTTGTGATTCTTCCTAGAAGTGTTTAGAAGAAACGCCCGGTTTGTCTCCTAACAGAGAAGAAGAGTTTATTATTGATGTCGTCTCCGAGTTGCTCGTGTTTTAGTTTGCTATGTATCTTATGGTATCCGACAGAATTGAGAATGTTGAAGAAATAGCTTCGAGACTTGTTAGACCTTAGATTCATTAGGCCTAGTGCATCATCTCAGAGTTCTACAGTGTAATTTGGGAAGAAGAAAGAGTGACAGTACGAGATTGTGTTTAGATTACATACAGTCGAAACAAGTGAGAGTGAATGATTAGTATCCGTTTCCGAGTGTCAGTGATTTGTTGGTCAGTTAGTGTGTGCTTCAGTCTATTCGAAGATTAATTTGAGATCCGTTTCTACCAGATGAAGGTGAGAAATTTGAAGTACCAAAGACAGCTTTAGGGGCAAGATGTAATCGCCTTGAGCTCTGAGTCATGCCGCTTTGTTTGACCAGTGTATTAGTTACCTTCATAGAGATGTTGAGCAGAATAATTTTCTGAGTTTCATGATCAGTTGTAGTAGTTCTCATAGTTGACACATGAGTATATTCAAGTACCGAAGAAGACCATGACAGGCTTTAGAGTTAGTATTGTAGATTCTATTAGAGAATCAGTTGTATGCCAAGTGGTGCAATGTGAACTTCGAGTTTATGAAGATGTTCTCCTAGGACATGTAGATCAGCCGAGTACATTAGAGTAAATCCAAAGTAGGCAAAAGAAGATATGAGTTGGAAGAAGTTGAAGACTGCGACAGGTATCTATAGTCCCTAGGTCTAGCATTGTCACTTTCAGAGAATTGTAAATAGTCTTTTGAAGATAGTTGCTCCATTGATAGATTGCTACAGAAGAATGTTCAGTTGTGTGGTTAGATGCGAGACAATGAGCCCTTGAGAAACTAAAAGAAACTTTGAAGAGAGCTTTGACCTTGAATCAACTTATGTCAGAGAAAGAGTTGTGAACCGCAGTGATGCATTACCTGTAGAGTTAGGTTGTGTGCTTATGCAAGACAGAAGATTGTGGCTTGTTCATCGAGATAGTTGGAAGACCGTGAGAGGAGTTATTCGATATGAGACATAGAGTTAATTACAGTTGTATTTGCTTCGAAGGCTTAGAGACAAAGCTTGTAAAGTAAGAAATGCACAGTGTGTACGTACATATTATCAGAACTTGAGTTGTTAGACAACTTAGGAAGGGGTGAAACTTGAACAACATGAGTAGTTAGAATTGCTTGAAGACTGTGATCTCAAGATTGAGTACTATCTGAAGAGAGTCTACGTAGCAACCGAGTTCCGAGTTGTATTTGCTGTTAGATTAGTAGTTGAGTTACGAGTTGCAATTGCCGAATTCCGTATATCAAATGATAGTAGTTTTGTGGCCGAGTTTCGGGTTGAGGCTACTTGAGTCAGAATGTATGAAAAGGAACAGTTGCAAGACAGATTCTTGGCACCTCACGTGCGAGGCAGAGTAGAAGGAAGACCTTCAGAATACAATTTCAGAGATGATAGAGTTTTGCATTCCAGAGACAGAATAGTTGTATCGATTGACATAGTGTTTTGAGACATATTGATTTAACCGAAGCATACGGCAGTTCATTTGTATTGCATCTAAGCTGTATGAAGACGTATTGTGGGTTGAAGATGAGTACTTCTGGATTGAGTGGATGAATAATGTGGTTCAACATGAGAGTAAGTGTGTAAATTGCCAGCGTGTCAAGACCGAGCTTCAGTTTTCTTCTAGTTTGTTACATCCGTGGAAGGTTCATAATGGAAGTGGGTAATAGAGATCCAAAATTTCTGCTAGATTGTTTTTGAAGACGCCTGCGTAGTGTTTGGTTAATTGATGAAGTCAGATGATCAGTCAGAGAAAGTCCTCGGACAATTTTTGAACAGTGTTGTATGAGTTGTGAATCGGACTAGTTCTGTTGTTATCTGTTGCGGTTACCACCAGAGTTAGAAAGGGGTTTGTAAAGGGGTTCTGTGTATCTATGACTCAGGAGTGTGAGTTGGATTTGTTTCATGCTTGTTGTAGAAGAGATTGAGTTGAGTTTGAAATTTGCATGCCTTGAAGAATCAGTTGAGACCTTAGTGTCAGATAGCAAATGTTGTGTGGTAAGTCATTCGAGTTGGTTAATATGGTGTTGAGAAGACAAGGAAAGTGTGGAGTAACATGTTTTAGTGGCTCCTCATGTTCGATAAATTTCGGGGACGAAATTTCCTTAAGTGGGGGAGAGTTGTAACACCCGGGTTTGGGGGCCGGGAGAAAATAATATTAAAAATATTGTTTCGGGTTTCGGTTTTTATAATTAAAATAATAAATTAACATTTGGGCTTCGTATTTTCAAAACAAATTATTTTATGTTGGACTTAAGTTGTTTTGGAACCAATTTCATGGATTTTAAACATGGATGAGATATGCCATCTCATTAATGGCAAAGGTGTAATTAAAGGGTCTCCTATTTTTAAAACCCCTTTAATTTAAAAGACCACTTTAATTTCCTATCTTCATCTTCTTCTTTCCTCTCCTTCACGTCAAAAACCCCCTCCCTCTCCAAATCTCCATTCCTTCATCCCCATGCCCTTTGTTGGTGATTTTTGAAAGGTAAAACCGTTTCTAACTTGTTCTCCTCTTCCTCTTTAAGATGGTACCTTTAATTTTCATAAAGCTCATGGATTTTGAAATTTAGGGTTTTGGGTTTTTAAGCTAAAAATGCAAACTTTAATGTCTTTAATTTGAGCTTTCGATTTGTTGAAGTTGTATATGTTGTTTACTACCTATAAGGTCCAACATAGTTAATTTTTACATAGTTTTATGTTGAATCCCGAAATTGGGTATAAATGGGTTTTTGAAGGGTTTTGGTTGAGTTTTGGGGGTTGTTTTAGGTGGGAATTGATGGCCCAATGTTAGTACTATGGATAGGGGTTGATTTGGGTTTGTTTGTGGGTGCTATGGATGTTGGAAACATGGTTTTTGGACATGGTTTAGGGGCTGCCCGAAATTGCAAAGTGTGGGGTTTGGTCATGGCTTGCAACGTTGTAAATTTGATTTGAATTGTTTTCCGGGTTGGTCTTTTGATGTTGGGCTGATTTGGAATTGTTTGAAATGTGTTCGAGGTTGTTTGGAAGCGAGAATTTGTGTTGGTAGAGCTTTGGAAACGAATCCGGAAATTGAAGACCATGGTTGCTTGGCTTGGAGCTTGGAAGCTTAGGTGAGTGGTTAAATGTTTTTGAAACGGTTTTGAGTATTTGGTTCAAGCATGCGAACCTAGGATGGGCTTAGTAAACCCACCTAGAGTTGGGATTAGAGTGGTAGCCTAATCCCAAGCTTTGATTAGAGACTTTGGTTGCACTTTTTAATGGTTGTATATGCCTCGTGTTAAATCGTGATGATGTTGGTTATATATGTTGTATACATGTATGTTGAGGCATGTTGGATGCATTGTTGTATGCATGTTGATGATAGATATGATATGGTTATTCACATGTGCAAAATATGATGTGATATGGTTGTTAATGATGTTCATGTGTGTTGTCATGTGAAATGAGATTATGAGGTGATTGCTTGATCCGAGGATTATGGTGAGTACATGCTAGGCATGGAAATGTGGTTTGTGCATGATAGTAAGTCATGGTGAGTACGTGCTAAGCACGGAAGTTGATAAATAAATGGTATTGTGGAATGTATTAGTATTGGCACTAGTATGCTTGGGTACAAATGATCGATCATTAGGATGTTAGTGTGTACACATGAGTCAAAAGTCGCGCGTGGCCTTGGTGGCGTTGAGTCACCAAGGAGGAGTACAGGTACGCCCGGAAATTGTATTTACATTAGTCGGTGATGAGTGGAATCCCATCGACGGGCGTGAGGATGAGTGGAATCCCCTCCGCGTGAGATGAGGCATGAGGATGAGTGGAATCCCCTCCGCGTGAACGGTGATGAGTGGAATCCCACCGTCAGGTAATGGTTGTGTTGTTGGATGTGAGTTTCAACGGTTATCCGTGTATTCGAGTCATAGCTAGGTGCCAATACAGATTGTGGTTTATGTCGCCAATATGTGATTAATTGTGAGCCAATGTGATTTGGGATGTGTTGCTAACATGGTTTAATATATGTGATTTCATATGTTGTGGATTTAAACATGTTGAGCATGACATGATATTGAATATATGTTCATGCATCATCTATAATTATGGCTCATGTGGATCGGAGGTAAGATCATGCATTTGATCTTGGTTGTAGCTCGTGCTTGGACCCTGCATTGTCGAAGGTTTGTTTTATGAGCTTACCCTCACTAAGCTTTTATGCTTACGCTCTCTTTTGTTCGACAATGCAGATCAATAGCTCGAGGGTAGCAAGGGCAAGGAAAGGTCTCCAAGTGTTGCTTTTGGTTAGCTCAAGTATGATGTTTAAATTTAAGGATTGTAATAGTAAAGCAATGGGATAGGTGTCGAGTTATGATGCTTTTGGAATGTTGTTGTTGTTGTTGTTTAGGAGCATGTTAGACTCCTCGTATGTGTTGTTAATTTGGCTTTGGGATGCATGTTATGCTTGAAACCATGCTAGTATCTTTGCTATCTAGAATTGCCTAAGTGTTGGATATGCTAAGCTTAATATCTCTAATGACATATGTGGAGGTGTGGCTTGTGATGTTGTGCCTTAGTGTTTAGTCTTGTATGATGTTGCTCAAGCATGCTTTTATGGTTGGCTTGCCTTAGGGATTGATGATAGTGTGTTGGTTGAAGTGTTAGAGGGATTTAGGGGCCCCCCCTTGTGCCCGAAATCAGCTCAAACCTGCATGTTCGTAGCTGGGGTATCGATACCGTTGGTCTGGTATCGATATTGCCTTTTGGTTTCAGGCCTCGTGTATCGATACTCGAGGGAGAGTATCGATACCTTTTTGGTCACTGGAGCCACTGTCAATTTCAGTATCGATACTGGCCTCTAGGGTATCGATACCGTTATCTTGGCGTTGACCGTGGGAAGTCAACTTTTGGGGAGGGTATCGATACACTCCTTGGGGGTATCGATACGGTCTCCACGGGTTGACCAAACCCTGTTGACCTAGTCAAGGGGTATCGATACACCCCTTAAGGGTATCGATACCGCCTGCAGTTTAAGTTTTAAAATGGGCTTTTAAATGTTAGTTTGGGTTCGTTTGATTGCTTCGTAAATATTGTTCCGCTGTATGATCACTTAGGATGTAATTCTCATCTAGACAAGATAAAAAAAAAGAAATATAGGGTTGCTAACCGAGGGAGAGTTCCTTAGGGAGTTTTCACTCGGTTTTCCCCGTGTGACCCACTCGGACCGGTCATTCGGCCAGACCGGGACGAGGGGGTTACATTACATCTAAATACCTATCCTCTTGGTATCGATATCTAACATGATCTTCCTATTAACTATACTTTATTGGTAGTGTACGCTTGCACGTTTTGTGTGACTATTATTCACCGATCAGAGCTCTAAAGGCCCAGACTACTTAATAACCTCTGTAGCCTCTAAGAGGGTTTCTCCAACATCTTCCAGACTATTCTCATTCTAAATATTGTACACCTTGACATTCTCTATCACCAGTTTTTGTTCATGGGATTCTTCCACTTGTGTTTTCTCGAGTTTACTTCAAATTATAACGGCTTCCCCAATTTGATTCTCCTTTTTTTTCCACCGATCACTCGACTAGACTCCTCGATACCAGTACCTACATTCTCAGCATTTAATGCTTCTTTAAACTCCACAATAATTCCGTTTTCGCCACCTACCAGCCATGTCTATTGCATAGAATTTGAGGAAGAAACAGATTCATTGTCATTATTTAAAACTTGACATTCTTCCCCTTTATTTTTTCCTCCTCCACCCCACGAGTCTCACCACGGACATCCATGAAACTAAGCTCTCTAATTCTAACGTTATAACAATGGATCCCTGCTTCAGTATACAAAACTTCCTCAATCTTATCCAACCAATTTGTACATATCATAATGGTTAATTTTTCGAAGTTCTTTGAGTGAGATGCATTTTCCCCCAAGGCTTCTAGTGAACCCCAAATCTCTTTAATTCGTTCGATAGTCGTAAGATTCCAATAATGGAAAGGCAAGCCCGAAATTTTGAGCCACGTCGCTCGTTCCACCTGCATCAGCTTCTTAGACCAAAATTCTACTTCTAAGGATGGCAACGAGGCAGGTTTTTGGATGCCCTAACCCCGACCCAAAACTTGACAATCTTTACCCGACCCCGCCCCTCCTCGAGAGATATTATATTTTTACCCGTCCCGCACCTGCCCCGAGATTTAAACCTTAAACCCGTCCCCGATTCAATCTGACCCGAATATTCAAGATTTCTTCAGACTTTTTATTCATCCCAGATTTTCTCACAAACTGAGAAAATTCTCAAATATATGTCAAAGTAACAGTAGAAAAGTACCCAAAATAAATAACATATTTATTCTCATGCTATTCAAAAGAAGTACCTTTTTCTCATAAAAAATCTAAAAAATTCTCAGAAAAAGAAAAATAATCTAAGAAATCCACACATTTTTTCTTATAATCAGAGTTGTTTAAGAAAAATTAAAGAACGTGATAAAAATAACTCAGATTACTGTGAATAGCACAATTGTTAAAAAACATGCAATGGCAAACATTGATATATGAATAATAAAAGAAATAACAAAAGAATGAGATGGAAAGGATACATGAAGAATGAAAAATGAAAAGAGGAAGGAGGCTGCAGAAAGAAGAGAAAAAATGAAAATGGGGAATGGGGGTTGCGACATAAGAGGAAAAAAATGAAGGGTTGGAGAATTTTTGACCTAATTATGTATTTATAGAGAATGTCAATCTCGTAAATATATTAAAATAATTTAGGTCGAGTTGGATGATTTTTACCATAAACCCGACCCCGCTCCGGCCCTGACTATATCTCCCTCAATACCTGCCCCACCCTGAACCCAAATTTCAAAATTAAAAATTCGCCCCTATCGAATTGGTTCGGGTCAGAACCCGTCAGATCCATGAAAAATTGCCATCCCTATCTACTTCTAAGAATATCTCCTTTAAGTATGACCAATTTAAATCTTCCAACATTGTAAACAACTCATCATCTTCAATAGATATAAGGAAAGTTTTTCCACATATTCTCAGTATTTTTATCTCACTCAAGCCCCAGCTGTGTAATCTCATGCTCAAGACCGAACACATTGTCGCCATTGTCCCAACTAGGCGCCTTTTCATGTTCCATAGCTCCAAAGTCTCCACATGGCCCTAAATCCTCCTCATCTCAGTTGTATTTTGATTCCATATTCCTCCACCACCCATTACTCTGGGACTCTTTTCTCTACCCTATTTAGGATTCAACAAGAAAATTGAACTACCTGTAGTACCATGCACATTACTCTTATCATTGGCCGGTCAAATCTTCCTCCAAAATTGAATATCTCACATTGTAATTTGCTATCAATACCGAGAGTTGGACCCATTTAGGACAAAGCCATACAACCTTTCGCTCTGAGTGCATTTGTTTTTTCTGGCGAACCTCACGAAACCAAAACGTTTATGTTAGGCTGATAGGCTCGATTTCCTTCAACCGTTATAGATTGCCAAGTGGTGGAGAAGGTTGAATTTTGGGTGTTTATGGTGGTGGTAAAAGATAAGAAAAATTAACAAGAGATTTAGAGTGATTCAACTTTCTAACCAAAGCCTACATCCACTACCTTAGCTTCCCACCAAGGATTTCATCAATTCACTAAGAACTCTTCCCCTTTTCTAGGCTAAGGAGGCAACTTTTACAAACCGGTTAATCTTTCTACCCAAAGATTAATCAAGACACTCTTGTACAAAGAGAATTCAAAGCAAACACGAAATCCCTTTAATAGGTATTTGTTTGCACAATTAAGCCCTCACCCAAATCCTAAACACTTGAGCAAATTTGAAAATGTATAGCAAACAAGTGTTGTCTATACAAGAAATGTACAATTAAGCTCTAAAGACAATCTCTCATCATAATGTTGTTGACAATTGAAGCATTAGTCTTCCCTTAATGCTTGAAGGTCCCTTTTATACTCTCAATTGAGTTTGTAGCCGTTGGTGACCGTTGGGATTGATTTGGAGCTGTTAGAGCCTTTATTTTCCTCATTAATTGCAGTTCTAGAGCTGCTCGTATCGAAACAAGAAAGGCTGTATCAGAACGTCCTTCTTCAGAACTAGCCGTTGAAGCCTGATGCAGCACCCCGTATCGAAACACCTCTGGTCGTATCGAAACGTTCTTGAGAAGTATCGAAACAATTATAAATTAGTTCAGTACAGATGACCGTTGAGCTGCATTCAAATAACCGTTGGGAAAATATGACCGGTGGGGAGGTTTTGGCCGTTAGGTGTATCGAAACATCAATGGGGTGTTTCGAAACAGAAACCCTTCGTACCGAAACGGGCAAGCCCTGTTTTGGTATGCGTTTTGGCAGTTTCAAAATGTATCGATACGAATTGCCTCTGTATCGAAACGAGTATCTTAAAAACACTGGTTTAGCTACTTAAAAACATTTCAAACATTGCAAAAACCTTTTTAAACATCATCAAACTTATTTTCAAGTTTTTTTTACTTAGTGAATATTTTAAATTCTTTTCTATTTAGTCCAAAACATTTTTTTCAATTATTATATCAATACATATATTTCTACAATCTCCCCCCTTTTGATATAATAAAACCAACTTGAAAAATTGTTTGTGATTCTCTCCTTTAGTATTTAAAAATTTGAATAAGTGACTTTAAAAATTGAATGAAATTAAAGCTCTCCCTTATTCTCTTGAAAAATCAAATTTTCAAACAATTTCTCCCCTTTTTGTTATATCAAAAAGAATTTAAAAGACATTAAGCTCAAAATAACATAGGAGGTTAAAAAAATTGACACAATTAAAAACTTTTATTTTTAAAACTGGCCCCCTTACTCAAAGCATCAAATATTGTTAGTCCAACAATATGATAAATCTAGTTGAATTAAAATAAATAAATAAATAAATGAAAAACAAAAAAATTCAACTAAATTTTACCAACACTTGAAATTCAAGGGAGGATGTGAAGCTTTTCTTCTTCAAGTGTTCTCCTTCTAGTGTGTATGGAGCCCCCCCTCAAATTTATACTTGCTGATCACTCTCCATCACACCTAAACATAAGACAATCAAGTAATTTTTGGTATCCAAATTGCTTTGGATCCATAGACGTTAGTGTCACAAAATTTAGTCCCTTTAGGAATCCATTTTTCAATTTCATCATTTTTAGTTGAAGTGGTTAGTCCTTTTGGGACCCAAACTCTTCTAAAAAATTTTCCATTTACAAACCTAGTGGCGCTAGATTGTCTAACATAAAAGTTTGATTTTCCAAAACTATTTTTCTTTTCAAGCTCTTTGGAAATCAAATTTTTTTCCTCTTGAACTTTATGAAGCAAATTTTGTAAATCAACACATTTTTGTTCAAACTCATTGAGTTTTGCTTCAAGTTCAATTTTGGTTTTAGAAATCAAATCATTTTGAATTTTCAAATTTGAAACAATTTTCTTGTTTTTCAATATGTGATTTTTAAACTCTAAAACCAAATCATCATAGGCATCTTGTAATTCATCAAAAGAATATAAACATGAGCTAGATTAATTATAAGTTACCCTTGAATCTTCTTCGATGGCCATAAGACAAAGGTTGGCTTGTTCATCGTCAGTGGAGTCTTCATCACTCCATGTAGCCATATATGCCTTCTTATGGCTTGAAGTGCTTGCCCTCTTCTTCTTCATAGATTCACATTCGAATTATTTCATTGCTTTCTTCATGAATGGGGCACACTTCTTGAAGAGATGAACTATATCTTCTTCTTCATCCTCCTCCTCGCTTGTATCAACATGGTTGCACTTGGAGGAATTGAGAGCAATGACATTGACATCAATGCCTTGCTTCTTGATCTTCTTCTCATGGGTAAGAAGAGATCTGATTAGCTCATAAAGCTTGAGCTTCTTCAAGTCTTTGGCTTCAATGGTGGTCGTCTTCTTTGAATCGCATGACTCTCGAAGTGAATAGATCACCTTCCGAACGAGTTTGTCTTCTGAAATATCCTCTCCAAAACCTTTGAGTTGATTGACGATTGTGGAGAATCGATCGAACATCCTTTTGATGTCTTCATCCAGGTCCATCTTGAAGTTCTCATACTCATGGTTGAGAAGGCCGATCTTTGTCTCCTTTACTTCATTTGTTCCCTCGTATGTAACTTTACGCTTGTCCCATACTTCCTTGGCATCATCAGAAGAAGACAACTTCTCATAGATGTTGGGGCTAAATGCACAAAAGAGGATGTACAACGCCTTTCAATTTAGCTTCATCTTCTTGCGATCATACACACTCCATTCCGCCTTTCTTCGTTGTGGCACGAATGAACCATCTTCAACTATGTCCCGAAGCTTGTAATCCTTGGATTTGATGAATAACATCATTCTTGTCTTCGAATAGGCATAGTTGGTTCCGTCGAAGAATGGTGGCTTGTCGATGGATTGCACCATTTGACCGGTTGATTGAATTCTTGTATCGAGCTACCAATATCGCCTCAATAGGATGTTAATCCCGTTTGATTGATCCTCGCTCTAATACCAATTATTAGACTTGATAGGCTCGATTTTCTTTAACCGTTATGGATTTCCAAATGGTGGAAAAGGTTGAATTTTGGGTGTTTATGGTGGTGGTAAAAGATAAGAAAAATTAACAAGAGATTTAGAGTTGTTCGGCTTTCTAACCAAAGCCTACATCCACTACCTTAGCTTCCCACCAATGATTTCACCAATTCACTAAGAATTCTTCCCCTTTTCTAGGCTAAGGAGACAACCTTTACAAACCGGTTAATCTTTCTACCCAAAGATTAACCAAGACACTCTTGTACAAAGAGAATTCAAAGCAAACACGAAATTCCTTTAATAGGTATTTGTTTGCACAATTAAGCCCTCACCCAAATTCTAAACACTTGAGCAAATTTGACAATGTATAGCTCACAAGTGTTGTCTATACAAGAAATGTACAATTAAGCTCTAAAGACAATCTCTCATCATAATGTTGTTGACAATTGAAGCATTAGTCTTCCCTTGATGCTTGAAGGTCCCTTTTATACTCCCAATTGAATTTGTAGACGTTGGTGACCGTTGGGATTGATTTGGAGCTGTTGGTGCCTTTATTTCCCTCATTAATTACAGTTCTAGAACTGTCCGTATCGGAACACGAGAGGCCGTATCGGAACGTCCTTCTTCAGAACTAGCCGTTGAAGCCTGATGCATCACCCCGTATCGAGATGCCTCTGGTCATATCGAAACGTTCTTGAGAAGTATCAAAACAATTATAAACCGTTTTGGTACGGATGGCCGTTGAGCTGCATTCATATAATCGTTGGGAAAATATGACCGTTGGAGAGGTTTTGACCGTTAGGTGTATCGAAACATCAATGGGGTTTTTCGAAACAGAAACCCTTCGTATCGAAACGGGCAATCTGTAACACCCCCTTCTCGGTCTGGAAGAGAACCGGGTCAGATTGTGTTATCGAAAGACAAGCAATATTCAGTGTCATAACATTTTTATTTTTAACTCAAGAAGTACAGTAAATAATATCCATCATATAGTTAGAGCATCCTTTATACCTTATTATCAGAAAGCTTACGATTATCAATCAAGGATCATTTTTCAACTATTATTAACATTTAAAACAAATTTGTAAATTTTGACAAACTTGAGGACCCTTATCGAATAGACCTTGCCAAAATGAAATTTATTACCAAAAGATTATACTTACCAAATTTCTTTCAATTCTGAAACCATTATCACTTTTAATTTAACCTTGTAAGAATCGGTGACCCAAATGTAAAATAAATAAAGCTGACCAATGGACCATAACAAACTTACCTAACTCCGTTTCGAAACGCCTTGCACTGTTTCGGAATGGGTACTCGAGAGTCAACCCTATTGACCCGACTCTTTAGGCCGTTTCGATACAGGCTTGACCTATATCGAAACAGATTGACTGACGTTGACATTGACTTGACCGTTTCGATACCTGTATCGAAACAGGGGTCACCAGTGGCAAACCGTTTCGAAACCTGTATCGAAACATGAGTCACTAGAGGCAAACCGTTTCGAAACCTGTATCGAAACATGAGCCATCAGTGGCAAAAATGTTCCGAAACGACATTACTTCATTCCGGAACACCCTTACTCTCAGGTTCAAGGTTAGAGTACCCGTATCGAAACGTCATCACCCGTTTTGATACAGTAAGGCCTGTAATGACAGATTTTATCTGGTTTTTATTAGAATTACCATGCCAAAGCATGTCCAATTTCAATGAAACTTTATACACATCATTTCTTTCATATCAACTACTAGCATGCAAATTTTCCAAGCTAAAAGAGTACGTTTACTACGATTTTAACTTTTTGGCTAAACATGCATATTTAGGGCCATATTAGCAAAACCAAAATGGGCATTTAGGGCCATAGACCTTAATACAAAATGAGCAAGCCACTAACACAACAAAACGATCATATTAGACTAGTCTAACTACTTTGCCACCCCCTAGGAGTTTGAAAACACAAATACATTACTTTTATCTTAGTAGTGACTTGTCTTCGTAGCCGATCCGATCCTCTAACGAACAACTCTTTAACCTGAAAATGCATGAGGAAAGACACATTAGGCACACTTTGCCTAGTGAGGTAGTCATTATTAACATAAATAATGGAATACCATAGCTACAATGATACATAAATTCATGTTATTATAATCAATGCCATGTAATAGTGCAATAAGAAATAAACATGTTCTCTTTCATTCATAATTCCTTGGATTGATTTAAGATCGTGGATACGCGAATTCCTACGCCTCGCCAAAACAATGAATGGTCTAGTCCCTCCGCCTCGCCAAAATGACCAACACAATACACATCCCTCCGCCTCGCCAAATCAATATAGGCCGTAGCCTTAGGACCGTAGTCCACCCGTACATTGAGCTCATGAATTCTATGGCATGCAAATTGTATCTCGAATCCCTTCCAATCTAAGGTCATAATATACTTATTCATTTCAATGATCAATGATAAACCAGTGTTCCACAAATACAATGTAGTCGATGCTTGATATACATATATTTCAACATCAATATCTTGTAGATCGTTGTCAATATTGTTGTCTCATAGTTTCTTCAGGTTCCCAAGTGGCTTCTTCAACATTGTGACTTCTCCAAAGCACTTTAACTAAGGGTACAATTTTGTTACGAAGCCTTTTGACTTCCTTAGCAAGAATCTTAACCGGTTCTTCTTCATAGGATATGTTTGTTCGTAGTTCTACAGTTTCGGGTTCCACAATGTGAGAGGGGTCAGACCGATACTTCCGAAGCATCGATACATGAAAGACATCGTGGATTTTGCTCAATTCTGGGGGTAACAGAAGTCGATATGCCACTGGGCCAATCTTTTCAATAATTTCAAAGGGTCCAATGAACCGAGGGCTCAACTTCCCCTTCCTGCCAAACCTCAAGACTTTCTTCCTCGGTGACACTTTAAGAAAAGCGTTCTCACCGACTTCATATTGAATTTCCCTCCTTTTAAGATCAGCATAATCTTTTTGCCAATCGAAAGCAGGCTTGAGACGATAATGAATGATGGTAACTCGTTCTTCAGTTTAACGAAGCAGGTCAGGGCCTAACACTCTGCCCTCACCCAGCTCCGACCAACACAACAGAGTTCTGTATCGTCTACCATATAATGCTTCATACGGGGCCATTTGGATGGATGCTTGATAACTGTTATTATAAGCAAATTTGACAAGAGGTATAGATTTTTCCCAAGTCTCGCCAAAGTCAATAATACAAGCCCAAAGCATATCTTCCAGAATCTGAATTACTCTTTCTGACTGACCGTCAGTTTGAGGGTGGAAGGTTGTGCTAAGATTGGCTCTGGTGCCCAGGGCTCCTTGTAAGGTTCTCCAAAACTGAGATGCAAACCGAGGATCTCGATCTGAGATGATAGATTCAGGCACTCCGTGAAGCCGGATCACTTCCTTGATGTATAAGTTAACTAGCTTAGGGAGACCGTAGTCCATTCTAACTGGTAAGAAATGAGCTGACTTCGTAAACAAATCTACAATAACCCAAATAGCATCATGCTTTGCAGGGGTTAACGGTAGACCACTGAAAAAGTCCATGGTTATCTTTTCCCATTTCCATTTTGGTGGATCAATAGGTTTCAAGAGACCTGTAGGGGCACAATGTTCTGCTTTAACACGTTGACACGTAAGGCACTTGGAAATATAATCCACAATAGCCTGCTTCATGCCTGACCACCAGTATAGTTCACGTAGATCTTTATACATTTTCACAGACTCAGGGTGAATAGAAAAAGAAATCAAATGAGTTTCAGCAAGAATGTCGGTACGGGGAGTTTCGTCATTAGGCACGCAAAATCGATCGTGAAAACATAGAAGTCCTTCAGAATTAATTCTGAAATCTGGATTATCTGATAGTTTAGAGACAATGGCTTGGAGCTCAAAATCTTGTTCTTGCAAGTCCTTAATTCGGAAAATAATAGTAAGCTGAACTTAAAGTTCAGCTACAAAACATTGGTGCTTCCGAAGCCGGAAATGAGTGTTAATTGCTCGAGGGGCTACAAGAGAGCGATGCAACGATGAGTTAACATACTTCACTGCACTTATAACTTTAATTTCATAATCAAAGCTTACCAGGCCGAGGTTTGTGGCTGAGTGCATCAGCTACAACATTAGCCTTGCCCGGATGATAATCAATGAATAAATCATAATCCTTAAGGACTTCCATCCACCTCCGTTGTCGTAGATTCAACTCCTTTTGTGTCAACATGTATTTAAGGCTTTTATGATCGGTGAAAAGATAACATTTCTCCCCGTAGAGATAATGCCTCTAGATTTTTAATGCAAAGACAACTGCAACAAATTCTAGGTCATGGGTGGGGTAGTTCATCTCATGTGGCTTAAGTTGCCTTGAAGCGTAAGCAATAAACTTACCTTCTTGCATCAATACACACCCTAACCCAAGATGCAAGGCATCACTGTAAACTGTGTAGTCCTTTCCAGACTCAGGCTGGGTCAAGACAGGTGCATGGGTTAGGACTTGCTTTAGCCGATCAAAGCTTCGTTGTTGGACTTCAGTCCAAACAAAAGGCGTCTCCTTCCGCAATAATTTAGTTAAAGGAGCGGCTAACATTGAAAATCCTTTCATGAACCTACGGTAATATCCAGCAAGCCCGAGAAAACTTTGAACTTCACCAACATTCTTTGGCGGATGCCAATCCACAATAGCTTGAATTTTCTTTGGATCTACCTAAATTCCCGAAGCTGATACAACATGCCCCAGAAAGGCCACTTCAGTGAGCCATAATTCACACTTAGAAAACTTCGCGTACAACTGTTTCTCCCTCAGAGTCTGAAGTATGATACATAGGTGGTCTCGATGTTCCAGTTCATTCTTTGAATAAATCAAGATATCATCTATGAACACCACAACAAACTTATCAAGATAGGGCATGAATACCCGATTCATTAAATTCATGAAAGCTGCAGGTGCATTCGTTAGTCCAAAAGGCATTACTAAGAATTCATAATGTCCATATCTTGTACGAAAGGCAGTCTTGGGCACATCACATTCTTTGATTTTCATTTGATAGTAACCCGACCTTAGATCAATCTTGGAGAACACAGAAGCATCTTTTATTTGATCAAACAAGTCGTCTATCCTGGGCAAAGGATACTTATTCTTGATGGTGACTTTGTTCAGTTGTCTATAATTAATGCACAAACGCATCGAACCATCCTTCTTCTTGACAAAAAGAACCGGTACTCCCCAAGGTGAAAAGCTCGATCGGATAAAACCCTTGTTCATAAGGTCTTGAATTTGAGTTTTCAACTTCACAGACGCCATCCTATATGGTGCAATGGAAACTGAAGCAGTCCCAGGTTGCATCTCAATACCAAATTCCACTTTACGGGTTGGGGGTAATCCTGGAAGCTCGTCAGGGAAAACATATGGGAATTCATTTACCATAACAATGTCATAGATATGAGGTTCATTCTTGGATTCAGTGGACAATGCACACAACATGGAGTTCTGAGATTCCATCAACATTATCCTTTCCTTGCCAAGGCCCAGAAGATACAATTTCCGCTTACTGTAGTCTACCCACGCTTGATGATTACTAAGCCAATCCATGCCTAGGATCGCATCAAACTCGTGGATTGGTAAAACTAGGAAGTCCGCAGGGAACAGAATTCCTTGAACCATGATTGGGCAATTCTTACATACAAGACTTAAAATGACACAATCGCCTAATGGATTTGTTACAGAGACCTTCGTTGCTAAAGGTTCACTAGACATCTTATGTATTTTAACCAATTCCAGGCTTATAAAAGAGTGTGTAGATCCAGGATCAATCAATACATACAATGAGTGTGCATATAACATAACGGTACCTGCTATAACATCAGGCTCGTCATCTTCCTCGCGGCTTCCCACGTGATACAACTGAGTAGAGGCCTTCGATTCTTGCTTTATGCCTTGCTTTCCGGATCCGCCTGGCCTACCTGAAGCTCCCGATGGTACTTGCCTTGGCCCCTTCCCTTGAAAGGACTGAACATGTGAAGAGATATCCCCGTGTACAGCCACTGATTTAGAGGGATTCTGAGGACAATCCCTGATAAAATGTCCTTGCTCGCCACAGAAGAAACATTCCCCCGTATGCTTGCGACATTGCCCTGCTGGGTGCCGTTTCTGACAAAAGTTACAGACTGGATGCTGAACACTCCGATTCGATCCTCTAGTACTCTTCACTGAGGCCGCCTTAGACCAGGACTGGGTGATAGTATGTGGTCTCTCAATATTCCCGGTACGGGAAAGCTGTGAGAAAGAAGTTTGCTTCGAACCCTAATACTTGCCTTTCTTGTTCCATTTGAGAGGTCGGGAGTCACTCCATGTTCTTTTCTTAGATCGGCTAGACATATTTCCTTTCTGAGCTCTCTGCGCTGCTTCTGTTGCCTTAACTCGATTCACCAAATCCTGAAAATTGGTGATACCCAGGGCATTAAACATAGGTCGCAGCTCGTCGCTCAACCCAACAATAAACATTCGACACTTGTCTTCTTCTTTCTTTATAAACTCGGCTCCATATCGGCAATACTTACAGAAATCATGGGTGTAGTGCTCGATTGGCTTCCTACCTTGCCTCAAATGAAGAAAAGTGCTCCGCCTTTCCCCGAGATAGTACTCGCTGATGTACATGTCCCGGAATTCTTTGAGAAAGAATTCCCAGGTGACCGATTCTTCAGGAACTGTAAGAATGGTAGTCTTCCACCACATCAAAGCTTCATCGGTCAACAAAGCAATAACACATTCCAGCTTGTGTTCGTCGGAACACTGCAGCTGTTTATTCAAGACGCGTAGAGTGTTATCCAACCAGTATTCAGCTATTTCAGGGTTGTCATCATCCTGTCCAGTGAAAGAATAGGCTCGGAGTGAAGCCAGTTTGTCAACAGGGGCTCGGACGTACTGGGCAATAGGAGGAGTAGGCTGAACTGGTGGTGTCGTTTGCATTGCAGTCATAAACTGCTTAAACATATTGGCCATATTTTGATAACATTCAGCCTGAGCAGTAGGTGTCGCAGGCTCAACACCCTGTAAAGAAGGTTCCGTGGTTGCGGTGGGTTTGGAGGATTCCCTCCTCTAACCTCCTCGCCATGAGTCGAGGAGCCAGCAATTTGCTCATCTACATGAGCTTCATTTGTCGCAGACATATCTATATGGAAGATCGGATTAGTCGAAAAGTCACAATATACACGAAATAAAACTCTTGGGTGGAAAAGTAACATAATAACAATGCAATAGACTTTGGTTTAGTCCTAGAAAATACTAAACTCTAGCTCTGATACCACAAATGTAACACCCCCTTCCCGGTCTGGAAGAGAACCGGGTCGGATTGTGTTACCGGAAGACAAGCAATATTTAGTGTCATAACATTTTTATTTTTAACTCAAGAAGTACAATAAATAATATCCATCATATAGTTAGAGCATCCTTTATACCATATTATCAGAAAGCTTACGATTATCAATCAAGGATCATTTTTCAACTATTATTAACATTTAGGAAAAAATTGTAAATTTTGACAAACTTGGGGACCCTTATCGAATAAACCTTGCCAAAATGAAATTTATTACCAAAAGATTATACTTACCAAATTTCTTTCAATTCTGAAACCATTATCACTTTTAATTTAACCCTGTAAAAATCGGTGACCCAAATGTAAAATAAATAAAGTTGACCAATGAACCATAACAAACTTACCTAACTCTGTTTTGAAATGCCTTGGACTGTTTCGGAACAGGTACTCGAGAGTCAACCCTATTGACCCAACTCTTTAGGCCGTTTCGATAAAGGCTTGACCTGTATCAGAACAGATTGACTGGCGTTGACATTGACTTGACCGTTTCGATACCTGTATCGAAATAGGGGTCACCAGTGGCAAACCGTTTCGAAACAGGAGCCATCAGTGGCAAAAATGTTCCGAAATGACATTACTTCGTTCCGAAACACCCTTACTCTCAGGTTCAAGGATAGAGTACTCGTATCGAAACGTCATCACCCGTCCGATACGGTAAGGCTTGTAATGACATATTTTATCTGGTTTTTATTAGAATTACCCTGCCAAACCATGTCCAATTTCAATGAACCTTTATACACAACATTTCCTTCATATCAACTACTAGCATGCAAATTTTCCAAGCTAAAAGAGTACGTTTACTACGATTTTACCTTTTTGGCTAAACATGCTTATTTAGGGCCATATTAGCAAAACCAAAATGGGCATTTAGGGCCATAGACCTTAATACAAAATGAGCAAGCCACTAACACAACAAAATGAGCATATTAGACTAGTCTAACTACTTTGCCACCCCCTAGGAGTTTGAAAACACAAATACATTACTTGTATCTTAATAGTGACTTGTCTTCGTTGCCGATCCGATCCTCCAACGAACAACTCTTTAACCTAAAAATGCATGAGGAAAGACACATTAGGCACACTTTGCCTAGTGAGGTAGTCACTATTAATATAAATAATGGAATACCATAGCTACAATGATACATAAATTCATGTTATTATAATCAATGCCATGTAACAGTGCAATAAGCAATAAACATGTTCTCTTTCATTCATAATTCCTTGGATTGGTTTAAGATCATGGATACGCGAATTCCTACGCCTCGCCAAAACAATGAATGGTCTAGTCCCTCCGCCTCGCCAAAATGACCAACACAATACACATCCCTCCGCCTCGCCAAATCAATATAGGCCGTAGCCTTAGGACCGTAGTCCACCCGTACACTGAGCTCATGAATTCTATGGCATGCCAATTATATCCCGAATCCCTTTCAATCCAAGGTCATAATATACTTATTCATTTCAATGATCAATGATAAACCAATGTTCCACAAATACAATGTAGTCGATGCTTGATATACATATATTTCAACATCAATATCTCTAGTAGATCGTTGTCAATATCAATGTTCGATGATTCAATGCAATGATCTCATAACAATACCTACATCAATGACAAGGCACAATGAACATAGTTCATGTCAATGGTAACTTACCGACACTTACCAAAGTGTCCGATTTATCATCCGATGTATTTTCTTCACAAACAAAGTTAGCGAAATAGTCTAACACAACAAATAATGATTCGGGAAGGCCTTTCGCCTATACCCGAGACTCCAACTACACTCACCTTAACAATCCAAAGCTTCAAGGCTCTCGGATAGCAATCCCTTTATTCCTAGCTTGTGACGGAGATGGCGGTACCTCTTTCTCCCCTTCTTGAGCTAGGAAGATCAATAGGAACTTATTAGAATTGATGTTTCAACATCAAAATCAACATAGGGATATCGAAATCAATATCCAACTTCAATAAAGATGGCAACAAAGAAATATCCATGGATAGTCAAAACCCTAGTTTAGGTTACACCCAAAATATCCATGGAATCCATTAATCAAATAAGGAATATAGCTTACCCGATCGATAACAACGTTTTGATATCATTAAAGTGAAGAAACAACAAGCTTGAATCTTTCACCAATGGAGGTGTGTGCTTAGGTGAAGAAGATGATGAGAAGGAGGTGCTTGCTTCTTATATTTTCGGGTAAGCTTTCTTTGCTTCTTGTTTTTCTATTTCAATTCAAGGCTTTCCTTCATTTGAAGGAAATTTATCTGATGACTCCACGTGGTGGAGATTTTTAATTCAAAGTGGGCTAATCGCATGGTTAGCCTCTCCACTTTTCATACCATTATAACTCTACCCTCCAACTTATAATTCTTCCATTTTAGCCACTAAAAAGGTTAATATTACTTAATAGAGTTCAAATCCGATGTTTACAACCTATTTAGGGTTCGATAACAAAAATTAGCTAGTCGGTGAAATCTTAGGGCTTCATCAATGTAGAATTTCTGATCATCGGAAATGAATTCCGACTAGGCCAAATTTCGGGGTGTTACACAATCCCTGTTTCGGTACGCGTTTTGGCAGTTTAAAAACGTATCGATACAGATTACCTCTGTATCGAAACGAGTATCTTAAAAACACCGGTTTGGCTACTTAAAAACATTGCCAAAACCTTTTTAAACATCCTCAAACTTATTTTCAAGTTGTTTTTGACTTAGTGAATATTTTAAATTCTTTTCTATTTAGTCTAAAATATTTTTTTCAATTATTATATCAAAACATATAATTTCTACAGTTTACCTTTCCTGCTCATTTTCTTTGCAATGAAAACATCCGCTATATAACCACGATTCCGTAAGGTTTGTCATAACCCCTTATAGTGCAACTGGGCCAGAATATTCTCCACGTAAAGAGTCACCACCGACGTCGCCGCCATCATTATAGTCTTTAGCTTGTAAAATTATTTATTATCTTTAAACAAAACAAAAGTTGCATAACTAAATGAGAAGGGGGGATGAGATAAAGGAGGAGGGTGGAGAGAAGAGGACAAAGACGGAGGTGGCCAGAGCCAATACTGACCAGAGAAGGTAGTTGGAAAAGTGTCCATGCTTAACTATACACATTCTCCCAAGTTGGTACTTAAAGAATTTTTTCTCTCACATTGGTACATGAACTATACACTTTCTCCCAATTTGGTACCTAACCAACTTGGTACCTAAAGAATTTTTGCTCCCAAGTTGGTACCGGAACTAGACACCTTATCCCAGATTGGTACCAAAACTTGTACATTCTATCAATTTGGTCCTAATTTGAAACAATTCAATAAATTTAACTCTCTATATTTAAAATTTCTATCAATTTACTCCGCGTTATTCACCTAAATTGTTTGTTCTTCTCTTAGAAGTGTTATATTACTTTCTTAGTATAACAGAAGTTTAAACATAACTTGTTGATTTATGGTAGAATTCAGTTATCCAATTGTTGCTTTGATCCGATGGACTCGCTTAGTTTGACACTATAACAAAAAATGATTAAATTGATGGAATTTTTAAATATGAAATGTTAAATTTATTTAATTGTTTTAAATTATGACTGAATTGAATGAATGTATAAGTTTTGGGGGACTAAAACTGTAAATAAAAGTATCAAAATAGTGGATGAAATTAAAGTTTGAGTACTAGCTTGGGAGCTAAAATTCTTTAGGTACCAAGTTAGAAGAAATTGTATAGTTCAAGTACCAACTTGGGAGAAAAAATTCTTTAGGTACCAACTTGGGAGAATGTGTAGAGTTTAGATGCCAAAGTTATATTTAAGCCAAATTATTTTAATGATGTTAATATAAACAATTGATTTTATGAACCCAACAAGTGATCCAATGGAAAAGCGGATGGTGTTCATCTTAGGTGATTGAGTTCAATCACAATGACCACAAGATGTGTGTGCATGTCAAAGGGATAAGAATATTTATGAACATATACTACCTTGTAATCACCTTTAGACTATACAAAATAATTAATTTTATTAATAATAAAAATTTAATGATGTTCATTGTTTAGATAAAAAGTTTATAATCTATATGGTTTTGACTTTTGAATTATAAATGATTCTCTAAAATAATATAACTTTATCCTTAAAAGGTTTTGAATTTCTTATATTAACATTTGGCTAAATGAGTTATTTTGCCCCCGAGTTAACCTAAATTAGTAATGTTGTCCTTTGTGCGAAAACGCGTTCAATTAGGTCTTTCAATTCGCACATTGTAACAAATTAGCCCCTTGACCAATGTTGACCGTTACGGTGCTGACATGGAAGTTAACTGTGCTGACGTGGCAGTCAACTATGCTGGCGTGGCAGTGCATGTATGATGATGACGTGACAGATGGGCTGAATTGATTTTTTAAACCGAATTCGAATGCATAATTGAATTTTGTGCAGAGTTCAGGGGCATAATTCATTTTAATTGAAAGTTCAATAACTTACTTAATCTTTAAGCTAAAAATAATAAATTACTAAAAATTTAAAAATATTTAAATACTTACAAAATATTAAAGAAATAAAAATACTATAATGAATTTAAAAATTAAGTAAAAACATAAAATTAAAAATATGAAAATTTATAAATATAAAACTAAAAATTTTAAAATATTTATAAACCATCGGAAAAGTCTTCAACTATTTTTGGCTATGTTAAGCCTACTAATATTCTTTGAGCATATTTTCAATGGAATCATCCTTGTATTAAAGTAGAAAAAACAAAAATTTCCTTCGTTTTTCTACATCAAATATTAATGAGCATCAATTTAATGTAGAAAACCGAAAGAAAATTTGAGTTTTATTGTTACTTTAATACAATGTTAATTCCAATCAAAATTTGTTTAACGAATGGTAATACTCAGACTGAAGAAGTCAAAGACTTTTTCCGATGAAAGTGTTCGATTTTTAATATCTTATAAACATTTTTTAATTTTATATTTATATTTTATCATTTTTAATCTCAAATACATTTTAATTTTTATATTAGTTTTTATTTTCAATAATTTTTTTAAAATTTTATTTATCTTTATTAAGTTTATGGATTTTTTTTAAATTGAAGAATATTTTGATTTTTTGTGAGAGTTCTCACTTTGTTCATTTTAGAATTATCAGTAACCCGAAGGATATTTACATCAATTTGTTAATTGCACACCTTATAGACAGAGCAATTTGAATTCGTGTCTCCTAAGATGAACATTATCTGCTTTTCCACTAAGACACTTGTTGGGTTCTCATATATTCCATTTGTAAAAGTTCAACTTGAAAAACCAAATTATTTATCTAATTTTATTCAAAAACTAAATAAATCGATTAAATTAACTTAAAATTTAAACAAATTATTTATCCATTTTTAAAATTTTAATAATTTATCAAACTTTCAATTAAAATGAATTAATCCCCTAAACTCGGCGAAAAATTCAATTATGCCATCGAATTCGGTTTAAAAAATCAATTCAGCCCCTCTGTCACGTCAGCATCGTGGACTGCCACGTCAGTACCGTAATGGTCAACTTTGGTCAAGGGGCTAATTTGTTGCAATGTACGAGCTGTAAGACCTAATTGAACACGTTTTCGCGCGAGGGGAAACATTACTAATTTGGGTCGAACACGATGAAAAAATAATCCCTTTAGCCTTTACTTTATTAAGGAAGTTTTATGAAACCTAAAATGCTTTTTATTAACTATAATAATTTTCAAGTTAAAACATTAATATAAAATTTTAAATATAAATATTTTCCCATTAGATAGTCGAGTGAGATGCTATCAAGTTTGCCTAGCCACTCGACTATCAAGTTAAAACACGAAATGCAGACTTGACCTTTGCCTCCTGAAGATTCGTGAACGTTGTTTTGTATGAAGAGTTTTTGCCGAATCTGGTGTCCTCCCCCACCAAAAGGAAATCAGTAAACAAATCTTGAAGAAATGTGCGGGGTTGCCTCTTACCATTGTAGCATTCAGTGGCGTTTTGGCTACGAAAAAGATGAACGGGAAATAGTTGGTCCGAGTCTCGGAGCGATGCAATGCTAAGCTTATGGATTTGAAGATACTACTTTCACTAAGTTCCAATGATTTGCCATATTATCTGAAATCATGTTTCTTGTACTTGAGCATCTTTCCCCGACGATCATCAAATCGAGCTTATGAAGCTGATACGACTTTGGACAACGGAATGCTTCGTTGAAGCGAAACAAGGAAAGACACAAGAAGATGTTGCAGAGGATTTCTTCAACCAGCTCCTAAACCGAAGCTTGAGAATGATGAATGTGAGATGGAGCTGGAACAATTGCTTAATCTCTCTATTTAATACTTTTCAAGACATGCATTTCGTTTCTATGAATTCTTCTACTTTTCCAAACCCCACACCCCACCCTCTACTTATCAAACCAAAGGGAAACACTGCTAAAGGTCTTCACTGAGGATCACACCTTAGGATAATTTTTTGATACATTAGCGGCGGTACACAAACACCTTAGTTTTAAGATTTGGAGACTCAGTTTAGGGGTTTATGTTTAATAGTTTAGTAGTTTTTCTAAATTCTTAAATAAAAAATAATAACGTTTAAACATTTTACGATAGATCTTTCACCGATGTTAATGAACACATTTGATATCCTAAGAAAAACTGTGATTCTAAAAGATGTTTGTAATGACAAATAATAAAATTGTAAAGGAATAAATATAATATTATTTTTCTTTTTTATTGAATATATAAATAAGAAAATTTTTATAGCGCTCGACGAGCACCGGTGAGCACCACTAACGATGAGTACCATTAATTTATTTTATAAAGATTTAAAATTTAAAGGACTCGACGTACAATTATAAATTATTTAAAAATTAAAATATAAATTAATTAAAACATATTATTTTATTTTTAAATTTCTTTTAAACATAATTGGATCAAAAAACATACCTCTAAATTAGAAAACCCTAATTTTTTCCTTTGAAATTAAGCCGCCGCCGCCGCTAGCCACATGTCGTCGGTTTCATTCTCGCCGCCCTACCGCCGTCCCTGCGTGGTTGCCGTTCAGCCTTGCCGCCGTTCCCCACCGTTCGCGCAACAAGGTAATGTTTTCCCAATTCCCCCATTCTAACCCTAATTATTTTTACTTCAATTTAGGGGTTTTCCCGTCAGTCATCGCCGTCATCGGCCACTCACCGGCATTCTCGTCCAGTCGGCCACCCAATTCTAGCATCCCCTAATTCTCAAACCCTAACTACTACCCTAAATTGAAGTTGACACTGCTACCTCTTCTTCTCAAGCTCATGCTAAACATTCCTTGCCAGAACTAGAAATCTACTGCTACTTACTTGTCTTGATATTTTTGATTGATCAAAAGAAATACAATGAGGTACTTTAGCTAATAGTTTGATCCGAATGTTTTTCTGTTCCTTGTACATAATATTATCTCTGTCGATGTTCTAGCTTCTAGGCTGATTTCTATTACTCTCTTTCTTATGAGCTCACGGGCGATCTTGCTGAAATTAGGGGGTGAGCTCTATTCTATTCAAATCTAGCTTTTTTCATAGTCTCTCTTTAGTATGTGTTTTGAAGAAATCTCAGCATTTTTGCTTCTGGCATACATGATCGCAAGTAAGTGTTATTTAGGGATGTAAATACAGGTAATCAATTGGGTTTCATGTCGGTTCTGTCAGGTCGGGTCAAATCGGATACATGTCATTTCAGGTCATTTTTCTGTTTTGACTCGATTGGGTCGGGTTAGGGTTCATTTCAGGTTAGGTTCATTTCAGGTCGGATTCATTTCGAGTCGAGTCAAAACGGTTAATTGACGGGTTAATTCGGGTTCGGATAGACTTCAGGTCTGGTTCATTTCAGGTCGGTTTCATTTCAGGTGTGGTTAATTCGGGTTTAGGTCGATATACCTTAGGTTGGTCATTCATACCGAGCTAATTATTGAACGCCCTTGACAAATGGCGAACACGAATCACATTAAAAATAAATATTAGGCACTAGAATGAACAAAAATATCATCAAATGATTCATTTGTAAAATATTAGAGTAAATTTCAAAAATTATAAATTAATAAGGGTCAATTTTGGTGAAAAATAAAATTTTAGGGACTAATATGAATAAAAATATTATCATATAAAAATCACTTGACTAAATTGTAGAAAATGAATAGGGGTGGGGTCAATTTGGAATAATAATATAGTTAGCCTTTTAGGGGCTATAATAAACAAAAATATTAAATTGAAATGATAAACATTGGACTAAATCACAAAAAAATGAATAGGGGTCAAATTGTACTAAAGTTAAAGTTTAGGGACTATAATGAACAAAAATATTAGTAAATGATTCATATCTAAGATATTGGAGTAAATTACAAAAATTATAAAATAATATGGGTAAATTTTGGTGAAAAATAAGATTTTAGGGACATACATAAATACATATGTAGAGCGTTAGGGTGTTCTCTAAATATGAGCACAAGTGCACACTCTTGTCAAGTTGTAATATAAAAGATATCGTCTCTCACGGGGATTGGACAGCTAATTCGAATATAAATTCCTATACACAAAATATTAAATGCACAAGTAAATTTCAGTTTGTTTAAAAGAAAAATAAATAAACACAAGTAATTAAGAGAAGAGATCAAATTGATAGAATGGCTCAGGTTATGCTGCTCCGTAGTGTGAATTTGCGTTGAATAGGTTAAGTTGTATTGCGCTGCCAGACTTTGCTGCCTCGGCGGAAGATGGCAGATTGGTGCTTTAACAACTTTCGTTGCCTCGGCAGGTGGAACGGGCGATTGGCTCGGCGGCAAACTCGGCAGACCTTCAAGGCTCGGCATAACACGCACGTGCGAACGCACACACACACAGGCAGATTGGTGCTTTAACAACTTTCGCTACCTCAGCAGGTGGAACGGGCAATTGGCTCGGCGGCAAAACACACACACATATGCTAATATGTATACATGTATATGTATATTAGTATATATATGTATATATAATGTGTGTGTATATATGTGTATATACTAATATATACTAATATATATACATACACTAATATGTATTATGTATTTGTATATTAATATGTATACATATATATATGAATATATGTATATATACATTAATATATTGATAAATACATATATATATATATACATTAATAATTTAATACATTAATACATATATATATACATATATATATATATGCATTAATACATATATGTACTAATATATACTAATAATACATTAAAATATTAATACATATATATGTACAAATATATACATTTATACGTATATATACATTAATAATACGTATATATATACTGAAGAACTAATATATTAATATAATAATTGAAAAATAGTTTTGGATTAAATTGAAAATATTTTAAAATGTTTTTAAGTCCAAACAACTTGAAAATATATTTGAAGAAGTTTTAAAGCACTTTCTAAAGTTAAACTTTACAAAACCACCTAGGTGTTTCGAAACGACCACTCACAGAGACAAAGCATTTCGATACAACCTTGCATGTTTCAAAACGGGCTTTAATTTGGGTGAGGGTTTTACACAGCGTTTCGATACGGGCTTCACCATTTTGATACGGCTATTTCTCCAACGGTCAAATCCCCAACGGCTTTTTCCCAACGATAATTTAATTTGCAGCCTAACCGTCAATCGTACCGAAATAGGTTGTAAACGTTTTGATACGGCTAGAAGGGTTTCGAAACGGCCATAGGCATTTCGATACGACCTGCTGCATCAGACTTAAACAACTAGTTCTGAAGAAGAGCGTTCCGAAACGGGGTCGAGTGTAACAAACGTCTGCATAACAACATTTATGGTGGGAAATAAAGTCTCCAACGGCTCCAAAACATCCCCAACGGTCTTCAACGGCTACAAACTCTATTAGGAGTATAAAAGGGACCTCCAAGCATCAAGTAATGGTAAAATGCTTCAATTGTCAACACCACTATGATCAAGAAATTGTCTTAGAGCTTAAATTGTCCATTTCTTGTATAGACAACACTAGTAAGCTAAATATTGTTAAATTTGATCAAGTGTTTAGGCTTTGGGTGAGAGCTTTATAGTGCAAACAAATACCTATTAGAGGGATTTCAAGTTTGCTTAAGAATTTTTCTTGTAAGAGAGTGTTTTATTAAGCTAAGAGTAGTTAGCTTAATCGTTGTAACGATTTCCTCCTAAGCCGAGAAAAGGGGACGAAATTCAAGAGTGAATTTGTTGAAATCCTTAGTGGGGAGCTAAGGTAGTGGATGTAGACCTTGGTTAGAAGGTTGAACCACTATAATTCCTTATGTCATTTGACTATTTTTCACCTCCCACTAAAACACCCAAAATTCCAACTTCTCCACACTTGACGAGTTAGAACGGTGGAAGGAAATCGAACACTTAAAAACCCAACAATTAGTATCAGAGCTTGGCTCAATTGAAGATGATTAACATCATATTGAGGTGATCCGGCAAGCTCGATCAACATTTCAAACAACCGGCTCAATGGCGCAACCCATCGACAAGCCATCCTTCTTCGACGTGACCAATTATGCTTATTGGAAGACAAGGATGATATGCTTTGTCAAATCCAAAGACTACAAGCTTTGGGATATCATTGAAGATGGCCCGTTCGTACCAAAAGGAAGCAATGCGGAGTGAAGTGCCGACAATCATAGGAAGATGGAGCTAAATTGCAAGGCTTTGCACTTCATCTTTTGTGTACTTAGCCTCAACATATACGAGAAGATGTCTTCTTGCGAGAGTGCCAAGGAAGTTTGGGACAAGCTCGAGGTTACATACGAGTGGACAAACGAAGTAAAGGAGACCAAGATCGACCTCCTCAACCTAGAGTATGAAAACTTTAAAATGGATCCGGAAGAGGACATTGAGAAGATGTTCCATCGATTCTCCACCATCACCAATGGACTCAAGGGCTATGGAGAAGTCATTTCGGAAGAAAAGCTTGTCCGAAATCTTATCTATTCTCTTCCCGAGTCACGGGACTCAAAGAGGATCGCCATCATCGAAGCTAAGAATTTAAAGACTTTGAAGCTTGATGAACTCATGGGGTCACTTCTCACTCACCAAATCTTGAAGAAGGATAAAGAAGATGAGAAGAAGAAGGAAGAGATAAGAAAGATAGGGAAGAAGAAGATCATGGAGCTAGGCATCCATGCAAATGTCATGGCTCTCAAGTCCTCCAAGTGCAACCACGTTGATACAAGTGAGGAGGATGATGAAGAAGAAGAGATAGTCCATCTCTTCAAGAAGTGTGCCCCTTTCATGAAGAAAACAATGAAAGAATTAGAATGAGAATCTATGAAAAATAAAAGGGCAAGCACTTCAAGCCATAAGAAGAAGACATATGTGGCTACTTGGAGTGATGAAGATTCCACCGACGATGAACAAGCCAACCTTTGCCTTATGGCCATCGAAGAAGATTCAAGGATAACTTCTAATTCATCTACTTTATGTTCATATTCATTTGATGAATTACAAGATGCCTATGATGAGTTGGTTTTAGAATTTAAAAATCACATTTTGAAAAACAAGAAAGTGATTTCAAATTTGAAAATTCAAAATGGTTTGATTTCTAAAACAAAATTGAACTTGAAGAAAAACTAAATGAGTTTGAACAAAAATGTTTTGATTTACAAAATTTGCTTCATAAAGTTTAAGAAGAAAAAGATTTGATTTCCAAGAGCTTGAAAAGAAAAATAATTTTGGAAAATCAAATTTTTATGTAAGGCAATCTAGTGCCCCTAGATTTATAAATGGAAAATGTTTTAGAAGTGTTTGGGGTCCCAAAAGGACTAACCACTTCAACTAAAAAGGATGAAATTGAAAAATGGATTCCTAAGGGGACTAAATTCTGTGCTACTAATGTCTATGGATCCAAAGCAATTTGGATACCAAAAATTACTTGATTGTCTTATGATAGGTGTGATGGAGATTGATCAACAAGTCAAATATTGAGGGGGAGCTTCATGCACACAAGGAAGAACACTTGAAGAAGGAAGGCTTCACATCCTCCCTTGAGTTCAAGTGTGGTAACATCCAGTTGTTTTTTTTATTTATTTAATTTGATTTATTTTTTTAATTCAAGTAGATTATCATGTGTTGGACTAACATTCTTTGATGATGCTTTGAGTAAGGGGGAGCCATTTTAAAACCGAAATTCTTTTTATGGAATTTAAAAAAAATCTTCCCAAGTTATTTTGAACTTAAAGTTATCTAAATTCTTTTTGATATAATAAAAAGGGAGAAAGTTTGGTTTGAAAAATTGCAATTTTCAAATGAATAAGGGGGAGCTTTACTTACATTCAAATTTTTCATCTCTTATTCAAAATTTTAAATACAAAGAGGGAGAATCCCAAACAAATTTTCAAGTTAGTTTTATTATATAAAAAAGGGGGAGATTGAAGAACTAATGTTTTGATATAATAATTGAAAAATAGTTTTGGATTAAATTGAAAATATTTCAAAATGCTTTTAAGTCCAAACAACTTGAAAATATGTTTGAAAATTTTTTAAAGGGGTTTTAATGCACTTTCTAAAGCCAAACTTTACAAAACCACCCAGGTGTTTTGAAACACCCTAGGCGTTTCGATACAACCTTGTCTGTTTCGAAACGGGCTTTAATATGAGTGATGGTTTTACACAGCGTTTCGATACATGCTTCACCGTTTCGATACGGCTATTTCCCCAACGGTCAAATCCCTAAAGGCTTTTTCCCAACGATAATTTAATTTGCAGCCTAACTGTCAATCGTACCGAAACGGGTTGTAACCGATTCGGTACGGCTAGAAGGGTTTCAAAACGGCCATAGGCGTTTCGATACGGCATGCTGCATCAGACTTCAACGACTAGTTCTGAAGAAGAGCGTCTCGAAATAGGGTCAAGTGTTTCAAAATGGACGTCTGCAGAACATCATTTATGGTGGGAAATAAAGTCTCCAACGGTCTTCAACGGCTACAAACTCTATTAGGAGTATAAAAGGGACATCCAATCATCAAGTAATGGTAAAATGCTTCAATTGTCAACAACACTATGATCATGAAATTGTCTTAGAGCTTAAATTGGCCATTTCTTGTATAGACAACACTAGTGAGCTAAATATTGTTAAATTTGCTCAAGTGTTTAGGTTTTGGGTGAGAGCTTTATAGTGCAAACAAATACCTATTAGAGGGATTTCAAGTTTGCTTAAGAACTTCTCTTGTAAAAGAGTGTTTGATTAAGCTAAGGGTAGTTAGCTTAATCGTTGTAACGGTTTCCTCCTAAGTCGAGAAAAGGGGACGAAATTCAAGAGTGAATTTGTTGAAATCCTTTGTGGGGAGCTAAGGTAGTTGTTGAGTTTTAAGGTGCTCGATTTCTTCAACCGATCTTGCTCACCAAGTGGTGGAGAAGTGGAATTTTGGGTGGATGTGGTGTGGAAGCTAAAAGATAAATGACACAATGATTTTAGAGTGGTTCAACCTTTTAACCAAGGTCTACATCCACTACCTTAGCTTCCTACTAAGGATTTCCAATCAATCCACTATTGATTCGTCCCCTTTTCTAGGCTTAGGAGGAAACCCTTATACATCGATCAAGCTTTCTATCCAAAGCCTTGATCAAACCCTCTTTTCAAAGAGAAAAGATAAGCAAACTTAAATCCCTCTAATATGTATTTGTTTGAACATTTTTACTCTCACCCAAAACCTAAAACACTTGAGCAAATTTGACAATTTTGGCTCACTAGTGTTTGTCTATACAAAGAAATGACAATTTAAGTACAAAGACAATTCTTGATCATTTGTTGATTGAAAATTGAAGCATTAGCCATATCTTGATGCTTGGAGGTCCCTTTTATACACCTTAATGAGTTTGTAGCCGTTACTAGCCGTTGGGGTTGAATTGGAGCCATTGGAGACATAATTTCCCACCATAAATGATGTTCTGCTGCTAACCGTATCGAAACGCTCGAACCCATTTCGATACGCTCTTCAAGTAGAAAGAGTCGTTGCAGTCTGATGCAGCACCCGTATCGAAATTCTCTTGGCCGTTTCGGAACACCCGAATCGAAACGCCTTTCACCGTATCGAAACGATCTGCATTTAAATGTTAGTTGGGAAATAGCCGTTGGGGTTTATGACCGTTGTGGTCGATGCCACGTGGGCGTATCGAAACGCTAGGCAAAAATACACATCCAGAAAAGACCAGTTTCAAAACGTTTTGACACTGGAAGACCCCGTATCGAAACACCTAGGGGTGTTTCAAAATGCCTGGAAGGTTTTGTTTAGTTTGGCTTTGAAAAACATGTAAAATCCTTTAAAAACATCCCCTAAACATAGTTTCAAGTTATTTGGACTTTGGAAATAGTTTTGAATTCTTTTTAACTTAGTCCAAAATATTTTTCAATTATTATATCAAAACATTAGTTCTACAGTAGTGGATGTAGACCTTGGTTAGAAGGTTGAACCACTATAGTTCCTTGTGTCATTTGACTATTTTCACCTCCCACTAAAACACCCAAAATTCCAACTTCTCCACACTTGGCGAGCTAGAACGGTTGAAGGAAATAGAGCACTTAAAACCCAACATATACATTACATTAGTACATAATTAATTAATTAATTACATATACTTATATTTAATTTAAACCAAATAACTGAAATATGGACTAAATCAAAAATAAAACAAACTTTTAAGCTCAATTTCACAAAAATTAGGACCAAATTGAAACAACTTATATTTTCTTTTTTTATTGTTCATGTATATATTATGTTTGTATATATGTTATGTGTTTTATTGCAATGTATATAGGTTCTGTTTAATATGTGATATTATGTTTGTATAGGTGATCTTTGCTAACTCTGTTTTTACATTAATTAGTTGTTTAATTGTTTAATATGTGATATTATGTTTGTACATATGTTGCAATGTATGTATGTATGGTTTCTGCTTGTATATATGGGTTCAAGTCGTATTTTTTTTCTTCTAGATTTGTTATTTTTATATATGGGTTTTGATGCAATGTATGTATGTTATGGGTTCTATTGCAATGTAAGTATGTATGCATGTATGTGTTCTTTTTGTATATGTGAGTTCTGTTGTAATGCGTGTTAAGTATGTATATATGGTTTAATTCGAGTATATAGGTTGAAAACCCGTTCTGTGATGCTACTGGTGTCAAAAGAGGTTCTTTTTAAAGGACCTTGGGGACTGGTGTAACAATGCCACGTACAAGGATTAAATCATTGTTTGTTCTGTTTGTATACATGTTCTTCTTTTTTTGACTGTTCTGTTGTCTATTATGTTTGTATATATGTTGTCTATTCTAGTTTCTGAGTTCTGTGTTTTTAGATGTTCTCTGATCTATTTCAATTGTTTAATCCGAGTATATATCCTTTGTATATATGGGTTTTGTTGCTCTGCTCTGTTTGGTTCTTTGTCATTTTCAGTCCCTAACAACAAAGTACAATGTTTTTATTTCAGTATTTAGCTTAGCCATGGATGCTTTTTCTTATGAGATGGACTATCATGGTGAAAGCGGTATATTTCTTTCCTTTTTTTAATTTCTGAATTATATTTGTATTATTTTTTCAATAACTAATACATGTTTGTTTGAAGGGGGAGCAAATGATCAACTGTCTGAAATAGCTCGTACCTTTAAGAGGAGGGCTAAAACTGCAACTTCAGTGGACATTGGGAGAAGAACTTTTCATGTTTGGGATCATTATATCTTTATTAAGAAACCTGAAGGTGTTTTTGTGTAATGTAAGTATTGCAAATCCGCAAGCTATAAAGCAGATTCTTATGTTGGTACATCTACCCCTGAAAGGCATACTTAAAGATGCCAAGCTTACAAAGATTTTCTTGCTACTAATCCCAATAGTAGTACAAAACTTTCTTTTGATCAGAAAAAATACTGTGAATTATTTGTTGAAGCTATTCTCTGTCATGGTTATGCTTTAAGTGTTGTTGAGCATGAAATACTTAGGGTTTTGCATTAGTATCTAAATTCTAATGTTAAGCATATTTCGAGGTATACTATTAGTAAGCATTGCATGTTAAAGCATGAGCAACATAAAAAAATGCTACTTGATTCAATGCATTCTGTTTCAAGTCGTATCTGCTTTACATGTGATGTATGGTCTGCTTGCACTTTACGTTCATATTTTGCCCTGACTGCACATTATATTAATAATAACTTGAAACTTCAGTCTAAAATACTGAATTTTCGTCGTTTCCCCCCACCCCATGATGGTGAGTCTATTTATAAGTTTGTGAAAAAATGTTATGCGAGTGGGGTCTTGAGAAAAAAAACTTTTATCATAACTGTTGATAATGCTTCTGTAAATGAGAGAGTGGTTAAGCGACTCAAGGATGATTTGCATGCCATTTCTCCCCTTCCATGCAATAAGTACCTTCATATAAGGTGTGTTGCCCATATTTTGAACTTGATAGTTCAAAAAGGTTTGAAGGTAATTGACTCTTATGTTATTAAATTACGTGAAATAGTTAAGTTTATTGATTCTTCTGATGCTAGACTTTATAGATTTGAATCTGCTGTTAAATATTGTGGTTCTTTCTTTTCTGGTAAGTTGATATTGGATGTACCTACTCGATGGAACTCTACTTAATCAATGCTTCGTAGGGAAACTGATGCTAAATTAGCTATCAACTTGTTTGTTAATAGGGAAAATGAGTTGGACATAATTAGTGAGGTTGAGTGGAAAACTGCTAAATTAATCTGTGATTTCCTTGAGTCATTTTTCTTGAAATTACTACTCTATTTTTAGAATTTAAGTATCTCACTTCTAACCTATTTTTGGCTAATGTTGTTGCCATTGAGAAGATGTTGTGTGATGCTCACAATGATCCTTGTGAGGGTATTTCTGCAATGGCAGGACCTATGCTTGAATTGTATGAGAAATATTGGTTTCATCACTCAACCATTCTCTCATTTTCTGTTTTGCTTGATCCTCGATATAAATTACAACTTCTGAAGGAGTTGTATGATGTCATCTATGTTGAGGATGAGGTTGAAAGGAGGGTAACTGTTGTTTACAATGAATTTTTTAATTTGTATATATATTATTCAAAATTTGTACTTTGTTCTTCTTCTAATTCTTCTTTCCAAAGTAACTCCTTTCAAAGTACAAGTCAGTCCAGTTTCGATCGACCTCGAACATTTAAAAAATCTAATCTATTTCACGCCAGTCTTTATTTTCTTAAAGTTCAATTAGGCTTTTTTTTACATTTCATTGTTTTTTTGTTTCAATTACAGTTTACTGACTAATTCCTTATATTTCTTAATGTTAGAACTTCAATGCCAATTTAGCTGCTTCTAGGAGTGGAAAATCTGATGTTAACTCCTACATTACTTTGCCCCTTCTCCCTCGTACTGATGATGCTGAGTTTGATATTTTAGAGTATTGAAAAGCACAATCTGTTTCGTTCCCCGTACTTTCACACATGGCTAGAGATGTTTTAGCCATTCCAATCACTTCAGTTGCTTCTGAATCTTCATTTAGCATGGGGGTCCGATTTTAAACAAGTTGAGGGCTAAACTCTTGCCTAAAAATGTTGAGATATTTGTGACAACCCGTAATTGGTTGTATGGTTTTGAACTCGAGGAAAAAGATGAAGATTGTCTTACTGTTGTGAAAGATTCTTCAATTGGTGAAGATCCAATTCCTGAGTAAGGTAAAGCCTATTAATTTTTTTATTCTGTTTTGTTTTCCATTATTGTTTCTGATTCTATATTCTTTTTTAGGGTTCTTTCAAACCAAGCAAGCACATAAATGTTTAGGGGGTCAACTAAGTAATGAATTCTGATGTAAAAGCAGGTATTCTTCTTTTCTGTTTTCTAAATATTTGGTTTTTGTTTGGTGTTCTTCTTTCACACATGGCTAAAGATGTTTCGGCTTAATATGTTGTATATGTGATATTTGCTAGCTCTGTTTTTACATTAATCAGTTGTCTAATTGTCTAATATGTGATATTATGTTTGTATATATGTTGCAATGTATGTATGTATGGTTTTTGTTTGTATATATAGGTTCAAGTTGTAATTTTTTTTTCTAGATTTGTTATTTTTATATATGGATTCTGATGTAATGTATGTATGTTCTTTTTTTGATTGTTCTGGTATATATTATGTTTGTATAGATGTTATGTGTTCTGTTGCATTGTATATAGGTTCTGTTTAATATGTGATATTATGTTTGTATATGTGATATATAGGTTCTAGATTTGTTATATATTTAAATGTTCTGTTGCAATGTATATAGGTTCTAGATTTGTTATTTGTATATATGGGTTCTGATGCAATGTATGTATGTTTGGGGGGTGCTATGTTTGTATATGTGATACATAGGTTCTAGATTTGTTATTTGTTTATATGGGTTCCGATGCAATGTATGTATGTTTGGCTTCTTTTTGTAAATGTGGGTTTTGATGCAATGTATATATGTTCTGGTTTCAAGTCCTATTTTTTTTCTAAATGTTTGGTTTTTGTTTGGTTTATCTTTGTACATGTTTAAATGTCTGGTTCTATTAATGTTTCTAATGATGTTCTTTGTTTTTCAATTTAGTTGTCGTTGTTGCTGCTGATTGCTAGTTGCTGTCTGTTGCTGGTTGATGATTGTTGTCTGTTGTTGGTTGCCCTTGTGTAGTTTCCCTTGTTTTAATTATACTGGTTTTTTTTAACTATGTAAGTTACCCATAATTAAACCTTGATGGCAGCATTACATCTTTTGACAACTCGATGAGGATATTTCTGGTAGCAAAGTTGAGCTTTTAGTCTCGTAAAACTTTTGCTACAAGATCTGAGAGCTTAAGTATTCACCAAACAAACTTGTGTTATATTTCATAATTTCTAGTTTGTAAGTTTAAAGTTTACTAAGTTGAACACTTTTATGTTGTAATAAACTTTTATCTTATTCAATAATAATTTTACTTACTTTGTGCGGTTTATATATCTTGTAAGTTTAAAGTTGACTTATTTTGTTTTTATCAACTTAAGTAATCAACAAAGACTCACAGTTTCTAATATTATTCAATAAATTTTGATCAAATTAAATAAATAAGAGAAAAAGACATTCATTCAAATTTTGATGTAATTCACCTAAAAGATAATTAAAAATGAATGTCTTATCTTTAAAACGGAAGCATAACATATATATCTTCAAATTTTTATCTTGAATTTTTATTAAGTATATACTGAATCTTTACTTAGCATTAACTTATTTTTTACTAAGTATATATATCCAATCTCAATTTTACTAAGTATATATTGAATGTCTTAATATTTGTCTCGAATTTTTTACTAAGTATATATATAATATATAGATAATAAAAAAGTAATTAATATTTTAAATTGATTTTAAAAAGTGATAGTTTATATTTATTAACACTTGATATTTTACATTTATAAAAATATTAAATTCATCAAATAATAGACTTCTTCAAAATGTCAGGTAATTATCATTATCAACTTTTAAGCCAGGTCAATATTAGTTCAGGTTAATATCAGTTCAGATCAACAACAAGTCGGGTTCAGAACAGGTCGGATTCAAATTAGGTTGGGTTCAAAACAAGTCAGTTTCAAAACAGGTCGGGTAAAATCAGTTATTTGCAAGGTCAGTCTCGGGTTCGTTTCAGTCGGATGCAGGTCGGGTTTCGAGTACACAGAAACATGTCCAATTCGGGTTCGGGTCATTTTCGGTCGGACGTAGGTCGGGTTCGGATACTACAGTAACAGGTCCAATCGGGTTTGGGTTAACAACGGTCGGTTACAGGTCGGGTTCGGGTCATTGAATCTTTGGGTCAAACCAGGTTCTGACTCGGCCAGGTTTTAGTCAGGTTATCAGGTCGGGTCAGTTTTTTACATCTCTAGTGTTATTCAATGTCTAATTATAATGATGTTTCATTGACGGTAACCTTCCAGCCCTGCATCGGATTGCAACATTGCGCCATGACGAGCTGGGTCAGGTAAATTTTCAATTATTTGAGCAAGTATATCTCTGATGTTAGTGTCTTATATTTGGATGTTGCTCTCATGTAGGAGACACTTCTCAATTTGCTACTTCGAAATTACCTCCATTACATTTTGTATGATTGAGCCGAGAAACTGAGATCAAAGGCACATAGATTTGAAGCCCACTCAAATCAGCAGGTAAGTCACGAATATTGTGCACTTCATTTCAACTAACTAATTTGCTTTATATGGTTATAACATGTTTGCATGGAGGTTCCTGTAACTTATAATTATGATTATAGATACAAAAACATCATAGTTAGCTTTCATATTTTAAGGCGAAGGTTCTCCTCAACAGTAGGGTTGTAAAAAGTTGACCCGGCCTCAAAACCTGTCTGAAACTTACTCGAGTCAGAACTTGATTTGACTCGAAAATTCGATGACTCGAACCCGAACTGTAACTGACTGTTGCTGACTCGAACCCGAGTTGAACCTGTTATTGTAGAAACCGAACCCGATCTGCGTCCGACTGAAAACGACCCGAACCCGAATCGGACCTGTTAATTTTGACCCGAAACACGACCTGCGTCCGACTGAAACGAACCCGAACCCGAGACTGACCTGGCAAATTACCTGATATTACCCAATTGAATCGACCCGAGATCCGATTTTACCCGACCTATTTTGAACCCGACATGCTTTGGACCCGACCTGTTATTGAACCCGACCTGTTTTGAACCCAACATGTTTTGAACCCGACCTATTTTAAACCCAACCTGTTATTAGACCCGATTTATTTTGGACTTGATCTGTTTTGAACCCGACTTGTTTTGAACCCGAACTGATATTGACCTGGTTTGATAGTTGATATCTAATAATGATATTTTTAATATATGATATGAAGAAGTCTATGTCTATAATTTGAATAGTTTAAAGTGTTAAGTTTCTAACAAATTTTATTATATATATAATTAAAATGTTAAATTTAAATATTCTTTGTTCTTTTTTAATAAATAATTAGTAAAAAAATATAAACTTGATAAATAAAAAATATTTATTTTTAATTAATAAAAGTCCAATAAATACATAGTATATGTAGAATTTTTACTAAGGCATATTATATAGACAAATTTGTCAATACTTGCTAAGGTAAATTACACCCGAATTTTTATAACTAAAGTTTTTGTTTATTTTTTTACAATTACAATTATTAATTGGTGTTGTTTATTTTAAATCTGAAAAATATTTTAAAACAAACTAATATTTTTTAAGACAAAAGACTGAAGTCCTTGTTTATTTTTTACAATTACAATTTAAGTCTTTCTTGATTAATTGGTGTTGTTAAAAACAAAATAAGTAGAGATGAAAATTACAAGTATTAACCAAAACAATAAAAATTGTAATTGGATATGGCATAATCCGATTAAAACACGAAAAATGTATAACTTTTTTATAAGAAAAGAGCCTCGTTAAAAACCCCTCTAAACCTAAGTAGGGGAAAAGAGTACCCATAATATTATTAATGAAGCGAAATAAAAGTTGAACAGTGTATAAGTTAATAAACATTAAGGTACAACCTTCTAACACAAGTTTGTTGGGTGAAAGTACCAAACAAACCAGCAACAGACACAATTAGAATCCAGCAACAGACACAATTACAATCCAGCAACAAACACAATTAGCAACCAGCAACAACCATAATTAGCATCCAGCAACAAACAACAGACCACATTTAGCAAGAGGCAACCAACAACAATCAACATACAACAATATCAATTGATAACAGCAGCAACAGTAGGTAAATTAGAATATTACAAAAGGACATTTGTACAAAATAAAAACAAAGAAAAACAAAAAGAAACACAAAAGAAAGCATAAGTGTAAGTAAAATTATACCAGCCTTTACACCCCATTTCACTACTAAGTATTAGTGTGCTTGCTTTGTTTAAGGGGACCCTGCAATACAAAAGAAAATCAAAAAACAATTTTTAGGATCACAAACAGAATCAGAGACAGAATCAGAAAACAAAAAACATAAGTATACAAAAATAAGCTATACCTTAACCAAGAAGTGGATATGCACCAGAAGCATCAGAGAATGAAGAATCTTTCACAACAATAAGATATTCTTCATCTCTTTCCTCTGGTTCAAAACCATACAACCAATTGCGTATTGTCACAAACATCTCAACATTCTTAGGCAACAACTTAGACCTCAATTTGGTTAAAATCCGACCCCATGCTAAAAGAAGATTCCGAAGCAACTGAAGTGATTGGAATGGCTAAAACATCTCTAGCCATCTGTGACAGTACTAAAAAAGAAAGAGATTGGACTTTCCAATAATGTAAAATATCAAAGTCAACATCTTCAGTGCGAGGGAGAAAGGGCAAGGAAATGTAGTAGTCAACATCAGATTTTTCACTCCTAGAAGCAGTTAAATTGGCATCGAAGTTCTAAAATTAAAATAGATAAAAACTTGATAAGTAAACCGCAATTGAATCTCAAGCATTAAATAAATGTAAAAACAGAAGCCTAAGTGAACTTAATGAAAATAAAGAATGACCTGAAATAGACTGGATTTTTTAAATGTTCGAGACCGACCGGAACTCGACACACTTGAACTTTGAGAGGATGAGTTACTTTGGACAGAAGAATTTGATAAAGAACAAAGTACAGTTTTTGAATAATATATATACATATTAACAAACTCATTGTAAATTGTACTTACCCTCCTTTCAACCTCATCCTCAACATAGAGGACACCATACAACTCCTTCAGAAGTTGTAATTTATATTGAGGATCAAGCTAAACAGCAAATGAGAGAATAGTTGAGTGATCAGACCAATATTTCTTATACAACTCAAGCATAGGTCCCGCTATTGCAGAAATACCCTGACAAGGATCACTATGAGCATCATACAACAGTTTCTCAATGGCTACAACATTTTCCAAGTACAAGTTAGAAGTGGGATAGTTGGATCCAGAGAACAAAGTAGTAATTTCATAAAAGGGCTCAAGGAAATCACAAATTAACTGTGCAGTATCTCACTCAACATCAGTAATTAAATCCAAGTCATTTTCCCTATTAACTAACAAATTGATAGCCGATTTAGCATCAAGTTCCCTACAAAGCATCAAGTAAGTAGAGTTCCATCGAGTAGGAACATCTAATATCAACTTTCCAGAAAAAGCAGAACCACAATCTTTAACAGCCTAATCAAAGCTACAAAGTCTAGAATCAGAAGAATCAATAAACTTAACTATTTCACGTAATTTAACAACAGAAGAGTCAATTACCTTCAAACTTTTTGAACTATCAAATTCAAAATATGGGCAGCACACCTTACGTGAAAATACTTACCATTGCACAGAAGGGGAGAAATGACATGCAGATCATCTTTTAGTCACTTAACCATTTTTTCATTTGCAGAAGCATTATCAAGAGTTATGGTAAAAGTTTTTTTCTCAAGACCCACTCACACAACATTGATTTGAAAAACTTATAAATAGACTCACCATCATAAGGTGGGGGGGGGGAAATGATGGAAGTTAAGTATTTTAGACTGAAGTTTCCAGTTATTGTCCACAAAATGAGCAGTCAAAGCAAAATATGAACGAGAAGTGCAAGCAGACCATCCATCACAAGAAAAACATATTCGACTTGGAATAGAATGCATTGAATCAAGTAGCAATTTCTTATGCTTCTCATGCTTTAACATGCAATGCTTAGTAACAGTATACCTCAAAATATCCTTCACATTAGGATTCAAATATTAATGCAAAGCCCTAAGTTTTTCATGCTCAACCAAACTTAATGCATAACCATGACACGGAATAGCCTCAGCAAATAAATCACAGTAAGTTTTCTTATCAAAAGAACTTTCTGAACTAGTATTGGGAGTAGTAGCAAGAAAGTCTTTGTAAGCAGGGCATTTTTCAGTATGCCTTTTAGGGTTAGATGTCCTAATATAAGAATCAACTTTATAAGTTTTGGTTTTGCAATACTTACATTGAGCAAACATACCTTCTGGAAGCTTAACAAAGGTATAATGACTTCAAACAGGAGAAGTTTTTCTTCCAAAGTCTCCTGAAATTGCAGATGTAGCCCTCCGCTTCGAGGTACGAACAGTTTCAGACAGTTGATCATGTACATCATCTTCAAACAGACAAACAAATATTAGTGAGAAAGAAAAGCAATACAAAATATAAATTTAAAATTAAAAAAGGAGAAGAATATACCTCTTTGAGATTGTTGGACATTTTGACTTTCTGGTAGGTCTGCTACAGAACAAAGACAATAAATTGCAAGTGTAGTTAGAAAATATATAACAATTTAACACAAAAAGAGAAATTAAGAAGCAAAATTATTACTACTTTCAGCAGGGTAGTCCAACTCATATGAAAAACCATCCATGTCTGTGTTAAAAATTGAATAGTTAAAACTGTTAAATGTTGTTAGACTGAGAAGAACCATAAAACATAAACCATGCATGCACAAAAAATAGTAGCATAAAACAAAACCATAAGCCATAAATAATGCATGCACAAAAAAGTAGCATAAAACAAAACCATAAGCCATAAATAATGCATGCACAAAAAAGTAGCATAAAACAGAATAGAGAACATGAAGAAAGACTATACACACAAAGTAAAACAGAACAGAGACCAGCAAGCGTGTACACATGCTTTTCTAAAGGCATACAAAAAGTAAAATAGAAAAGTTATAATTAAAGAAGCCTATAAACATGCTTTTCTAAAGGCATACACAATGTAAAACTGAACAGAGACCAACAACAAGCTTATAAACATGCTTTACTAAAGGCATAGACAATATAAAACAGAACAGAGACCAAGAACAAGCCTATACACATGTTTTTCTAAAGGCATACAGAAAATAAAACAGAAAAGAGACCATTAAACTTACATAAGGTACAACCTTCTAACACAAGTTTGTTGGGTGAAAGTTAAAGCTCTTAGATCTTATAACAAAGTTTTACGAGACAAAAAACTTGACTTTGCTACCAGAAATTTCATCATCGAGCTGTTAAAAGATCTAATGCTACCAGCAAGGTTAATTATGGGTAACTTGCATAGCTAAGAAACCATCATAATTAACACAAGGGTAACAGATCAAAGTACCAAACAAACCAGCAATAGACACAATTAATAACCAACAACAAACAACAAATATTAGTGAGAAAGAATATTAAACCAATCTAAACCAACTAAACCCTAGCCTAAAGCATGCATAATAAACCAAAAACACATAAGCACAAAAAACAGTAGCATATTAAACCAATCCAGGAACCATAAAGAAGCCTATAAACATAGTTTTCTAAAGGCATACACAATGTAAAATAGAACAGAGACCAAGAACAAGCCTATACACATGCTTTTCTAAAGGCATACACAATGTAAAACAGAAAAGAGACCAAGAACAAGCCTATACACATGTTTTTCTAAAGGCATACACAAAATAAAACTGAACAGAGACCATAAACAAGGCATAAACATGCTTTTCTAAAGGCAAAACACAAACAGATAAACAAAGCAACATGCACAAAATTATGCACATCAAGAAACAACAAATATAAGTGGTTTCAGTTTAATCCTTGTACATGGCATTGTTAAACTAGTCCACAGGGTCCTTTAAAAACCCCCTTTGGCACCAGTAGCCCCGTAGGTCTGGTAGTCCAGCCTAAACACTCGGATTAAACCAAGGAAACACTAACCCTAAACAACTAAACCAACTAAACCCTAGCCTAAAGCATGCATAATAAACCAAAAACACATAAGCACAAAAAATAGTAGCACATTAAACCAATCTAGGAACCATAAAGAAGCCTATACACATATTTTTCTAAAGGCATACACAAAGTAAAATTGAACAGAGACCATAAACAAGGCATAAACATGTTTTTTTAAAGACAAAAAACAAACAGATAAACAAAGCAACATACACAAAATTATGCACAGCAAGAAACATCAAATATAAGTGGTTTCAGTTTAATCCTTGTACATGGCATTGTTAAACCAGTGCACAGGGTCCTTTAAGAAACCCCTTTGGCACTAGTAGCCCCGCAGGTCTGGTAGTCCAGCCTAAACACTCGAATTAAACCAAGGAAACCCTAGCCCTAAACAACTAAACCAACTAAACCCTAACCTAAAGCATGCATAATAAACCAAAAACACATAAGCACAAAAAACAGTAGCATAAAACATAATAGAGAACATAAAAAAGCCTGAACACATGCTTTTCTAAAGGCATACACAAAGTAAAATAGAAAAGAGACCATAAAGAAGCCTATAAACATGCTTTTCTTAAGGCATACACAATGTAAAACGATAAATCATTGACATTAAAGGAAACAAAGGCCAAGGAACCATAAATCATTGACATTAAAGCTCGAATATTAAACCAATCCAGGAACCATAAATCATGCTTGTAAAAAAATACAGAAACTAAATCCAGAAACCAGAAACTATAAATCAAAGGCCAAGGCCAAAACTAAATCCAGAGATCAGAGCTATACCTGAGATGAAAAAGAAACACAGTTAGCATATTAAACTTTCAAATTTAAATAAAAATACAGATATCTCAACATAAAAATACACACACTTAGTCACTTACCCAATCCGAGAGATGAAACAGATCTCAGTTAGACAATACAGATTAGATATTAATCTAAGAGATGAACAGAGAACACAGTTAGTAGCACGTTTTTAAACAAAGAACATTGGACCCTAAAATGAACATAGAACAAAAATAATCCTTATGAAGATCGAAGGCCACAAAATAAACCCATGCGCAAAAGACAGAGAGTCTGAGACAGATCAGATTCAGAGATATACCTGAAAAACAAAAAAAATTAACATGGTTAGCATATAATGATAGAAACCAAATAAAATGAAGCTAAGACTCTAACTTACCCAATATGAGAGATGAGACACATGAATCTGAGATTTTAACCCTAAAACCCTAAAATGAAACTCAAACTATATCCCTAAAAACTAGACGACCAAACCCTAAAATGAAACTTGGACCATGACCCTAAAAACCAGATAACAATAACTCAGACGGCAATGATGGAAACTCAGACAACCACAACCCTAAACGTGGATCTAAGACACAACCCACACATCCACAACCTTAAACAAAGACGACCACAACCCAAAAACCCTAAACATTCTACTGAGATATAAACCAGACAACAAACAAAAACGATGGAAACTCAGACGACAACGATGGAAACTCAGACCGTCAGACAACCGCAACCCAGAAAACAACAAACGTCGCAAAGAGAGGATGAGAAAGATGAGAGAATATCACAGAGAATATCATAGAAAGGATGAGAAAGATGAGAGAATATCACAAATGAGAGAATACCAAAGAAAAGACGAGAACAGCTAGGGTTAATCGAGAGAGAAGAGAATATCAGTCAGGAAGAGGAAGAGACGATGCGCAAACTCAGACCGTTGTTTTAAGATATATTTATACCTAGGTTTAATCTAATTTTTTTATTAATTTATTACTAATTTTTTATTATTTTATTATCAAATTTCAAAATTTATATATCTTAAATTGTAATTAACTTTTAATTTAAATTATTAATTTAAAATTTAATTAGAACTGTAATTTAAACAAATATTTAATATCTAAATAAAAATAAAAAAAATTATAATTAAAAATAAATAAAAAATAATATATCTATATATATAATCTCTAATTAAAAATAAATGAAAAATGAAAAATTTATAATTAAAAATAAATAATAAAATAAATAAATAAATTTTTAATATCTAATTAAAAATAAATTAAAATAATTTAAAATTTTAATTAAAAATAAATAAAAAATAATTTAAATAAATTTTTAATATCTAATTAAAAATAAATACTTATATATATAAATTTTATAATTAAAATCAATAAAAATAATTTAAATAAAATTTTAATATCTAATTAAAAATAAATACATATATATATGTTATATATACATGTATACACATATATACATGTATATTATGTATATATATACATGCATCTATGTATTTATACATATATATACATGTATATATTATGTATATACATATATACATATACATGTATATACACACAAACACATGTATGATGTACATATATATGTATATATTATACATATATATATACATGTATACACATATGCACATATACATATATATACAAGTATACACACAGACACACACACACATATATATATGTATACACACACACATATGACATATATATATATATACATGTATATTATGTATATATATACATGTATATATGTATTTATATATATATACATGTATATATTATGTATACATATATACATATACATGTATACACACACATGTATACACACACAAACACATGTATTATGTACATATATATGTATATATTATACATATATATATATATACATGTATACACATATACATATATATACTTGTATACACACATATGACATATATATATACATGTATATTATGTATATATACACATGTATATATATATATATATATATATATATACATGTACATATTATGTATACATATATACATATACATGTATACACACACATGTACATATATATGTATAAATTATAATATATACATGTGCATATATGATGTGAGCACATATTCACCAGCGCTTGATGCTGATCCAGAGGTCTTACCGTTAGGACCAATTACGCGATCTCGGGCGCAACGTTTCAGGGAAGCTATTTTCCTTACTTGTGCTAACATTTCAGAATCATTTGATAATGTCTGTGCCTTAGATGGTAAGCCTTTTAATGTGTTGCATATTGATATGTGACATGTTTAGGTTATATTACTTATTAGGTATATTTACATATGTATATAATATGATATATATGTTTGGAATAATGTTTGTTTCTATATGTGTGTGCGTGAAATTTGGTAATGAATGCATGTAATTTCTAATAATGTTTTTTTATATGTGTGCAGCCCACTTATACGTATGTTCATGCTTTAGTAATCAGCCGAACCATGCACGTGGGTCTCACAAAGGGTAGCACATGCAACCGAGAGTCATTTGATTCTTTCTCACAATGAGCGGCGCAAATGGATGAAGACAAGTAGTTTACACTTTGAATTTCAAACAACAAAGCACATTTTGCATGTGCTCAATATCCATTGTCGCCCACAAATTCCATCACATGCCTTATCTACATTGCAGCAAATGGAATTTAAATTTCATAAACTAACATGTGCGGCAAAGATGAGAACAAATGTTTGAAAATTCACATTTGGTTTTTATCACATGTTAAATGTGATTTATCCCAAATGCCGCCCATTTTCACATATTTGAACTCAGCAAACTACCCCTTTGTAATTGTATTATTTATTTGGCCGAGACATATTTTGTAAAAGGTTAGACTCTTTGATGAATAAATTATTTTGTGAGATTTTCTCTCAAATTTGGTTCTTTTTAGAACTTTTTCTTTGATACTTCGGGTTCTCAATTGTTCGATAATTGAAGGGTCCAAGTTCGTATTCGAACAAATTCAAGATAAGGTTTGGGTTCGTTCAACAAATTGTTCGAGTTCTTCCTTGGAGTTTGTTCATCTTTTCCGACTACGAAGAACAGTTTCGATTCGGGTTTGCATAACAGATTATGTAGGTTCTTTCGAGTTCATCGTGTCAAGTCCCAAGAATGTTGCTACCATTGTTGGATGCTTGAAGAAATTCATCTTCAACCTTCAAACCATACTTAAACTTTCGGCAACCTTATTCTCTCTCAATTCTGATTTTTTTTCTTTCTTTTTACTTACTTTTAATATCTAATTACGACACCATGTTTGTTTCTATTGCAGAGAAGTGCTTGCTATTATCCTAGATCCGTGAATGAACGAGGAATGTTGTTTTCTTCAACAACACCCTTGTATCATATGGTATCAGAGCCAAGTTCGGATTTTAGCATTTTCTGCACTACATATATAAAAAAACAACAAAAGAAATAAAAAAAATCCAGTTTCGAAATTCAGGAAATTCCAGAAGTCAAAGTCAACGTTTGACCACCAAAAAAGTCAAAAAAATCGAATTAAAAAAAATTGGAAATTCAAAAAAAGAAAAAGAAAAAAGAGTGTTGAATTGTGTAGAATGAAAAATAGCAGTGTTGAAATGTTTGATATGTTGAAGGATGTGTTATCTTACCTTGAAATGCTTTGTAATCACCCGAAATCAACTTTTCTTGTTTGTTCCGGAGATAGGATGGTGGTAAGCATTTCTACTGCGTAAGTTGCTAAATTCTTGTTCTTTTAGCATCCTTTCTTTCATTTCATTTTGTTGTTTTCTTTTCAGTCCCAATTTCTCAAACTTTCATTGTTGTTTCTTTAATTTCTAACCCTTATCTTTGTTCTCACAATATTTTCTCGTCACCCGTTGTTTTCCTTGCAATTTGACAACACTTGCAGAATCTGAAACGTCGGAATTAGTTCCTTTAAAGAACTAAGTACGAGAGATTGAGGGAAAAGGCAAACTGAGCGTGTGAGATCAGAAGGGGAGACAAAAAGAGCCATTCAAGTTTTCTCCCGAGTGAAACACGAGCGCTGAGTGTTAATTTTTTAGTGCACTGTTCTTTGGAGTGACATCTGTGAGACTTTGATTGTGTGTGATGTGAGGTCTTTTTTTTTGTTTATTTTACTAACCTATAATATTGTTTTCTTTTGTTTGTTTTGTTGCTTACTATGGCAGGTTCCGATGATCACACGGTTGACCAGGATCCACCGATTCCTCAAATGCAAGCCTTAGAGTGAATGATGCAACGAGTAGTGGCTACCGCCTTAGAGCCATTACAGTCGAGGATGGATAGGTTTGACGGAGGATCTAACTTTGTTAATGATGTATTGAACGAAAATAAAGACGAACGGTCACCGAGGCAGCATATTCCTAGACAAGGACGTGTGCAACAGGTCGACGATAATTTGACTAACATTAAGATTGTTATTCCTTCTTTTCAGGGACGCTCAGATCCTGATGCATACTTGGCTTGGGAAAGCAAAGTGGAGCACATTTTCGAGTGTTATAATTACTCGGAACAGAAGAAGGTTCGATTAGCAGCAACAGAGTTTGTTGATTATGCCTTGATATGGTGGGACCAGTTACTGCTTAGCCGTAGACGTACTGGTGATGACCCAGTTGCAACATGGATCGAGATGAAGCGACTAATGCGTAAAAGGTTTGTTCCTATTCACTATCATCGTGATTTGTTTCAAAAGTTGCAAAATTTGAAACAGGGAAGTAGGAGCGATGAGGATTATTTCAAGGATATGGAAATGGCTATGATGCGTGCGAATATCAAGGAAGATCGAGAAGCTACCATGGCACGTTTTCTAGCAGGGTTGAACACCGAGATTGCCAATGTTGTTGAGTTACAGCATTATGTTGAGGTTGATGACATGGTGTAGATGGCAATAAAGATTGAACGACAGCAGCATAGGAAGTCTTCAAATCGAGGTAACCCTTCCTTTAAATCTTTTTCAAATCCATTATATACTCCTAACAATTCCAGGAAACAAGCACCGCAAATGCCACTTCAGATTCGAGAGCAAGGCGAATCCAGCACACCAAAGCCTCTGTTGCTGATAATAGGCGTGGCAAACAGCAAGTGGTGGTAAAAGAACGATCGCGGGATATCCAGTGTTTCAAGTGCCTTGGAAGAGGACATGTTGCTAGTCAATGTCCTAACCGGAGGGTTATGCTGATGCGAGATGATGAAGAGATTGAATCAGATTCCGAGGAGGAAGTGCATGATGTCCCTAATGAAGAGGAAGGCGAGACTGACCTAGAGGTTCCTGAAACTGGTAAAGTGATGGAATTAATGGTTATTAAGCGAAGTCTGAATGTGCAACAGGTACCGGATGATCTACAACGTGAGAATATCTTTCGCACACGATGCAAGGTGCAAGACAAGGTATGTGTTGTGATTATTGATAGCGGTAGTTGTACTAATGTTGCTAGTTCAGTGATGGTTGACAGGCTAGGTCTAAAGACGACGAAGCATCCACATCCGTACAAATTGCAGTGGTTGAATGAAGGTGGAGAACTTAAAATGACGAGATAAGTTGTTGTACCGTTTTAAATTGGAAACTATAAGGATGAGGTCCTTTGTGATGTTGTGACGATGGATGCTACTCACCTTATTTTGGGACGCCCTTGGCAGTATGACAAGAAGGTAATGCATGATGGTTTTACAAACCGATACTCTTTTATGCATGCAAATAAGAAGATTACTTTGGCTCCTTTGACACCGAGTCAAGTAAATGAAGATCAAGAAAGCTTGAAAAAGAGTAAGGAAGCTGCAAAGGAGAAGAAAAATATGAACGTTTATGCAAGCAGTCGAGAAATCAGGAAATGTCTTTCCTCTCACCAATCTTTGTTTATTTTAATGTTTAAAGATTATTGTTTATTGGCTGAGTTTCCTACTGATTTGCCTGCATCGATTGTATCCCTTTTGCAGGAATTTGAGGACGTGTTTTCGGAAGAAACACCGAAGGGATTGCCACCTCTTCGTGGCATTGAGCACCGGATTGATTTCATTACATGTGCTACTATTCCAAACCGACCAGCTTATCGAACTAACCCTGAAGAAACGAAAGAGCTACAAAGGCAAGTTACAGAGTTGATGGGAAAGGGTTACATTCGAGAAAGTTTGAGTCTGTGTGCTGTTCCGGTGCTGTTAGTGCCGAAGAAAGATGGATCTTGGAGGATGGGCGTAGAATGTAGAGCTGTGAATCAAATTACAATTAAATATCGCCATCCCATCCCATTCCGAGACTTGATGACATGTTGGACGAGCTTTGCAGAGCCGTCATCTTCTCCAAAATTGATTTGAGAAGTGGTTATCATTAGATTCGCATGAGAGAAGGCGATGAGTGGAAGACAGCCTTCAAGACGAAGCTAGGTTTGTATGAATGGTTAGTGATGCCATTTGGATTAACTAACGCACCTAGTACTTTTATGCGATTGATGAACCATGTTCTGTGATCTTTCATTGGTAAATTATGTGTTGTATACTTTGCTGATATCTTGGTTTATAGCAAGTCTTTACAGGATCACGTAGAACATTTGCGAGCTGTTTTGCAGGTTTTGCGAGAAGAAAGATTGTTTGGTAACATGGAGAAGTGTGTATTTTGTACTGACAAACTCACATTTCTTGGTTACATTGTTAGTTCTCAAGGAGTTGAAGTTGATCCTAAAAAGATAAAGGCAATTCAGGAATGGCCACAACCAACATCGATTACTCAGGTTAGATCGTTTCATGGTTTAGCAAGTTTTTATCGATGATTTGTTCCTAACTTTAGTTCTATTACCGCCCCTTAACTGGTATTATTAAGAAGAATTCTAGCTTCTTTTGGAGTAAGGAACAAGAAGATGCCTTTTTGAAAATTAAAGATTTTTTGACTCGAGCACATGTGTTAGCATTACCTTATTTTGATAAAACGTTTGAAATTGAATGTGATGCTTCAGGAATTGGTATATGTGCTGTTTTGATGCAGGAAAAGAGGCCCGTTGCTATTTTTAGCGAGAAACTGAGTGGTGCTACCTTGAACTATCCAGTTTATGATAAAGAGATGTATGCACTGATCCGGGCTTTGGAGACGTGGAAGCATTACTTGTTACCTAAGGAGTTTGTGATCCACACTGACCACGAGGCTTTGCGATGTATCACAGGTCAGCATAAATTAAATAAACGACATGCTAAATGGGTTGAATTCTTAGAATCTTTTCCTTATGTCATTCGATACAAAAAGGGGAAAGATAATGTCGTTGCTGATGCATTATCACGTAGGTATGCACTTTTGAGTTATCTTGATTCATATTTGATTGGTTTTGCATACATTCGTGAGTTATACCTTGATGATCTTGATTTTAGAGATAAGTATAATGCTTGTGAGGAAGGAGCAGATGGAAAATTCTACAGGCATGATGATTATCTTTTCAAAGAAAACAAGATATGCATTCCACAGGGTTCGATGCGTGACATACTGATCCGTGAGGCGCACGAAGGTGGATTTATGGGTCATTTTGGAGTCACCAAGACATTCCATACCTTGATGGAACATTTGTTTTGGCCGAAGATGCGCAGAGATGTTGAAAGGTATTGTGAACGTTGTGTGACTTGTAGGAAAGCGAAATCGAAGGTTTCACCACATGGTATGTACTTACCTTTACCTATTCCTGATTCCCCTTGGACTGATATTTCTATGGATTTTGTATTGGGATTGCCTCGAACTAGGACATGTAGAGATAGTATATTTGTTGTGGTTGATAGGTTCTCTAAGATGGCACATTTCATTGCATGCCATAAAACTGATGATGTTGTTAATGTGGCTAACTTATTCTTTAGGGATGTTGTACGTTTACATGGTATTCCTAGGTCGATTGTTTCTGACAGGGATGTGAAGTTTTTGAGTCACTTCTGGAGGAATCTTTGGAGCAAATTAGGTACGAAACTCACGTTGTCTACTACTTGCCATCCCCAGACTGATGGACAAACTGAGGTTGTTAACAGGGTTTTATCTACTTTACTTCGTTCCATCATTAAAAAAAAATATTAGGACTTGGGAAGATTGTTTGCCACATGTTGAGTTTGCTTATAATCATGTTGTACATTCTGCTACTACAATGTCCCCTTTTGAGGTTGTTTATGGTTTTAATCCTATTATGCCTCTAGATATGTTGCCTTTGCCACATGAACAGGTGACGAACAGGGACGGTCAAGCGAAAGTAGAATACGTAAAGAAGTTGCATCAACATGTGAAGGAGAACCTTGAACGAAGGACTCACCAGTACGAAAAGCAAGCAAACAAAAGAAGGAAGCGAGTCACCTTCGATGTTGGTGATTGGGTTTGGGTTCATTTCCGAAAGGAACGATTTCCTACCCAAAGGCGGTCCAAGCTGTTACCGCGAGGAGATGGTTCTTTTCAGGTGTTGGAGAAAGTGAACGACAACACCTACAAGTTAGATCTACCCGGAGAATACAATGTAAGTGCCACATTTAATGTTTCTGACTTAACCCCTTATGGTGATTCTACATATTTGAGGACAAATCCTTTTCAAAAAGGGGGATGATGTGAGCACATATTCACCAGCGCTTGATGCTGATCCAGAGGTCTTACCGTTAGGACCAATTACGCGATCTCGGGCGCAACATTTCAGGGAAGCTCTTTTCCTTACTTGTGCTAACATTTTAGAATCATTTGATAATGTTTGTGCCTTAGATAGTAAGCATTTTAATGTGTTGCATATTGATATGTGACATGTTTAGGTTATATTACTTATTAGGTATATTTACATATGTATATAATATGATATATATGTTTGGAATAATGTTTGTTTCTATACGTGTGTGCGTGAAATTTGGTAATGAATGCATGTAATTTCTAATAATGTTTTTTTTATAAGTGTGCAGCCCACTTATACGTATGTTCATGCTTTAGTAATCAGCCGAACCATGCACGTGGGTCTCACAAAGGGTAGCACATGCAACCGAGAGTCATTTGATTCTTTCTCACAATGAGCGGCACAAATGGATGAAGACAAGTAGTTTACACTTTGAATTTCAAACAACAAAGCACATTTTGCATGTGCTCAATATCCATTGCCGCCCACAAATTCCATCACATGCCTTATCTACATTGCAGCAAATAGAATTTAAATTTCATAAACTAACATGTGCGGCAAAGATGAGAACAAATGTTTGAAAATTCACATTTGGTTTTTATCACATGTTAAATGTGATTTATCCCAAATGCCGCCCATTTTCACATATTTGAACTTAGCAAACTACCCCTTTGTAATTGTATTATTTATTTGACCGAGACATACTTTGTAAAAGGTTAGACTCTTTGATGAATAAATTATTTTGTGAGATTTTCTCTCAAATTTGGTTCTTTTTAGAATTTTTTCTTTAATACTTCGGGTTCTCAATTGTTCGATAATTGAAGGGTCCAAGTCCGTATTCGAACAAATTCAAGATAAGGTTCGTGTTCGTTCAACAGATTGTTCGAGTTATTCCTTAGAGTTTGTTCATCTTTTCCGACTACGAAGAACAGTTTCGATTCGGGTTTGCATAACAGATTATGCAGGTTCTTTCGAGTTCATCGTGTCAAGTCCCAAGAACGTTGCTGCCATTGTTGGATGCTTGAAGAAATTCATCTTCAACCTTCAAACCATACTTAAACTTTCGGCAACCTTCTTCTCTCTCAATTCTGATATTTTTCTTTCTTTTTACTTACTTTTAATATCTAATTACGACACCATGTTTGTTTCTATTGCAGAGAAGTGCTTGCTATTATCCTAGATCCGTGAATGAACGAGGAATGTTGTTTTCTTCAACAACACCCTTGTATCAATATATATGTATATATATACATGTATACACACACATGTACATATATATGTATAAATTATAATATATACATGTACATATACACATATACGTATATATACACATGTGTGTATATGTATTATACATATATGTAATATATACATATCTATATATCATACATATATATATATTAATACATATATATACATGTATGTATACATGTGTTAATGTATATGTAATATATATATATATGTATTAATGTATACGTGTATACATGTATACACACATATATACATATATATATGTATAATATATAGATGCATATATATGCATACACACACACACACACACACATATATATATATATATATATATAATATATACATATGTATACATATACATTAATATATATATATTTTATACATGTATATATGTATAAACACACACACATATATATACATGTATATAAGTATATTATGTATATATATACATGTATCTATGTATTTATACACACATATATATACATACATATATTATGTATACATATATATGTATATACACACATGTACATATATATGTATAAATTATAATATATACATGTCATATATATGTGTATAATGTATATATATACATAATATACATAATATATATATACATATATACTAATACTATACATACATACATTATATGTATGCATGATGTATATTATATACATATCTGTGTACATTACATATAAATACATACATATTATTATATTATATATATAGTGATATGACATATATATTATAACATAATACATAGGTGAATGGTCAATTGGTGATATGACAATATGACACACACACACATATATATATATATATATATATATATATATATATATATATATATATATATATATATATATATATATATATATATATTATTGCGTACGTATTATATACATAGGTGAATGGTGAATTGGTGATATGACAATATGACACACGCATATATGTATATGTATATGTATATGTATATGTGTATATATATGTATATGTATATATGTATAACCCATATATGTTTTATATTTATATATATAATATTGCGTACGTATTATATATATATATATATTATTTAATTTTAATTTAATATTTTTATAAATTATAGTACTTAACATCTAATTTTATTCCAAGTTGAACCTTTTTTTATTTTTTATTTTTGTATTTTAGACTATTGTTTTTAATATCATAATATTTTTATTCATGTTAGCCTTTAAAACTTTAATTTAATTCTAAATTGATCTCTATTCATTATTTTTTAAATTCACCCAATGTTTTCTAATTATAATTTGATATTTTTCTTCATTGTTTTTTTTTCAACTTGATATATTTCCATTATAGTCCCAAAATTTTATTTTTATTCCAAATTGACCCTATTCATTTAATTTTAAATTAGCCCGATGTTTTCTAATTTTAATATGATCTTTTTGTTCATTCTAGTCCCCAAAACTTTATTTTTATTCCAAATTGACCCCGGTTCATTTTTTACGTTTTCTAATTTTAATTTGATATTTTTGTTCATTATACTCCCTAAAACTTTATTTTTATTCCAAATTGACCCCAATTCATTGTTTTTTAAATGTTTCATAGTTTTAATTTGATATCTTTGTTCATTATAGTCCATAATACTTTATTTTTATTCCAAATTGACCTCGATTCATTGTTTTTTTATTTGTCCGATGTTTTATACTTTTAATTTGTTATTTTTTCATTATAGTCCCCAAAACTTTATTTGTATTCCAAATTGACCCCTATTTATTTTTTTCAAAACTAGCCCGATGTTTTATAATTTTAATATGATATTTTTGTTCATTCTAGTCCCTAAAACTTTATTTTTATTCCAAATTGACCCATATTCATTATTTTTTTTACGTTTTCTAAATTTAATTTGATAATTTTGTTCATTATACTTCTTAAAACTTTATTTTTATTCCAAATTGAGCCCTTTTCATTATTTTTTAAAATTAGTTCGACCTGAACTTTACTCGACCTGAAATGAACCCGACTTGAAGTCTACCAGACCTGAAAATGAACCCGACCTGAAATGAACCCGAAATGAAGTCTACCTGAACCCGAAATGAACCTGACCTGAAGTCTATCCGAACCCGAATTAACCCGTCAATTATCTAATTCAGACTCGACCCGTTTCGACCCGACCTGAAATGAACCCGACCTGAAACTGACCTGCACCCGCCCCGAAGCCAGTCAAAACAGAAAAATAACCTGAAATGATCTGTATCTGATTTTACGCGACCTGAAACCCATCGGATTATCTGTTTTTACAACCCTACTCAACAGTTTTGTCGCTACCTATTTTACTTGCGGAAGATTAGGACAATCCAATTGGAGTACACGGATGCCAAAGAGTGTCTTCTCCAAGCTGCTCGGAAAGCCCCTATTGCTGCCCTTGATTTTCGGGTTCAATGCGACAAATGGGCAATCATTGTCTGATTACTTCTCAGAGAAATCCCTAAGAGGACTGTTTTTAGGCAAATTTGGCCAAATAGGCCAGTATGGGGTTAATAATTAGGGAATAGGGGTTTACCGGCCGAAATTTGGCAAACTAGGCCACTTTCTACAGTGTTAGGGTGACCACGCCATCTGCAGAAGGCGTCCCCTGGACAACGCCACCTCCTGCTGGCGAGGTCCTGTTGGAGGCAGGCTTCGCGGCGTGGGCGGCTCAGCTCCTCAGCTGCATGCTTCTCTCTGACGTGCCTGCATGGCACATGCATGAAAACACCACGCCATTTGCAAATGGCGAGGTGTTGTTCATGCATGTGCCATGCAGGCACGTCAGGCTTTATGTAAGCTTTAAAATAAACAGAGTTTGGCAGGGCAGAGATAGGGTTGGCTTTAGGGTATACGGGTCAGAGATAGGGATGGGTTAAGGGTATAGGGTTTAGTAGTTGGTTATAATATAATTTTTATATAGTATGTATAGCTAAAATTGGGCATATAGGGTTTAGGTTTGTAAATATTGTATGTGTTTTAAAAAAGATACTAAGATGGCGGGTCGTATTTGAAAATTATATATATATATATTTAACATATTATTAAAATTTAAATTTTTTAATAAACAAAGTAAAAAAAATCATTGAATTCAAATCGTACCGAATATTTCGGTTAACCGAATAAACTGTTAACTGGTTGAATGGTTACGATATAGGGTCGAGATTTGAGTGACCCGAAGTTACCGGTTGACCGGAACAATTTACAAATGGTTAGTCGAACCCAATTTGCACACCCTAATTTAATTTTAAAATTAAAATATCCATCGAACCCTATTTAATTTTACCCTTTAATAGCAGGTGTTTTAATAAATCTAGCTCGTACCTAAAACCCTATTTACCCTTTAATAGCCTGACGTGCCAGTATGGGACATGCAGGTGAACAGGACCTCGCCATTTGCAAATGGCGAGGTCCTGTTCACCTGCATGTCCCATACTGGCACGTCAGGCAAGTGTATATAGGGTAAATTAAATAGGTTTTAGGCACGTTAGGCTATTAAAGGGTAAATAGGGTTCTAGGTACGGGCTAGATTTATTAAAGGGGATTAATTTTTTAATATTATTTTATGTGTATATATAGATGGTTTAGGGAAGATGAGATGAGTGTGTAGTGGTTGAGAAAAAAATTAAGAGAGCTTTTCGGCAAAGAGAGACGAGTTTGTGAGCTTCTGAAGAAATATTCGAAGAGGGTGATTGAAGAGTTCGTAAAAGCCAGTGAAAATTAAGTAAGTAATTTTTTCCTTTTAATCTAAATTTTTTAATTCTAGAGAGTTTGTATATTTTTTGTATGATTGAATATATATTCAGATGGTAATAGTATTTTTAAATTTTAATAAAAAAATCAAAAAATTTAATGTTGTACTTATGTTTTTTAATATTTACAGAATATGAGTTCATCAACATTTCATCCCGGGGACCGTTGTAGAGTACGAGACTTTGCCGGTGTTCAACTTACAAGGCGAATTAATTCCTGGTAAAAGAGTATTTAGTAAGTTATTTTGGGCGTTCAATGCGTGCATTCAAGGGTTTCCATTCTGCAAACGCATGATTCAAGTGGATGGTACATGGTTGTATGGGAAGTACGGTCATATATTACTCTTGGCCGTTGCACAGGATGGAAACAATAATATATTCCCAATTGCCTTTGCCATAGTTGAAAAGGAAGACGCGGATGGATGTGAATTCTTTTTGAAGCACCTGCGCAATTATGTTGTAAAAGAAGACGGGATTTGCATGATTTCTGATAGAGGAATTGCGCTCTTATCAGTAATTGACAGACTTGGGAGTTTATGGATACCTCCACATGCATATCCAGCATATTGTGTACGACATATTGCAGCGAATGCGAAGACGCGGTTCGGAAACAGTCAGATCAAGAGAGAGGTTTTAGGCGCGGGTAAGTTGTTATTTGTTGTTTATAAAAATTTTAATTTTTTTTAGTTCATCTTGTTGTTTTATTTAACTTATTTTTTATTTATAAATAGGGTATGAACTAGTTCAACCAAAATTCCATGAAAGGATGAGAAGGTTGAGGCGGCACGGTGCAGGTGTGATAAAATTTGTAAATGACATCCCCACGGAAAGATGGTCACAAGCCTATGATGAAGGTCGGCGTTATGGTCATATGACAACTAACCTTGCAGAGGCTATAAACTCTGTTCTTAAAGGAACACGACATCTCCCAATTGCAAGTATTGTGTGGGAGACCTACTTTAGATTGGGCAAAGTGTGGTTCGACAAAGGGCAAGATGCCAACGCCCGAATAAACAGCGGACAATATTGGTCTAAAGCCCTGCGAAAAAAAATGATCGATCTTCAAGCTAAAGCGTCCGCTATGCAAGTAAGATCATTCGACTCAAATAGATGGGAATTTTCTGTGGAAGCTACAGTCCGAGGTGAGCAAAAAATGTTCACTGTGAAACTTCATCAAAAATGGTGTGATTGTGGTGCATTCCAAGCATTTAGATACCCTTGCTCTCACGCACACGCCGCCTGTTTGCATTTTCGACTCGACCCTTACGGTTTTGCGGATGACTGTTATAAACTAGAGAATATTGCAAATATATATAGAATTCAGTTCAACACAATCCCGAACCAAGACTATTGGCCAGTAGAGCCAATATACGAAGAATGGTTACCAAATCCAGTGCTTCGTAGAAAGTTGAAGGGTCGACCGAAGTCTACTCGTATTAATATGAATATGGATGATCCAGATGATAGAGAGGGAGGAGTTCAAGTTAGACATTGTAGTCTTTGTAGTCAACCGGGTCATTCAAGAAACAAGTGTCCGCACAAATCAAATCTTTCCAACTATCGTACCGGACCGTCAACCTAAATGCTTTGTTTAATGTATGTCTAATTTTATGGTAATGAGAAAATATTGCATCTTTTCAATTTTTATTTGTTTCAATTTTATCACACGTGCACCGTCAACCTATAATTTAAAATCTTGATTTGGAATTGGAATTCAAATTTAGAAATTGAATACGAAAATTAAAAAAAAACATAAATATCAAAATGCAATCGAAATTAAAAGAAATACATATGACATTAAATATTCCGGGTTCGCAAATTACAAATAAATAAAAACAAAACAAAACCCTATTTTCGCCTCCTCCTGGTGGGTAATTCTTGCCGGTGGAGAGGGCCTGTTTGTGAGTACCGCGGAGCGGGTTGAACCTGTCTACGAGCTCTTGGATTAGGAGCCAGCTCATCGTCATCGAAAAATTGCTTATCCGTTATTTGCATAGTAGGTGGTGTAGCAAACATTTCTTCAGGATGAAGTGATGGGCTGCTAATGGTAGTTGTTGACAACATAGATGTCATGCTACCAACACCAAAACCTTCCCCATATACAGATGATTGAGGATACTGAAATTGTGGTACGTATCCTTCATCATCATTGTAAGCCGGCTGAGAAGATGAGCTACCACCAGTTGCAAAATTAAAACGTGATTGCTGCGGAACATAACCAAATCCAAATGTTTGATGACTTTGTTGAAATGGGGTTTGTTCCGAAACATTACCAAATGGTGGTTGCTCCCAAAGATTACTGCTTACATGTCTCGGGGGGGAGTCAGATCGCGCCCACGAAGAAGTCCAACCTCGGTTGGTTGCTCCCGAAATTCCTTCCAAGTTTTGTTCGTCTGTTGATTGCTGATAGCTCTGACCAAACTCGGTTGAGAGGCGAACCTGTCTTGAGCACTGCGGGTTTTGAAGCCATCTATTTGCATCTTCGACAGATGCTATGAACGGTTTCCCATTTGTCGAAAACCATGAATAGTATTCTGTATTAAATTCAAAATCGCTGGCTTGAATTGGACTCAAATCATTAGCCCACCGCGCCCATCTTTCCTCCCACAATTCAATGAAATCGGCTTGCTTCACAATCCAATTCTCATTGAATCTACCTCTATGAACGGTGTGAATTTTTTCTCGTGGAGCTCTTGGAATGGGTTGATAGAAGTTAAACTGCCTCAACACTCTGTCAGCACAATGAAACTCAACAATAGAAAAATGGATCAAAGGCACAATCGCACCCCAGAATCCTGCACATTCAAGCACAGTAGGTGGTAGGCAAGCCCTGACGTCGTCATTCGCGTACGGCTGCCAAATAAACTGTAAAAAAATTATTAATATGAATTCATTCACAATGAAATATACAATTTTTCTTTCAAAATTAAAATATAAAATATACAAAATAATAACAAATAATAAATTAAATTATATTAAATAAGAACAATTAATATATTAAAATAAATTGATTATGATACCAGATCTTTTTCTATTGTTTGGATCTTTAATCTTGTCTCTCTGACAGTGTTGTGAACCACCCCCGCATTCTTCAACGGATGCCTCCATCTGCAAAGGTATATTGAAATTATATTTCGAAGTCATTGGATATAAATTTTATATCAATAAATATTTATATACAACTGCAATCACATTATTACCTTCCAGCAAGCGGAAACTCCATATCTATCGGTACAGAAAAAGCGGGCATTAGATAAGGTAGCCTGTACCACGCCCAGAACTGCAGTAATACTTGACATCCACCCATATCTGAATTTGCCTTTTCACCACGCATAATTGTGACCTTGCACATTTCATGGTAAAAAAATGCTAATACTGCAGACCCCCAACTGTATGTAGCAGCTGTGTCCAAATTACCCAAGAACTGCAGGTATTGTGTGTGAACCATATTACCAGATGTATCTGGCATCAACACACCACCAATAAGTTGCAGTATATAAGCTCGAGCTGCACACTCAATTTCTTGATGACCAGATTCATCGGTCACAATAAATTCCTGCTGCAACCATGATACTCTAACGCGTAGCCCGTCCACACAGCTCTGAGGAGGAGCTTTGCCCAGGTACTGCATGCAAAGCTCATATGTATTGTAATTATTTTGTCCAACCAATGGTGTCCCATTTGTTGGAATACCAAGTTGTACCGCAACATCCTCCAAGGTTATTGTACATTCACCAAATGGAAAATGAAATGTGTGGGTCTCTGGTCTCCACCGTTCAATCAATGCAGTAATCAACCCGGGGATTATCTTAAACCCACGGAGAAAGGTGACATTATAAAAACCAGCTCGCTGTAAGTAATACGCTAAACGCTCATCAGGTTCCTTTATCTTCATTCCTCGACGGCGTATCATATGCTCTACATCCTATAATTAATTCATTATAATTTCGAGTTATAATAATTACATAGTAAATATGAAATTTTAAATTACAAAATATTTACTTACTTGCTCTTCGTGAATATGAGACGAAATGTGTTCATGGTCACGGTACAACAAAACTCCTTCAGATGTCATTATCTATTTCTACAGCTAAAAAACAATTAGCATTCGAATATATACAAAAAAATATTAACTTCAGCATTTTGAATATATACAGCTAATAAACTAACTTTAAAAAATCAGATTAAAAAAAAATACATGCCCTTACCAGATTCAAAATTCGAAAAACTAGCTTCTATTGTTCGAAACGACAACCACAACCAACCAGGATAGCTTCATCAATAAAAAAAAAAATTCATTAGATCATCAATCACACAAAATAATATAGGGACACTAATAATTACAAAAACAACAGATAAATTTAAACTCAAAATTTTTCTCACCCTCTTCGAATATATCTTTAAAAAGATATACAGAAAATTCTTCACCTTCACAATTTTTTTTCTCTTCTTCTCTTCACAAATAACCAACTCTAAAATTTTAACTCACACCACCTATCTATATATATACACACAAATAAAATTATGTAAAAAAAATTAATTGGGCAACCACAGCTAAAAAACAATTAGCATTCGAATATATACAAAAAAAATATATTAACTTCAACATTTCGTATATATACAACTAATAAACTAACTTTAAAAAATCAGATTAAAAAAAATACATGCCCTTACCAGATTCAAAATTCGAAAAACTAGCTTCTTTTGTTCGAAACGAAAATCACAACCAACCAGGATAGCTTCATCAATAATAAAAAAAATTCATTAGATCATCAATCACACAAAATAATATAGGGACACTAATAATTACAAAAATAACAGATAAATTTAAACTCAAAATTTTTCTCACCCTCTTCGAATATATTTTTAAAAAGATATACAGAAAATTCTTCACCTTCACAATTTTTTTTCTCTTCTTCTCTTCACAAATAACCAACTCTAAAATTTTAACTCACACCACCTATCTATATATATACACACAAATAAAATTATGTAAAAAAAAAATAATTGGCCAACAACCTGCTGCAGCCCGTGAGCAGCAGGCCTGCCAGCCTGCACCTCGCCATAAGGAGACGGCGAGGTAGGCCAGCCCACGTGAAGCCGCATAAGCCTGCACCAGCCACAGGTCGCCTGCAGCAGCAGGGCCATTGGCTCTCCCAGCCGGTCACCAGAGACCTCGCCAGCAGGAGGTGGCGTTGTCCAAAGGACGCCTTCTGCAGGTGACGTGGTCACCCTAACACTGTAGAAATTGGCCTAATTTGTCAAATTTCAACCGGTAAACCCCTATTCCCTAATTATTATTCCCATACCGGCCTATTTGGCCAAATTTGCCCTGTTTATGCAGAAAGGGATGGAGAAAGCATTGAGGCCATACTTTGAACTGACAAATGTGAGTTTTTCTTTATCATACTTGCTTTATGGAGAACCAAAATCTGATATCCCAAGCATATCCTTCTCAATAAGAAAAAGGCTAGAAAGTGAAGTGTATAGCTCTTACATTTATTTATCTTCTGTAGTTTTGTCAATAGCCCATATGTTTTGTTATTTATCATATTGTTGTTATTATATAAATTTCAAATTTTAGTACAAAAACCATGAGTTATAAATATGATTTTGGAGAAGTTCCAAGATTTTATTACTAGTGTTTGAGATCACAGAAAATGTTTGCATGAATTTTCAGGGTGTACGCATTGGGGATTTGGAGCTTTTCAAATCTGTTGTTTAGAAGTTTTCAAGTACTTTCAGCTTAGACCGAACTAGGGGTGATAATGAGACTGACCGGCTCGCGAGCTACTCGGGCTCGGCTCGGTCAAAGCTCGGCTCGAGTGAGCTCGACTCGGGCTCGGGCTCGGCTCGAAACCTGAACAAGCCGAGCCGAGCTTACCCAGGCTCGGCTCAAAAAGCTCGTGAACAGACTCGGAATCTACATATGCACTAAAATAAATTATGTGTTTGTATTTTCTTTCATTAATTGATTGTTGTTTGATTTTGTATTTTCTTTAATTATGTGTTTGTATTATAAGAATATTTATTGATTATTTGGATTAATCTAATTTTTGGCACTTGTTTCCCCTTTTCGGTCATTGAATTTCGTTTTAGTGTTGGTTATGAAAGGGATTTTTAACGAATATTTTATATAAAAAAACTATAGCAAAATTTTTCATTTCGAGCCGAGTCGAGCCTGATGAGCCCGAGCCGAGCCTGACGAGCTTCGAGCCCGAGCCGAGCCCAATAGAATTGTTTTCGAGCCGAGCTCGACTCTAAAATTCCGAGCTCGGCGAGCCTCGAGCCCGAGCCGAGCCCAATTACACTGTTTCCGAGCCGAGCCAAGCCTGGCCAGGCTCGGGCTCAGCTCGGCTCGTCATCACCCCTAGACCGAACCCATAATTTGATTGTTAGGTTGCGACATAATGTAATTCGAACTGGGCTACGCAACATAAGTATTTCATATTCTCACATCTCACTGGTCCATGTTGCGAAGAAGCTTAGATTGGAATCTGTTGCTGATGCTGAGAGCATAGTAGCCAAGGCAATCGGAGATGGAGCTATTGATGCGACATTGGATCATGCAAATGGATGTATGCTTTCAAAGAAGACCGGAGATATCTACTCTACAAATGAGCCTTAAATGGCGTTCAACTCTAGGATTGCTTTCTGCCTCAATATGCATAATGAGGAAAAAGAAAGTGGTGAGAAGAGGAGAGAAAGACAACAGCAGGAGCAAGAGCTTGCAAAGCACATTGCAGAGGAAGATGATGATGAGTTTTAACTCACTGACATGCCAAAGACAATTTATCCTCCATGTTATGGTTTCATCAGGTTGTGCGTTTTCTTTTGAAATTCCCTAGTAAAATATCGGATATCCAATATTATATTATCTTTTTTTTGTTTTAAAATTGGGAATTACGTATTGGGATAATTTTATAATTTGGATATCAGATTTACTATTTGCATCAAATTTAGAGCAGATTCAAATAATCAAGTTGTGCAAATTTGAAGTGTTAGTTGCCAACCAGGGATAATAAATCATGAAAACCTCAAAATAATATCTTTTTAATTTGGACTGGTAAAGAAATTTATCAACTATGTCTTTTTTTTTTTTGCAATAGGGCCTAAAGTATTTTTTTAGGGCTAAAATTGGTGCCTAAAATTTCATTTTTGGCTGAAATAGGTGTCAAAATATGTATTTTGGTTGACTAAAACAATCACAAATTAAATAATCAAAGGAATTTTTAAAATGGTAAAATTTTGATATTCATGCTGTATAAAACTAATTTTACACAAGTCTGCATATGTAAACTATAAAACTCAATTTTTAAAATCCTAACCTTAACCCTAAAAAACTAAACCTCAAACCTTAAACACTATACCCTAAATTCTAAACACTAAACTTAAAATTTAAATTTTAAACACTACAACCTAAACTCCTAAACTAAAACTCTAACTCCTAAAATTAAAAGGCATGTGCAAACTTAATTTATACAGACTGTATATAAAAAAAATTCCTTTCTAAAAACGTAAAAGAAAAGCGAAGATAAAATAAAAATAAAAATAAAAGGGTAAAATTGTTTCCATGCCCTGTAAGTTTTGTCATTTTCTTTTTTGACATAGAAAACAGCTTAGGGGTCGTTTGGTTCACGGAATGTGAGATTACCTTTAGGAATGAGATTACCGGAATGTTACATTACTTAACATATTACCTGGAATGTTCTATAACCTTGTTTGCTTTGTTTGGCAGGAATGTAAGATTACATTGTTTGGTTGAAGAAATATAAGATAGGAAAAATGCATGTTTTACCAAATTGTCCTTGAAATATATTTTCTTTTTTAACCAACTGAAGTTTTAAGATTAAAGTCAAAATATTTACATAAAGTTCATAGAAAATATAAAAAAAATATAATATGATTTTTTTTTATGAAAATTGATCCTAAATAATAAATTTAATAAAACACATATCAATAATAAAATTTGAATCAAACACATATATAAAAAAACCGAAATAAAATAAAAATTTGATATATTTTTATTTTATATGCATCGTATTATTTTATAATAAGTATTAAAACCCCATACCACTAAAAAATAAAATAGATTTATACTTTTGTAATTATATGAAAAAGGAAAAATTATTTTAAAATAACTATATTTTTTAGGGGTATTCTTGTCCAAAGGGGAGAGAATTGTCTAATACCTAAGAAAAGGGAGGGAATGACATTCCTGGGAAAAGACCCAAAAATAGCTACTGTTGAGAATATTTCATTACCCCTGGGAGGGAATGCTCTTGAACCAAACGTGGGTATGTGATTCCGGAAAAGATTATTCCCCCTGGTAATGATCTTTTCCGCGAACCAAACGCCCCCTTAAAGTTATTTCTAAACCCCTTGATTTTAAGTGGTTTTTTGAAGAAAAAAATTGCCACGTGGCCGTAGATGAGGGTGTCACACGTCTTTTCCACGTCATTAGTTAAATTTCAAAGGATATTTTAAAACACAGAAGCAAAATATAGGAAGCACGTTAGACAATTAAAAATAAATTTAACAAATTACAGTGAACATTTGTGCCATTAACCATTGTAAGAATTATGAACACCAATGGGTATTTCCAGAAACATTTTAAACAGAAAAATGCAGTCTTAGATCAGAGATTGATTCAGCAAAGCTTAACATAGAAAATGGGAGAGAAAAATCTTAAATTCTGTGATTGACTCAGCAAAGCTTAACATAGAAACTAATGAAACAGATGAACCATGGATGGTCTTATCTGCATGCCTACTGAAATGCTTGCAGCAAGCATATTATTATAGGAAATTAAATGTCCTAATGAAACGCCATAAACATTATAAGCTAAAGGGATACAAAGCTCCAAACTCCCTTTGAAGAAAGAAAGTGATGAAGATCATGGCACTTGCTTTGGGAAGTGATGGGAACTGATATGCTGATTCTGGAGATACTCTGCTGCTGATTGTGATAATTAGTAATTACATTCCACACCACCCTTATTCTCCGATGCTTTTACCATCTCCGATAGCCCCTTTGAAGGGTTTCGGGTTAGCTCCAGCAATGACTCCCTCACATGGTCAGCCTGAATCATCTCACTGTCTTTTTTCTACCACCAGAAATGGAAATTTTAGTATGTTTATATGCACTACATATATGCATGTCATGTTCTAAAATAAATTACCTCTACTTTGAAAACATTTGAAACAAGGCCTCTGAAGCTGTTTACATTTGCATTTGTTACTTCCAACCCCAATGAATCCAAAGCCTCCATTAATCTTACAAAGCCGCCTGGCTTGTGCTCACTAAAAACTTTTAACAAAAAACTGGTTTCCATCGATTTGAGCAACTTCAACTTGTACCTAAACATTCCATCTTAATGTCTTAATTACCATTTAAACACCAAGAACAGGACGAGAATATATGTACTAGTTGATTTTACCTCCATTTGTTGTGTCTTGTCGGTACAAAGGTCCTCGTCTTGGTTTTGCGCCTTTGAGACACTGCCATTACCTCCAACAGGAAAGCTATGGGGTCCCTTTCCATGTTCATTGTTAGAATATACAGGAGGGATTTGATCATTTTGTAAGAAAATCTCAGATTGGAACTTTTTATGGACTCAATTCATGCTTGTTTTCTTAGCACCATTATCGTTATCCGAATGTTCTTCAAGCTCATCTTGGAGTTCTTTCGCTTGATTCTGCAATTCCTTCACAAATTCAATCGCGTCTCCAAGGATTGAAGCTCTATCAAGCTGACAATAAAGAATATACAATGTCAAAACATGTCTATTTTCGGTCTGAAGTTACATAAAACAGTTGATAATTAACTAATTAAGTACCTTTGAGATTTTGGGAACCAAAGATCGAAGAGCATAGAATCTTTCATTAAGCTTCTTCCTTCTTTTTCTCTCAGCCACAAGGTTTTTGGACTGCCCTTTGGACCCTGCTCTCCTATGGCACCTTGCATCATCTTCATCATCGTTCTGATCGCTACAATCCGAAATCGAATCTGACTGTCCATTCTCTTGCTTTATAGAGTGGATATCGTTTTGGAATTAGGGGGTGCCGGAATTGGGGATATCAGTTTAGGGGATGCCAGAATTGGGTGGCCGACTGGACGGGGATGTCGGCGAGTGGCCGGTGACGACGGCGACTGGCGGGAAAACCCCTAAATCGAAGTAAACTTAATTAGGGTTCGAACGGGGAAACATTACCTTATTGCGCGAACGGCGGCAGGTGGCTGGCGGCGGCTTAATTTCAAAGGGAAAAATAGAGTTTTTTAATTGGGGGGTAAATTTTTTGATCTAATTATGTTTAAAAAATTAAAAATTAAAAATTAAAAATTGTGTATTTTAATTAATTTACATTTTAATTTATAAATAATTTATAACTGTACGATAATTTTTTTTTAAATTTTAAATTTTTATAAATTAAATTAATAATATTAATCGGTGTTTGAGCACAAACTCATTCTATAAATAAACACACACGCATCACCTTCCATATAAACATATAAAATGAATGAATTTCGAGTATCGAGTAACTAGAATAAAGTAATAAGGTTGATAACTGTTAACGAGTGAATTTAAGCACTAATGGTGTCCGGCGAATTCTCGCCGAAATTTGTTGGAGGTTGTTTCTTGTACTCCCAAACTCCAGTAGCATCGCATGGGCAGAAAGCAATTTGAGGGCAGTTTACTTTCTCCAAATATTCCAGTTTTGGGAATTGCATTTGAAGCTCTTTCCAGTTGATCTTTACATCAAGCAAGTACTTCAAACGTAAAATCTTCACGTTCCATTGCTTGTCGATTTGACCCAGGTCATTCAGACTTCCACCTCTGATGTAGAGACGCTCAAGGCTTTCCAGCTTCTCGGGGACCAACCATACAGGTGGTTCCCTTTTTGGGTAACATTGGAGGTCTAGTTTTCTCAGTTTCATCTGCGGTTTTTCGTCTTTCTTGTCCACATGTTTTGTTTGCGCTGCATCACTTGCCTGCTTCTTGGCTTCTCTATTTCCGGTGGCCTGAGATTTGTCGACCCCGTCTTGGTTTTTTGTTGGAGCCGCCACTTTGTTCTGAGGGAATGATTTTGAAGAACCTTCTCCGTGGGCTCCTCCCCATCGTCTAATCTTCAGTTTCCCAATCGCCTTTCTGGCCATTGATTTTACTACTTCAGATTCTTGCGTTTTGCTCTCCCGACTCTTGTTGTTTTTGTCATTTTTCTTGGATTTTTCACCGTCGAGTGTCTTGTTCTTTCCATTTGTGGGCTTTTTTCCCTCTCCCCCTGCTCCCCATGCTATTTTCAGTTTCTTAAGCCTCTCAAACTTAGACAAAAGAGTATAAGTTTCCTCTGTGTATATTGAGAACTCGTCATTGTTGACGTTGATGCTGAGTTTCTCCAGATTTCTCAGCTTTGTCAAGTTTTCGAGACTGCATGCGCTGTTCTTGCTAATCACGAAACCCTTAAGGACTTTAAGTTTGGGGAGATGAGACAACTGTTTGGGAATGTTTTCAAGCAGATAGCACTCGGATAAATCCAAGTGAGTGAGCATCTTGAGTGCACCAACCTCTTTGGGAAGCTCCTCCAGATTGTGACAAGCTCTGAGATCCAAGATCCTCAAGTTGTAAAGGTTGGCCAGAGATTTTGGGAGCTTGGAGATTCCAGAGACTCCTTGAAGGCTAAAAAACCTCAACTTATTCATATTCTTTAACCCCTCTAAAAACTCTGTATTTTCCACCTCAATGTGTCGCTCGGCTCCTCGCTCCCACCTTCCCAAGTAAAGCACGCGTATGTTCTTCATCTTAGAAAACAACTCCTCGGGCAGATCGGGAAACTGCTTACTCACATTGAACAATGTTTGTAGGTTTTCCAGGTATGTTACTCTCTTCTTCTCCAGCTTTACTCTCTCCTTCTCATTCTCCTCCGAACTTTTCCCTTGCTTGTTCGGCTTTGCATTTGCATCAGACTTCTCTTGAGCTTGAACTTTCTTAGACATCCAGGAAGGTCTTGGGGATTTCACTGGCTGGTTTGGCTTCTCATCCTCCTTGGAATTTTTCCCTTGCTGCTTTGGCTTTGCATTTTGAGGTGGATCTTTCTTGGACATTCCGAAAGATCCTTGGGATTTCACTGCCTGGTTTGGCTTCTCATGCTCCTTGAAAATTTTCCCTTGCTGGTTTGACTTTGCATTTGGATCAAACTCCTCTTGAGCTGTAGCTTTCTCAGATATCCCAAAAGATGCTTGGGATTTCACTGCCTGGTTTGGTTTCTCATCCTCCTTGGAATTTTCCCCTTGCTGGTTTGGCTTTGCATTTGGATCAAACTCCTGCTGGTTTAGTTTCTCATCCTCTTTCGAATTTTTCTCCTGTTGGTTTGGCTCTGCATTTGGATCAAACATCTCTTGAGCTGGAGCTTTCTCAGACATTTCAAAAGATCCTTGGGATTTCACTGCCTGGTTTGGCTTCTCATCCTCCTTCGAACTTGCTTTCGGATCAAGCTCCCTCTTTGGAAGTGGGACATTCTTAGACCACCATGAAGGTCCTTTGGATTTCACCAGGCATATTTTTTTGCTTCTGCAGAAATCTTTGTTGGGGTATCCCTTGGGATCGAAACTAAAGAAGTTAGCCTCCTGAGCAAACCTGATGAGGAGACAACGAATAATGGGATGCATCCTATAGCTTGTAATCTGTGATCTGCTTCTCTTGATAACAGGCTCAATGAACCCCTTATCTACAAATGTCTTAAGAATTTCCTTCACCGAACACTTGTCCTTTTCCTTTGTCTCGAAGAGCAACCTTTCCCCTTCCCACCAAAACCGTAGAAGCCTCTTCTTAACCACAGCATTTTCTGGGAAAATCGCGAAACACAACAAGCACAGCTTGTGCCTTTCATCAAGACCAGAGTAATGGACTTCAAATTCTCTGAGGAAAGTCCCGCTCTCAAATATTCCATCTGCCTCGTATGGATCAAGCAGCATACCTGTTAAGAATTTATATGCCATATCAGCATCAAAAGTTAATACAAATTCATATTTTTTGGACTGTGATAGTTGCATGAAACACATGTCAAAAAAGCATTTGTGATAGTTGTATTCATGTATAATAGTCATGATTTTCTTAAGGTTTTAAAAAATATAATTAAAGTTGAATGATTATAATAAATTATACAAAATACGAGTTAAGCAAACACACCAGATTAAAATAACATGAAAAATAATCAAAGAATGACATTGTATGAAAAAAATAACACTAAGATAATACAAATACACAAACTATTAAAAATTTATTTATCTATATTTTAAAATTCATAAAAATTATATAGACAAATATTATCTTTTAATCACTTTTAAATTATTAAAAAATCATAAAAAATTATAACACTTTAAACAAATAAAAACTATGAGCATAATATGCACGTATATATTTTTCATATCAAAACAATAAAATAAAAATTATGAGATGAATTGAGATATTAACATGACACGTACACAATATTTTATCCTCTAAATTGAGTTGTTGCCTTAGACTATTCAAAGTATGTTGTGACATAAAAATGATATGCATACGATATTATTAAAAAATATTATTAAAAAAATATTAGTTAATAATATTTAGAACAAGTAGTTAAAGATCTCAATTGACATCTTCTCCTTTCTCTAATTTGGGGCTTTAACTTGCAAAAATATATTTATAGTATTTTGATTGAACACACAAAAATAAAAAGAATACAATTCCAAAAGATTTAATGCTTTCAACATAAAAATGATACAGAAAAAAAAAACGAATTATTCATGGACTCTTGGTGGATGGTAAATGGTGTAGGGATCCTAAGTCCTTGAAGCAGTCAATAGCAAATCACTTCAGTAAACACTTTGAATGTAAGAAAAGGGGATGGAGCTCAATTTTCAACTTGAACTTTAAGAGCTTGCTGGAGGATCATATTTCGAAGCTGGAGGAACCGTTCTTGAAAGTTGAGATCAAAGAGGCAGTTTGGAGTTACAATGATTCCAAAGCACCGGATCCGGACGGATTCAATATTAAATTTTACAAGGCAAACTGGGAGATTGTTAAAGATGACCTCTAGCGAGTGTTGAATGCTTTCCATGAAACTGGTAAAATTCCTCCCTCCGTGAACTGCTCTTTTATTGCCTTAATTCTAAAGATTAGTAATCCAGTGGACATCTCTCAATTTAGACCTATTAGTTTGATGTGATCTATTTACAAAATCATAGCCAAGATTTTATCCAGAAGACTAAGGGAGGTGATGGACTTGCTCATTAGTGAAAATCAATGTGCCTTCTTGAAGGGGAGACAAATATTTGATGGCATTTTAATTGCAAATGAAGTCATACACTCATTGAGGAATAGGCCTAATGGGAAAGGAGGTGTGCTCATAAAATTAGATTTTTCAAAAGCGTATGATTGTGTTCGATGAGACTTCTTGAATATGGTACTTGATAAAATGGGATTTGAATTGAAATGGAGATTGTGAATACGAGAATGTGTTTCAACAGTGAGAGTTTCAGTTATGATGAATGGCTCAACATCTCGGGAATTCAAAATGGGTAGGGGTTTAAGGCAAGGGGACCCCTTATCCCCATTTTTGTTCATTATTGTAACAGAAGTTCTACATCTCTTAATTAAAGAAGCATATTCTAGAGGGGACATAGGGGGCATTCGAGATATTGTTCAAGAACAAGCTATTACCCATATACAATTTGCCAACAATACGATAATTTTTCTTCGACCTTTAGAGAACTATTTCTTGAACATTAAGAAAATTCTAAGGTGCTTCGAGGTTTGTTCGGGTTTGAGTATAAATTTCAGCAAATCTTGTGTGGTGGGGGTTAATGTAAATGAGGAAGTAGTAAAGAAGTTGGCAGCTATTTGTGGTTGTAAAATAGACAGTCTCCCTTTTGTGTATTTTGGGATACCTCTAGGGGCTGATCCAAGAAAAGTTAAGATGTGGGATCCGATGGTTGAGAGGTTTAGATCCACATTAGCAGGATGAAAAAAAAAATCTTTCTTTTGCAGGAAGAGTGATTCTGATTAACTCGGTTCTTGCTTCCTTGCCACTCTATTACTTGTCATCTTTTGATCAACACACAAGGAAAGCTATCCACCATGGAGGCAACTTGGGGAAAGTCTTCCTTGCCAACAAATATATGATGTCATAGCCATTGTATCTTAGACAACTTTGTTTATATGAGAGTGTTGCCATATTTAGGAGATGAGATTCATTCATAGCCCTTGGATCGAATCATTAGAGACCGTTAGATCGAGAGGGCCAAGGCTATAAATAGAGCTCTTCCCTCACCATTGTAAATCATTCCACACTTTTTGAGTTCTTGAGTAAGAGTTTAGCAATTTCTCTTCAATCTTTGTCTTGCCCATCGTTCTTGTCTTGCCTAGCCATCATCACCATTTTCCCACAAAGCTTCCGCCGCGTCAAGTTCTAAGCGCTCTAGCTTAGATATTCGAAGGCTAACTTAGTCCTCGACTTAAGATTAACGACTAAGGCCGCACGGGTTAGCAAGTCGAGACCTAGCCCCGTGACAATATGCTCAAAATATGGGGGTATACCGAGATGTTGAAGGATGTGCACTGTTGATATTGGCTTTTATTCCCACGAAAGCCACCGAAAGGTGGGTGGAAAATATGAGTGGAAAATTAGGTGGAAAAGTGGTTGAAAAATGGAATGGGATAATTAATTTTTGGTCCCTAAAGTTTAGGCTATTTACAAGTTTAGTCCTTAAAGCTCAACTATAAATAGGCCTAGCATTTGCCATTTGAAACCATCCCAACATCCATCTCTCCCATTTGTTCCTCTTCTCTCATATTTGGGAATTCTTAGGAATTCCATTTGTTTGTACCATTTTGGTATTAGTGAAGTTATCATCCGGCGGTGGTGCCCGAGGAGTAGACGACATTCTCGTCGAACCTCGTAAATTTGGTGTGTTCTCTCCATTATTTATTTCGGTTGCTTATTATTGGGTTTTTCCATTAGGTTTCAATATTCAATAGTTGACGGGTTTGTCCGCTGTGCAAATTTCGGTAGTTTCGATCTCGACATTTCAGCTCAGATTTGAAGCTACGTTCGTGTGGGAAATAACCCGGTTTCCCCAACAATTGGCATCAGAGCTTCGGTGAAGGCTATCCCGGTTGCTCGGTTAGAAGTGTGGTGTTGTGACAGTGCATGTCTAGGAAAGTTCTGGCTAGGAAAGACTGGGTATTTAAGCGATCCGTGTGATCCACCTCTCTTTCCTGGGAACTTACCTGGTGCAGTGTTTCAATATCCAGTTCGTGCTGTTGAATATTATTCGTTGCCATGGCAAAAGACGGATCAGATAGGGCATCAAGCTCTTCCTCTATACCGGTGAGGAGGATAATGTCAAATGCAAACTTTTCGGTGGAGTTGTTCGATGGATCCGGTCATTTCGGCATGTGGCAAGGCGAGGTGCTAGACTCTTTATTTCAACAAGGTCTAGACATTGCCATTGAGGAAGAAAAACTCGTAGATGTGGTGGAGAAAGATTGGAGAACAATCAACCGTATGGCGTGCAGTACGATTCGATCTTGTCTTTCCAGGGAGCAGAAGTATGCCTACAAGAACGAGACTTCTGCAAGCAAACTGTGGAAAGCGTTGGAGGAAAAATTCCTAAAGAAAAGCTCTCAGAATCGTCTTCATATGAAGAAAAGATTGTTCAGATTTGATTATCAACCAGGCACCAATATGAATGAACACATCACTGCCTTCAATGAGTTAGTGGCAGATCTGTTAGACATGGATGAAACTTTCAAAGATGAAGATTTGGCTTTAATGTTGTTGTCATCTCTTCCAGATGAATTTGAGCACCTTGAAACAACGTTACTTCACGAAAAGGATGAGGTGACCCTTAAAGAAGTAACTGCTGCTCTGTATAGTTACGAGCTCAGAAAGAAAACCAAGATGGAGAGCAAGTACAATGCAGCGGAGGCCATGGTGGTAAGAGGTCGCTCGAAAAGCCAAAAGCCAAAAATGAGAGGGAGATCAAAGTCAAAGTCCAGACTTGGGAAAGATGAATGTGCCTTTTGTCATGAGAAAGGTCATTGGAAGAAAGATTGCCCGAAGCTGAAGAAGAAAGGAAAAGCTGCTCCAGATGCATGTGTTGCAGAGCATGATACTAGTGACTCTGAAATATCACTGGTTGCTTCATCGTCATCATTTCGCTCAGACGAGTGGATATTGGATTCGGGTTGTACCTATCATATGTCCCCTAATCGGGAGTGGTTCTTCGATTTAGTAGAACTAAATGGAGGAGTTGTTTATATGGGCAATGACAACGCCTGTAAAACGATTGGGATAGGTTCAATCCGATTGAAGAATCAAGATGGATCAACCAGAGTATTGACTGATGTCCGATACGTGCCTAGTTTGAAGAAAAATCTCATCTCGTTGGGAGCTTTGGAATCCAAAGGCTCGATTGTCACTATGAGAGATGGAATTTTGAAAGTCACATCAGGCGCACTCGTGATAATGAAGGGCATCAGGAAAAATAACTTGTATTACTACCAAGGTAGTACAGTTATTGGAGCAGTAGCAGCAGCTTCCGGTGAAGACAAATTGGATTCTTCTCAGTTGTGGCACATGCGGTTGGGACACGCTGGTGAGAAATCCTTGCAAATTTTGGCAAAGCAAGGATTGTTGAAAGGTGCAAAGGCTTGCAAGTTAAATTTTTGTGAGCATTGTGTTCTGGGAAAGCAGAAGAGAGTGAAATTCGGCACCGCTATCCATAATACGAAAGGTATTTTGGATTATGTTCACTCAGATGTGTGGGGTCCTTCCAAAACAACGTCGTTGGGAGGAAAACACTATTTTGTTACTTTTGTTGATGACTTTTCCAGAAGAGTTTGGGTGTATACAATGAAGTCTAAAGATGAAGTGCTCAAGGTTTTCCTGAAGTGGAAAAATATGATTGAGAACCAGACTGGCAAGAAGATCAAACGGCTTAGAACGGACAATGGAGGGGAATATAGAAGTGATCCGCTCTTTGACGTTTGCCAGGAGCATGGTATTGTTTGACACTTCATTGTTAGACATACACCACAGCAAAATGGGGTGGCAGAGCGTATGAATCGAACACTACTTGAGAAAGTTCGATGTATGTTGTCCAATGCTGGGTTGGGCAAACCATTTTGGGCTGAGGCTGTGACATATGCTGGCCATCTCATCAATCGTCTACCGTCATCGGCGATTGGAGGAAAAACACCGTTGGAGGTATGGTCTGGAGTACCCGCTACAGATTATGATTCCTTACATGTATTTGGATCCACTGCGTATTATCATGTGAAGGAGTCAAAACTTGATCCTAGAGCAAAGAAGGCTATCTTCATGGGAATCACTCATGGAGTGAAGGGATTTCGACTTTGGTGCTTAGACACAAAGAAGATAATTTGTAGCAGAGATGTTACCTTTGATGAATCTGTCATGTTGAAGAAGGTAACAAATGGAGCTGTTCAGACAAGTAGTACTCCGCAACAGGTGGAGTATACTCCAAACCATGTGGAGTTTCAAGAGACGGTGATTAGTCCAGCAATTGATGTTACTGATTCTCCAACTCCAATGGAGGAATCAGAAGATGAAGAGGTTCAAACCCAAGAACCATTGGAGACACCAGAACCACTTGCAGTTACAAGGCCAAGGAGAGAAATTCGTAGACCTGCTCGATTTACAGATACAGTGGCCTATGCCCTTCCAGTTGTTGATGATGATATCCCTGTCACTTATCAAGAAGCAATGCAAAGCTTAGAAAGTGACAAGTGGAAAAGTGCCATGGATGAAGAAATGCAATCTCTCCAGAAGAACAACACCTGGGATTTGGCATATTTACCAGAAGGTAAAAGGGCAATTGGATGCAAGTGGGTGTTTGCAAAGAAAGACGGATCTCCCAGCAAGAAAGATGTTCGCTACAAGGCAAGGTTGGTAGCTAAAGGCTACGCTCAGAATGAGGGAATCGACTACAACGAAGTATTTTCCCCTGTTGTGAAGCATTCCTCCATTAGAACATTGTTGGCCTTGGTAGCACAGTTGAATTTGGAGCTAGCTCAACTCGATGTAAAGACGACTTTCTTGCACGGTGATTTAGAAGAGGAGATCTATATGACTCAGCCAGAAGGATATGTAGATGCTGGTGGTAAGAAATGGGTTTGTAAGCTGAACAAATCGCTATATGGATTGAAGCAATCTCCGAGGCAGTGGTACAAGCGATTTGATAGCTTTATGAGGAGGCAGAAGTACACAAGAAGCAAATACGACCATTGCGTGTATTTGCGAAAGCTACAAGATGGATCTTTCATTTATCTCCTCTTGTATGTTGATGATATGCTGGTCGCTTCAAAGAGTCAACAAGAGATAGACAAATTGAAGGCTCAGTTGAATCAAGAGTTTGAGATGAAAGATCTAGGTGAGGCCAAGAAGATTCTCGGCATGGAGATAAGTAGAGACAGACGGAGAGGCAAGCTTTGTTTGACTCAGAAACAATATCTGAAAAAGGTATTACAATGTTTTGGCATGAATGAAAGCACAAAACATGTAAGTACCCCACTTGCTTCTCATTTGAAACTCAGTTCTCAATTATCTCCTAAAACTGATGAAGAGCGAGAATATATGGCAAAAGTTCCATATGCTAATGCAGTAGGGAGCTTGATGTATGCGATGGTGTGTACGCGGCCTGACATTTCACAAGCAGTTGGATTTGTGAGCAGGTACATGCATGATCCTGGAAAAGGACATTGGCAAGCTGTGAAATGGATTCTACGGTATCTCCAACAAACCGTAGATGTTGGTTTAGTGTTTGAGCAAGATGAAACACTTGGTCAGTTTGTGGTTGGATATGTTGATTCCGACTATGCTGGTGATTTGGACAAGCGTCGGTCTACTACTGGGTATTTGTTTACTCTAGCAAAAGCCCCAGTTAGTTGGAGGTCTACTTTACAGTCAACGGTGGCTTTGTCAACTACAGAGGCAGAGTACATGGCAGTTGCAGAGGCTGTTAAGGAGGCGATTTGGCTTAACGGATTGTTGGAAGACTTGGGAGTTGTTCAAAGTCACATTAGTCTCTATTGTGACAGTCAGAGTGCTATTCATTTAGCGAAAAATCAAGTCTACCATTCAAGAACCAAGCACATCGACGTGAGGTATCACTTTGTGCGGGAGATCTTTGAAGAAGGAAAGATTCTGCTTCAGAAGATTGCGACGGCAGAAAATCCTGCAGATATGTTGACCAAGGTGGTAACATCAATCAAGTTCAATCATTGTTTGAACTTGATTAACATCTTGCAAGTTTGAGCACCTTCGGGTGTATGGCGCTCGTGGGCGCATTTGGAGGCACTACGAAAGATAACGTTTGGGGAGAAGAAATTTTGCAAAGCTTGGTGAAATTTCAAGCCAAGGTGGAGATTTGTTGATATTGGCTTTTATTTCCACCGAAAGCCACCGAAAGGTGGGTGGAAAATATGAGTGGAAAATTAGGTGGAAAAGTGGTTGAAAAATGGAATGGGATAATTAATTTTTGGTCCCTAAAGTTTAGGCTATTTACAAGTTTAGTCCTTAAAGCTCAACTATAAATAGGCCTAGCATTTGCCATTTGAAATCATCCCAACATCCATCTCTCCCATTTGTTCCTCTTCTCTCATATTTGGGAATTCTTAGGAATTCCATTTGTTTGTACCATTTTGGTATTAGTGAAGTTATCATCCGGCGGTGGTGCCCGAGGAGTAGACGACATTCTCGTCGAACCTCGTAAATTTGGTGTGTTCTCTCCATTATTTATTTCGGTTGCTTATTATTGAGTTTTTCCATTAGGTTTCAATATTCAATAGTTGACGGGTTTGTCCGCTGTGCAAATTTCGGTAGTTTCGATCTCGACATTTCAACTCAGATTTGAAGCTACGTTCGTGTGGAAAATAACCCGGTTTCCCCAACATGCACATCTAATTTAAAGAGAATGTTAGTGATTTGGCGCGAGATTATTTCTAACTGGAAGAATGAGGAGGTAATAAAATGGGTAAATGATGAGTCGTTCCGTTGGCAAGTTGGAGATGGTTAGTCAATCTTGTTTTGAGAAGACTGATGGTGTGGAATTGGTCCGTTATGCAAAACATTCCCCTGATTGTTTAGATTGGCGACAAGCAAGGGAGTTGTGGTGGCTGAGATACTAAAGGAGGGTGAAGATGGTAAATTGCGGTGTGGATTAAACTGGTTTATACCCCTATTTGACAGGGAGGTCGATCAAGTAAAAAATTTAGAGAAAGTCATTGAAGCTCAGACTTTGTCTCCAGCATGCCCTGATAGGTTCACATGGATTCATGATAAGTCGGGTGAATTCCCAGTCAAAAAGCTTTCGGATTTAATTGTCTCTTCAAATTTAGAACCTTCAATATTCAACTTTAATTTGATTTGGAAATTAAAAGTCCGACCGAAAGTTCAAACTTTCTTATGGTTGCTAAAGATCAAGAGAATTCCCACTAAATCCTTCCTCATGAGCAGAGGAGTGTTAATGGAGGGTTCAGAGGGGGCTTGCGGTTGGTGCAAAGCAGAAATGAAGGATGCAAACCATTTGTTTATAATGTGTCCGATGAAAAAGAGTTTTTGGAATCTCTTTTATAGCTAGTGGGATTGTTCGTGGTCCAACGTCTCAAATGTGGACAATTTGCTTGATTTTTGCTTTAGTTACTCTATTGCAGTAATATTTAAGAGTCTTTGGCTGATTTTGATGGGAGCGGCAGTTTGGAGTCTGTGGTTGGCTAGAAACAAGAAGCTCTTCAATGAAGAATCAATCGGCTCCCAAGATATCCTATGCTACACTAAGTTGAGAGCCCTTTTTTGGTTAAAAGCGAATAAAGATGACTATGTCGTTAATTTAGAGTCTTGGTGGGAGAACCTGAGAAGATGTGAAATAGTAGATGTTAAGAACATTTGTGCTACTAAGGGGCGGATTCCTCCATCCAAAGGTTCGATGAAATTTAACATAGCAGGGATCCACAACAGTATCGGGGGAGGCTTAGGTGGTATTCTACGTAATGAAGAGGGGTTAATCAGGGCCCTTTTTTCTGATCCGACTGCGGGGAAGGATGCAGAGTATGCAAAGCTGTTGGCAGTCAAATTAGCCTTGGAAGTGTTTTTCGAAGCAGGTTGGGCTAGTAAGGTGTTATTGACAGTGGAATCTAACTCCAAAGTTGTGGTGTACTGGTGGTCTCATTACCTTCACAGGCCATGACATTTGTGGAGTGTTTTTAAGGAGATTGATATGTTGGTGAAGAGAATAAAAGGCCTGAAGATTGAGTATGCGCCCGGTGAATTGAATACTATGGCTGCTTGTCTTGCAAAGAGTGGATTTCCGCGGCAGGGTGTGTTTAAAGCTTGGTGGTGACTGCTGCATTTTCTGATTTAGCGAAGGAGTTTTTGGCCAAGACATTTATGTATCTTTGATTGTTGCGGGATTTTTCAGATTGTGTATTTTATCCGTATGAGGGTACTCTTTTCCTCTATCTAGGTGTAGTGAGGTTTTTAACGAGGCCCTTATACGAATTAGGCGTGTAATTCAATCATTAAATAAAACTATTTTCGCCGAGCAAAAATAATAATAATTTAACTATAAAAAACGATATATGATAAAAAAAACTTTTATCCATTTCCATATTTATCACTCAAAACTAACTAAATTCATCGTATTACTTTTCTCAAAATCATGTTAGAGTTCTAAATTACGCTATCCCATGCAATTGGACATAGCTTTTAATCATTGTATAAAAATGGTATAGATTATAAAAGTATTGAATTTCAAGACTTTTGTTTAAAATATATCATAACTTAAATTTTCTCTCTTGTTTTTTAACAATGATAGTTTTAGACATGTACAATAGGAATGACCGTACATGTCCCCGAAAGAGGAGCGTTTAAAATAAATTAAGTTAAATGCTTTTAAGGAAAAACAAAAGATTAATTATGGACCGGTGGTAAAATATTACAAGACAAAAATAAAATGTTGCTGTAATTCATAAAATTTTGAGTTCTATTATACTTATTTTTTTATTTAAAAGATAGGCTACTAGGCACACAACAAATCAGCCAACATATTTTTTAAAAATTGAAAGGTGAATTTTAGTAAATTAGACGTGACCCCTAAGTGTATGAACCGCTCTCGATTTTGAAGGTTATGAGGTTTTAAACAACGGAGGGAGGGAGATGTTAGGAGTTTAATAAAAATATACAAAGCTTGGAACTAAAGGTGAATTAAAACAAGGATGGATATGCGGTACTTACCCACGTCTTTGCTGGCGTTGGTGGTTTGTAAATAGCGTCCCCCAGAGATGGAGGAGGAAGCTTGATGGTGCAACGGGATCCGGGCTTTGACTTTGATGATATTGCTCCTCAGCACGGTAAGATTGCGTGCAATCATTTCCTTTACGTAGTCCAGATTTGCTTGGGTGCTGTCCAGATCTGTTAGGATGTCGTTAACATTGTTTTCAAGGGTGCTGAGAGGTTCGGACAGATCAGTTTCGAATTCATTCAGTTTCTGAAATGATCTGATCAAATAATTGAGCTCGTTGCAGGCTTTATCAAGCGGGTTAGGCGTGTCGGCGGTGGGCTTTGATTCGCCATCTTTGTCGGCTGGCTGTGGAGTTAATTTGGAAGCCTTCTCCGGGTCATCCTTGGCTTTGGAAAGATTGTTAAACAAGTCGGTTAACTTTTGAATGATCTCCTGGATGGATGGAGGGGAAAGGTCTTTAGGATCCGGAGAAGACATGGCTCAAGGGAAAATCGATGGAGCTGGAACAATTGCCTAATCTCTCTATTTAATACTACTTTTCAAGCCATGCATTTCGTTTCTATGAATTCCTCTACTTTTCCAAACCTTCAGGTCAAGTAAGAAATATATTCATTAGTCATTACTTTAAGAAACTCATACTTCTTTCTCGTCAGGTAGAACAAAATTTTACTCCACTTGAAAAAATTAATTTTTTTATTTGACTTGACGTGTAAAAATTCGATTTGAAAAAAATTTAAATAGAGTTTTGGTTATGAAATTGAAATTTAAATAATTCGAAATATTTAGTAATTAGTTGATCGATTTTTAAGTTAGAGTCGAGTCTCTCAATTATGCCTCATATATATATATATACATGGCAGTGGAAACTAAAAGTTTTCACAAGCACCTTAGTTTTAGTGTTTAGAGATTTAGTTTAAGGTTTAATGCTTACAGGTTTAAGTTTAGTTGTTTAGAAATTATGGACAGTGGTTAAATTTTAGTGGTTATGGTTTAGATTTTAGGGTAATAAGGTTAAGAAATATACAATTGTATTGTATATGGTTAGAGAAAATCGTTTAAATTAGAGTCATAACATTATAATGTTTACTATTAAATTTGAACAGAAACTTGAAAAACTTAACTCAACTTGACTAGATTCGAATTTCATAAGCTCGATTTGACTAAAAAATATTTCAAATAAAGTTTGAGTTATAAAACAAGACTCGTCAACTAAACTAACTCGAATTTTATCTCGACTCTTCTCGTCTCGTCTCAATCAAATGCCGACCCTTATTTCTAATTTGATTTCACAATGCATAGAGCATTGAAGAGATGCAGCGTGTAACAGTAAAAAATATTACTACAAAATTGAATTTTTAGTTTCTTCTGTGCAGTCCAAAGTATTTGTTCCTCTTCTTTTTACCTTTCTTCTTTTACTTAACAAACCAAAGGAAAGAATGTTTAAGGGCTTCGTTCAGGATCACAACTTATTCTTTTATTCTTGTACAGAAACTACAAGTTGTTCTTATTCTTACCTTCTATTTACTACTCCCACCCAAAACTGTTTTAAGTTTTATAATTCAAATTAAAATCATGGATCACGGACAAAATGAAACAAAAATCTTCCGTCCCTAAATTATGTCTTCTTTTATGCCCTACACTAAAAAATACTTAAAAATTAAATTCTAAACACTAACCTTAATTTCTACATCTTAAACCCTAAACCCAACACCCTAAAACTACACCCTACCCCTAATTCTTTAAACCCCAACCACAACCACTAACCTTAAACCATAAACCCACTTTTTTTTAAGTGGGGCACCGAAAAAGACATAGTTTGGAGCAGAGGATTTCCATCCGACAAAATGAGTTGATTACGGTTTATATTTTTATGCTTTTTCTTTCTTTCTACAAAATGGGTATTTGTTAAATTATTATAGAAAATTACACAAGTTTTAAAATTATGAGTTTTTTTATAAAACAAATATGATTGTCAACTTCTAAAGAAAGATTTTTAAGTGTTTTATTTATACTCTTATTTATGATTTGATAAAATTTATGATTTTATCAATTTTTATCTTTTTAATATAGAATTTGCATAATAAGGTTGTACTAAGATGGATTTGTGTCTCTGAGGCTTTAGAGACTTCTATAATCGAGATGTGAATTGTGGATCTCGATAAGAGATATACTAGGACACTATGAAGTCTTACAATCTCATGAATGTACAATTCGACAATTTGCATAATAAGGTCGTACTAAGACGGATTCGGGCCTCTAAGGCTTTAGAGACTTTCGTAACCGAGATGTGAATTGTGGATCTCGATAAGAGATATACTAGGACACTATGGAGTCTTACGATCTCATGAATGTACAATTTGACCGACTTTTGTATATTGGAATTAGCTCAAACATATATGAGATGAGAAGATTCAGTGAAATGATCCATAGTTACCCAAATAGAATCGTTTTCCCTCGTTGTTAAGGGTAAACAAAATAATTCATAGTGATCGTTCTCATTCCCATTTAGGCAATTCGATCGATTGGGATAGTCTGGAGAGGACTTAGTGCTCGACTTTGACTAGTTGGCAAATCAAACACTTCGTAATGAATTCGATGATTGCTTCCTTCATCTTAGGCCACCAATAGTAATCTCAAAGATCTTGATACATATCCACTGAACTTGGATGAACTGAAAATGAGCTACAATGAGCTTCTCAAAGGATAATCAAATTCAAATCAAAATTACTAGGGACATATAGACAATTTCGAAAGAAAAAAAACAATCATCAGAACTAATTGATAACTCAAACTTCGATCCATTGCCAGTTTGATCACGAAAGGATTTCAATTTCTAATCACAAGGTTGAAGACCTCGAATTCGTTGAACAAGAGGGGATCATATTTGAATTTCAGCTAAATAAGGAGATGGACATTCATGGTTTTCAAAACTAAAATGACATATTTTTTGTTTATAGAGGAATTTGAAAAGTGATTTGAATTTTCAAACCAGATTGAAATTTTACCAAATAAAATTTTGCAACTGAGTGCATTGGTTAGAACATTTTCTTTTTTTTTTGGATGATAGTTGATTACGAGATTGTAATCTTTTAAGAGTTCGACCCATGCCTATGATCACTACAGCAAAATAGGTTTTTAGCGGCGTTTTTAAGCGCCGCTAAAACACTTTCGACACTAGATAAAGCGCCGCAAGAAGTGCCATTGAATCAAGCGCCATAACAGTTAGCGGCGTTTTTAAGTGCCGCTAAAACACTTTCGGCACTAGATAAAGCGCCGCGAGAAGTGCCGCTGAATCGCGAGCCGCAACAATTAGCGGCATTTGCGAACAAAAAATGCCGCAAAAGGACGACATCTATAGCGGCGTTTGATACTTAAAACGCCGCGAATAATCTTGTCTTTAGTGGCATTTTTCTACAAAACGCCACTATATGTTAGTGATATTTAGTGGCATTTTATACAAAAATGCCGCAATAGCATGACTTTTAGTGGCACCTTTTTTAACAAACGTTGCAATAGACTGACTATTAGTGATGCTTTTTTTGACAAACGCTGCAATAGCCTGACTTGTAGTGGCGTTTTATTTTTCAAACGCCGCAAGAGTCTGACTTTTAATGGCGTTTTTTTAAACGCCGCTAAGTTTGATTGGAAGGGAAATGAAATTATAATAAAAATTAATTTTTCACTGTTTCTATTTCATCAAAAAAATGTAAATTACATAGTAATAAAATTTGTTAAATAAGATATTTAATTTATCCCAAAAATATATTGTCACAATTAACTTAAAATATTTGTTAAAGAAAATATTTATTTCATTAGAAAAGTACATTTTGTCGCAATTTAATCCTCTCTACATATTTCGTTCATAAACCTCTCTTCCCCGATCCACTACCTCTCGGTCACTACTATCGTGGACCACCATCCCGAGTCCCTATACCAAAAAAAGTTAAATATGATAAGTTAATAGCAGTTTCAGGCAGTTAAAACAATCAATATATATTCTACCATAAGCAATGATAATGCTTCTAGAAGAAATAAGAAAGAACAATCAGTTAAGAGTTAAGAAAATAAAGCAAGATGATAGTAATTTATTTTCTGCTTATGGTAGAGATATATATGTACAAAGACCTGAACATTACCAAGGAAATATATCTCTTTAGCCCGAAGAGATTCCAGAAAAATTTGGTATCATTTTTAAAAGATGCGATGAGAAGAAGAAAGCAACCAAGAATTCCCAACTTTTTCTTGCCAAACCAAAAAGATAAATGAGAGTTCTCTAAACTTAAAAAACCAATAAGAAATTAATATAATATAAGTTGATATAATACCGGTAGTCTAGTACAATAATAAAAGTATGGAGCACAAGAATAGGATTAAAACTACAAAGCCAAATGAAATAGAACTAAGACATAAATATAAAATATCAAAGATGCTAAGGCCAATATGTATCTCCTTAGTTCTTTCTTTCGTAGATTTACGTTTCAAATCAAAATAGTTTGCACCTCGTATTAGTTCTACTCACCAAAGCCGTTAATGGGAAGTAGTATAAGCTGTTTAGCTTAAAAAAATCTATACCTGCTCAAAACTTAATTAATTAGGAAACTTGGCCATTTCGTAATGTGGCATCAAATGAAAAAGTTTTGCAATATTATACAGTGGTATCATCGAAACCAATTTTACAAAAGAGGCCACTGAACTTTTTTCAATGCAAACAAATACTGCATACTAGATTCTGAAAAATTATACAGTGGTATCATCGAAACCATTTGGCACCACATGTTGTATACTCTTGTACAGAAAACTAAAAAGAGTAATAGTTCTTTTAATCTACTCAAACTGTTGATTACCCATTCCACACCTATAAAAATGCCAAGATAAAGATAGGTTATTGGATGTTGGATTAAATATTACATCATTGAATTATAACTGTAAGCATTCTGAGCACAAAAGATGTAAGCTAATTAAATGTCCAATACAACTCGTAAGAAAATAACGTCTAATAAGTATGCCTATAAACTTAAACAATACAAATACTGAAATGGCATAAGACAGACCAATAGATTACAACATTGATAACTTTGCCTAAATAAACTTCAGAGGATTGAATGACATAATAAATTCCACTTTAAACCCAAAATTTTAAATATTTTCAAAACTCAATATGTTACCCATCTTGCTTTTGAATGTTCAACATCCTGACAAACAAAAGTTATTACCAAATGGATTTCCAACATAAAAAAAAATGGGAAAATCTGGGATTTTCAACAACACTGAAACTAACCAGCAAACCTGGTTTTGATATTAAATTAACTCCACTAATTCTGAGCAAGTCTCCTTCCGTTTTACACATCATTATTGTAATACCCGTATTTTGCCTGGGTGCCTATATATATAGTTTCTCTATAAATAAAACAAAAATAAATAATAATAATAATAATAATAAAACAATAGTCTATTAATTAAAATAAATGTTTACAAGAGTCCAATAATACAAAATAGATACCTATTATCCATTACAAGTCCACTTTGTACATATAAAGAACCATAAGCCCAAATTCTAAATCTTGAGCCCAAATGTTCACCATTCCCGCCCATTTACAACTAAATTTACCCAAACAAACACAAATGGCTCGGTGTGCTTTCTGAGCCCGCCAAAAGATGGCCACGTGGCAGCACCAGATTGGCCTATTAGGTTTTCACGCGGATTATAACCCGCTGACGCGAGCTGACCTGCCAGCTATAAATAGAGAGAGAGAAACAATCATTTGATAATAATGATGCAATTATTATGGAGCATTAATTGAAAAAATAGGAGAGGAAGTTGGAGAGACTACCAAAAGCTGAAGAGGCATTTGGAAGCTGAAACGGTCATTGGAGAACATCGCCGGAGCTCGTCAATCATCGTCGAAAGGTAAAACTTGACCTCCTAATCCATTTTTCATGCACAAAACACACAACACATTAGATCTAGAATTTAACTTGGGCTCTCAATTACATTTTAATGCAATTTAGTCCCTTTTAATTGCCTAATTGCTTATTTTAATTGTCTTTAAATTATGTGTACATATATTTAAAGGGCATGTAATATATTTGTTTAGGTGATCATTTTAGATAATTGGAGACTTAGTATCTTTGGTGTTTTAATTAATTTAAAAAATTAAAATAGGAAGATAATTGTAAAAAATAAATGAATATTAAATGGAAACTTCAATGTTCTAAGTTGATCAGTGTCTCATTGTAATGAGATGTTAATCAATGGAACATTTTAGTTAAATATTTAATATTTCATTTAAACTTAGAATATTGTAATCACATGTAGTTAGTCCAATTAAAACAAATTAGGATTATGTTTAAATAGTTAGAGTTATTAAATGATTAGGAATATTATTAATTTAGGGCCTAGTATGGATAATGCCCAATTGTATGGGTGTTATCACATAAACCCTAAACTTGATAATATCCATAGTTTTCTTAATCAATTCAATCAATTAGAGCCCTAATTAGGTTTGAACTTAAAATTGACACGAAATTAAATGGACTTGCATTAAAACCTATTGTGTTGAGATACATTTTGAATATAAATTGAAGTATCTCAAATTAATTGGATGTTTCAAAACTTATATTCGCCTTAAATGTATTTTCTTGCAAAAGGATATCTCCATTCGAAATGAAATTCAGTTAACAATTAAGGATTTAATTAAATTCAAATTAATGTTTGAAATGTCAAAATGACATGTGAAATTAATAAGGTACCGATAACGTGCGTTTGTGGGGGTGCTAATCCTTCCCCACAGGTAACAAACTCCTGAACCCAAATTTTGATAAAAAGAACCTCCAGTTTGTTTTTATGGTGTCCAGTCTACCAAAGTGATCGGTGGTGACTCCAAGTTGATTTTCAAGAATAAATAAAGAGAAACTCGATTTAAAATGAAAAAACCCAAATTTTCAGAATTAAATAAATTAAAACGGATAAAAACCCTATTTTTAAAAAAAGAATTAATCATCAGGCTATTTTTACACACTCGGTTTTAACAATGGTAGTGTAACGCCCCGATTTTGGGCCTAGGTGTTTTGCGTGTCAGGTTAGGCTAGTGGAACCAGTAATCGGTTGTTCGAGATGTTAAAAGGTGGTTCAGGGAAATCAAGGTTCGAGATGGAATAAAAATGTGGTAAAATTTTCTAAAAATCCTCTAAAATGATTTTGAAGAGGTTGGTTAAATCAATTTTGCAAAACAAGTTTTGGGAAGTGTACATTTTGGGTAGTGACCAAAATGTAAGATTTTAAAATTGTGGAAAAAAGGTGTTTTTCAAAAAAAGTCAAAATCTTAGAATATTTAGGGAGCTTAATGACAATTAAGCATTTTCCTTATTTTGGCATGTGTTTTAAATGGTTTATTAAATATTTAAAGTGACTTTTATTGATTTAATTAAAAAGATAGTTATTTTGGTTAACAAAATTGACGATCATTTCATTTTCTTCATTATCATATCAGCCAAACACTCTCACATTCTCTCCTTTTCCAGATTTCTTTCACTTTCATTTTCACTTTTGATTTTCAACATCTTTCTTATGATTTCTCTCAAATCTCTTCAAGATTCTTGAAAGCAAAACTTGCCAAATTAGAGGATAAGCAAGGATTGGAGGTAAATTTCATGCTAACCCTCTAATCAAGGTTCTTTAATGAAATTCCAAAGATATTTGACTCTTTATTTATGTTTTTGATTGAAGTTTCATTGTGGTTTTGATAAAATGATGAAATCTTGTTCGAAAAGATAATTTAACGTGATTTTCGGAGTTGTTTTGATTTGATTTGTTTGAGATGGTTTCTAATTGAGTTTTGAAAGGTTGATGTTGTTGAAATAGATTCTTAATCATAATAATTCCGAATTCCTTGAGATCTTTGGTTTTTAAGGTGTTTTTGGTTGGGTTTTGTGGTGTTATGTGAGATCCGAGTTACTGTAGGTATAATGATGGTTTTAAATTGTTATTGGATGTTGATTTATGCTTAAAATGTGTTGGAAGTATTGATTTGTGGTTGGGCTGAGTTTGGAGATCAATCGAATGAGATTTTAGTTGTTTTCAATGGGTAATTCGATGCTTTACAGCATGGCAGCTAGGGCTGTAAACGAACTGAACGTTCAGTGAACTGTTCATGAACCGTTCGACGGGAAGTTCGTTTATGTTCGTTCATTTAATAAACGAACGAACATGAACAAGATTTTTGTTCATTTATTTAAATGAACGAACATGAACAAAGGGCTTGTTCGTTCATTTATGTTCGTGAACGTTCGATAATATGTTCGCTCATTTATGTTCGGTTATGTTTGTTTGTTTACGTTCGTTTATATTCGTTCATTTATGTTCGGTTATGTTCGTTTATTTACGTTCGTTCATTTAAGTTCATTTATGTTCGTTCATTCATATTAATTGGATCATTTTGGATCATTTATTTTTAATACTTTAATAAAACGCTGCGTTTTAAGTCCACCCAAACTAAACCTTTGAATCCCTAATTTCCTCTTTGTCGTCTTCTTCGCCTCTCAATCTTCTCCATCGCCTCTAAATCCTCTCAATCACCGGCGATTGAAGGTTTCTTGTCTACACCGACACCGGCGTCGGGACTAACATTTCTCCATTGTCGTCGCCGATAATCTAGGTCAGTGTATATGTCGTTTGTCTTCTATGTTCTTTTCCCCTTTCTTTAATCTATTTCTACTTTTCAAAACATTTACACTCAACAAAATTCCCCTCAAATCTCTATTGCCAGGGCCGTCAATAGCGTTGGTGTTCTTCCCTCTTTGACATCGATAATATTCAGGTAAAAATAGTGTTGGTGTTCCCATAGATTTTGACATTACCTTTGCTTTTTTGTTTTTTTTAGTTAGCTATGCTGTTGAATTTTTCAGATTATTGAAAACAAAAGGAAAATTAAATTTGCAACTCAAAACTGGTTAGGCAAATTTGTGGAGAAGAATGCACGATGGGGACCAATTTTGAGTTGTCAGATTGTCGTTTGCAAATTAAACTTTTCTGTTGGATTGTTGTTTGCAAATACTTTTATCATTACAATATTCAAGTAATATTCCACAGACAACTCAAAAGTCAAAACTGGTTAGGCAAATATGATAAAATGTGAATAGTTGTTGTGGTGTGAAGTTTGATATTCTTTTCTCAATCGCCTCTGAAGTTTGATTTTCTTTTCTAATTAGTGAAGGTTTCTTCGGATTTTGTAGGCCCGAGTCATTGGTAATCGCCATTGATTTTAACTTCACGACAGATTCATAGGTAAGTGATTTTCTTTTTGCATACTCTTCTATTTTTATTGGTAATTGTAATTTTTTCTGCATTTTAAAACTTAGACTACTATATCTAATATTATGAAAACCAAATGCAGTTGTGTCTTGATGACTTTGTATTCGCTAGGTTTCTATATTAGATGAAGTAATGTTATGCTTGACTACTATCTACTATCTCTACTATCTCCGGCCACCATAGCCCCTTTCTCACAAAGTTAGGGCTAGGATTGGCATTTTATTTGAAAGAAAGCCTATTATTATAAATAAGCACTAAAATATTTACAGACACAGGGATTGAAACATGGATGAGAATGGAAATAGATGGAATTGGAAGGATGAACTGCAAATAACATATCCATTTCAAGAAGTATCAACTCTCCAGTACAATACTTTGAATAAAACAAATTAAGATGATTCAAACCAACAAACTACAGGTCATTATTACTAAAAATTGAGGAGCTCATTACGAAAAAGATGACTGCACATGGACCTGTCCAGGTCACCTTCATTGCTGTAACTTGCCTTGTTACAGGATCTCTTCTTCCTTCTAGAGTATACACATAAGGGTGGAGCTGTATCACACAACTTCCTTATTATTTTCTTTAATATAGGTAGAAGCTAGAGGAGTTTTTTACACCCAAGTTTTCAAGAGTTCCATTTACTTTTGTACTTCCAGCCAAATTCTATTGATTTGTTGTTATTTTCCCCAAATTTTCATCATTAACATTTAAGTCATTTTTTTGTTTTATCTATATATTTATTATGCTTCTGTAGGCACTTTAATCACTCATCTTCTCCTTACATTTTAAAGGAATGTAATCTACCTACCATATTTATAGGCGAGATTGTATAAACTGTTCTGCATAGGGTATTACATATAAACTCGTGTGAACAATTACGCATATGCATTTTTTCTGCATTTTGTATTCGCTAGGTTTAGAATTAGTGTATTTATTTATTTATTATTAATGCTAACATTTACTCATTGTTAAATAAGAACCGCATATGTTTGATGTCTCTTGCAGTGGTCTATCTCCTTTTAACGACGATCAATATTTAGACAGCTATTCGCCATTTGAATTAAGTGCAAACAATCCGACCATGGAAGATACACAAAATCCTGAAGCTATTCAAATTATAGCTGATGACAAAGAAGTTGATGCAACTTCTGCAGCTGTTAGTGCTGGTGCTGAGCAAGTTGATGCAGCCAACAATGAAGAATATACTCCATTCACTAAAAGGAAGAGAAAGAAGACTTCGGGATTTTGGGAACATTTTCGCTTGGTTAAATTGCCTAATGGAACTGAAGTGTGTGAGTGCATCCATTGTGGAGAAAAAATCAAGAAAATGAAAGATGGAACTACCACACAGTTGCATAGGCATATTGGTGATTGCCCAAAGATGAAAGCGGTTAACAAAGGTCAGTTAAATTTAAAAGTGGCACCTGGCAAATCGAATTCTTCATCTATGATTCAAAATTGGAAGTTTGACAATGCAAGGATGAGAGAGGTTATTTCCCACATGATCATGGTTCATGAGTTACCTTTTAATTTTGTGGAGTATGAACTATTCAATGTGGTAATGAAAGAAGCAAATCCGAGATTTAACAAGATTTCGCGTGCATCTATTAGACAAGATTGTATTTTCAGTTATGAGATTGGAAAGAAAAGAGTTCAAAAATTGTTAAACACTGTCAAGCGCGTGAGCATCACTACAAATATGTGGACATCGAGTCAAAATATCCATTACATGGTAGTTACATGCCATTTTGTTGATTCTGATTTCAAGCTCCACAAATGTATACTGAGTTTTGTTGATGTGCCTCCAACATATTCTGGAGTTTGTATCTATGATTCTCTTTTCAAGTGTCTAAAAGAGTGGAACATTGAGACAAAGGTGGCTACTTTGACAGTGGACAATGCTAAGACTAATGATGTGGTGGCTAGGAAATTGATGGAAAATTTGAATCTTCAGAAGAAACTTGTTGTTGGTGGAAAATTGTTTCATGTGCGATGTTGTGCACATATTCTTAATTTGTTAGTCCAAGATGGTCTTGGAGAAATTGAAGACATAATTCGTAATGTCCGTGAGAGTGTGAAACATGTGAATGCTTCTCCAAGTCGGTTGCATGTCTTTAGTGAACTCGCCAAACAACTTTCAATCTCAAAGAAGCATTTGATCTTAGATGTTACTACTTGATGGAATGCTATATATGCTATGTTGTCTAATGCTTTGGAGTTCAAAGAAGTGTTTGTGAATTATGCTGATCGAGAGCCTACATACACTACTTTGCCAAGCGAAGAAGATTGGAAAAAAGTTGAAGAGGTTTGCTCATTTTTAGCACTTTTCCATGAAGCCATAAAAATCATTTCAGGTATTACTTGATTCTTTATTATTGGTATTTTAATACAAGTTATTTTTCTTGCAAGATTTACTAATATTTTTTATATATAATATAGGTTCCGAATATCCTACCTCCAATTTATTTCTTAGTGAATTGTTTGGGATAAAAGAAGCATTGGATGTAGTAGTTTTGGAGGGAAGTGATTACATGATAGCTATGGCTACTAAGATGAAGAAAAAGTTTGAGAAGTATTGGGGCACTTGCAATTTGTTGATTTCGATTGGCGTTGTTTTAGATCCAAGGTATAAAATTAAATTGTTTGAATTTTCTTTTAACGTCTTTATTTATTTATTTAAGTTCAATGCTGTCATTTTTTTTAATCAGGTATAAAATGAAATTGCTTGAGTTTTCTTTCAATGCAATTTATTCACATGGCGACGCTCGAAAACAAATGCAAATAGTTCGAGATACTTTATATGAGTTGTACCAAGAGTACATTGAGGCTCATAAAGCAGAAAATATTGTTTTATCTACTGGAACTGATGAGAGTCAAGGTGCTAGTGTTGGTGGTACTTTTAAGAGTGGTATTAACTCTTTAACTAGTCGATTTGGTAAAGGTATCAAAACTGGCACAACTAAGTATGATCAACATATTAGAAGTGTCGATCTTTTTGCTACGTAAAGTCAGAATTGGACACTTATTTGGAAGAAAGAGTTTATATTGGTGAGCCTGGCGTATATTTTGATGCCTTAGGGTGGTGGAAGGATAATAATATTAAGTTTAGGATTTTGTCCAAAATGGCTGCTGATATCCTAGCAATTCCAGTCACTACTGTTTTTTCTGAATCTGCTTTTAGTGCTGGTGGGAGGGTTATTGATCCACATCGTTCCTCTTTAGGAACTAAGATGGTAGATATGCTTATTTGTGGAGCTGATTGGTATCGTCAATACTATGGGTTGGAGAAAAAGAAAAGCAAGTTATTTTTAATGTTTTAAAATTTAATAGATTTAGTTTTACAATGACTAATGTTTTTTTGTTTTTTGATTTGTTGTAGCAAAATGAAGATATTGTATCTGTTGAGCTTCCTTGAGGAATGTGGATGAGTGGATTGGTATACTTTTGCTAATTTAGTATACTTTTCAACTTTTGTTATAATTTCTTTAATTTAATATAATTTCATTTGTTTGGTTTTGATCAGGATGGATAATGAATAGAAGATTGACATATTGTTAATGAATACAAGTTGAAGACTGTTTTGAAGGTTATTGAAGACAATTGGATTTTAAAAAGATTGTTTTGTGTAACATGTTTACTTTAAGACTTTATTTTTGAACTTGCATGTTTTCGTCGTACTCGAAGACTTTAACTTTGAAGATTATTCTAGACTATTTACGTTTATGCATGTTTTTGTCATATTTGAAGACTTTAACTTTGAAGTTGTAGCTTATATTAATGAATTTTATGTTCGTTTATGTTCGTTTATGTTCGTTTATGTTCGTTTATGTTCGTTTGTGTTCATTTATGTTTGTTTATGTTCGTTTATCATTTTAACGAACGAACATGAACGAACACGAACAAACTACATTCCTTAACGAACGAACACGAACAAGAAATTTTGTGTTCGTTTATGTTCGTGTTCGTTCATTTTTTCGGTTAAAGTTAAACGAACGAACATGAACACACCCTCGTTCGTGTTCGTTCGGTTCGTTTACAGCCCTAATGGCAGCGTGTTTTCTTTTGAGTGTTGGTGTTTGGATGCATTATGATGCATTGAATCTCTATTTTTAATGTGTTAAAATTAGGGGATAGTGTTCCATAATCGATCGAAGTGGATTTAGAGGCTTTAGATGGTTGATTGTTGTGTCGGCAAGTGTGGTTTTGCAAGTCGGTGAGTGGAAACTGATTTTCCAGCATGGAAACGTTTTTAGAAAAGGTTTTTTGAACTTAGTAAGAGCTTGAAACGCTTTGCTAAGTTTGGAAGTAAGTAAAGTGAAATTCTACCTCAGTTTGTGCTATTGTGAGCCTTTGGATGCACTTGTTTTATTTGTGTTAACCAACTATTTTAAAGCATGTTTTGAGTTATAAAAAGTGGTGGATGATGCCATATGGTTTAAGGATGCACTAGGTAAGTGATCCTTGTATGCATGTGTTGATGCATGAGTTTTTGAAGCATGGTTTAATGCTTGAGATATGGCTTATAAGGAATGCTTTGGAAAAACAGTGAGGTATGCATGAAATGTGGATTATATTGGCAAGTGATGTTGGGTAAAGTGTTTTGTAAATGAAATCGGATATAGTTATCCGGCTATAGGATTGAGTGCACTATAAACAAGTCGCCTTGGATGTTGAGGGGTTGTGATTGTACCAAAAACTCCATCCAAGTACCCTAACGATTGATGAATGTTTAAGGTTGCAACGGTAGAGGGTAACTCCCGGGTGCGAACCTTGTATGTGTCCCGTCTCTCGTTAGTGGGCTATACATATACTGATGAGTGGTGTTGAGGGGTTGTAATTGTACCGAATACTCCACCACGGGTGTCACAACGGTGGAGGGTTGCTCCCGTGTGTGAGATTTGAGATGCCGGTAGAGTGTATGAAGTGTTTGGGACAACACTTGGTAATCCGTGTATCCGATATGCTTTTTGAGAAATGAGAATGTTGTTAATCACATCACTTGTAAGACAATATAATGGATTGAAATGTCATGGGAACGTTGATGATGCATATTGTGGAAAATGCATGTTTTACTCTAAGCTTTGCATATTAGTGAATATGCTTGAAAAGCTTGATTATTTTTTAGCAATGGTTTAATTGCCGAGAAGTATGTAATACTTATTGCATGATGTTTAGAATTCCGGTTTTAAAGACGAAGTGCATGGGTTTTTAAAGAAGGCATGATGGTTTTCAAAAGAGTGAAAATGGTTTTGAGCATTGATGGTGTTTTTGGTTTTGAGCACCCCTCACTAAGCCTGTATGGTTATGCTCTCTTTTGCTTATCAATGTAGATAATTAAGTGATTGGAGGCAGCAACTTTCCAAGGATTTCCAAGAGACTTCATTGAATGTATGTCTTGGTTTTGAACTAGTGTAATAAAGGCAATGGTGGTGTCCAATGCTATGAATGTTAGTTGTTTTGGTATTTTCTACTTTGGCTCAAGTTTGGTATGCATATTTTGGTATGTAAGTGGCCATTAAATGTTGGATTATGCTTGGATTTGAGATTTGGCTTTTGATGCCTGAATTTCCTAGGAAGCATGCATCTAGAATCATCAATAATGTTAGAGTTGCTTTGATGATGATATTGCCATGTGAACTTGGTAGTTGAAGTGTATTTTGGTTGTAAGCATGTTTGAATGTATGTAGGAATGGTTTGAAATGGTTTTTGAAGTGTTAAACCTACAAAATCATACTTTGCAGGCCCATGTGTTTCGAAACACCCTCGTTCGTTTAGAAACGGGTGTTTGAAAATACCTTGGGGTATCGAAACGGAGAGGTCTGTTTCGGTACGTTTTGTCACTGTGAAACCCTGTATCGAAATGAGTCAAGAGTAGTTTCGGTACGAGCCCGCATTTCGAAATAAGAGACTCTGTTTTGATACACCTATTCCGATACGGGGCTTGTCGTTCCGAAATGGCAGGTTGTTATGACAGTTATTGGAATACTTTGAAGTTCTGTTTCTTTGCGTTTTGGTCCCTATTTGTCATGAATGCAATTAAATGAGTTTTAATGATTAATTTGAGATGAGTGTTTACTTAACTGCATGAAATGAGTTTGACTAATGGTTGGCAAAATGAAAATGGGATAAACCCTTGTTTTGTTAAGTTTACAAAATGGACCCTAAAACTAAATTTGGCAATAATCGACGTATGTTCGAGTTGCCGTTTGATCTGCTACTTTGATTGAACACATCAGAACCTAACTTGTATCTAAAAAAGAAAAAAAGAAAAAAATAGGGTCGTTTATTGAGGTAAACCTTCCCGGTTTACTTTAATATTCCCCGTGTGACCCGTTTGGTTTGGTCTATCGGTTAGGCCGGGTCGAGGGGGTTACATTTGGTGGTATCAGAGCCAGGTTACGAAATTTTGGGATGATGGTAAGTTGTTGGTAATTGAGGTGATAATGTGTGTTTTGGGTGATGTTTGTTTTGTTCAGTGAATATCTTAAGCATGTTAATGTTGAGTATGTGATGGTGATTGTAATATGAATGTGAGTTGTTATATGTAGTGATAGTTTGGACTGAATTTTAATGCTTGTGATGTGGGTAATGGTTGTGACATGCATGTTGTATGATTTATGCTATGTTGGGGGGAAATTGGAATGCGCATTGCCTTATTAGTACAGTGAAATGTGTTAAAATGAATTTGATGTCTTGGATCCTTGCTAGAAGTTGGCCTGATCTTTTGTTTGTTTTATATTCATGCCTTAATGTTAATAGCACAATGGGTCCGAGGAGAGAGCAATGTTCTGGGTCAGTTCTCCGGCTGATGAGCAGAGGAAACAAGAGAACGAAGTTCTGCCTAGTGCGAATTTACCTCCTCCACCGCCACCACCACCTGGAGGTGATGAGCAAGAGCAACGCGGACAGGCTGGTCCAACGTTGGGTGATTTGACGCCTTTGGTACAGGCGATGACTGGAGCATTCCAAGCTGTTGTTGTTGAAGTGCAAGTGCAAGCGCCTACTGCTTGAAAAACGGGTTTGCCGTTGGAGCGTTTGCAAAGTTTGGGAGGCGTGGAATATCGTGGTTTATCTCCCGAGGCATGGATGGCCAGCACGATCTGAATTTTGGATCAGATGGGGTGCAATGATGCATGAAAGTTGGGTTGTGCAGTGTCGTTGTTTCATGGTGATGCGTATGCATGGTGGTCGACTGTGATCGCGGCTATGGAGCCAAATGAGGTGGATTGGGATTTCTTTCAGGCCGAATTTAAAAGAAAGTATCTTGGAGTCAGATACTTGGATGATAAAAAGCGTGATTTCATGTCCTTGGCACAAGGGAACATGATAGTAGCTTAGTACGAGGTCTAGTTCGTACGATTGAGCCATTATGCTCTGGAGTTGGTGCCGAGTGATATGCATCATTGTGATCACTTCCGGTATGGTTTGGTACAGGACGTGAAGACGTTCATGCTCGAGTTTGATTACACGGATTTCGATGTGCTGGTGACACAAGCCAAGGACATAGAGTAGAGTTTGAGAACTGACATCTCGTGCGGGTAGATCTAGCTCGAGTAAGAGAGTTGCTGATGTTGGCCTTAGTGGTGGGCAGAATAAGAGGAATCGTGACCATAGATATCAGTCTGTGGCGAGGCAAGGTAATTTTGGGCGTGATGCACCAGCTTAGGGTGACCGGATGAGGTTTGAGCATAATACCTGCTGGTCATGTGGATCGCGTGAGCACTTGAGGTGAGATTGTCCTCGCGTGGCTTGTGAGGCACAAGCTCCTGTGGCTGGGGCTAATTCTTGTTGGAACTGTGGATCGGTTGATCACATGAGATGTGAGTGTCCCTTGTTAGTGGGAGGTGGTCAGGGTCGTGCACCTGTTGTTGCACCGCAGAGAGGTCGTGGGCGCAGCCGTGGTAACTTCCAAAGGAGGGAGGATGGGCAGAGAGGTGTGGCTCATGTTGTTGCTGTTCAACCAGAGGGTGGTGGTCCTGCGAGGGTGCATGCACATCGCGAGGGACGTAACGACACCGACGTGATTGCAGGTACCTTCGCCTTGCAATCCTTGTCTTTGTTAGCATTGATTGATTCTAGATCTACGCATTCATACATCTTGAGTGAGCATGCACATTTGCTTTATATTCCTGTTGATATGCTAGATGTAGGAATGCAAGTAACAAGCTCATTTGGTGAAACTGTTATTACAAGAAAACTGTATAAGAGATGCCCTTTATCTGTTCAAGGCCATGTTTTTTCAGCTGATTTGATGGAATTGCCTTTCTATGGTTTTGATGTGATTCTTGGAATGGATTGGTTGTTTGAACATTGAGCTGTAGTTGATTTTGATGTTAAGCGAGTTACCTTGAAACTTGCTGATGATTACAAGGTGGTAATCGTAGTCGAGAACGTGAAGTTCTTGTCCAATGCAATTTTGGCTCTTGAAGCAAGTCAGATGATGGAGTTGGGTTGCGAAGTTTTCTTAGCGTATGTGATGAACCCTGGTACGAAGGAAGTGTGAGTGCAAGACATACGAATTGTATGTGAATTTCTGGGTGTTTTTTTCGGAAGAGTTGCATGGTTTTCCACCAAACAGAGAAGTTGAGTTTGGCATTGAGTTGTATGAAAATACGGCTCCCGTGTCCATTGCTTCTTATCGCATGTCACCTAAAGAGTTGAAGGAGTTGAAGACACAACTTCAGGAGTTGCTTGATCGAGGGTTCATAAGGCCAAGTGTTTCACCTTGGGGTGCACCAGTCTTGTTTGTGAAGATGAAGGATGGTACGATGCATATGTGCATAGATTATTGGCAACTGAACAAGTTGACGATTAAGAACAAGTACCCTTTGCCGAGGATCGATGATTTGTTTGATAAGTTTCGTGGTGCTTTAGTGTTTTTGAAGATTGATTTGAGGTCTGGGTATTATCAACTAAAGGTTAAGGACGTGGATGTAACTAAGACAGCTTTCCAAACAAGGTATGATCATTATGAGTTCTTGGTGATGCCGTTTGGGTTGACAAATGCACCGATTGCATTCATGGATATGATGAATCGGGTGTTCCATTAGTTCATAGACCAGTTCTTGGTAGTGTTTATCGATGATATTGTCATGTACTCGCGTACCGAGAAGGATCATGATAAGCATTTGGGGGTTGTGTTACAAGTGCTGTCGGAGAATCAACTTTATGCAAAGCATAGCAAGTGTGAGTTTGGCTCAGGGAAGTGGTTTTTCTTGGACTTGTGGTGTCAGCCGAGGGTATTCAGGTTGATCCACACAAGATCGAGGTGGTGATGAGTTGGAAAACGCCTAAGTCGGTGACGAAAGTACGCAGTTTCCTTGGGTTTGCTGGATATTATCAAAGGTTTGTTGAAGGTTTTTCTAAGATTGCTGCACCTTTGACCAAGTTGTTACAAAAGAATGTTCGCTTTGAATGGAAAGATGTTAGGCAACAAGATTTCGAGAAGTTGAAGGAAGCTTTGACGCAAGCTTCTGTCTTGATTCAACCAGAATCGGGTAAGGAGTTTGTAGTTTATAGTGACGCATCATATTTTTTTTGGGTTGTGTGTTGATGCAAGGTGGGAAGGTCGTAGCTTATGCGTCTAGACAATTGAAGGTGCATGAGCGCAACTATCCTACTCATGATCTAGAGCTCGTTGCGGTGGTGTTTGCTTTGAAGATTTGGAGACACTACCTTTTATGGTGAAAAGTGTGTGGTTTACACCGATCATAAAAGTTTGAAGTAACTCATGTCTCAAAGGGAGTTGAATCTTAGGCAACGAAGATGGTTGGCGTTGCTTAAGGATTATGATCTGACGATTAGGTACCATCCTGGAAAGGCCAATGTTGTGGCCGATGCTTTGAGTAGGAAGGTAGCTGTTGAGCTGAGAGCGATGTTTGCTCGGTTGAACATTTCACGTGATGGTGGATTGATAGCTGAGTTGCAGGTGAAACCTTCCTTGATTCAGTTAATAAAGGAGAAGCAGTTGCTTGATGATTCGTTGGTGCCTCATGTTCAGGATATAGCTGATGGTAATGCAACAGACTTCTGTTTCAATGATGATGGAGTTTTATGTTTTAAAAGTCGAATAGTGGTGCCAGAAGATGTTGAGTTGAGGCGCACTATTTTGACTGAAGCTCATAGTAGTCCTTTTTCTATGCACCCTGGTAGTACTAAGATGTATCGTGGCTTGAAGGATGAGTACTATTGGGTGGGGTTGAAAAAGGATGTAGCTGATTTTATAAGCAAGTGTATGGTTTGTCAGCGTGTAAAATCTGAGCATCAGTTTCCTTCTGGTTTGTTACAGTCTTCGAGGGTACCGAAATGGAAGTGAGAGAGGATTACGATGGATTTTGTGTCCGTTCTGCCTATGAAACCATCTAAGAAGAACTCTATATGGGTGATTGTGGATAGTCTTACGAAGTATGCACATTTCTTGGCTGTGCATACTACATACAAGTTGGATAAGTTAGCGGAGTTGTATGTTGCTGATATTGTGCGTTTGCATGGTGTGCCTAAGTCCATAGTGTCAGATAGGGATCTGAGGTTTACAACGAGGTTTTGGGAATGCTTACACCAAGCGTTGGGTACGCGTTTGAATTTTAGCACTTCGAATCATTTTCAGATGGATGGACAGTCGGAGCAAGTTATCCAGGTGCTGGAGGACATGTTGAGATGTTGTGTGATATATTTCCAAGGTTCTTGGGAAAAGTTGTTGCCTCTGGTTGAGTTTTCTCATAACAATAGTTTTTAGGTGAGTATACAAATGGCTCTGTATGAGGCCTTGTATGGGAGAAAGTGTAGAACGCATCTTTATTGGGCTGAGGCGGGGAAAAAGTTGGATTCCTTGCCGGTTATGCTTAAGGGAACAACTGAGAAAGTGAAACTCATTTGTGAACAGTTGAAGGCTGCACCAGATCGTCAGAAGTCTTACGCGGATTTAAAGTGTAGGGAAATTGAGTTTAGGGTTGGAGATCGTGTGTTCTTAAAAGTATTGCCTTGGAAAAAGGTGATGAGGTTCAGACGTAAGGGTAAACTTAGTCCGAGGTTTATTGGACCTTATGAGGTTATAGAGCGAGTTGGTCCTGTGGCTTATCGATTGAGGTTGCCTCCCAAGTTGAAGAAGATCCATGGTGTGTTTCATGTTTCTATGTTACGGAGGTATAGATCGGATCCATCTCATGTGATGCCAGTTGAGGAGATTGAGTTGAATCCGAATTTATCCTATAATGAGAAACCAGTGGGGATCCTTGATTTGAGTAGTAAAGTTCTTCGTGGTAAGACGATTGAGCTTGTGAAAGTGCTGTGGCGACAACGAGGAGTTGAGGAGGCCACATGGGAGAGCAAGGCAGACATGTTGAGGCAGTTTCTGCATCTTTTTCCTTCAGGTAAAATTTCAAGGACGAAATTTCCTAAGTGGGAGAGAGTTGTAACGCCCCGGTTTTGGGACTAGGAGTTTTGCGTGTCGGGTTAGGCTAGTGGAACCGGTAATCGGTTGTTCGAGATGTTAAAATGTGGTTTAGAGAAATCAATGTTCGGTATGGAATAAAAATGTGGTAAATTTTTCTAAAATGATGTTTAAGAGGTTGGTTAAATCAATTTTGCAAAACAAGTTTTGGGAAGTGTACATTTTGGGTAGTGACCAAAATGTAAGATTTTAAAATTGTGGAAAAAGGTGTTTTTCAAAAAGAGTCAAAATCTTAGAATCTTTAGGGAGCTTAATGGCAATTAAGCATTTTCCCTATTTTGGCATGTGTTTTAAATGGTTTATTAAATATTAAAAGTGGCTTTTGTTGAGTGTGTAAAAGTTCTATTATTTACACCCTTTTTAACCCATATTTCTGCTGCATTCAAGCATCATTGCATTGCTTTTAAGTTAGTTTACAGTAAAACATCACAAATGGATTAAAGGCACGGATTCTACTAAAAGATGGCTTATTTTGCAGGTAGCTGCCATCGTAGACGGTCAAGGCAGGCGCAGGGCAGAGAAGCAGGAGAGCTGAACTGAACAAGCAGACGACGAGGAAGAAGCTGCCATGGATCTGTCGTGACAGCAAGGTGACAGCAGCCTTATGAAGAGGAAAAGTAAAGTGGACCTCGATAGATAGAGAAAAATCTGCTCGTCTGTCGTGTGAAAGCCAAATATTTTTCCAAGCCCCGGATCAAAAGATATGTCAAGCCAAAGCTCAAGGAGAGGAATTCCCATGAAACAAGGAGGACGGCTGAAAAGTAGGAATCCTTAGAGATTAAGCATTCATTAGAATCTTACTTTTCATTAAAGTTGTAATCCTTGTTAACTTAGAATACTTGAGCCCAAAGTTTATATAAGGGCATAGATTTAACCTAGGAGGGAGAGACCCCATAACCGATAACCTAAACCCCTCTGCCGTTTACCCGTCACCGACATGTTCTAAATTCCCCCTAGGGCCACGGGTTGTTTTGTAAAGTAGTTGCAAGGGTTGTTTTGTTTTAGGATTTTCCAAGTTCAATAAAATAAACTTCAAGTTCTCTTATTTTGGTTGTAATATCTTGCAAGAGCATCGGGAGAGCATTGTGAGGTTATCCATTTACTTAGCATCGGGAGAGTTAAGTATATGAAAGAAATAAGAGCAAGTTCTCTAGTTTATAGTTGAACTATCTTGTGCCTAGGGATATGGCAAGGTTAAGTGGCTAAGGAAGAATTCATACACATCGGTGTTCATCCTTCGATTCACGCCGGGAGGTATCGTCAAAGACGTGATCATCGACAGACTTGGACCTAGGGATAGGCCAAGGCAGATCTGGGATTCTTGCCAAACTTGAACGTACTGAGTTGGTGTGTTTGCTGTCGCAACGACCAACGGACAGCTGCCGCGACAGGTGCTGTCAGCGACAGGCGTGACGACAGAACTGGAGTTCCTAAGCAATACAATACCTGCACTACTGAGCAATTCAATACCAACCCATTCTCTCTATCTTGATTACTCTATTCTTTTATTTACGTTTTCCTTTATTATTCTCGTGACAACTCTCAATTATTTCCTTTACTTCGTGCAGTGAAATTAGGTGAAGCTATTGGCCCAATCCCTGTGGAGACGATATCCGATACTCTAGTATCACTTTACTACTTGCGTCGTGTACACTTGCACTACAATTGCGATAGACTCTTTTACACGCAACAAGTTTTTGGCGCCGTTGCCGGGGATTGGCAACATAACTACACCTTTCTTTTATTGCACTTTTCGTTTTTGTTTTTGTTTTTTTTTTGTTTTTTTTCTTTTAATTTTTCTTTTTCTAATTTTCGTTAGTACTTTAAACTCTTGCTTTTTACAAGGTTATCCTATTTATGCACAGATCTAAAAGAGGCGAAGATCCTGAGTATAAATTAGATCCGGAAATCGAACGTTCCTTCAATCTCAAGAAACAACTTCGCCACCTTTTAGACAAGAACGAGTACCTTGAGGAACAGCTAGAGAAGATGGCCCGTAATCCGCCCGCTGGTGATGGTGTACCGCCTGTTGGCGACCCGCCCGCAGCAGCTGGACGACGGTCATGTCGTGACTACATGCTGAACGATCATGTAGAGCTGGAGACCACGCTGCCGGATATTGAAGTTGATAACTTTGAGCTTAAGCCTGTCATGTTTAGTATGATCAACAACGCCGGGCAGTTTAGTGGTGCTGTGACAGAAGATGCTAGGGAGCATCTCAAAACGTTCCAGGAAATCTGTGGTTCGTTTAGACTGCCAGGAGTTAATCCGGAGATATTGAGGCTTCGGTTATTCCCCCATTCATTAAGGGACAGAGCTAAAACTTGGTGGAATAAACTAACACCGGGTTCAATCGTAACTTGGGCAGATTTGTCTCGTGAATTCTTATCTCGTTTTAATCCTTCGCATTTATCTGAGCGATTACGTAACGAAATTGCTACTTTTCAACAGGAAGATGACGAGCCAATGCACGAGGCCTGGGACAGATTTACTACTCTTCTTCGAAACTGCCCCATACATGGATTCCCCGTCTGGAATCAGGTAACTAAGTTCTATAATGCTGCTAACTTACAAACTCGCATTCGAATTGATTCTGCAGCAAATGGACTATTATTGGATAAAGATCCAGACGAGGCATTGCAAGTTTTGAAAAATCTGGCTAAGAATGAGGAGCAGTTTCCGACTGCAAGAAGAAGGGGTAAACGGGTACTTGCTGTCAAGGATTATGAAGCCGACAGCACTATGAAATCACAGGTAGCATTCCTTACTAAAGCAATGAAAAGATTGTTGAATGATGATGGATTACAAGGATTTGCTGTTGAGGAAGTATGTGACATCTGTGAGGGAAATCATAGTCGGGATGAGTGCCCAATAAATGTAGAAGAGGGAAAATATGTTGGAAATTACAAGCCAAATTACAATTCCAACAATTATAACCCCAATTGGAGGAAGGATCCCAAATTTTCCTGGAGTAATCCTAACAATGCCCTGAATCCGCAAGCACACAATCAGAATCAGGGAGGTCATAGACTGCTGACGCGACAACAACTGCCACAAAACCTGCCACCGCAGCAACAACAGCAACCACCACCTGCCACGAGCAGTATATTGGAACAGACTCTGGCCACCTTTATGTCTCAAACCAGTACTTATATTGAGAATATGAATCAGTTTGTTAAAAAGACAGAGAACTTCATGGATAAAACCGAGATGAGGATGACAAATCATGAAGCTACTTTGAAATCTCTGGAGACACAAATGGGTCAAGTTTCTCAACATATTAAGCTGAGGCAGAATGGAGGATTCCCTAGCAATACTGAAAATGCTAGACCACCCACACATGAGCAATGCAAGGCAATTACTACTAGGAGTGGAAAGAAACTACCAGGGCCGGAAAAAGAAGCTGAAACAGAAAAGGAACCAGCCGTAGATAAATCTGCCGAGGAAGCTGCCCCGACAGGTGATAAACAGACTGCTGCTGATGAACTTGTCACGACAGCAGAAGCGACAGAGGAGAAAAATGAAGAACATCGTCCTCAGATTCGTATGCAGTGGGAAGGACGTATAGCTGATTATCGTCCCCCACCACCTTTTCCTCAACGGATACAGCAAACGAAACAGGAATCCCAACTTAAAAAGATTTATGATATTTTTAAGCAGGTTCAAATTAATATTCCGCTGTTAGATGCCGTTAGGGAGATGCCTGGTTACGCCAAATTTCTCAAGAATGTCATGTCAAAGAAATATAAATTTAGGGAATTTGAAACGGTAAGGATGGCAGATGGTTGCATGAGTATTCTTCATCGACAGCCACCCCAGAAAAAGAAGGATCCAGGGAGCTTCATCATACCTTGTGTAATCGGAGACAAATTTGTGGGTAAGGCACTTTGTGATCTTGGTGCTAGTGTTAATTTAATGCCAAAATCTGTTTTTCAGAAACTAGGTATTGGAAAGGCGCGGCCCACGACAGTAACTCTGCAGCTGGCAGACCGCTCTTACGTTCATCCAGAGGGAAAAATTGAAGATATTCTGGTAAAAGTGGATACGTTTATTTTTCCTGCTGACTTTCTTGTTTTAGATTGTGAGGCAGACGAAAACGCACCAGTCATCCTAAGGCGACCCTTCTTAGCCACGGGAAGATCACTGATTGATGTGGAGAAAGGAGAACTCACCATGCGCGTGAACGATCAAGAGATTAAGTTGAATGTTCTCCAAGCAATGAAACATGCTGATGTGGATGAAGAATGCAAGGCTATCATTGAAGTAAGCCTTGATCATCCATACATTAGGTCGGGCCGTCATGATATAAACTTCGTTCACTGCTGCGACAACCACTTACAAGCCTGTCACGACAGCAACGAAGACATCTCCGACGACAGCAACTCCTCTGTCTCCGATACATCTGATACTGAAGATCAGGAGGAGGTAAATTGGTTAGGCGATCGTCCAGGTAAGTTATTCGAACCTTTGAATTATACTTCGGATAACCATTTAATCCAAAAGCCATCAACTATTGAACCACCTGCCTTAGAACTGAAGCCTCTGCCAGGGCAGCTTAAATATGCTTTTCTTGGTTCAAATGACACACTGCCCGTAATCATCTCTGCTAAGCTGCCGCAGGAACAGGAACGACAGCTAGTCAGCATGCTAAGGCAGCACAAGAAGGCGATTGGATGGACGATAGCAGACATTCAAGGCATCAGTCCGGCGTTATGCATGCACAAAATCCTCTTGGAGGAAGATCATAAGCCGACTATTGATGCCCAAAGGCGGCTAAACCATGCGATGAAAGAGGTGGTGCGTAAAGAGATAATTAAGTGGTTAGATGCTGGTATTATTTACGCCATCTCAGACAGCAAATGGGTAAGCCCGGTGCAATGCGTTCCCAAGAAAGGAGGAATGACCGTGGTGACCAATGAGAACAATGAGTTAATCCCAACCAGGACTGTGACCGGTTGGAGGGTTTGTATGGACTATCGGAAGCTTAACAAAGCTACCCGAAAGGACCACTTTCCTTTACCCTTTATTGATCAAATGCTTGATAGATTAGCGGGTAAACCTTACTATTGTTTTCTTGATGGTTATTCAGGTTATAACCAAATTGCTATTGCACCTGAGGATCAAGAAAAGACGACCTTCACATGCCCCTACGGAACGTACGCTTTTAGGAGAATGCCATTTGGACTCTGTAATGCACCTGCCACCTTTCAAAGGTGCATGATGGCCATATTCTCCGACATGGTAGAGGACTTCCTAGAGATTTTTATGGATGACTTTTCCGTCTTTGGAGACGATTTTGAAAGCTGCCTTGGCAATCTTCAAAAGGTACTTGAAAGATGTGAAAAAGCTAATCTTGTTTTGAATTGGGAAAAATGCCACTTTATGGTGGATGAGGGGATAGTTCTCGGCCATAAGATTAGCTGCCGTGGGATAGAAGTCGACAGGGCCAAAATAGAAGTCATAGAGAAGCTGCCGCCACCAACTACAGTCAAGGGCATAAGGAGTTTTCTAGGGCATGCTGGTTTTTATCGAAGATTTATCGCAAATTTCTCAAAAATCACCAAGCCCCTATGCCATCTCCTAGAGCAGAACCGACCCTTTGACTTTAATGATGAATGTACTGAAGCATTCAAGGTTCTGAAGGAAAAACTAGTGACAGCCCCCATAGTACAACCACCAGACTGGACACAGTCATTTGAGATTATGTGTGATGCTAGTGACTATGCTGTCGGGGCAGCACTTGGGCAGCGCAGAAATAAGCTGTTTCATGTCATATACTACGACAGCAAGACATTGAATGACGCCCAAGTGAACTACACCACCACAGAAAAGGAGCTATTAGCTGTGGTGTTCTCCATTGACAAGTTTCGTTCTTACATACTTGGGACGAAGGTGATAGTGCACACAGACCATTCTGCCCTGAAATACTTGTTCGCAAAGAAGGATGCAAAGCCTAGATTGATACGGTGGATCTTGCTATTACAAGAATTCGACCTAGAGATCAAGGACAAAAAGGGGACAGAAAATCAGGTGGCAGACCACTTGTCAAGATTGGAGAAGGGACAGAGTCTACCAATTGATGAGACAAACATACTGGAGACCTTCCCAGATGAGCAGCTCTTCTCTGCCGCGACAGCCATGGCGGCAGGTAAGTCTTCTGAACTCCCCTGGTATGCTGATTTCGTTAATTTTATAGTTAGCGGAATACTCCCTTCTGATCTTAATTATCAAGCCAGGAAGAGGTTCCAAAATGATGTCAAGCATTATTATTGGGACGAACCTCTTCTTTTCAAATTATGTGCAGGTCAGGTTATAAGGAGGTGTGTACCACAAGAAGAGCAAAAGGACATTCTCCATCACTGCCATGCTTCACAATATGGAGGTCACTTAGGAGGCAACAAAACTGCTGCCAAGGTGCTGCAGTCAGGGTTCTACTGGCAGACACTGTATAAAGACGCACATGACTTTTACAAGAACTGTGACAGGTGCCAGCGGGCAGGTAACATCTCGAGGAGAAATGAGATGCCACTGCAAAACATTTTAAAGGTCGAGATCTTCGACGTTTGGGGGATTGATTTTATGGGACCTTTTCCATCTTCATGTGGAAATTTATACATCCTCCTAGCAGTAGATTATGTCTCTAAGTGGGTTGAAGCTATCGCCACACAAAAGAATGATGCCAAGACGGTCCAAAAGTTTTTACACAAAAACATTTTTTCGAGGTTTGGCACCCCCAAGGCGATAATCAGTGATGAAGGGAGACATTTTGATAATAGGGTTATTGCTGCCGCCTTGAAGAAATATGGTGTCAAGCACAGGATCGCGACAGCATACCACCCACAGACCAATAGACAGGCTGAGATATCCAATAGGGAAGTGAAGAACATTCTTGAGAAGATGGTTAAACCAACTAGGAAAGATTGGTCTCTACTTCTGAATGATGCACTATGGGCATATAGGACAGCTTTTAAGACTCCGTTGGGCATGTCTCCATACCGACTGATTTATGGAAAAACCTGCCACTTGCCTGTCGAGATCGAGCACAAAGCATATTGGGCAATCAAGGCAGTGAATATGGACTGGGACAAAGCAGGCCAGAAAAGGATGTTAGATCTGAACGAGCTTGAAGAAATACGGACAATGGCCTATGACAATGCAAGAATCTACAAGGAGAAAACAAAGAAGTGGCATGACAAGAAGTTGCTGCCACGACAGTTCTGCCCAGGGCAGCTTGTGTTGTTGTTCAATTCTAGGTTGAAACTCTTCCCAGGGAAGCTTAAATCTAGATGGTCAGGCCCATTCCAAGTGGTACAAGTTTTTCCCCATGGTGCCATCACAATTCAATCATTAAAAGACGTGCACCAATTCAAAGTCAATGGACAGCGCCTCAAGCATTATCAAGGGACTGAAGCCCCAGGAATACAGGAAGTGGTTACTTTGGGAGATGCCCCACAAGGCATCCCTAATTTAACCTAAATTTTATTTTTATTATTTATTTTTATTATTTTATTATTTATTAGGTAAGTAGGTTTATTTTATTTGAATAATGTTTTTTCTATTTTATGTTTTTTCTATTTTATGTTTTTAGGAAATAAAGGAGTCAAGAAGAAAAGGAGAAGTGACCCAAGCCCACCATCCATCCATCAGCCCAACAGAGCCCATTTATTGAAGCCTGTCGTTTCGGCTGCCGCCGTAGACGGATAAGACAGGCTGTCAACAGACTGACACGGCAGACGTAGAAGCGTGTGACAGACGCGTAGCAGACGCATAAATACGTGTCAGACGCGTCAGACACGCTAAATCCCAACAGTCGCTCCGTTATTCATGCCTGCCGTTACAGCATTAAACGGGCAGCCCCTCGATCGCTATAAAACCCCATTTCCATTTTCATTTTTCTCACTTCTACTTACTCTTCCTTGCTTTCTCCTCTAGTTTTTTTTATTTGCTTTCTTCATTTCCACAACCTTTGCAACTAATATGTCGTCTAGACAGACCCGCCGCAGCGCTGCCTCAGCCTCCTCTTCAGCAGCAGCAACGCCGTTCGCCAACAAGGAATTATGGGAAGAGAGGGGCTTCATCTACATCCGCAAAGCACCAAACATGGGGCTCCGACCATTCATTGCGAGGGCCATACGAGCTCAACTATGGGAGCAATTTGCAGAACAGCCAGCAGAACTAAACGACACCATGGTTAGAGAGTTCTACGCTGCCATTGACAGCAGAACGACAACATCTGTCACCATCCGAGGAGTGGAGGTGCCATTCACAGCTGACAGCATCAACCACATGTTTGTCCTCTTCTTTGGCCCCGATGATGATGCCCACCAGAAATTTCTCGACACCCTCGATGCTGCCGCTTATGATGCTGTCATGGCGGAGGTGACAGAGGAAGGAACAACATGGACAACCAGCAAAAAGAACCCCCACTCCGTCAAGAGGGGGCAGCTGCTCCCAGAAGCTAAACTTTGGAACGCTTTCATCAAAAAGCGTATCATGCCGTCCTCCCATCACACGACGGTGAACCAGCAGCGGCTCGCCCTCATCCATTCCATCATGCACGACAGGCCTATCAACGTGGGCCGATATATGAGGGAAAGCATTTTAGATTGTGCCCATCGAATAGACTCTCGCCTCTGCCTGCCGTTCACAATAACTTCTCTCTGCCGCTGTGCTGCTGTCCCCGAAGTATCCACCGACAAATTAATCAATGGTCGTGGCTGGACTGACAACAACATCTCAAGCCTCATGGAGGTCATAGCTGCAACACCCATTCACTCCTTCAACCCAGCTGCCTCCCCTGCAGACTCAGATGAGGAGCCTGCCACAGAACCTGCCGCCGCCCCCGCCCCGACAGACCATTCTGCCCACATCCTTGCTGCAATCCAACGGGTAGAAGAGCGACAAATGGGAATGATGACTTTCATCCGGGACTTCACCAACGCAACGGTAAATTTCATTATCGACACTTTACATTATACGGATGTCATCTTCCCCACCTTCCCTGCCCATTATTTTCATATCCCCTCCCCTACACCCATACCACCTGTCTCCCCCCATGCACATTCTGCTGCCTCCACCCCTTCACCTGCCCGGACGGCAGCTGTGAATCCTCCGGTCGACAGCCCTGCACGTGGAACCAAGCGACCAGCTACAGCCGACATCGAAGAAGAACCTCTAATTCGAAGGAATTTGGAGAGGGAGTTTACACCTGTCAAGCGACAGAAGCACGTGGCAGACAGGAAGCTGATGCCCAAGGCTAGCACCTCCACCAGCTGCACATGGGACAATGGCAGTAGTTCAGACATCCAGCTCGTTGAGCAAACTGTCCAGCCTCCACCACAGCCCAAACGTCGCCATCAGATCCGTGTCAGCAGCAGCAGCGAGGACAGCGACTGAAAATTTAAGTCTTTTATTTTTCTTTTCCTGCTGCCTGCTTTATTTTATTTTTTGATGTACATGCCTCTATCTTTTCTGTCATTTTGCATTGAGGGCAATGCAACCCTCGAGTTTGGGGGTGGCAACCCTCCATCATTAATGGAGTCTTAGTACATCTTTTCATTAACTTGTTGTGTCCTTTATTTATTTAATTTCTCTCTTAAAAAAAATTTAAACTATTGGCTTAAAACTGTGAAGTTAACTTACCTGTCATGACAGCTCTGTCGTGGCAGCATCTTTAGGACAGTTTAAGGAGAAGTTTAGAGCCTTTCTATAGTTCTGAAAACTTAAACACCCTTGTGACTGTTATACTGCTTAGATTTCTTTTAGCCAAACTAGAATAGGAAGCTTAGCACTTGAATAGCCCCTAGAGGTGCCTAACACTGGCTCTAGGAAAGAAGTTTAGCAAAATAGCCCTAGAGGTGCCCGAAACCGGCTCTAGGAAGTTAGCTAGAGGTGCCCGAAACCGGCTCTAGTGAAACTTTAGCTTGAAAAATAAAAATCAAGTTAAAACAGAAAATCAAAGAAGCATGAAAATGTGCCTTCAAAAAGATAAACTTTGGCATAAGAATTCAAGTTAAGGGTTGAATATTCTAGTGAAACTAAGAGAGTCTTAGCATATAACTGTTCACAAGCATGCACACACTGCACGAGGACTATAGGGAGATTCTGGACAGATCCTAACCTTTCCGACGGGTTGCTGCCGCCATAGAGAATGAGCGACGGGTAAGGGACAGTTCACTGTTTGAAGACCAACACAAAATTTTTTCTTGTTTTCTTTTTTCTTTTAGGTTCAATTGCTTGAGGGCAAGCAAAAACTTGAGTTTGGGGGTGTGTTAAGTGTGTAAAAGTTCTATTATTTACACCCTTTTTAACCCATATTTCTGCTGCATTCAAGCATCATTGCATTGCATTTAAGTTAGTTTACAGTAAAACATCACAAATGGATTAAAGGCACGGATTCTACTAAAAGATGGCTTATTTTGCAGGTAGCTGCCATCGTAGACGGTGAAGGCAGGCGCAGGGCAGAGAAGTAGGAGAGCTGAACTGAACAAGCAGACGACGAGGAAGAAGCTGCCATGGATCTGTCGTGACAGCAAGGTGACAGCAGCCTTATGAAGAGGAAAAGTAAAGTGGACCTCGATAGATAGAGAAAAATCTTCTCGTCTGTCGTGTGAAAGCCAAATATTTTTCCAAGCCCCGGATCAAAAGATATGTCAAGCCAAAGCTCAAGGAGAGGAATTCCGATGAAACAAGGAGGACGGCTGAAAAGTAGGAATCCTTAGAGATTAAGCATTCATTAGAATCTTACTTTTCATTAAAGTTGTAATCCTTGTTAACTTAGAATACTTGAGCCCAAAGCTTATATAAGGGCATAGATTTAACCTAGGAGGGAGAGACCCCATAACCGATAACCTAAACCCCTCTGCCGTTTACCCGTCACCGACATGTTCTAAATTCCCCCTAGGGCAACGGGTTGTTTTGTAAAGTAGTTGCAAGGGTTGTTTTGTTTTAGGATTTTCCAAGTTCAATAAAATAAACATCAAGTTCTCTTATTTTGGTTGTAATATCTTGCAAGAGCATCGGGAGAGCATTGTGAGGTTATCCATTTACTTAGCATCGGGAGAGTTAAGTATACGAAAGAAATAAGAGCAAGTTCTCTAGTTTATAGTTGAACTATCTTGTGCCTAGGGATAGGGCAAGGTTAAGTGGCTAAGGAAGAATTCATACACATCGGTGTTCATCCTTCGATTCACGCCGGGAGGTATCGTCAAAGACGTGATCATCGACAGACTTGGACCTAGGGATAGGCCAAGGCAGATCTGGGATTCTTGCCAAACTTGAACGTACTGAGTTGGTGTGTTTGCTGCCGCAACGACCAACAGAGAGCTGCCGCGACAGGTGCTGTCGGCGACAGGCGTGACGACAGAACTGGAGTTCCTAAGCAATACAATACCTGCACTACTGAGCAATTCAATACCAGCCCATTCTCTCTATCTTGATTACTCTATTCTTTTATTTACGTTTTCCTTTATTATTCTCGTGACAACTCTCAATTATTTCCTTTACTTCGTGCAGTGAAATTAGGTGAAGCTATTGGCCCAATCCCTGTGGAGACGATATCCGATACTCTAGTATCACTTTACTACTTGCGTCGTGTACACTTGCACTACAATTGCGATAGACTCTTATACACGCAACAACTTTTATTGATTTAATTAAAAAGGTAGTTATTTTGGTTAACAAAATTGACAATCATTTCATTTTCTTCATTTTCAAATCAGCCAAACACTCTCACATTCTCTCATTTTCCAGATTTCTTTCACTTTCATTTTCTCTTTAGATTTTCAACATCTTTCTTGTGATTTCTCTCATATCTCTTCATGATTCTTGAAAGCAAAACTTGCCAAATTAGAGGAGAAGCAAGGATTGGAGGTAAATTTCGTGCTAACCCTCTAATCAAGGTTCTTTAATGAAATTCCAAAGATATTTAACTCTTTATTTATGTTTTTGATTGAAGTTTCATTGTGGTTTTGATAAAATGATGAAATCTTGTTGGAAAAGATGATTTAATGTGATTTTCGGAGTTGTTTTGATTTGATTTGATTTGTTTGAGATTTGTTTCTAATTGAGTTTTGAAAGGTTTATGATGTTGAAATAGAGTCTTAATCATATTAATCCTGAAACCCTTGAGATCTTTGGTTTTTAAGGTGTTTTCGGTTGGGTTTTTGGGGTGTTATGTGAGATCTGAGTTGCTAGAGGTATAAGGATGTTTTTATGTTGTTATTGGATGTTGATTTGTGCGTAAAATGTGTTGGAAGTGTTGATTTGTGACTGGGCTGCGTTTGGAGATTAATCAAATGAGATTTTTGTTGTTTTGGATGGGTAATTTGATTATTTAGAGTAGGGAAACGAATTTTCTTTTGAGTGCTGGTGTTTGGATGCATTATGATGCATTGAATGTCTGTTTTTAATGTGTTGAAATCAGGGGATAGTGTTCCAGAATCGATCGAAGTGGATTTGGAGGCTTGGGACGGTTGATTGTTGCGTCGACAAGTACAGTTTTGCAAGTCGGTGAGTAGAAACCGATTTTCCAGCATGTAAACGTTTTTAGAAAAGGTTTTGGGAACTTAGTAAGAGCTTGAAACTCTTTCCTAAGTTCGAAAGTAAGTAAAGTGAAATTCTCCCTCGATTTGTACTATTGTGAGCCTTTGGATGCACTTGTTTTATTTGTGTTAACCTACTGTTTTAAAGCATGTTTTGAGTTTATAAAATGTGGTGGATGATGCCATATGGTTTAAGGATGCACTAGGTAAGTGATCCTTGTATGCATGTGTTGATGCATGAGTTTTTGAAGCATGATTTAATGCTTGAGATATGGCTTATATTGAATGCTTTGGAAAAACAATGAGGTATGCATGAAATGTGGATTATATTGGCAAGTGATTTTGTGTAAAGTGTTTTATAAATGAAATCGGATATAGTTAGCCGGCTATAGGATTGAGTGCACTTTAAACAAGTCGCCTTGGATGTTGAGGGGTTTTGATTGTACCGAAAACTCCATCCAAGTACCCTAATAATTGAGGAATGTTTAAGGTTGCAACGGTAGAGGGTAGTTCTTGGGTGCGAACCTTGTATGTGTCCCGTCTCTCGTTAGTGGGCTATACATCTACCGATGAGTGGTGTTGAGGGGTTGTAATTGTACCGAATACTTCACCACGGGTGTCACAACGTTGGAGGGTTGCTCCCGTGTGTGAGCCTTGAGATGTTGGTAGAGTGTATGAAGTGTTTGAGATAACACTTGGTAATCTGTGTATCTGATATGCTTTTTGAGAAATGAGAATGTTGTTAATCACTTGTAAGCCAATATAATGGATTGAAATGTCATGGGAATGTTGATGATGCATATTTTGGAAAATGCATGTTTTACTCTAAGCTTTGCATATTAGTGAATATGCTTGAAAAGCTTGATTATTTTTTAGCAATGGTTTAATTGTCGAGAAGTATGTAATACTTATTGCATGATGTTTAGCATGTTGGTTTTAATGATGAAGTGCATGGGTTTTTAAAGAAGGCATGGTGGTTTTCAAAAGAGTGAGAATGGTTTTGAGAATTGATGGTGTTTTTGGTTTTGAGCATCCCTCACTAAGCTTGTATGCTTATGCTCTCTTTTGCTCATCAATGCAGATAAATAAATGATTAGAGGCAATAACTTTCCAAGGATTTCCAAGAGACTTCATTGAATGTATGTCTTGGTTTTGAACTAGTGTAATAAAGGCAATGAGGGTGTCTAATGCTATGAATGTTAGTTGTTTTGGTATTGTCTGGTTTGGCTCAAGTTTGGTATGCATATTTTGGTACTTAAGTGGACATTACATGTTGGATTATGATTGGATTTGAGATTTGGCATTTGATGCTTGAATTTCCTAGGAAGCATGCATCTAGAATCCATCAATGATGTTAGAGTTGCTTTGATGATGATATTGCCATGTGAACTTGGTAGTTGAAGTGTATTTTGGTTGTAAGCATGTTTGAATGTATGTAGGAATAGTTTGAGATGGTCTTTGAAGTGTTAAACCAGCAAAATCATACTTTGCAGGCCCATGTGTTTTGAAATACCCTTGTTCATTTTGAAACGAGTGTTTGAAAATACCTTGGGGGTATCGAAACGGGGAGGTCCGTTTCAGTACGTTTTGTCACTATGAAACCCTGTTTCAAAACGAGTCAAAAGTAGTTTCGGTACGAGCCCGCATTTTGAAACAAGAGACTCTGTTTCGATACACCTATTCTGATACGGGGCTTGTCGTTCCGAAACGGTAGGCTAATCTGACAGTTATTGGAATACTTTGAAGTTATGTTTCTTTTCATTTTGGTCCCTGTTTGTCATGCCTGCAATTGAATGAGTTCTAATGATTAATTTCAGCTGAGTTTTTCCTAAATGCATGAAATGAGTTTGACTAATGGTTGGCAAAATGAAAATGGGACAAACCCTTATAATTTGTTAAGTTTACAAAATGGTCCCTAACCTGCATCTAGAGAAGATAAAAAGAAAAAAATAGGGTCGTTTCTTGAGGTAAACCTTCCCAGTTTACTTCAATATTCCCCGTGTGACCCGTTCGGTTCGGTCTATCGGCTAGGCCGGGTCGAGAGAGTTACAAGTCGCTACAGCTTGACGACTCCGCTGGGGAGGAAATTGAAAGCTAAGCCTAATTAATTAATTTCACGTGGCATTTTGAGCAATAATTTGAATTTAATTTTTTCTAAGAATTGTTGGATGAACTTTCAGGAAAAATAGAGGTAGCTTTTGTGTAAGATATATATGTCATTCATGCATAAGCCCTCGACCCGGGTTTTTCACCCATAAGTGGGAGAAAGACATTATCCGACGTGATGCTCTTCAGCTCCGAGGTCAGATTTTTGTCTTCTTTCGGTATACTAACCTTATGCCCTGTGGGGTCCACGCCTCCGTTATAAGGGACATATACTACTGAGTCGATGTCTTGCTGTCGTAGTAGACGATAACGACAGTTCGAGAACCCATAGTCTAGAACAAAGCCCACATTTTGTTTTTAGAAGCTCACCCCACTAGAGTCAGGCAGGGACCCAAGACAGGGGGTTTCCAGTTTAAATACATTTCTCTAGTTATTTTCTTTGCTAAATATATCATGTTTTCTATGTTTGAATTTTTTTTTTCTTTTCATATTAATTCACAATACTGACACGAGTTTCCTATTTGTTTTGTTTGTTTCATTCTATTTTTTTGTTTAAATGAACCATGTCATATTGCATTTGTTTTGGCATCGGTTCAGGAGTTAGTTGATTTGGAGGTGTTCAAAATGTCTAGAGGGTTTAAAATAGGAGAAGACAATATGACAGTCTCAACTTGGTCAGAGCAGACTCATCATGAAAAAACAGACGACCTTAGTAGAGATGACGTGTCACGGATGAAGAGTCAAGTCCAGATAAATACTAATCAGAATGTTTGTTTGCCGGAAGTCAAAGTAATATGGGATTAGTGGGGAAATGACATGAAATAATTATTCAGAAAGGAATTTGGAGATATAATCCTACTATTGAGTGTAAAAATAGATCAAGAATTGCTGTGGGCAAAGACACAATTCTGGAATCCTACATATAATTGTTTTACCTTTGACCGAGTAGACATGACACCCACACTTGAGGAGTACAAGGAACTAGTTAATTGCCCTAGAATTCAAAGTGAAAATATCTACACTAGACCCAACAACAACTCAAGTTTCAAGAAGAAATTGATGTGGATTACGGGAAAGACAAAGGAATGGTTGGATGGGACGATGGCCAATAATGATAGTACTGACCAAAATGAGGATAAACAACGTATCAATTGGAGGGTTGTTAAAGAGTTAATATTGGCAAGCAACGATGAACCAGCTAGGATGAGAAGCTTTTTCTCCCTATGCATATATGAGTTAGTTTTGTTTCCAAGGACTCTATAGCACATAAATCCGTTAATAGTGGGGTTGTTTGAGCGATTGGAAAAAAGAGTAAATCTAGTGCCTACCATCTTAACTGAAACTTATAGATCATTGATCGTATGCAGGAAATCGAGGGAAGAAAGATTTTGGGGATGTGCACAGTTGCTTGAGATTTGGTTTAGAGGTCATAGGTGGAACACTCCTTACAAAGGTACTAGGTATCTCGATACATACTCACCCATAGAAGAACATCTAACTAGTTGCCCGTTGGAGAAAAAGAACGAGAGACAATGGGAAGAATGTTTCAAGAATATGAAGGATGTCGATGTTGTGCGGAGCGCCCCCTGGCTGAACATGGGGACAACCTTTTTATATCAAATGATAGACAGAGATTGGGTCCCGTTACCTGGAATTTGGGGAGGAACAACCTATTGCCCCATGTTGGTGTCGAGACAGTTCGGTTGAAGGCAGTTTGTACCAGCCACCGCGGGTATGGCAAAATTTGAATATGCACACAAGACAAATTATTATAAAGGGATAATGACTCAAACTGTGAAAGCATGGGAAAAGACGATGAGGGTTCAACCGTATCAGGATTTGGAAGTGATGGCAAGATATGAGGAATGGAGGACACAAGGGGTTAATGATAATACGTTTCAAGAAAGTCCGGTGAATGCCAGCTCGTCTGCTTAGCCTGTTAGAGAAGCGCCTTCTGCACTGGAAAAACTTAGGCATGATCGAGAGTTGGACTTGAAGAAATATGAGAAAGGAATCAATGACCTTACTGAAGAACTAACCATGGCAAAGCTGCAAGTGAATATGTATGAAGGAAAGGAAAAAGAGTTAATAGAGCAAAACAAAAAGATCAGTTGGGCTTAGAAGGAGCTGTAAGAAATTCATGACCGTTATAAGGCGAAGCAAAAGAGAGAGACAAGTAAGATGGTGAAAAACTTGTCAGAGAAATTGGACACCATGACAAAAGAAAGAGATGGTTTACAAAAAGATTTTTGAGAGGAAGTCTCGTGCAAGCAAGGAATTAAGTAACAAGGCAAAGAAGAAACTAAAGGAAGAATAAGACAGAAACTTTGACTTAACAAATCAAATGTCACAGTTAGAGCAGTTGATCATGAAATACCATAATGAAGACAAGGTTCGGATGGAACAAAAGAAGGAAGGGTTGCCGGAAAAGATATCAGAGTTGGAAAATGTGGTGCAAGATTTGAAAGAGAAGCTCGCAAGATATGAAGGAGCGCTATACCAAGAAAGCGAACCATGAAAGGATAAATATGAAGCAACACACCGCACAATCCAAAACTAGAATGACGAATTGGTAAACTTCAAGAAACAAGCCAAGAGCGTTGCTTCATATGTGCAGATATTGTGGATGCAAGCCACAAGCTTGTTGGAACGATCGAACGTCGAGCTGGAACACGAAGAAGTCATCACTCATCTGCTACATGAATTAGTCAATCTAAGAGTTACGACTAGTAGCTTTCTGTAGAAGAAATTGTCTTTCCCTTGTATTTGGAACTTCGGGCAAATGAATGTTTCTAAAAGACTAGTTCTTGAACTAGATGCCTTCTTGCATTCATACATTAGCATTACATTATATTCTACAAAAATGGGGGTTGAATAAAGAAAGGTTTTATGGCAGTTTGTTTTTAAGCCACAATCATTATGCATTGATACGAAACCTTCTTGCGCTTTAAAGCCATGGCTGTTGAGGATCAAATTGCCAGTTTGGAGAATAATCGAGTGGAAACGCAAAACCACTTTGATAGAATGGAGCAATCTATCAAGGATTATTTTGCTCAAAATCAAAGAGAGATTATAAATCAGCTAACTATTCTGCTGGGGCCAAAAGAGTCTGGAAAGGCTAAGGTACCTAAGGGTGCTTCCAATGAAATGAATGATCAGGCAAAAACCACGTCTCACATTAGGGTGCAGCCCGAAGGACCTCCTCCTGTGAAGAAGGTCCACATCAATCTAGTAGGAGCAACGCCAAGCCATCCAGTGCAAGTTGGAGCAAATTTTTGAAGTGGTGAAGAGGTTCCTGATATGAGTACTCTGAATAAGATAGAGAAAATTCGTGTCGAGATTGAAAAGAATTATGCGGAACGCTGCAAAGCATTAGAGGATTATTTGTTGGAAAAACAAAAAGTGAATGAGACAAGACCTGGTGCAGTTGAAATGAGCTTAGTGGCTGATCTGATTTTTCCCCCGAAGTTTAAAATCTTGGATTTAGAAAAGTACGATGGGACTACTTGCCCTAGAGCCCACCTCACAATGTACTGTCAAAAGATGGATGCTCACTTGAAAGATGAAAAGCTATTGATACACTGTTTTCAAGACAGTTTAACTGGTTCAGCGGCGCGATGGTATACACAATTGAGCTGTATAAACATTCGGTCATGAAAGGATCTCTCTGGTGCTTTCATAGAATATTACAAGCACGTGATAGAAATGATTCCTAGCCGGGTCGTGTTGCAAGGCATGGAACAAAGAAGTGATGAGACACTTCGATAGTACGCCCAAAGATGGAGGGATATAGCTGCCCAAGTGCAACCTCTGTTGATGGAAAGTGAGGTTGCCCATATGTTCGTGCAGACTTTGAGAGGACCACTTTTTGAGAAATTGACTAGTAATGCTACGCATAATTTTGCTGACATAGTAATGACTGGGGAACTTATAGAAGCAGTAATTAAAAGTTGTAGGATCGAGAGTGTGGAGAACTCTCGTAGGAACTACAAAAGGAAGGATAATGAGGTGAACAATGCGAGCGCATATGAGGCTCTTAAGAATGTAATCATCACTTCACCTGGCACAGCGTCGGGAAATTCACAGGGTTTAAATATGATAGATTATCATGGCCCAAGAAATGACAAGATAAATTTTACACCGATACTGATGTCGTATGATGAATTGTACCCACAGTTGTAAGAAGCGGATCTGGTAAGACCATATTATCTGACCCCTTTGCAGCCTTCTTACCCCAACGATAAAAACTTGATGCTCATTGTAAATTTCAGGTCGAAACATAGGGGCATTCAATCGAGACTTGCACGACATTTAAAAAGGTAGTTCAAAATCTGATTAACAATGGGATTTTGAAGTTTGATGACCCCAGTATTGCAGTGAATCCCTTGCTCTAGTCACGGTGGGAGAGGAGTGAATGTCATAGAGGAATATGTTGAAACAAAACGATTGAAGACTGACGTCTCAAAAGTCAGATCTCCGTTGAGATGAGTATTTGAGTAGTTGCATAATGCTAAGATGATTGAAATATGCATGAAAGTAGAGATGGAAGTGCAATATGATGTGTACTGCGATTATCACCAGGCATGTGACCATGAGATTCAACACTGCTCAGAGTTCAAAAGTTTGGTACAAAAGATGATGAACAATAAAGAAATTAAGTTTTCGAGAAAACGCGAGTGAAGAAAGAAATGGAGGTATGTACTTCTGAGTATCTTGGAGTCAAATACGGAATCCACAAGCCTTTGGTTGTTTTAGTTAGACCCAAGGCCAGAAGCCTGTCAGACGTAAAGACAATAGTGATTCATAAGGTTGCGATCTCATCTCCCGTGCCGTTTGCTTTCAAGAGCACCCAAAAAAGTTCCCTGGAATTATATAGCTAATATGACTATACCCGAAGAAGGAAAATCACAGGAGGAAAAAATGTCACTAGATGAAATGAAGATAGTGCCGGAAGGCAAGAAGAATGAACAGCTTGGCACAGAAACATTGAATGAGGTGTGGCACTTTACCCGTAACGGTAGGTGTTATTCTTCTCCACAAGTATCTAAAGAAATGGGGAAGATTAAAAGAAAAGTTGTGGAAATACCTGCGAAAATCTTTGGGGAAGAACCTGTTCCAAAAATAAACGAGCCGGTAACAGAAGAGCAAGCTCAAGAGTTTCTAGAATTTCTGAAGCACAATGAGTATAGTATAGTCAAGCAATTGAAAAGGCAACAAGCCAGAATTTCAGTCCTGCAGTTGTTGCTAAGTTCTGAGGGGGCACCATAATTCTCTGATAAAGGTGCTCAATCAGACGTTCGTGCCAAATGATATATATGTGAATAAGCCGGACATGATAATGAATCATATTACTACTGAAAATTATATTACATTCACTGATGACGAGATCCTTAAAGGGGGAATGAGATCCGTAAAGGCTTTAAATATCACGACGCGCTGCAAGGGCTATGTACTGCCAGGAGTTCTGATAGACAACAGTTCAGCTCTAAATGTTCTGCCGATGGTAACTCTACAAAGGTTGTCAATCAATGATTCACACACGAAGGTATATAAGAACACTGTGAAGGTCTTCGACGGTACCAATCGTGATGATTGGGGAAGATTGAGGTGCCATTGCTAATTGGTCCAGTAGTTTATAATGTAGATTTCGTGGTGATGGACATCAAACCCACGTATAATTGCCTATTGGGTAAACCTAGGATCCATTCAGCTAGTGAAGTGTCGTCATCCCTGCATCAGAAGTTAAAGTTTGTGATAGAGTGGAAACTAGTCAGTGTTGGAGCAGAAGAAGATATCATCGCTTCGGTAACCACTGATGCTCCATATATCGAAGCTAATGAGAATTCCCTCGAATGTTCTTTCACAACTTTGGAGTTTGTCAATGCAACTTTTGTCGCTAAAGGTGTATTTCCTCAACCAAGGCTGTCGAATTGCACCAGGATGACTGTTCGTGAAACGCTCGAAAGAGGTGCAAGAACAAGAAAGGGACTTGGAAAGCATCTTTAGGGATGCCTACGCCCAAGACCCGTCATTATGAAAAAGGACCGCTTTAAACTTGGGTTCAAGCCCAGTATACAAGAGAGGCTGAAAGATCTAAAAAGAAGGGAAGAACAACGGAGGGCCCGTTTTTTAGGAACTGAAGCTCTTTCCAAACACATGACCTCATTTGACTAGGCTAATATCTTCAAGTCACGAGGATTTGAAAACGTTGAGAAGAAACTCGAAGAGTTCAATCGTAAAACTGCAAGGTTACATCAGGAGTAAATTTTTGGTAATGACTTGGAGGGGCTTTTTGTTGGAGGAATCTTTGAAGGGGCTCAACCTGGGGAATTTCTAGAGAAGATCCGCTCGTGCTTCCCTGGTGAAGTGCTTGGCAACTGGACAGTTGAGGAGCTTTCTCTAGTGTTTAAGAATAAAATAGAGTAAATACCATGAACAACTCTATACCTTTGCCTGCGGGTATAGGGAGTTATCTGTAAAGGGCCATCATATCAGTTCATTTTAATAAAGATGCTTTCATACTGGTTAACAAATGGAAAACATGTTTCTTATTTTTTCGCATCCTTTCCAAAAAACATATTATTATTTTCTTTGCAGGTCTTCAATTATCGATTGCATGAATGATCCTAAACCTAATATTGGAGTAGATCCTGAGCAATGGAAGACAATGAGGTTGAGGATGAAAAAGAATGTGAAATCCCTGAAGAATTACTAAGGTTGGTGGAAAAAGATGTTGGTGCAAAAGAGTCTATCGCAATGGTAGTGCAAGTGTACACGACGCAAGTAGTAAAGTGATACGAAGTATCGGATATCGTCTCCACAGGGATTGGGCTAATAGCTTCACCTTAGTTCACTGCACGAAAGTAAAGAAAATATTTGAGAAAGTTGTCACGAGAATAATAAAGTAACGTAAATAAAAGAATTGAGATATCAAGATAGAGGGAATGGGCTGGTATTGAATTGCTCAGTAGTGCAGGTATTACAATGCTTAGGAACTCCAGTTCTGTCATTGCACCCGTCGCGGCAGCAGTCCGTTGATCATTGCGGCAGCAAACACACCAACTCAGTACTTCAAGTTTGGCAAGAATCCCAGATCTGCCTTGGCCTATCCCTAGGTCCAAGTCTGTCGATGATCACGTCTTTGATGATACCTCTCGGCGTGAATCGAAGGATGAACACCGATGTGTATGAATTCTTCTTTAGCCACTTAACCTTTCCCTATCCCTAGGCACAAGATAGTTTAACTATAAACTAGAGAACTTGCTCTTATTTCTTTCATATACTTAACTCTCCCGATGCTAAGTAAATGGATAACCTCACAATGCTCTCCTGATGCTCTTGCAAGATATTAATAACCAAAATAAGAGAACTTGAAGTTTATTTTATTGAACTTGAAAAAAATCCTAAAACAAAACAACCCTTGCAACTACTTTACAAATCAACCCGTGGCCCTAGGGGGATTTTAGAACATATCGACGGCGGGTAAACGGCGGAGGGTTTTTGGTTGTCGGTTTAAGGGGAAATCGGCTATGGGTTATGAGGGATGTCCTAGGTTAAAATGCATGCCCTTATATAAGCTTTGGGCTCAAGTATTCTAAGTTAACAAGGATTACAACTTTAATTAAAAGTATGATTCTAATAAAGACTTAATCTTCAAGGATCCTACTTTTAAGCCGTCCTCCTTGTTTCTTGGGATTTTCTCTCCTTGAGCTTTGGGCTTGACATATCTTTTGATCCGAGGCTTGGAAAAATATTTGGTTTTCACACGACAGACGAGCAGAATTTTCTCTATCTATCGAGGTCCACTTTGCTTTTTTCTCCACTAACTTGCTGTCGTCCTCTGCTGTCACGGTAACACCATGGCAGCATCGTCCTCTTTATCTGCTTGTTCAGTTCAGCTCTCCTGCTTCTCTGCCCTGTGCCTGCCTTCTCCGTCCACTATGGCGGTAATCTGCAAAATCAGCCATCTTTTAGTAGAATCTGTGCCTTTAACATATTTGTGATGTTTTACTGTAAACTAACCTAAATGCAATGCAATGATGCTTGAATGCAGCATAAATATGGGTTAAAAGGGTGTAAATAATAGAACTTTTACACACTCAACACACCCCCAAACTCAAGTTTTTGCTTGCCCTCAAGCAATGATGACCTAAAAGAAAAAAGAATATTTTTGTGTTGGCTTTCAAATAGTGAACTTTCCCTTACCCGTCGCTCATTCTCTGTGACGGAAGCAACCTGTCGGAAAGATTAGGGTCTGTCTGGAATCTCACTATAGTCCTCGTGCAGTGTGTGCATGCTTGTGAACAGTTATATGCTAAGACTCTCTTAGTTTCACTAGAATATTCAACTCTTTAACTCGAATTTTTATGCCAAAGTTTATTTTTGAAGACACATTTCCATGCTTCTTTTGTTTTGACTTGATTCTTCTATTTTTCAAGCTAGGTTTTACTAGAGCCAGTTTTAGGCACCTCTAGTTAGCTTTCTAGAGCCGGTTTCGGGCACCTCTAGGTTTTTGAGTCTCTTTTGCTAAACTTCTTTCCTAGAGCCAGTGTTAGGCACCTCTAGGGGCTATTCAAGTACTAAGCTTCCTATTCTAGTTTGGCTAAAAGAAATCTAAGCAGTATAACAGTCACAATGGTGTTTAAGTTTTTCAGAACTATAGAAAGGCTCTAAACTTCTCCTTAAACTGTCCTAAAGATGCTGCCACGACAGAGCTGTCATGACAGGTAAGTTCAAATCACTGTTTTAAGCCAAAATTTTCAGTCTTTTTTTTTAAGAGAACTTAAATGAGACACAGCAAATAATTAAGATGTACTAAGACTCCATTAAAATGGAGGGTTGCCACCCCCAAACTCGAGGGTTGCATTGCCCTCAATGCAAATGACAAAAGAAAATGAAGGCAGTACATCACAAAATATAGATAAGGCAGGCAACAATAAGAGGAAAATAAAAGACTTAAATTTTAAGCACTATCTTCATTGCTGCTGCTGAGGCGGATTTGGTGGCGGATTCTGGGCTGTGGGGCAGGCTGGGCTGGTTGCTCTACGACCTGGATGTCAGAGCTGCTGCCGCTGTCCCAAGTGCTGCTGCTGCTGGTGGTGGTGCTGGCCTTTGGCATGAGCTTTCTATCGGCATTATTTTCTGCCTCTTGACAGGCGTGAATTCCTTCTCCAAATTCCTCCGAATAGGACTGCGGGGTGGGTGCTGCTGGTGAAGAGGTTGAAGCAGCACTGCGGCGGGTTCTTCTGGAAGACATGTTAGTTGCAAGGGTTTTGTGAAAGTAAAGAAAACAAAGAAAAACAAAAGGGGAGAGCAAGTAAGAATAAGCAGAAGTGAGTAAAATGAAAATGAAACGGGGTTTTATAGAGGAAGAGTTGCTGCCCGTTTAATGCTATAACGGCAGGTGTGAATAACGGGGCGACTGTTGAGTTTTAGCGTGTCTGACGTGTCTGACACGCATTTATGCGTCTGTTACGCGTCTGTCATACGTTTCTGCGTCTTCCGTGACAGTCTATTGACAGCCTGTCTTATCCGTGTCTGCGGCGGCAACTGGAACGACATGTTTCAATAATATGCTCTGTTGGGCTGATGGATGGATGGTGGGCTTGGGTCACTTCTCCTTTTCTTCTTGACTCCTTTATTTCCTAAAAACAGAAAATATGAAAACATTATTCGAATAAAATAAACCTTATTACCTAATAAATAATAATAAAAATAAAATAAAATTTAGGTTAAATTAGGGATGCATTGTGGGGCATCTCCTAAGGTAACCACTTCCTGTATTCCTGGGGCTTCAGTCCCCTGATAGTGCTTGAGGCGCTGTCCGTTGACCTTAAATTGGTGCCCGTCTTTTAATGATTGGATTGTGATGGCACCATGGGGAAAAACTTGTACAACTTGGAACGGGCCAGACCATCTAGATTTTAGCTTCCCTGGGAAGAGTTTCAGTCTAGAATTGAACAACAGTACAAGCTGCCCTGGGCAGAACTGTCGTGGCAGCAACTTCCTGTCATGCCACTTCTTAGTTTTCTCCTTGTAAATTCTTGCATTGTCGTAGGCCATTGTCCGTAATTCTTCAATCTCGTTCAGATCTAACAGCCTTTTCTGGCCTGCCTTGTCCAAGTCCATATTTACTGCCTTAATTGCCCAGTATGCTTTGTGCTCTATCTCGACAGGCAGATGACAGGTTTTTCCATAAATCAATCGGTACGGAGACATGCCCAATGGAGTTTTAAAAGCTGTCCTATATGCCCATAATGCATCATTAAGGAGTAAAGACCAATCTTTCCTAGTTGGCTTAACCATCTTTTCAAGAATGTTCTTAACTTCCCTATTGGATATCTCAGCTTGTCCATTGGTCTGTGGGTGGTATGCTGTCGCGATCCAATGCCTGACACCATATTTCTTCAAGGCGGTAGCAATAACCATATTTTCAAAATGTCTCCCTTCATCACTGATAATTGCCTTAGGGATGCCAAACCTCGAAAAAATGTTTTTGTGTAGAAATTTTTGGACTGTCTTGGCATCATTCTTTTGAGTGGCGACAGCTTCAACCCACTTAGAGACATAATCCACTGCTAGGAGGATGTATAGATTTCCACATGAAGATGGAAAAGGTCCCATAAAATCGATCCCCCAAACGTCGAAGATCTCGACTTCTAGAATGTTCTGCAGTGGCATCTCGTTTCTCCTCGAGATGTTTCCTGTCCGCTGGCACCTGTCACAATTCTTGTAAAAGTCCTGTGCATCTTTATATAGTGTCGGCCAGTAGAACCTTGACTGCAACACCTTGGCAGCAGTTTTGTTGCCTCCTAAGTGACCTCCATATTGTGAAGCATGGAAGTGATGGAGAATGTCTTTTTGCTCTTCTTGTGGTATACACCTCCTTATGACTTGATCTGCACACAGTTTGAAAAGAAGAGGTTCGTCCCAATAATAATGCTTAACATCATTTTGGAACCTCTTCCTGGCTTGATAATTAAGATCAGAAGGAAGTATTCCGCTAACTATAAAATTAACGAAATCAGCATACCAGGGGAGTTCAGAAGACTTACCTGCCGCCATGACTGTTGCGGCAGTAAAGAGCTGCTCATCTGGGAAGGTCTCCAGTATGTTAGTCTCATCTATTGGCAGACTCTGTCCCTTCTCCAACCTTGACAAGTGGTCTGCCACCTGATTTTCTGTCCCTTTTTTGTCCTTGATTTCAAGGTCGAATTCTTGCAATAGCAGGATCCACCGTATCAATCTAGGTTTTGCATCCTTTTTCGCGAACAAATACTTCAGGGCAGAATGGTCTGTGTGCACTATTACCTTCGTCCCAAGTATGTAAGAACGAAACTTGTCGATGGAGAACACCACAGCTAACAGCTCCTTTTCTGTGGCGGTGTAGTTTACTTGGGTGTCATTCAATGTCTTGCTGGCATAATATATGACATGAAATAGCTTATCTCTGCGCTGCCCAAGTGCTGCCCCGACAGCATAGTCACTAGCATCACACATAATCTCAAATGGCTGTGTCCAGTCTGGTGGCTGTACTATGGGGGCTGTTACTAGTTTTTCCTTCAGAACCTTGAATGCTTCAGTACATTCTTCATTAAAGTCAAAGGGTCGGTTCTGTTCCAAAAGATGACATAGGGGCTTGGTGATTTTTGAGAAATTTGCAATAAATCTTCGATAAAAACTAGCATGCCCTAAGAAACTTCTAATGCCCTTGACTGTGGTCGTCGGCGGCAGCTTCTCGATCACTTCTATTTTGGCCCTGTCGACTTCAATCCCGCGGAAGCTAATCTTATGGCCAAGGACTATCCCTTCATCCACCATAAAGTGGCATTTTTCCCAATTTAAAACTAGGTTTGCTTTTTCACATCTTTCAAGTACCTTTTGTAGGTTGCCTAGGCAGCTCTCAAAATCGTCTCCAAAGACTGAAAAATCATCCATAAAAATCTCAAGGAAGTCCTCTACCATATCGGAGAATATGGCCATCATGCACCTTTGGAAGGTGGCGGGTGCATTGCATAGTCCAAACGGCATCCTCCTAAAAGCATACGTTCCGTAGGGGCATGTGAAAGTCGTCTTTTCTTGGTCTTCCGGTGCGATAGCTATTTGATTATAACCTGAATAACCATCAAGAAAACAATAGTAAGGTTTACCCGCTAATCTATCAAGCATTTGATCAATAAAGGGTAAAGGAAAGTGGTCCTTTCGGGTAGCCTTGTTAAGCTTCTGATAGTTCATACAAACCCTCCAACCGGTCACAGTCCTGGTTGGGATTAACTCATTGTTTTCGTTGGTCACCACAGTCATTCCTTCTTTCTTTGGAACACATTGCACCGGGCTCACCCATTTGCTGTCGAAGATGACGTAAATAATACCAGCATCTAACCATTTGATTATCTCTTTACGCACCACCTCTTTCATCGCATGGTTTAGCTGCCTTTGGGCATCTATAGTCGGCTTATGATCTTCCTCTAGAAGGATTTTGTGCATGCATAACGCCGGACTAATGCCTTGAATGTCAGCAATCGTCCATCCAATCGCCTTTTTGTGCTGCCTTAGCATGCCTATTAGCTGCCGTTCCTGTTCCTGCGACAGCTTAGAAGAGATGATTACGGGCAACGTATTATTTGAACCAAGAAAAGCATATTTAAGCTGCCCTGGCAGGGGCTTCAGTTCTAAGGCAGGTGGTTCAACAGTAGATGGCTTTTGGATTAAATGGTTATCCGAAGTATAATTTAAAGGTTCGAATAACTTACCTGGACGATTGCCTAACCAGTTTACCTCCTCCTGATCTTCAGTATCAGATGTATAGGATTCAGAGGAGTTGCTGTCGTCGGTGCTGTCGTCAGTGCTGTCGTCAGTGCTGTCGTGACAGTCCTGTAGGTGGCTGCTGCGACAGTGACCAAATTTAATATCGTGACAGCCTGACCTGATGCAGGGTTGATCAAGGGTAACGTCAGTGATAGCCTTGCATTCTTCGTCCACATCAGCATGTTTCATCGCTTGGAGAACATTTAACTTAATCTCTTGATCATTCACTCGCATGGTGAGTTCTCCTTTCTCCACATCAATCAGTGATCTTCCCGTGGCTAAGAAGGGTCGCCCAAGGATGACTGGTGCGTTTTCGTCTGCCTCACAATCTAAAACAAGAAAGTCAGCAGGAAAAATAAATTTATCCACTCTTACCAGAATATCTTCAATTTTTCCTTCTGGATGAACGTAAGAGCGGTCTGCCAGCTGCAGAGTTAGTGTCGTGGGCCGCGCTTTTCCAATACCTAATTTCTGAAAAACAGACTTGGGCATTAAATTAACACTAGCTCCAAGATCACAAAGTGCCTTACCCACAAATTTATTTCCGATTACGCAAGGTATGATAAAGCTCCCCGGATCCTTCTTTTTCTGGGGTGGCTGCCGATGAAGAATACTCATGCAACCTTCTGTCATCTTTACCGTTTCAAATTCCCCAAGTTTAGATTTTTTTGACATAACATCCTTGAGAAATTTAGCATAACCGTGCATCTCCCTAACGGCATCTAACAGCGGAATATTAATATGAACCTGCTTAAAAATATCATAAATCTTTTTAAGTTGAGATTCTTGCTTAGCTTGCTGTATCCATTGAGGAAAAGGGGGTGGGGGACGAAAATCAGCAATACGTCCTTCCCACTGCATACGAATTTGCGGAGGTTTATGTTCATCAATTTTCTCCTCTGTCGCTTCTGCTGTCGTGACAGGCTCATCGGCAGCAGTTTGTTTATCACCTGTCGGGGCAGCTTCCTCGGCAGGTTTATCCAAGGTTGGTTCCTTTACTGTTTCAGCTTCTTTTTCTGGCCCTGGTAATTTCTTCCCACTCCTAGTAGTAATTGCCTTACACTGCTCATGTGTGGGCTGCCTAGCATTTTCAGTATTGCTAGGGAATCCTCCAGTCTGCCTCGGCTTAATATGTTGGGAAACCTGACCCATTTGTGTCTCCAAAGATTTCAGAGTAGCTTCATTATTCGTCATCCTCATATCTGTTTTATCCATGAAATTCTCTGTTTTCTTGACAAACTGATTCATATTCTCTATATAAGTACCTGTCTGAGACATAAAGGTGGCCAGAGTCTGTTCCAGTATACTGCTCGTGGCTGCTGTTGTTGCTGCTGCGGCTGTTGCTGCGGCAGTTGCTGTCGCGTTAGCAATCTAGGTCCTCCCTGATTCTGATTGTGTGCTTGAGGATTCAGGGCATTATTAGGATTACTCCAAGAAAATTTGGGATCCTTCCTCCAATTGGGATTATAGTTGTTGGAATTATAATTTGGCTTGTAGTTTCTAACATATTTTCCCTCTTCTACTTGTATCGGGCACTCATCCCGACTATGATTTTCCTCACAGATGTCACATACCTCCTCAACAGCAAATCCATGTTGTCCATCATCATTCAATAACCTTTTCATTGCTTTAGTAAGGAATGCTACCTGTGATTTCATCGTGTTGTCGGCTTCATAATCCTTGACAGCAAGTACCCGTTTACCCCCTCTTCTAGCTGTCGGAAACTGCTCCTCATTCTTGGCTAGATTTTTCAAAACTTGTAATGCCTCGTCCGGATCTTTATCCAATAATAGTCCATTTGCTGCAGAATCAATTCGAATACGAGTTTGTAAGTTGGCAGCATTATAAAACTTAGTTACCTGATTCCAGACAGGGAATCCATGCATCGGGCAGTTCCGTAGAAGAGTAGTAAATCTGTTCCAGGCCTCGTGCATCGGCTCGTCATCTTCCTGTTGAAAAGTAGCAATTTCATTACGTAATCGCTCAGATAAATGCGAAGGATTAAAACGAGATAAAAATTCACGAGATAAATCTGCCCAAGTTCTAATTGAACCCGGCGTAAGTTTATTCCACCAAGTTTTAGCTCTGTCCCTCAATGAATGAGGAAATAACCGAGGCCTCAGTATCTCCGGATTAACTCCTGGCAGTCTAAACGAACCACAGATCTCCTAGAACGTTTTTAGATGCTCCCTAGCATCATCAGTAACAGCACCACTAAACTGCCCGGCATTGTTGATCATACTAAACATGACAGGTTTAAGCTCGAAGTTGTCAACATCAATGTCCGGCAGCGTGGTTTCCAGCTCTACATGATCGTTCAACATGTAGTCACGGCAGGACCGTCGTCCGACAGGCGGTATAACAGCACCAACGGGTGGATTGTTTTCATTGTGGGCCATCTTCTCTAGCTGTTCCTCAAGGTACTCGTTCCTGGCAAGTAAGTGACGAAGTTGTTTCTTGAGATTGAAGGAACGTTCGATTTCCGGATCTAATGGATATTCAGGATCTTTACCTCGATTCGATCTGCGCATAAACAAGAAAACCTTGTGAAAAGCAAGAGTTGAATGCACCAAAGAAAAACAGAAAAATAAAAATAAAAATAAAAACGAAAAGTGAAATAAAAGAAAGGTAGAGTTATGTTGCCAATCCCCGGCAATGGCGCCAAAAACTTGTTGGTGCAAAAGAGTCTATCGCAATGGTAGTGCAAGTGTACACGACGCAAGTAGTAAAGTGATACGAAGTATCGGATATCGTCTCCACGGGGATTGGGCTAATAGCTTCACCTTAGTTCACTGCACGAAAGTAAAGAAAATATTTGAGAAAGTTGTCACGAGAATAATAAAGTAACGTAAATAAAAGAATTGAGATATCAAGATAGAGAGAATGGGCTGGTATTGAATTGCTCAGTAGTGCAGGTATTGCAATGCTTAGGAACTCCAGTTCTATCGTTGCACCCGTCGCGGCAGCACCTGTCGCGGCAGCAGTCCGTTGATCGTTGCGGCAGCAAACACACCAACTCAGTACTTCAAGTTTGGCAAGAATCCCAGATCTGCCTTGGCCTATCCCTAGGCCCAAGTCTGTCGATGATCACGTCTTTGATGATACCTCCCGGCGTGAATCGAAGGATGAACACCGATGTGTATGAATTCTTCTTTAGCCACTTAACCTTGCCCTATCCCTAGGCACAAGATAGTTCAACTATAAACTAGAGAACTTGCTCTTATTTCTTTCGTATACTTAACTCTCCCGATGCTAAGTAAATGGATAACCTCACAATGCTCTCCCGATGCTCTTGCAAGATATTAATAACCAAAATAAGAGAACTTGAAGTTTATTTTATTGAACTTGAAAAAAAATCCTAAAACAAAACAACCCTTGCAACTACTTTACAAATCAACCCGTGGCCCTAGGGGGATTTTAGAACATATCGACGGCGGGTAAACGGCGGAGGGTTTTTGGTTGTCGGTTTAAGGGGAAATCGGCTATGGGTTATGAGGGATGTCCTAGGTTAAAATACATGCCCTTATATAAGCTTTGGGCTCAGGTATTCTAAGTTAACAAGGATTACAACTTTAATTAAAAGTATAATTCTAATAAAGACTTAATCTTCAAGGATCCTACTTTTAAGCCGTCCTCCTTGTTTCTTGGGATTTTCTCTCCTTGAGCTTTGGGCTTGACATATCTTTTGATCCGAGGCTTGGAAAAATATTTGGTTTTCACACGACAGACGAGCAGAATTTTCTCTATCTATCGAGGTCCATTTTGCTTTTTTCTCCACTAACTTGATGTCGTCCTCTGCTGTCACGGCAGCACCATGGCAGCATCGTCCTCTTTATCTGCTTGTTCAGTTCAGCTCTCCTGCTTCTCTGCCCTACGCCTGCCTTCTCCGTCCACTATGGCGGTAATCTGCAAAATCAGCCATCTTTTAGTAGAATCCGTGCCTTTAACATATTTGTGATGTTTTGCTGTAAACTAACCTAAATGCAATGCAATGATGCTTGAATGCAGCAGAAATATGGGTTAAAAAGGGTGTAAATAATAGAACTTTTACACACTCAACAAAAGACGACAAGCAGATCCTACCTCATAAAGAGGAATTAGAGATTCTCAATTTGAGAATAGATGAAATCATGAGAGAGGTAGAGATAGGGACTACGTTCTCACTAAAATCTAGACAATGGTTTATTGATTTGTTACGAGAGTTCAAAGATGTCTTCGCCTGGTCATATCAAGACATGCCAGGATTGAAAACTGACATAGTGATACATAAATTGGCCATAAGGCCAGAGTGTAAACCAGTTCAATAGAATTTTAGAAGTTTGAGGCCGAAAATGGTGCTAAAGATAAAAGAAGAGGTACAAAAACATATTGATGATGGTTTCCTAAGGGTATCCCAATATCCGGAATGGGTGGCCAATATAGTTCTTGTACCAAAGAAAGTCGGGAAAGTACGCATGTGCGTAGATTACAGAGATTTGAATAGAGCTAGCCCGAAGGATAATTTTCCCTTGTCCCATATAGACATCCTGGTTGATAATACGTTAGGGCACTCATGGTTCTTCTTCATGGATGAATTTTTAGGGTATAACTAGATAAAGATAAACCCAAAGGACATGGTCAAAATGACGTTCATAACTTTATGGGGAACATATTGTTACAAAGTGATGCCTTTTGGACTAAAGAATACCGGGGCAACTTATCAGCGAGCAATGGTGACCTTGTTCCAGGACATGATGCACAAAGAAGTTGAGGTGTACGTGGATGACATGATCGCTAAGTCTTAGACTAAAGGGAGCATATTCAGAACTTGAGGAAGTTGTTTTTGAGACTGAGGAAGTACCAGTTGAAACTCAATCCCAATAAATGTACTTTTGGAGTGATTTCGGGAAAGCTCCTAAGATTCATTGTTAGTAGAAAAGGAATTGAAATAGATCTAGATAAGGTGAAGCAAATTCAAAACTTGCCGCCACCCAATTCACAAAAAAAAGTTTGTGGATTCCTTGAGAGGTTGAATTATGTTTCTCGGTTCATTTCTCAGTTGACCGATAAATGCAATCCAATCTTCATATTACTTAAAAAGAATAATCCAGGAGAATGGAACGAATAATGCCAAGAAAAGTTTGACAAAATTAAGAAATACTTGATGAATTCTCCGATATTAGTTGCACCAGTTCCTGACATACCACTCCTCCTTTATCTAACAGATTATGAAAACTCAATGGGATATGTGCTGGTGCAACATGATGACACAAGGAAGAAAGAAAGAGCCATTTACTACTTGAGCAAAAAGTTTACAAAGTGTGAAGTACGATACCCACCAATTCAAAATTTATGGTGTGCTTTGGTTTGGGTAACTCGTAGACTCAGACAATACATGTTGTACCACACTACTTGGTTAATCTCTCGCCTTGATCAATTAAAGTTTATGATGGAAGTGCCAGCATTGACTGGTAGATTGGTGCGTTGGAAAATGTTGTTGTTAGAATTCAACATTATATGTGAGCCAAAAAGCAAATAAAATGAAGTGCTATAGCAGACTTCCTAGCAAGTCGTGCTTCAAAAGATTATGAGCCCCTAGACTTTGATTTCCCAAATGAGGATGTGATGAATATCTCCATGAAAGAAAATGGAATCCCAGATAACGAAACCTGGAAATTGTATTTTGATGGAGCATCCAATGCCCTAGGACGTGGAATTGGAGCAATATTGATTTCTCCAAACAATGTAGACTATCCTTTCACAAGAAAGCTAGAGTTTCTTTGTACTAATAATATGGCAGAATATGAAGCTTGTGTCATGGCCTTGCGGACTGCTATTGAAAGAAATATAGAGGTCCTGAAAGTATACGGGGATTCAGCCTTAGTTATCCACCAGCTTCGTGGAGAGTGGAAAACAAAGGATGTAAAGTTGATCGAGTATCAAAAATTGATCTTGGAGCTAATAAAAGAGTTTGAAGAAATTACTTTTACATACATCTCATGGAGGATAATCAAATGGCGGATGCCTTAGCTACACTGGCTTTGGTATTCTTAATAAATAAAACAAAAGACATGATGCCAATTTGAACGCAGAGTTATGAAACCTATGCTCGTTGCTGTAGCATAGAAGAGGAGGCAGATAAAAATCCTTGGTATTTTGATATCTTGCAATACCTTAAATCTCAGACCTGTCCCTTGGAGGCAAATGATAATGACAAAAGGACTATTAGAAGGATGGCTTCAGGATATGTGCTCGATGGAGAGATTCTGTACAAAAAAGGCAAATATCATGTCTTATTAAGACGTGTTAATGCTAGTGAAGCTAGAAGTATTATGGCAGAAGTGCATGATGGAATATGTGGCACAAATGTAAATGGATTTTCGATAGCTAGAAAGATCATGAGATACGACTATTATTGGGAAACCATGGAAGGACTTTGTATCGAATATGCCAAGAAATGTCACAAATGCCAGATATATGCTGATAAGATTAATTCCCCTCCAGTACTTCTTCATACAATGAATTCACCATGGCTTTTTTTGTATGGGGCATGGATGTTATTGGGCAGATTCACCCTAAGGCTTCTAACGGACATCGTTTTATCCTTGTAGCCATTGATTACTTCACCAAATGGGTAGAAGCAACTTCTTATGCAAATATCACGAGAACAACATTTTGCAAGTTTCTAAAGAAAGAGGTAATATGTCGGTATGGATTACTAGAAAGGATTGTTACTGATAATGCCACCAATTTCAACAACAAGGTAATAGCAAAAGTGTGTGAGAAGTTCAAAATTATGCACCACAATTCTATGACTTATCGCCCTAAGATGAATGGGGCAGTGGAGGCGGCAAACAAAAGTATCAAGAAAATCATATCAAAGACAACAGAAACTTACAAAGATTGGTATGAGAAGCTACCCTTTGCATTGTTCGCGTATCGAACTTCGATACGAACATCAATTGGGGCAACACCTTATTCTTTGGTCTACGAGAAAGAAGCGGTACTTCCTATTGAGGTTGAAATTCCATCTCTTCGTGTTTTGTCCGAAGTAAAGTTGGACGACGTAGAGTGGTTACAAGTCCGATTTGACCAACTGAACCTTATTGAAGAAAAAAGGTTGAAGGCTATTTGCCATAGTAAAATGTACTACAAAAGAATGATGCGAGCATATGATAAGAAAGTTCGGCCCAGGGAGTTCCGAGAGGGAGATCTTGTGCTGAAAAAGATCTTGCAAATATATCGAGATGATCGTGGAAAATGGATGCCTAACTGGGAGGGACCTTATGTTGTTAAAAAGGCTTTCTCTGGAGGAGCGTTAATTCTGACTGAAATGGACGACAAGGAGATGCATAAACTATTGAACTCTGATTCAGTCAAGAAATATTATGGTTGAAGAATTCAAAAAGATATTAAAAAAAGAAAAGAAAAAGAAAAGAAAAAGCGGAGTGAACACCCGAAAAGGGCACTTCGCAAAATGAAAATATCTATGATGAAAACTCGATAGGGCACATTAGCTATTAACAAAAACAAAAGAAAAAAAAGGGGGTTCAAGATGAAAATCCACAAAGGGCATCTTGAAACCAAAAGATGATCTTGGTTGAAAACATGTAAAGGGCGGCTCAGATATGTGAGAATATGCATCTGACAATTAGAACCTCTCGAACACCTAGTATTTCAGAAGAGATTTCACATTTGTAAACATCCTGAAAATGTTCGAAGTCTGTTGGAAAAGCATTTGAGCTCATGGTTATATCTGGTTGATGGGGTGGCTGTATCCTTCATGCTATGGATGCCCAAAGATTTGACTTTGTTTCTTGATTTTGTTGTTTCAGTTTGCCATGACTTTTTCAAAACTCTATTGTATCTCACTTTATAAGCTTCAATAAAATTAATTGATTCTCTTATGAGCTTTCTTAAATTCCAGAGCATCATGAAATGGCTGATATAATGCATAAAAATAGATAATTTCTTGGTATTGCTATGTTTTGAAAGGTGCGGGTGAACTTTAGCACTCTAGGTTATTGAAGAAGAGTTTATAAAGCAAAGACGGTGTTGAATGTCATACCATCGGGAATTCAGAGACAATAAATTTAAAGACATAATTCAAAGCTCATGAAAGTAGTCACAGAAAAGTGTCATTTTAGGCTTTAACAGAGATTCTCATATTAACATGGGACTATCATTGACAACAAAGTCTGCCGCCCGAAGAACAATGATTTTTATCTCTGTGCTCAAGCTAGGACGATTGAAACCACAAGGCCAACATATTATCATGATCAGAACTTGTCCATTCTCTATCCTATGTGTATCAAAGGAACATCATTCTTATATATTGATCGTCAGTTTCTTAGATCTATAGCCACACGTTCCTTCGTTGAAAAAGGAAATTTGAATCGTCAATTGTTGAGATATTGATGTAGTCAATCTGAGCTCTAAAGAAAAAAGAAAAAAAGTAAAAAAGAAAAGAAAAGAGAAAATGAAAAAAAATCGAGGTGAAAACCTGAAAGGGTGCCCTGGAAAAAGAAAAAAAAGAAAAACTGAAGTGAAAACCCGAAAGGGCATTTGAGAAAAGCAATCTAAAGCGAAAACTCGAAAGGGGTCTTTAGAGCAAAGGGCCAGAAACGTGGAAAGGAGATATTGACGGCCAATCCTAAATGTGAGATAAGTTAACAAGGAAAATGAGAATTAATAAATAAGAGAAAAAGGAAGCACCGAAATGGATTCTCAGAGAGCATAAGATGGTTCATGAATCTCAGCAAGTCGTGGTTCATGCATCATATAAGAAATTAGGATCATGATAACCTTCATATTTTAGTTTGTTTTTATAGGAAACTGATGAAGAAGAAAGAACTCCTAATGTGAATAGTTCGTCCAGCAAAGAAAGAACTCCTAATGTGAAGAGTTCACTCAGCAAAGAAAGAGCTCCTAATGTGAAGAGTTCGCTTAGCAAAGAAAGGGCTAATAATGTGAAGAGTTCATCCCTAGCAAAGAAAGAACTTCTAGTTAGAGGAGTTCGCTCAGCGAAGATAGAATTCCCAGTGAGAAGAGTTCGTACCGAGGTTCTAAATGAGAAGAGCCTATTCTTTTGAAGAATGAGAAAGTCCACAATAAGAAGAGCTTTCGTATTTCACGTCTTTACAGAGAGACAAATTAGCATAAGAGAGATTGAAGCATTTCATAATCAGAAGAACAGCTTCAAGCTTCGGTGGTCAGACGGTTCAGACAAAATTTGTGTCTTTTCAGTCTTTTCCCTATTTTTGTTCCACGACAATGACCAAAGAAAGGCATCTGTAATACCTGTATTTTGTTTGGGTGCCAATATATAAAGTTTCTCTATAAATAAAACCAAAATAATAATAATAATAATAAATAATACTCTATTAAGTAAAATAAATGTTTACAAGAGTCCAATAATACAAAATAGATACCTATTATCCATTACAAGTCCACTTTGTACATATAAAGAACCAAAAGCCCAAATTCCAAATGTTCACCATTCCCGCCCATTTAAAACCAAAATTACCCAAACAAACACAAATGGCCCGGTGTAATTTTTGAGCCTGCCAAAAGATGGCTACGTGGCAGCACCAGATTGGCCTATTAGGTTTTCATGCGGATTACAACCCCGCTGACGTCAACTGACCTGCCAGCTATAAATAGAGAGAGAAACAATCATTAGATAATAATGATGCAATTATTACGGGACATTAATTGAAAAAAGATGAGAGGAAGTTTGAGAGACTACCATAAGCTGAAGAGCCATTCGGAAGCTGAAATGGTCATTGGAGAACACCGCCAGAGCTTGTCAATCATCTTTGGAAGGTAAAATTTGACCTCCTAATCCATTTTCCCTGCATAAAATACACAACACATTAGATCTAGCTGTTAAAAACCCTAAAAATAGTAGCTAAAAGTAAAAGTTGAGACATAATGGCTGGAGTTCTTATCATGTTGTTTAAGTGCGATAATGAGTTGGTCGAAGTGTTTAAAGGTGTGGCAGAATTGAAGAGGGTAGATCTAGGTTTGGTTCGGGTAGTTAAGAATAGGAAATGGGTGAAGACGAGCGAATTTTGTCAAATCTAGGCTTAGAATAGGGTTTAGGATGAAAAATTAGGACTTTTGGAGTGTTTTAGGTTTCCAGCACGATGGCCGAAAATCGCTCGGCAGTGGCGGATGGTGGCCAGAATTGAACCATACGGTGGTCAGAGAAGGAGAGTGATCGGAAAAGACAATTGGGGACGACAACCGGTGGCCGGCGAAAAGATCAGAGTAGTTGGTAGACGACGACAGAAGATCAAAGTCATGAAGAATGAAGAACATTCGATGAACTTTTAGGGTTTTGGTGTTTGATCGAAAAGAAACATGGAAAAAGAGAGTTAGAGTGTTTGCGATGAATCAAAACGAGAAAGTATGAAGAACGGACATGAGTTTCGAAGGAAAAAATAGGTTTCGATATTCACAAACACAAAAAATAGGAATTTAATTGTTCGTTCTGATTAAAGATGAAAAAAAGGAAGAACTGAGATGAATTTGGTGGTGAATGTGGGGTTTTGATCGAGATGAGACAAGGATTTATGGGTTTTAAGTGTTAGATCGAGAGGATTTAGAGAGAGGGGATGAGGAGAGAGAGGTGTTTTTGGCCAAATGGCCGAGTTGGCCCAGCTAAGCCCTTTTATGCGTGAGTTAACACGACACCATTTTGGTGCCAGGTTGAGAGTAGGATCCGCACGCTTTTGTATGAGTTCGAATATGGGTTCGCACTCTGACCTAACCTCCCTGATCTTGGTTTGTTGAGTTTGGGCTTGAGCTGGACATGTTTAGGTTGGGTTCAATTTGTAGCAAAATTTAACTTGGGCTCCCAGATTTACATTTTAATGCAATTCAGTCCCTTTTAATTGCATAATTGCTTATTTTAATTGTCTTTAAATTATATGTGTGCATATTTGTAATCACCTATTTTGTCCGGGGGGTTAAACCCGTATATTATGCTATTATTACTATATTATTAATGTGCTTTAATTATATGGTAATTAATATTAAAAACTAAAAAAAGGAAAAAAAGTAATAAAAAACAAAAACAATATATATATATATTATTTATTAGGGTTATTGATTACTATATTATTAATCTTCTATTACTCATTATATTATTTACCCCTTATCTATCATATTATACATACATTATCTTTTCCTTATCAAATTATTATCATACCATATATTAATATTACCATTAGTATTATATAGTTATTTATATTATTAAATAAATATAGACTACATATATAAATAAAGCCCATAGTTTATATTAAGGTCCATTGCCCAAAAATATTATACATATATTACATGGCCCACTCGGCCTAAATAATTAAAATAAGCCCCAAGCCCAAATATGCAAATGAAACCCTAATCTAATCTGCCCCTTCTTTGATGCAGCCGCCAAGCCATAACCGTTGGATTTGGAGGGGAGATCCAATGGCCTAGATGGCATCTGACGCGAGAAGCCCTAATCCCCGTCTGCATTAGCCCTAGCGCCACACAGTCTCAACCCTTGGATCCAGACCAACATCAATGAACCAGATCGAGGCATAGGAATTCTCTAGAAGCTCCACGCGCCCACGCGCGTCCATCGGACTCCCACACGCGCGCGTGTCCATCACGCCCGAACCCTTCCAGCTTCCCCACGTCGTCCGTTCGAAGCCTCTGGTCCCCCTCTCCTCACGGGTCACATGCAACGCCAAAAAACAAACGTCAGACGTGCAAATAACCAGAAATCAGAGACAAAAATTGCAACAAAGTTTCAGAATTTCAGAGGCAATCGAAAAACCGAAATCGTACAAATCAACCAGCAGATTTTCCAGCAATTACATGTAATTTAGAAAAGGAAAATATGTAATATTAGGGCTATATAAACCCGAGCAGAATGCAATGTAAGGGGGGATCCCATTCGGAAATTATAGAGAGCATTAGAGGGTTTTTTTAGAGAGAATTCGAGAGTTTTCAGAGAGAGCATTAAAGGATATTCAGAGAGCAAAAATTATGTAATCGGAAAATTTCAGTGAAATACAAGCGAGTTTCAGAGGTATCAACAATCTTTCTTTCTTCAGTTTCATTTCGCATCGTGTAAAAAAAATCAAAGTAAAGGTATCTGTTTTTACCTTCGCGGTGTTCTGCTTTCCCCAATCGTCTTTCTTCACCGGTGACAAGCCTTGTGGTCTCTTCTGAGACCACGCATGGTGAATCGGCGGTGAGGGCTTTGAGCTTTTTTAAAACTGTTTTTGGGGATTTCGAACTAGGAAAAGTATAAAGAAAAGGTTTTTTTGGTTTCGATTTTCAAAGGATTAAAATGAGAGGTTTTGGTTTCGGTTTTAAAAAGAAATGTGAAGGTTTTTTAGGGTTCTGGCACCGACAACGGCGACCGGAACCCTTGCGGCGCCGGAGAGGAAACAAGGGGGAGTTTCTCGGTTTTTTGGGTTGAAAAATGATAAAAAAAAAGGGCTAAAATGTTTTCAGAGTTGGTTTTATAGCGTTTTTTCGTTTTAATTTTGGGTTACATGCGTTTTAAGGACCTTCGCGTCCTTTTAATTATGTGAGAGGGGGCTTCCGTCTTTTTAAATCCCAGACGCAGTCCCTCTGTGTTTTCGGTCGTTTTCAATTTAGTCCTAATTTCTGTCCCGATTGACTTTCGGATGGATTAATTCCATTTTTGGTCCCCATGGTTTTTCGAGTCTTTTCAATCCAGTCCCGTTTTGCTTTTTCAATTAATCTTTTTATGGTATTATTACATTTGCAGTCCCTGCCCGTTTGCATTTTGATCATTTTCTTTGCATTTTGTTTTAGTTATATTGTATGATGCATTTGCCTTTTTATGTTGATATCGAGTATATTAATTTGCATTTTGCTTATAATTTTAATGTACAATGCATGATTTAGTTGCTTTTATGTCATTCGAATATGTTTTTCATGACATACATTCTAAAATGCCATTTCATGTTATTTTTAATGTCTTGATTTGCATGACAATTAATTCTAATTATAAAACGAAGATACTTATTAATTCGCGTATTCGGGTCGACTAGCCTAACTTATTGGATGTCCCGCAAATATTCGGATTAATTCGAATCGTCTAAAGGTAAATCCGTAATTAAAACGGACAAGACCATGACATCATTCTTTAATTGCTTGCATCATGCATAAAGGTGACGTACGGAATCCGAACCCTAAACTAACACGGCAGTCAGTCTTATATGATGTCGGTTTAGTCTTTGTTCCGGTGTACCGTCATCCTTTCTAATTAAACGACGAATTAATTCGAAACCACTAATTTGAAGAAGCTCGTATTATTAAAGTCCGGTTTTCAATTAAGAACCCCTAATTAAAGTCTTTTTAATTTTTGAATAATTTCCATCAATTAAAAGCAACAATTGTTTTGGTATCGATTTCCGGGCGTGATGGGGGTGCTAACCCTTCCCCACACGTAACCAACTCTCGAACCCTTTCAAAAGAATCTCTGGTTTAGTTTTTACGGTGTCTGGCCTACCTTAATGGTCGGTGGCGACTCCAAACCGAAAAAAAAGATTTTTTTAAAAGGTTTTTTCTTCCAAACCCGAATCATTTTTAAAATCCCCCTTTTTAAATTAAATGTTTCTTTCAAAAAAAGCGGGGACTCGAAAAAACCTTGTTACAGTCTGGCGACTCGCTGGGGACGATTTTGTTTTATAAAACAAAATGAGAGTTAGGCCAAAGAAATAATTGTTGCTTTTAATGATGGAAATTTTTGAAATTTAATTTGACTTTAGCGAGGTGGTTCTTCCTTGAAAATAGAACTTTAATTACACGAGCTTTGATAATTGGTGGCCTTGAAAAGGAAACACTGACATGTGTTGCATCACGCATTAAGCTCTATACCCGAGCTTCGTCCCTTAAGTGGGAGTGAAACACCCATACCCACGTGAGTCTCTCTCCACGAGTCGGTAATTCACTTCCGTAATCCACGCCTTTGACATGTGAGCAGCCCTCCACGTCACTAGGTTGTGCTTTCCCCCGAATCGAAACCAATTCGCAAGCTTGTAATGGGCCAGAATTGGGGCTCTTGTTGCCTTAGTAGGTGATAAGATAGATTCGGGTACCCTTGTTAGAACCGAACCACATGAGTGAGAATTTAAGAAACCTACCCCGGTTAAAGCCATGCGGTTAACCATAGAGTTAGAATTCATTCTATTAGGTCTTGCATCGTTAATTTACATTGATGTGTTTCCTTTAGTTTGTTTTATTCAGTTTTTCATTATTGGTGTTACTAACCCAGTTGTCTTCTTGTCTTGTTTTGCTTATTTTTGCATACTCATCGCATTCTCATACGAGGTGTTGATTCGAGAATAGTCTAAAGTTGAAAACTTTCACAATGGGAGAAATAGTCCATAGCAACGGAGTTTCCGGAACCCTAGTTTAAAAGGAAGGGACGAGAAAATTTATTGAAAATCGTACCCTCTATATTTATCTTCTTGCCTCGTTGTAACAAGACTTGATCTCCGTTATGGAAAGTTGTTTAATGAGGATGTACGTCGAATCAGCACTTCCTTGCATTCGATTGTGTTTTCTATTTATTGCCTTTAATCATATGTTTCTGTTTTGCATACGACATTTCATGCATTACATCATTAAGTTACGGAATTAATTGTTCGGGATCGTCACAACATTCGTGACTACCGAAGATTCCGCACCCACACTTTACTCGCCATTAGAGGAGGCGAATGGAGGATAGTTTTGCTAAGTTATAAGCCAACTTCGAGAAGGGTCCGAATGGGGCATGTTATGGCCATGAATCCTTTTGTGAGTACCATTAGACTACGGGGCACGAGATTCAGAGTTGTCCAGAATTTAAGCAGTTGGTCCAGGAATTGATGGACAATAAGGAGGTTGAATTCCTCGAAGAAGCTTAAAGGGTGGAATGGATGGTCAGCTTAGCAGTATTTAAGAGTTTTAATGCATCCGAGTTTGCTTGTTTTCTTTCCATTGCATTTTAATCTTTTCTTTGAAGTGATGTGTGGAATCAACTTTGCTACCCTTTTGCCCGAAGGTAGCAAAGATTTTTTGTAAGGGCCTCAGGCTGCATGTTTTTAAATTTCAATGAATGGATGCATTATGTTTCAATTGCCTTTTCATTTTGTGTGTATATATTTGTCTATTGAGTCCCCGTATATCAATTGCACAAGGGACATTGACCTTGACCCCAAAGGTTGATTTCGAGCCACTCGTGTCTAGTGGAAATTGAAAGTTGTGAAGATGATGAACATGTGGTTTACACTATGAGTTAATTTGGTCATCTAAATAAGTACACATAGAATTAGGGCCTTCTGGAGAATAACCAGAAATCTTCCGTGCTAAAAGAAGAAAAAGAAAAAAAGAGAAAAAGAAAAATGAAAAAAAGAGAGAGAGAGAGAAAAAGAAAAAGGAAAAGAGAAGAAGAAAAAGAGAACAAAAAAAGAAAAAATGAAAAAAGAAAGAAAAGAAGAAGATTCGAGAATACTAAGCCTAACAAAAGCACTCCAATGTTTGAAGCCTGGTAATAGGCATTTTCGGATACGAGTGTGGAATTTTTGGGGCACTCCGCTGTAGCAAAAGACCAATAAGGTTGCTATGCACCATTCACTTTAGCTACATGAGTGATGGTAATATTTTCAAATCATGTCAATGCTTTTGTTGTTTGGTCCATCATTTATTTCGACCCAAAGGAATGTGATGAGTTGACTTCCCCAAAATTATAAAGAAATGATAAAGGCGAAGCCTATGGAAGATGAATCTAATTGATTAAAAAAACTGAAATAACTTGGAGAGTATGTCACATTTTCAGACATCAGCTCAGCTTTCGAGGTCTCCTAGACACATGATTCTTGAGGCAATCATTGGTGAGCCATAACAGTGTCGTTCGTGCACTTGATATTCAAGGTATTTGATCTATCTTAATATATCCATGATTTGAAAAGAAAGTCTAGTTTTCAAAAGCGCATCTCATGTTGAAATTAGAAGATGCAATCTAAAACTTTTGTGAACACAAATTAATTTCCCATTGCTTCGGGGATAAAGTTTAGAATGCAATGCCATGAATACAAATGACAGCTTGTCAGTGGCTATGGTGAGGATTGTAATAAGTTCCTACATGCAATAGTTCAGAGACTTGAAGCAAATTTTTGTCGAAATGTTTCGATTGCTTCATAAGATGAAAAATGGACCTTGGTGAACTTAAGAGAAAAGTTCAGGGGCTTGGGGGCATGTGCTTCCCCTAATGTTGAGAAAAGAGAAAAGGCGTCATGTTAAGACAAAGAGAAGTTGAGCACCCGGTTTGAGTAGGGGGCAATTTTGAGAACGAGCACTACGAGAAGTGTTATGTCAAGACTGACCAGCGAAAGTCAGCAATTATCTTTCGAGAAGAGATCAAAAGATTGATATCTGGCAAGGATGAAAGCCAGAAGAGATTAAGAAGAAGAAGAAAGAGTTAAAGTGTTCGAGCACTTCAGAAAATGAACTCTAGAAGAAGTTCAGAGACTTGGGGGCATGTGCTTCCCCTAATGTTGAAAAGAGAGAAAAGTCGTCGCGTTGAATAAAGACGAAGAGAAGTTGAGCACCCAGTTTGAATAGTGGGCAATGTTTTGAGAGCGAGCACCACAAGAAGTGTTGTATCTAGCATGACCAGTGAAAGTCAGCAGTTATCTTTCGAGAAAAGACCAGAGATTGAGACTTGGCAAAGATGAGAAAGCCCGAAGAAATTGAGAAAAAGAAGAGAAGAAGAAGATGGTCAAGATCAACCAACCCAAAGAGTGAGAGCGTCCGAGCAATTTTGATATCATAATTCATGCATCACTTGTAGTTAGGCATCCCTAGGATTAGGGGCATGCTAACCTACATCATCATATCTTTTTTACCTACTTTCGACATGTATTTTAAAGCTTTCCCTGTAAAAGGAAACCCGCCTATCCGTTTAGGCTCTTGGAGAATAGAACCGCCTATCTATTCAGGCTCTTGGAGAATAGAACCCGCCTATCCATTCAGGCTCTTGGAGAATGGAACCCGCCTATCCGTTCAGGCTCTTGGAGAATAGAACCCGCCTATCCGTTCAGGCTCTTGGAGAATGGAACCCGCCTATCTATTCGGGCTCTTGGAGAATAGAACCGGCCTATCTATTCAGGCTCTTGGATAATAGAACTCGCCTATCTATTCGAGCTTTTGGAGAATGGAACCCGCCTATCTGTTCGGGCTTTTGGAGAATGGAACCCGCCTATCCGTTTGGGCTTTTGGAGAATGGAACCCGCCTATCTATTCAGGCTTTTGGTGAATGGAACCCGCCTATCTATTCGGGCTTTTGGAGAATGGAACCCGCCTATCCGTTCGGGCTTTTGGAGAATGGAACCCGCCTATCCGTTCGGGCTAATGGAGAATGGAACCCGCCTATCTATTTAGGCTTTTGGAGAATGGAACCCGCCTATCCGTTCGGGCTTTTGGTGAATGGAACCCGCCTATCCGTTCGGGCTTTCTGTGAATGGAACCCGCCTATCTATTCGGGCTTTTGGAGAATGGAATCCGCCTATCTGTTCGAGCTTTTGGGAGAATGGAATCCGCCTATCTATTCGGGCTTTTGGAGAATGGAATCCGCCTATCTATTCGGGCTTTTGGAGAATGGAATCCGCCTATCTATTCAGGCTTTTGGATAATGGAATCCGCCTATCTATCTGGGCTTTTTGGAGAATGGAACCCGCCTATCCGTTCAGGCTTTTTGGAGAATGAAATCCGTCTATCCGTTCGGGCACTTGGAGAATGGAGCTTCTGCTAATTATCTATTTGTTCAGACCTCGAAGGGTTGAAGAGTGTTGAAATGAGAAGAACAGCTTCAAGCCTTCGCGACCGTTGTTTGTTCCCGTACCAACTTCTGAGCCGCCGATAGTTCAAGTGCATGGTGACTCGGGATCCAAACAGGGAAGTCGGACAAAATTGGTGCTTATGACCTTTGCTTTATCCTTGTTCCACAAGTATAAGCAAATGGGGCAACTGTAATCACCTATTTTGTCCGGGGGGTTAAACCCGTATATTATGCTATTATTACTATATTATTAATGGGCTTTAATTATATGGTAATTAATATTAAAAACTAAAAAAAGGAAGAAAAAAAAGTAAAAACAAAACAAAAAACAGTATATATATATTATTTATTAGGGTTATTGATTACTATATAATTAATCTTCTATTACTCATTATATTATTTACCCCTTATCTATCATATTATTCATATATTATCTTTTCCATATCAAATTATTATCATACCATATATTAATATTACCATTAGTATTATATAGTTATTTATATTATTATTATTATTATTATTATTATCAATTGCTTTGGATCGAATCTAAAGATACAATATTAAATAAATAAAGACTACATATATAAATAAAGCCCATAGTTTATATTAAATTCCATTGCCCAAAAATATTATACATATATTACATGGCCCACTCGGTCCAAATAATTAAAATAAGCCCCAAGCCCTAATCTGCAAATGAAACCCTAATCTAATCTGCCCCTTCTTTTAGGGATGGGCACGGGTCGGGTCAGGTCGGGTTTTTGGCCCACCCAAACCCAACCCGAAACTAAGTATCTTAAAACCGAACCCAACACGACCCGATCTATTTTTTTAAATAACCCGACCCGACCCGACCCAAAAATAAATATTCTAAACCCGACCCGACCCGACCTGAACTATAGAAAAAAATTAATTTTAGGGACCTAATTGTAAAAAAATAATTTTAAGAGGCATAATTATAAAAAAAAAATTTAAGGAATAAAATGTAAATAAAAAATTAATTTTAAGGACCTAGTTATAAAAGAAATATATAAAGAGGGTTTATTATTACAAATATCCCTAAAAAATTTAGGGGAAAATTACACTTTTAGTCCCGGGTCGGGTCGGATTTTTTCACCCTAAAACCTGAACCCGACCCGACCCGACCTCACCCTACATAAAAACACGACCCGGCCCGAACCCGATTTTTTCATAAAAATATCCGACCCGATCGAGTCGGGTCGGAACCCGTCGGGTCCGGGTGAAATGCCCATCCCTACCTTCTTTGATGCAGCCGCCAAGCCATAACCGTTGGATCTGGAGGGGAGATCCAACGGCCCAGATGACATCTGACGCGAGAAGCCCTAATCCCCATCTGCATTAGCCCTAGCGCCGCACAGTCTCAACCCTTGGATCCAGATCAGCATCAACGAACCAGATCGAAGCATAGGAATTCTCTAGAAGCTCCACGCGCCCACGCGCGTCCATCGGGCTCCCACACGCGCGCGTGTCCATCACGCCCGAGCCCCTCTAGCTTCCCCACGTCTTCCGTTCGAAGTCTCTGGTCCCCCTCTCCTCACGGGTCACATGCAACGCCAAAAAACAAACGTCAGACGCGCAAATAACCAGAAATCAGAGACAAAAATCGCAACAAAGTTTCAGAATTTCAGAGGCAATCAACAAAACGAAATCGTACAAATCAACCAACAGATTTTCCAGCAATTACATGTAATTTAGAAAAGGAAAAATATGTAATATTAGGGCTATATAAACCCGAGCAGAATGCAATTTAAGGGGGATCCCATTCGGAAATTACAGAGAGCATTAGAGGGTTTTTTAGAGAGAATTCGAGAGTTTTCAGAGAGAGCATTAGAGGATATTCAAAGAGCAAAAATTGTGTAATCGGAAAATTTCAGTGAAATACAAGCGAGTTTCAGAGGTATCAACAGTCTTTCTTTCTTCAGTTTCATTTCGCATCGTGTAAAAAAATCAAAGTAAAGGTATATGTTTTTACCTTCGCGGTGTTCTGCTTTCCCCAATCATCTTTTTTTGCCGGTGACAAGCCTCGTGGTCTCTTCTAAGACCACGCATGGTAAATCGACGGTGAGGGCTTTGAGCTTTTTTAAAACTCTTTTTGGGGATTTTGATTTAGGAAAAGTATAAAAAAAGGTTTTTCTGGTTTCGATTTTCAAAGGATAAAAAGGAGAGGTTTTGGTTTTGGTTTTGAAAAGAAAGGAGAAGGTTTTTTAGGGTTCCAGCGCCGGCAACGGCGACCGGAACCCTTGCGGCGCTGGAGAGGAAACAAGGGGGGACTCTCTCGGTTTTTAGGGTTGAAAATGATAAAAAAAAAGGGCTAAAATGTTTTCAGAGTTGGTTTTATAGCGTTTTTTCGTTTTAATTTTGGGTTAAATGCGTTTTAAGGGCCTCCGCATCCTTTTAATTATGCGAGAGGGGGCTTCCGTCTTTTTAACTCCCAGACGCAGTCCCTCTGTGTTTTCGGTCGTTTTCAATTTAGTCCTAATTTCCGTCCCGATTGACTTTCGGATGGATTAATTCCATTTTATGTCCCCATGGTTTTTCGAGTCTTTTCAATCGAGTCCCATTTTGCTTTTTCAATTAATCTTTTTATGGTATTATTACATTTGCAGTCCCTGCCAGTTTGCATTTTGATCATTTGCTTTGCATTTTGTTTTAGTTATATTGTATGATGCATTTGCCTTTATATGTTGATATCGAGTATATTAATTTGCATTTTGGTTATAGTTTTAATGTACAATGCATGATTTAGTTGCTTTTATGTCATTCAAATATGTTTTTCATGACATACATTCTAAAATGCCATTTCATGTGATTTTTAATGTCTTGATTTGCATGACAATTAATTCTAATTATAAAACGGAGATACTTATTAATTCGCGTATTCGGGTCGACTAGCCTAGCTTATTGGATGTCCCGTGAATATTTGGATTAATTCGAATCGTCTAAAGGTAAATCCGTAATTAAAACGGACAAGACCATGACATCATTCTTTAATTGCTTGCATCATGCATAAAGGTGACGTACGGAATCCGAACCCTAACCTAACACGGCAGTCAGCCTTATATGATGTCGGTTTAGTCTTTGGTCCGGTGTACCGTCATCCTTTCTAATTAAACCACGAATTAATTCGAAACCACTAATTTGAAGAAGCTCGTATTATTAAAGTCCGGTTTTCAATTAAGAACCCCTAATTAAAGTCTTTTTAAATTTCGAATAATTTCCATCAATTAAAAGCAACAATTGTTTTGGTACCGATTTCCGAGCGTGATGGGGGTGCTAACCCTTCCCCACACGTAACCAACTCCCAAACCCTTTCAAAAGAATCTCTGGTTTAGTTTTTACGGTGTTTGGCCTACCTTAATGGCCGGTGGCGACTCCAAACCGAAAAAAAGATTTTTTAAAAGGTTTTTTTCCTCCAAACCCGAATCATTTTTAAAATCCCCCTTTTTTTAAATTAAATGTTTCTTTCAAAAAAAGTGGGGACTCGAAAAAACCTTGTTACAATATTTTTAAAGGGCATGTAGTATATTTGTTTAGGAGATCAATTCACATAGTTTTAGATAATTGGAGCCCTGATATCTTAGGTGCTTTAATTAATTTGAAAAATTAAAATAGGAAGATAATTGTAGAAAATAAATGAATATTAAATGGAAACTTCAATGTTCTAAGTTGATTAGTGTCTCATTGTAATGAGATGTTAATCAAGGGAACATTTTAGTTAAATATTTAGTATTTCATTTAAGCTTAGAATATTGTAATCACACATAGTTAGTCCAATTAAAATAAATTAGGATTAGGTTTAAATAGTTAGAGTCATTAAATGATTAGGAATATTATTAACTTAGGGCCTAGTATGGATAGTGCCCAATTGTTTGGGTGTTATCACATAAACCCTAAACTTGATAATATCCATTGTTTTCTTAATTAATTCAATCAATCGGAGCCCTAATTAGGTTTGAACTTAAAATTAAAAAGAAAATAAATGGACATGCATTAAAACCTTTTGTGTTGAGATACATTTTGAACATAAATTGAAGTATCCTAAAGTAATTCGATGTTTCAAAACTTATATTTGCCTTAAATGTATTTTTTTGCAAAAGGATATCTCCATTCAAAATGAAATTCAGTACACAATTAAGGATTTAATTAAATTCAAATTATTGTTCAAAATGCCACGTGAAATTAATAAGGTACTGATAACAGGCGTTTGTGGGGTGCTAATCCTTCTCCACACGTAACTGACTATCGAACCCAAATTTTGATAAAAACAATCTCTGGTTTGTTATTATGGTTTCCGGTCTACCAAAGTAATCGGTGGCGAATTCAAGTTGATTTTCAAGAATAAATAAATGGAAACTCGATTTAAAATGAAAAAAAATCCTAAATTTCATAATTAAATAAATTAAAAAGGATGGAAAACCCTACTTTTTAAAAAAGAATCAATCGTCAGGCTATTTTTACACACTCGATTTCAAAAATGCCCGCGACAATTATGAAGGATCGGAAAATTGAAAAGAAATGTAAACATGAGAAAGTAATGTCCTCATTCCTAGAAACTTCAAGTTAATAACAAAGGAGACTGGCCACTTTTAAACCCAAATACAAAGATTCCGGTGTCAATGAAATTTCATGACGAGTAAATGGATTTTTAGAAAGTGAGATACAAGAAAGAGCGTACCTGCAGTGCTGCTACCGACAGCGAGGGATGAGCCGACGAGGACGTCTAACCGATGAGGCTGCGAGAGCAAGAGACACGATCGAAGGGGGAATTATAGTTTGATTTGGGGATCGGGGTGATTGGCATAAGAATGTGTGTGTTTTAGTACTGCAGGCTTGCAGCGTTTGTGACTAAACGCTGCTAAAGAAACACTTATTACGAAATTTTTAACATAAACACCACTAAAAGTATGAGTTAACCACTGTACATGAAGTCTATTTGCGGCGTTTTACTGTAAAACGCCACCATTTATCATTTTTAGCGGCGGTTGTTTTACAAACGCCGCAGGGTTGTCCTTTTGTGGCGTTTGTTCAGTAAACGCTACAATATGTATAAATTTAGTGGCGTTTGCTAAAAAAACGCCACTAAAGTACCGCTATATATCAACTTTTTTGTAGTGGATAGGCATTTAGCTCCTTCCGAGGCATAATGTATTTGAGGCTTTTGGATTTGTAAATAGATGAAATATTTCACCATATAAGTAATTCCTCTAGAATTTCAGAGCAAACATGACCGCTACAAGCTTAGGGTCACAAGTCGAATAATTCATTGTGTGTGGTTTAAGCTACTGAGAAGAGTAATCACAACCTTTCCTTTTTGCATCAACACTCAAACTAAGAAATTTCAGAGCAAACATGACCGCTACAAGCTTAGGGTCACAAGTCGAATAATTCATTGTGTGTGGTTTAAGCTACTGAGAAGAGTAATCACAACCTTTCCTTTTTGCATCAACACTCAAACTAAGAAATTGTGTGATGCATCTGTAACACCCCTACCCGGTTCGGAGATGTCATCGAAATTCAAAACAGAGAATCAGAAAATTAAAATCATATTCAAGCACTTACAAATCATGCAATTATATTTAACATCAAAGAAAATCATCGTTCATTGAAAATCATAATTTAATTAATTCTGATTTTAGTCATTAGGGGTTGAATTGTAAAGTATTCAAGTTTTGGGGACTAAAATGTAATTATTAGAAATTAATGTCATTTTCATAATTTAATGTCACATAAATGAAATTCACATTAAGAATAATTAGGGACTAAATTGTAAAGGAACAAAATTTGGAACAATTTATAGCTACCTTAACTACCTTTGATACAGGTACGTAAACTTTTAACCAAATTTTAGTAACCGGTTTTTGTATCAGTACAGGTTCTCGTTCCTGTACCTGTACCGATGCCAAAACACTGCACCGATGCCAAAACACCGCACCGGTACGCTAAATTTAATTATGCCAATTTCATATTACTCGTACTGGTACCCATAAGTACCGTATTGGTACTCCCTGGTGATTTTTCTGCAATTCTAATCCTGAATCTGCTTTAAACCATTTTAAAGAATTCCTAAATCACTCAAAACATAATTCGTAGAGTATCATAACCATCAATACTATATAATCATAAATTTCACACCAAGTTTTCACATTTAAATCTAATAAAAAATAAGAGTTTAAAGTTCAAGACTAATCATGTAAGATCATACATGTTCCTTTCATGCTTAGGTAGTTTATTTCAAAATTTCTAGGATTCAACTTATACCATATCATATACACCGAGCATGGCATATACTTATCATGCATATCATAACTCTTCTAACTTATACATGGATTCATAACTAACATGAGTACATCATGCCTAGTCAACATATTATACAAGTCATACATGACATAAACATAACAAACATGAATTACATATATACATACACATTACTTATAACTTATTTCATGCTTCAAGACATAAGCTTTGTAACACCCCGAAAACTGGTCTAGTCAAAATTAGGTTCCGACGACCTAAAATCCTACACCGAAGAGCTTAAGTATTGCAATTACATTAAGTGTTATGATCTCTTTTATTGATAAGGGACCTTAGTGAGTCCAAACTTTTGATTTGAAACCCTTTAAATGCTTAAAATAATGTTTTCGAGCTAGGTGTTTCGATACAGTCAGACTTGTACCGAAACGGCCTAGGTAAGGCGTTTCAAAACGATTACAGGGAGTTTCGATACAGTTCCAATGATATTAACTAACTTTTGGATTTTTGCTTAGCCGTTTCGATACAACTTCATGCGTTTCGAAACGGGTCCCCTGATTCAAATCTGTTCAAAGACAAATCGAAAGGAAATAGAGTGGTGATGACTCACCTGCTTATTGTTGTCCCTTCTCACGTGAAAATAGTTGAAGAGATGACTTATAGTCATCTTTATTGAAAAGATGCATATAATATAGATAATATATATATATATATATATATATATATATATATATATATATTATAGCTTTCCCTTAGATGAGGGAAACCTTTTTATTGGCCATGAGGGGGGTGAGAAATTATTAAGTTTGGAAAATAAATAAAAGAAAGCTTTCATCTTTGTTTAGATTCACCGAGACCCATTTCCATCTCTAGCTTTCAATGAATAAGCACACCTCTCCATTGTATTCAACCTTGAGCTCCTAAGTATACACCTCTCAATTTGAGATCCTTAAGCTTTCCTTGATTTAAGAACATCAATTCATAGCTATCAATCGGGTAAGTAGAAGCCCTAAGTTAATCATCGATTCTCTTAATTATTGAATGTCCAATTTCAAGCTTTAAGATAAGCTTTGCCTAATAGTTAATGGCTATTCAAGTATCGATATTGTCAAATTGATTCTAATAATTACCTATTGTTTACCTTGCTCAAGAAGTGGAGAAAGATCATCCACCATCATCGTCGAAAGCTAGGGATAAGAGCGTTGTCATCCGAAAGCCTTAGAAGCTTCGGATTATCGAGGTGAGTGTAGTCGGAGTCTCGAGAGTTGGCTAGGTGCCATCTCGAATCATTGTTTATTGATTTGCTAATCATTGTATTGAAGGTCATTGCATAGAACCATATTGAAAGTCTTATTGGTAAGCATGAGTAAGTATTGCATATCGAGCATTAGAAATTGATTATTGCATATTGCTAGTGAAACTTTGACATATGTCTATTGCTATTGAATTACCATTATTGATATATTGATATAGAAATATTACCATTGAAATATTGTAATTGAACTATTGATTATTGAACCTTGGATTCGAGAGTATTGTATGCAATTAGCATGCCATGGAATTTATGAACTCATTGGTACGGAGTTTTTGTGGTGCAGTGGAGGGATGTGATGTATGTTGGTCAAAATGGTGTAGTGGAGGATAATGAGGCCATGTTTTTTAATTGTGGTATAGTCTATTGCATCGAAGGACCTCCAATTTAGCAGATTTATAGGATAGTCCCTAAAACTTGTAATAGTTAAGTATTGGTCCTAATTGGTTAATTACTACTTTCTAATGAGTGAATTGGACTAAGATGTATATCCGGTAATGTTTTGTTTGTATATTATTGTTCAAATGTTAATTATAAAATGAGATTTTATTGCACCGATCGGTGCACTGTTCATCGGTAGCACCTTCCGATCCAGTTCTTGACCAGGCCGGGAAGGGGGTGTTACAAGCTTATCATATTATGCTCAAAATCTTAACTTTACTAACCACATAGTAGTTCAAGCATAACCGACACCATTCAAGTTAGATTTCTTAAACATTATAAACATAGCTTACTAGGCAACCACGCATACACTTTAATCATAACACTTTCTTACGAATCATGCCAAATACTTCCTTGCTTATACATAATCCTTATCTAGTTTTATTCAAAGCATAACATTATAGCAACGCAAGATTAAAACATGCTCTAATTATATGCCACCTTCTAGGAGTTTAGTAAGAGAAAATACATTACACCGAATATTGAGAGGTGACTTGCAACTTATTTGACACGACCGGTAACTACGAAGACCTTATACCTAAAATATATAAAAATGCACAATAAAGCTTATATAGCTTAGTGAGGTAGTCATCTTAAAATGAGATTACAAAGTAATAAATATACAAGCATATATGTAAGTATATCATCAAGACTAAGGTGACATACTTTCAAATTACCATGGACCAAGACAAAATATATAATCATATCCATAAAATTCTTAGTCATTTAACTTAATACATCCATTAGCTTTCCTTGGATCAAAATTAACGAAAGGGTACCCAAGTCTGACCAACAGTCTCCACGTAACTGAGAATAGTCAATTCCTCCAATTATTTCCAATGACCAACAATCACATCCCTCATGTTGTTTCCACATAAAGATTGTAATCTAAACTCATACATGAACTCAAATGAATTCTATGACATGCTAATTGTACTCAAAGTTAACTTATATCCAAAGTTATTATTTGATTCATATATTGATTTATAAATGAGCTTATAGCTTCAAGTACCATAACATAATTTCATAGTGAGCTTAAAGCTCCAAAGCTTATCGTAACTTTATATTTTATAACGCATCATAGCATTATAATTTGTAGCTTATCATATAATTACTTTTCATAGTTTATCGTATCATGTCATATCAAAGCATAAGCAATGCATTTACAAAACAAAAGACAAAAGAATAAGCTGACCAAGCTTACCATACATCTATTTGCCACCAAAGTTGCTCTAAATGAGCTTGACTAACATGTCATCAAATTATAACATAGAAGAGAGAGCATCGAGCCAATTCCGAAACTCATACTACACTCACCAAAACCTACGAAGCTAAGATCAATCTCAATTTGTTATTCCGGTTTGACTTCCTCAACTCTTTTCTTTTCGAATTTGTACAATTCCTCAATTCTATCTTGATCTAAAATGAATTTAACATACAAATTCATCAATTCAAATATCATAGAACGTGGAATTCTTGACTTGTAAAACATGACAAATCCTAATCTTCCATGGATTAGGCTTAGGGCACGTTTGGTTCACGGAATGAAAGATTACCTCTGGGAATAAGATTCTTGGAATCTAACATTACCTGGCATATTACTGGAATGTTACATTACCTTGTTTGGTTTATTTGGTAGGAATGTAAGATTATTGTGTTTGGTTGGAGGTAAATAAGATTATCTAGAAGTGAAATTTACTAAATTGACCGTATGTTATATTTTTCTTTTTAACATATTAAACTTTTAATATTAAATTAAAAACATATGCACAAAAAGTTGTAGAATTATTTTTGTTACACTATTTAAAATTTATAAAAATTATATATTTATCATATTATTAATATACTTATTATATTAATTAACTTTAATAAAAATATAATTTATATTTACATACTCTCGTTACCTTCTATTAAAATATTTTTGTGATTTTTTTAAATGTTAAACTTTTAATATGCTCAATTTTTTAAGTTTTTATTACTTGTGACAGATTGTAAAGTAAATTAAAGTAAATAAGTTGTATAATACTGATAAGAAATTATATTATAAGTATTTACTAAAATATTTTATAAGATGATAAATATCTTATAAATAAAAGAATATTGTCTGAAAATATTACCTCTTAACTTATTAATTTACATTACACATATTTAATCATCTAATTAAATTAAATAAAGGATTCATGTGAACAAAATTCATTAACTTGAGGGTAATATGGTCCAAATGGTGGGAATTGACAAATACCTAAGAAAACCAAGGGAATCACATTCCCACCATTTAATGAAAAAATGCTACTGTTGGGAATACAATATTACCCTTTGAAAGGAATGTTCTCCAACCAAACGTGGGTATGTGATTCCGGAAAAGATCATTCCCCCAAGTAATTATAGGGGTTCCCATAGTATAAAAATTATAGAGAAATTATCATTAAACTAAGAATTCATCTTAAATTACATATGGATAATCAATTGACCAAAAACCTAAACTATAAAAATTCACCCATGAACATTTAGCCTCAATACTTAATAAAAAGGGTACCAATGGATAGTTAAGGATATGAACCTACCAAAGATATAATTAAATTGAATAAATAGTAACTAAGTTTTAAGAAATTTAAGCTCCCATATTAATGCTCTTTAAGCTTCTTCAATTGGAATTTCGGTTGGGAAAGACAACACTAAGGAAGAGATTTTTTTTGTTTTCTCTTTCTTCTTTTTTTTCACTTCGTGGGGTTTACCCCTAACATGTCATTATTTTTTTTTATCACAAATAATCAAGTGAAGCCACATGGATTGTGATTCATAAAATAAATGGTTTAATCACTTACTAGGCCATTCTACTTCCCACCATTTGGATAATGATCCTTCCATTTTATATCTTTCCAATTTAATCACTAAATAAATTTTAGTCTATTTACACACTTAAATTTCCGATCACCAGTCTAAGAAAATTTACCAATTTACCGCTTCGGAATTGGTCTCAACCTGTGCGCCAACACCTTAAAGAGAACTTTACAAGAAGTATTAAATATATATTATCTTTAAATAAATTGATAGGTCTGAATAAAACCATAAAATTAACATTTAGTACTTTCGGAATGATAACAAGAAAAATCTGGAACACCACCGGATTACAAGAAGTATTTCCATTTTTTTTCTTGAATTTCATCCCCAAAAAATAGCGCGTAATAGGATACATTGTCAACCTTTAGGCTTACCACAAAAATAAAAATAAGGGCCTAAACTCTCCCGTTTTTATCTTTTTAGGTGCTTAAATTATATTTTTATTTATTTTAGGTGTCTAAACAATCATAATTTTTAAGCGTCTAAACTTTTTTTTTCCATTTTTTTGTGCCCAAACTATCATTTTTTTTTGTTAAAATAGGTGTCTCACTTTAGCCTTAAAAGGGAAAAAATGATAATTTTGGCCCTTAAAAAGGACAAAAAAATTTAGGCACCTAAAAAGAAAAGAAAACATGATAGTTTAGACACTTATTTTGACAGTAAACCACCTATAAATAAGAATCGGAGTTGGCTTAGTGGTTAGCGCACTGCTCTTACGGATAAAAATCATCTGCCCCTTTTCGGTGCCATTTTGTATGCCAAACATTAAAAAATTAAATTCTAAGTCCTAACTCTAAATTCTAAATCTTAAACCCAACACAATATCCTAAAAAATACATCCTACCCTAAATTCTCTAAACTCTAACTATAAACCATAACCTCAAACCCTAAATTTAATTTTTAATGTGATGCATAAATAGGGGTACTGAAAAGGGCAGATGATTTCTATTGCTGCTCTGACACCTCAAAGATATTTGATGGGATGATTAAAATTATTTAATTAAACTAAAAATTAAGAATAAAATGATAGAGTGGGTAAGCAATAAGGATCAAATATGTAAATAGACATAAAAACAAGGATGAATATCTGGTACTTATGGACGTCTTTGCTGGCATTGATGGTTTGTAAATAGCGAGCCTCAGAAATGGAGGAAGCTTGATGCTGCAACGGGATCTGGGCTTTGACTTTGGTGATGTTGCTCCTCAGCGCTTTAAGATTGAGTTCAATCAGATCCTTGGCGAAGTCTTCTGCGTCGAGATCTGCTAGGATGTCGTCAACATTTTTTTTTGAAGGGTTAGGAGAGGTTTATCAAGATCGGTATCGAATTTTTTCAGTTTCTCAAACGCGGTTTTAAATATTTGAGCTCGTTGTAGGCTTTATCAAGCGGATTAGGCTTGTCGTCGGCGGTGGGATTTGAGTCGCCGTCTTTGTCGTCTTGCTGGGAAGTTAATTTGGAAACCTTGGTCTTGTCTTGTCATCCTTTGCACCGGCTAGATCTGTAAGCAATTTGTCTAAGCTTGAAACGATTTCCTAGATGGTTAGGGAGGGTTTATGTTTATCATCCTGTGGCGATGGAGATTGGTGTTTAGGATTCGGTGAAGACATGGCTGGCTCAAGAGTCAAGAGAAAACTGACGAAACTTAACAACGATAAACGTGAGATGGAGCAAATGCCTCATCTCTATTTAAAAGCCATGCATGCATGCATGCAAGCATTTCGTTTCCACTTCTTCAAACCTTCACGTTAAGTAAGAAATATATTCATTGCTTTGTTCCTCACCTCCTTCTGTTTTGAATAGAAATACTCTTCTAACCTTTTCGGTACTCTTTCTATGCCCTTATATTAAAAAATATAGGTTTAGAATTTAGGATTAATATTTAGGGTTAGGGTTTAGGGAATTATTGGTAGAGTATATTATTTAGAGTTTAGGATTTAGAATTTAGAATTTAAGGTTAGAGCTTAGAATTTAATTTTTACTGTTGAGTCATAGAAAGTGACACCGAAAAGGGGCAGAAGATTTTTATTCCGTTTTGAATATAAATACTATGTCCCCTGTTGGTAACTTTCTATGTCTCATGCTAAAAACTAGGTTTAGGGTTTAGGGTAATGTTTAAGGGTAGGGTTTAGAAAATAATGGATATGGTGTATTTTTTAGGGTTTAGAGTTTAAAATTTAGAGTTAGGGCTTAAATTTTAATTTTTTAGTGTTGAGACATAAAAAATACCGAAAATGACCTAGATTTTTCCCTTATGTTTTGGTTTGGACTTTTCTTTTTCCTCTATAAATTTTGGGTTAGAATTGCTTCTATGAAGTCCAAAGTATTTGTTCTTTCTCTTTTACAGTTTTACTTATCAAATCAGAGGGAAAGAATGTTTTAGGGCTTCGTTAAGGATCACAACTTATTTTTTTTATTCTTGTACATCAGCTACAAGCTCTTGTTATTCTTAACTTCTATTTACGAAATGGGTATTTGTTAAATTGTTATAGAAAATATACACAACAAGCTTTAAAAATATGATTTTTTTTTTACAAATGATATGCTTATCAACGTCAAAAGATTGTTAATCTTTTTCCTTTTATTTATGATTTGATAAAACTTGTGATTTTATATATAAAAAATTATCTCTATTATTTATTGGTAATGCAAGGAAATGATATTTCAAATTAAGGTCAAATGGACCCTTTTTGTCACCTAGCACTCTAAAAATATCATTTACGCCCAATCTTGTGTTCTAAGTGTGAAAATACCATTGTATGTATAAAATTACCATTTTACCCCAACGCTTAGAATGTTTTTAGACTCTTAAGACCTTGGGGATGAGTAAAAGTAACCGTGAGTCTAATAATTGTTTTTAGTAATTATTTTTGAAACCCTAGTACTTGAAACCGACTTAAGGGTGAAAGAGGGTGTTTGAAGCCCTAAAATTTTTGAAGAAAAACAATTAAGCTCTTGAATTTTTTCCACCTAATTAAGCCTTCAAACTAATAAATTAAATTAATTATGACCTTTGAACAATTTTGATATTTTTTGAGATGTTACTGCCATGTGACACACTATAGTCCTCTTATGTGATATTTACAGAATTTTTTAGAAAATTATTTTTATAATTTTTATAAGTTCTTTAGAACTTTTAAAGAATTTTTTAAATAAAATTAAAAATTCTAGAAATGTCAAATAGCAATACTATAACACGACACGATGCATTGGCTGATTCAGATAAAATTATTAAATTTAACCATCAATGTTGGTTAACGATGAAAGTAGCCCGATGAAAATGAATTATCACTTTTTGCTAATTATTTAGAATACCCTTGTTTTTTAAGTATATTAAAAATACCTCTTTGCTTTAAAATTGGCTAAGATACCATGTCTTGCAAGAATATTAAAATACCCTTATGAGCTAGATTACCAAGAAACCCTTGGTAATTTCTAAAATACCCTAAGAGATGAAATTACTAAAATACCATTATGATATGGAATTACTAAAATACCTTTATGACATGGAATTACTAAAATATTCTTGTGAGTCAAATTTACGAAACACCATTTAATATTTGGTGAGTATATGACCATAATGTTGGGAAACGCCGGTACACCTCATGGCGTAGCAAAAAATTATCCGGCGAATTTCACCAATGATCCATGTACAAGGGACAAATTCGGGGTGAGTATGGATGAAATATTACCTTAATAAATCTGGTATCTTGATATCCTTAAGGAGTTAGGATAAACCAAATCGAATCTGAGTCGTCACAATAGCACTCTGACTTCTACGTAGTCCACTTGAACGAAACGAACAATATTTTCTCTTCTCTAACTATTAGAGAAGTTTTCCGAAAAAGCATACTATGGCTGCTAGACCTTATGCCTTTATATAGCATTCAAAAGCATACAATATATTTAACCGAATATAATTAAATATATAGAATCTAATTCTACTTTAATTCGAATTCATTAAATATACAATATATTTAACCGAATACAATTAAATATGTAGAATCCGATTCTACTTTAAATAGGTTTTTTTAGGGATATATATATTTTAATAGTTTTTTATAATTACAATAATTATCTAATTATTAAAATATATATAAACAAAATTATCTATAATTACAATAATTATTATAATTTCGTCTTTAATAATTATTATGTTGTATATGTGTACAACAAGTTTGTACACATGCTATATAGTCGATATTTGTTCATTTCAATCATAGGGTGTAACCCTTGTAGGTTCATGTAACGTTAGTAGTAATATCTAGAAAAATTCTAATATTACAAACAATGAGTGACATCGAGCAATACATCATTGCTACCTAGGTTACATGAAGTCGTGGTTTGACTTTACTTTTTTCCATGATTAACTTCTTTTATGTATTACATCTTTTTGTCAATATATCTAGATCGAACACAAGTCATGGATTAGTCACACTTGTATAGTCCATCTAATATTTTTTGATATCTTGAGTAGACTATGATAAGTGAATAACTATGATATCTCATATCAATTTTGTTGAGTGGATCGAATCATCGAAATAAACTAAAAGGGGGGTGAATTGGATTTTTAAAGTTCTTGGTGGTGGAATTTGCAAATCAAAATAGTAGACAAGAAATTTTAGAGTGGTTCAAGTTCCAATTGAACTCTACATCCACTACCTTAGCTTCACTAAGGATTTGCAACAATTCCACTAATTGCTCTTCCCCTTTTCTAGGCTAAGGAGGTAACCCTTACAATTTTCGATCAAATTTTCTACCCAAAATTTGACCCAATCCTCATACAATTGAAACAAAGAAGTTGTTAGCTAAAACAAGTATCTCTCAATACACAATATAGCCCAATTACAAGCACTCAACCCAATTGAAATGATAAGAATGAAAAATACAATTGGGGTTACAAGACAATAATGGGATTTAGGCACAAATGCTTGGATTTTATGTTTAGATGTTTGCTTTTGGATCAATAGTTGTTGCTGAAGCTTTTAGAGGTCCCTTTTATACCTTCTCATTGAATTCTAGCCGTTGTGGTTGATGCATTCATCAATAGAGCCGTTGGGGGTGTTATCTTCCCTCCATAAATGCAGTCTGCAACCAACCGTTTCGAAACGCCCGACCCTGTTTTGAAACAGACCAAAATAGATAGAGTCGTTGGGGTGCATTAAAGAGCCCGTATCGAAACAGTTAGAAATGTTTTGATACGCTAAGAGCCGTTTCGAAACCCGTTTCAAAACAATTTTGCCATTGTCAAGGACCGTATCGAAACGGGATGAGATCGTTTCGATACGCCTTAACGACTTGTTTAAAATCAGTTAAAAACATTCAACGATCGTATTTTTCAAATCTGATTGAGTACCGTTTCGAAACATTTGATGTCGTTTCGATACGGTATCTCGAGGTTCTTAAGCCGTTTCGAAACTTGTTTCGAAACACGGGTTGGCAGTGTTGAAATCGTTTCGATACCCGTTCTGAAACATGAACTCACAGTTTCAAAATTATTTCGAAACGCCTAAGGCCATTTCGAAACGGTGACTCGAAAATCACTGTTTTGGCTTTAAGAACACTTAGAAAACATTTGATAAATTCAGTTTTTAACTTAGGCATATTGTTTAAAACATATAGAGAGGTTTGAGGACTTAAAAATTCGTTTTCACATTTTCAATTTAGTCCTTAGGTTCTTTAGTTATATCAAAATTAAAATATCGGTTTCACAATCTCCCCCTTTTTGATATAACAAAACCAAAGTTAGAATTTTTAAGAGTTTTGAAAATTTTGAATACATTCTAACTCCCCCTCAATTTAAGTTGGGTTTTTTAAAGTTTTAAAACTTAAAAAACACTTAAAACGAATTTTGGCTCTTAGATTACTTCTCCCCCTTTTTGTTAGATCAAAAATAATAAACAAGACTCATAGAGAAGAGATAGGGTTAAAAGCAATAATCAATAAGCAATAAGCAACATAATATTAAATTCATAAAATTCAAATATCCAAAACAAAAATCTTAAATAATAAGTTCAAAGCATAATCCCAATTAAAATCAAAGCATAGGTTCATAAAACATAATGGAAATAAAGATGCAAACTTAATCCTAATATACATAGCTAATATGAGATGACATGAGAATCCTAAGCCTCGTCGTCGTCACCATCATCATCCATGGAATCATCATCGTCTTTGGCTTGAGAACGACGAAAATTCATCCATTGGCCATAAAAGGTGGAGAAGGACATGTCCATAGATGTGTGTTGATTCTCAAGGGATGTGAGTCGATTCTCATTTGCAAGGAGACGATCCTCTACGGATTGCAAGCGTGTATTGATAGCACCAAAACCTCTAGACATGTTAGTGTCCAAAGTGTTGAACCGCTCGGTAAGAAAAGCCGTGAGAGCTTCATTGTTCGCAACTGGAGCTTGTGGTTGAGGTTCAACTTGAGGTGGAGGTGCTTCCCTATCAACACGTTCTCATTGGCCATTGTTGATATATTGAAATCCAGACTTGCGGAGAGAAGATTCACCAAGTTTTTACTTGCGGGGTTCCGGTGAGTCATAGGTGCAATCAAGATTAAGCTTTCCAAAGATGTAACTTAAAACAGTCCCATAAGTGAAAGATTTGAGTGCATCGGTGTCACGGAGCTTAACATTATTTACTATCTCGGCAAACATGATCTTAACAAGATTAGGGCGCTCACCACGACGAAAACATTCAAGCTAAAAATAATCTACTTGACGAATGTGAGAAAATTTACCTCCGGAGGGGCGAAGAAACCACGAGACTATCAAGTGGAGGAACCTATCATGAGCATCCAAGGCAAGCACCGAACCGGTGTGAGAACCAAAGTGACTCTCATTCTCGATTCCTTCGTTCTTAAGACCAAAAGTAGTCTCTAAATAAGGGATGTCAATGACAATCCTCTTTCCCAAGATAGAAGACTCAAGGCCAACAACTTCGGAGTTGTCTTCACTATTAATAAATTGGGCATTTGAGTAGAAGATAAGAACCATGTGCTTGTAGCAAATATCCGGGATACTCAAGAAGCCAAGGAATCCCCATTCTCGTAACTGGGGGAGGTAACGAAAGAGAAAGCGCTCGGAGTCAAGAAACGAGATGTCAACTACACGCTCACGACGAACGCCAAACTCCTTGACATAATTGTAACGCTCCATCATCTCTTGAGTCTGAAGACTTTTGAGAAACAGCTGGGTGAGATTAGGAAGAATACTCGAATCACTTGTTTAACCCGTCTTACGCTTTTTGTTAACGTTCTCTATAGACATCCTAAAAACATAAAGCAAGCAATTTAAAAACAAGTTTAAGTGTATGCATGAAATTTCTTAATTCAATCCAATGGTAAATCCCACTTAGGTTTAAAAACAAGTTTTAAAAACAAAGAAACAAAACAAAAAAAATTTAAGAGAAAAACAATTTAAAAAAAGTAAAGAAAATACTAATGAAAACTTATATATTCGAATCAAAAAATTGAAGATTTTGAAAAAAATTTACAAGTTTTGAAAAAACCCAAGTATCAAAATACATAAACTATACAAAACTAAATTTTTCTAACCTAAGATTCGAATACACATTGAAGGAAAAAGAAAAAGATGAAAAAATACCTTAAATTGGGATTTTGGATGAATAGATGAAAATCCTTGCACAAAGTTGTTGATGCTTGCTTAGACTTGTGTTTAAGAGTAAAAACCCTCAAGATTTGGTGAAAAACAATGAGGTTTAGAGGGTTTTTATAGGGAAAAATCGTTTTAAGGGTTTTAGGGTTTGAGGGGAGTTTTAATTAAAGTAAAACTTTAACATTAAAAGCCCTCTATAAAGCTGTCCGCTAACCCGTTTCGGAACGGTGTCGACCGTTTCGAAACACGGGCACCGAGGTTTGACCAATTTTTCAACACCAGTTGACCGTTTCGATACGGCTTTGACCATATCGAATCCCCGTTGACTCGTATAGAAACATGTTTCGATACACCCATTGGCAGTAGCAAACACGTTTCGAAACCCTTGGAAGGCGTTTCGAAACACCCTTCTCTCAGATAGAATTTTAAAGCATCCGTATCGAAACAGGTGGACCCGTTTCAATACACCAGGGCCTGGAAGTGCAGATGATGCTCTAAAAGTGCAGAAAAATGAAATCTTTGAAGGCCTAACTTGCATGAATGACATGAATGAGCATGAATAACATGTGCAAACATAAACATACTCCCCCTAGCTATAGGCATGGATGAAATTAGGAGTAAAAACACATAAACATGACATTTCACAAGATCAAGCAATTTTAAGCACAAAATAGGTCCTAAAAGGTCAAGATAGGCTAGTTAGACCTAACTCTCTCCTAAGGGACCAAAAACGCTATTTTTCTAAAGGTTTTGTAAATATGTCCGCTAATTGATTTAAGGTGTCAACATACTCTATAACAACATCTTCTTTAAGGACATGATCTCTAATGAAATGATGCCTTATTTCGATGCGTTTGGTTCTAAAGTGTTGGATGGGATTTTTTGTCAAACATATGGCACTAGTGTTATCACATTTAAGGGGTATGGTTTCAACTTTAATATCATAATCTAAGAGTTGTTGCTTCATCCAAAGGACTTGAGCACAACAACTCCCTAAGGATATATACTCGGCTTCGGTGGTAGATAAGGCTACACTATTTTGTTTCTTAGAGAACCAAGATATGAGCATACTACCTAGGAATTGACAAGTTCCCGAAGTACTCTTCCTGTCGATTTTACACCCCTCATAATCCGCATCCGAATAAGCATGAAGGTTGAAGGTGGAGTCTCTAGGGTACCAAAGACCTAAATAAAGAGTATCTCTAAGGTACCTAAAGATTCTCTTAACGACTATAAGGTGAGACTCTCTAGGACTAGCTTGAAACCTAGCACACAAGCAAACACTAAACAAGATATCTAGTCTACTTGCGGTAAGGTAAAGCAATGATCCAATCATAGAACGATAAAGCTTAGAGTCAACACACTTACCTCCTTCATCTTTGTCAAGCTTTGTAGATGAGCTCATAGGTGTGGCTTGAGGCTTTGCATTCTCCAAGCCAAACTTCTTGAGCATATCCTTTATGTACTTTTCTTGATTGATGAATGTGCCATCCTTCCTTTGCTTGATTTGGAGTCCCAAAAAGAATGAGAGCTCCCCCATCATGCTCATCTCGAATTCACCTTGCAATAGCTTAGCAAACTCTTTGCAATGACATTTGTTAGTAGAACCAAAAATAATATCATCAACATAAATTTGTACTACTAAGATGTCATTTTTATACCTTTTTATAAAAAGTGTAGTGTCCACCTTGCCTTTTTCAAAACCTTTTTCAATTAAAAAGTTTGAAAGTATTTCATACCAAGCTCTAGGAGCTTGTTTTAAACCATAAAGAGCTTTAGTGAGTTTGAAAACATGATTTGGAAATTTTGAGTCTTCAAAACCCGGTGGTTGTTCCACATACACTTCCTTATTTATAAAACCATTTAAAAACGCGCTTTTAACATCCATTTGAAAAAGCTTGAAATCATGATAACATGTATATGCAAGCAACATCCTAATGGCTTCCATTCTAGCTACGGGTGCATAGGTTTCATCAAAATCTATTCCCACTTCTTGAGTGTAACCTTGAGCTACTAGTCTAGCTTTGTTTTTCACAATGTTACCACTCTCATCTAGTTTGTTCCTAAAGACCCATTTAGTTCCTATAGTAGATTGATTACTAGACCTATCAACTAATGTCCAAACATTACTTCTCTCAAATTGATTTAACTCTTCTTGCATAGCCATAATCCAAAAATCATCTTTTAATGCTTCTTTTATATTCTTAGGCTCTATGCATGAGATAAATGCAACATGATTCATTAGTCTAAGAGAAGATCGAGTGGTTACCCCCTTGGGTGGATCACCCAAGATTTAACCATCTTTGACATAGTTGAACTCCCCTTGGGTAGCTCACTTCCTTTTCCTTAAGAGCCAAGTCCTTCAAGGCTTCAGGAGGTGGATCTTGTGTGTCCTCTTTTTTTGTTGGAATCTCATCCTCCTTTGAAGTTTGTCCTCCATCAAAGGCATTTATGATTCCTACATCATCATCATCACAAGAATCATTCCTTGGAAGGAGGTTATCATCTAATACAACATGTATAGATTCTTCTACTACTAAAGTTCTCTTGTTAAATACTCGATAGGCTTTAGAGGTTAAAGAGTATCCTATGAAAATAGCTTCATCACTTTTTGCATCAAATTTACCTAAGTTGTCTTTTCCATTATTTAAAACAAAACACTTGCAACCAAAAGGATGAAAATAGCTAATGTTAGGCTTTTTAGATTTTAAAATCTCATAAGGTGTTTTCTTTAAAATTGGCCTAATCATTACTCGGTTAACAATATAGCAAGCAGTGTTTGTGGCTTCCGCCCAAAAATATTTAGGTAAATTATTTTCACAAAGCATGGTTCTAGCCATTTCTTGTAAATTTCTATTTTTTCTCTCAACTACCCCCATTTTGTTGAGGAGTTCGAGGAGCCGAAAATTTTTGGCTAATACCATTTTCATTCAAAAACTCTTCAAACCCTAAATTTTGAAACTCGGTTCCATGATCACTTCTAATATGAGAAATTCTAAGTTCAAGATCATTTTGGGTTAGTTTTGAAAATGTGATGAATTTTTCTAAAGCCTCATCTTTAGTACTTAAAAATAGAACCCAAGTAAATCTAGAAAAATCATCAACAAGAACAAATGCATAAGATTTACCACCCAAGCTCATAGTCCCAATTGGCCCAAATAAATCCATATGGATAAGTTGTAAACATCTACTTGTAGAAACATCATTTATGGATTTAAAGGAAGACTTATGTTGTTTACCCTTAGAGCATGCATCACAAATTTTATCTTTTGAGAACTTAATCTTGGGTAAACCTCTAACTAGATCAAGGGAAACTAGTTTTTCTAAAACACTAATGCTAGCATGTCCTAGTTTCCTATGCCACAACCATGCATCATTTTCATTTTGAGCTACTAAACATGCATGAGATGTATGTATGTCATCTAGATGCACCATGTAAATGTTACCTATGCGATGACCTATGAGCATAATATTATTAGATTTAATGTCAACAATTTTGCACCCATTTTTACCAAATAAAACATTAAATCCTTTATCACGCAATTGACTTATGCTCAACAAATTATGTTTAAGACCATCGACATATAAGACATTTTCAATAAGAATAGTAGAGTGATTACCTATGGAGCCAATACCTTTAATGTGGCCTTTGGAGTTGTCACCGAATGTCACCACTCCTCCACTTTTTGGCTTTAGATCCATGAATCTACTCTTGTCTCCGGTCATATGCCTCGAGCATCCACTATCAAGGTACCATGAGTTTTGACTTTGAGCTTTGGCCTTGTAGCAATGCTCCCCCTACAAACAAAGATATTAAACTTTTGTTTTTGGTACGCAAATCATTTTGGGTCCACGAGTGTTAGCTCCCGATAACTCGGTTCCCTTAGGAATCCAAGATGACATAGCAACAATGTTATTAGATTTTACAAGTTCCTTAGGAACCCATACACTTCTAATCCTTTTAGTTCTACTATGTCTAGGAAAGCTACTTTGTTTGTAGTTATTAGTCTTTTTCCTAGGTTGGTTTGTTTTTGAAGATTCACCTATTTCATGCTTCACACTACCAACATTTTTAAAAAACTCTTTGAGCTTGTTAAGCTCATCTAACACCTTTTGGTGTTCACTATTACATTGAGAAAGAAGATTATTAAGGTTAACATTTTCATCTTGGAAGAATTTTAGTTCATCTTTCAACCCTAAAATCTTTTTCTCAAATTTTAAATTAGCTTGAGAAAGTGAGTCATTTTTATCATTTAATTCTGAAATAATTTTCTTATTCCTAATGACTGACTCCTTGTATTTCTCAACTAATTCATCATAGACCTCTTGCAACTCATCATATGCATCATTTAATTCATCATATGTAAAATCTAAAGTTGATGAGTTAGAGGTTATCATGGAGGAATCTTCCTCAAGTGCCACAAGGCAAAGTTTGGCCACTTCTTGTTCGTCATCCTCGGATGACTCCTCATCACTCCAAGTAGCAAGCTTGGCTTTGAGCTTCTTCTTCTTCTCAAAGCCCTTCTTCTTGAGTTGAGGGCACTCCGATCGTATGTGGTCGGGTTTATTGCACTCGAAGCAAATGATTTGATCCCTTGCTTCTTCTTTGTTTTTACCTTTGAAGTCCATCTTTCTTTGAATTTTTCTTCCCCGGTTGGACCTCATGAAGCGTGAGAATCGTTTGGCTATCATAGCCAATTCTTCTAGCTCATCCTCCTCACTAGAAGAGCTCTCCTCAAGTAATGAAGCTTTGAGAGCTATTCTCATCTTCTTCTTCTTTTCCACCTCTAGCTTCTCTACTCTTTTCTCTTCCTTCTTCTTCTCTTCTTCCCTTCCTTGCTTCATAATCTCATGAGTAAGGAGAGAACCCACTAGCTCATCAAGTTTTAAAGTCTTCAAGTTTTTGGCTTCTATGATGACGGTTCTCTTCCCATCCCAAGACTCGGGAAGTGAGTAGAGTAGCTTCCGGACAAGCTTGTCTTCCGGTATAGTCTCTCCAAATCCTTTAAGCTCATTGACTATGGTTGAGAAGCGATCAAACATCTTGGACACCGTCTCATCGGGCTCCATCTTAAAATTCTCATAACTAAGATTGAGAATTCCAATCTTGGTTTCCTTGACATCGTTGGTTCCCTCATAGGTGGTCTCAAGAGTATCCCACACTTCTTTGGCACTCTCAATGGATGAGACTTTGGAGTAGATGTCCGGACCGAAAGAACAAAAGAGCATGTGAAGAGCTTTGTCATTTATTTGGATCTTCTTCCTCTCTTCTTCACTCATCTCCATCTTTTTCTTCAAAACCATCTTCCCTTCACTATCTTGCTTCAATGGAATGTAGGGGCCATCTTCAATGACATCCCAAACCAAGTAATCGTTGGACTTGATGAAGAGGCGCATCCGATTCTTCCAAAATGGATAGTTGTCACCATTTAAGAAAGGTGGTTTTGTAGTGGATTGAGACTCATACATGCTCGAACCGGAAGTAGATGACATATCTTGATTTTTGGATGATCACACTCGTCATAGGAACTCCTCTTGTGGTTGTTAATTCTTCAAAGAGTTAGGCTCTGATACCAATTGTTGAGTGGATCGAATGATCGAAATAAACTAAGAGGAGGGGTGAATTGGATTTTTAAAGTTCTTGGTGGTGGAATTTGCAAATAAAAATGGTAGACAAGGAATTTTAGAGTGGTTCAAGTTCCAATTGAACTCTACATCCACTACCTTAGCTTCACTAAGGATTTGCAACAATTCCACTAATTGCTCTTCCCCTTTTCTAGGCTAAGGAGGTAACCCTTACAATTTTCGGTCAAATTTTCTACCCAAAATTTGACCCAATCCTCACACAATTGAAACAAAGAAGTTGTTGGCTAAAACAAGTATCTCTCAATACACAATATAACCCAATTACAAGCACTCAACCCAATTGATATGATACGAATGAAAAATACAATTGGGGTTACAAGACAATAATGGGATTTAGGCACAAATGCTTGGATTTGATGTTTGGATGTTTGCTTTTGGATCAATAGTTGTTGCTGAAGCTTTTAGAGGTCCATTTTATACATTCTCGTTGAATTCTAGCCGTTGTGGTTGATGCATTCATCAATAGAGCCGTTGGGGGTGTTATCTTCCCTTCATAAATGCAGTCTGCAACCAACCGTTTCGAAACGCCCGACCCTGTTTCGAAACAGACCAAAATAGAAAGAGCCGTTGGGGTGCATTAAAGAGCCCGTATTGAAACGGTTAGAAATGTTTCGATACGCTAAGAGCCGTTTCGAAACCCGTTTCGAAACAATTTTGCCACTGTCAATGACCGTATCGAAACGAGATGAGATCGTTTCGATACGCCTTAAGGACTTGTTTAAAATCAGTTAAAAACATTCAACGGTCATATTTTTCAAATCTGATTGAGTACCGTTTCGAAACATTTGATGTCGTTTCGATACGGTATCTCGAGGTTCTTAAGCCGTTTCGAAACTTGTTTCGAAACACGGGTTGACAGTGTTGAAATTGTTTCGATACCCGTTTCGAAACATGAACTCATAGTTTCAAAACTGTTTCGAAACGCCTAAGGCCGTTTTGAAACGGTGACTCGAAAATCAATGTTTTGGCTTTAAGAACACTTAGAAAACATTTGATAAATTCAGTTTTTAACTTAGGCATATTGTTTAAAACATATAGAGAGGATTGAGGACTTAAAAATTTGTTTTCACATTTTCAATTTAGTCCTTAGGTTCTTTAGTTATATCAAAATTAAAATATCGGTTTCACAAATTTATTCGAGCATGGCCATGGATTTTCTAGTCTCACTCAATCAAGTGGCCTACGATATTACTCCTATTATGTAGGAGGGACAAATCCTATCTTGATCAACCATATTTCGCTATATAGAGTGTGACATATCTTATATCAGTCTTTATAGTGTAGTATGTTACAACACACGTTTGACTGCATCAAAATATGTCACTCGATATTGAAATAATGATGATCTCAAGTCTGAGGATCATACACTTAGTTATCACCATGAGCAATGTTGTGACTGTCACATAATAATCCAAGAAACATGCTCATAGTGGGTCAGTCCAGTATGTCATTCTCTAACACATACTTATGTACTGATTTTGACATCTCTATGTCAATAACAACACTTTGTTATCAATCAATTACATATTAGTCTTAATATATTATTGTTACCCACACCCACAATAATTCTCGATTAAGGACATTCAAGAATAACTATATTATTCTAATGACTTTATTATAATTCAGTTTATTTATAAATACACATAATAAGACTGAAATAATAATAATGACTTTATTAATAAACACGATAAAATAAGTATGTCTTTCACAATCATCTCATGATTGATCTTTGGGCATACTCCAACACATAACACACCCTCAGACTTATGATAAGAATGGAAATGCACCATCTGAACTGTTATGTTTGGTTGCTCGATGGAATTTGATGACGACTATGATGGTATGTACTCTTATGCTCCCACACATATATACATTTGAATGTGAACTTTGTATATGGTAAGTGCATGTGTCACGGCCTATGAGTTAACAACTGAGACATGTGCAGAATAGTGTGCCCAAGAGGTTTTTTGCAAGAAGATTTTAGGCTTGCCTAGAAGACCACCTGACTTGGCACGATAGTTGGAGGATGATAGAAAACCTGAACACATTAAGCATGGTAAATTAATAGATGACATCTTACTAGGGAATATTCTAGGGGATCAAAATATCCATAAGTGTGAATGCAATCTTAAGGAAAGAATACCAAGGTGATAGAGTTTCCTTAGTTAGCATAGATTTGGTAGGTGGCTTTCGATCTGAGCCGTTGTTGTAAGCGATCTCATCCGTTCATTGTAAGGGGATTCAACTATAAATAAAGGTCTCCCCACCTCTTTTGTATTCATCCATTCATTGAGTAATACAAAGACATTTACTCTAGAAAGCTCTCTCTTGTTTTTCGCGTTCTTCACGTTCTTTCTTTGGTTCTTATGTTGCTTTCTCGTTCGTTAACTTCCACGTAGAACAATCTTTTTTTCGAGTGCCTTGGAAGAGTTTGATCTTCCGAAGAGAGATTTCAGGTTGACTTAGTTGTTTATCGCAAGAACATCAACTAAGGCCGCGTGATTCGCTAGACGGAACTCTAGCCCCGTGAAAAGTAATATTAGAGTCGTGTTGTTCGAGTGAAGGCACTGATTGAGATGGCACCACAACACGAAGATAATGCTATAGGAAAGAAGGGTGTGGTGACCTAGTCTGACAAGGCCAAGAGGGCAAGTTCGAAGGATCGGATGACAACGCTCGAGGACAAGGTGGAGCAACTCGAGACCGCTACGAAGGAGATGGTAGATTTCCTTGACGTTGTCAATGATCGCCTCAACGAGTTGGAGAGCAAGGCTGAAGAGATGAAGAAGGACGTGCAGACTGCACTCAATGAGACCGTGGAAAGGGTGGATCAGGAAGGAGATGCTTTTCAAGTGGATCAGAAAGGGTGGATCAGAAAGGAGATGCTTTTCAAGCGAGAGGCTTTGTTAGTGGATCGGCGACATTGTCATCTGTTGGTACTCTGCATATTTTTACATCTTCTCGATCAATGATTTCACGAATAAGATGGTAACGCCTAAGTATGTGTTTGGATCGCTGGTGAGATCTGGGTTCTTTTGCTTGTGCAATGGCTACGTTGTTGTCACAACGTAGATCTATAGCATTTGATATGCTAGGCACGACCCCTAGTTCAGATATGAACTTTTTGATCTAAACAACCTCTTTTGCAGCATTGCTTGCTGTAATATACTCGGCTTCTGTTGTAGAATCTGCTACTGTATCTTGCTTTGAACTTTTCCAGCTTACAACACCTCCATTAAGGCAAAACAAAAACCCGATTGCGATCGAGAATCATCCTTATTAGTTTTGAAGCTTGCATTAGTATAACCTTTTATACTTAGTTCTTCCGCACCTCCATACATAAGGAATGTATCCTTAGTTCTTCTTAAGTACTTAAGGATGTTTTTGACTGCAACCCAATGACATTCTCCAGGATCTACTTGGTATCGACTTGTCATACTTAGTGCATATGATACATCCGGACGTGTACATAGCATGGCATACATGATAGAACCAATGGCCGAAGCATATGGAATCTTACTCATGCATTCTCTCTCTTGAGGCGTTGAAGGACACATTTCCTTTAAGAGCGAAATACCATGTCTCATAGGTAAGAATCATCTTTTAGATTCTTCCATACTGAATCTTTTCAGTATTTTGTCTATATATGTATTTTGACTTAGTCCTAGGATTCGTCTTGATCTATCTCTATAAATCTTGACTCCTAATATGTAGGTTGCTTCACCCAAGTCTTTCATAGAAAAACATTTTCCTAACCAAGTCTTTACTGACTGTAAGGTAGGTATGTTATTTCCTATTATTAGTATGTCATCCACATACAATACCAAGAATGTAACAGTGCTCCCACAAGTTTTCTTGAAAACACATGGCTCATCTTCATTTTTAATGAAACCAAACTCTTTGATTGCCTCATTAAAACGAAGATTCCAACTTCGAGAGGCTTGCTTCAACCCATAAATGGATCTATGTAGTTTGCATACTTTTAAGGCATCTTTTGGATCGACAAAATCCTCAGGTTGTGTCATGTACACATCCTTCTCTAATTTTCCATTAAGGAAAGCGGTTTTGACATCCATTTGCCAGATTTCATAATTATAATATGCAACTATTGCAAGCAATATCCGGATAGATTTAAACATAGAAACGGGGGGAAAAGTTTCATCATAGTCTATACCATGAAGTGGATAAAATCCTTTAGCGACCAATCACCCTTTGTATGTTTGTACATTGCCATCCATGTCGGTTTTCTTTTTGAAAACCCATTTTCACCCTATGGGCTTAACCCCTTCAGGTGGGTCGACCAAAGCCCATACTTGGTTTTCTGACATGGAATCCATCTCAGATTTCATGTCTTCTAGCCATTTCTCAAAGTCTAGGCTCTCCACTACTTCCTGATAAGTCTTAGGTTCATCTTGGTCTATGAGAAGAACGTCTCCATGCAATGTGACAAGAAATTCATATCTCTCAGGCACATTGTGTTCTCTCATAGATCTCCGTAGTGGTTGTGTTTTAAGAACGGTTGGATGTTCCTCAACTATTTGTGGAACTAGTGGCTGTTGAATCTCTGGTTCAGTGATATATGGTTGATCTTGAATTTCTTCAAGTTTAATATTTCTCCCACTTCCCTTTCCGAGAATAAATTCTCTTTCGAGGAATACTCATGTTCGAGCAACAAACACTTTATTCTCAGATGGATTGAAGAAATAGTATCCTTTAGTTTCTTTAAGATACCCTACAAAATTACATTTATGAGATTTGGGTTCGAGTTTTGTAGACATCTGATGTTTAACATAAACTTCACATCCCCAAATTTTCATAAAAGAAATACTAGGACGCTTCCCAGTCCACATCTCATATGGTGTCTTTTAAACTGATTTCGACAGAACACGATTTAGTGTGAAAGCAGCTGTTTCTAACGCATGTCCCCAAAACGAAGTTGGAAGATCAACATGACTCATCATTGATCGGACCATGTCTAACAATGTTCGATTTCTCCTTTCAGAGACTCTATTTTGTTGTAGAGTACCTGAAGGTGTAAGTTGTGAGACAATCCCACATCCTTTAAGGAGTTCATCAAACTCTAGGCTTAAGTATTCTCCTCCTCGATCTGATCAAAGTGCTTTGATACTCTTTCCTAATTGGTTTTGTACTTCATTCTTAAACTCCTTGAACTTTTCAAGGGCTTCAGATTTATGATACATTAGGTAAACATACCCATATCTACTGAAGTCGTCAATGAAAGTAATGAAGTATTGAAACCCTCCTCTGGCTTGTGCATTCATCAGTCCACATACATCGCTATGTATTTGACCTAATAAATCACTTGCTTGCTCACTTTTACCGTCAAATGGTGATTTGGTCATTTTCCCATTAAGCATGGTTCACATATATCTAATTGTTTGAAAACAAAAGAATCCAAAAATCCATCTTTATGAAGTTTTGATATGCATTTCTCACTTATATGACCCAAGCGACAATGCAGAGATAAGTTTGATTAGTGTCATTTGTTTTTGATTTTTTCGTATTTATGTTATATATGGAGTTGTCTTGATCTAAGTTATAGAGGTCATTGATTAACTGAGTTGTACCATAAAAAACATTATTGAGGGAAAAAGAACAACTATTATTCTTAATGATATTCTCAAAACCAATATTGTCTAAACAACAAATATAAATAATGTTTTTAGTCAAACTATGTACGAAATAACAATCCTCTAAATCTAAAACAAGTCCACTAGGTAATGACAAAGTATATGTTCCTATAGCTAATGCAGCAACTCTTGCTCCATTTCCCACTCTTAGGTCCGCATCTCATTTTGCCAATTTTCTGCTATTTTGTAGTCCATGTACAGAAGTACAAATGTGTGAACCACAACCGGTATCTAATACCCAAGAAGTAGATGTTGATATATTAATATCAATAACATAAATACCTGATCCAGACTGTCCATTTTCTCTTGCCTTCTTGATGTCCTCAAGATAGACAGGGCAGTTTCTCTTCCAATGTCTAGCATTGTTACAATGGAAACACTTTCATTCTTTTGCAACTCATCCTTTAGGTTTCAATGCAGCTTTTCCTTTGTTGGGCTTTGGCTTTGCCTTGGTGTTGGGCTTTCCTTTTCTGTTATCCTTTCGGACCATCAGAATAGGTTTACAACCAACCTTTTTCATGTTGTTTTCTGCTGTTCTTAACAGACCAAGCAACTGGGGAAACGATTTGTTAATTTCATTCATATTGAAATTAAGAACAAACTGATTAAAACTATCCAGCAACGATTGCAGGATAACGTCAATAGCCAATTCAACACTTAGAGGGAAGCCCAATTTTTCAAGGGTTTGAATATACCCTATCATTTTGAGAACATGAGTTCCATCCAACATTTTGCATCGAAACAAAGCCTTAGAAGTCTCATACCTCTCTTGACGAGCTTGCCCCTCGTTTAATTCTTTAAGATTTTTAACCATCTCATAGGGAACCATGTCCTCATGTTGCTTCTGAAGCCTAGGGGTCATGGTCGCAAGCATCAAGCATCCAACATCTACCATGTCATTTGAGTATTTCTCAAAGGCTTCCCTTTCATCTTTGGAGGCATCATCCGCTGGCTTTTTAGGGACAAGTTCTTCGATGATTTGTAGTTTCCATTCTTTCTTAAGGACAATGATAATGTGTTTGAGTTTTCCATAAAATCTACAATGATAAAATATGATTTATAAGTATCTTTTATCATGTTTATAAAGAAATTACATTCCCACTATTAAAAACCATCAAAATCGAAAAACTTACTATAAGTATTACTAGTGGGTAAGGATCCATATTTCATTACATCCTAGGTCAGCTTTGGCTTTACTCCTAGAATTCAATTATTTAGGTAAGCAAAACTTGCTAATTACATCTCATGTAATTCCTATATTTGTTGAACAACTATTTGTCCAAAACAAAAGTTCATACGGTCTAATAGAAAGCACAATAATGAACAATGCACCAAGTAGGTAACTTATGAGAAGAGAGGTGATGTACTGGGCACGCTTAAATACCAAGACTTTTAAAGAACCAATCATAGACATGCACTTTCGTATTGTATTTCAATTACCAAAGTCTTCGAACAATCATTAGTCTTTAGGTTTATAATCTTATTATAACAACCTAGTTTAACCAATATTACTACCATTGAATATCACTTGCTTATTCTTCGCGTTTAACCAAGATAGATCTAAGTATTTTGCTTTGGCAAAACCTACACAGTACCGATCGAGGTTTTAACGAGGGTTAATATTGAATGACTAATTTTTAATTAAATATTGAGAGCTCTTATTATATTAATCTTACCATTATATTATGATCTAATCAGTTACCATCATGCTAAAACATGCATTGTATCACATACATGTAAGGCTGGGTAAAATCGTGTTTACTCGTTTCATGAGTTCAACTCTCCCGATATTGAACAAATGGATTGTCGCCCTCTTCTCTCCCGATAAATATTGCAACAATGAAGAACCAAGAGTAAACAAACCTTGAGTTTTATTACAAAACTAAAATCCTAAACGAATACAACAAGACTCTCACAACTACTACGCAACCAACCCTTAGCCCTAGAGAAGGTTTAGAACATGATGAGGTTGGACGGTACTAGTTAGAGTATGATTACAATTCATTAAAAGATCATTAGATACTCTTAGATTCCCATTTGACTTTTCTTCAACTTGACATTAACCTGGCTTCTCTTTGTCTACTGGGCTCCAATGCACGCACAAATGGTCTCTAAAAAGAGGCTTGATGAGCTCTTTCTATTGCATACCACTTTTGCATTTTTCATTCTTCCTTGAAGTGCTGCCTCAGTGGAAAGTAGTTGAATGCCTCGGCGGGGATATGGACTGGTGTGCAGGGGTTGGAACAGCTATGCATTCTGGTTCTTTCCTCCTTGATCAGCTCTCTTGATGCTCCAACAGCTTCATCTTTCAGCTCCCAGCATTCTCTTCATTTGCCCTCTTTGCTGCCTCTGCGGCATCTGCCTGGGCGGGTACCTATGCACAGGGAGAAAACGCACTTGAGCAGTATCATATGTTATAAAATCAACTAAATTTATCAAATAAGGCATATTGTCTAATCTATGCAATTTTGTGTATGTTACCTACTAAATGCAACCTAAACTATACTTAAGAACAACAATAATTGAGCTAAACTAGGGTATAAATATAGGACTTTTGCCGCACTTATCACACCCCCAAACTCAAACTATTGCTTGTCCTCAAGCAATGCAATCTAATAATAGCATGCCAAAACTTAAAATCATATGCAAACTAAGTCGAGAAAGCATCTTGAAGAAACATTTACATACCGTGTAGATTTATGCCTAATTAGCAACCCTTTGAATGACAAAAGATTTACCCGGAACCGAACTATGTATCTCGTGAGTGTGTGCGTTTCTTGTTATAAGCATGATTCTTTGGCTCCTAAGTAAACATTCGATAAACACCTTAATTCCCTTGGGTTTCCCTCTAGTTTCTTTTCCAATATAATCACTAGTCGCTGGTAATAGGCTTTTCTAATGATTGCATTTTTCTCTCTCTAGAGCTAGTTTCGGGCACCTCTAGCTTATCCTAGAGCCAGTTTCGGGCACCTCTAGGACGTCTGTTTTTTTTTTCAAATTTCAAGTTCTACCCAAGTTTACTAGGTGAAATACCTAAGTTTCCTAGAAGTCCTAAAATCAAACTAGTCACAAAGAGTGTTTTCTTTTAAGTTCAGACCATAGTAGGATTCTAAGTTAACCTAAAGTCATGCTAAGGTTGCCGCCTAGGCAGGCCATCTGCCGCGGCGGGTAAAGGATACTCAAGAACTTTCCTCAAACTAAGAGTTCATTATGCTTTAAATAAAGGCATGTTACAATTGAAACCTAATTAAAACAGGAAAAACATAAAAAAACTAGAAAATACAAGAAAAAGAAAAAAGGAAAGAAAAAGAAAAGACAAAATTAGAGGATTAATTTTCCCCCAAACTCGAGATGAGCATTGTCCTCAATGCATGTCTACATACACAAAATTAATGCTTAGATTGGATAAGAATAACAAAAGAGAAGAAAGGGAGAGAAGCTTAAATTAGTTTGGATTCGGAGGAGCTGTCGTCGTTTCCAATGATCACCCTCTTTTGTGCTGCTATCTTGAAGCGCTTGGCCGCCCTCGGCGGCTATTGGCGGGAAGGTAGAGTTGAGAGAGTTTCTGGAAACAAACCTAAAAACATAAAGCAAAGATAAAATACAAAACTGCATCCCAAAAAAATAAACCTAATTCCAAAAGCATAAAATGAATTGAAAAAATTAGGCTTTGTTAGGAGTGCATTGACATGCGTCTTCTAACATAACCACTACCTGGTCTTTGGTGATGTGGGTTCTTGTATAGTGTTTTAGTCGCTGCCCATTCACTATGAATTCATGGCCATCCTTGTTGGATTTTATAGTGATTGCATTATGTGGGAATGCTTTTGCCACCTCGAAAGGTCCAGACCATCTTGATTTTAAATTTCCCGAGAACAACTTTAATCAAGAATTGAGGAGTATAACCTACTGCCCGGGCATGAACTGCTGCGGCAGCAACTTCCTGTCGTGCCACTTCTTGGGTTTTTTATATATCCTGGCGTTGTCATACGATGCAGCTCTGAATTCTTCAATTTCATTGAGGTCCAGGAGTCTTTTCTGCCCGGCTTTTTCCCAATCTAAGTTTACCATCTTAATGGCCCAGTATACCTTATGTTCAATCTCGACAGGTAAATGGCAACTTTTTCCATATACTAGTCTATAGGTGACATGCCCAATGGGGTTTTGAAAGCAGTTCGGTATGCCCATAATGCATCGTGGATCCGGAGGGACCAATCCTTCCTAGATGGGTTAACCACCTTTTCAAGAATGCTTTTCAGTTCCCTATTTGAGATTTCGGCCTGCTCATTGGTTTGAGGATGGTATGTCGTGGCAAGCTTATGTGTGACACCATATTTAGCCAATGCCTTGGCAATCGGTTTGTTATCGAAGTGCTTCTCTTCGTCACATATTATGGCACTGGGTACTTCAAATCTTGCAAAGATGTGTTTGTGAAGAAAGTTCAACACGGTCTTGGAGTCATCCTTTGGTGTAGCTATGGCCTCCACCCACTTGGACACGTAATCTACTGCCAGTAATATGTATAAGTTCCCACAGGATGATGGGAATGGACAAATAAAATTGATTCCCCACACATCAAATAGTTCGACTTCCAGGATATTCTGTAATGGCATCTCGTTTCTCCTTGAGACATTGCCTATTCGCTGGCATCTATCGCACTGCTTGTAGTATGCCTGGGCATCCTTGTATAATGTTGGCCAGTACAATCCCGATTGGAGAACCCGTGCGGCGGTTCTAGTTCCTCCAAAATTTCCTCTATACGGTGAGTTATTTCAATGTTGGAGAATTTCATGTTGTTCTTCCTCTGGTACGCATCTCTGAATTACCTGGTTTGCACATTGTTTAAAAAGGAGAGGTTCGTCCCAATAATAATGTTTTGCATCATTTTGGAACCTCTTTTTCCCTTGGTAATTCATGTCAGGAGTAAAAAATGTCACTAACGAGAAAATTTACGATGTCAGCATACCAGGATGTGGTGGAGTCTATATTGGCTTCTAGAAAGTCTGTCGCGGTAGCTATGGCGTACGCTGCCTCGACAGTTGTGAGGTCCCTGGCAATAACGCCAAAAACTTGTTGCGTGCAAAAGTGATGCGCAATTAGTGTGGAAGCGTACACGGTGCCAAGTTATAGTATTTAAGATATCGTCTCCACAAGGATTGTGACAGCTTTTTAGAGTTCACTTTTCTGCATGAGTAAAGTAAAAACACATATATTAGGAGTTGGTTTGATTGAAGCTAAAACTAAAAAAAGTGAAATAAATTGAGATATCAGAGTGAGAGAATGAGTCGGTATTGGATGTTTCGTAGTGTGGAGAATTGATGTACTGTCTCAGTACAGTTTTGTTGATCAACTTAACAACTTCAGCCACCGCCCACAGGTATGCCTCGTTAGGCGCCCGCATCGGCAAAGATGTGTGAGATCGCCTGGGCAGTTAAGCGATGATTCAAGGTTCGACAAGGCTCCCTTCTATGACTCCCTCTTCTCCTGAAGCTTGAAGTACTATTGGCGAGCACGTCTTGGATGATACCTCCCAGCATGAATCTAAGGGAAAACACCAACCGATTGTGGATCCTCTTTTTGCCGATGAACTTCTTAACTTATCCCTAAGCCAAAGTAGTTTTACCCTATGGTTGGATAAAATCTTGTTTACTCGTTTCATGAGTTCAACTCTCCTGATATTGAACAAATGGATTGTCACTCTCTTCTCTCCCGATAAATATTGCGACAATGAAGAACCAAGAGTAAACAAACCTTGAGTTTTATTGCAAAACTAAAATCCTAAACGAATACAACAAAACTCTCACAACTACTACACAACCAACCCTTAGCCCTAGGGAAGGTTTAGAACATGATGGGTGTAGACGACACTAGGGTTTCGACAAGAAGGAGTTTCTCTCCAATCTCAATTGTGTTCTCTCCTTCAAGTCGATTACTTATATATAGGGGAGAAGCCTAGGTCTAAGTCGGTTTAGGGTAGGAATAGTAGTTAGAGTATGATTACAACTCATTAAAAGATCATTAAATACTCCTAGATTCCCATTTGACTTTTATCAACTTGACTTTGACCTGGCTTTTCTTTGTCTGCAGGGCTCCAATGCACGCGCAAATGGTCTCTAAAAATCGGTTTTGATGAGCTCTTTCTATCGCATACCACTTTGGATTTTTACATTCTTCCCTAAAGTGTTGCCTCAGCGGCAAGTACTTGACTGCCTCGACGGGGATATGGACTGGTGTGCAGGAGTTGGCACAACGCTGCATTCTGGTTCTTTCATCCTCGATCAACTCTCCTGATGCTCTAACAGCTTCATCTTTCACCACCCAGCTTTCTCTTCATCTGCCCTCTTTGCTGCCTCAGCGACATCTGCTTGGGCGGGTACCTACGCACAGGGAGAAAACACACTTGAGAAGTATCATATGTTATAAAATCAACTAAATTCATCATATAAGGCAGATTGTCTAATCTATGCAATTTTGTGTATGTTACCTACAAAATGCTACCTAAACTTTACTTAAGAACAACAATAATTGAGCTAAACTAGGGTATAAATATAGGACTTTTACGCACTTAACACCCCCAAACTCGAACTATTTCTTGTCCTCAAGCAATACAATCTAATAATAACATGCCAAAACTTAAAATCATATGCAAACTAAGTCAAGAAAGCATCTTGAGCAACCATTACATACCGTGTAGATTTATGCCTAATTAGCAACCCTTTGAATGACAAAAGATTTACCCAGAACCGAACTATGCATCTCGTGAGTGTGTATGTTCCTTGTGATAAGCATGATTCTTTGGCTCCAAAGTAAACCTTCGACAAACACCTTAATTCCCTTGGGTTTACCTCTAGTTTCTTTTCCAATTTAACCACTAGTCTTCGGTAATATGCTTTTCTAATGATTGCATTTTTTCTCTCTAGAGCCAGTTTCGGGCACCTCTAGCTTATCCTATAGCTAGTTTCGGGCACCTCTAGGACGTATGTTTTCTTTTCAAACTTCAAGTTCGACCCAAGTTTACTAGGTGAAATACCTAAGTTTCCTAGAAGTCTTAAAATCAAACTAGTCACAAAAAGTGTTTTCTTTTAAGTTCAGACCATAGTAGGATTCTAAGTTAACCTAAAGTCATGCTAAGGTTGCCGCCTAGGCGGGCTGTAAAGTGCTCATAAGTCCTATATTTTGTATGCATTCCATCTCATATTATTGCTATTCTTAAGTGCATTTTAGGCATATTTAGGTGCATGCACGCATTATTTACAGTATTCTTTGCTTTGCCTTGTTTTTATTGAATATCTTTGATTTGGTAAGAAAAGATATTGTTTTAGTTTTGTTTTAGTTTCAAATGCTAGAAGCTGTCAGGATGAGGAGAAATCAGAGGAGCTGATGCTGAGGCAGCAGACCAATGAGTTGTACTGAAGCAGTTTAACATAGAGAGAGATGTTGCCGAGTAGCTGCCGCCGCCTTACCTACCGCCCAGGGCAGCAACTTGAGGAATTGGCAGATTGGAGTGCGATTGGAAGAGCATAATTTTCTAAGTCCAATTAGCCCATCCACGCAATTTACTGATGCCGGAAACAACGGACAGAACCGCCAAAAGAGAAGATCAAGGCTTGCTTGTGGAACAAGGCAACGACAAGAGGAGTCCAAATTCAAGTTAAAGAATTCAGAATTAAAGGATACATTCAATGCAAAAGCTACTTTAGCATGGGGAAGACTTCTACTCCAAGGAGGACTTAACCTAGGCCATGCCCTATATATACTTGATCATATTTTGTATCTAGAGGGACGATAGTCGGCATAGCTTAGTTTCTCTTGTGTTTTCTTGCCGCCACTATGTTTTAAATTCTCTAGGGTTTGGGTTGTGTTGTAAAGTAGTTGTGAGAACGGTTTTTTAGGTTTAAGTTTGTGATTGCAATAAATTCAAGGTTAGCTTATTTCATGTTCTTCATTGTTTTCAATTGAGTTCGAAAGATCGATTGTGAGCAATCCATTTGTTTGGCATCGAGAGATTCAATTTCACGAAAGAAGTAAGCACGATCTCATCCATACCAGCTGTTGATCAATCCAGCCTAGACATAGGTTAGGGTTTAAAGCGGCTAAAAGAGGACGAACCAAAAGTTGCTGTTAATTGCGAGATTCACGATGACAGGTATTATCTGCAGCGGGCATCAACAGTATTCTAGCTTTGACATAAGTTGAATCATTCATGAAGTGTTCTTCCGAGCCTTGAAGGTCTGCCGGGTTTTCTGCCGAGCCAATCATCTGTTCCACCTGTCGTGGCAGCGAAAGTTGTTAAAGCACCAATCTGCCATCTTCCGCCGAGGCAGAAAAGTCTGGCAGCACAATACAACTTGACTTATTCAACGCAGTTTCACACTACGAAACAGCATAACCTGACCCATTCTATCAACCCAATCTCTTCCTTAAATTACTTGTGTTTATTTACTTTTCTTTTAAACAAACTGAAATTGACTTGGGCATTTAATATTCTTTGTGTAGGAATTTATATTCTAATCAGTTGTCCAATCCTCATAGGAGACGATATCTTTTATATTATAACTTGACAAGAGTGTGCACTTGCACTCATAATTGGAGAACACCCAAATGCTCTACAAGTTTTTGGCGCCGTTGTCGGGGATTCGCAACAGTAAATTCGTCTTTATTTTTCTGCACTTTTATTTTATTGCATTTAATTTTAGTTTTTATTTTTCCTATTTATTCGAAAAAAAGAGAAGAATTTTACAGTTTTTTTGTCTAGTTTATGAGCAGAGCCCACCTGTCGGCCGAAATCGTTTATATAGAAGAGATCGAACGAAGAGAAAGAAAACTAAAGAAAGAAGCAATTGAAGCCCTCGGAAATGCTAAGGAAAAAGGAAAAGCAGAGGCAGCCATGAACGGCCAAGACGACAACCCTGCCAACAATGCCCAAAAAGACATTGACGGGCAGCAAGATCCGCCGCATGGGCAACAACCCCTAAATCAACTAAGGCAGCAACAGTATGTGCGAACCACCAGGGATTACTTGGATCACGATTTCAGAGGATTTGATCCAACTGTCGCAGAGCCAGAAATTGAAGCTGATCACTTTGTGTTGAAGCCAGTGATGTTCAATATGATAAACACATTGGGGTAATTTGGAGGAACTGCCACGGAAGACGCTCAACAGCACTTGAGGGGATTCCTTGACATTTGCAGATCTTTTAAGATACATGGAGTCCATCAAGATGTGCTTAAGCTGAGACTATTTCCCTATTCACTGAGGGATAGGGCAAAACAATGGCTGAATAACCAACCGACAGGATCGTTTAACACTTGAGCAGAGTTGTGCAAAGACTTCCTTGACCGTTTCAGCCCTTCAAACGTAACAGACTGATTAAGAAACGAAATCACTGCCTTCTACCAAGGAGATGACGAATCGATGTATGAAGCTTGAGAGAGATACTAATAGATGCTAAACAATTGCCTGCTTCATAGTTTCCCTACCCGGACTCAAGTGTCGATGTTCTACAATGGAGTAAATCAACCAACGAGAATGATGCTTGACGCTTCAACCAATGGAATCATCCTAGGCAGACCACCCGATGAGGCACTACAGATTTTGAACAGAATAGCAAAAAATGACTACAAGTTCCTTACAGCTCGTCGCGGCGGCATAAGGCGGCCAGATGTTATGAATGAAGTAGAAGCCACTGAATCTGTCACTGCCCGCCTAGATAAACTGACACATCTAGTTATGAACATGGCCAAGCCTACCGGAAAAACATATGAGGCTAAAGTTGTGGAGCCCTTCTATGATGAGTGTGGGGGCAACCATGATTCCTCCGAATGCAATGAATATGCCAACTTCATGGAGACATATGAGAGGAACAGCAGACCCAACACCAACACATAAAATCCAGGCTGGAGAAAGCACCCAAATTTCTCCTGGAGTAACCCTAACACTACTGCAAATCCAAACCAACAACCAGGAAGATATCAGCAGAATCTGTCCCAGCAACAACCTCAGCAGCAACAGAATACGAACAATAATTCACTCGAATCTAATTTATATACTTTTATATCTTGCACTGGTGATTTTATTGTTCATACTAATAAATTTATTGACAAGACTAAATCTTTCATGGACAGGACTAAGATGCGGTTGCAGAATCAGAAGGCAACAATCAAGAACATGGAGACCCAGTTCGGGCAGTTCACTCAGATCATAAACAACATGTCAATGGGTGCATCATCCAGCAACACAGAGTTCACATCAAAACCCACTTATGAGCAATGCAAGGCAATAATGACAAGAACTGGGAAACAATTGGTTGATTCTAGAGTTGAGCAACCAAAGGAAAAGCAACCAGAACCGCCCACCGCATCAGCACACGAACAATCTACTGTAGCAGCAAAATAAACTTAGGCCCAGGAAAATGACAACAGCCTTGAGACAGATGATCCTGAACCCCCACAGATTAGATTTCCCTGTAAGGAATGCATCCAGGACATTCGTCTGCCGCCGCCCTTCCTCCAAAGACTTAAACAACAAAAGCAAGAGCACCAGTTCAAGAAATTTCTGGATATTCTTAAATATGTGCAAATCAACATCCAACTCGTGGAAGCCATACAAAACATGCCAAATTATGCAAAATATTTGAAAGATATGGTTTCCAAGAGAATGAGAGTTGGAGAATTCGAGACAATGGCAGTAACTAAAGAGTGCATGGCAATGCTGCATAATAAGGTGCCGCCTAAGATGACAGATCCAGGCAACATTATCGTTCCATGCAAGATAGGCAGCAACCATGATATGAGAGCTCTCCGTGATCTAGGAGCAAGCATTAATCTGATGTCCAAGGCTGTCTTCAACAAATTAGGAATTGGAAAAGCAAAATCAACCTCCATCATGCTCTAATTAGGTAACCATTCCTTTGTGGAACTAGAAGGAAAAGTTGAAGACATCCTTATACGAGTGGGAAACTTCATTTTTCTAGCTAATTTCCTTATCTTGGACTGTGAGGCAGACGAGAATGCCCCCATCATTCTTGGGCGACCATTCTTAGCCACGAGCAGAACATTAATAGATATAGAGAATGGGGAACTCATAATGAGAGTTGACAATCAGAATGTAAAGATACATGTTTTACAGCCCATGAAACCAGCCAAGGAAAAAGAAGTATGCTAAGACATACATGCCTCCAAGGTCAGCACAGAAACAGAGCAAGGCAGCAGCCGCCAGGGCAGAAATCAGGGCAGCAACAAAGATCTCGAGGAGCAAGATGACCCACTTGGACGAAAAGCAAATCACAACCAACTCAGGAAGTGGTTATGTTTGGGAGATGCATCTCAATGCACTCTCAACATAACTTAGTTTATTTTTAATATCTTTCTTTTTATTTTTATGTTTTAGGATTAGATTTTAATTTATTATTTTCACATTTTTATTTTTCAGATTTTAAGTTTTCGTTAGTTAATTTTTTTTTCTTATTTCGGGTTTAGGAATAAATAAGCAGGACCAAGAAGAAGGCCCAACAAGGAGCCTGCCCACCATGCTGCCGAAACAGCTGAAGGCAGCTCAGCGACAAAATGCGTAACGGTTAGAATACCGCTAACGGCTAGCTGCAAACGGCTACAGTGTAACAAGCATTTAATGTAACACTAAAAAAAGAGAAGAACTTTCTTTAAAACAAAAAGAAGAAGGATTTGAAATTGTGGGGTTTTGAACCCACGACCTCACCCCATCCTTAACCCAAGTATGTTTAACCATTGAGCCAAGTGCCCTTTTCTATCAAGGGTTTGACTGCTTTAATATTTGAGTTAAGTTTGGGAGGCATACTGAATAAGATTTATTAAAAAACGTGTTTGTCCACCTACCCCATTTAATTCTTTTGTTGGAATCGATAAGATGAGTTTCTAGAGAGTTCTGAAACCCAACCGACACCTCACCATCTCTGTCCGACCTCGCCCACCGCGCCGCCGTGAGAGTCACTGTCGACATCATCAAAAGCTTCACGACGTCGCGACCTCGCTCTTGGCTTCCACGCGCGCAACTGAGCCGCCTTTCATCGGCAAAATCTCATTTGAAGTCCGACCTTAAACCTAAACAGCCGCCTTCGTTACCTACATTTTTCGGCCACTTCCGTCATGATTTTAACGCGTCGTAGGGACGATCGTGACCGGCGAAGCAAGACGAGCAAAACCCCTAAGGTTTCGCGTTTGATCGACATCGGTAAGACTCCTACCGGAGCTTCGTGGATTTCGATGACCCTTTTTGCTTTTTTTCATAAGATTTTGGTATGATTCCGGTGAATATCTGTTATGTGTAATTTGGGTTAAATCATGTAATCGCGGATCTGTTCATTTTCAGGTAAAAGGTAGCATTTTCGACTCTCCGGTGAATTTTCGGTGACCAGCCGACGAAGCTTTTTCGAATGGTAAGTGGACCGGTCCGAACCGGCATGAACCGGCTAGACCGGTTAAACCGGTCAGTCCATGAACCAGACTCGAACTGTTCCGACCCGAGTTCGACCTGACCCGCCTCTGTCCCATATCCGACCCGACTGAGTCAACTCAATGAGTCAACTCGGACGAGTTGACTCAGTGATGAGTCAACTTAGTTAAGCTTCTGTTAACTGTTGACGTCATGATGACGTCAGTGTTGACTTTGACCCGTTGAACAAAAGTCAAAATTTTCCGAAAACTCATATTTTATGTTTTTCGACGTCCTGAGTCCGTTTTTGAAGCTCGTTTCACAAAATTCTGACCCGAAAGCCTCCAAATCTGACCTTGAACCTGAACTTGTTTATGTAGTTATTTTTCAGTTAAGAGCTCTATGAATAAAGACTAAAATGGGATATTGTGTGATTGAAGGTACTCATATCTCCTTGAATAGGATTGTTGATGGACGTCGAATTTGAGTTCGAGTGCAATCGAATATAGTTTTATGAATCGATAGATATAGCTCGGAGTTAAGGTAATACATTACTACCTCTTGTATGCTTTATGAACATGTTGGTATTTGTTAATGCATGCATAAAAATGATGATGATTACTGTTAATTCTGCTCAAATCAAACCGAATATAGAAATGAATACGATAATCTAGAGAAGATTGCAATGCTCGAATGAGAAGATTAATAAATCGGAATGATCTGGAGTTCAATAAGTATTTAATGAGGCAGGTAATCTCCAAATCCGATTATTAGTGTCAATTGATAAAATGTGAAAATTATTTGGGTATGAAATTACGAAAATGCCCTCAAGGTATGAGAATGACTAAAATACCCTTGGAATTGGAAGTGGTCTAGAAATCTACACTGGATATGGTAAAACAACCCGATTCATCTAAAAACCTCGATCTACTTGGAAAGCTATGGTAACAAGATTTAAACCTTCGAGATTGTAAGGCGTTAAGTTTCCTTGGATTTGGAATGAATCTCCGACTATAGATTCAGGGGAATCTATCCATACCCTTGAACTAATCAAATGGCTCAAAATTCTGAATTGATTAAAATGGCTAAAAATACTGGAATTGCTGATATGGCTGAACTAATCGGAATGATCGTATTGACCAAAAAGGGCTGAAGTATCCTCGGACACCGGGGTTTGCAAATTAACTAGAATAATGGATAAACCTTTGAGTTATGAAATGAATGAAGTGGTTGGGAGTACCGAAATTACTTGAATGGTTGAAACACCCATGGGTACTTAATTGAATGAAATACTTTATATAGTTCAATTGACATGAATGGTGGATATCTCGAGCTTCAAAATGATTGAAATTACACCCCTTGATTGGTAGTAAATTGCCTTTAATAAAATTTTGGAAATGCCAATAAAGTTAAAAATGACTAAAATGGCACTAAAGGTTGAAGCATGACTCATGTATGTCGATCACTCCTGATATTAATGTAAGGGTGGAAGTTTTTCCGCACAGAATATAGGTTTGACTACTCCGTGACGAGTCCTGTGGTGAAATATGAAAGCAACCGTTCAGATATACGATACAATTGGATACATTAGTAGGGTTGGTTAGTACTGTAAGGTTGAGATGCGTTAGTTTGAATGGTTTTGGAGCCTCGATAAACTTCTGGAAATCTTAAATGATGTAAATCGTCATTTTATCATTATTGGGCTAAAATTTCAAAATCGCCTATGATAGTTAAATGGCCAAAATGCCCTCATTGGCCAAAGCAATCAAAATAGCCACGAATGTATTTTGATATCGTGAAAGATCTTGACATAGAAATCTCTTAATGCCAGGTTGGAAACCTGATGTGCAAATAGAATTCTTGGGCCACTGTTTATGCCTTTTTGGTATAAATTACCAATATGCCCATATGTGATAAAATGACCATAATTCCCTTGTAGGATTAAATGACTAAATCAATCATGATGCGTCTAAACTCGCAAAGATCTTGATGTATCACCTCCTGAATATCTAGGTTAAACCGTTAGTACGAACCCCTTTTAATATGGGCCTAGTTTCAGAAATCCGTTCAAATTGTCAAAAGCTTAATGTGTCCCCTTCCGTAAATGCCAAGTATCTCCAAGAAATGATATGTCCCACCTAGTGTGTTCCATGTGTTCTACACTCAGTTGAATGTGTTATATGACTATTACATGTTAGTAAACAATCTAATGACTTAATTATAAACGATGATATGCTTGATGAAATGATGAACTGGACATATGATAACATTTTCTGCCTACTCGTTGTAAGTCTGCTTGATCTGTATACTTAGTATATGGCTGTGCTATGTGGTTACTTGATCTGCGATAATATTGTATGTCTGCCTGATGTAAGTAATAATATAATCTGTTAGCTTGACCTATGATGGTACACTCTGTTTGCATGATGAATAATGATATCGTCTGCTCAATGGTATGCCCATATATGTGTCTAAAGAGCATGAACTTCTGTTTCTGATACTTTGAATAGAATATGTCTGTCACATGTATTCTATTACTCATGTCTGGAATCTGAACACCGATTACTATCTGGGGTATACTGTTGGGTTATGTTATGAAGTTTCTGCAGGTGTAGCCCTGATCCAGCTGGTAAATCTTTATGGACTCAAGGTCTCCCCTTGGGTAGGTGCCGATGCTTTAGCACGAGTAAATCTTTATGGACCTAAGGCAGCCCCTTAGGTGGCACCTATGCCCATCGGGCCTAGGGTAAGTCCTTATGGATGCAGTTCTGGGGGACTGCATATTGGTGTAAGGTTGGAGGGTAGTTACTAGTAAACCCTTGTATGTACTTGAACATTTGCATTGAATTGTTATGTGTTCTCATGATATGATTGGTATGCATTTATGTCTGTTTGATATGCACCTATTGGAACACACTAGACATTAAACTTGTTGTTTCCATCTTCTTAATCTATTGGCTTATATAATTCCCGTTGGTTACTTGATGATTGAATAGAGAACAAGTATCGTTATTCTCAAGTAGAACGTTACCCTGAAATAGCGGAAAGGAAATGAAGATTGTTACTACTTGGAACATCATAAAAATGTTATGTCTACCATATATCTGCACGAGCTTATAACATCTTTTGGTAGTTTTGCATTACTGAGCTTTTCCATGCTCCCGTTGTTTCTAACATCGCAGGTTAAAAGAACATATCACGATATAATATTTGACATCAGAGTTTGGAGTTCTCTCGGCATTGCTTTTGGAGTACGGTGTTGTGTAGTTAGTGGGCATGTATGTCATGTATTGTTTTATGATAGTGTCTATAAAACACTTTCTGAAATCTTTGCTATGTGTTTAAATGATTTCCTGAAATTGTATTTTAAACAGAAGTTGATTTTTACAGTTTAATAAGTGTTTTAAGAAAGAAAATGTTTTATGTGTATTTTTACTGTGGGTCGCTCTTGTGACCCTAATGTGACTTCCTAGGATCCGTTGTAACGCATAGGCAGGTCTAGGGAGTTACATTTAATCACGTAACACGCACCGAAATATTTGCCCGTTGGGAATTTAATGTCGCCATGGCATCTCTCGGCAACCCCTATATATACCTCAATATTTCATTCATTTTCTTCACTTCATCTCTTTATTTAAACCTCTTCTTCGTCAACCTGCTTTCTTACTATTTTCTATTTTTAGTTTACTTTCAGACTACAACCGTCTCACTATGGCATCATCACAATCTAAACCCTCTTTCCAGCGATTCTTCTCCGAGTTAGATCAAAAGAGGCACAGGACGCAATTTACCAATCGATCAGTATGGAAGGAGAAAGGGTTCCACTACTCACAACAAACGAGAGATTTAGGTCTCGAGCCCGTCCTCTTTGAGAAGATACATAGCCAAGGATGGGAGATTTTTGCAAAGTAGCCCAAGGTGGCCAATATCACCCTCACCCGAGAGTTTTACGCCCACCAACCCCGCTAAGAAATACCATTTGTCTTCGTCTGAGAGGAGGCAGTAAAACTCAACGCCGCCACCATCAATAGATTTAGGGGCTGGAGATGGAGGATAATTCCCATGAGGAATGGTGGCAGACATTGACAGCAACTGACTACGACAGAATGAAGGACATGCTTTGTGAACCAAACACCTCGTGGCTAGCAAGGAAACACAGCGGGTCTGTGCAGCGCCGTCGTCTGCTACCGGAGGCAATGTTGTGGAATACCTTCATCAAAAGACGCCTACTGCCCACCTCCCACAATACAACAGTTGATCGACCTCGCCTCACCCTGATCCACTCGATTATAAACAACCAGCCGATCAACGTGGGAGACATAATCTGCAAAGAGATCTACAGTTGTTACCGGACGTCAAAGGGCAGACTCTATTTCCCCTCCCTCATCACAGGCTTGTGCGCAAACTTCAACGTACCCACCGACTCCGAGGATGTGATGAAACAATCAAGGGAGGGCTGGACTAGAAAAATCAGGCTTCAGATGATGCAGGCGCCGGAAATAGAGCCAATCACACCGTCCCAACCATTTGCCGCCCATACAGCCACACTGGTAACAAGAGGCAGTATTGAGGCTGCCCAAAACCCTGAGGTCATCCAGCTGCTCCAAACACTAATCGAAAGCAACAAGAGAATTGAGCAGTAGTAGCTGACCTTCATGAAGTACGTAGGGGAAGTTCAAGAGGCCTTTGTGGCCTATCTTTTGCAAAAGTTTCCCAATGACGGCCCCTCACTGCCCAGATTTCTAGAGGACTTGGCCGCCGCAGCTGAACCACGAGAGGTTACACCCCCAAAAGCTGCTGCTTGACATGCTGCTGCTCGCCATGCTGCCTTCCACCGCCAAAAGCCTTCTCTCGCAAGATACACATCATACTCAGCCACCTCTTTCTCTCACACGGTGGCAGACACTCCTGAAAGGCATCACCAACAATTCTCTCCAGCCATCACAGTGGGAACGTTGGCAGACACCTCCCTTTATAAGGATTCGAGGCAGCAGATGGCAGAAACCATGGACCAATGGCCACAGCAGAATCATCGGCAGCACCCATGACGGAAGCAAGCAGGAAAAGGAAGCAACATATAATCTCGGACGAGCCGGAGGATGAGGACTCAAAAACTAAACCGATCCACATTGAAGATCCTCGCTCTATGCCCAAGAGAGTCCAACCGCCGCATACAACAAAGATTTCACTTTCCAAGCTTGCTGCCACGATCTCTGCCAGCTGTCGCCAGATCATCCAATCATCATCTTCCTTCTCTGCCTCGGAAACTCCAGCAACATCTCCACAATCAGACAACTTCTAGCGTTGTTTTCTTTTCTTTCTTTTTCTTTCTTGTTTTTTTATTTTAATTTTTTCTTGTCTTTTATTTTTTCTGTTTTTTATTTTGTGCATTGAGGGTAATGCCCATCTTGAGTTTAGGGGGGATTAGCACTCTTTGTTTAGGCATACTTAGATCATTTAGTTGCATATGTACTTGCTCTTTAAATTAATCAAGAAGAATTTTTTTGTTAGAACTTGTGTCTATGATAGGATAGTCGATATTAAATTTTCCGCACCAATAAAAAGAATTTAATTTTGGGGAAAACTTGGAATTTTTCTATAATTTCCAACAATCAAAAACACCACTGATAGTTGCTGAATTTGATTGAATTTCTGATAAACATTGCCTGCTTGAATTATTTGTAAAATTCTAACATGGCTGTAGGAAGCTGCCGCGGCAGACAACAAATAGAAAAAAAAGCACTCCCACGGCAGGAACAAAAAAAAGATATGTTGTTTTACCCTAGAGGTGCCCAAAATAGGCTCTAGGAAGAATCATGTGCCAAGGACACTCTGCTGCTATCAAAGTCCATGAATCTGAAATTTTTTGAAGACGGGCAAATTAGCATGAGTGAATGAAAGTCTTCACGGGATGACTCTACTCAATGGGTTCGGGGTTTTGTAGTTTGCTCTTATCCTAATTTCAGACCAAAAGAGTAGTTGTGATGTGCTGAATCCCTTACTGCCAAGATTATAAATCATGCTTAATTGTGTTTCCTCGGCAGCAACCTTATATTACCTTGGCAGCATCTTTGTTTACTTAGAATATTCTTCAAATTCAGCAAATATGTTTAGGATTGCATTGCTTGAGGACAAGCAATAGTTCGAGTTTGGGGGTGTGTAAAGTGCTCATAAGTCCTATATTTTGTATGCATTCCATCTCATATTATTGCTATTCTTAAGTGCATTTTAGGCATATTTAGGTGCATGCATTATTTACAGTATTCTTTGATTTGCCTTGTTTTTATTGAATATCTTTGATTTGGTAAGAAAAGATACTATTTTAGTTTAGTTTCAGATGCTAGAAGCTGTCAGGAGGAGGAGAAATCAGAGGAGTTGATGCTGAGGCAGTAGACCAACGAGTTGTACTAAAGCAGTTCAACACAGAGAGAGATGTTGTCGAGTAGCTGCCACCGCCATACCTGCCACCCAGGGTAGCAACTTGAGAAATTGGCATATTTGGAAGAGCATAATTTTCTAAGTCCAATGAGCCCATCCACGCAATTTACTGATGCTGGAAACAGCAGACAGAGCCTCCAAAAGATCAAGGCTTGCTTGCGGCACAAGGCAACGACAAGAGAAGTCCAAATTCAAGTTAAAGAAGCCAGAATTAAAGGATGCATTCAATGCAAAATGCTACTTTATCATGAGGAAGACTTCTACTCTAAGGAGGACTTAACTTAGGCCATGTCCTATATATACTTGATCATATTTTGTATCTAGAGGGACGGTAGTCGGCATAGCTTAGTTTTTCTTGTGTTTTCTTGCCACCACTATGTTCTAAATTCTCTAGGGTTTGGGTTGTGTTGTAAAGTAGTTATGAGAATTGTTGTTTAGGTTTAAGTTTGTGATTGCAACAAATTCAAGGTTTGCTTATTTCATGTTCTTCATTGTTTTCATTTGAGTTCGAAAGATCGATTGTGAGCAATCTATTTGTTTGGCATCGAGAGAGTCAAACTCACGAAAGAAGTGCACGATCTCATCCATACCATGTGTTGATCAATTTCAGCTTAGACATAGGTTAGGGTTTAAAGCGGCTAAAAGAGGACGAACCAAAGATTGTTGTTCATTGCAAGATTCACGCCGATGGGTATTATCCGCAACGGGTATCAAAAGTATTCTAGCTTTGACATAAGTATAATCATTCTCGAAGCGTTCTTTCGAGCCTTGAAGGTCTGCTGAGTTTGCCGCCGAGCCAATCATCTGTTCCACCTACCGAGGCAGCGGAAGTTGTTAAAGCACCAATCTGCCATCTTCCATCGAGGTAGCAAAGTCTGGCAACGCAATACAACTTGACTTGTTCAACGCAGTTTCACACTACGAAGCAGCATAACCTGACCCATTCTATCAACCTGACCTCTTCCTTAAATTACTTGTGTTTATTTACTTTTCTTTTAAACAAGATGAAATTGACTTGCGCATTTAATATTCTTTGTGTAGGAATTTATAATCGAAATATCTGTACAATCCTCGTGGGAGACGATATCTTTTATATTATAACTTGACAAGAGTGTGCACTTGCGCTCATAATTGGAGAACACCCAAACGCTCTTCACGGACCATCTGTCGCGGCGGGTAAAGGATACTCAAGAATTTTCCTCAAACTAAGAGTTCATTAGGCTTTAAATAAAGGCATGTTACAATTATAACCTAATTAAAACAGAAAAACATGTGCGAAACAGTGTGTGTTGCATGCAAAAGTGATGCACAAATTACGTGCAAGTATACATTGTGCCAAGTTATAGTATTTAAGATATTGTCTCCACATGGATTGTGACAACCTTCAGAATTCACTTTTCTACACAAGATAAAAGTAAAAACACAAATATTGAGAGTTGGTTTGATTAAAAATGAGATTAAAGCAAAGAAAATAAATTGAGAAATCAGAGTGCGAGAATGGGCTGGTATTGGAATGCTTCGTAGAGTGGAGATTGGATGCACTATCTCGGGACAGTTTTGCAGATCAAGGTTCGGCAAGGCTCCCTTCAATGACTTCCTCTTATCCCTAAGCTTGAAGTGCTATTGGCGAACATGTCTTGGATAATACCTCCCGACGTGAATCTAAGGATGAACACCAACCGATTATGAAGCCTCTCTTAGCCGCTGAACTTCTAACTTATCCTTAAGCCGAAGTAGATTTATCCTATGGTTGGATAAAACCGTGTTTACTCGTTTCGTGAGTCCAACTCTCTCGATATTGAACAAATAGAGTGATGCTCTCTTCTCTCCCGATAAATATTGCAACAATGAAGAACAAAGAGTAAAAAAAACCTTGAATTTTATTTCAAAAACTGAAAACCTAAACGAATACAAGCAAAACTCTCACAACTACTCCACAATCAACCCTTAGCCCTAGGGAAGGTTTAGAACATAATGGAGGATGGCGGCACAAGGGTTTTTCGACAAGAAGAAGTTTCCTCTCTAATCTCAATTGTGTTTTTCCTCCTTCAAGTCGATTACATTTATAGGGGAGGGGCCTAGGTCTAACTCGGTTTAGGGTAGGAATCCTAGTTAGAATCTAATTACAACTTATTAAAAGAAAAAATCTAACATTAAATCTTCATAGATTCCCTTTTGACTTTTTCCACCTTGACTTTGACCATGGCTTTTCTTTGTCTGCTGGGCTTCAATGCACGTGCAAGTGGTCTCCAAAAATTAGGCTTGATGAGCTCTTTCAGTCGCATACCACTTTGTATATTTCCACCCTTCCTCGAGTTGCTGCCTCGGCTGAGGTTTGGATTGGTGTGCAGGGTTTGGCACAACTCTTCATTATGGGACTTTCCTCTTTGCCAGTTCTCGAACAGCTTTCTAGATGATCCAACATCTTCCTCCATCAGTTTATAGCTTCTCCTCGTCTGCCCTCTCTGCTGCCTCGTCGGCATCTGCCTGGGCAGGTACCTGCGCACAGAAAGAAAACGCACATGAGCAGTATATTTTGTATAAAAACAATTAAGTTCATCAAATAAGGTAGAATATCTAATCTATGCAGTTTTGTGTATATTTTCCTAATAAATGCAACTAAATTATACATAATAACAATAATACTTGAGCTAAACTAGGGCATAAATATAAGACTTTTGCACACTTAACAGTGTGCCCAAGAGGTTTTTTGCAAGAAGATTTTGGGCTTGCCTAGAAGACCACCTGACTTGGCCCGACAATTGGAGGATGATAGAAAACCTTAACACATTGGGCATGGTAAATTAATAGATGACATCTTACCATGGAATATTCCAGGGGATCAAAATATCCATCAATGTGAATGCAAACTTAAGGAAAGAATACCAAGGTGATAGAGTTTCCTTAGTTAGCATAGATTTGGTAGGTGGCTTTCGATCTAAGCCGTTGTTGTAAAGCGATCTCGTCCGTTCATTGTAAGGGGATTCAACTATAAATAAAGGTCTCCCCATCTCATTTGTATTCATCCATTCATTGAGTAATACAAAGGCATTTACTCTAGAAAGCTCTCTCTTGTTCTTCGCGTTCTTTCTTTGGTTCTTAAGTTGCTTTCTCGTTTGTTAACTTCCGCTTAGAACAATCTTTTGTTCAAGTGCCTTGGAAGAGTTTGATCTTCCGAAGAGAGATTTTAGGTTGACTTAGTTGTTTATCGTAAAAACATCGACTAAGGCTGCGCGGTTCGCTAGACGGAACTCTAGCCCGTGAAAAGTGATATTAGAGCCAGGTTGTTTAAGTGAAGGCACTGATTGAGATGTCACCACAATACGGAGAGAATGCTACAAGAAAGAAGGGTTTGGAGACCCGTTCTAACAAGGCCAAGAGTGCAAGTTCGAAGGATCTGACAACAACGCTTGAGGACAAGGTGGAGCGACTCGAGACTGTTGCGAAGGAGACGATAGAGTCCCTTGACGTTGTCAACGACCGCCTCAACGAGTTGGAGAGCAAGGCTGAAGAGATGAAGGAGGACGTGCAGACTGCACTCAATGGGACCGTGGAAAGGGTGGATCAGAAAGGAGATGCTTTTCAAGTGGAGCTTTGAGCTTTGAGGGAAAAGATGCAAGGCAGGATCGATCAGCTCGAGGTGAAGTTGAACTTGTGCATGACCATCATAAACAATGGTGGTGGGACTATGGAACCCAGGAGGCATGTAGATGTCCTGAAGCCTAAGGTGTTCACGGGGACGAGGTTAGCCCAGGATATGGAGAACTTCTTTTGGAACATGGAGCAATACTTCAAAGCTGTGGGCATTGAGTATGATGCCATAAAGGTAACTGCTGATTTAATTTACTTTGGTGACGACGTAGGTGCTCGGATGAGAAACATGTGAGCACGAAGGTTGAAACCTATGAGCGGTTTCAAAATGAATTCAAGCAACAATTCTATTTAGAGCATGCTGAGAGGGACGCCCGAATCATGATGAGGCACATCATGCAGAAGGATACTGTCCAAGAGTATGTTCGAGAGTTCACGGAACTCGTGCTTGAGATTCTGGACCTGAGTGAGAAGGATGCGCTTATCAACTTCATAGATGGGTTGCATCGATGGGCCATAACCGAGTTGGAGCGAAGGGGAGTGACAGAACTTTCCGAAGCCCTGACCATTACCATGTCCCTAATTGAAGTCGGCCGAAGTGTAACACCCTAAAAACCGGGTTAGTAATTTTACCCCCTTTAAAAGGTCAATTAGTAAAGAAATTCCTTATCAAATTTGAAATTTAAAATAATAATTGTAGTATCGTAAGCATTGGATTAGGAGTAAGCTTCAATGGACCATTAGTTAATTTGCTATAGAATTATTCTTTATTAGACTAATTAAGTGAATTAGGATTAATTTGTAACAAAGAAAAAAATTTAATAGCTAATTAGTAAAGGGGCTAAATTGAATACTTTGTAAACTCATAATATTGCATGCTAAATAAAAAAATGAATGTCTTGTATACTTGTCCAGCAAGGACTAAAGCAAGTGTAATTGGGGAAAGGGATTTTCGGTATTTGATAAGGAAAGATGAAAACAAATAGTATTATCATCTTCTTCATCCTTTCTCTCCATGGCCGAGTCTTATAGAAAAAAAGGGGAGAGAGTTTCAAAAAGCTGGTTGTGAAGCTCTTGGATTCAATCGGTTATGCATACCTTGAGTGGATTGAAGATTAAGGTAACATTTCACTACCTTTTTGTATCTAAGTTAAATATGTTAGACATTATTAAAGGTTTCTATAAATTTTTTTAGTGATGAGATTGTTAAAGAATCTTCATGTGTATATGTTTCTCCCAAGTGTTCGAATGGTTTACTTGATAGTTGTCATAGTTTTTGAAATATGTAATGGTAGTTAGAGTTGTTAAGTGCTGAATTGGATTAGTATAAACAAGGGAAGGGCTGCCTTGTAAGTTTATGGAATGTTCTGTATGTATAAGAACATTAAGGGACTGTTTTTGTATAAATATAAATGTTTAAGGACTGTTTTGAAGCATGTATATATGCACATGAATGCTGGACTGTCTTGATTGAATATTATGTATGTGGGCTGTTTTGGAATACATGTATGTATATATATGAAATTTAGAACTGTTTTGATTGAATATTATGTATGTGGGCTGTTTTGGAATACATGTATGTATATATATGAAATTTAGAACTGTTTTGATTGAATATTATGTATGTGGGCTGTTTTGGAATACATGTATATGTATATATATGAAATTCAGTACTGTTTTGATTGAATATTATGTATGTAGGCTGTTTTGGAATACATGTATGTATATATATGAATTTCAGAATTGTTTTCATTGAATATTATGTAGGTGGGCTGTTTTGGAATACATGTATGTATATGTATGAAATTCAGGACTGTTTTGATTGAATATTAAGTATGTGGACTGTTTTGAACTTGTGTATAAGTTTAAATATGTGTTAAGGGCTGTTATAAGCATGTATTTAAATATAAATATATATATATATATATATATATATATATGTATGTATTATGGACTGTTCTGCATATATTAGAAAGTGTATGGACTGTTTTGAGGTGTGTATAAGTTAAAATATGTGTTAAGGGCCGTTATGAGCATGTATTTAAATATATATGTATTATGGACTGATCTACACGCATGAAAAAAATATGTGGCCTGTTTTGATATATTAGAAGAGCATGAGGATTGTTTGAGTATACATATATCTATATAAATGAAATATGGCCTGTTTTGATATATTAGAAGAGCATGAGGATTGTTTGAGTATACATGTATCTATATGAATGAAATGTGGCATGTTTTGATATATTGGAAGAGCATGAGGATTGTTTGAGTATACATGTATCTATATGAATGAAATGTGGCATGTTTTGATATATTAGAAGAGCATGAGGATTGTTTGAGTATACATGTATTTATATGTATGAAATATGGACTGTTTTGCAATGTTAAGTATGTCTATGGACTGATTTGGCATGTTATAAAAATATAAGGGCTGTTTCAGAAGCTGTATGTGTACATGTACGTAATTCATGGACTGTTTTGACATGTTATAAAAATATAAGGGCTGTTTTGGAGTTGTATGTGTACATGCATGTAATTCATGGACTGTTTTGACATGTTATAAAAATATAAGGGCTATTTTGGAGTTGTATGTGTACATGTATGTAATTCATGGACTGTTTGACATGTTATAAAAATATAAGGGCTGTTTTGGAGCTGTATGTGTACATGTATGTAATTCATTGACTGTTTTGACATGTTATAAAAATATAAGGGATGTTTTGGAGATGTATGTGTACATGTATGTGATTCATGGACTGCTTTGACGTGTTATTAAAATATAAGGTTTGTTTTGGAGTTGTATGTGTACATGTATGTGATTCATGGGCTGTTTTGGCATGTTAGAATAATATGAGGACTGTTTTTGGAGTTATAAGTGTGTATATATATATATATGTACATGAAATTATGTATATAAGTAATTAAAATTTGTTTGGCATGAACATAAGTCTTATGGGACTATTGGTAAATGAATTCAATTGGTTTTATGACTTGTTATTTTGATTGAGATACACACCATGATAAGGGATTGGATAGTGGCTTGAAGGCTAAGAAGATAAATTAATTAGGAATATATGAAAGTGAGGATTTAAGTATCCCATAATTTCGAGATAACAAGTAAGTATAGTTGCTTTTGTTTCGGGTGACACGACATTGTCCCAATCTTTGTTTCTATGATAAGCAATATGTTTAATTACATGAGCATGTACATAAGGCTTACATAGCGCGTAATGTGTATTTACGTTATTAGCAAGGCATTTTTGTAACTCCTTTAATTATGTTTGCACTATATATGCATTGCGCCTTGCTATGTTATGTTTTTTAATTAAAGGATTATATTTATATGGTTAAAAAGTATTAAAGATAATCCTTTGAACCAAAGTACCATAAGATTCTCACTTGAAGAATTCAAACTCGATATTGTAGCTCTTTCTTTCTTAATGCCCTAAGGACTTTAAGCTCATCTCATGTTATAAGATACTAAGGAAAGAAACAAGTAAACTTACTTGTATCATAAGATGCCTCTCCCAATTTCAAAAGCATAAAATATCTAAGTTGCCTATACAATGCAAGTCCTTGGACACTTTGGCATGGTGCAAAGGTATATTTTGGGACTACGGTCTATGAGCTACGACTCAGGGTGAAGACCATATATATGTGATATATTGGCGACAGTAGGAGGTAGCGAGGGAGATGTAAGGAGATTGGTGATATTTTGGTTGAATAGTTGTGAAGTTATGATTGTTATGTTTCCGACACTAGCCATTGCTATGTGCATTGAGCTATGTGTAACATGGACCAATACAGTCAAACACGGACCAATGCTTTTCATGTCCAAATGTGATCCAAGGCAAATGTTCTAAAAGATATGAATTCAGATACTAAGTTTGAAAAGGAAACTCAGATAAGTTCTATTGTGATCTCCAATAAGAATTGATAAGCACTCTGATAAGATTTGAAATGAATTTCAAAAACTTTGATAAGTATTATGATAAGCCTTGATAAAACTTCAATAAGTTAATATACGATCTTTGATAAGTTCGATAGGAAATTTGAAAGAACCCGGTTTAAACTCTAAAAGAATTTTGATTAAGATTTGAAGAATGTGAACTTTGACTAGGCTTCTAATAAACAAGCCATGTTTAACTAAGATTGAAATATAAATACCTAATGTTATTATATGCTTGTATTTTTTTCCTTTGGATTTCCATTGATATCAGTGTCATTATGCTTTGTCATTTAAAAGTCACAATTGTAATAGATTAATGTATCTAAGTCTTTTACGTCTCCTAGTGATGACATTGCATTTATGTGTATCATTTTTTATACATTATTAGTTTATGCTTTAAATGGATTGTAACTAGGTTATTAATGACTTAATCAATAACCTTATGTATTGGGTAGATATGGTTCGAATGAATGCTTGTTAGATGAGTTATGTTAGATTTGGATCGAATGATCGTTTATCGACAAGTTTTGCGTTAGATATGAAATTAAATAGATGTTTGAGTATGGATATGTTGTTGTGTTTGAATGATCTTGTAACAACCCCTAATAAGCAAATTAGTTAAATCGCGATTAAGAATTAATCCTGCCTTATGATATGAACTTGAATGCTTATGTGTTCATGTTTACAAGCATGATGATATGGCATTTGAATGGTCTCTAGTCGTTTAAGTCACGATAAATAGTGGTTTAATGGATGCTTTTGGTTTTAACTATACTAGTATGATCATTGTTTACATACTTTGGTTAAATTCTATGTGTGATATTAGGTTGATTATTGGCTCTGACTCATACCTTGATTGTAATATATGAATGCTTGACTAATAATATTGAATAGGTTAAGTTAATGAAATCTAAACACTCAAATAATTGTAACCTCCCCTTAAGATTGATGTATTGAATTCGACTAAAGATTTAAGTCCTAAGACAACACCTTGTTCTCTAAAGATTGAAAGTTGTGTACTACTCTCCTGGAAATAAAGAATGGAAAGTTAAAAAAAATTGTGAACCTGCCTAGATTGTTTTTAAAAGTTTTAGTTTTCAGTTACATGTTTCCTGAGATTCTTTGTAGTGACATCTTCAATTCCGGTTTTCTTTTAAACCGGGTTGAGGGTGTTACACGGAGGGGGTTTGACTCATCCAAGCCAAAACCAAAGTACAAGAGCAAGGGTTATGATGAAGACGAGGGACGAACAAGTAACGATAAGGAAACTTCAAGTGGAGTGGAGAAGCCATCGCGTGGGAATGGCAAGCCCTGGTACAACCGTCAAAGGAGGGACGAAAGGGCCCCACTAAAATGCTACTTTTGCAACGGTCCACACATAATGAGGGACTATGCAACGAAGGAGAAACTCTCTGCCATCGTTCAAGTTGAAGATGAGCCAAAGAAAGAGACATTAAGGCTTGGTGCGATTGCCAAGGTTAGAGTAGTCAAACCGAGGGTTGAAGAGGCGCAACTAAAGTGCTACCAATGCAATGGGCCACACAAGTTGAAAGATTGAACGAATCAAGTTAAGCCGTCCAAGGAGGTGGACAAGCCCGAGAGTAGCGAGGCTACGAGACATGGTTCAATGATTTTGAATTCTGCCAAGGTGAGGAAGGGGCAAAAGCAAAAAGGGTTGATGTTTATCGACATTAACGTTGCGGGACGATAAAAGAGTACTCTAGTGGACACCAGAGCAACCGATCTATTCATGTCTAAGAGAAACTTGGTCTCAAAGTTGAAGGGTCAACCGGTAAGATCAAGACTACGAATACCGAGGAAGTTCTGATTGTTGGAGAGGCACGAAACGTTGAGCTAGAAGTTGGAGAATGGAAAGGCAAGGAAATTTTCAAGGTAATCCATCTGGGCGAATTTGATTTTGTTATGGAACTAAGATTCCTTGACCGTATAGGATGCTCTCATTGTTCCATGTGCCGATGTTGTCTGCATTTTAGATCCGAAACAACAATGTGTTGTGCCCATGTATCGTGACAAGATAAGGGGAACCAAGACGTTGACTGCCATTCAGCTTGCCGAGGATGCTCCAAGCCAAGGAGACATTGCTTCAGAGGCTACTGTCGGGGACACCACCTTGGAGGGGCAAAAGTTGCCCAAGCCACTTGGTGACATGAAGCCCGTTGAATAAGCACCTTTGGGCGAGGTGAAAGGGGCATTTGACTTCATGGAAGGGCCATCAAACATCGTGAAGACAGATGGGTAATTCTTTTTAGAGTGAATGCCACTGGAAGTGTTACGAGGAAGGTACATCTCAAACACGCTGCTAGTGTTAATTTCAAAAGTACTGATTTTTATGCCTATTTTACAATGCCTTTGCTTGATTTTGAGTACATTTAGTTGTTAATTTCATACATTTGCATAAGGAGATAGGAATTTCGCCTATGCCAATATGAAGGGTTGTTTTGTTGGCATTTTTTTACAGGTTTGGCATAGCGGTTGGTAGAACACATCAACACATGAAGGAAAGCCAGAGAGAATACCGAGATGTTGTTGGCACAGATGGACCAAATATTGCCAAAGCACCGGTTTACAGAGAAGAGGAATTTGATACCCGACCAAGTAGCTGTTGAACCTGAGAAAGTAGGACCAGATAAGGCAGCGAGAAAATAGTAATTGGATCAAACTTCGAAAAAATAGCAGAGAAATGGTACCAAGCTTGGTTGGAAAATGATGCCAAGCTTGGTTGGCGAAGCAGTGACGATAGATGATGTCAGCTCCAACCTGATCAGGTCACATTCAAACTTTGGATAAGATGATCACATCCCTTATCCCTTAAACATTCAAAATTCAAACTCAAGAGCTCATCCTAGGTCTTCCTTGCACGCCTATTTAAAGAACGATCAAGCAAGCATTTGAGAGCCGGATTGGGATTAGGGGTGATAATGAGCCTGACCGGCTCGCGAGCTACTCGGGCTCGGCTCGGTCAAAGCTCGGTTAAAGCTCGGCTCGAGTGAGCTCGACTCGGGCTCGGGCTCGGCTCGAAAACTTAACAAGCCGAGCCGAGCTTACCCAAGCTCGGCTCGAAAAGCTCGTGAACAGGCTCAGAATCTACATATGCACTAAAATAAATTATGTGTTTGTATTTTCTTTCATTAGTTGATTGTTGTTTGATTTTGTATTTTCTTTAATTACGTGTTTGTATTATAAGAATATTTATTGATTATTTGGATTAATCTAATTTTTGACACTTTTTTCCCCTTTCCGGTCATTGAATTTCGTTTTAGTGTTGGTTATGAAAGTGATTTTTAATGAATATTTTATATAAAAAACCTATAGCAAAATCAGGGATTTAAATAGCGTTCGCGGTCGCGTTTTCGGTCGCGTTGCGTTTATCGCGTTGCATTTATCGCGTTTGCGGAGATAACGGATGCTATTGCGGTCACTGCGGGTGTCGCGGTCGTGATTTTTTTCAAAATTCGCATAACTTATTGTATTAATCAATAATTATAATTGTAATTATTTAAATTCACTTCTTATGATTTTTATATTGTTTTCTAACATTTAGATTAGTAGATTATTAAAATTAAATAACTAAATTCAATGAAAAATAAACTTTACACTCCAAAATTAAGAGAAAATGAGGATTAAATTAATATAATTAAAATATAAAAAAGACTAAAATGGATATTTATCCATCCTTACATAAAACTTAAGGGAGCAAGGAGGAAAACAACTATAAATGATAGGTTATGCATTACTTCTCAATATCCCACATCTGTGAGATATGTAAAGCAATGAGGGAGAACCACCTATAAATAGGGGCTCAGGCGCTGGAGGAAATAAGCACATTAACCTTGGCTTTTATGGCTGAGATCTTGCTTAAGTGGGCTTTTTGTGCACACAGCTAAGTATATTTTTTTAGAATGAGGGCTTATTTGCCTTCATTTACAAATTCTATTGAGTTTGACTTTGCATTCAGTTGATTTTCAAGCTGGATTATGTTTAATCTGGTTTGTTTAAAGTTGATAACGGGCCGAGCCGAGCCGAGCCTGGCGAGCTTGAGCCCGAGCCGAGCCTAATAATGTAATTTCCGAGCCGAGCTCGAGCCTGAAATTCCGAGCTCGGCGAGCCTCGAGCCCGAGCCGAGCCTAAAAATACAGTTTCCGAGCCGAGCCGAGCTTGGTTAGGCTCGGGCTCGGCTCGACTCGTTAGCACCCCTAATTGGGATATCGAAAGATCCATCGAGGACCGGCTGCACCAAGAAGACGTGGTTCGACCAACTTGACCGAGAGCCTGGACCTTGAAGGGCTGCATCGAGAGACCCCTTTCTCGCCCATTCTCATTGTTTAGTTGTTTTTATTTTCTTTTAAATGATGACATGTTTGCAAAATGTTGAAGGTTTTTTGGTTGATATCCTCACCATGAGCTAATTTAATAGTTGGTGGGGATATTTGCATTGAACGTTATTTTTATGTTTAGTTTTTAATAATCAAAATGCTTCGGCTTCATTTTCCCTATCTGGCATGTTCTTCAATTTTTAACAAAACTGTGGAAAGCGAAAGCTGGCACTGTTGGCTGATTGAACCTTAATATCTTAACAAACCTAGGGGGCAACAATATGTTGCCAGATACTAAGGCGAGATGCTTCGAAAGAAGATGTTCAAGTAGATGAGCTTACTTCTGAAGTGAATCTACCCCTTAAGAGTACAGATTGGGTGTTCTCAAAATATGAGCGCAAGTGCACACTCTTGTCAAGTTATAGTATAAAAGATATCGTCTCCCACAGGGATTGGACAGCTTACTCGAATTGTAATTCATGCACAAAGAAAATTAAGTGCACAAATAATTTTAGTTTATGAAAGAATTAAAAGTAAATAAAACACAAGTAATTGAAGAAAAGATCAGGGTGATAGAATGGGTCAAGTTATGTTGCTTAGTAGTGTGAAATTGTTTTGAATAGGATAAGTTGCTTTGCGCTGCCAGACTTTGCTGCCTCAGCGTAGGATGGCAGGTTGGATGCTTTGACGCTTTCGCTGTCTTGGCAGTGGAGAGGATGATTAGCTCAGCGGCAAACTCAGCAGACCTTAAAGGCTCGGTAGAACGCTTCAATATAGATCATGCTTATGTCTAAGTCAGAATGCTATTGTTGCCCACTACAGATGATACCCGTCATGGCGTGAATCTTGCAAAGACAGCAACCTTGGTTCGTCCTCTTTTAGCCGCCTTAAACTCGCACCTATGTCTAGGCCGAATTGATCAACACCTGATTAAGATGAGGATCATACTTATCCCATTCGTAAGTTCAACTCTTTCGATACCGAACAAATAGATAGTTGACAACTAATCTTTTGAACTTAATTGAAAACTATGAAGAGCATGGAATAAGCAAACCTTGAAGATTTATTGCAAAAACAAACTTAATTCCTAAACAACCGTTCTCACACTAGTTTACAACATAACCCAAACCCAAGAGAAAATTTAGAACATAATGGCGGCAAGAAAACCTAAACTATGCCCAAAGGAAAACCTAAGTTGTCTATAATTACAAAATATGTCAAGTATATATAGGCATTAGCTAGGTTAAGTCCTCCTTGGAGTAGAAGTCTTCAAAGTAGCTTTTGCATTAAATGCAACCTTTAATTCTGACTTCTTTGAGTTGAATGTGGACTTCTTCTCGTTGCCTTGCACCGCAAGTTATCTTGATTTCCTCCTTCGGCGGCTCTGTTCGTTGCTCCAGGCGCTAGAAAATTAAGTGGATGGCATCGTTGGAATTAGGATTTTCTACTCTACAGATCGCACTCCAATTCTCTAATTCCTCAACTAGCTGCCCTGGGCGGCAAGTACTCGGCAGCGGCTTTCTCTGCTTGGAACTACATCAGTATAGCTCCCTAGTCTGCTGCCTCTGCATTCTCTCCTCTGGTCTGTCCTCCTTCTAACAACTTCTAGCCCTGAAATGCAAACTAAACTAAAACAACATTTTTTCTTACCAAATAAAATATAATCCATAAAATTATGGCCAAGTAAAGATAATAAATATACAATGTGTGAACCTAAATATGCCTAAAATGTACTTAAGAACAGCAATAATATGAGATGGAATGCATATAAAATATAGGACTAATGAGCACTATACACACCCCCAAACTCGAACTATTACTTGTCCTCAAGCAATGCAAACCTAAACATGCTTGCCCTTTAAACTTAATCAGAAAGAAAAACATGTTTTAAACTTGATTAAGCACCTCAAGGTCGTGGCACCTACATTATATTAGTGAAAGGAGAAGAGCATAAATTATCTTAGAATTGAACTACAATGCCAGTGCAGTGTGTGCAGAAACTGTGTACATGCTGAATCTGAAGAACATTCTAAGTAAACAAGGATGATGTCATGGTATATAAGGTTGCTGCCGAGGCAGCATAATTAAGCACATTTATTCAATCATGGTAATAAGGGCTTCATCTCATCACAACTACTCTTCTAGGTTTGAAATTAAGATATGAGAAAACTACAAAACCCCGAACCCATTGATCAGAGTCATCCCGTGAAGACTTTCATTCACTCATGCTAATTTGTCCGTCACTTCAAGGATTTTCAGATTCATGGACTTTGATAGCAGCGAAGTGTCCTTGCACATGATTGTTCCTAGAGCCGGTTTCGGGCACATCTAGGGAAAGACAACATAAATTTTTTTCCTTTCGTGGCAGTGCTTTTCTTTTTCTGTTTGTTGCCTGTCGCGGCAACTTCCTGCAACCAGTGTTAGAAATTTACAAATAATTCAAGTAGACAATGTTTACCAGAAATTCTAACAAATTAAGCAAGTAACAATAGTGTTTTTAATTTTTGGCATTTATAGAAAAATTCTAAGTTTACATCATTCTTTCCCCAAATTTAAGGTATTTTTAATTGGTGCAAAAAAATTAAAGTCGACTATCCTATCATAGGCGCAAGTTCTAACAAAAATTTTCTTTTGATTAATTTTTTAAAGCAAGTACAATGCAATCTATATGCTACTAATATATGCCTAAACAGAAATATGAGAGTTACCCCCCAAACTCGATATGGGCATTGCCCTCAATGCACAAAATAAATTACAAAAGAAAAACAGCAAAATTAAATACAAGTAAGATAATTAAAACATAAAATAAGCAAGAAAATAAAGAAAAGAAAAGAAATAACGCTAGAAGTTGACGGAGGGCTGAGAAAATGCTGGGGTCTTTTCGGTAGCGAAGGAAGAGGATGAAGACTAGATGACAAGGTGGCGGCTGGCAGGTGTCCGTGCGGCAGACTTGGCAGGTGATATCTTTGTTGTCCGCGGTGGCTGGACTCTCTTAGGAGTGAGGCAAGGAGCTGCACTTTGGTCAGATTCAGACTCCTATTCCTCTGGCTCGGCAGAGATGATGTGCCACTTTCTCTTCCTGGTTTCCTCTACCAGGGGTTCTGCCGGTGGATCCTTTGTTGCCATGGGTGTCGCTGTTGCTACCAGCTGCTGGTCAACCTCATTGGAATGGGAGCTGTTGGCCACCATTTCCGCGATGTGGGCAAGAGAGAGATGTTGTTAATGCCTCTCGGGAGTGTCTGCCACCGTGTTGGAAGCGGAGGTGGCGGAGTAGGACGGGTAATGTGTTGGAGAGGGCATCTGGCGGTGGATGGCGGCATGGCGGGCAGCTGCTTCTGATGGTGTTCCTTCTCTGGGTTCGGCTGTGGCGACTAGATCTGCAGGGAATATGGGTAGGGAGGGTCTGTCATTTGGGAATTTCTAAAGAAGGTAACCCATAAAGTCCACTTGGACTTCCCTCGCGTACTTCATGAATGTCAATTGATGCTGCTCTATGCATTTGTTGCTGTCGATAAGAGTGCACAGCAGGGCAATGACTTCATTGTTTTGGGCAGCATTAGTACTGCCTGGGGCTGCCGGTGTAGCTAGCTAGGCGGTTCAAGGCTGGCTCAGAGTGATTGGTTTTGTCTCTTGGGCCTGCATAATCTGCAGACAGACCTTTCTGGTCCAGCTCTCTTTGGTAGCTGTCATCTCATCGTTTGGATCTGAGGGAAGGTTGAAGTTGGCACACAAGCCTATGATGAGAGATGGGATGTACAGCTGGCCCTTTGATTTCCGGAAGCAGTTGTGGATCTTCTTGCCGATTATTTCTCCAACATTTATTGGCCTGTTCACCATGATGGAGTGAATGAGAGCGAGACGCGGCCGATCGACGGTGGGATTATGGGAGGTGGGCAGCAGACGTTGTTTGGTGAATGTGTTCCACAGCATCGGCTCGGGCAGCAGTTGGCGGCGTTGCACTTAGCCACCATATTTTCCTGCCAACCAAGGAGTGTTGGGTTCGCATAGCTGGCATTGATTCTGTCATAGTCGGCAGCCGTCAGTGACTGCCTCTATTCTTCGTGAGGGTTGTAGTCCATCTTTAATCCATAAAAGTTGTTGATGACGGCAGCGTTTAACTTGACAGGCTCCCCTCGAACAAAAACGAAAGGTATTTCAGGGCGGGGGTGGTGGGCATAGAATTCTCTAACCATCGTGATGTTGGCCACCTCCGGCTGTCATGCAAAAATCTCCCAATCTTTGCTGTGAATTTTCTCGAATAGGGTAGGCTCAAGGCCGAGGTCCCCTGTTTGTTGTGAGTAATGGAACCCTTATTCCTCCCATATAGCTTGCTTTGCAAACTGGGTTCAATACCGTTTTGCATCTTCATGGGAGAAGAAGCATTGGAATGTGGGTTTGGATTGTGATGTTGATGTCATGTGTGAGATAGTTTTTGTAATCTGAAACTGAAAAAGAAGATTATGAGAAAGAGAGCAGTGGACTCAAGAATAGAACAAGGAGATGAAAGTAAAGTAAATGAATGGGAGAAGTAGGGTTTATATAGATGGTGCCGAGAGATGCCGTGGTGGCATTAAATGTCCAACGAACAGATTACTTCGCGCACGTTACGGGTTTTCTACCTGTTAATTTTGTAGCCGTTGGCAGCTAGCCGTTAGCGGTCAACTAGTCGTTACGTTGTTTCTGCGCTGGGCCACCCTCAGCTGTCTTGGCGGGCGGGCTCCTTGATAGGCCTTCTTCTTGGTCCAGCTCTTTTATTCCTAAAGCATGAAATAAAAATAAAAATAAAAAAATAAATTCTGAAAAATAAAAATGTGGAAAATAATTTTAACTTAATTTAAAATCTAATCGTAAAAGAAAGAAAATAAATTGTAATAAATTAAATTCTATTCCTAAAACAAAAAAATAGAATTAATTAAGTTATGTTGGGAGTGCATTGGGGTGCATCTCCCAGACATAACCACTTCCTAAGGTGATATGTTGTTCTCCCTCCTGGGGGTCCTGTTGTTCTTTGGGGCTCTTCTGTCTGTCCTGCTGCCTGCCCTGGCAGCTATTGTCTTGCATTGTCTCAGTGCTGACCTTAGAAGCCTGTGCATATGGACATCCTGCTTTTTCCTTTGCTGAGGGCTGTAAAACATTTAGCTTGATGCTTTGATTGTCTACCCTCATTATCAACTCCCCATGCTCCACATCTATTATTGTTCTGCCCGTGGCCAAGAATGGTCGCCCAAGGATGATAGGGGCGTTTCCATCGGCCTCACAATCTAAGATGAGGAAGTCTGCTGGAAAAATAAGGTTGCCCACTCGAACTAAGATGTCTTCGATCTTACCCTCCGGTTGTACGAATGAGTGATCAACAAGTTTCAGCATAATGGAGGTAGGTTTGGCTTGCCCAATACCTAGCTTGTCGAAAACTGCCTTGGGCATCAGGTTGATGCTGGATCTCAAGTCGCACAGGGCTCTCGTTGCATGGTTGCTGCCGATTCTGCATGGTATAACAAAACTGTCTGGATCTATCTTTTTGGCTGGCAGCTTGTTGTGCAGCAAAGCCATGCACTCCTCTGTCACAGCTACTGTTTCAAATTCCCCAATTCTTTTCATCTTGGAAAACATGTCCCTTAGGTATTTTGCATAATTGGGCATATTCTGGATGGCTTCGATGAGAGGGATATTTATGTGCACATGTTTCAGAATATCCAGGAATTTTCGGAACTGGTTATCCTGCTTTTGTTTTTTAAGCCTCTGGAGGAAAGGTGGTGGCAGGCGGATGTCCTCCATACGCTCCTTGCATGGGAACTTGATCTATGGAGGATCATCTACCTCAGGACTGTTGTCAGCCTCATCTGTCGGGGCGGCTAGTTTTGATGCTGCCGCGGAAGGCAATTCTTTTTGTGCTAGCTGTTCATCTACTGGCTTTTCCATTTTGGGTTCATCCAACTGTTTCCCACTTCTGGTTGATATGGCTTTGCACTGTTCATAAGTGGGTTTGGCTGCTACCTCTGTGCTACTAGATGTTGCACCCTTTGTTCTGTTGCTTATGATCTCCATGAATTGCCCAAACTGGGTCTCTAGGTTCTTTATTGCAGCCTCATAATTGTTCATTCTCATCTCAGTCCTGTCCATAAACGACTCAGTCTTATCAATAAATTTATTAGTACAGTTCGAGACATAAAAGTATGTAAAGTATTTTCGAGTGAGTTATTGCTCGTATTTTGTTGCTGCTTAGGCGGCTGTCTGGACAGGTTCTGTTGGTATCCTGCTGGTTGCTGAGTTGGATTTGCAGCTGTGTTTGGATTGCTCCGAGAGAAGTAAAATTGTTTCTTCCAGCCTGGGTTGCATGTGTTGGTGTTGGGCATGCTATTCCTCTCGTAGGTTCCCATAAAGTTTGCATATTCACCGCATTCAGATGAGTCGTGATTACCCCCACACTCATCACAAAAAGGCTCCACAGCTTTGGCCTCATATGTGTTTCCCTTAACTATATTTATTACCAACTCTTTTAGTTTATCCAAGCGAGCATTAACAGACTCAGCGGCCTCTAACTTATTCATAATAGCTGGCCGCCTTATGCTGCTGCGGCGGGCTATAGGGAATTTGTAGTCACTTTTAGCAATTATGTTCATAATCTGCAGTGCCTCCTTAGGTGGTCTATCTAAGATGATTCCATTGGCTGAGGCGTCGAGCATCATTCGTGTCGGTGGGTTTACTCCATTGTAAAACATTGACACTTGCGTCCAGGATGGGAAACCATGAAGAGGGCAGTTGTTCAGCATTTGTTGGTACCTCTCTCAAGCTTCGTACATTGGTTCGTCATCCCCTTGGCGGAAGGCTGTGATCTCATTTCTCAATCTGTCTATGACGTTTGAAGGACTAAAACGATCTAGAAAACCCTTGCACAACTCTGTCCAAGTATTGAATGATCCCACCGGTTGGTTGTTTAGCCATTGTTTTGCCTTATCCCTTAGTGAATAGGGGAATAATCTCAGCTTTAGCACGTCTTGATGGACTCCATGTATTTTGAAAGCTCTGCATATGTCTAGGAATCCTCTCAAGTGTTGTCGAGCATCTTCTGTGGCAGTTCCTCCAAATTGCCCCAATGTGTTGATCACATTGAACATCACGAGCTTTAACTCAAAGTGATTTGCTTCGATTTTAGGTTTTGCAACAGTTGGTTCAAATCCCCTGAAGTCATGCTCCAAGTAGTCCATGGTGGTTCGTACATACTTTTGTTGTCTGGGTGGAATTAGGGGTTGTTACCTAAGTGGATTTTGCTGCTGCTGTCTGGGCGGCGGATCGTGCTGCCCATCCCTGCCGTTTTGAGCATCAACGGAAGGGTTGTATTCTTGGCCGTTATGCATGGTTATTACTGCTTTTCCCTCTTTCTTAGCTTTCCCAAGGGCTTCTCTGACTTATTTCTTAAGTTCTCTTGCTCTTCGTTCGATATCGCCAAAGAAAACGATTTCTCCCTTTGGGTTTGCCCTGGTCATGCACTAGACAAAAAAACCATAAAAAAAATTTGCCGAATATAATAGAAAAATAAAAACTAAAAATTAAATGCATATAAAAATAAAAGTACATAAATATAAAAATGAATTTACTTTTGTCAATCCCCGACAACGACGCCAAAAACTTGTAGAGCATTTGGGTGTTCTCAAAATATGAGCGCAAGTGCACACTCTTGTCAAGTTATAGTATAAAAGATATCGTCTCCCACAGTGATTGGACAGCTTACTCGAATTGTAATTCCTACACAAAGAAAATTAAATGCACAAATAATTTTAGTTTATGAAAGAATTAAAAGTAAATAAAACACAAGTAATTGAAGAAAAGATCAGGGTGATAGAATGGGTCAGGTTATGCTGCTTAGTAGTGTGAAACTGCGTTGGATGGGATAAGTTGCTTTGCGTTGCTAGACTTTGCTGCCTTGGCGAAGGATGGCAGGTTGGCTGCTTCGACGTTTTTGGTGTCTCGGCAGAGGATGGCAGGTTGGTTGCTTCGACGTTTTCGCTGCCTCGGTAGTGGAACGGACGATTGGCTCGGCAGCAAACTCGGCAGAACTTCAAGGCTTGGTAGAACGCATCAATATTGATCTCGCTTATGTATAAGTCAGAATGTTGTTGTTGCCCACTGCAGATGATACCCGTCACGACGTGAATCTTGCAAAGACAACAACCTTGGTTCATCCTCTTTTAGCCGCCTTAAACTTGCACCTATGTCTAGGCCGAATTGATCAACACCTGATTAGGATGAGGATCGTACTTATCCCTTTCGTGAGTTCGACTCTCTCGATACCGAACATATAGATAGTTGACAACTAATCTTTCGAACTTAATTGAAAACTATGAGGAGCATGGAATAAGCAAACTTTGAAGTTTTATTGCAAAAACAAGCTTAATTCCTAAACAACCGTTCTCACACTAGTTTACAACATAACCCAAACCCAAGAGAAAATTTAGAACATAATGGCGGCAAGAAAACCTAAACTATGCCCAAAGGAAAACCTAAGTTATCTATAATTACAAAATATGTCAAGTATGTCTAGGCATTAGCTAGGTCAAGTCTTCCTTGGAGTAGAAGTCTTCAAAGTAGCTTTTGCATTAAATGCAACCTTCAATTCTGACTTCTTTGAGTTGAATGTGGACTTCTTCTCGTTGCCTTGCACCATAAGTTATCTTGATTTCCTCTTTAGGCGGCTCTGTTCGCTGCTCCAGGCGTTAGAAAATTGAGTGGATGGCAACGTTGGAATCAGGATTTTCTGCTCTACAGATCGCACTCCTCAGTTAGCTTCCCTGGGCGGCGGGTACGGTAGTGGCAGGTACTCGACAACGGCTTTCTCTACTTGAAACTACATCAGTACAGCTCCCTAGTCTACTGCCTCTGCATCCTCTCCTCTGGTTTGTCCTCCTCCTAACAACTTCTAGCCCTGAAATGCAAACTAAACTAAAACAACATCTTTTTCTTACCAAATAAAATATAATCCATAAAATCATGGCCAAGTAAAGAATACTGTAAATATGCAATGTATGAACCTAAATATGCCTAAAATGTACTTAAGAACAGCAATAATATGAGATGGAATGCATATAAAATATAGGACTAATGAGCACTTTACAGCATGAATAGCGTGAAAACCAGGCATCCCTTGCCAACGCTCATCACTCATTTGACAATCTCATTGCCAACGCTGCTTTATTTTATTTTAAGTCATTTTCAAACAACTCCAAATCAAGCAAAACTTTCCACTTGACAAGTAAACAATCAAGCATTCAAACTCTTGGCCAATCCTTGTGGAGACGATACTCAACTCACTACTATATTACTTGCAGACCGTGTATACTTGCACGCAAAATACTCTTATTTGGCATTGTTTTTATACATTTCCAATACATTTTCTACCCCTTTTTCCAAGCACTCACGCGAGTCAACAAGTTTTTGGTGCTGTTTCCAGGGATTGCAACAGAGTTTATTGTTTTGATTTACTTGTTTTGTTTTATTTTACTTATCTATTTTGTTTGGTGTATGACCAGGAACTGCCCTACGGACTATCAACCATTCGACCCTAAAATTGAACGATCCTATCACAGATTGAAAAAGAAAATCAGTGAGATGGCTCAAAACGGTAATGGAGGAGTAGATGGTGTCCCACACAATCAAGTAGATCCACCTATACACTGAGGGATACAGGTTGCCCCTGCCGCACCTGTAGTAGACAATGCCATAGAGAGGCCTATTAGAGAGCACTTTGCACCAAATGTTGACAATTTGATGCCATGCCTAGTTGACTCAGAGGTAAATGCTGCCAATTTTGAACTTAAACCGATAATGATTCAAACTCTTTTAAATGTAGGTCGATTCAATAGATCACCCACTCGAGATCCAAGGCAAAACTTGAAGCAATTCATGGAAGTTTGCAAACTATTTCAGCAACTTGGAGTTCCGGAGGATACAATGAAGCTGAAATTGTTCACATTTTCCCTTAGAGATAGAGGTAAGATGCGGCTAAGTTCTTTGCCACATGGACTAGTGACTACATGGGCAGATCTATGCCGGAAGATTCTATTACGATACCAACCACCTAAGCTTAATATCAGGCTGAGAAACGAGATCACGGCATTAGGCAAGCTGATGAAGAGACCTTATATGATGCTTGGGAGAGATTCAAAGACTTTTTGAGGAGGTGTCCTATGCATGGGTGTAGAGCGTTTAGGTGTTCTCTATTTATGAGCGCAGGTGCGCACTCTTGTCAAGTTATAGTATAAAAGATATCGTCTCCCACAGGGATTGGACAGCTTGATTCGAATCGTTGTTCCTGCACAATAAAAAGTAAATGCACAATTAATTTGATTTTTGGGAAGAAAAGTAAAATAAAAACACAAGGAATTAAAAGAGAAGAAATCAGGTTGATAGAAGGGGCAGGGTTATGTGCTGCTTAGTGTGAAACTACGTTGAATAGGACAAGTTGCTTTGCGCTGCCAGACTCTGCTGCCTCGATGGGGGATAGCATGTACACTGCTGAGACCCTCTCGCTTCCTCGGCAGGGGAATGGAACTGTGTCTCGGCAGCAAACTCAGCAGAACTACAAGTCTTGGCAAAATGCTTCAAAAGTGACTCCGCTTATGTCTAAGTCAGAGTGTTGTTGATGCCCACTGCAGATAATACGAGTCGCGGCGTTAATCTTGAAAAGACAGCAATGATTATTGGTCCTCTTTTAGCCGCCTTAAACCCTTAACCTATGTCTAGGCCAGATTGATAACACCGTCTATAGATAAAATCGTACTTACTCCTTTTGTGAGTTCGACTCTCTCAATACCGAACAAATGGATAGAATTCAACTAATCTTTCGCCTTAATTGAAAACTATGAAGAACATGGAATAAGTAAAGCTTGTAATTTTATTTGCAAAAACAAACTTGAAATCCTAAACAATCGTTCTCACAACTAATTACAAAATAACCCAAACCCAAGGTGAAATTTAGAACATGACGGCGGCAAGAAAACCTAAACTATGCTTAAAGAAAACCTATGCTTGTGTGTATCGAAATACAAAAATATGTAAAGTATATATAGGCCATAGTCTAGGTTAAGTCATCCTTGGAGTAGAAGTCTTCAAAGAGCTTTTGCATTAAATGCAACTTTAAATTCTAACTTCTTTGAGTTGAATTTGGACTTCTTTTCTCGTTGCCTTGCTCCGCAAGTAAGCTCATTCTTCTCCTTTGGTGGCTCTGTCTGCTGCTCCAAGCGTCAGAAAATTGAGTGGACGGCATCATTAGAATCAGGATTTTCTACTTTGTCGATCGCACCCCAATTTACCAACTCCTCACTTTGCTACCCTGGGCGGCAGGTATGGCGACGGGAGCTACTCGGCAACTGCTGTCTTTGTCTGGAACTGCATCAGTACAGCTCCCTGATATGCTTCCTCAGCATCATGTCCTCAGCTCCTGTAACCCCCTTAGCCCGGCCTAGACGGTTGACCCGAACTACGAAGATTACACGGGGAAAACCAAAGTCAACCCGAAAGTCAACCTTGATTAACGACCCTTTTTTTCTTTTTAAACTTGTCTAGATGCACATTAACCCTAGGCATTCTCTTGAGATAAGCATACTCAAAAATCACAGCAATCGGAAAACAATAAGGGACCCAATTGCACAAAATACGAATTTAGGGACCAATTTGTAAATTCTGAAAATTAAGAGAACTTTACCAATTTTTAAGTTACCATTATGAAATTAGTCATGTTTCATGCCTCTCTGCCAAATTTCATCTCAAACGGACATCTCAAACTCAAGCAATTGCACATACAAGAATCGGGACTAAAACGAAAAGCTTGCAAACCTCAAAACCATTCAAATTTTATGCCCAACGGTCAGGTGTTCCGAAACGGGTCTAGGCCGTTCAGGAACACCCCTTGGCAGTAGCCAAAGTGTTCAGAAATGGGTCTAGGCCGTTCAGGAACACCCTGGCCAAAACAAGGGCCTGTTTCGAAACAGGCAAGGGTGTTTCGAAACACCCTGCCCAGAAACAGTAGATAGGCCTGTTTTAACACCTTTAAACCCCATCAAACATGCTCCAACCATTCCACAATAAATCAACAACATGCCAAGCATCATACCTATCAATTTGCATCAAAATCTAGATACAAAACCACCCCTAGGTGCACCAACTCATTCAACACATCCAACACTCAATCATGCTTTTAAAACAAGAAGCATAGCATAACAACTTAAGAATAAGAAGACTCAACGTTGCAAGCGTTAAACCACATAGTTCAAAATCATAAACCAAACTTGTCCAACATACACAAACTCATTAAACATCAACATAAGAGATTCTCCCCCCCATTGCCTTTATTGTATATAGCTATTAACCGAGACATACTGTGAAACAAATATTTTAATTTTGATATAACTAAAAACCTAAGGACTAAATTGAAAAAGTCAAAACAAATTTTAAGTCCTCAAAATATCCCTATATAAGTTTAAGATTATGCCTAAGTTAAAAACATGCTTTTCAAATATTCTTTTCTAAGTGTTTCAAGCTAAAAACAGTGATCTTCAGAGTCCTGTTTCGAAACGGCCCTCAGGCGTTTCGAAACGCTTTCATCACTGTTGACCATCGTTCCGAAACGTGTATCGAAACACTTTAACTCGTTTCGAAACGGTATCCCTCGTTTCGAAACTGTTCTTCATATTTGATTTGAAAAGGACCAACGGTTCAAATATTTTGCTGAGTTTTTTAAGGATTAAAAGGGTGTTTCGAAACGGATCAAGCCCGTTCCGAAACGACCCTTGACAGTAGCAAATCCGTTTCGAAACGGATCCAAATCGTTTCGAAACAGGTGCTAGATTTAATTTGAAAATATGATCGTTATGAGTTTTTAACTGATTTTCTGAAAGTAGTTAAGGCGTTTCGAAACGGGATAAGACCGTTCCGAAACGACCCTTGACAGTGGCAAAATCGTTCCGAAACGGCCCTAAAGCGTTTCGAAACGGGCTCTTAAATGCACCCCAACAGCTCTTTCTATTTTAGTCCGTTCCGAAACAGGTACCCCGTGTTCCGAAACGGGTTGGTGCAGACTGCATTTATGGTGGCAAGAGAGGGTTCCAACGGCTCCATTTATGTTCCCAACCACCCAAACGGCTAGAATTCAATGAGAATGTATAAAAGAGATATCCAAAAGCATCAGCAACAACTATTGATCCTAAAGCAAACATCCAAACATCAAATTCAAGCAATTGTGCAAAAATCCCACTTTGTGTAGAAATCCCAATTTGTAATCTTCATTCATACTTTGTCAAATTGGGTTGAGTGCTTGTATTGGGGCTATCATTTGTATTGAGAGATACCTTATTAGCCTACAAATTTCTTTGTTCTCTTGTGTGAGGGTTGAGTTGATTTTTGGGTAGAAAAATTAACCGAAATTGTAAAGGGTTGCCTCCTTGTCCTAGAAAAGGGGAAGAACGATTTAGTGGAATTGTTGCAAATCCTTAGTGAAGCTAAGGTAGTGGATGTAGAGTTCATTTGGAACTTGAACCACTCTAAATCTCTTGTCCTTCAATTTTTATTTGCCAATTTCCACCACAAACCTTTAAATTTCCAATTCACCCCCCTCTTGGTCAATTTCGATCTTGCGATCCACTCAACAATTGGTATCAGAGCTTAACTCTTTGAGGATTAACAACCACAAGAGGAGATCATTGGAAGAGTGTGATCATCAAATTATCAAGAGATGGCTTCTACCTCCGGTTCCGGCATGTACGAGTCACAATCGACCACAAAGCCTCCCTTCTTCAACGGTGATAACTATTCTTTTTGGAAGAATAGAATGCGTCTATTCATCAAGTCAAATGACTATCTTGTGTGGGATGTCATTGAGGATGGGCCATAAATTCCATTGAAGCAAGACGGTGAAGGCAAGATGGTGTTGAAGAAGAAAGCCGAAATGAGTGAAGAGGAGAGGAAAAAGATTCAAGTCAATGATAAAGCTCTCCACATGCTATTTTGTGCTTTCGGTCCGGACATCTACTCAAAAGTCTCATCAATTGAAAGTGCCAAGGAAGTGTGGGACACTCTTGAGACCACTTATGAAGGCACCAATGATGTCAAGGAAACTAAGATTGGAATTCTCAATCTTAGTTATGAAAATTTCAAGATGGAGCATGATGAGACCGTGTCAAAGATGTTCGATCGATTCTCCACGATCGTCAATGGTCTAAAGGGATTTGGAGAGATCATACCGGAAGACAAGCTTGTCCGGAAGCTACTCTATTCACTTCCCGAGTCTTGGGATGGGAAGAGAACCGCTATCATCGAAGCAAAGAACTTGAAGACTTTGAAGCTTGATGAGCTTGTGGGTTCTCTCCTTACTCATGAGATCATGAAGCAAGGAAGGGAAGATGAGAAGAAGAAAGAAGAGAAAAGGGTAGAAAAGCTTGAGGTAGAGAAGAAGAAGAAGAAGATGGGAATAGCTCTCAAGGCTAAAGCTTCACAACATGATGAGAGCTCATCTAGTGATGAGGATGAACTTGAAGAATTGGCTATGATAGCCAAACGATTCTCACGTTTTATGAGGTCCAACCGGGGAAGAAAAATTCAAAGGAAGATGGACTTCAAAAGCAAGAACAAGGAAGATGGAAAGGATCCAATCATTTGCTTTGAGTGCAATAAACCCGGGCACATACGTTCGGAGTGCCCTCAACTCAAGAAGAAGAGCTTTGAGAAGAAGAAAAAGCTCAAAGCCAAGCTTGCTACTTGGAGTGATGAGTAGTCATCGGAGGATGACGAACAAGAAGTGGCTAACCTTTGCCTCATGGCACTTGAGGAAGATTCCTCCATGGTAACCTCTAACTCATCTACTTTAGATTTTTCATATGAAGAATTAAATGATGCATATGATGAGTTACAAGAGGTATATGATGAATTAGTTGAGAAGTATAAGGAGTTGGTCATTAGGAATAAAAAGATTATTCTAGAACTAAATGAGAAAAATGACTCACTTACTCAAGCTAATTCTAAATTTGAGAAAAAGATCTTAGGATTAAAAGATGAACTTAAATTTTTTCAAGATGAAAATGTTGATCTTAATAATCTTTTATCTCAATGTAATTGTGAACACCAAAAGGTGTTGGGTGAGCTAAATGAGCTCAAAAAGTCTTTAAAAAATGTTGGTAGTGTCAAGCATGAAGTAGGAGAACCCTATAGAACACACCAACCTAAGAAAAAGACTAACTACTACAAACAAGGTAGCTACCCTAGACATAGTAGAACTAAAAGAATTAGAAGTGTATGGGTTCCTAAGGAACTTGTAAAATCTAATAATTTTATTGCTATGTCATCTTGGATTCCTAAGGGAACCAAGGTTTTGGGAGCTAACACTCATGGACCCAAAATGATTTGGGTACCAAAAACCAAAGTTTAATATCTTTGTTTGTAGGGGGAGCATTGCTACAAGGCCAAGGCACAAAGTCAAAACTCATGGTACCTTGATAGTGGATGCTCGAGACACATGACCGGAGACAAGAGTCGATTCATGGATCTAAAGCCAAAAAGTGGAGGAGTAGTAACATTTGGTGACAACTCCAAAGGCCACATTAAAGGTATTGGCTCCATAGGTAATCACTCTACCATTCTTATTGAAAATGTCTTATATGTCGATGGTCTTAAACACAATTTATTGAGCATAAGTCAACTATGTGATAAAGGATTTAATGTTTTATTTGATAAAAATGGATGCAAAATTGTAGACATTAAATCTAATAACATTATGCTCATAGGTCATCGCATAGGAAACATATACATGGTGCATTTAGATGACATACATACATCTCATGCATGCTTAGTTGCTCAAAATGAAAATGATGCATGGTTGTGGCATAGGAAGCTAGGACATGCTAGCATAAGTGTTTTAGAAAAACTAGTCTCTCTAAACCTAGTTAGAGGTTTACCCAAAATAAAGTTCTCAAATGATAAAATTTGTGATGCATGCTCAAAGGGTAAACAACATAGGTCTTCCTTTAAATCCATTAATGATGTTTCTACTAGTAGATGCTTACAATTAATTCACATGGATTTATTTGGGCCAATTAGGACTATGAGCTTGGGTGGTAAGTCTTATGCTTTTGTGCTAGTTGATGATTTTTCTAGATTTACTTGGGTTCTCTTTTTAAGTACTAAAGATAAGCTTTGGAAAAATTTATCACATTTTCAAAACTAACCCAAAATGATCTTGAACTTAGAATTTCACATATTAGAAGTGATCATGGAACCGAGTTTCAAAATTTAGGGTTTGAAGATTTTTTAAATGAAAATGGTATTAGCCATAATTTTTCGGCTCCTCGAACTCCTCAACAAAATGGGGTAGTTGAGAGGAAAAATAGAACTTTACAAGAAATGGCTAGAACTATGCTTTGTGAAAACAATTTACTTAAATATTTTTGGGCGGAAGCCACAAACACCGCTTGTTATATTGTAAATCGAGTAATGATTAGGCCAATTTTAAAGAAAACACCTTATGAGATTTTAAAATCTAAAAAGCCTAACATTAGCTATTTCCACCCTTTTGGGTGCAAGTGTTTTGTTTTAAATAATGGAAAAGACAACTTAGGTAAATTTGATGCAAAAAGTGATGAAGCCATTTTTATAGGTTACTCTTTAACCTCTAAAGCCTATCGAGTATTTAACAAAAGAACTTTAGTAGTAGAAGAATCCATTCATGTTGTATTCGATGATAACCTCCTTCCTAGGAAGGATTCTTGTGATGATGATGATGTAGGGATCATAAATGCCTTTGATGGAGGTCAAACTTCAAAGGAGGATGAGATTCCAACAAAGGAAGAGGACTCACAAGATCCACCTCTTGAATCCTTGAAGGACTTGGCCATTGAGGAAAAGGAAATGAGCTACCCAAGGGAGTTGAACTATGTCAAAGATGGTGAAATCTTGGGTGATCCATTCAAGGGGGTAACCACTCATTCTTCTCTTAGATTAATGAACCATGTTGCATTTATCTCATGCATAGAGCCTAAAAATATAAAAGAAGCATTGAAAGATGACTTTTGGATTATGGCTATGCAAGAAGAGTTAAATCAATTTGAGAGAAGTAATGTATGGACATTAGTTGATAGGCCTAGTAATCAATCTACAATAGGAACTAAATGGGTCTTTAGGAACAAACTAGATGAGAGTGGTAACATTGTGAGAAATAAAGCTAGACTTGTAGCACAAGGTTACACTCAAGAAGAGGGAATAGATTTTGATGAAACCTATGCACCCGTAGCTAGAATGGAAGCCATTAGGATGTTGCTTGCATATGCATGTTATCATAATTTCAAGCTCTTTCAAATGGATGTTAAAAGCGCATTTTTAAATGGTTTTATAAATGAAGAAGTGTACGTGGAACAACCACCGGGTTTTGAAGATTCAAAATTTCCAAATCATGTTTTCAAACTTACCAAAGCACTTTATGGTTTAAAACAAGCTCCTAGAGCTTGGTATGAAAGGCTTTCAAATTTTTTGATTGAAAAAGGTAAGGTGGACACTACACTCTTTATAAAAATGTATAAAAATGACATCTTAGTAGTTCAAATTTATGTTGATGATATCATTTTTGGTTCTACTAATGAATGTCATTGTCAAGAGTTTGCTAAGTTAATGCAAGGTGAATTTGAGATGAGCATGATGGGGGAGCTCTCATTCTTTTTGGGACTCCAAATCAAGCAAAAGAAGGATGACACCTTCATCAACCAAGCAAAATACATAAAGGATATGCTCAAGAAGTTTGGCTTGGAGAATGCAAAGCCTCAAGCCACTCCTATGAGCTCATCTACAAAGCTTGACAAAGATGAAGGAGGTAAGTGTGTTGACTCTAAGCTTTATCGTTCTATGATTGGATCATTGCTTTACCTTACCGCAAGTAGACCGGATATCTTGTTTAGTGTTTACTTGTGTGCTAGGTTTCAAGCTAGTCCTAGAGAGTCACACCTTATAGCCGTTAAAAGGATCTTTAGGTATCTTAGAGACACTCCTTGTTTAGGTCTTTGGTACCCTAGAGACTCTACCTTCAACCTTCATGCTTACTCGGATGCGGATTATGGGGGTTGTAAAATCGATAGGAAAAGTACTTCGGGAACTTGTCAATTCTTAGGTAGTATGCTCATATCTTGGTTCTCTAAGAAACAAAATAGTGTAGCCTTATCTACCACCGAAGCCGAGTACATATCCTTAGGGAGTTGTTGTGCTCAAGTCCTTTGGATGAAGCAACAACTCTTAGATTATGGAATTAAAGTTGAAACTATACCCCTAAAATGTGACAACACTAGTGCTATTTGTTTAACAAAAAATCCCATCCAACACTCTAGAACCAAACATATAGAAATAAGGCATCATTTCATTAGAGATCATGTCCTTAAGGAAGATGTGGTTATAGAGTATGTAGACACCTTGAATCAACTAGCGGACATATTTACAAAACCTTTAGACAAAGAGCGTTTTTGGTCCCTTAGGAGAGAGTTAGGTCTAGCTAGCCTATCTTGACCTTTTAGGACCTCTTTTGTGCTTAAATATGCTTGATCTTGTGAAATGCCATGCTTGTATGTTTAAACTCCTAATTTCATCCATGCCTATAGTTAGGGGGAGTATGTTTATGCTTAAATATGTTTTGCCTGCTCATTCATAACATTTATGCATGTTAGGCCTCCTAAAACTTCAATTTTCTGCACTTTTAGAGCCTCATCTGCACTTCCAGGCCCAGGTGTATCGAAACGGGTGACCCTGTTTCGATACGGATACCTTAAATTCTGCTCTGAGAGAAGGGCGTTTCGAAACTCCTCAAAAGCGTTCCGAAACGTTTTTGCTACTGCCAAGGGGTGTATCGCAACGCGTTCCGATACGAGTCAAAAGGGTTTCGATACAGTCAACACCGTATCGAAACGGTCAGCCTATGGTCTCAAAACGGTCAAAACCCTAGCCGCCCCGTTTCGAAACGGCCTTGACCGTTCCGAAACGGCATCGCGGATTGCTTTATTTAGGGCTTTTAATGACACAATTCACTTTTCATTAAAACTCTTAAAACCCTAACCGCCTCCCTCTCTATAAATACCTTCTCAAACTCTTTGATTTTCACAAAATTGTGAGGGGTTTTACTCTAAAGCTCAAGTCTAAGCAAGTTTCATCAATCTTGTGCAAGGATTTTAATCAAATCATCCAAAATCCCAAACTAAGGTAATTTTTTTTCTTTCTTTCTCTTGCAATTTATGTTCGAATCTTAGGTTATAAAATTTTATTTTTGTATACATTATATGTTTTTAGTTGTGGGTTTTCCATATCTTGTAAAAAAAATTCCAAATCTCAAAATTTTTGATTCGAATATAAATTTTTGCAGTCGTATTTTTTTTCTTTTTTTTTATTTTAATTTTGTTTTCAAAAACCTAAGTGGGATTTATTATTGGATTGATTTTAAATATCAATGCATACACTTAATTTTAAAACACTTGCTTAATGTTTTTAGATGGCGGATCAAGCTAACAAGAAGCGCAAGGCCGTTCAATCCGGTGATTCGAGCATTCGTCCGAATCTCACTATGCTTTTTCAGAAATCTCTTAAAACTCCGGACCAGCGTGCTCGCTTCTCTTTTGTCAAGGATTTCGCGGTTCGTAAAGAACGTGTCATTGATCTTGAGTTCCTCAATTCCGAGCGATTCCTTTTCCGTTATCTCGATCGTTTGGATGAGTGGAATCTTCTCTCTTTCTTGAGCATTCCGGATGTTTGCTACAAAAACTTGGTACTCCTTTTCTACTCTAATGCTCGTTTTATATATGATGAGACCAAAACTGAGATTGTTGGAATTGAGTCATCTTTATTGGGCAAAAAGTTTGTTGTTAATGTTGCTCTTTTGGAGTCTGCTCTTAAACTTAAGAATGAGGGTCTTGAGGATGAACGCCACTTTGGCAATTTCACCGGCAAAGCACTTTTCTTGGATGTGCACGATCGAGTTCTTCACTTGATGGTTTCCTGGTTTATTCGGCCTTCCGGAGGTAAATACTCTCATATCCGTCAAACCGATCATTTTTTGCTTGAGTGTTTTCGTAGAGGTGAGCGCCCTAATGTGCCTAAGATAATCTTTGCCGAGATAGTCAATAATATTAAGCTTATTGACACAAGTGAGTTGAAGTCGTTTACCTATGGTATTGTCTTAAGTTACCTCTTCGATGATCTTGGTATTGATTGTACCTACGACTCTCCGGAACCTCGCAAGACCACTATTGGTGAGTCATCCCTTCGCAAGTCCGGGTTCACATATGTGAATGGTGTTTGGGAAAGAGTTGATAGAGAAGCGGTTCCTCCTCCCGTTGCTCCTCCACCGCAAGTTCAAATGGCAAACAATGATGCTCTCACGGCCTTCCTTACCGAGCGATTCAATGCTTTGGACTCTCGATTCAATGCTTTGGACACTCGCATTGCTTCGGGTTTTGAATCTATGGGCAATCGGTTGAAGAATGTCGAGGATCGTCTTCAAACTCTTGAGACTTCGCATTCCAACTTAGATCTCTCCTTCTCTACTCTTTATGGGCAATGGACGAAGTTTCACCGTTCTCAAGCCAAGAGCGATGATGATACTTCGGATGATGATGACGAGGCTTAGGAACTCCATATCATACCATATCATATTATCTATGCTTTTTAGGATTAAGATTGCATCTTTATGTTTTCTCATGTTTTAGGAACCTATGCTTATGGCTTTTTATTTGGGATTTTATGTTTGATTTATGTTTTGGATATTTTGATATTATGAATTAATATTATGGTTGCTTATTATTGCTTATTGGTACTAATCCTTTATCTTCTCTATGAGCTTTTATTGTTCTTTTTGATCTAACAAAAAGGGGGAGAAGAAATTTAAGAGCCACACTAAAATTCGTTTTAAATTTTAAAAGTTTTTTTTTAAGGTTTACAACTTGGATTTCAAATCTTCAAATCTTTTAACTTTAAAAACCTATCTTAAATTAAGGGGGAGTTAGAATATTTTCAAAACTTTTAAAATTCTCAAAAATTCTAACTTTGGTTTTGTTATATCAAAAAGGGGGAGATTGTGAAACAAATATTTTAATTTTGATATAACTAAAAACCTAAGGACTAAATTGAAAAAGTCAAAACGAATTTTAAGTCCTCAAAATATCCCTATATAAGTTTAAGATTATGCCTAAGTTAAAAACATGCTTTTCAAATATTCTTTTCTAAGTGTTTCAAGCTAAAAACAGTGATCTTCAGAGTCCTGTTTCGAAACGGCCCTCAGGCGTTTCGAAACGCTTTCATCACTGTCGACCATCGTTCCGAAACGTGTATCGAAACACTTTAACTCGTTTCGAAACGGTATCCCTCGTTTCGAAACTGTTCTTCATATTTGATTTGAAAAGGACCAACGGTTCAAATATTTTGCTGAGTTTTTTAAGGATTAAAAGGGTGTTTCGAAACGGATCAAGCCCGTTCCGAAACGACCCTTGACAGTAGCAAATCCGTTTCGAAACGGATCCAAATCGTTTCGAAACAGGTGCTAGATTTAATTTGAAAATATGACCGTTATGAGTTTTTAACTGATTTTCTGAAAGTAGTTAAGGCGTTTCGAAACGGGATAAGACCGTTCCGAAACGACCCTTGACAGTGGCAAAATCGTTCCGAAACGGCCCTAAGGCATTTTGAAACGGGCTCTTAAATGCACCCCAACGGCTCTTTCTATTTTAGTCCGTTCCGAAACAGGTACCCCGTGTTCCGAAACGGGTTGGTGCAGACTGCATTTATGGTGGCAAGAGAGGGTTCCAACGGCTCCATTTATGTTCCCAACCACCCAAACGGATAGAATTCAATGAGAAGGTATAAAAGAGATCCAAAAGCATCAGCAACAACTATTGATCCTAAAGCAAACATCCAAACATCAAATTCAAGCAATTGTGCAAAAATCCCACTTTGTGTAGAAATCCCAATTTGTAATCTTCATTCATACTTTGTCAAATTGGGTTGAGTGCTTGTATTGGGGCTATCATTTGTATTGAGAGATACCTTATTAGCCTACAAATTTCTTTGTTCTCTTGTGTGAGGGTTGAGTTGATTTTTGGGTAGAAAAATCAACCGAAATTGTAAAGGGTTGTCTCCTTGTCCTAGAAAAGGGGAAGAACGATTTAGTGGAATTGTTGCAAATCCTTAGTGAAGCTAAGGTAGTGGATGTAGAGTTCATTTGGAACTTGAACCACTCTAAATCTCTTGTCCTTCAATTTTTATTTGCCAATTTCCACCACAAACCTTTAAATTTCCAATTCACCCCCCTCTTGGTCAATTTCGATCTTGCGATCCACTCAACACATACATCTCAAGTGGAGTTCGCCTTGAATCCCTTTGCTTCTCGCTGTTCCAACTTCAAATATCTGCATTGATGGACAAAAAGGAGCATAAGCACATAATGCTTAGTGAGGAATGCTCAAAACCAAAACACCATCAATGCAGCGAGTCATAAAACCTCTTTTAAAAGCATTACAATTCGACAAACCAAAGCAATGTTTGAAAACCCTTTTAACAACATGCTTAAATCATGCATTGCTCAAACGTGAGAACCAACCCTTAGCTTAGAAAAGCTAAGTAATTCATTTCAAAGCACAACCTTGCAAAACCATCAATTTAACCATTCCATGCATGAACATCATATGCAAAGTTAAATACAAAATCCTTGAAAAACACTTCCACTTCACATCAAACTTTTCTCATACATTGAAAATCATTTCAAAGCAAGAAACCTTTAAAAACCACTTACTCATTCAATCTATCTCATGCATTAAACAAATGCAACATATGAACCACAAAATCAATATTTGCATTTCGTGCCTTTAAAAACAAGTCTTCGCAAGACTACAATGCACTTAAGAGATTTCATGCACACATGCACCATTCTCATTAGAAAATAGACTCTTGTTCAAGCTAACAAGTAAACATGCATTCATAGAACATTACACACTTCTCATGCAACCATGCATCATTTCAAGCATCTCAAGCTTCATCATATTCAAGAACATTATATTGGCTTCCAAGTGATAATTCACAAACCATCATAACGCAAGACACAATCGGATACGCGGATTACAAGCGTTGTCCCCACGCTTCATACACACTACCAATCTCAAGGTCCCCAAATGGAATTTAAACCACCATTATGACCTTACCGTACACAAGGTCCTCATATGGACTTTTAACCACCATATGACCTTAACATTCACAAGGTCCTCAAATGGAATTTTAACCACCATTATAACCTTAACATTCACTCATTGGTAGTTGTATAACATCACTAACGAGATCACGGGACATACACACAGGATCCACACATGGACTTTACACCACCATTGTGATCTTACCATACACAAGGTCTTCAAATGGAATTTTAACCACCATTATGACCTTAACATACACAAGGTCCTCAAATGGAATTTTAACCACCATTATGACCTTAACATACACAAGACCCACTCATGGACTTTTAACCACCATGGTGTTCTTAACCATCTCGTTAGTGTACTTGGATGGAGTTACCGGTACAATCACAACCACTCCACATCCAAGGCAACTTTATTCACGGTGCACCCAATCCTATAGCCGGCTAACTATATCCGATTCAAGTAACCAAGAACCACTTACATCACTTGCAAATATAACCAATTTACCACATTAATCCATTGTTTTACAAGCATAACCAAAATGCCAAAACCACCAATTACCATCATCAATCCACTGTTTTTGAATTATTACACAAAGCCATTAAACAACATGCAACACTATGCAACAATTCCACAATTCCAATGTACAAAACCAAGGATCTCTTACCTTGAGCATCCTTCACACATGGCTTTCAAAACCAACATTAAACCATGTTAAAATATGCTTCCAAAACAGAGTTTAAAACATGCAAATCATATGCGTTGCATCCAACAATCACAAGTGCTTTAAAAACCAATTCATAACACAACCAAGAGAGAAATTTCATTTACTTACTCTTGAGCTTAGCTAAGTTGTTTAGACTTAAACTAAGCTCCCAAAACCTTCAAACCTTGGTTTTAAAGCTGAAAACCCAACTTCACTCACCGATACACAAAACAAGGCTAGCCAACAAGCCTTCCAAGCATCTGAAACCTTCAACGCCACCTCTATTGCTCACGGATCATTCTCCCCTGTTTCAAACACATAACAACAGAGGATTAATGCATCATAATGCATTAAAAACACCAGCAACACACCTAAACTCGCAGCTCTTTGCAAAACCAACATTTCGGCTACTAAACACAACCGAAATCACCTCCAAACACTTCCAAGACTTAACCCAGCCAAGATCCATCACTTCTAACCATTTTTAAACATCAATTAACATCCAAAATGATCCCAAACACGTCCTTATACCTCCAGCATTAACAAAACACCAATATCACCCCAAAAACCACCATTTTCACAAATAGAAACTTAGGAAAATCAACCTATTCGGGATTGCATTGATTAAACCTCAATTTCTCATCAAATATACATCCATTTTACATTAAAAACACATCTCAAAACAGTACCCAACCATTTCATACGAATTTCATCACAAATTAACCAAATCTTGCATTTTAAAGCCAAGATCAAGAACACAATTGTAAAACCTTTAATAAAACGCAAATCAAGGATTGAGAACTTAGGAATTTCAGTAAAGAACTGAGAATTTAGAGGAGAAGGACGTTCATACCTCTAAACTTGAGTTTCTCCCTTTTTGGAACCACAATTCTTGAAAATCCAATAAGCAAATGCTAAGGTTTTGTTGTAGAATTGATTAGAGATCAAATGAGGATTGAAATCAAATCTTTAGTTGTCAAAATCAGAGAGAATTTTGCTGGAGAAATGTTTTTGGGTTGAGAGAAAAGTTGAGAGAAAAGAAAATGGAAATTTAGAGAAAAGTTAGTTATAATGCCAAAATATCATTTCCCTCCTTTTGTACTTAATTAAAAACCATTAATTAAATTGATTAATATTCAGAAAAATCTGGAGAAACTCTTTTGGGTAAATAGCTCCTTAAAGATTCAAAGTTTCAATCCTTTTTAAAACAGTCACCCAGTTTTCAAAAATTACATTTTGGTCACTAACCCAAAATGTCACTCTTCCAAACCTCATTTTGTAAAATTGATTTCACCTTTCTCTTATATATAATAAAAGAGGATTTTAAGACATTTTTCCATATTTTTAATGCATCCCGAACTAAGCTTTCCTTAAAACCACCTTTTATATTCGAACCGAAACTCCGACCGGTCCAGTTCAAACCCAAAACTTCTAAGCCCAAAATTGGGGTGTTACAACTCTCCCCCCCCCTTAAGAAATTTCGTCCTCGAAATTTCAACCGGCGAAAAGAGAACAATCAAACTTCTCAAGCAACACACAAGGCAACACAGGGGACTTAACCACCACTGAACACTCTCCTCACAAAACTCCACCAACCCAACACCAACACATACTGTTCACGAATTCCAGAACACTCAAATGTTAACCACATCTTAACCTTTCACACTTCCGGACTACACATAGCCCCAACAACAACCTGGAGAACCTCCAACTTTTACAGCATACACCACCCTAACTCACAACTCTCAAAACTTGTTCACACAGTGACACCAACCAATCCAGTTCAGCCACCAGGTGACCCACAACCTCCACTGCTTCTAAAACTCCTTGCAAAACTACTCAACCTCTTTCAAAGACTATCACAACAAGCAAAAATTCTTAAGCATCAACTGCTTACCCAAATTTCTCAACGTAATGCTGACATTCCTTCACATCCGCCGCTATCATTACCATAACGATTCACCAGAACTACTCACCTAACATCCTAAAATCACATCACAAAACCCCAACCTTGACTCCGCCAGCCGTTCCATACACCACCAGCTGTCTTCAGACGGAATTTACTCATACACAACTAGCCAACCACTTCTCACAAGAACTCGTCCAACCAATAATGGCCTTTGATCTTACATTGCCTTTCCACTTCAAGTTTTGACTACAACATTTGCCTTACTGGAACATCGCCCAACTTATACATACATATTTAGGTTACGAAACTTCTATTCTCCCAAGCTAACCCCTTTCTACAACCCACAACACAACCTCTTCTCAACTCTTCGAAGGTTACTACGAACCATCACCTACAAAACAACCCTTCTACTACTACATCAATGCCAAGTTACCTCAGCACTCTGGAACACATCCACTAACTTACAACATCACTTAACACCAAGAAACTACCACTTCTACCAGCTATTCACGACCACTCTAACCGATTCTAACTTCAACCGGTAATCTCCTCACCACCATCCCGCTAAACTCATTAAGCGCCAAACACTTTCCTTCTACCAACACGCTATATCGCACTCACTATTACTGACAACTCGCTTAATACCCTCCATTACTTCTAGCATTCTCCTAGCACCAACACAACTTTTAAAACCCATCATCCAACCTAACCCTATCACAACTCTAACGGACTCGATTAACTATCAGCGAGTGTGAATGTTCGTATGCATGGTCACCAATATGCCCTATCAATGCCTGATGTACATGCATGCAAAACCTCTAATGTCATGTCACATGTATGCATGGACCAGTACATATATAATATAGCATATAACAAATGATTTTAACTGTGCATGTATGTCGGTTCACACCCACCAATAACATCCTCAGAATCCACCTAAAACAACCTCCTATCTCACTTCCAACTTGACCAACTCCATCATTCTTTCAACCCACTATCCACAAGATACTCACTAATGCCCTCTTCACACTAAAGTTGTTTTCAAAACAACACCAACTACTACCCCAAGCATGCTAGCTACGAGACCATACCCACTACACAAGGGAAATACCAACTGAAACCAAACTAAGATAACTAAGGCAAAGATTACTTAACAAGGTTACCTGTAAACACCTCACTACCCCGGAGCTTCAACAGACGAGCTCTCTTCCTCGCAGAACCATCATTCTCCAGCCGCACTGCTGCAACATCAGCTAACACATTAAGGTCATCACCATCTCCCTGCGGTAAAGAACCCTGACTACCCCGAGCCAACTTCAAACAATTACGTCTCAAATGTCCAACAGACCCACAATTCCAACAAGATTCATTCTGCAAGCTCCTCACACCTTTCTGCCATTCCTGCCAACTTCGAACCTTGTCTCGGTCATGCCCACGACCCTTCAGAGACCCTTTTGCTACCACTGAAACTAATCTCACCATATGAGGACAATTCCACTTCACATGCTCCTTAGAACCACAGTTCCAACAAACACCTGCGCCCCAACAACCTCCAACATGGCGCCTTCCACAACGGTCACACACTGGTAACTGAGCTTCCACTCCTTGATCATGCAGCACTTGCCCCAGATTTGCACTACCACTCAGACTTCGATTCAAGCAAAACCTTCTATCACATAGCCTCTTACGCTGACCGCTCTCGAGGTCAGTACCCACAACTCTCTCGCTTAAACTTTTCTCACCTTCATAAACTGATACCACACCCTCACGTTGCTTAACCCTTGGGAATTTCTCTCCAAGGTACCTTTCATAAAAGGCAGACACAAAGAAGTCCCAATCTATATCGTGGATGTGCGATGCCACCGCCACAGATGTCCACCAGGCACAAGCGTCCTCCAACATCAATGAGAAAACACTTCCCAGCTTACAGGCATAGTCACAACCCTCCTGATCCAAAATCAGAATTACACTGGCCAACCAGGCCTCGAACGTTTCAGGCGTCGAACCATGATACTCCACAGCTCCCAAATCATGTAAACGTTGTTTCGACAAACCCGCACATCCCACAGCCGGCACGTCTACATGCCTTACTTTTGCCACAGCCTGAGATGTTCCCAACACCTCTTGAACTAAAGGTGATGAACTCTTCATCACAGAACCAGCTTCTTCCTCCTGCCTCACTACCTCAACTCCAGGCACTGTAGGCTGAAACGAAACACCTCCACCAAAAGGTGAATTCCACGCCTTAACAACCTGCTCTAAAGCAGCAACCATCTCACCCAACTGCCATTCTCTCAGCGATTTCACCATGCTATTAACAACAAACAATCATAACAAAACAAACAAATCGATCAGACCAACTTTAAGCAAGGATTCAAAGCTCCAACTCCAAAATAACACAATAGCTATAATAATAAGGCAATGGGTATCCCGAATTCTCCCCTTTTACATGACATAACAGTCAATAAAAACATGGATATCACAACATCAAGCATATCAATCAACATACTCCGATCATGCTCTCACCAACAAGATTCACTCGTAATAGCATAATATCAACCTATCATACCCATTACACTTTCATTATTCATAAAATCAGCTCACAACACCAGCATAACATCAGCACAAATCCACATTAGCTCAAAGAAGATTCACAAACAAAAAGCATGCTAAAAACATCAACAATTCGCTCAAAGACACACTTTCCAACCGACTTCCAACCCCACATCAGAATAAACATTAAACACTTATTACAACAATTTACCATTTCCCCCAAGCTTTTGCAACTCAGCTCTGATACCACCAAATGTAACCCCCTTAGCCCGGCCTAGACGGTTGACCCGGACTACGAAGATTACACGGGGAAAACCAAAGTCAACCCGAAAGTCAACCTTGATTAACGACCCTTTTTTTTCTTTTTAAACTTGTCTAGATGCACATTAACCCTAGGCATTCTCTTGAGATAAGCATACTCAAAAATCACAGCAATCGGAAAACAATAAGGGACCCAATTGCACAAAATACGAATTTAGGGACCAATTTGTAAATTCTGAAAATTAAGAGAACTTTACCAATTTTTAAGTTACCATTATGAAATTAGTCATGTTTTATGCCTCTCTGCCAAATTTCATCTCAAACGAACATCTCAAACTCAAGCAATTGCACATACAAGAATCGGGACTAAAACGAAAAGCTTGCAAACCTCAAAACCATTCAAATTTTATGCCCAACGGTCAGGTGTTCCGAAACGGGTCTAGGCCGTTCAGGAACACCCCTTGGCAGTAGCCAAAGTGTTCAGAAACGGGTCTAGGCCGTTCAGGAACACCCTGGCCAAAACAAGGGCCTGTTTCGAAACATGCAAGGGTGTTTCGAAACACCCTGCCCAGAAACAGCAGATAGGCCTGTTTTAACACCTTTAAACCCCATCAAACATGCTCCAACCATTCCACAATAAATCAAAAACATGCCAAGCATCATACCTATCAATTTGCATCAAAATCTAGATACAAAACCACCCCTAGGTGCACCAACTCATTCAACACATCCAACACTCAATCATGCTTTTAAAACAAGAAGCATAGCATAACGACTTAAGAATAAGAAGACTCAACGTTGCAAGCGTTAAACCACATAGTTCAAAATCATAAACCAAACTTGTCCAACATACACAAACTCATTAAACATCAACATAAGAGATTCTCCCCCCATTGCCTTTATTGTATATAGCTATTAACCGAGACATACATCTCAAGTGGAGTTCGCCTTGAATCCCTTTGCTTCTCGCTGTTCCAACTTCAAATATCTGCATTGATGGACAAAAAGGAGCATAAGCACATAATGCTTAGTGAGGAATGCTCAAAACCAAAACACCATCAATGCAGCGAGTCATAAAACCTCTTTTAAAAGCATTACAATTCGACAAACCAAAGCAATGTTTGAAAACCCTTTTAACAACATGCTTAAATCATGCATTGCTCAAACGTGAGAACCAACCCTTAGCTTAGAAAAGCTAAGTAATTCATTTCAAAGAACAACCTTGCAAAACCATCAATTTAACCATTCCATGCATGAACATCATATGCAAAGTTAAATACAAAATCCTTGGAAAACACTTCCACTTCACATCAAACTTTTCTCATACATTGAAAATCATTTCAAAGCAAGAAACCTTTAAAAACCACTTACTCATTCAATCTATCTCATGCATTAAACAAATGCAACATATGAACCACAAAATCAATACTTGCATTTCGTGCCTTTAAAAACAAGTTTTCGCAAGACTACAATGCACTTAAGAGATTTCATGCACACATGCACCATTCTCATTAGAAAATAGACTCTTGTTCAAGCTAACAAGTAAACATGCATTCATAGAACATTACACACTTCTCATGCAACCATGCATCATTTCAAGCATCTCAAGCTTCATCATATTCAAGAACATTATATTGGCTTCCAAGTGATAATTCACAAACCATCATAACGCAAGACACAATCGGATACGCGGATTACAAGCGTTGTCCCCACGCTTCATACACACTACCAATCTCAAGGTCCCCAAATGGAATTTAAACCACCATTATGACCTTACCGTACACAAGGTCCTCATATGGACTTTTAACCACCATATGACCTTAACATTCACAAGGTCCTCAAATGGAATTTTAACCACCATTATAACCTTAACATTCACTCATTGGTAGTTGTATAACATCACTAACGAGATCACGGGACATACACACAGGATCCACACATGGACTTTACACCACCATTGTGATCTTACCATACACAAGGTCTTCAAATGGAATTTTAACCACCATTATGACCTTAACATACACAAGGTCCTCAAATGGAATTTTAACCACCATTATGACCTTAACATACACAAGACCCACCCATGGACTTTTAACCACCATGGTGTTCTTAACCATCTCGTTAGTGTACTTGGATGGAGTTACCGGTACAATCACAACCACTCTACATCCAAGGCGACTTTATTCACGGTGCACCCAATCCTATAGCCGGCTAACTATATCCGATTCAAGTAACCAAGAACCACTTACATCATTTGCCAATATAACCAATTTACCACATTAATCCATTGTTTTACAAGCATAACCAAAATGCAAAAACCACCAATTACCATCATCAATCCATTGTTTTTGAAGCATTATGTAACGCCCCGGTTTTGGGCTTAGAAGTTCTGGGCGTTGACCGGTTTGGTCAAAGTGCTGTTCGAATCTTAAGAGGTGAAATTAGGAAAGCCTAGTTCGGGTTGCATTAAAAATATGGAAAAATGTTCTAAAATCATCTTTTAATATAATTAAGTGAACTGTGAAATCAATTTTGAAAAATGGGTTTTGGAAGTATGACATTTTGACTAGTGACCAAAATGTAATTTTTGAAAGTTTTGTGACTATTTTATAAAGAGTTGAAACTTTGAATCTTTAAGGGGCTATTAATCCAAAGGTGATTTCTCCAGATTTTTCTAAGATATTTAGAGTTTTAATTCTGATTTTAAAGTGAATCAAAAGGAGGGAAAAACTCATTTGACAATTTTCTCAACTAACTTCCAATTTTCTTCTCTCTTTTTCTCTCAAACCAAACACACCATTTCCAGAGATTTGATTCTGTTTTTCTCACTTAAATCTCTCCTTTTAACTCTCATTTGATTCCTAATCAACATATCTTCAAAACCTCTTCAATTGCTTCTTGATTCTACAAGGATTTTCATTCCAAAAAGTGGAGAAACACAAGTTTGGAGGTAAGAACGTCCTTCTCCTCTAAACTACCAGTTCTTTACTGAAATTCCCAAGTTATCAACTCTTGATTGATGTTTAATTAAAGGCTTTTGAGTTTGGAATTGTATCTTGGCTTATAATGCAAGATTTGATGATTTTTCATGATTTTCGTTAGATATGATTAACCTGTGATTTGAGATGTGTTTTTGATGTTAAATGAACTCTAAATTGATAAGGAAATGAGTTTTGATTGATGCAATCCCGGATAGGTTGTGTTTCCTAAGTTTAGCTTATGTTTCTTGGATGTTTTTGTGGTGATCTTGTGGATCTGTTGTTGCTGGAGGTATAAGGATGTTTGTAGGATGTTTTTAGATGTTTTATGGTGATGATGGATGTTAGGTTTTGCTGGTTTATGGCTGGGCTTTGTTGAGAAGTGGTTTTGGTGCAATTTCGGTTGTGTTTGGTGGCCGAAATTGGAGTGGGAATGAGAGCAGCGAGTTTGAGTGCTTTCATTGAAGCTTTTGATGCTTGATGATGCATTAAACCTCTGCTTTAATGTGTTTAATCAGGGGAGGCATCTTTGGATCCAAGAGTTGTTGATTCGGAAGCTTGATTTCGTGCTTCGGCAAGTGGCGAAGTGGAATCGGTGAGTGAAAATGGGTTTTCGGCTTTGAAACCAATGTCTTGGGAGCTTAGTTTAAGTCTAAACAACTTTGCTAAGTTCGAGCGTAAGTTTTCGGAATTTCTCTCTAGTGGTGGCCATGATTTTGTTGTGATGCGAAATGATAATTTGCATGTTTTACATACTGTTTTGGAAGCATGTTTTAGCATGGTTTTTGCTGATGATGTAAGCCATATGTTGAAGGTAACTCTAGGTAGGAGTCTCTTGCTTTTGTACATTGAAATGATGTGGTTTAATGCTTTTAAATGCATGATGAATATGGCTTGGTTTTATGCTTTAAAACAGTGATGTAAGTGATGAAAATGATGTATATTGGCAAGTGATGTTTTTAAAATGTTAAGGTCACTAAGGTGGTTAAAAGTCCTTGAGTGAGCCTTGTTACTTATGAACATCAAGGTGGTTAAAAGTCCTTGGATGGTTCATGTTGTGGACACCAAGGTGGTTAAAAGTCCTTAGGTGATCCTTTTCTATGGTGTTTAAAAGTCCATAGGCCAAGGTGTTTAAAAGTCCTTGGGATCAAGGTGTTTAAAAGTCCTTGATGTGTTACATTCTATGGTGTTTAAAAGTCCATAGGCCAAGGTGTTTAAAAGTCCTTGGGGCCAAGGTGTTTAAAAGTCCTTGGGGTGAAAGTTGATGAACTTGTGTTTAAAGAAATGAAATTTATCACTTGTAGCCAATATGACATGTTATGATTTGATGCATGAGATGCATGTTTAAGTATGCTTTTGAGCATGTGTAAATGATGGTTTAAAGCATGTTTAATAAAGTGTTTTACAAATGCATTATTGGATGGTTTTTAAGAGCATTCCTCACTAAGCTTTTGCTTACGCTCTCTTCGTTTTCCTTAATTCAATAATGCAGAGCATTAGAGACCTTTTGAGGGCAGCAAGAAGGGCAAGAATTCAAGTGCAAGTAAAGCTCAATGTATGGAAGGTTTTTGTTAAACATTTTAGCTTTTGGGTGATTTGGCAATGGGGAAACCATGTGTATGTTTTGGGAGGTGTTTTGTACTCCCTAAGTATGTTTCTTGATGTTAAGATTGTTGGTCTTTGGATTGGATCTTTATATGCTTGTTTTGTAAGTTTGGTGCTTGAATATCTAGCTTGTGTAGGAAGCATGCCTATAGAATTGGGGCTTTTTGCATATGATGATGTTTGGTTGAATTGTTGATGCTAATATGTTATATATATGTTGAATTGCATGCTGGTAAAATTTGGTGACATTCGGAGCATAATTGGTTGTGTAATTGCATTTTTAAAGTGGAGTTTTGGAGCAATCTGGGCAGGGTGTTTCGGAACAGCACCTACCGTTTCGGAACGGGTGCCTTAATCGTGCCCAGGCGTCCGAAACGGGAGGGGCCGTTCCGAAACGGAAAGGCCACTGCCAGACCCCCGTTTCGAAACGGGCTATGCCTGTTTCGGAACGGCCCCGCGTTTCGGAACGGGCTGTCTCCCGTTTCGGAACGGTTGACCGTTGGGGGCTGACATTGGCAGTTATGTGTTTTGAATTGTTTGCGTTTTGGTCCTGAAACTTGTTTGTGCAATTGTATGAGTTTGGGAAGTCCTTTTGAGCTGAAATTTCACAGAGAAGCATGAAACCTGATTAATTTCAAGTTGGTAACTTCAATTTGGATTAAGTCCCTATAATTATCAGAATTTACAATTTGGTCCCTAAAGTTGTATCTTGTGCAATTGAGTCCCTGTTTGATCTCTGATGTTTGTGATCTTTTGGTATGATATTTGTGTGATCACAATTAGGCTTAAAGTGCATCTAGACAAGTTTAAAAAGAAAAAAGAAGGGTCGTTAATCAAGGTTGACTTTCGGGTTGACTTTAGTTTTCCCCGTGTGACTTTCTTAATTCGGGTCAACCGTCTAGGCCGGGTTAAGGGGGTTACATTTGGTGGTATCATGAAGAGCGTGAAGAGCATGAAGAGCATTTGAGGATTGTTTTGCAAGCTTTGTTGGAAAATCAGCTTTATGCTAAGCTGAGCAAGTGTGAGTTTTGGTTAAGAGAGGTGGTTTTTCTTGGGCATGTGGTCTCAGCTGAGGGGATTCGTGTTGATCCTCAGAAGATTGAGGCGGTGATGAGCTGGAAGGTTCCTAAGTCTGTTCATGAGGTTCGTAGTTTCCTTGGTTTGGCGGGATACTACCGAAGGTTTGTGGATGGGTTTTCCAAGATTGATGCTCCTTTGACAAAGCTGTTGCAGAAGGATGTTAAGTATGAGTGGACAGAAGCGAGACAGCAGGCTTTTGAGAAGCTGAAGGCGGCTTTGACGCAAGCTCCTATCTTGATTCAGCCTGAATCAGGGAAAGAGTTTGTGGTTTACAGTGATGCATCCTATGTTGGTTTGGGGTGTGTGCTAATGCAGGAGGGTAAGGTGGTGGCTTATGCATCGCGGCAGTTGAAAGTGCATGAGCGCAATTACCCTACGCACGATATTGAGCTGGCTGCAGTGGTTTTTGCTCTAAAGATCTGGAGGCATTATCTGTATGGTGAGAAGTGTACTGTGTACACAGATCACAAGAGTTTGAGGTATCTGATGTCTCAGAAGGAGTTGAATCTTAGGCAGCGGCGTTGGTTGGAGTTGCTCAAGGATTATGATCTGACGATTGAGTATCATCCTGGAAAAGCTAATGTTGTTGCTGATGCCTTGAGTAGGAAGGTAGCTGTTGAGTTGAGAGCCATGTTTGCTAGCTTGAGCATATCGCGTGATGGTGGTCTTGTGGCTGAGTTACAAGTGAAGCCGTCTATGGTTCAGTTGATCAAGGATAAGCAGTTGTTGGATGATTCCTTGGTGTCTCATGTTCAGGATATCGCGGAGGGTAGACCTTCGGATTTCTGTTTCAATGATGATGGTGTGCTGTGTTTTGGTAGTCGGATAGTAGTGCCCAATGATGCAGAGTTGAGGCGTGCTATTCTGACTGAAGGTCATAGTAGTCCTTTTGCTATGCACCCTGGTAGTACTAAGATGTATCGTGATCTTCGTGATGAGTACTATTGGGTTGGTTTGAAGAAGGACGTTGCGGAGTTCGTGAGCAAGTGTTTGGTGTGTCAGCGAGTTAAGGCTGAGCATCAGTTTCCTTCAGGTTTGTTGCAACCGTTGAAAATCCCTGAATGGAAGTGGGAGAGGGTTACCATGGATTTTGTATCTGGTTTACCTTTGTCTCCATCGAAGAAGAATTCGGTCTGGGTGATTGTGGATCGCCTGACGAAGTGTGCACATTTCTTGCCTGTGCATACTACGTTTTCTTTGGATAAGCTGGCAGAGCTGTACATTGCTGAGATTGTGCGGCTGCATGGTGTGCCTAAGTCGATTGTGTCGGATAGGGATCCGAGGTTCACATCGCGTTTTTGGCAGTGTTTGCATCAAGCTCTGGGTACAAGGTTGCATTTCAGTACATCCTATCATCCTCAGTCGGATGGTCAGTCTGAGCGAGTTATCCAGATTTTGGAGGATATGTTGAGGTGCTGCGTGATTGAGTTCCAAGGTTCTTTGGAGAAGCATCTGCCTTTGGTTGAGTTTGCTTATAACAACAGTTATCAGGCGAGCATACAGATGGCACCTTATGAGGCTTTGTACGGGAGGAAGTGTAGGACTCCTCTTTGTTGGGCTGAAACTGGTCAAAAGTTGGTTTCGATGCCGGCTTTGTTGAAAGGGACCACAGAGAAGGTGAAGCTCATTTGTGAGCGGTTAAAGGCTGCTTCTGATCGGCAGAAGTCTTACGCGGATTTGAAGCGTAAGGAGATAGAGTATGCTGTGGGTGACCGTGTGTTCTTGAAGGTTTCTCCTTGGAAGAAGGTGATGCGGTTTGGCCGGAAGGGCAAGTTGAGCCCTAGATACATTGGACCATATGAGGTGGTTGAGCGTGTGGGTCCTGTTGCATATCGGTTGAGGTTACCTCAGGAGTTGGAGAAGATTCATGATGTGTTTCATGTTTCTATGCTCTGGAAGTATAGATCTGATCCTTCGCATGTGATGCCTGTGGAGGAAGTGGTTTTGAATTCGGATTTGACCTATGATGAGGAACCGGTGAAGGTTCTGGATTCGGATAGCAAGGTTCTTCGTGGCAAGACCATTGAGTTGGTGAAGGTGCTGTGGAAGCATCGCGGTGTTGAGGAAGCCACGTGGGAGCGGAAGGAAGACATGCTGAAGCAGTTTCCTTATCTCTTTCCTTCAGGTAAATTTCAAGGACGAAATTTCTTAAGGGGGGAGAGTTGTAACGCCCCGGTTTTGGGCTTAGAAGTTCTGGGCGTTGACCGGTTTGGTCAAAGTGCTGTTCGAATCTTAAGAGGTGAAATTAGGAAAGCCTAGTTCAGGTTGCATTAAAAATATGGAAAAATGTTCTAAAATCATCTTTTAATATAATTAAGTGAACTGTGAAATCAATTTTGAAAAATGGGTTTTGGAAGTATGACATTTTGACTAGTGACCAAAATGTAATTTTTGAAAGTTTTGTGACTATTTTATAAAGAGTTGAAACTTTGAATCTTTAAGGGGCTATTAATCCAAAGGTGATTTCTACAGATTTTTCTAAGATATTTAGAGTTTTAATTCTGATTTTAAAGTGAATCAAAAGGAGGGAAAAACTCATTTGACAATTTTCTCAACTAACTTCCAATTTTCTTCTCTCTTTTTCTCTCAAACCAAACACACCATTTCGAGAGATTTGATTCTGTTTTTCTCACTTAAATCTCTCCTTTTAACTCTCATTTGATTCCTAATCAACATATCTTCAAAACCTCTTCAATTGCTTCTTGATTCTACAAGGATTTTCATTCCAAAAAGTGGAGAAACACAAGTTTGGAGGTAAGAACGTCCTTCTCCTCTAAACTACCAGTTCTTTACTGAAATTCCCAAGTTATCAACTCTTGATTGATGTTTAATTAAAGGCTTTTGAGTTTGGAATTGTATCTTGGCTTATAATGCAAGATTTGATGATTTTTCATGATTTTCGTTAGATATGATTAACCTGTGATTTGAGATGTGTTTTTGATGTTAAATGAACTCTAAATTGATAAGGAAATGAGTTTTGATTGATGCAATCCCGGATAGGTTGTGTTTCCTAAGTTTAGCTTATGTTTCTTGGATGTTTTTGTGGTGATCTTGTGGATCTGTTGTTGCTGGAGGTATAAGGATGTTTGTAGGATGTTTTTAGATGTTTTATGGTGATGATGGATGTTAGGTTTTGCTGGTTTATGGCTGGGCTTTGTTGAGAAGTGGTTTTGGTGCAATTTCGGTTGTGTTTGGTGGCTGAAATTGGAGTGGGAATGAGAGCAGCGAGTTTGAGTGCTTTCATTGAAGCTTTTGATGCTTGATGATGCATTAAACCTCTGCTTTAATGTGTTTAATCAGGGGAGGCATCTTTGGATCCAAGAGTTGTTGATTCGGAAGCTTGATTTCGTGCTTCGGCAAGTGGCGAAGTGGAATCGGTGAGTGAAAATGGGTTTTCGGCTTTGAAACCAATGTCTTGGGAGCTTAGTTTAAGTCTAAACAACTTTGCTAAGTTCGAGCGTAAGTTTTCGGAATTTCTCTCTAGTGGTGGCCATGATTTTGTTGTGATGCGAAATGATAATTTGCATGTTTTACATACTGTTTTGGAAGCATGTTTTAGCATGGTTTTTGCTAATGATGTAAGCCATATGTTGAAGGTAACTCTAGGTAGGAGTCTCTTGCTTTTGTACATTGAAATGATGTGGTTTAATGCTTTTAAATGCATGATGAATATGGCTTGGTTTTATGCTTTAAAACAATGATGTAAGTGATGAAAATGATGTATATTGGCAAGTGATGTTTTTAAAATGTTAAGGTCACTAAGGTGGTTAAAAGTCCTTGAGTGAGCCTTGTTACTTATGAACATCAAGGTGGTTAAAAGTCCTTGGATGGTTCATGTTGTGGACACCAAGGTGGTTAAAAGTCCTTAGGTGATCCTTTTCTATGGTGTTTAAAAGTCCATAGGCCAAGGTGTTTAAAAGTCCTTGGGATCAAGGTGTTTAAAAGTCCTTGATGTGTTACATTCTATGGTGTTTAAAAGTCCATAGGCCAAGGTGTTTAAAAGTCCTTGGGGCCAAGGTGTTTAAAAGTCCTTGGGGTGAAAGTTGATGAACTTGTGTTTAAAGAAATGGAATTTATCACTTGTAGCCAATATGACATGTTATGATTTGATGCATGAGATGCATGTTTAAGTATGCTTTTGAGCATGTGTAAATGATGGTTTAAAGCATGTTTAATAAAGTGTTTTACAAATGCATTATTGGATGGTTTTTAAGAGCATTCCTCACTAAGCTTTTGCTTACGCTCTCTTCGTTTTCCTTAATTCAATAATGCAGAGCATTAGAGACCTTTTGAGGGCAGCAAGAAGGGCAAGAATTCAAGTGCAAGTAAAGCTCAATGTATGGAAGGTTTTTGTTAAACATTTTAGCTTTTGGGTGATTTGGCAATGGGGAAACCATGTGTATGTTTTGGGAGGTGTTTTGTACTCCCTAAGTATGTTTCTTGATGTTAAGATTGTTGGTCTTTGGATTGGATCTTTATATGCTTGTTTTGCAAGTTTGGTGCTTGAATATCTAGCTTGTGTAGGAAGCATGCCTATAGAATTGGGGCTTTTTGCATATGATGATGTTTGGTTGAATTGTTGATGCTAATATGTTATATATATGTTGAATTGCATGCTGGTAAAGTTTGGTGACATTCGGAGCATAATTGGTTGTGTAATTGCATGTTTAAAGTGGAGTTTTGGAGCAATCTGGGCAGGGTGTTTCGGAACAGCACCTACCGTTTCGGAACGGGTGCCTTAATCGTGCCCAGGCGTCCGAAACGGGAGGGGCCGTTCCGAAACGGAAAGGCCACTGCCAGACCCCCGTTTCGAAACGGGCTATGCCTGTTTCTGAACGGCCCCGCGTTTCGGAACGGGCTGTCTCCCGTTTCGGAACGGTTGACCGTTGGGGGCTGACATTGGCAGTTATGTGTTTTGAATTGTTTGCGTTTTGGTCCTGAAACTTGTTTGTGCAATTGTATGAGTTTGGGAAGTCCTTTTGAGCTGAAATTTCACAGAGAAGCATGAAACCTGATTAATTTCAAGTTGGTAACTTCAATTTGGATTAAGTCCCTATAATTATCAGAATTTACAATTTGGTCCCTAAAGTTGTATCTTGTGCAATTGAGTCCCTGTTTGATCTCTGATGTTTGTGATCTTTTGGTATGATGTTTGTGTGATCACAATTAGGCTTAAAGTGCATCTAGACAAGTTTAAAAAGAAAAAAAAAGGGTCGTTAATCAAGGTTGACTTTCGGGTTGACTTTGGTTTTCCCCGTGTGACTTTCTTAATTCGGGTCAACCGTCTAGGCCGGGTTAAGGGGGTTACACATTACACAAAGCCATTAAACAACATGCAACACTATGCAACAATTCCACAATTCCAATGTACAAAACCAAGGATCTCTTACCTTGAGCATCCTTCACACATGGCTTTCAAAACCAGCATTAAACCATGTTAAAATATGCTTCCAAAACAGAGTTTAAAACATGCAAATCATATGCGTTGCATCCAACAATCACAAGTGCTTTAAAAACCAATTCATAACACAACCAAGAGAGAAATTTCATTTACTTACTCTTGAGCTTAGCTAAGTTGTTTAGACTTAAACTAAGCTCCCAAAACCTTCAAACCTTGGTTTTAAAGCTGAAAACCCAACTTCACTCGCCGATACACAAAACAAGGCTAGCCAACAAGCCTTCCAAGCATCTGAAACCTTCAACGCCACCTCTATTGCTCACGGATCATTCTCCCCTGTTTCAAACACATAACAACAGAGGATTAATGCATCATAATGCATTAAAAACACCAGCAACACACCTAAACTCGCTGCTCTTTGCAAAACCAACATTTCGGCTACCAAACACAACCAAAATCACCTCCAAACACTTCCAAGACTTAACCCAGCCAAGATCCATCACTTCTAACCATTTTTAAACATCAATTAACATCCAAAATGATCCCAAACACGTCCTTATACCTCCAGCATTAACAAAACACCAATATCACCCCAAAAACCACCATTTTCACAAGTAGAAACTTAGGAAAATCAACCTATTCGGGATTGTATTGATTAAACCTCAATTTGTCATCAAATATACATCCATTTTACATTAAAAACACATCTCAAAACAGTACCCAACCATTTCATACGAATTTCATCACAAATTAACCAAATCTTGCATTTTAAAGCCAAGATCAAGAACACAATTGTAAAACCTTTAATAAAACACAAATCAAGGATTGAGAACTTAGGAATTTCAGTAAAGAACTGAGAATTTAGAGGAGAAGGACGTTCATACCTCTAAACTTGAGTTTCTCCCTTTTTGGAACCACAATTCTTGAAAATCCAATAAGCAAATGCTAAGGTTTTGTTGTAGAATTGATTAGAGATCAAATGAGGATTGAAATCAAATCTTTAGTTGTCAAAATAAGAGAGAATTTTGCTGGAGAAATGTGTTTGGGTTGAGAGAAAAGTTGAGAGAAAAGAAAATGGAAATTTAGAGAAAAGTTAGTTATAATGCCAAAATATCTTTTCCCTCCTTTTGTACTTAATTAAAAACCATTAATTAAATTGATTAATATTCATAAAAATCTGGAGAAACTCTTTTGGGTAAATAGCTCCTTAAAGATTCAAAGTTTCAATCCTTTTTAAAATAGTCACCCAGTTTTCAAAAATTACATTTTGGTCACTAACCCAAAATGTCACTCTTCCAAACCTCATTTTGTAAAATTGATTTCACCTTTCTCTTATATATAATAAAAGAGGATTTTAAGACATTTTTCCATATTTTTAATGCATCCCGAACTAAGTTTTCCTTAAAACCACCTTTTATATTCGAACCGAAAATCCGACCGGTCCAGTTCAAACCCAAAACTTCTAAGCCCAAAATTGGGGTGTTACAGCTCCTCTCTCCTTCTACCAGCCTCTAGTGCCTGAAACTAAAACTAAACTAAAACATTACCTTTTCCTTACCAAATAAGAGATAATCAACACAAAGCATGGCAAAGTAAAGAATACCGTAAAATGCAATGCATGAGCCTAATTATGCCTAAAATGTACTTAAAACAGCAATAATATGAGATGGTGTGCATGAAATATAGAACTAATGAACACTTTACAATGGGCTTCCCAATTGGACCCAAATAGAGACCTTCGACAATGGACTTAATGCACATGCCAGGAAAGTTGTTGATTCTTCAGCAAATGGTTCATTGTTAGATAAAAATTACACAGAAGCAATTAACATCCTTGAAAGGATTGCTTCCAACGATTTTGAGTATCCCACTGCCAAACTAGGGACCTGCACAAAATCAACTGGAAAATATGAGCTAGATGCACTTACATCCAGCAATGCTCAAATTTCCAATCTTACTAGCATTGTGAAAACCTTGCAAAAGAGTAATGATTCCCGAGAAGTCAAGGCATTAGAACCACTTTTCACAATATGTGGAGAATATCATCATGTCGCAACCGCCTTTTTACGGGAGGCTTCGACTATTTTGGAAAACACTTTTAAAATCAACGGAGTCGCCACCAATCTTTTTTGAAAAAAAAAGTGTGATTGGATCACTTTTAAAAATAGGGTTATTTTAATAAAATATTTTTGGTTTTAATAAAACAATGGTTTCGGTCTGCGAAAATCAGAAAACAGGTTCGGGGTCAGTTACGCGTGGGTAAGGGTTAGAACCCCCATGACGCCCAAAATTGGTACCTAATTAGTTTTAAAATCGTTTTGAAAACTGAAATTTGCAAGTTCAAAAAGGTTCGACTTTACTTGTCCATTTAATGAATATTAGTCTATTTTAACGGCCTTATTGCCCGGGAGATGAACTTTAATCACCGCCAACATTTCTGGCGCTAACCTGTCATTCCCGTTTGATAAGACACCACATTAAATTATGTTTTTACTTTTCAAGCAACAAAGAAATTTAAGTGTGTTGAGCATTTTATTCAATTCTAGATTCGATTATTAAAAGCCCTAAAAATGTCTAAGTCTTTTATTCCTAAGTTAAGGTTTAAATATGCTTAAGTGTATTTTATTTTCATGAAGAACATTTTTCAACAAAAAAAGTCTATATCTAAGCTTTAGTCCCTAATCCTAAGTTTTCACCTATTTCTAAAACAAGCAAGCAAACATTTTATTCTTTTGATTTTTACCCTTTTTATTATTCCTTTTAAAAGCTTTTATTATTTTTTACTTTTTATTTTCTAAGAAAAAACCCCTTTTATGTTTTTTACTTTTTGTGTTTTTTACCTTTCTCATTTTTTATGTTTTTTACCATTTTGTGTTTTCCTTTTTCAAAAGAATTTTCACTCTTTTTAAATTCATTTTCATTTTTTAAGTTTTTCTTTTAAAATGACCCTTTTCAAAAATAAAAACTTGATTTCTTCCTAAAACCTCTTTTTAAGTTCTTTTCCTTTTCAAAAATTTATTTAAATCCTAGACCCTAAACTTTTAAAAAACTATTTTTTTCCTTCTTGAAAACTTATTTCTTTTTTTCTAAAAACGTCTTTATTACTATTTTTTTTAAAAAAAATCACTTTGCCCATCAACAAATCATAAAAATCTCTTATATATTCTTTTAAAAATCAAGCCCTTTATTATTTATCACCTCACATTATTATTTCTTCTAATTAAATCCCTAATTTCAAGTTTTTCAATTTAATCACATTTTTTAATTTTTATTCTTGCATTTTTAAATCTAAACATCTTCTACATTATTTTCTACACTTCTAAAGATCAAAACAACTCTAACAATATTTTTAAAGCATGCAAAAATTTTAAGATCAAACTAAAAATTAAAACGAAATTTAAAACAAATAAAAAAGTTACCGGAATCGTGAACGATTTTCTGACTTCGAGAAAGCAACCTAAAAGTCACAAACAACACAAACAAAAACACCAAAATTCAACCAAGAACAAACATATAATTAACATAAAAATAAGCAAAGAAATGATAGAAAATTTACCGAGAAATCGACGAACGATGAACTCAAACTCAAGCTTTTCGAAATGCTCCAAACCACCTCCGGAAAATTGCTACAAACTCGAATTTCCTCTCCAAAAATTTCCAGCCAACTCAAGAAAAATTCAGAGAATTTTTCGGATTTTTTTAACCCTTTTTAGTGGTTTTTCTCTCAAATTTTGTGTGTTGAACAATAAAGCATTTGGGGGTTTTTGTAGTTGGTTTTTAGCTTCAAATTCAAGTCAAATTCGGATTTCATTCCCCGAATTGAAGCTAAAATCAGACAAGAAACTTGATACCCGGTAAAACCCCCAAGAAATCAACCATTTTGATCCAAATTCGAAATAGAATTTCCCATTTAATTCGAATCAAGGGTTTATTATTTAGTTTTAGTTTTTTGCAGATTCCGTCAGCTATAGGCAACAGCGGCAAGCGAGGTCGGCGGCAACCAGGCGGTCTGATCGGCACCAACCACGCCGGCTGCCGCGACCGTTGGACGAAGAACAGTGGCCCCCATCGTTTGCGGCAAGGGTTTTGAGAGCTCAGTCCCGCGCGCATGGACGTCACGTGCCAGCGCGTGACGCGCGGGCTGGCTCTCTTTTTTTTCTTTTCTTTTTTTTACTGTTTTTGACCCCTTTTATTGTTGTTTTTTTCTCTTTTTTATATCACACTTCATAATTATTACCTCATTTTATTCCCTATTTTTTTAATTTAATTATTAAACACCATAATTAATATTTTTTCTTTTCCTTTTCTTTCTTTTTTTTCCTTTTTTTTTACTTTATACCTTAAAAATGGGCTTCAACATAAAATGGGCTTTATTCTCTTCATTAGAAAGTGTGCTTTTATTGAAAATTAGTTTTTATTTAAAAATGGGTTTTTATTTTAAGAAAGTGGGCTTTTAAAATGATTTTTATTATTTTTTGATATTTTATATTATATTTATTTTTTTGACTTTTTTCTTTTTTTATTAAAAGTTAGGGTTAAAATTTAGTGACAACAGCTGCCCCTCTTTGCTTAACTCTGTGAAACAAAGATAAAGAAAAGACAAAAAGACACAAATTTTCACCTGATTTACTGATTGGCTCCATTCTCCGAATGCCCGAACGGATAGGCATGCTCTATTCTCCTTATTCTCGAATAGCTGAGCTGGGTTCCATTCTCCAAATGCTCGAACGGATAGGCTGGTTCTATTCTCCTTATGCTCGAATAGTTAAGCTGGGTTCTATTCTCCAAATGCCCAAACGGATAGGTTGGTTTTATTCTCCTTATGCTCGAATAGTTAAGCTGGGTCTATTCTCCTTACGCTCGAATAGTTGAGCTGGGTTCTATTCTCCCAAAATGCCTAAGCAACTGAGTTGGGCTTTGTTCTCCCAAGTGCTCAATTAGGCCAAGTCTTCTGAAAACTTTCATCCTCCTTATGCTTGGATGAATAAGCAAGCTCCATTCTTCTTTTGCTTGAACGGATAAGCGAATCTTCTTAAGTACTTCATTCTTCTTAAGTTTTCCTTTTTAAAACTTCTTTTTCTTAGACCATTTTCTTAATTTTGATGAAATTCTGGTTATCGAGGCCAACCCGATTAATCTTGAGCTCTCTCTCTCCTAAACTTGTGTAGGTTAAAATGATTTGCTTCACTCTTCTTTCTACCCTTCTTGGTTTTTTGGCTTTGAATTTACCATTCACTGAGACAAGGCCATTTCTTTTGCTTTGAAAACCACCCATGAATTATGAACTACTCTAACTCTTCCTCATTTTCTGGTCTTCTGCTGACTGGTTCAATCCCATTCTTACTTCATTGGAAACATTTAATCCTTTATCTATTTTTTTTCAATCGTCATTTTCATATTCAGGGATGCACACCCTAAGTCAAGTTTCGACCTTGCAAGGCTACTTCTATCGTCATGTAAAGAGAGTTGGTGGCTAAAAATGTTGTTTAAACGCCCAGACATTCATATGGATTTTCTTCCTTTTAAAAAGTTTCGCAACAAGGCTTTACTTTTTCTTCCTTAAACATCTTAACACTGCATGCCCCAAATAATAATTATGGAACACTTCAAAGTCCCTGAACTTTTCAAAACATTCTCAAAGTAATGCTCAAAAATCTTTTGCATGTATAAATGATTGTCAAATCCATTAATCCTTATTTCAAGCATGATGCTAACAAAGATAGGGAAGGAAACGAGAAAGTAAGAAAAATTCAAGAATCAAATTTATTAATGTTGTGGCAAACACGAAAAAGGTTTATAAAAAAGAAGGGAAACAAGTATTCAAGTATCAATAGTCCAAACTTCTCTTTGCAAACGCCAGAAGTAAACTTGAATGCCTCTAGTGTCGAGGAAACCTTGAGTACAGCGCATGATCTGTGGAACCTCAAAATCTGTCAAATTATCTGAGTCGTCCTTTACGGGTTTTCAACTCAGACCCTCCTCTGGTTTCAAAACGCCCTTTGCGAGTTTTAGTTTTGAACCCTACTTTTCCTTTTCTCTTTTTTTCTTTTTTTCTTTTTTTTCTTTTTTTTCTTTTTTTTCCTTTTCTTTTTTTCTTATTCTTCTTCTTCAGGCATAGTACTTCTTGACAGTATCAGAGTTTACCGGGTTTTGAAACTCGTTTCCATCCATCTCAGCTAAGATCAATGCTCCACCTGAAAGAACCTTTGACACAATGTACGGTTCTTCCCAATTAGGCGCCCATTTTCGTCGAGGATCACTTTAAATTGGCAACTTCTTCTTTAAGACCAGATCACCTTCTTGGAATTCTCTAGGGCGAACCTTCTTTTCATAAGCCTTAATCATCCTTCTTTGGTACATTTGACCATGACATACAGCTTTCAGCCTCTTTTCCTCAATTAAGTTCAACTGGCCATACCTTGCTTGAACCCATTCTGCCTCATCTAACTTGGCTTCCATCAAGACACGCAACGATGGTATCTCTACCTCGATTGGTAACATAGCTTCAACTCCATATACTAATGAGAATGGAGTTGCCCCAGTTTATGTTCGTATCGATGTTCGATATGCATACAGAGCAAATGGTAACTTTTCATGTCAATCTTTATATGTATCAGTCATCTTCGCGTCTATCTTCTTGATATTCTTATTGGCTGCTTCTACTGCTCCATTCATCTTTGGGTGGTATACTGCTTAATTATGATTCTTGATGCTGAATTGCTCACAGACCCCAACAATCATTCGGTTGTTCAGATTAGAGGCATTGTCTGTGATTATGCTTTCTGGCAAACCATATCGACAAATGATTTCTTTCTTTAAGAACTTGCATACAGTGGATATAGTTATACTTTCATATAAGGCCGCTTCCACCCACTTTGTGAAGTAATCAATAGCTACCAAGATAAAGCGATGACCATTTGATGCTTTCGGATGAATCTGCCCAATGACATCTATGCCTCACATAGAGAATGGCCATGGAGACGACATGACATGAAGAGACTGAGGAGGCGCATGAAACTTGTTAGCATATACTTGGAACTTGTGGCATTTACGGGAATAATTAATGTGATCCCCTTCCATTGTCGACCAATAATATCCTAAGCGCATAATTTTTCTTGCCATAGTGAAACCACTAGGATGAGTTCCACAAATTCCTTCATGAACTTCTGCCAAGATTAACAGCGCTTCTTTTGCATCCACACATCTTAGTAATACTTGGTCTCGACTTCGTTTGTAGAGGATCCCCCCATCAAGCGTGTAACCTGATGCCATTTTCCTGATCATTTTCTTTTCATTTTCTAAAGCCTGTGCTGGGTATTGTTGCAGCTTTAAGTACTGTAAGATGTCATGGAACCATGGTAAACCATCTTCTTCTTCTTCTACATTATAGCAATATGTTGGGGACTCCATTATTTGTAACTTAATGGGTATCATCTCCGAACCTTCACTTGCTTTAAACGTGGCAGCCAAGGTAACTAACGCGGCAGCCATCTGGTTATCTTCTCTTATGAGATGCTTAAAAGTAATTGCCTTGAACTCTTTAGCTAACTCGAGTACCAAATTGTGATATTCTATCAATTTTGCATCTTTTGTTTCCCATTCGCCACGAGTTTGGTAGATGATCAAAGCTGAATCCCCATAGACTCTCAACTTTTGGATTTTTCTGTCAATGGCTTCCCTTAGGCCCAATATGCATGCCTCGTATTCTGCCATATTATTGGTGCAGAAGAACTTTAAACGACAAGTAAAAGAATAATGATCTCCTTCTGGCGAGACTAAACCTGCCCCAATACCTCGCCCTTGAGCATTTACAGCACCATCAAAATGCATGACCCAAGATTCTGTTGGTGACTCTTCATCTTCTGTGATACACATCAAGTCTTCATCAGGGAAACTGAAATCTAAGGCCTCATAATCGTCTTGTGCACGACTTGCGAGAAAATCTGCTATGGCACTTCCTTTTACTGCTTTCTGATTCACATATTGGATGTCATATTCTGATAGCAACATTTGCCATCGCGCTATTCTTCCTGATAAGGTTGGGGCTTCCATCATGAACTTCAATGGGTCTAGTCGTGAGATCAACCATGTGGTGTGATACAACAAATACTGCCTAAGCCTTTTAGTGGCCCACACCAAAGCACAACATACCTTTTCAATTGGTGTATATCTTGTTTCACAGTTAGTAAACTTCTTGCTAACATAATAAATCGCCATTTCCTTCCTTCCAGTTTCGTCATGCTGACCTAGTACGTAGCCCATTGAGTTTTCAAACACCGTCAGATAGAGTATTAACGGTTTCCCCGAAACGGGTGGCATTAACATTGGAGGATTAGTTAACTGTTCCTTGATCTTTTCTAAAGCTGCTTGGCATTCTTCATTCCAGGTCCTTGGGTTGTTCTTTCTAAGCAACCTGAATATGGGGTCACACTTATTTGTGAGTGGGGAGATGAAACGAGCTATGTAATTCAACCTTCCCAAGAATCCTCGAACTTGCTTCTATGTTTGAGGAGGTGGAAGCTCTTGTATGGCCTTTATATTGTCTGGGTGAATTTCGATTCCTCTTCTGCTTACTACGAAGCCTAACAATTTCCCAGAAGTAACCCCAAATGTGCACTTAGCAGGATTAAGCTCTAACTGGAATTTTCTCAATCTTTGAAAAAGCTTACTCAGGTTTGCTAGATGCTCCCCTTCAGTTCTGGACTTGGCGATCATACCATCCACATAAACTTCCATTTCTTTGTGCATCATGTCATGGAAAAGAGTGACCATAGCTCTCTGATACGTTACCCCCGCGTTCTTCAATCCAAAGGGCATTACCTTATAGCAAAAGGTTCCTCAAAGTGTTACAAAAGTAGTTTTTTTCCATGTTCTCTGGGCACATCTTGATTTGATTGTAACCAGAAAATCCGTCCATGAATGAGAAAAGTGAATGGCCAGTTGTATTGTTGACCAAAGTGTCGATATATGGAAGCGGAAAATTGTCTTTAGGGCTAGCTTTGTTGAGATCCCTGTAATCGACTCACATTCTTACTTTTCCATCTTTTATGGGCACTGGGACGATGTTTGCCACCCATTCTGGATACTTAGATACTTCGAGGAATCCTGCATTGTACTGCTTCTTGACCTCGTCTCTGATTTTCAAGAGTATATCAGCCATCATTCTTCTAAGCTTTTGTTTTACGGGGTCCCATCCTTCTCTTATAGGAAGCCTATGCATGGCAATATTTGTGTCGAGTCCAGGCATATCTTGGTATGACCAGACAAAGATGTCCTTGTATTCTTGTAGAAATTCAATCAAATGTTGTCGTGTCTTAACCGAGATGGTGGTACCAATCTTGACTTCGCGCTTTTCTTCTTTGGTTCCAAGATTCAAAACCTCTAACTCTTCTTTGTGGGGTAGAATTTTCTTTTCCTCCCCTTCTACCATTCTAAGCAAATCATCTAACAAGTCATACCCTTCTTCATCACTAGTACTCTCAACTTCTTCTAAACATAGCGGCAACTCAAAATTAACCTCAGAATCTGATTCAGAGTCATTTGGACCATTGATATCTAAAAACCTGTAAATAAAAAGAGGCAATATATATTGGTGCTATCCGATGTGGAGCTTTGTTTGGTTGCACACCACTCGGATAGATCTCGATCTTGTGGTCCACCTCACTCTTTGGTGGCAATGTGTTAGGCTCGATGGTCACTCAACCGTTTCTTGCCAAGTTGTTGAGAAGATGTAATTTTGGGTGTTTATGGTGGAAGCAAAAGATAGACAAAATTGACACAAGATTTAGAGTGGTTCGGCTTTCTAACCAAAGCCTTCATCCACTACCTTAGCTACCCACCAAGGATTTCAAGGCAAAGGAGGCAACCATTTACAACCTAGACTCACTCACCAAGTCTAGCAACCAAAGCTCACAACTCGAGTTTTGGGCACACTCTTTAAACAAAATAATTCAAAGCAAACGGAATCCCTCTACAAGGTTGATGTTTGCACACTTAAGCTCTCACCCAAATCCTATAAAAATTGAGCATACATTGACAATTTGAGCTCACAAGTGTGCTCTATACAAAGAATGACACAATTAGGCACTAAGACATTTCTTTAATCATAATGTTGTTGACAATTGAAGCATTAGTCTTCCATGGATGCTTGGAGGTTCCTTTTATACTCCCAAATGATCTTCTAGCCGTTGTAGACCGTTGGGATTGAATTGGAGCTGTTCAGTTGCATTTTTTCTGTATTCAATACTGTTTTGGAGCTTAGCGTATCGATACTCAAGTGACTGTATCGATACGGTCCTCGTCAAGAACTAGCCGTTGAGCTCTTCCAGCTAATGCGTATCGATATGCTTACGAGCGTATTGGTACGGCCTACATTTTAAATAGTTGTTGGGAAAATGACCGTTGGGAGCGGTTAAGGCGTATCGGTATGCGATACAACCGCATCGGTACGTGACTAGCCATTGGAGGTTTTAAAGCACTCCGTATTGATACGACAAAGGCGTATCGGTACGGGTTTTGACTACTAGAATTTCCTTGTAGCTGAAACCCTAAAGCGTATCGATATGGTATATACTGTATCCAAATTGCTTTGGATACATAAGCGTTAGTAGCACATAATTTAGTCCCCTTAGGAATCCATTTTTAAATTTCATTTTTTTTAGTTGAAGTAAATAGTCCTTTTGGGACCCAAATACTTCTAAAACATTTACCATTTAAAAATCTAGGGCACTAGATTGTCTTTGATAAAACTTTGATTTTACAAAAATTGGTTTTCTTTTCAAGCTCTTTGGAAATCAAATCTTTTTCTTCTTAAACTTTATGAAGCAAATTTTGTAAATCCACACATTTTTGCTCAAACTCATTGAGTTTTGCTTCAAGTTCAACTTTGGTTTTAGAAATCAAATCATTTTGAATTTTCAAGTTTGAAACCAATTTATTGTTTTTCAAATTTTGATTTTTAAACTCTAAAACCAAATCATCATAGGCATCTTGTAATTCATCAAAAGAATAAGAAGTTGAAGTAGATGAATTAGAAATTACCCTTGAATCTTCTTGGATGGCCATAAGGCAAAGGTTGGTTCGTTCATTATCGGTAGAGTCATCATCACTCCAAGTAACCACATATGCCTTCTTCTTATGGCTTGAAGAGCTTGCCCTCTTCTTCTTCCTTGATTCATGCTTGGATTCTTTCATTTTGCTCTTCATGAACCGGGCAAACTTCTCGAAGAGATAGGCCATCTCCTCTTCTTCACTTTCCTCCTCACTTGAATCTACATGTGAGCATATGGAGGAATTGAGAGCAACGACATTCGTGTTAATACCTAGCTCCATAATTTTCTTCTTCCCCATCTTCTTTATCTCTTCCTTCTTCTTCTCCTCTTCTTTTCCTTTCTTCATGATTTCATGAGTGAGAAGAGACCCCAAGAGTTCATCTAGCTCTAAAGTCTTGAGATTCTTGGCTTCGATGATGGTGGTCTTTTTTTAGTCCCATGACTCGGGAAAAGAATAGAGAAGCTTTCGGATAAGCTTGTCTTCCAGAATGATTTCTCTATAGCCTTTGATTCCATTTGTGATGGTGGAGAATCTATCGAACATCTCCATGATGTCTTCATCCAGTTCCATCTTGAAGTTCCTATACTTGAGGTTGAGAAGACCGATCTTGGTCTTCTTTACTTCGTTGGTTCCTTTGTATGTGACTTCCAGCTTTTCCCAGACCTCCTTGGCTTCTTCACAAGAAGACATCTTCTCATAGATGTTGGGGCTAAATGCACAAAAGAGAATGTGCAAAGCCTTTCAATTTAGCTTCATCTTCTTGCGATCATCTGCATTCTATTTCGCCTTGCATCTTTGTGGTGCGTATGGACCATCTTCAACAATGTCCCAAAGCTTGTAATCTTTGGCCTTGATGAAGAACATCATGCTTGTCTTCCAATAAGCATAGTTGGTCCCGTCAAAAAAAGGTGACTTGTCGATTGATTGCGACATTTAGCCGGTTGATTGAATTGATGTATCGAGCTTCTCGGATCGTCTCAATAGGATGTTAATCCTCTTCAATTGAGCCTCACTCTGGTACCAATTGTTAGGCTCAAAGATCACTCAACCGTTGCTTGCCAAGTTGTGGAGAAGATGTAATTTTGGGTGTTTGTGGTGGAAGCAAAAGATAGACAAAATTGACATATGATTTAGAGTGGTTCAGCTTTCTAACCAAAGCCTACATCCACTACCTTAGCTACCCACCAAGGATTTCACCAATTCACTAAGGATTCTTCCCCTTTTTTAGGCTAAGGAGGAAACCATTTACAACCTAGACTCACTCACCAAGTCTAGTAACCAAAGCTCATAACCCGTGCTTTGGGCACACTCTTTAAACAAGAGAATTCAAAGTAAGCGGAATCCCTCTACAAGGTTGATGTTTGCACACTTAAGCTCTCACCCAAATCCTAGAACACTTGAGCACACATTGACAATTTGAGCTCACAAGTGTTTTCTATACAAAGAATGACACAATTAGACACTAAGACATTTCTTTGATCATAATGTTGTTGACAATTGAAGCATTAGTCTTCCATGGATGCTTGGAGGTTCCTTTTATACTTCCAAATTATCTTCTAGCTATTGTAGACCGTTGGGATTGAATTGGAGCCGTTGGGTGCATTTTTCCCGCATTCCATGTTTTTCTAAAGCTTAGCGTATTGATACTTGAATGACCGTATCAATACGGTTCTCGTCAGGATCTACCCATTGAGCTCTTCCAGCTAATGCATATCGATACGCTTACGAGTGTATCGGTACGGCCTGTATTTCCAATATTCATTGGGAAAATGACTGTTGGGAGAGGTTAAGGTGTATCAGTATGCGATACAACTATATCGGTACGTGACTAGCCGTTGGGGGGTTTTAAAACACTCCATATCGATACGGCAAAGGAGTATCGGTACGGGTTTCGGCTACTGGAATTTCGTTGTAGCTGAAACCCTAAAGCGTATCGATATGGTACATACTGTATCGGTACGGTGACATTGAAATCATAGGTTTGACTACTTTAAAAACATTTTAAGTTATTCCAAAGCCTTGTAAAAAACCCTTAAACATATTTTCAAGTTGTTTGGACTTACAAAACATTTTGAATTCTTTTTCAATTTAGTCCAAATCAATTTTTCAATTATTATATCAAAACATATATCTTAACACAATGCCTTCGACAACTCGAAAGGTGTCACGTCTTGGAACTCCTCTAGGACTTGTCCCCCAGCCTCGGGGACTTCCATGGTCTCATCATCATTAGTTGTCTCATTCTTGCGCACTTCCTTGAAAAGCTGAATTTTTTACAACACCTTGGTCGTCATGCCCGCCTCACGACTCACCGGTGTGATGCATTGTTGGCGCGGGTCGAGGATACACAAAATATTGACATAAGGCAAGACAAGTGCGTTAATCCAATCAAGGAATGATAAACCAGTTACAAAATCATAATCATCAATGGGTATTACTTTTATAGATGTCTTACCGTTCCAATCTCTAAGCTGAAGATCCACTCCCTTTGCGATCCCCGCAATTGGATCTTTCTTGGAATTGACGATTTTGATCCATCCACTTGCCTTCTTCACTCGAAGGTTAAGTCTCTTGGTAGCTTGCTCAGACATGAACAACTCAGATGCACCGGTGTCAACTAGTGCACTCAGCTACCACATCCACGAATATAACTCCATTCTTCTTGCGGCCACTCGTGGCTTGAAGAGAGCTTACAATCGATCCAAACTGGAAAAACTCCCTTTCTACTCCAACGTATCCTTGGATGGCAGAAAACTTGGCCTTCGTTGGACAGTCTTTGTTGTAGTGTGGTCCATCGCAATAGAAACACTTCACTGGTCTACGATTCTCCCACGTCTGTAACCCCCTCCTCTAGCAGGTGCACCACCACCTCTCCTGGCTGAGGACTGATACTTCTGATCTCGTCCCCTCTTGTTCCGTCCACCTCCGGAGCTATACTCAGCAGCTCGCTTGCCAGCACCCTTAGCAGACAAACTCAGGTTCATCTCAACGTCCTTTGCTCGGCCCACCAACACATCAAAATCTTCATACTCGGCGGCCAGCAAATACATCTTAACATCCGTCACAAGACCGTAACGAAACCTCTCGCACCTAGCCCTCTCATCAGGTATCAGCTCCGGTGCATACTGACTGAGCCGTACAAACTGTACCTCGTACTCAGCCACACTCATGCTCCCTTGGGTAAGAGACATGAATTCCCGCTTTTTCTCATCCAGATATCTCACTCCCAGATATCTTCTTTTAAACACATTCTGAAAGAATGTCCAGGTAACATCAGCTTCAGCCATTCCAGAAATGGTAGTCGTCCACCATGTATAAGCATCGTCCTGCAGCAAGGACACAACACAGCCCAGCTTTTGCACATCCGTGCAACTCATCTGACCCAAGATACGCTTGGTACTTTCCAGCCAAGCCTCAGAACTCTCAGCTGACAAACCTCTAAACTCAGTCCCTCCAAGACTGCGCAAACGCTCCAAAGGCAATCTGACTCCAGCATCTCCCTGCTGCCCAGCTCCCTGAGCTCCAGCTACTGCTGCTCGAAAAGCACCCGCAATAGCTTGTACCAAAACAGACATATCAGGCATAGCTTGCCCCTGACCAACCTCTGGTCCAGCAGCTCCAGCACCAGCATCAGCTGCAGCTTCAGCTCTCGCACCTCCAGCACCACCACCAGGCGGAGGAGGGGGTAACACAGCACTACCAGTGTGCTCTTCATTCTCATTCTCGTTAGGAGCCGTAGCTCTCGCATTACCTCTTAACTCTCTACGTGGTGCCATACTTTTACCATGCAATCACAACACAAATAAAACAAAGTCAGGCCCAGCAAGGTAAGCAATCCAAGTATTCAAGCTCAATTTCATTTCAAAACAACATCTTTCCTTTAGCTTTTGTTTGGCAATGGGTACCCTCAACATGCAACATCAGAGCATACAACTCAACTGCATCAACATTTCAAACCACTGAACATGCTTTCAAACAACAAGCATTCATAGCATACATACTTCAATCATGCATACAAACATTCCCAATTACTCGAGAACTCAGCTCTGATACCACCAAATGTAACCCCCTTAACCCGGCCTAGACGGTTGACCCGAATTAAGAAAGTCACACTGGGAAAACCAAAGTCAACCCTAAAGTCAACCTTGATTAACAACCCTTTTTTTTTCTTTTTAAAACTTGTCTAGATACATATTAAGCCTAATTGTGATCACACAAACATCATACCAAAAGATCACAAACATCAGAGATCAAACAGGGACTCAATTGAACAATTTACAACTTTAGGGACCAAATTGTAAATTCTGATAATTATAAGGACTTAACCCAAATTGAAGTTACCAACTTGAAATTAATCATGTTTCATACTTCTCTGTGAAATTTCAGCTCGAAAGGACTTCCCAAACTCATACAATTGCACAAACAAGTTTCAGGACCAAAACGCAAACAATCCAAAACACATAACTGCCAATGTCAGCCCCCAACGGTCAACCGTTCCGAAACGGGAGACAGCCCGTTTCGAAACGCGGGGCCGTTCCGAAACAGGCATAGCCCGTTTCAAAACGGGGGTCTGGCAGTGGCCTTTCCGTTTCGGAACGGCCCCTCCCGTTTCGGACGCCTGGGCACGATTAAGGCACCCGTTCCGAAACGGTAGGTGCTGTTCCGAAACACCCTGCCCAGATTGCTCCAAAACTCCACTTTAAACATGCAATTACACAACCAAACATGCTCCAAATGTCACCAAACTTTACCAGCATGCAATTCAACATATATATAACATATTAGCATCATCAATTCAACCAAACATCATCATATGCAAAAAGCCCCAATTCTATAGGCATGCTTCCTACACAAGCTAGATATTCAAGCACCAAACTTACAAAACAAGCATATAAAGATCCAATCCAAAGACCAACAATCTTAACATCAAGAAACATACTTAGGGAGTACAAAACACCTCCCAAAACATACACATGGTTTCCCCATTGCCAAATCACCCAAAAGCTAAAATGTTTAACAAAAACCTTCCATACATTGAGCTTTACTTGCACTTGAATTCTTGCCCTTCTTGCTGCCCTCAAAAGGTCTCTAATGCTCTGCATTATTGAATTAAGGAAAACGAAGAGAGCGTAAGCAAAAGCTTAGTGAGGAATGCTCATTTAAACCATTCAATAATGCATTTATAAAACTCTTTATAAATCATGCTTCGAACCATCATTTACACATGCTCAAAAGCATACTTAAACATGCATCTCATGCATCAAATCATAACATGTCATATTGGCCACAAGTGATAATTTCCATTTCTTTAAAAACAAGTTCATCAACTTTCACCCCAAGGACTTTTAAACACCTTGGCCCCAAGGACTTTTAAACACCTTGGCCTATGGACTTTTAAACACCATAGAATGTAACACATCAAGGACTTTTAAACACCTTGATCCCAAGGACTTTTAAACACCTTGGCCCATGGACTTTTAACCACCATGGAAGGACCACACAAGGACTTTTAAACACCTTTGTGTCCGTAGCAAGAACCATCCAAGGACTTTTAACCACCTTGATGTTCTCAAGTAAACAAGGCTCACTCAAGGACTTTTAACCACCTTAGTGACCTTAACATTTTAAAACCTCACTTGCCAATATACATCATTTTCATCACTTACATCACTGTTTTAAAGCATAAAACCAAGCCATATTCATCATGCATTTAAAAGCATTAAACCACATCATTTCAATGTACAAAAGCAAGGAACTCCTACCTAGAGTTACCTTCAACATATGGCTTACATCATCAGCAAAAACCATGCTAAAACATGCTTCCAAAACAGTATGTAAAACATGCAAATAATCATTTTGCAACACAACAAAATCATAGCCACCACTAGAGAGAAATTCCGAAAACTTACGCTCGAGCTTAGCAAAGTTGTTTAGACTTAAACTAAGCTCCCAAGACATTGGTTTCAAAGCCGAAAACCCAATTTCACTCACCGATTCCACTTCGCCACTTGCCGAAGCACGAAATCAAGCTTCCGAAACAACAACTCTTGGATCCAAAGATGCCTCCCCTGATCAAACACATTAAAGCAGAGGTTTAATGCATCATCAAGCATCAAAAGCTTCAATGAAAGCACTCAAACTCGCTGCTCTCATTCCCACTCCAATTTCGGCCACCAAACACAACCGAAATTGCACCAAAACCACCTCCCAACAAAGCCCAGCCATAAACCAGCAAAACCTAACATCCATCAACACCATAAAACATCTAAAAACAACCTACAAACATCCTTATACCTCCAGCAACAACAGATCCACAAGATCACCACAAAAACATCCAAAAACATAAGCTAAACTTAGGAAACTCAACCTATCCGGGATTGCATTAATCAAAACTCATTTCCTTATCAATTTAGAGTTCATTTAACATCAAAAACACATCTCAAATCACAGATCAATCAGATCTAACGAAAAATCATGAAAAACCATCAAATCTTGCATTATAAGCCAAGATACAATTCCAAACTCAAAAGCCTTTAATTAAACATCAATCAAGAGTTGATAACTTGGGAATTTCAGTAAAGAACTGATAGTTTAGAGGAGAAGGACGTTCTTACCTCCAAACTTGTGTTTCTCCACTTTTTGGAATGAAAATCCTTGTTGAAACACTTAGCAATTGAAGAGATTTGAAGATACAATGATTTGGAATCAAATGAGAGTTGAATGGAGGGATTTAAGTGAAGAAATCAGATCCAATTCTCTGGAAAAGTAGTGTTTGGTTTGAGAGAAAATGAGAGAAAGAAAGTTTAGCAAAGTTGGTTACAAAATCCAAAAATAGCCAAAATGGCTTCCCTCCAATTTTAATAACCTTTAAAATCAGATTTTAGACTTAAAATATCTTAGAAAAATCTGGAGAAATCATCTTTGGATTAATAGCTCCTTAAGGATTCAAAGTTTCAACTCTTTATAAAACAGTCACCAAACTTTCAAAATTTACATTTTGGTCACTAGCCAAAATGTCATACTTCCAAAACCCATTTTTCAAAATTGATTTCACAGTTCACTTAATTATATTAAAAGATGATTTTAGAACATTTTTCCATATTTTTAATGCAACCCGAACTAGGCTTTCCTAATTTCACCTCTTTAGATTCGAACAGCACTTTGACCAAACCGGTCAATGCCCAGAACTTCTAAGCCCAAAACCGGGGCGTTACAACGTCTTTGTGAACTTCATGGATTTTTCATTCTATGGCTTACCACTGTCATTCGAAGACTTCTTATTTCCACTTATGTTCGTTCTCTCTCGATTTCCCCAACCAATACCATTGGATCTTGGCTTTGACTTGGGTGACTCGATCCTCTTTTCGAACTTTTCTATGAACTCGGCCTCGTCCAATGCTTTGGAGAGTTCTTGGACTCCCCTCCCCTCCAACTCTAAATTGGCCCAATGTTAGAGTCCATCTATGAAGATGGAGAAACCCTCGGCTTCCCCCAAGTCTGAAATTTAGAGTTTGATCTCAGTGAATTGCCTCACATACTCTTGGATTGAGACTTCGTGCTTAAGTTGTAGTAACTTTGTTCGCAATTCACGTTGGGCATTTTTGGGGTAGAATTTGTCTTTGATCTCAGCTTGAAACTCTCCTCATGTCCAGATGGGAACAACTTTGCTCTTCTCCTCGGAGCACCTACGTCGCCACCATAAAAGAGCAACGTTAGTTAAATAAGCGGAAGCAGTATTTACCTATGTAGATTCATCCATGATGCTCACGCTTTAGAAATATTGGTCCATGCACCAGATAAAATTCTCCACATCTTGAGCATCCCTTGTCCCTTTGAACTCCTTCAGTTTTGGGACGTCGACTAGTACATTTTGTGTGCTAGTCATCATGTCACTCTGCATTGCGGCCTTGAAAAAAAGTAGCTAGGTCTTGAGCTCCTTTACCATCTTCTTGAGTTCGACCACCTCGTCTATGAGTGAAACGTCTTGCTGATCAACATGCTCCACAGTCTCATTGAGAGCCCTTTGGAACTCCTTTGTAACTCCCTCGGCCTGGCCTAGCCACCAGACCGTATCGAGTGGATTACACGGGACTAATCGAAGAAAGATCTGAAGATTTCCCTCCGATTAGCAACCCAAGACGCGTTGATTAATATCTTTTCTAGATGTTCGAAGTTAAACTTAGATTATCGAACACGCAGCGGAAGAAAGAACAACAATCAAGCATCGATTCGAACCAAAAAGGAGCAACCAGGGACCAAAATGCAAAACTAGCATAAAATAAGGACCTAAGATGCAATTAAGGTGATCTTTGAGAAATTTAGTCCATTTCATGCTTCCATGATGAAAAGCAACATTAAACATGCACACAATCAATCTTTTCATGAGTATTTAACTCGACCCATCTACGCTGTCGGAGATTCAAATCTTTCTGAAACATCAAATACTTCAGGCTCTTATGATCGGTATACACTGTACATTTCTCACCATACAAATAGTGTCTCCACACTTTCAAAGCAAACACAACAGCAGCCAACTCAATATCATGCGTGGGGTAGTTCTTTTCATGAGTCTTTAACTGTCTTGAGGCATAAGCAACAACTCTCCTATCTTGCATCAGTACACAACCTAGGCCTATATACGAAGCATCACTATATATTACATAGTCCTTCCCTGTTACCGGTTGCACTAACACAGGTGCTCTAGTCAAAGCATCTTTCAAACAATCAAAAGCCAACTGTCTCGTTTCTATCCACTCATATCTAACATCCTTTTGCAACAATTTCATCAACGGAGTAGCTATCTTAGAAAATCCTTCTACAAACTGACGACAGTAGCCCGCTAAGCCTAGAAAACTACGAACTTCAATCACAGACTTTGGTTGCTTCCAATTCACAACAGCTTCCACTTTCTTTGGATCAACTCTAATGCCACCCGCTGACACGACATGCCCTAGAAAGACTACCTCTCTAATCCAAAACTCGCATTTGCTCAATTTCTTATACAACTGATTATCTAGCAAAGTCTTCAACACAAGTCGCAAATGTCTATCGTGGTCTTCCTCAGTGCGCGAATAAATCAATATATCATCAATGAACACCACAACAAACTGATCTAGGAACTCATGAAAAACACGGTTCATCATGTCCATAAATGCGGCCGGTGCGTTAGTCAACCCAAACGGCATAAGCAAGAACTCATAATGGCCATAACGGGTCCAGAAAGCTGTTTTCGATATGTCTTGCTCCTCACTTTCAGCTGGTAATACCCAGACCTTGAGTCTATCTTCGAAAACACTGATACATCCCGCAATTGATCAAACAAATCATCTATTCTTGGCAACGGATACTTGTTCTTCACAGTTAACTTATTCAACTAACGGTAATCAATACACATACGCATACTTCTATCTTTCTTCTTAACAAACAACACTGGCGCACCCCAAGGTGATATACTCGGACGGATAAAACCACGATCTAATAATTCCTGAAGCTGAGTCTTCAATTCTTTCAACTCTTTCGGAGCCATCTGATACAGAGTAATCGATACGGGAGCTGGATCAGAATACAACTCAATAGTAAACTCAACTTCTCTATCCGGTGGTAAACCAGGAAACTCTTCAGCGAACACCTCAGGAAAGCCACAGACTGCTCTAATGTCTTTTGGTCGGACCTTACTCATATCTGGATTCATTACATAAGCTAGGTACGTCTGACATCCTTGGTCTAACATTTTCTGAGCCTCTAAAGCAGAAACTACGTTGGATAAGAATTTAACATTCTCACCAACCACTACCACTTCATAATCGTCCGACAATCTCAAGTTCACTCACTTAGTCTCAAAATCTACCTTTGCCTTGTGCTCTACCAACCAATCCATTCCTAAAATCACATCAAACCCATAGAAAGGCAATTCCATCATATCAACTGGAAACATGTGACCCTGAACCATCAACGGACATTTACGATACATCTTTCTAACCACAATTGTCTCGCCAAACGAACTAGTCACATTCATACCCACATCAAGTATCTCGCACGGTACATCCAACATCTTAGCATGCTCACTCAAAATATAGGAATGTGTAGAACCAGAATCAATCAACGAAAACAATTTCAAAGACTGTAACATGAAATTACCTGCAATAACATCGGTGTCGTTCTTGCTCTCTCTATGTGCGTACACTCTCGCTGGTCCGCCTCCCTCAGGCTGGACTACAACCACATGTTCCATATTCCTCTGTCCCTCGTTTCGTGGCTGAAAGTTCCCTCGGCCGCGACCACGGCCTCGTTGGTACTCGATAGCTCATACCGGTGTCTGACCACCTCTATCTAGTTGAGGACAATCTCTCTTGAGATGATCCTTCGATCCGCACTGCCAGCATGTACCATAGGTTCCCCAACACTCTCCTGGATGAGACCTACCACACATGGTGCACTCGGGTGCACGATGAGCAAAATCTTGGCCTTGATGAGCAAAACATAGGTGATCCCCAACACAAGGAGTTTACAAACACTCCAAAGACATAAACAAGGTTCACCCTTATTGCCACACACACTATTATCTAAGCAAAGTCATACTTGAGCTAAGAGCGGACACTTGGATCACCTCCCTTGCACCATTACTTTCCAAAAGGGTCTACGGATCTGCATTGTTGGAAAAAGAGAGCATAAGCTATAAAGCTTAGTGAGCGAAGCTCAAAACCAACTACAACAATGCAGTTTTGAAAACAATCATCACTTAGGAAACCAAAACCATTTCTTGAAATCTCTTTCACAAATTATTTCCAAAACCATTTCCTTTTCAACATGCTATCTTGAAACAAGATTAAGCAAAGCAACCAAACATGCCATAGGCAAAGAACGTACATCAACCATGCATAAGCCATACATGAACCATATATGCAAACTGAGCCTACCAGCTCCTTTACCATGCACATACTTCAAACATAAGCATAACCATATGATTTTACCATGCTCATAATGAAACCATAAGCGATTGAGTATATCGGCATCATTGACACGTTGCTCGGATAAGCGGACACCTTGATGGCACAACCCCCATCAAGTCACATGGTGAAACAACCCTCACCACAAAACACATTTCGGTCAGGATGCCACAACCCGCATTACCTGTTGATGATAGCACAACCCCTACCACTCGCATCACAATAGCACAACCTCTGTTGTGAAACCGAATAATTTCTCACGCGTGGATTTTATAATTATAGTGCACTTCACATCCTATTGATCGATCAATCTATTCGATATAACCATGTGTCAATATACTCACCGCAACATCTTAAACCACTGATTTTCACCGGGGATAACCACCTCCCCAAAACACATCCCAAAAGCCATGGACACAAGCTCAAGCATAGCATGAGCTCAACCAACATTCGAAAAACAACATGGCATTCATGTGGGACAATAACAACATGCATTTAATGCATAACAACAGTAGAGGAAATATCATTTGTAATGATATGCACATGATCTAAAACATGATCAAATATAAGAAGGCAAAAAGTCGAAACAAAACCAAATCTTACCCTTGAGCTTGGATTGGCCTAATGGCTCAACCCAAACCCTTAAAACACCTCTTCAACCTTGGTAAAACAGTAAAAATCATTTCCACTCACTGGCGATTACCACAACAAGCCGAAACCCCTTTTCTAGCTTTCTGGTCCGCCCACAATAGTGTTCAACAAATCCGGATCTTCAATCATTACCTCTAACCAACCCAAAATAGAGGATTTAGAGATATTTTCAACACACAAATTTGCTGGAAAGCAGAGATTCAAATACCCAACTAAAACACATATCGAAAAAATCTGATACAAGCCGTAACCAACGAAAAGACCCAATTTGGATAGTCTCCCGCAAAACCCAGCATTAGATAACATCAAAACACGTAGATAAACATCTAAAAACATCATCCAATCATCAGATCAACGCCAGCTATTGATTCACCTCAAATTCCACCCAAAAACCCACTTTTTCATACTTCAAAATTCAACACCCAACCCCATTTCAAGATTCTTGCCATTCACCCATCATCTCAACACAATAATCATATCAAAACAAAGGTAACAACATCAACAAACCCAACATTAAAAGATCTTACCCAAAAATCTTACCAAAAGCTCATTTTCATCAATTTTAGCCAATTTACATTAAGATTAAGACAAGAGAATAAAACCTTGATATTTAAAAGAATCAAAGCATGGGAATTTTATTAAAGAACCTTACATTAGAGGAGAATCACGTTGCTCACCCCCAATGCTAGCTATTACCCCTTGTTTGGCAAAAATCCTTGAGGAAAACAATGAAATAGACTTGGGTTTTAGGAAATCAAGGTAGGAGAACTATTTAGCAATAAAAGATTAATAAGAAAACACTTTTACCTTGGGGAAATCAAGCTCAAATGTTGTTTTGCTGAAGAGAGGAGGTGAGGAAGCTTGAAAATGGTTTTTGACGTGAAATGAAATTTTAGATGAACCCTTGTTTTAATTAAATCATAAAAGTTATTTTAAAATATTTGAATAGTCAAAATAAAGGGGATAAGAACCAAATTGGCCCATCCAAGATAGATCCTTAAAGATTCAATGTTTTGACTCTTTTACAAAATGGTCACTAAAAACATATTTTACAAACTTTACAATTTGGTCACCAACCAAAATGTCAAGGTTCGGAAAGCGTTTTTCCAAAATTGTTTTTACCAAAACCTTTCACATATTTAAAAAGGATTTTAAAGATTTATTACATATTTTTCCCAACACCCGAAGATCTCTTTCCCTGAACTTACTCAAAACACCCAACACCGGTCTTTTGGACTTCAAAAACTCATCGGATCTTCTAGACCCTAATATGGGATGTTACATCCTCCTTGAGTGTGTCACCCCTCGTTCCCAGCTCCTCTAAGCGAACTTCAACTGCGTTGAGCCTCTCCCTCGAGTCGTTCACGACATTCTCTAGCCGGGTAACCTTGTCCTCAAGTGTTGCGATTCTGTCCTTGGAACTAGCTCTTTTTACCTTGTCTATTTATCGTGTCACATGATGGCCCTCGTACTCGGTGTCAGATCCGTTGTTGCATACCATCTCTACTCGGTTGTGTGCGGAATTAGGATCTAATACCACTTGTCACGGGGCTAGAGTTTGTCTAGCTTAGCCGTGCGGCCTTAGTCAACATCTTAAGTCGAAGAATAAGTCAGCCTTTTAGAATGCTAAGTAAAAAAAACTTAAAATGGCGGAAGCTTGTGCAAAATTGGCTAAGGCAAAGGAAAACAAGAACAAAGTAGAATGTGGAGAGAATATAACTCTTTACTCAAAATGAAGAATGAATACTAAATGATTTACAGCGGTAAGGGTGAGCCTCCATTTATAGGCGAACCCTTTTGCATCTAATGGTCTAGAATGAAATGATCCAAGGGCTAAGGATCATTCCATGATTCACGTCCTCTATCTATGGAAGTTATATCCATATATTACAAACATGCCTAATATATTGGGGAAGAATCACTCTCAATCATATCCAATCATAGCATGATTGTTGCTCTCAAGGTTGAAATGATACTTTCCATAAGTGTTGGTCAAAAGATGAGTTTTATCCATGGGTCTTGGTCTCTTGGGCGGATTGTGCATGGATAGGCCCGGTTTGCTTGACCAAAACCTCATTGGCATCATGTTGGGTGCTAATTTTGGGCTTATGGTCGTGGGCAACTCGAAAGGTGCTCGTTTGGGCCCCTAAGTGTGCATAGAGGGTGATGACTCGGGCCCCATGATCTGGACAGTATGAAGGGTGCTCGTTTGGGATCCCTTGGGTGTGATGAGAGTGCTCCCTCGGGTCCCTTTCTCATGGGCAACACATGGGGTGCTTGTCTCGTCCCCATGGTGTGCGTGTAGGGTACAGACTTGGACCCCACGGTTTGGTGAAGTACGCAGTGTGCTTGTACAGGCCCCTTGGTGTGTGCTTGTCTCATTCATGGGCTGGTGGCCCGTGACATTATGTACCCGGTGGTTGAGTGGTCAGGGTGCGGTATGAAACCTACTCGATAGACTGAGTGATCTTGAGTATGGTAAAGCATTAGGGAATATGTAAGACTTTTTGTAGACTTATTGATGCCTTGAGATAGGTGATCTAAGAACTCTAGCTAGTGTAGGCTAGATAATAACTCATAGATAGTGAAGCCTTATCTATGCTCTCTAGACCATATTTATCTTGCATGCTTATTTTATGATAATCACGAATTGTGGTAGAGTAAAAATGTACCACTGAGTTTTGTAAGCTCATCGTTCTGAATCGTTGTTTCCGTTCGCATGTTTGTAGGTTAATCATGACTGAGGAACACATCGAGAAAGGATTTCCCAGCACCGCATCGCTTTAGAGTACAAATGCTTAGTATTTAGCTTTGGGCTTTGTGTTCATAGGACCTTACAAATGTTGAGTCTGAAAACTCTATTTGCTTTACTATTTTGATATACAGTATTTTAATCTCGGAACTCCTATTTTGTAAACTGATTTATATGGGTTGATTTTACTATGCAGAATTATGGATGTTTAATGTTTTAAATGAAGGCTAAACTTATGATTTTAAATTAGAAATTTGATGGGTCAGATTTTGAGTGACTCGAATGTAGTACTTCGGATCTGGATCCGGATCGGGGTGTTACAGTTCTGGTCCTTGTCAGTGGGATTTTCTATATCACTCAGTATTTGTTCAGTAGTTGAAGTTGAGTTATGAGGAGCAGTGACAAAGGTATGTCGTGTGGGGATAATTCCACCCCCAATTTTTTCACCTTTGTCCTCTTATATAAATTTCTTTTAAAATTAATTTATTTTTAAATTTATCTCCCACTTTTAAACATTTATATTTTACCGTTGACTCAAAATATTTTCTCCGTCCCTGACTAGGAGTATTTGAAGTGCTACGAAAAGCATGGAGATTAGGCGAGAGAAAGATCATTTTCAAAGTAGACAGGCTGTAGGTGTTTCGGTTACCACAGTCAAAGCAATATACATGTTCGTCCTTTGCGCTTTTGAACCGAATTCTTGAAATGATGCATAAAGATTGGACGATTTCCATATGCCATGTTCTTCTTGAGGTAAATATGATTGTTGATCGACTAGCTAAACTTGCGAATTTTCGTACTGTTGATTGCCAAATTTCCATGGAGTCTACAGCCCAGATTTTACTTTTATTACAGTTTGATTGTTTATGTAAGTTTGATTTTTTAGTGATTAAAGACTTTCTTCATAAAAAAATACAATTAAACAATAAATAAATAATAAATAAATTGAATCTAACTGAGTACACCTTATCATTTGACTCAAATCCATAGCTCTTTTTTTCAACAAAAAAAATCCATAGCTCTAAACTCCACTTACCGCTCATGGATTCTAACACGCCTTTTTTTTCTCCACCGGTTTCTATGTAGTAGTAAAATAGTATCTGTTTAATTTTTTAATTCTTTAATAATGCGCACAGACTACAAAAAAAGTAAATTAATATGAGGTAATTTAATTTTGTTCTAATTCGATATAATTTAATAAATTTATTTTTTATAAATAAAAATTTTATTATTTTAATTTTTTATGATATTATCAAAGTAAGTGAGTACATCCAATTAAATTAATAGTTCGATTATAGAATTTTGCAAATTAGGAGAAGAGTAAAGAGTAGAATGATGACATTTTTAGATATTAAGAGTTAATTTTAATGAATTATTTTAAATTAGGATCAGACTAAAAAGAACTATAAGTTTGGGGACTATAAATGTTATTATATTAGGTCACATTAGAAGAAAAATGATATGTTTATAACCGAGAGAATTGTTTGTAACAAATTTTTAATTGAGTGATATATTTGTAACTTTTAAAAAAGACTTATATCACAAATAAGTATCTAAATTATATCATCATTTTCATTTATGTACCTAAAGTATAGTTTTTTGTCAAAACATGTACCTAAAGTATTTTTTTTTATCAAAATAGGTACTTAGAGTATATTTTTTCATCTAAGTTCTTAAAATTTTATATGTGTCATTGAATAAAAATATATTAGGTACTTATTTTTGACAAAAAAATATAATTTAAGTACCTATTTTTAACAAAAAATATTTTAAGTACTTATTTTGACAAAATAAATACAATAAATACTTAAATATTAAAAAAATAATATACTTTGGATATTTATTATACAAGTCTTTTGAAAAATGATATATTTATGAACAAACTCATAATTGAATGACCGACAGATATAGTTTTTGTTAAAAAATTTGATATATATTGATTTAGGTTAAAGGTTTAATGTTTAGGAGTTTACTATGTATGGTGTAGAATTTAAGGTTTATAGTTAAAATTTAGAGTCTAGGGTTTATGGTTCAAGGTTTAAGTTTTAGGGTGTTAGGGCTAGGGATTTATGTTTTATATTTTATAGTTTAAATATGAAAGATTGTGTAATTTTTTTACACAGCTTGTGTATTAAAATATAGGGTTTTATTTTGATGCACAAGCTGTGTAAATTTTTTTTACACAACCCTTTTATAAAATTTAAAATTTAAATCACAAACCCTAGCAACCTAAACCCTAAGCCCTAAACCCTAAACTCTAAATTCTAACCATAAACCTTAAATTATATACCCTACATACTAAACCCTAAACCCTAACCTAAAATCTTAAACCCTAAACCCTAAAATTAAAGGGCTTGTGTAAACTTTAGTTTACACAAGCTTGTGCATCAAAGTATTTTCCTAAAATATAACTCATCTATGAGTTATATTTTAATACACAAGCTGTGTAAAAAAATTACACAATCTTTCATATTTAAACTATAAAATATAAAACCTAAATCTCTTACTCTAAATCAAAAACTCTAACCTTTAAATTTTAGTCATACGCCTTAAATTTTAAACTCTATAACCTAAACCTCTAAGCCTTAAACCCCAACCTAAATCTCTAAACCCTGAAATTAAAAGAATTGTGTAAACTAAAATTTATATAAGCTTGTATATCAAATTGTATATATAATAACAGTAAATAAAAAGATTACTTCGCAAGGACATAGAATCTAATCTAAAGAGACAAAAACCCATTACGCCAAGCAAACTTAAACTAAAAGTAAAGCCAACCCCACTCTTATCATCTTCTCTCCGTTTCTGTCTTTTTATGTTTGGCTCTAGAGAGAGCCTGTAACATCACAATTTGTGCTTGCAGCATATAAACTCTGCTTCTCAGTTGACTTTTCCCTTTTGTCTTGAACGAATCTAAGATCGGAGGACCCTTTTGTCTGAAATACGGTCTCAACATGGTTGGAATTTTTCCTAGATTTTCTGTTGGGAAGGCTGGCCATCGACGATCCCAGAGTGCTCTTGTAAGAAATCTTTTTTTTTTCTTTTTCTCCCCAAGGGTATGCTTGGGTGGAATCAGGAACATGTAAATCTAAAGATTATTTTATATTTGGTTTGTTGATTTTCTTGTTTCCTGGTTATATATGTTGGAATTGGTTGATGTATCAATATTAATAATCAATTTGTGATCTGATGAAAACAGGAGTATGATGATTCAAACCCAGAAATTACTAATATAAGCCAAACCCAGATTTTCCTGATTAATAATCTGTTCTGTTTGATACTATATGAAATTATAGATGTCTGGTATATTGAGTATTGAATTCGATGCCTGTTTAGACTAATGTCTGGTATTGCAGTAGGGATTTATGTTTGCTAATGAGTCACTAATTGTGGTTAGGAGGAAAGGGAAGTCGTGCCTCCAAATCCGGATGTTGTTGCTACTGCTGCTGCAGCAGCTACTGCTACTGCCCATGGAATTGAAGTAGCGGTCGAGTTTAAACCAGTTGAACATCCGATAGAACCTTTGGACAACGACCGACCGATCGAATGCCCACTGCCCGAGCCTTCGATTCTAAATGTAAGCTCATCTTTTGTTTTTCTGTCCATGATCGTGTTCTTTATTTCGTGTAACACTAGTTCAGGAAAAAAGAGTTATGATCTAACCAAGTCTTCATTCCCAATCCAATCAAACATGGCTTGAGTACCTATTAGCATGGGTTGCCATATGCGGTAAAGTGACCGAATTAGTTCTCAGAGCCGATGATGGTAGAAATTGTGTAAACCATTTCTCATGAGCTTGTCATTGATTGTGTATATATGCTTTTGCATTACATGTGTTGTGAAATCAGGATGGAAGGTTATGGAAGGAGCGAGTATCTGCTACGACTAGCGTAAGACGGAGAGCTGATTTGCCGGTAATGAAGGATGGAGGCACCCTTCAATCTGAGACTGAAGCTACTACCAGAACCAAACCCCGGCCGGCCTTGAATCGCATGATATTACCATCTGCAAGCGCTCCAGAACATAATTTATTAAAACTACTCGAAGAATGTGCTGCATCTGGGATCTAAACCCTGCTATGATTGGAACATACTTCACCTTCATTCCAATAAATTGCCTATCATGATCATCTATAAACTCCAAACTGTATTTTTTGTTTTTTGCCTCCTATTTGGTTGAATACATTATACATCATGGAAACGGAAATGGAAATGTCACCCTCACCTCACTTGTTGTATATCTAATAAATCACATCCGAGTTCCGATTCAAATATTACTGTGTGCTCGTAAGGGATTATTCAACAATCGAATTCGAAACTGATGTGAACTGAAGATTTGATATCAAATCCGTTTATCATTGTGCGCAAGTCATGTCGTCGAACTTCTTGTCGTGATGAAAGAAACTGTAACATCCGAATTTAGACGGTACCACTCAGTGGAAGGATTTTGACCATTGGATTAGGTCGATGTTTTTCTAGTTCCAAGGGATGGCTACAACCTACACTATCAAGGAAATGACGCATCCAAAAGAGCAATTGGTTCAAAAGATCATCAATGGACTGACAACAATCATAAAAAACAAAGTTGTTTCATCCTTTCTACGAGATCTCTTAAGAAAGATCAAGAGTCCGATTTTTGATATTGTAGATAGAGAAGACTGGGCTGAAAAAGGTCGTTCCTATAATTAATTTATGCAAATACCAATCTGAATTAGTCGACGAACCGATAATTAAATAAAAAAATTTACAGGCTTACAGCACTAAAACCCATGAACAAGTGCAACATGGAAACCCGGGTAGGGCCCATTAGTAGAGGTGAAAAAAAAAGCCTTATCCGCTAGGATTTTTTTTGTGAAATTTGAATTTTGAGTTTTGATCGGTATTCGTATTAAGTAGAAGTTGATCGTCCCGAAACAATTAAAAAATAGCTTTTATGTACTTAATTTACATTTTAAATTATCAAATTTGACCTAAATTTTCATTTACATCACAAACATTTAATTTAATCAAGTTATATTATTAATTTTTTATTATTTATAAATAAAGTCACTTATATCGACAACGTTAAATAATTCAAATGTAAAAAACTAAAATTACTACTTGTATTTGACATATTTTTCACATATCGTCATCAAATAATGTTTAATTAATAATTTTAATATTTTTATATGAATTTAATGAAACATTTTATGTAAATAAATTTAAAAAATATTTAAATATCATATATATCCTAACAAAAATATTTAAATTGTTAATTAAACATTATTTATTGATGATAGGTAAAAAAAATATTTAAATTGTCAATTAAACATTATTTACTGATGATATGTGAAAAGTATTTAAATTGTCAATTAAAGGTTTCTTATGCAAATGAAAGTGGATGATATATTTAGTAATCTAAAATATAAATTACCCACTTATATATTATTAGTTATGTTTAGACGAAAAAAAAACAAATATAGGTAAAAAAATTAGCACGGTACTAAAATTATTATATTATATTATATGTTACGTTATGATATAATATGATATAAAATTGAATTGAATAAATTAATGTTTTATTTAACTTTTTCTTATTTTGATAAAAAAAAATACGGATGAAAAATTAATATATATATATATATATATATTAAATCAAACTTGAGTCAAATATCTAATTTGTAAAACTGATATTTTAATTTTGATATAACTAAAGAACCTAAGGACTAAATTGAAAAAGTCAAAACGAATTTTTAAGTCCTCAAACATCCCCATATAATTTTAAGAATATGCCAAAGTTAAAAACCAAAGTTTTCAAATATTTTCTAAGTGTTTTAAAGCCTAGACAGTGTTTTTCAAGTTCCTGTTTCGAAACGGCCTAAGGCGTTTCGAAACGTTTTCACCACTGTCGACCCATGTTCCGAAACGGGTATCGAAACGGCTTTAGAACATAAGAACTCGTATCGAAACGATTTCAAGTGTTTCGAAACGGTTCTTCATTTTGATTTGAAAATTATGACCGTTGTAAAAGTTTTTAACTGATTTTTCTAAAACCGTTAGGGTGTTTCGAAACGGGCTCAAGCTGTTTCGAAACGACCCTTGACAGTGGCAAAAGTGTTTCGAAACGAGTTCAATCCGTTTCGAAACGGGCTCTTAAATGCAACCCCAACAGCTCTTTCTATTTTGGTCCGTTTCGAAACAGGTTCCCGCGTTCCGAAACGGGTGGTTGCAGACTGCATTTATGGAGGTGAAATAACACTCCCAACGGCTCTATTGATGAATGCAACAACCACAACGGTTAGAAATCAATGAGAAGGTATAAAAGAGACCTCTAAAAGCTCCAGCAACAACTATTGATCCAAAAGCAAACATCCAAACATCAAATCCAAGCATTTGTGCCTAAATCCCAAATTGTCTAGAAACCCCAATTGTAATTTTAATTCTTATATTTTTCAATTGGGTTGAGTGCTTGTAATTGGGCTACAATTTGTATTGAGAGATACTATCTTAGCCATCAAACTCTTTGTTTTCTTTGTGTGAGGATTGGGTTAAATTTTGGGTAGAAAATTTAACCGAAATTGTAAGGGTTGCCTCCTTAGCCTAGAAAAGGGGAAGAGCAATTAGTGGAATTGTTGCAAATCCTTAGTGAAGCTAAGGTAGTGGATGTAAAGTTCATTTGGAACTTGAACCACTCTAAAATTCCTTGTCCATCTTTTTAATTTGCAATTTCCACCACCTAAACCTTTAAAAATCCAATTCACCCCCCTTTTGGTTCATATCGATCATTCGATCCACTCAACAATTGGTATCAGAGCCTACCTCTTTGAGGATTAACAACCATAAGAGGAGTTCCTAGGAAGAGTGTGATCATCAAATATCAAGAGATGGCTTCAACCTCCGGTTCGGGCATGTATGAGTCTCAATCCACTACAAAGCCTCCATTCTTCAATGGTGACAACTATTCTTTTTGGAAGAATAGAATTCGTCTATTCATCAAGTCCAATGACTACTTAGTGTGGGATGTCATTGAAGATGGCTCTTACATTCCATTGAAGCAAGATAGTGAAGGCAAGATGGTTTTGAAGAAAAAGGTGGAGATGAGTGAAGAAGAAAGGAGAAAGATTCAAGTAAATGACAAAGCTCTCCGCATACTCTTTTGTTCATTTGGTCCGGACATCTATTCTAAAGTGTCATCCATTGAGAGCGCCAAAGAAGTGTGGGACACTCTTGAGACTACCTATGAGGGAACCAACGATGTCAAAGAAACTAAGATTGGAATTCTCAATCTTAGTTATGAGAATTTTAAGATGGAGCCCGATGAGACGGTGTCCAAGATGTTTGATCGGTTCTCCACTATAGTCAATGGGCTCAAAGGTTTTGGAGAGATCATACCGGAAGACAAGCTTGTCCGGAAGCTACTCTATTCACTTCCCTAATCATGGGATGGGAAGAGAACCGCCATCATAGAAGCTAAGAATTTGAAGACTTTAAAGCTTGATGAGCTAGTGGGTTCTCTCCTTACACATGAGATTATGAAGCAAGGAAGGGAAGAAAAGAAGAAGAAAGAAGAGAAGAGAGTAGAAAAGCTAGAGGTTTAAAAGAAGAAGAAGATGGGAATAGCTCTCAAAGCTTCACTACTTGAGGAGAGCTCTTCTAGTGAGGAGGATGAGCTAAAAGAATTGGCTATGATAGCCAAACGATTCTCACACTTTATGAGGTCCAACCGGGGAAGAAAAATTCAAAGGAAGATGGACTTCAAAGGCAAGAACAAAGAGGAAGCAAAGGATCAAATCATTTGCTTCGAGTGCAATAAACCCGGCCACATACGTTCGGAGTGCCCTCAACTCAAGAAGAAGGGCTTTGAGAAGAAGAAGAAGCTCAAAGCCAAACTTGCTACTTGGAGTGATGTGGAGTCATCGGAGGATGACGAACAAGAAGTGACCAACCTTTGCCTCATGGCACTTGAGGAAGATTCCTCTATGGTAACCTCTAACTCATCAACTTTAGATTTTACATATGATGAATTGAATGATGCATATGATGAGTTACAAGAGGTCTATGATGAATTAGTTGAGAAATATAAGGAGTCGGTCATTAAGAATAAGAAAATTATTTTGGAACTAAATGAGAAAAATGACTCACTCTCTCAAGCTAATTCAAAATTTGAGAAAAAGATATTAGGGTTGAAAGATGAACTAAAATTTTTTCAAGATGAAAATGTTGACCTTAATAATCTTTTGTCTCAATGTAATAGTGAACACCAAAAGGTGTTGGATGAGCTAAATGAGCTCAAAAAGTCTTTTAAAAATGTTGGTAGTGTCAAGCGTGAAATAGGTGAATCTTCAAGAACAAACCAACCTAAGAAAAAGACTAACTACTACAAACAAGGTAGCTTTCCTAGACATAGTAGGACTAAAAGAATTAGAAGTGTATGGGTTCCTAAGGAACTTGTAAAATCTAATAATATTGTTGCTGTGTCATCTTGGATCCCTAAGGGAACCAAGGTTTTGGGAGCTAACACTCATGGACCCAAAATGATTTGGGTACCAAAAACAAAAGCTTAATATCTTTATTTGTAGGGGGAGCATTGCTACAAGGCCAAAGCACAAAGTCAAAACTCATGGTACCTTGATAGTGGATGCTCAAGGCATATGACCGGAGACAAGAGTAGATTCATGGATCTAAAGCCAAAAAGTGGAGGAGTGGTGACATTTGGTGACAACTCCAAAGGCCACATTAAAGGTATTGGCTCCATAGGTAATCACTCTACTATTCTCATTGAAAATGTCTTGTATGTCGATGGTCTTAAACACAACTTATTGAGCATAAGTCAATTGTGTGATAAAGGATTTAATGTTTTATTTGATAAAAATGGATGCAAAATTGTAAACATTAAATCTAATAATATTATGCTCATAGGTCATCGCATAGGAAACATATACATGGTGCATCTAGATGACATTCATACATCTCATGCATGCTTAGTAGCACAAAATGAAAATGATGCATGGTTGTGGCATAGGAAACTAGGACATGCTAGCATTAGTGTTTTAGAAAAACTAGTTTCCCTTGATCTAGTTAGAGGTTTACCCAAGATTAAATTTTCAAATGATAAAATTTGTGATTCATGCTCTAAGGGTAAACAACATAAGTCTTCCTTTAAATCCATTAATGATGTTTCTACAAGTAGATGTTTACAACTAAAACATATGGATTTATTTGGGCCAATTAGGACTATGAGCTTGGGTGGTAAGTCTTATGCATTTGTACTTGTTGATGATTTCTCTAGATTTACTTGGGTTCTATTTTTAAGTACTAAAGATGAGGCTTTGGAAAAATTCATTACATTTTCAAAACTAACCCAAAATGATCTTGAATTTAGAATTTCACATATTAGAAGTGATCATGGAACCGAGTTTCAAAATTTAGGGTTTGAAGATTTTTTAAATGAAAATGTATTAACCACAATTTTTCGGCTCCTCGAACTCCTCAACAAAATGGGGTAGTTGAGAGGAAAATTAGAACTTTGCAAGAAATGGCTAGAACTATGCTTTGTGAAAATAATTTACCTAAATATTTTTGGGCGGAAGCCACAAACACCGCTTGCTATATTGTTAATCGAGTAATGATTAGGCCAATTTTAAAGAAAACACCTTATGAGATTTTAAAATCTAAAAAGCCTAACATTAGCTATTTTCACCCTTTTGGTTGCAAGTGTTTTGTTTTAAATAATGGAAAAGACAACTTAGGTAAATTTGATGCAAAAAGTGATGAAGCTATTTTCATAGGTTACTCTTTAACCTCTAAAGCCTATCGAGTATTTAACAAAAGAACTTTAGTAGTAGAAGAATCTATTCATGTTGTATTCGATGATAACCTCCTTCCAAGGAAGGATTCTTGTGATGATGATGATGTAGGAATCATAAATGCCTTTGATGGAGGACAAACCTCAAAGGAGGATGAGATTCCAACAAAAGAAGAGGACACACAAGATCCACCTCTTGAAGCCTTGAATGACTTGGCTCTTGAGGAAAAGGGAGTGAGCTACCCAAGGGAGTTCAACTATGTCAAAGATGGTGAAATCTTGGGTGATCCATCCAAGGGGGTAACCACTCGATCTTCTCTTAGATTAATGAATCATGCTGCATTTATCTCATGCATAGAGCCTAAGAATATAAAAGAAGCATTGAAAGATGACTTTTGGATTATGGCTATGCAAGAAAAGTTAAATCAATTTGAGAGAAGTAACGTTTGGACATTAGTTGATAGGCCTAGTAATCAATCTACCATAGGAACTAAATGGGTCTTTAGGAACAAGCTAGATGAGAGTGGTAACATTGTAAGAAATAAAGCTAGACTTGTAGCACAAGGTTACACTCAAGAAGAGGGAATAGATTTTGATGAAACCTATGCACCCGTAGCTAGAATGGAAGCTATTAGAATGTTGCTTGCATATGCATGTTATCATAATTTCAAGCTTTTTCAAATGGATGTTAAAAGCGCGTTTTTAAATGGTTTTATAAATAAGGAAGTGTATGTGGAACAACCACCGGGTTTTGAAGACTCAAAATTTCCAAATCATGTTTTCAAACTCACTAAAGCTCTTTATGGTTTAAAACAAGCTCCTAGAGCTTGGTATGAAAGACTTTCAAACTTTTTAATTGAAAAAGGTTTTGAAAAAGGTAAGGTGGACACTACACTTTTTATAAAAATGTATAAAAATGACATCTTAGTAGTTCAAATTTATGTTGATGACATTATTTTTGGTTCTACTAACGAATGTCATTGTCAAGAGTTTGCTAAGCTAATGCAAGGTGAATTTGAGATGAGCATGATGGGGGAGCTCTCATTCTTTTTGGGACTCCAAACCAAGCAAAAGAAGGATGACACCTTCATCAATCAAGCAAAGTACATAAAGGATATGTTCAAGAAGTTTGGCTTGGAGAATGCAAAGCCTCAATCCACACCTATGAGCTCATCTACAAAGCTTGACAAAGATGAAGGACGTAAGTGTGTTGACTCTAAATTTTACCGTTCTATGATTGGATCATTTCTTTACCTTACCGCAAGTAGACCGGATATCTTGTTTAGTGTTTGCTTGTGTGCTAGGTTTCAAGCTAGTCCTAGAGAGTCTCACCTTATAGTCGTTAAGAGAATCTTTAGGTACCTTAGAGATACTCATTGTTTAGGTCTTTGGTACCCTAGAGACTCCACCTTCAACCTTCATGCTTATTCGGATGCGGATTATGGGGGTTGCAAAATCGATAGGAAGAGTACTTCGGGAACTTGTCAATTCCTAGGTAGTATGCTCATATCTTGGTTCTCTAAGAAACAAAATGGTGTAGCCTTATCTACCACCGAAGCCGAGTACATATCCTTAGGGAGTTGTTGTGCTCAAGTCCTTTGGATGAAGCAACAACTCTTAGATTATGGAATTAAAGTTGAAACCATACCCCTAAAATGTGACAACACTAGTGCTATATGTTTAACAAAAAATTCCATCCAACACTCTAGAACCAAACACATAGAAATAAGGCATCATTTCATTAGAGATCATGTCCTTAAAGAAGATGTGGTTATAGAGTATGTAGACACCTTAAATCAATTAGCGGACATATTTACAAAACCTTTAGACAAAGAGCGTTTTTGGTCCCTTAGGAGAGAGTTAGGTCTAGCTAGCCTATCTTGACCTTTTAGGACCTCTTTTGTGCTTAAAATTGCTTGATCTTGTGAAATGCCATGTTTATGTGTTTTGACTCCTAATTTCATCCATGCTTATAGGTAGGGGAGTATGTTTATGTTTGCATATGTTTTGCCTGCTCATTCATGTCATTCATGCAAGTTAGGCCTTAGAAAAACTCAATTTTATGCACTTTTAGAGCCTCATCTGCACTTCCAGGCCCAGGTGTATCGAAACGGGTCAACCTGTTTCGATACGGATGCCTTAAAATTATGTCTGAGAGAAGGGCGTTTCGAAACGCCTCAAAAGGGTTTCGAAACGTTTTTGCTACTGCCAAGAGGTGTATCGAAACGAGTTTCGATACGAGTCAATGGGGCTTCGATACGGTCAACACCGTATCGAAACGGTCAGCTGGAATCCTTAAAACGGTCAAACTCTCTTCCTCGCGTTTCGAAACGGCCAGGACCGTTCCGAAACGGTTTCACGGACAGCTTTAAGTAGGGCTTTTAATGTTAAAATTCTCTTTTAATTAAAATTCTTTAAAACCCTAAAAACCCTAACCCAACTTTTTCCCTATAAAAACCCTCTAAACCTCCTTATTTTTCATCAAATCTTGAGGGGGTTTTCTCTAAAACACTAGTCTAAGCAATATTCGTCAACATTGTGCAAGGATTTTCTTCCATTCATCCAAAATCCCAAACTAAGGTATTTTTCCTCTTTTTCTTTTTCCTTTAATTTCTATTCGAATCCTAGGTTAGAAAAATTTATTTTTCTATAGTTTATATGTTTTTATGCTTGGGTTTTCAATATCTTGTAAAAAAAATTCAAAATCTTAATTTTTCTGATTTGAATATAAAAATTTTCAATCGTATTTTTTTCTGTTTTCTCAAATTTTTTTATTTTATTTTGAGTTGTTTACTGTTTTAAAAACCTTTTTAAACCTAAGTGGGATTTATTATTGGATTGAATTACGAAATCTATGCATACACTTAAATTTTTCACTTCCTTGCTTATGTTTTTAGGATGTCGGATAATGTTAGCAAAAAGCGTAAGTCCGTTCAATCCGGCGACTCGAGTGTGCGTCCGAATCTCGCTCAGCTCTTTCAAAAATCCCTTCGAACTCCAGAGATGCGTGCTCGTTTCAAATATGTCAAGGATTTCGAAGTTCCTCGTGAGCGCGTCATTGATCTCGAATTTCTTAACTCCGAGCGATTCCTTTTCCGTTACCTCGAGCGTTTGAGCGAATGGAATCTTCTTCCTTTGTTGAGCATCCCGGACATTCACTACAAACATATGGTACGCATCTTTTACTCCAATGCTCGTCTTCTTAATGATGAAACAAACATCGAGGTTGTTGGGATTGAATCTTTTCTGTTAGGGAAAAAGTTTGTTGTTAATGTTGAACTCTTGGAGTCTACTTTTTCCCTTAAGGATGAAGGAATTGAGAATGAACGTCACTTTGGTACTAACACCGGTCAAGTGCTTACCTTGGATGCGCACGATCGTTTTCTTCACTTGATGGTATCATGGTTCCTTCGCCCCTCCGGAGGTAAATATTCTCATATCCGTCAAGTTGATTACTTTTGGCTTGAATGTTTCCGTCGTAGTGAGCGCCCTAATGTTGCTAAGATCATATTTGCTGAGATGGTTAATAATGTTAAGCTTATTGACACCGATGCCTTGAATTCCTTTACTTATGGCACGATTTTGAGTCACATCTTTAGCAAGATTGGTCTCGATTGCTCCTACGACTCTCCGGAACCTCGCAAGTCCAAGATTGGTGAGTCCTCTCTTCGCAAGTCCGGTTTTCACTATGTGAACCATGTTTGGGAACGTGTTGATAGAGCCGCACCTCCTCCTCCTCCTCCCGTTGAACCTCAACCGCAAGCTCAAGTTGGAAACAATGAAGCTCTTACGGATCTCATTACCGAACGGTTCAATGCCATGGATACTAACATCGCTTCGGGTTTTGGTGCCATCAACACTCGCTTGCAAAATGTGGAGGATCGTCTCCAATCTCTTGAGGCTTCCCACTCGAACTTGGATTTGTCCTTCTCTACTCTCTATGACCAATAGACGAAGTTTCTCCGTTCTCAAGTCAAGAGCGATGATGAGACTTCGGATGATGATGGTGGTGGTGACGAGGCCTAGGATATTCATATCATATCATATTATCTATGCATTTTAGGTTTAAGTTTGCATCTTTATGTTTCATTATGTTTTAGGAACCTATGCTTTTGATCTTATTTGGGATTATGTTTTGAACTTAATGTTGATTTATGTTTTGGATATTTTAATTTTATGAATTAATATTATTGTTGCTTATTACTTAATGCTTATTGGTACTAACCCTTTCTCTTCTCTATGAGCCTTATTTATTCTTTTTGATCTAACAAAAAGGGGAGAAGAAATTTAAGAGCCACAAAAATTCGTTTTAAATGTTTAAAGGTTTTTAAGTTTTAAAAATTGAATTTCAAAGTTAAAACAAATTTAAAATTTTAAAAACCTATCTTAAATTAAGGGGGAGTTAGAATATGTTCAAAATTTTCAAAACTCTTAAAAATTCTAACTTTGGTTTTGTTATATCAAAAATGGGGAGATTGTGAAACCCATATTTTAATTTTGATATAACTAAAAAACCTAAGGACTAAATTGAAAAAGTCAAAATGAATTTTTAAGTCCTAAAACATCCCCATATAATTTTAAGAATATGCCAAAGTTAAAAACCAAAGTTTTCAAATATTTTCTAAGTGTTTTAAAGCCTAGACAGTGTTTTTCAAGTCCATGTTTCGAAACGGCCTAAGGCGTTTCGAAACGTTTTCACCACTGTCGACCCCTGTTCCGAAACGGGTATCGAAACGACTTTAGAACATAAGAACCCGTATCGAAACTATTTCAAGTGTTTCGAAATGGTTCTTCATTTTGATTTGAAAATTATGACCGTTGCAAAAGTTTTTAACTGATTTTTCTGAAACCGTTAGGGTGTTTCGAAACGGGCTCAAGCTGTTTCGAAACGACCCTTGACAGTGGCAAAAGTGTTTCAAAACGAGTTCAATCCGTTTTGAAACGGGCTTTTAAATGCAACCTCAACGGCTCTTTCTATTTTGGTCCGTTTCGAAACAGGTTCCCGCGTTCCGAAACGGGTGGTTGCAGACTGCATTTATGGAGGTGAGATAACACTCCCAACGGCTCTATTGATGAATGCAACAACCACAACGGTTAGAAATCAATGAGAAGGCATAAAAGGGACCTCTAAAAGCTCCAACAACAACTATTGATCCAAAAGCAAACATCCAAACATCAAATCCAAGCATTTGTGCCTAAATCCCAAATTGTCTAGAAACCCCAATTGTAATTTTAATTCTTATCTTTTTCAATTGGGTTGAGTGCTTGTAATTGGGCTACAATTTGTATTGAGAGATACTACCTTAGCCATCAAACTCTTTGTTTTCTTTGTGTGAGGATTGTGTTAAATTTTGGGTAGAAAATTTAACCGAAATTGTAAGGGTTGCCTCCTTAGCCTAGAAAATGGGAAGAGCAATTAGTGGAATTGTTGCAAATCCTTAGTGAAGCTAAGGTAGTGGATGTAGAGTTCATTTGGAACTTGAACCACTCTAAAATTCTTTGTCCATCTTTTTAATTTGTAATTTCCACCACCTAAACCTTTAAAAATCCAATTCACCCCTCTCTTGGTTCATATCGATCATTCGATCCACTCAACATAATTAAATTTTAAGTTCGAATATGGTCCAAATAAAATATTTTTAAACTCAAATTTATATGGGTGTGAATTTTATTACGATAATGTCTATGGACGGACGTATAATTTTATATTAGGGGTAAAACTATAAAATTCTAGAGGGTGGACTTATAAAATTTTATGAGGTAAAAATATATTTTCAATAAAAACACATAGAAAATTTTTATATTATATATGATCTCAAATTTTTAAAGTAACATAACTGTCCCTCCAACCCCTCGAACCATCCTGATGATCATAGGCGGAGCCACAATAGAATATGAGTGCAATATGGCACCTAAAATTTTTGGAGAAAAATTTTCTCCCTATAAATTTAATATAAAATCGGACCAGATTCCGTTGATAAAAAATTCATATCGCCCTGCTCCATCACCATGAACCAAACTCTTACGTAACCCGACCCATTTTGCCTTTTTATACCGGCCCGATTTATACTTTGGCCTCTCTCGGTCTCCGTTTATTCTTTTCTTTGAGCACAAGACAGAAAACATATACTATCATTTTTTTCAGAATTCAGAAATAATATACAAAAACCAAAATTGAAAGAAAAAACCCTGTTTAGGCTTCAGCTTCTGTTTGGTTGCTTCGACTGTGTAGGGGAATAGGGATCGATGGCGGCCTTGCAATACCTGGAGTCTCTTCGAAATGAGCATCCAGAGCTAGCCGACTGGTACACTTCTCTCGCAGATCTGTATCAGAAGAAGCTTTGGCATCAGCTCACTCTCAAGCTTGACCAGTTCGTTGCTCTCACCGTCTTTCAGGTTTCTCTCCGCTCCTTCCTTTCTTTTGGCTTACGCTTTGTAGATCCTTCTATATTGAGGTTTTTGAATTCAGTTGATTGCTTTTTTTTATCTTTAATTGAGTTTTAGGAGTTAGGATTTTTTGCAAAGCTGGGATTCCATTTTGAAATTGAAAAGTAATAAAAAGAAATGCTTATCACTGTGATGTTCAATAACTTAAAGATAATTGGGGAAAATAGTTTCAATTGAATTTTCTCTTATACTTGTTGATTGAAATTTTTTCTTGTTATAAAAGAGTGCTATGGAATGCAATTGTTGTTAACTTGTAAATTTTTTTTAGAGGAAACCGTCTGGTCTGCATGAGCTGCAATGCAAGAAGTTAGTTTCTAAAGCTTTTTGATACGTTTACTTTTAAAGAATTGTTTTCTTAATTGTAGAATGGAAAGTGATAGGCGCAGGCTTATGCTATATCTTAGTCATATGAATTATGAAACATCAGTTTCTAAAGCTTTGACATCTTTATTTTAGGGAGAGAAATTCTTAGCTGTAGAAGGTAAAGTGTTTGGAGGCAAGCTTATGTTACATTCTCTTACCCCCTCTTGTTTTTTGCATGGTACATGTGGAAAGTTCAATCATGGTTTCCTATTTGGTCAATTGGCTCATTTAGCTTGTCTTGTTTTGTTTGGATAATTAATTTGGAGTGTGGTTTAGTTAATGGTTCTCATTATTAAAGAGTAGGCTTATATATATATATTTCATGCATACATAAATAAGTGTGGTAGTAAATGAACTAAGTGTACCCCACGCTGGAGATGCACTGATACAGTTGTATCATGATTTTGTCACATAAATAAGTGTGGTAGTAAATGAACTAGATGTTGGATAGGTTAGCTAACTTCCTATAACTTGTTTCTCATAAATGTCAGGCTGGAGATGCACTGATACAGTTGTATCATAATTTTATCACAGACTTTGAGACCAAGATTAATCTTCTCAAGCTTGCGCATTTTGCTGTTATAGTTTCTCGGCAGTATTCTGAAAAAGAAGCTTCTACTAGTTATCTAGAAGGTGTGATCGAAAAGCTTCAAGCCACTAAAGAGCAGCGCATAGAAGAGCCAATTATTTATATTAAGATGCAAATTGCCAAATTCAAGCTTGAGCAGGGTGACCAAAAAAAGTGCAAGGAACTTCTTGATGATGGAAAGAGTTCCCTTGACAGTATGACTGACATTGATCCATCTGTATATGCTAGCTATTATTGGGTTTCATCTCAATACCATAAGTTTCGCCAAGAATTTGCTGACTTCTACAAAAATGCTCTCCTTTATCTTGCATACACATCAGTTCTGTGTCTCTCGGAATCTTTTAAGCTGGTATGTTTTTACAGATTTATGTGTTTTCTGGCAGGGACATTGTGTTAATTTTTTATACTACTTGAGGTCATAAGTTTAGTCATTTAGTAAGATTTGATTTTACAAACTCATTGTTCCTTAGAGTCCCTGCAAGAAATTATTGTTTTATCAACCAATTCACGTCTAACAGTGCCTTGAAAGTCTAAATTCTAGTCTTACTAGTTTGAACCTTCGCTCATGCTACACATTCCCTTATCTTCAATCTCTATTGTTTATAATAACATAGAAGAATCTAGTTGCCAGGTATATAATTGAAAATAAAACCTCCATAAAATGACAGACTGTATGGAAGTTAATGCTGATTGTGATATGGCTGATTTGCTAAGTAGTCTTCCTTGCAGCCAGAAAGACGACTAACTTACCATTACACCCCAGTCATTAAAAATAGATGGAAAAATAAATAAACAGAAGAAAGTTTACTGCTTTTATTTGGCCAGTAGATATATTTATCTTTTTACTTCATTTTATTTTAGTCCTTTAAATTATGTAGGATTTGGCATTTGATCTCTCCCTTTCCGCTCTTCTGGGAGATAACATCTACAACTTTGGAGAACTGCTTGCCCATCCTATTGTAAGAAAATCGAGTTTCTTAATTACACTATATGCTTCCGGTTTTTCTTTTCTTTTCCCAGATATAAGAGTTTCATGTCATGATAGTTGTTTGTTTGTCTATTCAATTCAAATTGTATTCATCCTTGTTTTCCATTAATGATTTATACACGCATGACTTGACTTTTAATGTTTGATAATGCAATTTGCCTGAATCAATGGTTCATCGAGGCATATTGCTATTTTGGTTAAAATTTAATATTAGTTTTAACCTAGTTTGGGTATTAAATCCAGCTTTGGTTAAATGAAGAATGTAGATAATCTTGGTGTCAGTAGAGAGCTCAGCAAAACATGTAGCGGAGATGATCAATGTAGCGGTTGATTGTCCATTGTAGGAACACAAGCAAAGTAGATGTATGATAATGAGAATTGATTAGGTTTATTTATAAACACAGTTGAAACTTCCGAAGGATTGTAACATTTCAATGCATCACAACTTGACAAAATAAGTTTTCTTATTCTATAAACAAATTGTTTGTTTGGTGCAGCAATCTTTTCGTGTAGTAGTGTACAATCTGCTATCAGTGAAAATTTTTGGTTTGATGTTGATTTGAATGTTAAAATGCGTGCACTTTTCTCTGTATAATCATGTACAATTGACAGTTCATAGTATGTGTTCTTTTAACTGCACCAATGTAAAGCCGTTAGGCCACAGTTTGAAATGTTGAGGTTAGATGTACGTGGGGTGTGCAAGGGAGCTTAAGTAGTGATTGAAAGGTTCTATATGATAAGAGGTTCTCTTCATTTTGTATTTTCTTTTCTGATATTGCAGTTACATGCTTATTTGTCATTGTGAAGGGTTGATATGAAAGGGTCTAGTGTTTTAGGTTCTATATACACGTCTAATTGTGTTTGAGACGATGGCATCCTTGGCATCTTTTACAGATAACAAGTCTTTTGGGGACTAGGGTTGAGTGGCTTTACCATATTCTTCAGGCCTTCAACTCGGGAGATTTAGCTCGCTATCAAGAGTTGTGTCATGTGCACAATGCTGCAATGAGGGCTCAACCAGCCTTGGTTGAGAATGAGAACAAGCTCTTAGAAAAAGTCAATATTCTATGCTTAATGGAGATTATATTCAGGTGCGCGTTTGCAGAGTCCTCTGATGGATCAGTTTAGACTTCAGAGTATGTTGCTGACAACTGTATGTGTAGTTAAACACTGAACTACAATATGTTTCTGTGCAGCTGCTCATCCGAGGACCGAACCATTCCATTAAATGTTATTGCTGAGCGAACAAAACTGTCGATTGAGGATGTTGAGCTTCTTCTTATGAAGAGCTTGTCTGTAAGTGAACTTTTACAAATCCAGTCTTTCCATTTCCTTCTCAAATGTACCTTTGCACCATTGGATACATTTAATTGCACATCTGCCTACAACCACTAGCTATAGTAGAAAGTTAAAACGCCTGAAGATTACTTGTATAACCTTTACGTGAATCACTGCTACAGGTTCATCTCATTGAGGGCACAATTGATCAAGTTGAGGGAACAATTCATGTCTCCTGGGTGCAGCCGAGAGTTTTGGGGATACCGCAGATCAAATCGTTACGTGAGCGGTTGGATAATTGGGTAGGCAAAGTACAAACTGCTTCGTTATCAATTGAGGCTGAAACACCTGATCTTGTTGCATCATGATTTTTTCCCACTCGAGTCCCGTTATTCTCATTGTAACAATTTCGTTATTAGAAAAAGGAAAGGAAAAAAAAAGAGAAATGAAGTCTATGGTGAGCCATGAGGATAGAGACAAGCGTAAGTCGTGGGGATAGTATTAGTTGATGGTTGATCCTCGAAATATTGCTCTGAAAGCAGCGACTCCTCGCGTTTCGTCATTTGTTGGATGTTATGGTGGCACTGGCAATGGCATGCCTAAGGATACTTGTTAAACTTTGTATTGGGATTCTCATTACATACAATCAGATATGATCCACTTTCATGTGGATGGTATGAAAGTGCATTTTCATTTGAGAATGATCCTTTTTCTGCCATAGATTAGGTTGAGTTGGCTTGCAATGCACTGCCGAAAATCGCATTATATGGTGAAACTAGGTTTTATACTGAAGTACTGTTCTTATACACCAAACTAATAGCCATCATCTATGGGATGAAACTGAAACCACATTACAGATGCCTTGAGCATCATCAAGGTTGCGAATACCAAACTAATATACATCATCTATGAATGTCGGATTACGGTAAGAGATCGTAATTACTTCCACCATGTCAAAGATGGAACATGTAGCTTTTACATTTCAACAGGCTGCCAATCTAATCCATGCAATCAAAATGTCCTTTTAGGGTCCACTGTGACTGTATAAATAATTAACACAAGTATGATAATCAGTCCCTAATCACAATTCACATCGCAACAGCATTACAATCAATTTGCAACTAAGTTTTCCTTCCTACTTTTCTCTTACTTCTCCAGTGTTTTCCTAGGGTTGTTCACGGATCGAGATGAAATAATCAAACCACTAAACAGTTTTACAGAGACAGAAAGCTAGGGCTTTACACATTCCCTGATAAACTGCTCTACTTGTGCAACCTCACCAGTCAAACCGGAAGATTCGGCGAGGGTAACTTTGTTCCTACACTGAGAGAATGCAAATGCTTCTCCAGGTACTCCCAGAGTGAAGCCATTTGAAATATCAGCTGCTGGTAGTGATATTGTACTTCTTGATGCCCGTAGTTTATCGCTACAAAATGGTAAAAGTAGATAAATTAAGTGCACTATAATAAATGACACCTACGAAAGACAGAAAATTAGAACATGTAGGACAAATGAACTCGGGGTCATACATTTCCTTTTCCATTTGCTTTGTGATGAATTCCTTGGAATGAGCCGTCACTTTATCGCTTTTGTTACAACAGATAAGAACTGGAATTTTCTTCTTGACCACACTCGCCTTGGTCAGAATATCATAGAGGTACCTGTTGCAGAGGACCAATATTGCATCCAAATCCTTATTGGTAACCAGAAGTGGGGCGGAGGAGAACGGATAAAAGACTTGGCAAGTGATGTGTGTGCATCCTTATAGCTTATTATTACTTACTCTGAAGCTAAACGACATTTTGGTAAGAACTCCAAAGAATCAACAACAAACACAATGCCAGCTGCATGAGGCAAGAACTCGTCCAGTTTGGTCTGCAGACGAGAATGCCCCGGAACATCAACAAGACGGACAGGCTTGGTTGTTTGCTTCTTTCAAAAATAGATAAGAAAGAAAGAAAGGGTTGGAGTCAGTTCAACTTAAAACAATGATCCAAAATTCGAATCAGCTACACAGAACGATGTAAGACTCATAGTAGGAAAACAGAGAATGTAGAACTAGTTTAGAAAGCTGGATTACGGTGAACTACCTTACTACTATCAGAATGCAGCACAAAAGTGCTCTCATTCGGCTCCATAGATGTAACAGTACCCTGATGCCAGAAACCATCACGAAGCTGACACGAATGATTTCATGCAAGTTAAGACAACATTACATCACAGTGACATTCAATTGTGCTAAAAGCCTAAAATACACGTTTACCAGTTCCTAGCTTAACTTGGTAAAAACATGCACAATGAACCAAGTAATGGCACTGCATACCTGATGGAAAAGAATAGTTTTACCACTTCCGCTAAGGCCGGCGAGTACAATGGTGTTGGATTTCAAGCGTTTGAACAAGCGGCCTGCGAGACAAAGTGTATGCAACACATAAAGCACATTATAACTCAAAGTTCCCACAACAATAAGTAACCGAAACACACTAGTACTTGATAGAACACAAAATCATAAAACTGAAGAAAAAAACATAGTAAGGCACCTCCAGACAAAATATTGTAGTTACATTCAATCTAAATGATCATCGACCAGAATCAAACAATAATTCTTTTATCGAGTTCAGAAGAGCAAACAATTTCACGCAGGCAGTATAGAAACATATTCTTGGGATAAAAATGTTCTACTTACAACTTATTCGGTTGTAAAAGAATGGCATTCCCAATTTTAAAATGCATATAATCAATATTTAAAAAAAATCTGAGAACTAATGAAATTCTACTAACTGATTCTTCAAGGAAAAAACAGTAGTAACATTTAGAGTCCGTGATTAATAAAGTAGAGGGGACTTACGGGAGAAAAGCAAGAGGGTAGAAATGAGCAAGACAACAAAAGCAGCATATATTTGATTCAAATACTCAAATGCTTCATGCAACCACTGCTCCATCCCTGCCGTATCGCCTGAATCTCAAGTTCTGTGGGATATGAAAGCCTAGAAAAAGAAAATGGAAAACCCAGGTTTAACTATCAACTCACAGTTTTTATCTAATGAGTTCTAATTCAGAGTAGTAAATAGCGTACCTTTAATGCACATTCCTTCCTTCCTAGAAAAGATGGCATCTGTTACTCTTACAAGACATCTGTTATGCAAGTATTTTGTTTTGAAAGGAGTTTTTTTTTAATGTAGCATTTAGCCCCTGAACCTTAATCAAATTCACAATAGGTACAATACTAAAAAAATGTGTAATTTTCTAATTGATAATTTCTTCTAATCATATTTACACCTTTGCCATTGCCTTCTCTCATGAAACCGCATTGGGATGAGCAAACCGATTAAAAAATGATTTTTACACTCAACGCGAAAAAAAAATTAAAGTTGTCCCGGAAAATTAAAAAAAAAAATGAGTTATAAAATAAAAATTTAAATAACTCGAATAATTTATAAATTTTAATAATTAATAGATCAATTTTTAAATTAAAATCGAGTCCTTAATTTAATATATCACATATGAACCTAAGTTCTAAACTTGTCTATTTAAATATTGTGAGAAATGTCATATAAAAGTGTTAATTGTTTTTAACAAATAAAAAGGTTGAGAAAGTAAATTTGGTCAGTTGGTTAAATTATTTATCTTTATTTTCTTATATTTTCTTCGGTTATGAATTTTAGACACACCAGAAACATTTTCTTATCTTTCTAATTTCTTTTTCCTCCCCTTTAAATAGGATTATATTTAAAATTTGTCAAAAATAAATAGATAAAAGTTGCTCATCCAAATAGTTGGCTTAACTACAAAATAAGTGTTCAAACTATATTTTTTTTGCAATAGGTGCCTAAAGTATTTTTTTGTTGAAATAGATGCCTAAAATTTTATTTTTAGCTTATTTTAAAGTCAATTGAGACACACACTTTGGCACTTATTTCAACCAAAAAAAATTAGGCACTTATTTCAGCAAAAAAGATATATTTTAGGTACATAATTCAGCCAAAAATAAAATTTTAAACATTAATTTCAGCCAAAAAAATATTTTAAGCACCTATTACAAAAAATGTAAAATTTAGGCACTTATTTTGTAGTTAAGCCCAAATAGTTTATTTTTTGGGTAAACTACACTGAGTACCACTTAATTTTATTTTTTGACTCAAACATATCACTGAGCTATAATTTGATACTATTATACTACTAAACTTAACTTTTGGCTTCAATGTAAACACTACACCGTTACTCCCGTCACGAAGGCTGACTACATCGTGGTCCAATGAGAACCCTGAAAGAATATTTTTTGGCTACAAAAATTACGAGAGTTTCGTTCACAAAGATTGTCGATTTTTCTCTTGGTATGATCCTCCAATGAGCCCACGTACAAGAATTGTTCTCGTGAAATTGCTGAATAAAATCAAGGCAAATGACATCCAATGAAAGAATGAGAGATTTGGTTAGAGTTTTCTTTTGATTGTTTGTGTTGTACTATTGTGGTACTTAATACATTAAGGGGAATGTAGATATTTATTAGTTATGAAGGGAATGAAATAGTTAAGGGTTGCTTTTTAGAATTAGGGTATTTTCTGGTGAGGGGATGAAAATGTTAAGGATCTTTTTTGGTTATGTTTTGTGTTGTACTACTGTGTACTTATACATTAAGGGGTTGTTATATTTAAATTAGTATCTTCATTAGGGGTGTGCAAAAATATCCAATCCGAATAATCTGATTCGTATATCCGATGATCCGATTTGAAATTTTAGATACCCGACCCGACTTTTTTCCAGATAATTCGGATGAGATATTCGATAAAAATTTTGGATAATCGGATCAGATATTAATCGAGTAAATTCTGATTTCGAAATATTCAAAAATTCAAAAATTACACATGACTAATTTACACCGGTGTAATTTAATTATTTATGACTTCTGTAGATTCATCTAATCTATTTATTTGATGGATTTGTCTTCTTTATGATGGTGTTAGTTCTACTAAATTACACATGACTAATTTACACCGGTATAATTTAGTAGAACTTACACATGACTGTTTTATACTTGTGTAATTTAGTAGAACTTACACACGACTAACTTACAGCGGTGTAAGTTCTACTAAATTACAACTAGCTAACTATGATTAACTTACAAAATGAGAGGAAACAGAAACATAAACATAAATATTTTCACAAAATAAATTTTCATCTGATACTTGTATTCATTACAAAATAGTACAGATACAAAAGATTCAGCCTAACACAACTTTCATTTAAAAATTTAAAACAAAAAGTTCAGCCTCCAAAATGTGATCAAAACATCAAGCTAAACATCAAGCTAACACAACTTTCACTTAAAGATAAACTTAATAATCTAATGGCAAAAGCATATTAATTTGCCAACAAAAAGTGATCAAAATATAAGATTCAGCTTTCAACCTATAGTCTCTGTCAATTTCTAGCAGCAAATTCTTGTGTTCCAGTCTGAGTTAATGTGCTTGACTGACTAAATTTTGACTATCAAAAGGCATCCATTTAACTGTCATGGGACTTGTTTGTTGCCTCAAATTTTCAGATTGAAGATTTGAAATAGGGATAAAAACAAACTGACTGCTTTGACTGCCTGTTGATTGGTTAGTTGAGGTTGAAGTCCGACCTTCTAATCTGAAAAATGAAATAAAAATGAATAAGTAAGATATAATTGATTACTTAAAATCAAATTAATTGATTTCTAAGTTGTTAAAATTACATGTAGTTTTGATACTCTGTCATAAAGAGGCCTCCTTTGATTCTCAGCAAGTAGTCTTGGTTTAGGGATAGGTTTGTTGGCACCAACTTCACTCTTTCAAGTTCTTTGATTGTGACCAGGTTTACGACACTTTAAACAATACATTTTCACACCTCTCTTAGTAAACCTAGCACTAGAATTTGTGGGGGCTTCATATGCTTCTCTCTTTCTTTTTGTTTTTGGCCTACCAGGCGGCCTTCTAAGATTTGGTGGCAGTACTGGCTCACATGTGGTGTCAGTCACCCGTTGGTTAAGATTTCTCATAGGTTTGATTAAACTGCTATAAATCGGTTGTTGAATTTTTTTTCTTGTAACAGTTATGAACAAAAGTTTCGGGTCTCAGACTTTCGAGCACCATACATGACACAACATGTGAGCATGGAATTCCTGAAATTCACGAACCAATAAATAAATAAAAATATATTAAAAATTAAATTTAAATTCTAATGAACACATACCAGTGAGATCCTACTTTTTACAAGTGTAGGTAAAATTTTTCAAATCAACAGCATGTTGGTTGGATAGTCCACAAGACACTTTGAAACCTCCATCTACACCAACTGCTGCCAACAAGTAACCTTCATAGTAATTCTTAATGTGGCATCCATCAAGGCATATATAGGTCTACATCCAGCTTTGAAACCTTCTTTGCAGGCTTGTAAACATATGTACATTTTTTGAAGCAACCTATTATCTAGTTGAAGGATTGTTGTGCTACCAGAATTAAAGGTTTTGATTTCAGCAAGATAATCACATATCTTTGAATATTGACCTTTGTGATTTCCAAGAACTGTTTCTAATGCTAAGTTCTTAGCTCTCAAGTATTTACTTAAAGATACATAATAACTATTTTTCTTGCACATCTTGGTGTAGAGATCTAATTAAAAAAGTGGGTCAGCCTTTCATTACTCAAAATATTTTTTAGCCAACCACTTGTAAGTGACATTTTTATTTTTAAAATTTCTGACACAGTTGTGCTCCTTTACATAAGACTTAATCTGCCATGTATTATTCATAAGATCTTTGGGGTCAACCTTTAATGCCCAAATATACCATGGATAATTTTCCTTGCAAATTACATGCATTCTACCTTTATCAATCCTTTTGAATCTGACATCATGCATGCTCTTAGTCCCATACTCCCTTATAGCTTCTTTAAGAATTTCTTTACCACTAAATATCATTCTTTTCTTAAATTGTGGGTTTGTCATATCCACCTCACTGTTAAGTTTAAAATATTTAGGATGTTTCTTTCGATCATCCTGATCAGATTCATTTTTACTAAGACTATGCAATGAATCTGATCCACTATTATATTCATTCAAATGTGACTCATTATCATTTATATCTTTTTCAAACTCTAAATCCATCATCAGTGCTTTATAATCCATCTCTTCTACCTGAATTTCATCATTCATATCATTAGCACTGTCTTCAAATTCACTGTCACTATCAGTTTGTTCAACCTCATCTACTACATAATCTTCATCCTCTTCTACACAATCATCTTCATCCTCTTCTACAGCACCATCTTTTTTAATTTCTAAGTTTTCATTTCTAACAGTACCAATATTATCTATTTCAGTTGTTTCTGTAATCATTTCTTTTAAGTACACATGCAATTGTTTCATTCTAGGCATAGTTTTTAACATGTTAATCACATCAAGATCGGTTTTTAAAGGCTTAACACTCAATTTTACAGCAGGCTCTTTTCAATATAGATTAAACATGCCATTATACCCTAATTCCTCTGTAATATCATACATTTCTAGCATAGACATGCTATCCACATGGCACATATCAAAGAAATTTATCTTCTTACCAGTGTACTTTAACCTTGGCGAATTTACCATGAATCCGTCATGATGCACAACAAGTGTAAAATATTGTGATGAAGCATCTGTCAAAAGCACAGAATCATTGTTACTTTCTTTAAAAAAAAGTACACCATCCAAATAATCCAACTGGTCCCCCAAAACACTAACACCCACCTCTATTTAATAACATGAAACAATGACAATATTTCTCCAGTACTTCACGTGAAGAGTAAACTGACCCAACAACCAATGTAAAATTTTAAAATAAACTATAAAATATTAACACCTACCTCTATTTATTAACATGGAACAATGGCTATTTAATAAAGTGAACTACACATTGACACTGACCGATTTAAACCACAAAAGTAGTCATTCAAATCACAATAATATACACATTTGTAACATCAAAACAAATTGCACCAGCATATATAACCAAATTATACAATTGTTCAATTTGTAACAACTCTAATAGTCCTTAACTAATTAAACACAAAATTTGGAATAACATTTAGGTAATTGTTAAATAAAAACCTTAAATTTTAAATACAAACAAAAATTCTAAATTTTGATTACAAAAACCTAAAATCAATATGTATAATTTTTTATTACAGATTTTGAATACAAACAAAAATCCTAAATTAAAAAAATACAACACCTTAAATTCAAATATTAAATAACACACATAGCAACAAGAAACAAATATGAGATTACAGATTTTAAATACATACCGTATTTTATGGTCGAACTTCTTTCAGCTCGTAACACACGTTTTTCCATTTTGATTTATTTTTTAACAATTTATCAAGTTAATCAGTCAGAAACAAACCCTAATAATTCCTTTTTTGTCGAACTTCGCAGTGATTTTTGAAGTTTAGAATGTCATTAATTTATTTTTGAGGATATGAAGAGTCTTTTACCAATAAGACGTCGTTTAGTATTAATCTTTAATTAATTAATTAATTAATTACGTGAAAAAAAAAACTTTATTTATTTATTATCCACGTCACCTCTATAACGGGATTAATTGTCCATGTCAGCGTCCCATGACGAGAGTAACGGTGGAATTAGGGATGGCAAAAATACCCGGCCCCGACCCGACCCGAAGTGCCCCGACCCGACCCGACCGGATATTTTTTCTAAAATTTCGGGGATCGGGGCGAGGCGGGAAAAGCATGAAGTCGGGGCGGGGCGGGTTCGGGTATTTGCTAGAAATTTCCCGCCCCGCCCCGCCCCGGTATATTTTTATATTTTTATATATATTTTTATTATATTTATAAAAAAATATCATTATATTTAAACATTTTTATGTGTTTTAAGCTATTTTTTGTTTTTGTTTTGGTTCGTACATTTTGTAAAATTTTGTTAGATGTTGTTTAAGTTTTAATATATTCGATTCTAACGGTCAATGATTCAAGTTTATTCTTTTAAATATGTAGTTTAACACGTGAATAATTTAAAATTGGTTTTATTTTATTTTTTTTATATAAGTTTGAAGTCCCTTGAAATCATAATTTGTGATTGTGGTGGAAGATTGGTCGAATCTAACATTTACCGTCGACGAAGATTAATTTTTTTTTTAATTTTTCGGGGCGGGTCGGGGTGGGGTCGGGTTTAAGGGTTATTGTATCGGGGCGGGTCGGGTAAATTAATATTTTAATTCGGGGCAGGGCCGGGTATAGTATCTTATAGGTCGGGGCGGGTTCGGGGCGGCCAAAAACCCGCCCCGCCCCGTTGCCATCCCTAGGTGGAATGCTTTCATTGAAGCCAAAAGTTAAATTTAGTGGTATAACAATATCAAATTATAGTTCAGTGGTATGTTCGAGTCAAAAAGTAAAGTCAAGTGCTATTGATATAGTTTTTTTTTTTTTGCGTGTCTATCCAATTATCCAAATATAAACATTTAAAAATTATAATATATTTGTTACCCGACTGAAAATTAATCTTAAAGTTCAAAGGGTTTCGAATGGAAGCATCATAAAGTCTTACTGTTGAAAAGCTAATTAGAACATAGGAAAGCTGAAAAGTTCTTCTCGATCAGGTGATTTGTTTCTCCCCGATCAGGTGAATATTCTTAATCGCGAGTTTGAGATTCCGACTTGAAAGCTGAAAACTTCTCCCCGATCAGGTGATAATTTTCTTTCTTTTTTGTTCTGTTTGAGGACCCAATTCATTAGAAATTTTGAGTATTTATTTGAATCCAAACGCAAATCTGAGCTGCGTTACTTCTTCTTTTTTTGTATTAGAATTAGTATTTTATTCCATTCTTAGTTAACTAACAAGCATTTAATCTTTAGTACATTAATGGGTCTTTGCACATGGTTTTTCAAAGTTATAAGATGAGATTCTTCCAATATGTTGGGTATGGTTTCTTAACAAATGATCAATGAACTGTTCTAAGGTAACTCCATCTTAACATTTCTTTTTCTCTAATTATTGAAAACTAATGCGCCAAATGTGCAATACAACATCATACTATGAATCTCGCTTTCATGATTTTTTATCCTAGTCTTCGATTCGTCTAGCGGATTTCACTATTGGTCTTCTCTGATTTACTTGTTTCTTTTATCCTTGTTTGTTGATTCTAGCTATTTCTTCTAAGGGTGTTTTTGATGATTTGCGGGGAAGCTTTCTTTGTTGATGTTCTTCTGCTAAATTTCTTTTAACCCCCCCCCCCCCCCCCCCCTTTTTTTACTCCTTTCCTTTTCCTATCAATTACTGATATGTTTTCTATGCAGCATCTACTGTGAAGGAAGCCTGAGAGATGCAGAAATTGGGTGATTTCAAGCTTCCACACTTCTTCAATTACCCCCCATACTTCACGTATTCGCCCCTCTTTTTCCTTTCAGTGTTTGCTTTATTCACTTGCTAGCAGCACTTTCAATGATTTATTCCTTGTAGTTTCTCTTTTAAGAAATGAAGGATAGTAATAATTTAAATATCCATGAAGAAGGTTGATCTTCGCCTGTGAAGTATGCTGGATACTTTAGTTCAAATATGATGATATATGTATGGTATTTATGCTATTTGAGGTTACTAGAGATGAAACATTGGTAATTGGAATTAAGGCACTTTACCAAATCAGAATGTTGGCATTTTTGTGTTAAGTTGTATCTGTATATGATTGAAGCTTGTTAAGTGGGACTAAGAATGAGCACTCTACCAAATCAGGTGAATGTTGGCATTTCGAATTTGTATTAAGTTGTATTTGTATATATAATATTTCTTCTGTTGTCAACACCTATTTCAATCTTCTCTTTAAAATGTTATGGAAATTTTTTCCCCTTACCTGTGAAGATAAGTTAGCTGCCATGTAATAAATTGCATCTCCATGTACTAGGCTCCTTTGGTTCATGCTTTTGCTGTTTGCCTTTTCCAATAGAAAATGAAAAGCAAAGAAATAGGAAATGAACTAAAAACAATAAATAGCAAAAAAAAAAGTACCTACTGAATGGAGCCTTTATTTCTTCCACTTTTTTTTAATAATCTAAAGGTGATTACAAGGTAGTATTTGTTCATAGATATTTTTAACCCTTTGACAATGAGCATACACCATACAAACAAAGCGATTTGAACTCGTGTCTCCTAGGATGAACATCATCCGCTTTTCCACTGGGACATTTGTTGGGTTCAATTTCTTCCACTTTAACCTGTCCCAGAAGATGATCCGGAAGTGGATCTGAAAAGTTGTCTCTAGAAAAGTTTCACCATTACCATCATCTTTGTCATTTTATTTCACAATGATTGTTAATGAGCATTTTAAGAATTGGGGTTGATTTTTATGCAGTTTGCAGCCAGTGAGGGAGACTCGTGAGAAACAGGTACAGCTTTGGAAGGAACTGATTCTGGATTACTGTAGGACCCAGAAGATATTTGTAATTAAGCTTGAGGAAGAATTCCCTCTCTTCTCAAATTCTGTGATAGAACGTAAGAACTGTTTCGCTTAAATTCTGATTAAGCCATCTGATTAAAGCTATCAAACTGTGATGGTGCATTTGTTTGTGGTCATTGTGCTTATAAAACTATTCTACTTTGTTTTCTTGAGTAGTATATACGTATGAAGCTACTTTTTTCTGGTCTTGGTGCAGGCACTCTCAGTCACGAAGCCAGGGAAGCATTCCTCTCGGCCTTGGTTGCAGAAGGTCTTTTCTGGTTCTGCCAGTTGACTAATACAAGAGTATACTTCAGCATCCTTAATTCATTGGAAGCTCTTAAATTTTTGTTCTGATGCAACAGGACGCGCAGAATGGTTGGATAAAGGACATAGGAGTTGCCTTATTCTTTGGCACCGAATTCAAGATTGGGCTGACATTATTGTGAATTTTGTGAGTTAACCTTAGTTCTTTCACTATTCTGGTCGTAAATTCGTAGTTTTACATGGCGTCTACCAAACATTGTTTTTCCGATATATATTTTTGTATGTTATAAGGTGAAAGATAACGGCTTTGAGGACAGTGTTATGACTGTTGAGGAAATACGATCAGGGATTGAATCACGAGGGACAGGTAAATATGCACTTCTTTAGATTAAGCAGTTTATTGAATCCTGCTGCTTAATCGTTATTGGAGATGGTTCTTTTTTCTTCGTTTTCCTTGCCTTTACATAGTTTTACTAGAGGGTCTGGCTTGTGGGTTGTGCTGGTTTGGAGTGATATAATTTCTATAAACTGCATATCCCCATGGAAACGAACGAAAATGCAATCCGTGACTGTATAAAAGTTACACCTATCCTAATAGGTGGTAATAGGATTTCCATGGGGAACCATGTATTGGCCTGCAGTTGTGTATCTGTACACTTTCAACTTCTCACAAGTTCCTGTAGGTCTAAGGCATGGTCCCTTAACTTCTTGCAAGCTTTTCATTTTGGAAGAATCTATGCTATTCAAATTAAGTATCAACTTTTTGATATATGGATTATGGTTTTCATGCAATGACAGTGAGTGAATTTAAAGAACCTGTCATTCATTTTTATTTTTAATTTCTTTGGTTTGCAAATCTTCCTCTCCACAGTAGAACTTCTCCATCCGGAAAAGGAATTAAGAGCATATAACATAATCCATATGCATTCATTCACACATTTAACCATGTAAACAAACTTGAGTTGGAGAAATTTCCTTTTTCCCGCAGAGCTTCATGGGATAGACCGGACGATTCTAATGCGAGCTTTGAAACAACTGGAACAGAAGGGGAAGCTTGCAATTTTTAAGGGAACTTCAACTGATGATGAAGGCATAAAATTCTCTGTATAATGATCCGTCCATTTGGCGTTCAGAGGCAAGGCAGTCTATTGCCTATTGCCTATTGATCATCAGAACATTAATCAGGAACCCAGCAGCCTGTTGGTAAGTGATGTATGTTGAAAACCTAGTCTGTTGGAATATTACTTAACTTTGCCTTGGTCCTGGACTAGAGCCATCATTATCTTTTTTGTTTTCAATTTTATGAAGATGTACAATAAGAATTGTGTAGCTTGTCAGGGAATTTGCATTGAACTAAATATTTAGTTTTCTTTCGGCAAAAATCAATTGATAGCAGAAAATGGAAGGGATTATTTCTAGCAATTAGTATCTCTTTAATGCCTAAAATAATAAAAATTATCAGAATCAAAATGCCTAATTCAAATGAAATATGTGAAAACAGATGCATATAGCATTTGTAAATAAACATGGAGATTGGAGCATGTAATTGCAAATTGCCAAGTGCCAAAACCAGACAGCCGAAACCTGTACTGATCCCAACGTTTTTTGATCTCACACAAATATATAACTTTTAGTGCCTAATTTTAATATTTATGTGCAATGTGACATCTAAATTCTGTGTATAATTAGATATCTATTTTTTTCTTTGGTATGTGCCTAACAATTTTTTAATTATATGATTAATTCTTTTTTTTCTCTCTGGTATGTGCCTAATTTTAATATTTGTGTTTAATTATATGGTTAATTCTTACTGACTCGTACTTATAATTTTAACATTGTTTAATTGAGAAAATAATGTATTACAAATTCATAAATTAGACCATAAATTTTTTATATGAACATGTGTAATTTAAAAATAATGTTGAATATCTAATTGCACTAAAAGTAGAAGTTGGATACCAAATTACACTAAAAAATAGTTAATAGTTGAGTACTTAATTGCATAATCAAGAAAAGTCCCAAAAATAAAATAGATGCCACAATTGCATATAAATGCTAAAATTGAGTAGCAAAAGTTATGATTAGGATGAAACTCGTTTTTGTTATACGTAGTAAAAGACGACGAGTTTTTTCTCTTAACCATGGGTATCCAATCCATTCTATTGGTTGAATAACCCAGATTAGTTACTACAAAGGCTCATTATGAAGACAATTTTTTCACCCAATTGCTCCATTCACAACGTTAGAGTATTGAACAAGGGATTTAGTGCCTCATTCTACTCAAACATCAGAGTTCGAACCCCTAAGATTTAGTGTCTTATTCCACTCATAAAGTTAAGGTTCGAACCCTGACTTTACTTAAAAGAATTTAATACCTCATCCTACTAAACCGGTAAAGTTTTTAAAACTGGCTTTGGGGAGACTTGATCCACTGGCTATTTTCTGTTTATATACATATAGTACACGAAGGTGGTGAACTGGAAAAAAAATCAAATCAAATCAAATGCCATTTACGCAGGGAGGCGCTTTAAACATTACAATACCATGTTTATTTGAACCGAACTGAAGGTGCTTTTCCAAAGACAGAATTAATGAAACGTCGTGATGGCCCTCTCGATGATCAGAATCAATTGGATATGTAAACTCAGAAACATTTGCATCGAAGATAATCGAGCTTATGGTTTGGGTATGTGGACTGTGCAGGTATCATTTACAGGTACTTAAGCATACCACGACCCTCAACGCTAAGCTTGGTTGCCTGCAGCTGCTTCTTTTTGGGGGCTTTCAACTGCTGCAACTTCTTATTCATCTGCCATGAAAACACATTCGAATTTCAGAAACTGTAGAGATCAGAATGAAGGGCGTTACGGTTTAGAAATGCTTGTTGCATCTCATCCATTCTGTACTACTACGAACTCGAATTAAGGAGGCATTAAGAGGGTATGTTACGCGTTCTACTGCTAAAGGAACAATATAAGATGAACATCCCCTTTGGTTTTGTTAACCAAGTAACCTTCTCCAAATAATAAAACCAATTCGATTTAATACTAGCGAGAGAAGACGAAACCTTTAAACGTCGCTGATCTTGTACAACTTGTTTTGCACGAGCCCTAATTTCATCTGGATCAATCTTAGACTGGGGACGCACAACAAAATCCATTGGGGTTGCATCTGGCCTTGAAGCATGTTGCCTTGAAGAAGATTCAGACCTGGAAGAATTTTGACCTGAGGATGATCGACCAGACTTGTGGTCCCTGTATTTTATAACCAACAATAGTCAATAGCATATATGAACAGAATAACGATGTTAAACCAAATGTTAGGTCACATCTTACCGGGAAATATCCAAATCAAAATCACCATCTCTAGAGTTCATTGATGCAGCTCTATTTGCAGGCCTACAAATGAGTTTTAGGAAAACCAGTAAGAAACATGATATCATATGTTGCATGAAACTGACTAAAAGGGTACCTCTTCACGGGTGGCCTTCTCATTGGAACCCTATCATCATCACCATTTCTCATGTCTTCAAACCTAGTGCTCTTATTAAAGATTGGCCTACTCTGCATTTTGTTCAAAATTATTAATAAAAGAAACTTAATAGAACCATACAGAAAATAATTCCATTGATATCCGGAAAAATGACTTTTAAGACATCCTGAGAAATGTTAACATACAAAATTGAATTAAAATAAGTTTAGGTAGCATTTGGGAACTTGGATTTCAGGATTTAAATTTCAAACATAGTGCAAATTGAGTAATAAAATACTTTAAGAATGTAGCATTCATGATTATTTCTCAAATCCATGGATTTGTAAGATGCCTATTTAGTATTATTTTGAAATTCCTAAAATAAATTTGGATTTGATAAATCCATGTTTTGATGTTTTTCAACTATATTTTCAATTGAATCTTAACTTTATATCCATAATATATGCAGTTTTTTTTATAATCATTTACATAATAAAATCCAAATTCTTTTTTTGATAAAAGGAGGGGCCTCGTTAAAACCACCCTTTAAAATCCAAATTCTTAAATCCAAGTTCCCACACGCAGCATTAAGTTTTCACTGAAATCACAAGCACTAAAGATTCAGCAATCAAAACCATACACCGAAAACATACTAAAGAGTACAAAAGATAAAATAAAGGTCACAAGGCATCACCATTGCTGATATAGATCCAAATATAGTAAGAAGTAAGCAGGGGAGAACTTTACAATATAAACAACAGGAGTTTAAACCAGAACATTACCCATTTATCAACCAATTCCTTAGCAAGTTTCCTGTTGGAAGTGGTTTCCTCATCAGATTTTGATAAGAACATGATGACCTGCACATAAAGTTTGGGGGTGGAAAGAATCAAAACCAAAAGATGTTTCAAAATACAAAGTTGAATGTGATTGTTGTTGTAAGGAAGTTTCTTACTTTTCCAAGACCACTTCTCTTTAGCTGCTCTCTTCTATCATGCTGTTCTAGATCAATTGGAAACTGCATGAAAGACAACATTCAGTTTTCATGCAACAAAACATCAGGGAAGTGACCATTATTACACAGGAAAAAATAGAAAGATGCCAGTTTATACATCAGTTAAAATCTGCAAAATAGCTGCACGGATATTTATATTTGGTAAGCTTCCATCCGGAAGGGGTTCAAGCCAATTTCTCAACAAGGTTAAAACTCCATGATCTAAGAATTCAGGTTGAAGCTGCTTCCTGCATAAAGAGTAATTTAAAAAGATGAGAATTGTCATTTCTAGATAAATACAAGCAAAGCATATTAACTTGGGAAGCAGCTTACTTTGAGAGAACCTCAGTGAGAAGTGGTAACTTCTTGAGTTTATTAATTGCAGGCTTCCCTTGTCTATTAAGCTCTGCATCTTCTTCAGCAGTTACCTCAAGCTCAGCCATGACACTCTCAACTAGCAATGCAATTTCTGCAGGACTTTTCTCATTCTTCTTCCGTTTTTTACCCATCTTAAATAAATCCTTAATCTCTGGATCCTCATCATCTTCCTCTGCCTAAAAGATTATTGAAGTGAACCAAAAAACAACAAAAATAACTTAATATCAGATTTTGAGCTGCCAATAAATTTGAATTTCAAAAGACATAAACCTACAAATATCATAGCACAACCAGTTTCCTAAAACTCTTTATCAACATGAAGACAAACATGCATGAAAAGCCATATAAAGATGATTGACAACCTGAGGGGCAGCACCAGGTGACCTTGCTTCATTGTCACTCCCATACCTATCTGCAGGGTCAACGCCACTGTCATCTATGAAGTCATCATCATCCATAGTCCTAGGACCTTCTTCATCATTCTATTCCAGTACAAAGACAGGTGATCAAAAAATATTTTGGTTAGCCTTTGACCTAGTTTCATTAATTTTGAAGAAGAAATTTGATAAATCAACAAGCTTATCTTAGTAGGCCACTTCATACATAATCAAATAGAAATATGGAGGAGATATGCAGAACCATCAATTAGTTAAGCAGATCAAGTACGGGATAAAATTGGTTTATAATTTGACCAAAAAAGTGACAACGTAAGTCCTGAAGCCAATATTTAAAAAATATCTTTTAATTCATGAACTGAAAGGATTAAAAACCATTTTAGCATGCTCACAAAAATGTTTGCTTTCCAACACTAATAAAGAAAAGGTCCAATACTAGTTTATAATTAATAAAATGCTACAAATCTTGGGTATTTTCACAGAGAATACTACATATCACAAAATTCTCTAATAAAATAAAGTTCAAAAGAAAGAAAGAAAGAAAGAAAGAACAGTATCAACTGAAATCATGTCGCCTTCTCCTTTTTCTGCTTTACCTTATAAACAAGCTTTGGAATTTAACTTCGATCAGTAAACAACGAAAACACAGTTTATCACTTTTTATGTAACTGAACCTAATGCAAATCCATAAAATGAAAACCCAGATTCCCTAAACCACAAAATCAACCAAACAGCACTCGATAATTCTAAAGAGAAGAAAAATAATTACCTCAGGATTAACCCAGTTCCACATCTCATTAACTTCCTCAGACTTCCCCAACTTTTTAACAGTCCCTTTCTCAACACCACCACCAAAATGATTATCCTTGTGCCTCTTCTCCTTTTTCTTCCTCATCTTCCCATCCAACTCCGATCCTTCCCTCCCAAAATTGGCCTCTTCACCCTCATCTAACAACTCGGGAGCATCCATACTCTCTTTTCCCATGGAGCCTCCTTTCTTGACCAGCCTTTTCCTAGGCTTCCCAACCTTATCGGTATCGTAAACCGGCGTTTGTGATCGTTCTCGTTGCCCCCAATCTTCCATGTCATCCTCAATGTCATCGAGAAGATCTTGCCGTGGCTCCGGTGAGCCAGGATCAGACTGAATGTCGTCGTAGTCCATAATCGGCTCTCCTTCCTCGTCGCGATAACTATAAAAGAACCAAAACAAATACTCGCCATTTACAAACCCTAAGATTTTTTTTTATAAAAGCTTTCCATAAAAAAGTTAATCCCCAAATTCAAGGTAAATGTGAGAAAGAAAGAAAGAAAACTTACGAATCCATGGAGAATGGAGATCAATCACAATTCACAAGTACACAACTGAATTTCTTCGATATTTTGTATAGGTTAATGGAGAAACAGAGAGCAAGTTTATATCAGCTGAGCATACGGATGAAATCATTTTTCTTCTTTTTTTCATGTTTCGGTTCACCCGCCAAGTCGGTCTAAACCCGGCCCAAAACGGACGGGCTCTTTTGAACTCTTCTTTTAATTTGGGTAACGGTTTCTGTTTTGGTAACTCAATTATTATTTTAGCAAAATCGTTAATATTATTGTGATAATTTAAAATAAATCATAAATCCCAAATATCTCATCCTCTCCTCTTTTTCCTCAACAACTTTTTCCCCTTTTGTTTCTTCAAAGCTTAAAGAAAACATATATGTATAAGGCAGAGATTTTATAGAAATACTAGCTATCTAGAAAACAAAAGGAAATGGATGATTAAACTTTAACCCAAAATTCAAAACAAATCTTATTATGGGATTTTTCAAATGGTTAAAAGTGGAATAATATGATTTCGGAACGTGATGTGTTCCTTTTTTTGGGATAAAATATGAGTGCATATTATTCAAGAAAGCGCCAAAGTTGTTACAAGTTACATAATTCTATCATAAGAGGGGATCCTAACTATACAAGGATCATCCAATCTGTCATGTTTATAGTATCATTCTGATCTATGCATTTGTTATGAAAGTTTCATACAAACCAAGTAATTTATACAGTTCACAATGGCATCTATTGTTCTTGTGGAACCTCGAAACAATTTATGATTCTTTTCCTCAAAATAACTTATGATTCTTTTCTTCTCAAATATTGCATATGCATGTGTCACGGTCCGCGAGTTAGCAACTAAGATACGTGCGCAACAGAGTGCCCAAGAGGTTCTTTGTAAAATCTTGGGCTTGCCTAGAAGACCAACAACTTAACCCAATCATTGGAGATTAATAGAATGAGGGTCATAGTTTAGGAATGAAATGGAATATTCAAAAGTTTGGGGATTAATTTGAAATGTAATTTACAATTTAGAGATAAAATTAAAACATATAAAAAATATGGACTGATTTAAAATGAGATTCATAGTTTAAAAATATATTGTGCAATTAACGCAATACACAGTAAATACAATAATGTAGCCAATTAGTCGTATGATATAGTACGACATAAATATAGTATATTACGAGTATAAATTACAAAACTTTAAAATTATTTGAATCTAATTCCTAAACTTATTTTCTCTCAAAACATTACCGCCGGAGTTTTTTTCGTTTCATTTTACTTAGCCGGCTACAACACTGGTTTTAATGCCGACTGTAGACTTCTAGATTTGTTTTTTATTTCTTTTTTAGTTTTTTAATAAAAATAATTTATCTTTAGGACACGTTTTCTTCCGTCTTTGTGGTACAGTATATTTTTTCTTCCTTTGGTTGTTCTTTTTATTTTATATTTTTTAGGGTTGAATTTGACGACGCCACGACTGATCAAGATGTCACTTATTTGTAATCATGTTGATCTTTTATGTTCTAGACTCTCGGATTGAATTTGGATACGTAGTTTGCGCAAGTGGATAGTTTCTCACGACACTCGGCTCTGATTTACGGTTCTCGATGATCTTTCAATAGATAAAACCACTTTGTGGTTCATTTGCCGAAGCAGTCAGATTTTTTCATATCTATTTTTTATCCAAGCCTGTAGAACTAATTATTTTGATATAATAATTGAAAAATGTTTTGGACTAAATTGAAAAGAATTTAAAACATGCTTTTAGTCAAAAACAACTTAAAAATATGTTTAAGGATTTTTAAAAGGCTTTGGAATAACTTAAAATGCTTTTAAAGTAGTCAAACTAGTGTTTTTCAAGTAACCGTATCGATACGGTCTGATACTGTATCGATACGCCTTAGAGTTTCAGCTACAGTGAAATTTCAATAGTCAAAACCCGTACCGATACACTTTGTCCGTATTGATACGGTGTGTTTTAAATATCTAACGGCTAGTTCGCGTACTAATACGCCCAACTGCCCCCAACGGTCTTTTAAATTGCAGGACCGTACGATACGCTTGCTACGCGTATCGATACGCACCAGCTGGAAGCGCTCAACAACTATTTTCTTATCGGGACCGTATCGATGCGACTTGAGGAGTATCGATACGCTAAGCTGCAGAACTGCATTTATGGTGGGAAATAAAGGCTCCAACGGCTCTAATTCAACCTCAACGGTCCTCAACAACTACAAACTCGATTAGGAGTATAGAAGAAACCTCCAAGCATCAAGAGATAGTGAATGCTTCAATTGTAACAACACTATGATGTCAAATTGTCTTTAGAGCTTAATTGTCATTCTCTTGTATAGACAAAACACTTGTGAACTAAAATGTTTATATATGTGCTTAGAGTTGCAAACACATACCTATTAGAGGGATTTTCTAGTTTGCTTTGAATTTCACTTGTAAGAGAGTGTTTGATTAAGCTAAGGGTAGATAGCTTAATCGGTGTAACGGTTTCCTCCTAAGCCGAGAAAAGGGGACGAAATTCTTAGTGAATTTGAAATTTTTTTGGTGGAATTCCAAGGTAGTGGATGTAGGCTTTGAGTTAGAAAGTTAAACCACTCTAAATCTTTGTGTTTAATTATTAATTTTTGCCACCACCTCAAACACCAAAAAATCTAACTTCTCCACCACTTGACTAGCTAAATCGGTTGAAGGAAATCGAGACTATCAAGCCCAACAGAGTCTTTTGGATGGGTTTTTAACATTTTTCATGTATGGTTCTTCTATGATCTAAAGTGGCTAGTTTTAAGAAAAAAATCAAATTATGTAATTTTTTTACGATGATAATTGTAAACCCTTATTATAATTTTGGGCATTTTCTCGTTTAATAAATAGCAGCTTCCATGCAAAAATAATTATTTGAATCTATTTATGTCGGATAAAAATCTTCTGCCCTTTTTCGTTGTCCCTACTTATGCCCTTATGCTCAAAATTAGGTTTAGGGAATTTAGGGTAGGGTGTATTTTTAGGGTATAAGGTGTATTTTTAGGGTATAGGGTGTATGGTTTAAGATTTATAATTTAGGGTTAGGAGCTGTAATTTGTAATATTTTTTAGTGTTGAGTCATAAATAAAAACACCTAAAAGGAACAGAGCATTTTTATCCATTTATGTCTGTTCGATTTTTTTTGACATTACTGTTTGGTTCGAAATTGAAAAAAAAGGGTCAAATCTGAAGAGAGGGAAAAAACTATGTAAATGAAATGAGGCTAAGTTTCAAACAAATCCAAACCCAAAAAACCGGTCCAAAAAAGTTCAAACCTAAAATCTCAAGTTCAAAATAATATGAATATGAGGACAACCTCATCCAATTCCACCCTTTACCACCTAACAAACAATTTTTGCTATCGAAAGGCAAGCATGTTTAAAAACAAAAACAGTAGGTAAAATATAGTACATGTGATTCAATTAAAATTACGTGACACATAAATGACTTAATTATAGGTTTGATAATAAACAAGTTACTTTTTTTTTTTAAAAGTAACAATTTAGTCATTCAATTAAAAATTTATGACAATCAAGTCACTTTACTGTTAAAATTGACGGCTTAATATAATAATAATTTTAGTCCTTAAAATATATATTCTATTAATTTGATTTTAATTCAAAATTTTTAATTGAATGCTTTTTAATATACTGATATGATTACATGGTAGTAAATGTTCATACTCTTTCTTAATCCTTTGAAAACGCACACACACTTTGTACGCACATGTGCTCGAACTCGGGTCTCCTAAGATGAACATCATCCTCTTTTGTATTGAAAATTTGGAGCCACTCATTAGGTACATTTGAATGTTTAAATTGATATTTTTTTAAAATGACATTTTTGTCACAAAAAATTAATTGAATGACTAAATTATTATTGTTAGAAGAAAAGTAATTTATTTATTACTAAACCTATTAACTAAACTATAATTATTTGTTGAGTCAATTGCACCACACATCCCTAAATTGTTACTTTTATTTTAAATTGACACCTAAATTTTTAACATTTCAATTTCATCTTCAAAACTATGACATCTATTTTAAATTAGTCTTTAAATTTTTAAACGTCTTAATTTATCCTCAAATTTTGACTCTCATTCTAAATTACTCCGCATACTTTTTCTCTAAAAAACTTTGTTTTTATATTTAAAACATAATAAAAATACACGACACGATATTTTAAAAATAATTTAAAGAAAAAACAGAAGACCTAAAATAAAATAAAAAGGGAAAGAGAAGTCCAAAAAGAAACTAGCTTTAATAACCACCACACTCCCATCTTACAGTATTTTCACCATTATCAAAAGTCTCTTTCAGCCCTTCTTTCCTCTTAAACTTGAGGATTTTGGTTTAGGGTTTTATTAAGAAATGCAGATTGCAGGAGTAACAAGCGAGGTGTTGGTAGCTATCCCTTCAGCTGGAACCCTCAGTTTCAGGCACTTCAATTCCAACCACTTCTGCGTATCTTCTCCTTTCTTTAAAGTATGACCCTTTCTTCTTCTTCTTCTCCTCCTTTTTAATATACAGATTTATATGTCTGTTTCTGTTGCATCGTATGTTCCCAAGAAAATAATAAAGATCATGTCTGGCTTTACTTATTTCTTTCATTTGAGAATTCAGGGCCAAATTCTAAATTCTGGGTTTCTTTTATCCTTTGGAATAGTTGTTTGTTTGTGGAAGAGAGAACATAAAAGTTGGTATTTAATTAGATAGTTTATACAAATTGCCGATGAGTTTCGTGGTTTCTCCTTGTTCTTTTCTTTTCTTTCTTGATCCTAGGGTTACTTAAGTGGTTTGCAAATCCCAGTTTGGTTGATATTGTTAGAGATCTGTTGGCAGGGTTGATGCTAGAAAATTTTCTTGTGGGGCCAAGGCCACACTGCCTGCCCCTGGCTGTTAGAGTTTTCTCTTCCCATTGGATTCAATCCACTGGCAACTGCATGATCCTTGTTCATATTTGATGCTATGATAACTTAAGCTGGATACCTTATTGAAAGATTGGAAGATGAAATGCTCGGATACCGCTTTGACCTCGTACTTGTCTTTGCCAAACCTAAAGAAATAAAATCTTGGTAGCATATTTCTTTTTTTTTAAGTAGTTTAAGCTGTCCTTGAGTTTAGATGGTATTTGGATCTTCATGCTTTAGGAGGTACTATGTTTGTGACCCTGGACCAAGAACTTTATGTTAGGGGGGCGAACCTATAAAATACTGTAATTTTGATTTTTAAAATAGGATGTTGTGATTGTCAAATACCGAGTAGTTGAAAATTGAAATCAATCTTGTTAAGACTATAGTCTCTCACTCTCTTGTTCGTGTAGATTTCGATTTGCGTAAAAGTCAATTGTATAGTATGCATTACATGTTTCAAAATACTCACTCCTAAAACATGCTTGTTTTAGAAAAAGCCTGGCATTATATGGCAATGCCTGGAGGCCTGAGCCGTGTGCCTAAACATTGAATCTTCAGTCTTTTGATACTTTCCCTTGTCTTCTTAGCTCTCAAAGAATCTTTTCTATCCAGAGATGTCCTTCATTCTGCACTCCAAGACTAGGAATGGCCCCCGATAAGTACCGAGGAGGAAGATGCCTAACTGTGAGAGCCTCAGGGGAGTCAGGTGATAATTTGTCACCAATTGCTCCTGTAGAATTTGAATCTCCAGTTGGCCAGCTTTTGGCACAAATATTGAGAACTCATCCTCATTTACTGCCTGCGGCCGTTGATCAACAGCTGGATAACCTTCAGAGTGATAAAGATGAACAGAAAGAAGAAATTCCGCCGTCTCAAGATCTCCTCTATAAGTGAGCTTCATCTCTTTCCGTGTTCGTTCCTTTTATTGTGCAGTTGTTGCAAGTTGAAAATTAGTCACGTCTAACATTTGGATGCGTGTGGACACACCCATGTGAGTTAGACTAAACGAAAAGGTTTTTGATTTTGTATATTAACAGGATAATAGCATTTACCAGGGAGTCGGTTTATGTTATGCTAAGTTCTTTCTTAAAAATTATTTGTTTTTAACTTAGTTATTTCAAGTTTCAACTAGTGATTACTATATTGTTCATATGCTATTAGTCCATTAAGAAATTACTGATATATCTGAAACAATTGAACTGTAGGAGAATAGCTGAAGTTAAAGAAAAGGAGAGGCGGAAAACATTGGAGGAAATAATATACTGCTTGATTGTACAGAAATTTGTTGACAATGAGATTTCAATGATTCCTAAGGTAACAACATCTTCAGACCCTACTCGACGAGTAGACTTTTGGCCAAACCAGGAAGAGAAATTGGAATCTGTTCATTCTCCTGAAGCATTTGAAATGATTCAAAGCCACGTATCTCTTGTACTTGGAGACCGAGTGGTCGGTCCCCTCAGTACCATTGTTGAAATTACCAAGATCAAACTTGGAAAGCTCTATGCTGCTTCGATAATGTATGGATATTTCCTTAGAAGAGTTGATCAACGCTTTCAACTTGAGAGAACTATGAAAACCCTTCCTGAGGATTTCACCAAGGACCAAGCAAGATTTGAGTTTCCAAATCCGGAGAAGCAGCTCTGGGATCCAGATTCTTTGATCATGATCCCTCCTGATGATGACGATGATGGTGATGGAGGAGGATACACCGACGCTGAAGGAAAATCATATAGACTTAGATCCTATGTTATGTATCTGGATTCTGAGACTCTTCAAAGATATGCAACCATAAGATCCAAAGAAGCTATTTCTTTGATTGAAAAGCAAACGCAAGCACTGTTTGGGAGGCCCGACATCCGGATTCTTGATGATGGTTCACTTGATACATCAAATGATGAAGTAGTTTCCATCACTTTCTCCGGGTTGACAATGCTAGTCTTGGAAGCGGTGGCATTTGGTTCATTCCTATGGGATGCAGAGAGCTATGTTGAATCAAAATATCATTTTCTTAAGAGCTAACTAGCATCTCTGCAATTGTTGTCTAATGAACGAGTCCCGTTGCAGCTACATCAAACACGATGAATGGTCAAAAAGTTCTACTGCATGCTAGTTTCGAGGGAATATGGCTTTATAAGTTTGTAGAAGTTCGGAAAATGTAAACAATGGTGCAGAAAAAGAATAAATACGTAGAAACACGTGGTATTTTGACTGCATTTGCAGAGCTGTGTTTGATGATTCAGAAGTGTAAACTTGAAAATGGAGGTTAAGCACTTTCATATAATGATTCTATCCATTATCCATGTAAAGTTCCATTCTAAATGTGCGTTATCATGTGTTCCAGACTCCCAGTGTCTGGTTTCATTTCAAGTGTAACCATTTTTACAGATAAAACAACATTCTTGAAAGGTAAGCCTAAATCCGCACTTTTCACAGTTAAAAAAATAAAATAAAAAATGAGGTCCTACCGGGAGTCGAACCCAGGTCGCTGGATTCAAAGTCCAGAGTGCTAACCACTACACCATAGAACCATATTGTTAATATTTTTCATCTTTTACATTGTATATGATTATTAATAAAAAAACATGCCTTTCAAATGGCAATATATAAGCATTCTACGGCTCAGTCAAAATCAATGATATATATATATATATATATCCATGATTTGAACAAGTATATATATATCTTAACATGCAAGATGAAATGACTGAATATGAAATCTCTCAAGGCTTAGGAAGGATATTGACTATGATGGAGATGATCATTCCAGCAATGCTCCAGTTCAATGGCAATTCATGTCTTTAGCAGACTTTAATTTATCTATTTCAGATGCTTTTGTATCGGATGGAAAGCTGCATTTATTTAAAATTATAAAAAAATTGAAAAACACAACCAATTTTCCAACAAAAGTTATCAGGAAAAAAAATTAAAGTACTCTCTCTTGTTTTGTACACTACTACTGCCGATGATTAGAGGGCTATACAAAGCACATTAGCCCTGTTTCTTACCATTTAACTCATTATTATTATTACCATGTGTACAAACACAACATCTCCACCATGAACATTTGGTGCAGCAGCAACACCCCGACAGGCATTTTGGTTTCCGGCAACAGTTCACACAGCTCGGTCGCCAACAATAAGAGCACTTAGGCCACCAGCAACATGATCTACTGAATTTTGGCTTTGGACATCTGAGGCATTTGGGTTGGCATAATTTAATCTTACAGCATCTGTCACTTGTAACTGAGGAACTAGTATTCGACCTTGTTGGTAGATGCAGACTCTGCCGGATCCTTTTAAGGCGAATTTCCGTTGTCATGTTCTCCATTTCGCGAACGAACTTGTAAAGATGACGTATGTAATCGGGGTATTGCTCTAAGTTGCAGTGACCACCCCCTTTCACCCACAAAGGCTCATATGGTTCCCTTGCCTTTTTCCACAGCCCGTTTCCGTGCAGCCAGTTGACAACATCATCGTCTGTGCCCTGATTAATAATTAATATTAGCACAACTGTATGATCTAAATAAATGAAATTAAGAAGAATTATGGGCATACTTAAAATCCTGATATGAGATATATAACAACATTTGACAAATTTGAAAGGTACTTACATGTATTACAAGCACAGGGCACTTCACCTTTTTAACTTTATTGATATTCTGCAGTTTTAAGAACAGTAATTAGCTCAAGCAGCTATATACCAATTATCAGACTGGTCATGAAATCAATGCTGTTAGATACCATTGCCGATTATTACCTCAAAAATGTCGTAGCAGAATGTGAATTTAACATGGCAAAGCACACGAAGGCCGGAAAGAATGCCGCTGTGCAGAACTACACCTCTCAGCCTAGGAAGTTTAGCTGCCAAATGTAAGGTCGGTCCACTTCCGACCGATTGGCCGTATAGAATTAAGTCTTCCTGGCTAATTCCATACTCGGTCTGAAGACACTGATACACAGCCTCTATATCAGCGTAAGTGTTGGATTCACTTGGCTGCAAACCATACAATCAAAACATCAGCAAAAACACACACAACAAACTATTTTGCTTACTATTGGTTGCTCAAAAGACTAGGGAATTTGGATCCTTTCAGGGCAAACATCAGTTTATAACACTTGTACAGCAACAAAACTAGATAACAAGAAAAGATAATTGACATACCTTACCAGTAGATGCTCCATAGCCAGAATAGTCATACCTGCAGTTTAGCATTCAGCAAGGAACCTAATTAGATTGTGCATATGCATTTGCTCAAAGATCTCATTGTATAAAAATCTGCAGCTCAAGTAACAAGCAATAGATATCTCCAGGGATTTAAATTGCAGCTGCGGCCACATTTTCGGTTGCAATGTTTTATCACAATTGCAGAGCTATTTGAATTTCTAATCTCTCCAAATGAATCAAAGAGAGATGCAGAACCTCATAGGCTCCCACAATGCACAAAAGTCTAGGACTGATACATTTGCAGGAAAAGTAAAGGGTGAATGCAGAAGAGGAACCCCATTTTTACTTGCAGAGACTTTACCCACTGAATAGTGCATAAGCTTAGAAATAGAGTAATTAACTAAAAAGAAGAGACTGATTATAGATCTAAGACAAATAAGACCATTCAGACCCAAAACAAGGAGAAAACATGATTAAAAAAAAAAACAGCCCAGAAAACAACCAGCTTACACAGGCAAAGCACAGATGAGTGCAAGTGGCTAAATTCTGAACTAAAAACTAAAATGAAAATTTCAAGAAAACTAGCATTGGTATTAAAGAAGAAGAAGAAGAAGAAGAAGAAGACCGTACCCCATAAGATTGACTCTGAGGTTGGCCTTGAGCTGGACAAAGAGGTCATGGAGCTGGCCAAGGTCAGCGGCGTTGCCATGAGAGTAAAGCACAGTAAGGCGTGCGCATGGGTTTCTCAAATAAAAACCAACAATCTTGTTTCCAAGTTTGGTGTCAATCAAAAGCACATCCAAAGAAGGATCATCGGAAACACTAGCAAGCGTTGAAGAAGAGGAGGAGGATGATGAAACCACGGTGAGCTTCCCATTGTCACGCTTCTTGATCTGGTATGTGGGCGGAGACGGTGGAAAGAAAGCAAACTTTGCAGCCAACTGAGAACACATACACCCCATTCACCCCCAAGTCATTGAAAAATGAGCAAGCTTGAGTGCATGGCAGTTGGCACCAAATACTTAAAGCTATCAACTTTCAAAATGCAAAAAGAAAGAAAGAAAATGAGAAACCGCAGAGATATGAATCTGAAAATCTGAGAAATGTTGTTGTGCATAACTTCATTGCGTATGCGTGTCAGTTTGAACAGAAGAGATACTTACAATCTCTCTCTTCGGTCTTTGCAATGCTTGGCTTGCTACCACTACCAGTTCTGCTACAAGAATAAGACAATTTTCTGTTTTGTCTTTTTGTTATTCCTCCTTTTGCCCACTCTCCTGCGGGTATCAACCTCTCATACTCGCTTTTCTTCCGTTTGTTAATTTCGCAAAATCCTTTTAACTTTTCAACAAAAATCAATTATGCCTTTGAGCATTTTGTTCTCGGACTCAATTAAGTCTTTAAATTAAAAAAATTAAACTAATTAAATCTTTAAAACAAAAAAATGAACAAAATGTGTTTTAACTCATTTTCTATTTTTTTAAAAAAAAAAATTAAAATATTCGAATATTTCGAGTTGACGCGGAGATAGAGATGAGCGTTCGATCGAGTCGAGTCAAAAAATTTCGAGTTATTCGAGTTGACGCGTCATATTTTACAACTCAAACTTTATTTGAAATTTTTTCGATTCGAGTCGAGTTTTCGAGTTCCTATAAAAAAATAATTGTAATTATTTATCATGTTACCATACTTTGGAATTTTGCTTTAAGGACCAAATTGAAAGAATGCGTAAATAACGAAGGCTAAATTTAATGAATTGTTTCAAATTAGACTAAATTGATTGAATGTATAAATATGAAGGACTAAATGCGTTACTATACCAAATTTTATAACATACACTTAACGAGATTTAACGTCTAGTTACCATTTTGTTATAAAACATAAAGTTTAATTGTTATTTTGTGATTTTTAAAAGTTTGGTTATCATTTTGTTTTTTTATCAAAGTTCAGTGACCGTCTGTGTACTTTACCCTAAATTTTAACAGTTTTTTAGAGCGGCTAGTGCAATGCATCGTATCACAATGTTTTCACTTGACATTTTTCATTTTTTTTTATTTTATTTAAAAATTTCAAAAAGAATTTGTAAATTTTATAAAAATATTTTTCTTGAAAAAATCTGTAAATAGAACATGATAGAATTGTAGTGTATCATGTGCCAATAATATTTGAAGAAAAATAATGTCAAGATTTAATGGTTAAAATTGACTAAAGTGCTTAACCGATTCAATTTTTTAATTTAAGGGCTTAATTGATTCAATTTCTTGGTTGAAGGGGATCAATTGATTCAATTTCGTAGTTTAAAGACTTAGTTCAGTGCAAAAAAAAATCCAAAATCTCAAATGATTCTTTTCCAAAAGTTCAAAAGGTTCTTACTTAAGTTGTTGATTTTTGGTCTAACTGTGAACGTTATCCCTTGACTTTATGAAAATCGAAGAAGAAAAATAGACTCTCTACTTTAATTTGCTAGAAGTTCGTATTCTATGAAAGCAGAGAAATCAGTCCACTTGTTGGTGAATACATGAAAACGAACTGTCGGTTTTTACTAATTTATTGAATACAGATAGTTCAACCATTGATTTTTACTAATTGCTTATATATAGATTGTTAAATTAATGATTTCATTTTTTTGAACTAAAAGTGTAATTTATTTTACTAGAAACAATAGTAAACAATGCACTAAAACATAATGAAAGATTTGAGGATTATATCCATCAAAAAACCTCATGCAGATAAAGATAAAGTTAGAATTTAGGATAGATAATAAACTTCATACAGATCGTTCATACACATGTAAAAAAATTTGGGGGCAATTGACCTTTCTCACTCGATGTAGTTCTATCATTACATACAGATAAAAAATAAAATCTAAAAGCGCAAAAAACATTAAAACTTTCTCATTTTAATTTAATAATGATTTTTTTGAACGATTTCTACTTATGAGAAGGGAAATTTTGCTCATAATGAATCTTCAATCCACAATTCAAGGGAAGGTGAGGGTGTTAACCGAAAGCTTTAACTACTTACTCTAGAGATTGTTGACATTTAGTAATATTTAAAAATAGACTTGATAATGTTACCCAATTAATTAACTTCTCATTTTATAAAGTCGATATGATTTTAATAGGTATAAAGTTAAAAAATACTCCCAATGTTTGACTGAATAGTCACTTTGGCTCTTTTTTTGTTTGAGCAATTCAACCCTCAATATTTTAATTTAGGTCAAAATGGCCCATTTGCGGATGAAAATTGTTAAAAAAATTGGCAGTAAACAATTTAAAATGATTTGATAAAAGATAAGTCAACAGAAAAAATTATTTTGTATAATTTTATAAAATTATTTTTAACTAATGTAACATTTTTTTCAAGTCAACACATTTTTCTATATGATAATGTTATGTCAGCGTGCAATGTCATATAGATTTGTCACGTCATTTTAAGCCATCTACCGTTAGTTGACTAACAGTTTTCATCCGCAGAATGATATTTTAACCCAAACTAGAACGTTGATGGTTGAATTGTTCAAAAAAAATAAAGGCCAAAGTAAATATTCAGTCAAACATTGAATGCATATTTTGATTTATGTCATTTTAATAAATTAAAATAAAAAGATTAACTTCCTAATATTTGTGAAGTAAAAAGATAAAATTTATTATTAGACATTTATTTGAAGTAATTGGGTGGGTTGCTTATTATATGGAATTTTAAAAATAATTTTATCTTTGTCTTGATTTGAAGACTAATGCTATTAGGTATTTGAGCACAATCTTTTCCCCTCTTGATCTTTAATAATTTCATTTAGATTTGAGGCATAATCATTAAAGATGAACTTCGTTATCAATTAAGTCAAAAAATGCATTTATCAAATCTCGTGAAAGAGATATCCACTTACTATCTTTTATGGATTTTGTTAATAAGTTATAAAAATATTTTCTATTATTAAATACATTATTATTTTAATGAATTAAATTCATTATTAACCGACATATCCAATAGAAATATTATAATTATAAAAATTTATGGTCACTAATCTATCTCAAAAATTTATGGTTATAATTATAAGGAAAATTCTACAACGTGCGACGAACATCGATGAACACCACTAATGATGAACACCGATGAACACCATTAAATTAATTAATAAAGATTTAAAATTTCAAGGATCCATCATACAATTAATAATTATTTTAAAAATTCAATTAAATTATTTTTTATATATATTAAAATTTTATTTTTTTAATAAGGGTAAACTATATATTTAGCACCTCACTTATTTCTGTATTTCTATTGAACCCTCATTATTTAAATATTATTTCAATTTGACCCTATTCTTTATAAAAAATAATTTAACCCTTAACCTAAAACCCTAAACTATTAAACCTTAAACCCTTAAACTCTTAAACATATACCCTAAACCATATACCATTTAAAATAATTTCACCATCATCGATTCAATTCAATTCAATGAATCGTTGAATTCTTCTAAAAAATTTAATTAAATTATTTTTTATATATATCAAAATTAATTAAACTCGAATCTCCTAGAACCCATCGATGATAAACCCGAGGTTTTTTATTACACTATGCTTAAAGGGTATGTCAAGCACTCGTCGTTGCACGAAGCTTTGCTGTTTTTTGTTAATTAATTTCAGAGTGGAACAATCCTTTTCCTACATGTATTCGGTTTGCAAGGTGTTTAGGTTAATGTCAAATTTCCACAATCCTTTTTCGACAAATATACGTCTTGCACCTTAGCCCAACTATAAATATCTATAGATTCCGAGGTTGTACCTTCAGTTTGTGGTCTGATAATAATAATAAGTTTCAAGGATCATAACTCCCAGGTATGTTCTCCCTTCTCCTCCTCAATTTGTAGTATGTCTGCTTTTTTGTAGTATGTCGGTTTTAAAAGGAACCTTGGTCGGGTATGTTAACAGTTGGGAGTCGTTTTAACTATGGCTTGAATCTTAATTGTCTTGTCTTTTTGAGTGCCAATCTGTTTGATTATTTTTCTTTATTTTGTGTAGGCGTTGAAACTGGTTTGTATTTGCAGTACAGGAATAGAAGAAACAATGGGTGGATGGTCTGAGCTTTCGAGAGATTTAATGAGGATGATTGAAGGTAAACTAGACTTGTATGAAGATAAAGTTTTATTCGAGTTTAATTAATTTTGATATATATAAAAAATAATTAAATTAAATTATTTAGAAGAATTCAACGATTCATTGAATTGAATTGAATCAATGATGGTGAAATTATTTTAAATGGTATATGGTTTAGGGTATATGTTTAAGAGTCTAAGGGTTTAAGGTTTAATAGTTTAGGGTTTTAGGTTAAGGGTTAAATTATTTTTTATAAAAAATAGGGTTAAATTGAAATAATATTTAAATAATGAGGGTTCAATAAAAATATGTAAATAAGTGAGGTACTAAATATATAGTTTATCCTTATTAAAAAAATAAAATTTTAATATATATAAAAAATAATTTAATTAAAATTTTAAAATAATTATTAATTGTATGATAGGTCCTTGAAATTTTAAATCTTTATTAATTAATTTAATGGTGTTCATCGGTGTTCATCATTAGTGGTGTTCATCGATGTTCGTCGCGCGTGGTAGACTCATCCTAATTATAATATAAATAATACACATTCAAATAATTATCGTAAGAACTAATTATATTGAGTTTGTCGAATCTATGCATACATGCATAGATTAAGGGTCATTTAAAAGTCTTTATTAAATACAAGATTTTATTTGAAAAAATCACAATCATTTAATGAATTACAAAACCTTAAAAAAATTTAGTGAAAAAACACTCAATCAATATAACTTTAAACCCTATAACCAAAACCCTAAGCCCTAAAACCATAACCATAAACTCAAACCATAAACCCTAAAACAATAAGCCTAAACCACAAACCCTAAACATAACCTAAACCATAAAACACCAACCATACACCCTAGAACCATAAACCATAAACTCTAAACCTAAACCCTAAAATCTAAACACAAACCCTAAGATTGTAACCAATAAACACTAAACCCTAAACTTTAACCCTAAATCTTAAACCTTAAATACCTAACCCTAAACCTTAAATCCTAAACTCTAATACATTAAATGAGAATTTTTTCAATAGAATATTTTAGGCTTTTGTAATACATTAAATGATTGTGGTTTTTTTATAAATAAAATCTTTATATTTAATGAAGGCTCCTAAATGACCTTTAACCTATATATATATGCATAGGTAAAAAAAAAGCCTATTATAAAGTACAAAAAGACCAATATATTTCAAATGAACTAGTGATCTTTGTAAAAAGAAATCAACTAATGATCAAATTACAATATATATATATATATATGGGATGAGATCAAGTTACACTATGTAAAACTCATTTAGTTTTACACTAATTCATAACCATTGGACGAGTGAAATGAATGGATGAGATTAAAAGTAGGATATGGAAAGATTATCATTTGGGAAAAAAAGTAAGGAGTTAATCTCATCCATTCATTTAATCAATCTAATGGCCTTAAATTAGTGTAAAACTAGTTGAGTTTTACATAGTGTAACTTGATCCTAACCCATATATATATATATATATTACAAATTATGACCATTAATAATTAAAATACATTTAGACAACTAACGAGATTGTTTCAAATGATAAATAACTTAATACAACTTAAGCAGACCTCAAGTTCGAGGTCTTATAAAAAAATTTCACTTACACAAAACTAAACAACGACCACACATAATAATCTAAACAACGACCACACATAAAACTAAAATCTGAATTAAACATTACATGATATTTACCCATAATAAAATTTAAAATAAAAAACAACAAAAGTCTCGAAATTTCGACAGAACCAAATCCTCATTCGCCAAAACCCATCTTTTTTATCCACAGTAAATTATTCAAATTACTCTAATTATTGAAACCTTAATAAGTAAAATTCATAGCACATCTATGTGCTTAATAAGTAAAATTCAAAATACTATACTTTGCATCCTAACATCAAACTCATAGCACATCTATGTGCCTAATAAGTAAAATTCAAAAGTTACCTCAAATAAAAAGTTCAAATGTCATTTTATACCTCAATTATATCTAATTCTTCAACGTTATACATTTAGTTTCAATCTCAATTTAGTACATGCTTTTTTTATTAACAAGTTAGTTTATTTTTGTGATAGAATCTAACGTGGATTTTTTGGATCAGACAAAAATTGACATATGGTATTTTTTAAAAAAAAATATTCATTTATTTAACGTATAATAACAAGATTAATCCTCAACATCATTATTTTTAATTTTTGCCTTTTCTTTAAAAATATAAAATAAAATATTTATTTTAAAAATTATAGAAAATATACGGATCAATCAATAATTGACATGTGACATAATATTAATTAATAAATTCTCAAATTACATTTTTTCATGTCTTCTTTATTTTCTTTATTTTAAAAATATTAAAAAAACATTTCTCTTAAAAATATGCAAAATTTATTTTAAAAAGTAAACCCCTTTTTTAATATTTCTCTTTTTTTTGTAATGTTTCTAATATTAATTACATTTTTTATATTTTTAATTTTTTAAAATACGTTTAAACAACTAAATATTATATTTTCTTATACAAATTTATATATATATATATATATATTTTAGTTATCTATAATAATCTCGTGCACCATATAGATGAAAAAATCTATTTTAATTTAATATTATGATAAATAAAAAAAATAAGAGACCATGATGTCCTAAATATATATTTTGTTTATTATTTTTGTTAAAAACAATTGTTTATTTTAGGCATGAGGCAGATTCAAAAAGGTTGATAGATGATTCAAATCAATATCGTTGTCCGAAATGAGACTTTAAATAATTAAAAACATGTACTAGATGGAATATTGCAGAAAAGAATTATTACATAATATAATTTTGAAAGTATTTACACTTATTTTCTGCACTATAAAAATAAATAATAATTAACGATCTTGATTCATGAGATGTGTACGTTTATAGTATTTTTAATAAAAAGTACATTTTAAACAATTATTTTAATGCAAAAATAAATAATTAAAATTTAATTTAATATTGTAGAGAATTAGTTTGTTGCATTCTGTTATTTTTCTGTTGATTAGTTGGTAGATTAGTTTCTTTGTTTCATGTATGTGTATATAAGCAGACTGATGTAGAGGAAATATTCAAGTGGAACTTTTCCATAATCATTTTTCAACATGGTATCATGTCGATATTTTGGGCTTTTTTCTCTTAGTTTTTTTCCACATCCATTCGTTTTTCACTTTGTAACCGCTTTCAAAATCCCCAAATTTCTATTCTAAGTTTTTTCTCATCGTCTTCATCGTGATGCCTTCTCAAAATGCATCGGAGCTTGATTTCACGCATCCGCTGTACCTGCATCCCCCTGACACGCCGGATGCTATCATGGTGTCTCATCCGTTGACGGGGGTTGATAACTAAAACGTCTGGAGTCGTTCCATGAAAATCTCTTTGCTTGTTAAGAATAAGCTTGGCTTCGTCGATGGCAGCTGCAAACACGATGATTATTCTGAGAATTTGCAGTCTCAATGGGATCACTGCAATACGATTGTTATCTCGTGGCTTCTGAACACCGTCAGCAAGGATCTCTCTACCGAGCTTGTTTTTTTCCAATGCAGCGGTCGTTTGGAAAGATTTGAAGGAAAGATTTGACAAAATCGACGCTTCTCGCATCTACTTCCACCATCAGTCTATTGCCTATCTCACTCAAGGTGATAGCTCTGTCTCAACTTATTATACTGAATTGAAGATGCTTTGGGATGAACACAATGTTTTGGTTCCCCTTTCTCCTTGCGATTGTGCTCAATCTACTGAGGTTATTCAAAATGCTCTTCAGCAACTCACGTTTCAATTTTTCATGGGTCTTAATGAGAGTTACTCGGCTATTCGTAGTAAGATTCTTCTTTTACATTCTCTGCCCTCAGTGAATAAGGCTTATTCTATGGTTATTCAAGAGGAATAAAAGTGCATTCATCTTTCAACTTCTTCTCCCTTTTTGAAATCCACTACTCTCTATTCCAATTATGGTTCCAGTCAAGGTGATTCTCGATGCCGTTTTAATGGTGTATGCGACCACTGCAAGATTTGTGGGCATAAGAAGGAAAATTGTTACGGTCTGGTTGGATTCCCTCCAGATTTCAAGTTTAATAGAAAGAGGGAGGTTTAGGCTGCCATCACTATTTCTCCAGATATCTCTAATGGTGCTTCTCCTGATTTGAGTTCTCCCTCCGTTTCTTCGGTGCCGATCTTCACTCAAGCCTAATATACTCAAATCCTGGAGCTTTTGAACAAGGATTCTTCCTCTGCGCCTATGGCTTATATGGCAGGTAATAATTCTCCTGCTTGCTACACTTGGATCCTGGATACTGGTGCCACAGATCATGTAACTTTTGATTTCCATCGTCTGATTAATCCTACTGCTTGTGCATTGAACCCTTGTTATATTCACCTTCCAAATGGTAAACAGGTTCTCATTGCGCATAGTGGTTCCATTCAATTATCCTCTACATTTGTTCTTCACAATGTTCTTTTTGTTCCTGATTTTACTCATCATTTGCTTTCTGTTTCTAAGTTGGCTTCTAAATTGCATTGTGTTGTTCTATTTTACCCTAAATTCTGTCTATTACATGATCTCTCAAATGGGAGGATCAAGGGGATTAGTAGAGCTCATGGAGGTCTTTATTTTTTAGAATTTTTTGGTACGAGCCCTTTTAAAGGTCTTCCCTCTTTACTTTCTGATATATGTTCTATTGCTTCTTCAAATTTGTCTCATTGTCTATCCTTTGTTGTTTGTCCTACTTTACTTTGGCATGTAAGACTTGGTCATGCCACTGTTACTAAAATGAATAAAATTTCTGATTTGAGTTCTATTTCTTTTAAATCAAATTTACTTCATGATTGTGCTATTTGTCCCTTGGCTAAGCAAACTCGAATCCCTTTTTCCATTAGTGTTACTAGAACCAGCAAGCCTTTTGAATTACTACATGCTGACCTCTGGGGTCCTTATCGAGTGTCCACTCACAGTGGCCACAGATTCTTTCTCACCCTGGTTGATGATTTCACAAGAATGTCTTGGATTTTCATGTTGAGACTTAAGTCGGATGTTATCCATATCCTCAGAAATTTTTTCCTTTTGGTCCGTAACCAATTTTCCTCGTCTGTTCACACCTTTCGCTCGAATAATGAAACTGAATTCTTTAATTCTCATTGCTCCTTTTTATTTCAATCCCTCGACATCCTGCATCAGAGTAGTTGTGTGTCTACCCCTCAACAGAATGGTGTGGCTGAACGCAAGCATCGACATCTCCTTGAAGTAGCCAAGGCCTTGCGTTTTCACTCCAAAGTTCCCATTAAATTTTGGGGTGAGTGCATTTCCACTGCTTCCTATCTGATTAATCGTCTGCCCTCGTCCGTTACAAACTAGATTACTCATTTTGAATTGCTCTATAAAAAACCTCATTCTTTATCCCATCTTCTAGCATTTGGTTGTTTGGCTTATGCCACTCAACCTATTCACCAAGACAAATTTTCTCCAAAGGCAATACCATCTGTTTTCATGGGTTACAGTTCTACACAAAAAGGTTATATTCTCTTTAATCTTGCCACCAAGTCTTTTTTTGTAAATAGAGATATTTTTTTTCATGAGTCTATTTTTCCATTTGCAGCTCTTTCTAGTTCTTCAGACCCAATTTTTCTTTCTTCACACTATATTCTCGATGATGATTTTTTTGTTTGTTTTTGGACACTGCCCAGCCTTCACCTACTTCACCTACTTCCTAACCTTCCCCACCTTCACCTACATCTCAACCTTCCGAACCTTTACCTACTTCTCAACCTTCCTTTGTTCTGGATAATGATAGTTTAGTCTTAACATGTGGTTCTACTGTTTCTTCTAGACACTCTTCTCGTGTCTCTAAACCTCCAACTTGGTTAAAAGATTTTGTATGTTCTTAAAAAGGCATGTCTTCTTCTAACTTAGTTTCTTATGTTTCTTTTCCCATTTCTAACCATATTTCTTATGCTCATCTTCCCTCTCGTAATCAATTTTTTTTAATTCCATCACTTTATATCATGAGCCATTTTCTTATTCTGAGGCCATCAAACATCCATCTTAGGTTCATGACATGCAAGAGGAGCTTCAGGCCCTGGAAAACAATGCTACCTGGTCCGTAGTGCCTTTACCTCAAAGTAAAATTCCCATTGGCTGCAAATGGGTATACAGAATTAAGTACAAGACTGATGGGTCTGTTGAAAGGTTTAAGGCTCGCCTTGTTGCCAAGGGGTACAATCAGAAGGAGGGGATTGATTTTGTTGACACTTTTTCCCATGTGGCTAAGCCTGCCACCGTTCGGCTCATCCTTGCTCTTGCTGCAATGTATCATTGACCTCTTTTTCAGATGAACGTTTATAATGCATTCCTTCAAGAGGATCTTTTTGAAGAAGTTTACATGACTTTGCCTGAAGGTGTTTGCAGCCAGAGGGAGAATATGGTCTGTAGGCTGCAAAAGTCCCTTTATGGACTGAAGCAGGCTTCAAGACAATGGAACTTGGAGCTAACTGAGGCTTTAGTTACAACATGGTATCAGCAATGTAATCTGGATCATTCTTTATTTACCAAGAGAGATAAGGACAAGTTGGTAATTATGCTCATCTATGTGGATGACTTTCTTATAACAGGAAATGATCTGGATTTGGTAACTGAGTTGAAAGAAATCCTGAATCAAAACTTCAAGATGAATGACCTAAGTGATCTGAAATACTTCCTAAGGCTGGAAATCTTGAGGACTGAGGAGGGAATTTTGTTAGGTCAAACAAAATATGTATTAGAGCAGATTGAAAGTACTGATTTAAGGGGAGCAAAGCCAGCAATTACTCCCTTAGAACAAATTGTAAAGTTAACAACTTCAGAGTTTGATGAACATGTGAAATGCAAACATCAAGATGACAGTTTGTTGGAAGATGTTGAGTGGATCAAATGATCGATATAAACCAATAGGGGGTGAATTGGATTTTTAGACTTTTTGGTAGTGGAATTGACAAATAAAAAGATAGACAAGAGGATTTAGAGTGGTTCAAGTTCCAATCGAACTCTACATCCACTACCTTAGCTTCACTAAGGATTTTCCAAAAAATCCACTAATCGTTCTTCCCCTTTTCTAGGCTAAGGAGGTAACCGTTACAATATCGGTCAAATTTTCTACACAAAATTTGACCCAATCCTCACTCAAGAATTACAAAGAAGATGATGGATAAACAAGTATCTCTCAATACAAAAAGTAGCCTAATTACAAGCACTCAACCCAATTGAAAGGATAAGAATGGAAATTACAATTTCACAATTGGGGTTTACAAGAAATAATGTGATTTAGGCTCAATTGCTTGGATTTGATGTTTGGATGTTTCTTTTGAGATCAATAGTTTTTACTGAAGCTTTTAGAGGTCCCTTTTATACATTCTCATTGAATTCTAGCCGTTGGTGTTGTTTCATTGATCAATAGAGCTGTTGGGATGTTATTTTCCCTCCATAAATGCAGTCTGCAACCACCCATTTCGAAACGCCTGATCCTGTTTCGAAACAGACCAAAAAAGAAAGAGCCGTTGGGGTGTATTAAATAGACCGTACCAAAACGGGTACGATCTTTCGATACGCTAAGAGCCGTTTCGAAACTCGTTTCGAAACACTTAGCCACTGTCAAAGCCCGTATTGAAACGACTTGGAAGTGTTTCGATACGTCTTAACGACAAGTATAAAAACAGTTAAAAACTTCAACGGTCATATTTTTAAAACCAAGTTTGAATGCCGTTTCGAAACGTTTGAAGTCGTTTCGATACTACCGTATCGAAACGGGTCAAACCGTTCTGATGTTCTTCACCTGTTTCGAAACCCGTTCCGAAACAAGGGTTCACAGTTTCAAAAGTGTTCCGGAACGCCCAAAGGCCGTTTCGAAACGGTGACTCAAAAATCACTGTTTTGGCTTAAAAACACTTAGAAAAGTTTTGACAATTTGAGTTTTTAACTTAACTATTTCCCTTTAAATATATAGTGAGGTTTGAGGACTTAAAAATTTGTTTTATTATTTTCAAATTAGTTCTTAAATTCTTTAGTTATATAAAAATTAATTTATCGGTTTCACAGAAGACTAGACTGTTTTCCAAAGACTGATTGGGAAGCTTATTTTCTGACTCATACAAGGTCAGATGTTACTTATACAGTGCAACATTTCAGCTAATTCATGCAACATAAAAAAATCTCATTTAGAATCAACACTAAGAGTTGTAAGATATCCGAAAAAGGATCTAAGAAAAGGTATCTTACTGAAGGCATGAGCAAATGTAAACTTGAAGCCTTTTGTGACTCGGATTGGGCATCTTACCCAATGTCAAGGAAGTCAGTATCATGGTTTTGCGTAAAATTGGGAGATTCACTAATCTTTTGGAAGTCTAAAAAGCAAAGTACCATAGCAAGATCTTCTGCAGAGGCAGAATACATGAGCATGGCTATTACTGCAGCATCAATAGTTTGGTTAAAAGGGATGTTGGAAGAACTGAGAATAACATTGCAGCAACCAGCAATCTTGTACAGTGACAACAAAGCAGCACTACAGATACCAGCAAACCCTGTGTTTTATAAAAGAACAAAGCATATAGAGATAGATTACCATTTCATAAGAGAAGAGATTCAAGAAAAGCTGATACAAATAGAGCATGTAAACACTACAGAGCAGCTGGCTGATGTGCTAACAAAGGCCCTTGGAGCTCAGCAACATGATTATCTTATTTCCAAGTTGAGGATGAAAAGCATTTTTCAACCACCAACTTGAGGGGGGAGTGTAGAGAATTAGTTTGTTGAAAATAGATAGTTAGTTTGTTGCATTCTGTTATTTTTATTGTAACCCCCTCGTCCCGGTCTGGTCGGATGACCGGTCCAAGTGGGCCACACGGGGAAAACCGAAGCGAAACCCGTTAAGATTTCCCCTCGGTTAACGACCCAAAAAAATTTCTTTTTATCTTATCTTGTCTACATGCATAATTAAGACCTATGTGTGCACATCAGCGGAATGATTTCAAACATTTCAACATACATAGACCGACCAAACCACCAAACAGTTCATTTTAAGGTTTTTCAGCAGGCCGTTTCGAAACGCCCCTAGGGTGTTCCGAAACGCCTTGACTTGGTCAACGGCCCTGGGTCAACCATAAGGTGACCGTTCCGAAACATGGGTGACCCGTATCGGAACGACCTTGACGGTCAATATCTCGTGGTAAACGAGATTTGACCGTTTCGAAACATCAAAGGCCCGTTTCGGAACGGCTTCATCTCGCCAATTTCTCAAAATTCCAGTAGGCAAAGTGTTCCGAAACGACCCTCATCCGTTCCGAAACGGCAGGCCAAAAACAAAGGGGCCGTTCCGTAACAGGGGGACCCGTTCCGAAACACCCTCTGTCTGCAGACTCGATTTTGCTGTTTTAAGGCACAAAGGTGCCCCAAAACGTCCCCAAAACACATCACAACACCAAATCAAAAAAACTCAAGGCATACCAACAATACTATCATGCTTTAACAAGGTTTAGACATGTCAAACACTAGGGCAACATCCCACAAACATGCTTTCATACAAACATCATTCAAACACATATATAAACTCTTAAGGCCTAAAGCTAACATTCAAAGTAAGCAATTAGGCATGAGTTAACATACAACATGGCAACACAACCATGAAAAGCAAGATAATAAGGAGTCTAAACATGCTCCTAGCAACCAACAACACCCAACAAAACATTACACATCCCATTGCTTAAACTATTACATGTCTTAGCATTAAAATCCATACTTGGTGAACTCAAGTCCAAAACCACACTTAGAGCCTTCCACTTGCGCGAGCAACCCACGAACTATGGATCTGCAATGTTGAACAAGGAGAGCGTAAGCAATGATGCTTAGTGAGGGTAAGCTCTAAAAACAAACCTCAACATTGCAGGGTCCGAGCACGATCTAGCCAAGGCATTACACAACATACCAAGGATCCACAAGAGCCACAATATAAAATGCATGAACAATATATACAAGTACATATCATGAATCATTAAGCTCTACTTTCACAACATAAATAACCACATCAAACATCCTCACAAGGATCATTAGTCTCAACACATTGATACATATATCAAACAACATTGGCACCTAGATATGACTCAAATACGCGGATAACCGTTGGAACTCACATCCAACAACACAACCATTACCTGACGGTGGGATTACACTCATCATCGGTCTCGCGGAGGGGATTCCACTCATCCTCACGCCCCGTCGATGGGATTCCACTCATCATCGACTATATTTAAATACCATTTCCAGGCGTACCCGTACTCCTCCTTGGTGACTCAACGCCACCAAGGCCACGCGCGACTTTTGACTCATGTGTACACACTAACATCCTAATGATCGATCATTTGTATTTAAGTATACTAGTGCCAATATTTTACTCATTCCACAATACTCATTTCAATCATTTCCGTGCTTAGCACGTACTCACCATGAACACAATCATGAACCAACACCATGCATGCTTTAAGCAATACAAATCATGCCTCATCTCACATGTATAATACAATATACATAAGCATTCATATCACAACACATACGAGGCATATACATTCATGCATTCAAGTTCATCCAAAGGCTCTAGATCAAGTTTAGGATTAGGTTACCACCCTAATCCTAACTCTAGGTGGGTCTACCAAGCCCAACCTAGTCCATCTACTCGAACCAACCATTTTAAAGCCAAGTAAAACAATTAACCACTCACCTAAGCTCCCGAGCTCAAGACCAAGCAAGCAATTGTCCTCAATTCCCCGGATTCACTTCCGATGCTTCACCGATGCCCAAACTTGATTCTAATCAATCCCAAACACAAACAAAACATCCACAATCGATATCTTGTCATCGAAACTAACCCGGATTACATTACCAAGCATCCAACACTCAAGACAAGTCCAAAACAGAATTTTCGAGCAGCCCACTTGACCCACTGAATTCTCTCATTTCAAACACCCAAACAAGCATCAATTGCACCCAAAAAGATCCTCATATATCATACTACCTACAGCCCCCAAAACCCAACCTTAAACAGCCCCAAAACCCACTTTAAAAACCTTCCAAAAACCCTCTCAAGCCAAATTCCGAAAATTGTTCCAAATCATTCGAAATTCATATATGTAGTATCATTTGGCCTCTATACATCATTTACTAAACATATTAATTCAAAACATTTAACTTAGCATCATAAAGACACCATTTTTAATCCAAATATTCAAAAATGACATTTTCTAAAACTTCCATGGAAATCAAAATGAAAGGTACTTTTATGAAGGGGAAGATGAGGGGAAGTCAAAAATACTCTTACCTTTCAAAACGGAGTTGAAACGATGAAGGGAGGTGATGGAACAGTAACTTCAATGGCTTGGGAGGTTTTGTCGTGATATTTGGGAGAGAGGGAGAAGATGAGTGAAATTTGGGGGGGGGGTTTATTTGTTTTGTTTTAATTTAAAAGCCCAATGACCTTTTTGCCCTTAATGAAATGGATTATTCACAAGGACATAAGTTCCATGGCCATTTGGGGTTTAATTCCAAAACTTAGTCCATCATCAATTTAATTAGTTTGAAAACCAACCCGGACCATTAGTTAAATTATAAAGCCGAACCCAGAATAATATTAAAATATTATTTTCACCTAACCCCTAAACCCGGGTGTTACAACTCTCCCCCACTTAAGGAAATTTCGTCCTCGAAATTACCTGGTGGAAACAAATACGGAAACTGCTCAACCATATCAGCTTTTCTCTCCCACGTGGCCTCTTCCACACCTCTATGTCTCCACAACACCTTGACCAACTCTATGGTCTTGCCACGCAACACCTTGCTATCAGAAGCAAGTATCTCAACGGGCTCTTCATTATAAGACAAATCTGGATTTAACTCTATCTCCTCAACGGGCATCACATGCGAAGGATCGGATCTATATCTCCTAAGCATAGACACATGAAAGACATCATGGATCTTTTCTAACTCCGAAGGTAACCTCAAGCGATAAGCTACAAGCCCAATCCGCTCAACTATCTCATACGGACCAATGAACCTCGGACTCAACTTGCCCTTCCGGCCAAATCTCATTACCTTCTTCCACGGAGATACCTTCAGAAATACTTTCTCACCCACTGAATACTCAACCTCTTTCCTCTTCAAATCTGCATAAGACTTTTGACGATCGGAAGTTGCTTTCAAGCGGTCACATATCAACTTCACCTTTTCTGTGGTTCCCTTAAGCAAGTCTGGCATAGGTAACAATCTCTGACCTGTCTCAGCCCAACAAATCGGAGTCCTACACCGTCTACCATACAAAGCTTCATAAGGTGCCATCTGAATACTAGACTGATAACTGTTGTTGTAGGCAAACTCGACCAACGGTAAGTGCTTCTCCCAAGAACCCTGGAAGTCAATCACACAACAACGAAGCATATCTTCTAGAATCTGTATCACTCGTTCTGACTGCCCATCGGACTAAGGATGATACGATGTGCTGAAATGCAAACGGCTACCCAAAGCACTATGCAAGCAACCCCAGAACCTCGAAGTAAACCTAGGATCCCTATCTGAAACAATAGACTTCGGAACTCCGTGAAGTCTCACAATCTCGCGGATGTACAAGTTCGCCAACTTGTCTAAGGAATCCGTAGTGTTCACTGCTAAGAAGTGAGCACACTTAGTGAACCTATCAACAATCACCCAAACTGAGTTCTTTTTCGAAGGAGACAAAGGCAACCCCGATACAAAGTCCATGGTGATCCTCTCCCATTTCCATTCCGGAATCTTCAAAGGCTGTAGCAAACCTGAAGGAACCTGATGTTCTGCCTTCACTCTCTGACAACCCATACAACGGCTCACATACTCGGCTACATCTCTCTTCAAACCAACCCAGAAGTAATCATTCTTCAAATCTCGGTACATTTTGGTACTACCCGGATGCATAGAAAAGGGACTCGAATGTGCTTCACTCAGAATCTGACGTCTCAACTCAACATCTTCTGGTACAACAATTCTATCTCTAAAGCACAACAAACTCTCACCACTAAAACTATACTCAGTCGGTCTTCCTTCGGCTATGTCTTGAACATGAGGAACTAGGCTCGCATCTTGCAACTGTTTCTCTCTAATCAACTGAATCAAAGAAGGCTTCACTTGCAACTCGGTGATCAGACCACCATCATCGGACACACTCAATCTAGTAAACATAGCTCTCAACTCAACGACCACTTTTCTACTCAAAGCATCGGCTACTACATTTGCTTTACCCGGATGGTACTCAATGGTCAAATCATAGTCTTTTAACAACTCTAGCCATCTTCTCTGTCTCAAATTCAACTCTTTCTGTGACATCAAGTACTTCAAGCTCTTGCGATCGGTGTAAACTATACACTTCTCGCCATACAAATAGTGACGCCAAATCTTCAATGCAAACACTACCGCGGCTAGCTCTATATCATGAGTAGGATAGTTCTTCTCATGAATCTTCAACTGTCTAGAAGCATAAGCAACAACTCTCCTATCTTGCATCAGAACACATCCTAAGCCTACGTAGGAAGCATCACTGTAGATCACAAACTCCTTACCTGAAACAGGTTGCACTAACACTTGAGCATTCGTCAAAGCTTCTTTCAATTTCTCAAAGGCCTTCTGTCTTGCATCTGACCATTCAAATTTGACTCCCTTTTGCAACAACTTAGTCAAGGGAGCAGCTACTCTAGAGAATCCATCAACAAACCTCCTATAGTAACCGGCTAATCCTAGGAAACTCCTAATCTCGGTCACGGACTTAGGTTGTTTCCACTCAACAATAGCCTCAATCTTCGATGGATCAACACGGATACCTTCGGCCGAAACAACATGGCCAAGAAACACAACCTCTCGAATCCAGAACTCACACTTACTAAGCTTCGCATACAACTGATTGTTCAACAATCTCTGTAAAACAAATCTCAAGTGCTCATCATGTTCTTCTTCTGTCTTCGAGTACACAAGTATATCATCAATGAAGACAACCACAAACCGGTCTAAATAGTCCCTAAAAATTCTGTTCATCATGTCCATGAATGCTTCCGGTGCATTCGTGAGCCCAAATGGCATCACAAGAAACTCATAGTGACCATACCTAGTCCTAAAAGCTGTCTTTGGAACATCACACTCTTTCACTTTCAACTGATAGTACCCGGATCTCAAATCTATCTTCGAGAATACTGAAGCACCTCTCAACTGATCAAACAAATCATCTATACGAGGCAATGGATACTTGTTCTTCACAGTCATCTGATTCAACTGTCTATAGTCAATGCACATGCGCATACTACCATCTTTCTTTTTCACAAACAACACTGGAGCACCCCACGGAGAACTACTAGGCCTAATGAAACCATGGTCTAATAACTCTTGCAACTGACTCTTCAATTCTTTCAACTCTTTCGGAGCCATGCGGTACGGAGCTATCGAAACTGGATTAGACCCTGAGACTGTCTCAATCACAAACTCAACATCTCTGTCAGGAGGCAAACCCGGCAACTCTTCAGGAAACACATCTGGAAAGTCACACACTGTCCTGATATCTTTCGGTCTAGCTTCACTCATATCCGGATTCATAACATAAGCTAAATAAGCCCCACATCCCGAGTCCATTAACCTATGAGCCTCTAAAGCTGACACCACATTAGACAAGAACTTAATGTTCTCGCCCACTACTACTACCTCGTAGTCATCAGAAAGCTTCAAAGAAATTCTCTTTGTCTCAAAGTCCACACTAGCCCGATGCTCAACCAACCAGTCCATACCCAGAATAATGTCAAAACCATAGAAGGGAAGTTCCATCATATCAACTGAGAACATATGACCCTGAATCTTCAGTGGACACCTCCTATACATACGTCTAACCACAACTGTCTCACCAAAGGAACTAGTAACATACATACCTACATCTAAGATCTCAACAAGAATATCTAACTTCTGTGCATGCTCACTCAAAATGTAGGAATGCGTAGAACCCGAATCAACCAAAGAAAGCAAAGACATAGACTGTAACTCGAAATTACCTGCTATCACATCAGTGTCGTTCCCGGCCTCTCTCTGAGCATAAACTCTCGATGGTCCTCCCGCCTCTGGCTGCACAGCCACAACATGAGCAAGGTTCCTCTGAGCATCTCCCCTAGGTGCATCAGCTCTAGGCTGGAAGTAGCCACGACCGCGCCCACGGCCTCTCTGAAAATCGTTACCTCTCGCAGGAGCCTGAGCAATGTTCGGTGCCTGAGCTGCCTGACGTGGACAGTCCCTCCTAAAGTGGTCCCTCGAACCACAGCTCCAACAAGCATGGAAGTTACCCCAACACTCACCAGTATGCTGCCTCCCACACTGTGCACACTCGGGCAAACGCCCTCCTCCTCTATGGCCCTGATGGCCTCTGCCATGGTGGCCACCGCCACGTCTCTGATCAAACTGATGTCCGCCACCTCTGTGCCTCTTAGCATCTCTACCATCAAAGTGGTTATGCCTCTTGCCAGAACTAGATCCCCCAGAACGCTTGGCCAGCCCCAAGCTATGCTCAATGTCCTTGGCTCTAGCAACCAAGACATCAAAGTCAGAATAATCGGAAGCCAAGGTATACCTCTTAACTTCCTCATGAAGTCCGTATCTGAAACGATCACATCGAGCCCTCTCAGTGGGTACTAACTCTGGAGCATACTGACTCAGAAGAACGAAACGAATCTCATAATCAGTCACAGAAGCATCTCCCTGAGTAAGAGCCATGAACTCTCGCTTCTTCTCGTCCAAGTACCTCGGTCCCAAGTACCTCTTTCGGAAAGCAAACTCAAAGAATTCCCAATCTATCTCGGCCTCTGAAACCCCGGTAGTAATGGTGACCCACCAGGTGTAGGCATCACCCTGAAGCAATGAGATCACACAACCCAATCTACGTGCGCCCGCACAACCCATCTGAGCTAAGATACGAACCGTCTTCTCCAACCATAACTCCGATCTCTCCGGTGTAGATCCTCTAAACTCCTCGGCTCCCAAACTACGGAGCCTCTCCAATGGTAGACTAGCATCATCACACCTAGGCTGAGCTGCAGCCTGAGCTCCCGCAACTGCGGCTTGGAAAGCTCCCGCTATCACTTGCACTAGCGGAGTCATATCAATTCCAGCTGGACCTTGGCCACCTTGGCCACCTTGAGGTCCATCTCCTCCGGCTCCATCCTCGCCTCTAGCTCCAGGTGGAGGAGGTGGTGGTGGAGCGCCAACTCCCGCAGCCACCGGCCCTTCTAGATGAGCCTCCACACCAACAGCCGGCTCAACAGGAGCCGCAACCCGTGGTTCCTGACGAACCACTCTCGGTCTAGACATTGCTCTCACAAATATTAACTACAACCACAACAACAAAACATACAAGTTGGGTTAGCAAGGCAAGGCTTCCAAGTGTTCAAGTACGTTCCCTCACTAAAACAAAACCATTTTCCAATGTAATAGTAGCAATGGGACTCACACACACATGCTTTGAATAAAACAAGCAACATACGCGTCAAACAAGCAACCATTCTTACAAGCAAGCAAACACCGTGCATATCAAGCAAAAAAACTTAAACTTACCTCACTTACCTGCCCAAGGTCTCGGTAACCTTAGGCTCTGATACCAACAAGTGTAACCCCCTCGTCCCGGTCTGGTCGGATGACCGGTCCAAGTGGGCCACACGGGGAAAACCGAAGCGAAACCCGTTAAGATTTCCCCTCGGTTAACGACCCAAAAAAATTTCTTTTTATCTTATCTTGTCTACATGCATAATTAAGACCTATGTGTGCACAACAGCGGAATGATTTCAAACATTTCAACATACATAGACCGACCAAACCACCAAACAGTTCATTTTAAGGTTTTTCAGCAGGCCGTTTCGAAACGCCCCTAGGTTGTTCCGAAACGCCTTGACTTGGTCAACGGCCCTGGGTCAACCATAAGGTGACCGTTCCGAAACATGGGTGACCCGTATCGGAACGACCTTGACGGTCAATATCTCGTGGTCAACGAGATTTGACCGTTTCGAAACATCAAAGGCTCGTTTCGGAACGGCTTTATCTCGCCAATTTCTCAAAATTCCAGTAGCCAAAGTGTTCCGAAACGACCCTCATCCGTTCCGAAACGGCAGGCCAAAAACAAAGGGGCCGTTCCGGAACAGGGGGACCCGTTCCGAAACACCCTCTGTCTGCAGACTCGATTTTGCTGTTTTGAGGCACAAAGGTGCCCCAAAACGTCACCAAAACACATCACAACACCAAATCAAAAAAACTCAAGGCATACCAACAATACTATCATGCTTTAACAAGGTTTAGACATGTCAAACACTAGGGCAACATCCCACAAACATGCTTTCATACAAACATCATTCAAACACATATATAAACTCTTAAGGCCTAAAGCTAACATTCAAAGTAAGCAATTAGGCATGAGTTAACATACAACATGGCAACACAACCATGAAAAGCAAGATAATAAGGAGTCTAAACATGCTCCTAGCAACCAAGAACACCCAACAAAACATTACACATCCCATTGCTTAAACTATTACATGTCTTAGCATTAAAATCCATACTTGGTGAACTCAAGTCCAAAACCACACTTGGAGCCTTCCACTTGCGCGAGCAACCCACGAACTATGGATCTGCAATGTTGAACAAGGAGAGCGTAAGCAATGATGCTTAGTGAGGGTAAGCTCTAAAAACAAACCTCAACATTGCAGGGTCCGAGCACGATCTAGCCAAGGCATTACACAACATACCAAGGATCCACAAGAGCCACAATATAAAATGCATGAACAATATATACAAGTACATATCATGAATCATTAAGCTCTACTTTCACAACATAAATAACCACATCAAACATCCTCACAAGGATCATTAGTCTCAACACATTGATACATATATCAAACAACATTGGCACCTAGATATGACTCAAATACGCGGATAACCGTTGGAACTCACATCCAACAACACAACCATTACCTGACGGTGGGATTACACTCATCACCGGTCTCGCGGAGGGGATTCCACTCATCCTCACGCCCCGTCGATGGGATTCAACTCATCATCGACTATATTTAAATACCATTTCCGGGCGTACCCGTACTCCTCCTTGGTGACTCAACGCCACCAAGGCCACGCGCGACTTTTGACTCATGTGTACACACTAACATCCTAATGATCGATCATTTGTATTTAAGTATACTAGTGCCAATATTTTACTCATTCCACAATACTCATTTCAATCATTTCCGTGCTTAGCACGTACTCACCATGAACACAATCATGAACCAACACCATGCATGCTTTAAGCAATACAAATCATGCCTCATCTCACATGTATAATACAATATACATAAGCATTCATATCACAACACATACGAGGCATATACATTCATACATTCAAGTTCATCCAAAGGCTCTAGATCAAGTTTAGGATTAGGTTACCACCCTAATCCTAACTCTAGGTGGGTCTACCAAGCCCAACCTAGTCCATCTACTCGAACCAACCATTTTAAAGCCAAGTAAAACAATTAACCACTCGCCTAAGCTCCCGAGCTCAAGACCAAGCAAGCAATTGTCCTCAATTCCCCGGATTCACTTCCGATGCTTCACCGATGCCCAAACTTGATTCTAATCAATCCCAAACACAAACAAAACATCCACAATCAATATCTTGTCATCGAAACTAACCCGGATTACATTACCAAGCATCCAACACTCAAAACAAGTCCAAAACAGAATTTTCGAGCAGCCCACTTGACCCACTGAATTCTCTCATTTCAAACACCCAAACAAGCATCAATTGCACCCAAAAAGATCCTCATATATCATACTACCTACAGCCCCCAAAACCCAACCTTAAACAGCCCCAAAACCCACTTTAAAAACCTTCCAAAAACCCTCTCAAGCCAAATTCCGAAAATTGTTCCAAATCATTCGAAATTCATATATGTAGTATCATTTGGCCTCTATACATCATTACTAAACATATTAATTCAAAACATTTAACTTAGCATCATAAAGACACCATTTTTAATCCAAATATTCAAAAATGACATTTTCTAAAACTTCCATGGAAATCAAAATGAAAGGTACTTTTATGAAGGGGAAGATGAGGGGAAGTCAAAAATACTCTTACCTTTCAAAACGGAGTTGAAACGATGAAGGGAGGTGATGGAACAGTAACTTCAATGGCTTGGGAGGTTTTGTCGTGATATTTGGGAGAGAGGGAGAAGATGAGTGAAATTTGGGGGGGGGTTATTTGTTTTGTTTTAATTTAAAAGCCCAATGACCTTTTTGCCCTTAATGAAATGGATTATTCACAAGGACATAAGTTCCATGGCCATTTGGGGTTTAATTCCAAAACTTAGTCCATCATCAATTTAATTAGTTTGAAAACCAACCCGGACCATTAGTTAAATTATAAAGCCGAACCCAGAATAATATTAAAATATTATTTTCACCTAACCCCTAAACCCGGGTGTTACATTTATGTTAATTAGTTGGTAGGTCAGTTTCTTTGTTTCATGTATATGTATATAAGCAGACTGATGTAGAGAAAATATTCAAGTAGAATAAAGTGATACTTTTTTCATAATATTTTTCAACAAATATATAACTTATATATATATATATATATATATATATATATATATATATATAAACTAAAAGTTAAAGGTCCTTAATTGTTACTTGCCTGGTCATTACTTCAATTGGTGAAAAACTATTCAATATAGGCAGCGACAAGCATAGTATAATTATAAAAATTATAAATGTATAATAGTAATTTATAAATATTAAAAAATATAATTAATATTATAAACATATCAAAAAGTAAAACATAACAATAATATAATACACATAGATTTGATTATGATAGATTTGAATTTCCGGCTTCCTCATTTAAAAAAAATATTAATGGTAAATTTATTAGTTTGGATTTTAAAAAAATTGAAGGGTTCTAAATTAGATTTGCTGAGTTCAAGATATTTTCTAGTGAAACGAACACCAGATTCACGTACAAGAGGTTGAAAAGAAGTGAACTGAAAATTTTATTATCCAACATTCATCAACGATAGTGGCTAGTGGTGACCAACGATAACCAGTAATGGTGGTGAGTGTCTGTCAACAGAAGACTTTGAACAAATTCATAGTTCAAATTGATAATTTATCTAAAATTTATTGTCAAAATGATATCTCATCTAAAGTTTAGGGGTCAAATTAATATTTTATATACAATTTAGGGGTCAAAGTTGAAATTAAATCATTTTACTAACGTGTGATGTCATCATACTAACCAGAGCTAATGGATCAATGACCAAAATGTAATAAATCGATATTGAAGTGATCAAAATGTAATAAATCGATAACATAAATGGCCAAAATATAAAATTTTCAAAATTAATGACCAAAAGTGAACACTTACCCAAAAGAAAAATAGATATACAAATATCTTTGAATTTATCAAGGGTTAGGATTCACTTGCACTATGTAAAACTCAATTAGTTTTACACTAATTTATAATTATCTGATGAGTGAAATCGATGGATGATATTAAAAGTTGGAATGAGGAGATTTTTAAGGAAAAAGAGAGGAACATTTAATCTCGTCCATCGATTTTACTGATCCAATGATCATAAATTAATTCAAAATTAATTAAATTTTACATAAAATAAGTAGATCTTTATCTCATAATGGGTTAGAATCCACTTACATTATGAAAAATAACCTTGTTATAGTTCACAATTAACCACGTATGTGACATCATATATGTTAAACAATATAGTCCTCCATATTTTTTTTTCAAAGTTTATTATCAAATGTTAAACCATATTAATTTCAATTTCATATATGATAAGGATAAACTTATCTTTTAGGAAAAGAATTATAGCTCATGGTATCAAAATGATTCTTTAATTGTTCCATTTCATGTTAAACGCTTTAGTAATAGGATAATGATAGTGAAAAACTGTGATAAGCTCATGACGACAATTTCATAAGATTAAGTGAAAGAGAATAAGATAATGATCTTGTGACATATTTACGGAGTCCACTCAAATGCAATCATAACTGGTAGCGAATATTCCAACAACTAAATTAGTGGTCACTTGCTTATTTTTTTTTTGATCAAAGAAACTTTCAAAGTGCATTAAGAAACAAAGGGGAACCACCAAAGAGGGTTACAACCAAGCATGGGACCAACCCCATGTAAAACCAGACATGAACAAAGTAAAAGCCAAACAAACTGGCCGCTAAAGCAAGCATGACGTGCAAGCCAGCATAAACCACATAGTGGCACGCAAGGCCAACAGACTCTACAACAGCAAGACCTAGAAGAGGAAGCACACAGAGGCCAAACTAAAACAAAAACCAAGCATAAAAGGACTGGGAACAAATCCTGATCCTAAAGCAATATCATGAACCAAATTGAACCGATGCGAGAGCTCCTTTCGGAGGCAGGCTCCCTCAATAGAGGGTCTTGTCATCATCGACTGAACCAGTTCTTGCCATACAAACGAGGAGGCCACCAACGACATGAAACGAGCTGACATTGCCGACACCCCGTTTACACAAACAACACTCAATGTTCTTTGCAACGAGGCACAAACAAGAAGCATTGATCATAGGAGGAAGATAAGACAAACCCGCCATAAGACGAAGCTTCCCTCTATCAACGACGATAGGAAGAAAATCTAACTTGGTTAAAGCAGACATAAGCCAACCTACTCTGACCATGAAGAAACATCCACGTTTAGCCACAAAGGCCAAAAAAAGGATTTAAAAGAAAACAGACTTCAAAAGACACAAGATCATAAAGATAGAGCCTAAGGGTACCCTTGTAATTTCCCCATGAAATCTCCAGCTGTTTACACAAAACTAAGTCAATTTTCGGAGTAACCAAGAAAACCCAACATAGAGCCTTTTCAGATCTTTGAAAAATTCCAGATATTAAGGGATTCTTGTCAGAGTTACAAAGGTACCAATCTTCTTCCCCCTTCACCTTTGAACCAGACCTCCATGAACCAACAATTTGAACCGATAAGGGAAGCTTGAGGAGGAGGGATCCAAAATCATGGTTCCTGAGATAAACCATAGCCCGAGATTTCTCAAAACCGACCTTAACACCAAGAGAGTAATTGCTTCCAATTGCAAGAAAAAACTTGGCCGTCAATGGCAAGACTCCCGGGCAACACCAATCAGGGAGACATAGATAAAAAGTCTTAATAAAAGACAGAACCCACCAACTCCATAACTCAACCGAAAGCAGAAGCAGCCAGAAAAAAAACACAGCCCAAACCATGCTTCCTTTCAACACGCAGAGCCAACAAGCAAACACAACTTGAAAACAAAGTACCAAACCACACACAAAACAGAAAATCAAGCAACCCAAACCAGGCAAAAATGAAAGGAAGAGGAATTAAGTCACCAAAGGCGGGGCAAGGCTAAGGCGAATCATGGGGTAGAAAGGGACAGGGAACCAGGAACGGGGTCAACAAGGAAAGAGAAGGGGCGACAATAAAACAACACAATACCTGAGCACAACGCCAAAGCCACAATCCAAATAAAACTACAAATTTCAGAGCTCAACAATGGTAGACGAACAACCTTTTGCGAAACAGCACGGGGACTCGCTTGAAACCGATTGCTCACCGGTCGCGACGAAATCGAACCAAAGAATCTCCAAACCACCTTCCAAATCTGCTCAACTACCCACTACAACGCTGACGATGGAGCTGAGGAAGGAAGACCACACTCCTGAGACTGCCAATCGATCAAGACTTGCAGAGATTGAGACAAGAAATCGAAAGAGGGAAACCTAGGGTTCCGGTGTCCGACCAAAACGTGGCGAATGGCAGATCCTATCTCAATTTTCTTGTTCAATAGATTAAGGCTTCATTAAGTCCATGGTCACTTGCTTATTCATTTTATATACATTTCCCAAAGTTGATGCATGTAGTCAAACTTTATAACGAGCTTAAATAACATTTGTCACGAATCTAATAGATGGTCAAAAGGGCTAACTCGTGACCCTTCATGTAACATTTGTGGTGCCTCAAAGGAGTCTCCGTTTCATATTCTTCAAGGCTGTTCCGCAATCGAGAGCGTTTGGACTTCTCTCTTTAACTGCTTTCCAGTAGATCTTCTATCATCTACACAACTGGCACTGCAGCCTTATCCTGCACCTGCCTCTTCCACCTTGTTGTTGAAAAGCACGCTGCTGACTATTAGATCTATCATCTTGACCACTAGATCTTTTAGCAGACATTTGGGCTACATTGGCACTAATAGTCGGATTATCAAACTGGTTAAAGCTATTTAGTTGTAGCTCAACATCAAACAATACCGTCATGACACCATCAATCACATGAATTTAAATAGCGTTCGCGGTTGCAAACATAACAGAGGCTATTGCAGTCATTACGGTTGTTGTGGTCGTGATTTTTTTTAAATTTGCATGACTTATTATAAAACATAATAATAATAATAATAATAATAATAATAATAATAATAATAATAATAATAATAGTAATAATAATTATAAAAAGTCATTTTTAATGATATTCAGAGTATTTTCTAAACAAAAATGAACATAAATAAATTAAAATGGATTAAAAAATATTTACCTTGATATTTTTTAATATCAACAATGAGAGAATTTAATTATAATTATAAAAAGTTACTTTTAATGATTTTTAGAGTGTTTTCCAACACTTATAAAAGAATTTAATTGAAAAAAATAAGACTTAGAGGCTCAATTGAAAGTTTCATTATGGATTTGGGGACTTAATTGAAAATGAAACAAAACAAAACATCTTAATTAAAATAATAATTTGCCTTAAAGGACTAAATTATAAGCGTACTAAAACCTTTAAGCCTCTCCAAAAATTTACTAAAACTTGAACCCTCCTTCCCGCCATTTACCCTTTTTAATGTTTTAAGTTCATCTTCCTCGCTTTCTCCCCACCCATTCTCTGCAACATTCTCCTCCTCCCCATTTTCATCTCTGACCACCAACCACTCACCGTCCGTGAAATGCACCACACACACCCAGGGCCGTCTCAAATATTTTTGGGGCCCTGAGCGAAAACTTAAAAATAAGTCCCTATAGAACGAAAATATATAGCATCCATTTGAACTATTATTTTAACATTTTATTAATTAATTAAGTATTAGAATCACCAACATTATTTTTATTTTCAGACACATGTGATTCGTTGATAAAAATTTATGAAGATGTCCTCTTTGAGATTGAGTTAATTCATCATTCTTTTTTTTTTCTTTTTATGCTTTTTCACATTAAAGTCGTATTTTCTTTTATGAAACATAGTTAGATAATTAAAAATCGAAGGTAAAAACTAAAAATACAAGAAAAACTAAAAATATAATTTAAAAAGTAAGAGTAGAAGCAACACAACCTAATTTTCAAGCCAAATAATTTCAAAAATTAAAGGAGACTGGCCTAGTTCTTCAAGTAATTGAAGAGTGAGGTGTTGGTTCGCAACAAGTGTATCCGAGGTAACGACAATTCAAGTTTGAAAAGAACTTTTCCCCTTTTCTTTAAAGAAAATATTTTGATACACAAGTTTGTGTAAACTGTAATTTATACAAGCCTTTTAATTTTAAGGTTTAGGGATTTAAGTTAAAATTTAGGGTTTATAGATTTAGATTGCATGATGTAAAATTTAATATTTATGATTAAAATTTAGAGTTAAGGTTGTAGGGGGTTAGGATTAGGAATTGTTTTCCTTCTAAGTTTTATAAGTTAAAAAAATGGGAAATTATTTTAGGCAATTATTTCTCGTTTGTATACAACTAATTTGACTAAAATAAATGATAAATGTTAATTCTTTGTTTGGTTTTACCGTCTATTTCTTTTTTCAATTGTTTACAACCAATGGGAAAAGCAATAGAAACATAGACGGTTGGCGTCAGCAAAGTGGGCCCATTTTATGGAAAAATTTGTTTACAAACAATGGTAAAAGCATTGCATTTGTTCCTTCACAGATGAATGATTTGTCAGAATTTATTATTTTATGAGGCCTCTTGAGAGTGGGGCCCTGAGCAAGCGCTCCGGCTGCTCCTGCTCTTAGCCGGCCTTGCACACACCATCCAACTCCTCATCCCGTCTCGAGTAAATCTTTATGTAGCGACGAACCGTTATCGACGTGATTCCGTTGCACACCCTTTTTTAGCCGATTACAGTTTCAGCCAGCATCGTTACCGTTAAATAACTGTCGTTATAGTGGTTGCATACCATTTTTTTGAATCCCTGATCAAGTGTAAAGAGCTCACGAATCGCCGTGATAACCTCCATATGTAGCGACTAATTATTACTAAAGTTCACTCGCTTTGAAAAAAATGATTTAGGGGCGAATTTCTCGTAAAAGCTCGTAATAGAATAAAAATGGGGAATCGCCACCGGTCACTTGGTTTAGGTAGATCGGACACAAAAAAGAAACTAGAGAAAAAAAAACAAGTTTGAGAGTCGGTTTCGTGTGGGAAAGGGTTCACACCCCCACCATGCCCAAAATTAGTATCTAAGGGTTTGTATCACATTTACCAAGAAAATTAAAAATTTGAATAAATTTAATAGTTAATCCCTAGATGCATGCATTGATGGCCATGTCGTTCGAATATAAAAACCTCACAATTTACGGTACCAAAAGAATATGACACCCGAAGACTCGGGATGACACTCTTAGTAAGATACCGAAATCTCGAAGCCTAAATCTAAACATAAAATGCTAACAACATAAATATATGCGTGAACAATTATATACGGTGACAATAAAATAAAGTCAAGAAAAAAATAAAGCATAAATAAAGAACGGATAAATAGATAAACACGTACGATATAACGTAATATAAACTTATATATATGTGTGTACGATATAATATAATATATAACACAACCGTAAAATATATGCATATACGGTATATAAATAATACAATATATAAAAAACATGACAACAATGATGTAAAAACAAGAAAGTAAAATGCCAGGGACTAAAACGTGATTAACCCCTTAATTTCTGGACCATATTAATAAAAATAGTGACAAAATTGAAAGGAAACAAAATGTAGAAGGAATCAAAGCGAGATTATTCCATTTGCATTAAAATTTCGTAGATCTTCCCTGGGTTGGGTCACCGGTGCGGGTACAAGAGCAAAACGACACCGTTTTGGTCTTTATATTGACGCTTAAAACTGTGTCGCTTTGAGATACATATAAATACCCTTTTTTGCCCCAAAAAAAAATCAATCTTCCCCCATATTTCAACAAAAAAACTCAAACCCCCCATTTTCTCTAAAACCAGTCCCCTAACCTTTTATATTTTATATTATCAAATATAATATAATATTTGATTATAAATAATTTTGCAAATAATTTAAAATTTATATTTTATGCCAAATAAACATTATACATTTAATTTTTAAGAATATTTTAATATTAGTTTTATAGAAAAAAACAAATATTTATTTATTTAGTTTAGTTGTAGTGTATTTTAACTTAAATATTAGTTCGATTTTTTATAATAGCAATTTTATTTTATTTTGAGGCGGTAACTTTGGTTAAGTTAAATATTTCTCTGTTTAGCTTTAATCACTATTAGCTGCTCGGCTCAACGATTGAGCGCTTAACTTATTATGCATGATGTCCATGGTTCAATTCCCACCACCAACAAAAGAGGTCATTTTATTTCCTTTGATTTTGTTCAACCAATCAGAAGGTGACACATGTCACCTTCTGGTTGGAAAAATAAAAACATTAATAAATAACAAATGACATGGAAATTAAAAAATAAAAATTCACATAAGCTTTTCTGTTAATTTTAAACGGCGAATGTACCATTTTGAAAACGTAATGTGGGGTACTTTTTTGCCAAAAAAATAGCTGGGCACCAAAACGATAACACACCAATAGCTATGTTACTATTTAGGTAGTTTTCCCTGAAAATAGGGACGAAATTGAAAGAAAAAAACGTAGAAGGACTCAAAGCGAGATTATTCCATTTGCATTAAAATTTCGTAGATTCTCCTCAGGTTGGGTCACCGGTGCGGGTACAAGAGCAAAACGACACCGTTTTGGTCTTTATATCGACACCTAAAACGGTGTCATTTTGAGATATATAAATACCCTTTTTGGCAAAAAAAACCAGTCTTCACCCATATTTCAACTAAAAAAACTCAAAACCTCTCATTTTTCTCTGAAACCAGTCCCCCTGACAGTGTGAAGTCAACGAGTCTTCGCCGTATGCCACCGGTCATTGGCGACGATGACCGCTGGCTTTAGTTTTCGGAGATCTCAAAGTTCAAATTTTTTCAACGCTCTTTCACTCCCTAACTCTAAATCTTAACTCAAATTTTCTCAAGAAACGCCATAAACGAACAGATCTAAGAGAAAAACAAGGTATCCTTTTTTACCTTTTTTCTTTTCGGTTTTTGCTTCTTCTGTCTATATTCTTTTTTTTTTGTTTTTTAGTCTAATCTCTCTCTCTCTCTCTCTATCGACAGAAGCACAATGCTACCCATGGTCATTCATCAGCGGCCAAACCTTGCCAGAGCACCGCTCTCAACGTTGAAAGACGTTTGGGCAGCTCTCGACCTCGCTCTCTCAAACCAAGAAAACTGATTCAAAGCTCTTTGTTACAAAATTCAAAGCCCTCCGATTCAAGAAAAGAACCCCTTAAATCAATAAGTTTCCTAAGGTTTCTCTCTGATTTTTTGCTTTTGATATATGAAAAAGGAACCCCATTTCCTCCCTAATTTTTGATGCATGAAAAGCTTTATGAAAATTCTCAAATTTTTTGGTTTTTTTTGTAACGCACCATTTCTCAAAAGTCAAAACGTTGTAGTTTGGTGCTTGAGCTTATTTCTAGTTTTAGTTATATTGTGTCGTTTTACTATGCTACATTATTTTGTATTTTGGGGTTAAAAACCCAACCAGGTTATGTTTTTGAGTATCAAATGAATTGAGATCTTTTGGCTCTCTTGTTTACAAAGAGAAAAATTCTTAGTCTCCCTTTACTCTTCTATATTATCCTCTTTATAATTCTTCTTCTTCAGTTTGTGTTCTTACAAAGGTATCAGAGCCCACAATGATCCTCACGAATGGCGGCGAATCAGTTACATACAAAGTTCAATCGTCTAGAAACTTCTATGGAAAAATATTTTAGGAGTTTCAAGCCATATTTTTTGCAAATGCAAAACAGCTGCTAGAGAAGGCCTTCGGAAAATCAATAGACCTTCCTGTTGAGTTTTTACAAAGCTGTAAGGAATAAGATGAGTCTTCCTTGGTGATCGATTGTGCAAAACCGAACGTCCAAGTCTCTATAACTGAAGTTTCAACAGCAGTGGAGTTCAATGACAGTGTGTTGGAACCACCACTGGTTCAAGGTGTAGTGTCGATAGAGTTCGCTGAGATAGAATAGAAACCATTATTGTCAGGCTCTAACGAAGACAAGGTGTTCGACGAATTGTCTGTAATAATAGACATGGAGTTGGATAGTTTTGGTGACTCAACTATGGGGTTCCCAGAACCTCAACGAGACAAGGCCCTAATTTTCAAGGGGTGTGAGGATTTAACTAGGGGCTTCTTGGAACTGTCACCGATTCAAGAAGTATTTTCGGATTCACTTAGGATGGATGAAGAGGTGGATTCTGACACAACTAAGGTGTTTGATGAAAGGTTTGTGAGACAAGGTGAGGACCCAATGACAACAAGACATATTGTCAAGTTTGTTGATGTCGATGACCTATGTCGATTTAGACTATTGCTAATGGAGAGGTCTCAAAAATTGAGTGAGAATATTTTGGTTGCTACAAAAAGTTTGAAAAGTTGATAACTAATAAGAAAGAAATTGATAGTTTGTCTGTTATTACTCTCGGATTAGCTGCAGATTCAATAGTGGCTAAGGGTCATGAAAATGCAACTGCTAAGAACGAGCCATGGATGATCACACTAGATTCTCTGAGTTTTATTTCAGTTATGCAACATGCTCGTAACCTTGCTTTGCGTGAGGAAGTCTATCGTGCTTATATGACTTGGTCATCAAGTATGGATTTGGGTAATACAACAGTCATCAATCAGATATTGAAATTCTATTTGGAAAAGGCTAGGCTTCTCAATTACAATAAGGTAGCATCGCAACAAAATGGCAACTGTTGATAGAGTCGAGGAGCTGTTAGAAAAGCTTCAGAGTGCTTCGTGGAATGTTACTGTCCATAATGTTGATAAGAAAGTTTTCAGCAAAACACAATTATATGCTATGAAGAAGCTTACAAAATCAGAAATGCTTCGAAGAGACCAGGTTGAACATGTGAAAGTTGAAAGGTACCTCATCACTAAAGTTGATAACAATTGTATTGTCAAACTCTACTTTTCATTCCAAGATTATGAGTTCCTTTATATTTTAATGGAATATCTACTAGGTGGAGATATGGTGACCTTACTCATCAGAAAAGATATATTGACTAATGATGAGGCTAGGTTCTATGTGGCAGAAACATTTTGGTTATCGAGTCTATCCATGAGCACAATTATATTCATAGGGATATTAAGCTTGACAACTTGCTTCTAGTTTGATATGGATACTGTGAGAGCTTATCAATATGTGCTCGAGTGTATTGAACGATAGGGGCGATAAGTTACACAACTTGTTCGACCCTCATAGCAGTCATAAACTGCATGAACATGTTGGCCATGTTCTTGTAACACTCAGCCTGAGCGGTAGGTGCTGCAGGCTCTATACCTTGAACAGGAGGGTCCTGCGGTTATAGTGGATTCTGAGGATTTCCTCCTCTAATCTCCTCGCCATACGTCGAGGAGCCAGTAGCAAGCTTGTCTATGTGAGCTTTATTAGTCTCAGACATATCTATATAAAAGATCGGATTAATCGACAAGTCATACTATACGCAATATATAACTCCTAGGTGGCAAAGTAACACAATAAAAATGCAACAAGCTTCAGTTTAGTCCTAGAATTGTCTAAAATCTAGCTCTGATACCACAAATGTAACACCCCTTCCCGGTCTGGTCGAGAACCGGGTCGGAAGGTGATACCGATAATCAATCAAAATATTGGAGCAATAAAATTTCATTTTAATATTAAAATTTACATCGATAACATAAAATTATTCATTTCCACAATACATCTTGATCCAATTAACCCATTCGCAACATTAATTAATCAATCAAGGCTAAATAATAACTATTACAAGTTTTAGGGACCAAACTGTAAATTCAAAAAATTAAGGGTCTTTCAACGCAATTGATTGTAGTTGATTGAAATTCACCACAATACTAACATACCTGTAAAATTTCATACAATTTGGAGTCCATTAGCTCATTCAATTTAATCTGTCAAACCTTAGTGACTAAACTATGAACATTGCAATCTGTTTAATATGCCTTTAACTAACTTAACTAACCCCGTATCGAAACACCCTAAGTCTGTTTCGAAACAGGTGCAAGATGATCAACCCATGTTAACTTTACCCTTTAGACCGTATCAATACGGACACCAGTATCAATACGAGTTGACTTTACCTTTCTGACCGTATCGATACGAAAACACTAGTATCGATACAGATTGACTTCCTTTGACTTTGACCTTTGACTCGTTTCGATACACTATGAACCCGTATCGAAACGATCGATTCTAGTGACAAAATGTTTCGAAACGACTATATTCCGTTTCGATATGCCATGTTCTTTATGTTTAATTATGCATACCCGTATCGATACGCCATGACCCGTATCGATACGGCCTGACCTGTAATGACAGTTTTTAGTGGTTTTTATTTGATTTGACCTACCAAACGATGTCCAAATGAAATGAAACTTTAAACACAACATTTCAATGGTATAAACTATTAGCATGCCAAATTTCATGATCGTACAAATACATTTACTATGTTTTGACCTTTATGGGCCAAGTATGCACTTTTTAACCACTTAAAGCCAAACAAAAAGGCCATTAAGGGCCATCAACCATATTACAACTTAGGCATCTCACAAACATATCAAAATAGGCATAAATGACTAATTCGACTACTTTGCCACATTCCTGGGAGTTCATAAGGTTAAAATACATTACTTTAAGGCTTGTAGTGACTTGTCTTGCCTTGACAATCCGATCCTCCAACATACGATCTTTCAACCTGAAATGCATGAGATGAGACACATTAGGCATACATTTCCTAGTGAGGTAGTCATAATCAATATGAATAGCAATATAACAAGTATCTCTATATACATGGTCTCATGCTCATCAATGTCAATATTATGCATCAACATGCTCATCAATGTTATTGTTATGCTTCAATATACAATGTTCAACTTATTCATTTAATCATTAGCCTTTGAATTGAATCAAGATAATGGATACACGAATTCCTACGCCTCGCCAAATCAATGAATGGTCTAGTCCCTCCGTCTCGCTAATAAGACCAATATCAATACACATCCCTCCGCCTCGCCAAATTAATATAGGCTGTAGCCTTAGAACAGTAGTCTACCCATACACTGAGCTCATAAATTCTATGGCATGCCAATTGTATCCAATGTCTATTCAGATCCAAGATTTCAGTGTTCATATCCATATTCAATATTCAATGTGATTTCCAATGTTCAATGATTTCAATAATATCAATAGCAAACATGTCTGATGATCAATGTTTCATGGTTCAATGTCAATATCAATGTCCGATAATTTCTTGCAACGTTTCAATAACAATAACTATATCAATGACAATGCTCAATGACAATACCAATAGCTATGTCTGATATTCAATAACAAACTTACCGACACTTACCAAAGTGTCTGTTTAACATTCCGATGTAACTTCCTTAATGGTAATGTTAGCTAAATGATCGAAAATGACAATAAAAGATTCGGGAAGGCTTTTCGCCTAATCCCGAGACTCCGACTACACTCACCTCAAAAATCGATGCTCCTATGGCTCTCGGATAGCAATCCCATTGTTCCTAGCTTTGGATGGAGACGGTGGATTCTCTTTATCAATTTCTTGAGCTAGGAAATCAATAGGGAGTTTGTTAGGATCGATATTACGATATCAAAATCAATACAACGATATCAAAATTGATATTCGATTTCAATATATATGACAACAATGAGATATCCATGGATAGTCAAACCCCTAGCTTAAGATTAACTCAATACATCCGTGGAATCCAATAACCAATTGAGGGATTGTAATCACTAATTTTGTCCGGACCTCGAACCCTTTTAGTTTTTGTCGATCATGGGCTTATATTGGGCTGTTATGTAATTTTAAAAAAAATCAAAAAAAAAAAAGAAAAGAAAAAAAGAAAAAATATGCATGTATATATGCGTATCATATTATTATCATTGTTGTTATTATTAATTATTACCCATATTCTTATTATATAGTTATTGTTATAATTATTTATGTAACTACTATCATTATCCTTATTTTGTTATGAATATTTATTTATGTGGATGTCTATCATGATTAAAACTTTATCAAAGGAGTTTGATTTATTTATTATTAGGAATATTATCTACATTAATTAGAGTTTAATGTATTATGTACTTCTTATGCCTATAAATAAATGATTTACTAAAGGCATTATATACAATTCTATATTTGAGAATAATATAAATCTCCCTCTTTTTCTCAGCTCTTTATTCTTCCATTCTTGTTCTTTGTTCTTATTATTTTATTCACAACACGTTATCAGCACGAATTTGCTCAGAAAATAATAACCCTGAGGATTATACGGAAGATGAGATTGTTAATTGTTTTCACTGATACCGATGTTAGTTTTAGCTATGGAAACATTGTACCGATATCCAAAATTCAACCGTAAGTAAGCATCTACCACTTATATTTCCATCAGTCTCGGGTTTCACCAAAGGCCCATCGGAGCCGTCTTCACCCACAGTGATAACTAGGTGAAATACAAGCAAGAATTGCAAATTCAAACGGTAAGAAATTGGTTATGTTTTTATTATTCTTCGTTACTTGCTTTAATACCAAAAAAGAAAAAAAGAAAAAAAAGAAGAAGTGGAAATTGGTATTTATTATTCAATACGAAAAAGGTATTAAACATTTAGAAAAGAAATCGTTTATTTATTAAACTTTAATTAATATTTTTTTATGTTTAAATAAATTTGATTATTTTTATTTTTATTTTTATGAGAGTTGATGATTTAACCATGTTTTGAGTTTTACATGAAATATTTAAATGACTTGGAAAGAGACATGACATGAAGTGATTATGAGGAGCTTTCTTTGGTCATTTGCTTTGTCTTCATTGCCTCAAGAAGAAAATTATTATCGGTAAACTCTACTTTTATTTTATTCTTTAAATTATGATTTTAATGTGCGATAAATCATGGTGAATTTCAATCTATAAAAAGATTGTTATAAAGTCTATATTTGCTCGAAAGCAATATTTCTTCTTCGTCGAAAAATTCGACCATAGACTTCTCCCAAGATCAAGTGTTTAAATTTTGTCTTGATCCAAAAAGTTTTATGGGAGGCATTCCTTGAAGTGAATGCAAAGCATGATGTTTATTCCATGCGATTATCAATGATGGGGCATTCCCTGAAGTGAATGCAAGCATGATGTTTATTCCATGCAATTATCAATGATGAGGCATTCCCTGAAGTGAATGCAAGCATGATGTTTATTCCATGCGATTATTGGATCTGTTTCATTCCCTGAAGTGAATGCAAACATGGTAAATCATTATTCAATTAGAGACATAATTTCGATATAATCTAAGTATAATTGGCTGGACATCCCGTTCTGCGAGGCTATTGGTCTCAAAAGAGGTTTTTAAAGGACCTTGTGGACAGGTTTAACAATGCCGCGTACGAGGATTAAATCTTTGTTCTCTGTGATAAGGATATGTGAAAAAGGTTTTAAAGGCCCACTGGCTCTACTCCATTCCCTGAAGTGAATGTGAGATTATATTATGGAATGAATAAAAAATCACATTAAAAGTTGTGGTCGTGGTCGAGGCTATGAATATACACATGAAAAATATAGTCGTTTTAAGAATACTTCTACCCGCTGGTAACGAAGTTATAAGGATGACAAGAGTGATAAAGATCATTCTAAGGAAGTGAAATCTTTTTACCAATGTGATGTTATAAACCATTGGTTTTGTACTTATCAAACGCCAAAGTATTATGGACTTTATCCATAATCATGAATGATAAATGAAATAAAATATAAACAAAATTTGTTTATGGCGAAAATAATTATGGCGTTATTGGTCCAACTCAATTGGATATTGTTAATTTTCTCATAACCCTTGAAGGGAATAATTTACCATTTATTTATTTCCCTTATAACCTCTAACAGGAATAATTGGTTTTATTTAATTTTTTTTTATTTATGTTAATTCGTTCTATTTATTATTTATTTATGTTAGTTTGCTTTATGTTTATTTATTTCACATATTATTTATTTACGCTTTATGTTAATTTATTATTTGAAGAATATGATTACTTCCGGAATAAAATATACAATGAATTGTGGCTATTTATGCCTAAAATTGTGACTATTTATGCCTAGCAGATAATGCAAGTACTCATATTGTACTTAAGCATAAGAAATATTTTTCCCATTTAAATGCAAGGGGAAATATGAGTAGTATTTCTCAAAGTACTAAAATATCAATACTTCGGAAGAGCACTTGAAAGTTTATCTCTGATAGATAATCGACTTGATATGATGTGCTATATTTTATATTTTTCATTTCTCGAAGTGAATGATACAAAGTACATATTTTCATTACCTGAAGTAAATGAAACAAAGCACATTTTGAAATGTGCACAATTATGCATTTCTCGATTAAAATGCAAGGGAATAATTTGAGTACTATATCCGGAAGTACTAATATCACAAAAGGCTCTGGTTGAGCAAATATGTTATTGTCAAATGGAACTTTATTCCATTTTCACAGTGCGTTATACTCGTTAAAGTCATAAAGAGAGCAATATGAGTTCGCAAATTATCCATTTGGGAATTATAGATAACATATGTTATCAATTGGCATTTGAAATAAGCCAATATGGATATAAGTTTTGGTAGCCAAAAAGTTAGTTGAAAGCTCTAGAAGAGCTATATATTGCTACCAAAAGATAATTTCAATTGAAAGCTCCGAAAGAGCTAAATATATTCCTATTTAAAGGAACAATTTTGATGGTCGTACTAGACATGTACGAGTGAGATTGAATTACATGTTATGGTAAACAAGGAGTTTACAAATTCAGAGATATATACACACATATATATAGTTGGCATGATCGGTTAGACCATCCTGATCAATAATGGTACAGAAATTATTGAGATTTACATGCACATGTATTAAAAGAACCTATAGTTCTTGTAGTGCTTATTCTCAAAGGAATGGATTAAATTCCACTTATTAAAGAACGTGAGGTTCTTGTGTTACTTAAAGGAATTGATTAATTCCACTTACTAAAAGAACCTGAAGTTCTTGTGTTGTTTGTTCTCAAAGGATATAGATGATCCCACTTACCAAAAGAATTAAAACTTAAAGTTCTTGTACTGAAGTTGAGATTGTATGTCTTGCACATCTGAACGAAATATGGGCCCATATATCCACAAATGTGGAAAGTGTTATATGATTTTAGTAGATGCATCTACATTGTTTTATCGACTTACAACCAGAAGTCTGTGAGATTGATTCTAAAAGATTCAGATTATTCAGTTAGACTATTCGTCTCGAAAAACTAGTGGGTTTATATTTTAGGCTATATCAGTTGTTACAAAGCCTATTGATTATGAAAAATATAGTTTAGCAAAATTTCAATTGGATGCCTCCTATTTAATAGCTAAACTATGAGAACAAAAGAGTTATTATTTATATGGTGTTTCCATATAGCAACACTTATACGCATCAAGCCAACGAGTTATAATAAACTCCCCGTTATGATTGGTTTTTGGTCAGAAACCATACATTTCCCATTTTATGATTTTTGAATGTGCGATATGAATTGCTCCACCACAACGCACAAAATGGGTAAATAAAAAGGGTTGAGAATATATATTGAGTACGAGTCTCCTTTTATGTTTAAATTCTTAAACATTAATTGGAGAATCATTTATGACATGATTTTTCTCAACATCAGGGGGAGATAATAATCAGCTGGATAGAGAAAAATGAATTATCATTATCTAGATCCTCGTATATGAACTAGAAGTTCATAAGATAATTCATGTTATTACATGTCAACTGCCAGACATATTTACTGACCCAATAAGAGTAATTAAGTCTCATATACCAGCTGAAACGCTCTAAGTTTAAATTACATGTTAGAGCGAGAGAATGTAAATCATGCCTGAAGCATGATAGTTGAAATGGTTACAATGATCAAAATTCTCGTAAATAGAAAGTAATATGAGATGGTCATATATTGGAGGCGGGTGCTCTTGAAGAGACCCAAGACATAACAAATAATAAAACTCTAGAAGAATTTCAGGTACCTGAAATAAAGATTGAAATCTTGAAGAGATCTCGATGAGTTATGTCATTACGAGAATGGAATCAGAAAATTGGGAAGTTGTCGACAACGATTTTACAAACAATTTTACATAAAATACTTCTATAGAAGTAAAGAAAGAAATCGAGGATCTTGTATAAAATCTATCCAGAAGTATAGTTATTGAATTGGCCGATGTTGAAAGACGCTTTGAACTTCTAAAATAGAAGTATTTGGACCAGCAGTCTAAACAGCTAAAGGTATAATGCAAGTGAGGCACAAATAAGTAGTCGTAAATACGACTTGAACTATGATTTATGAAAAGTTTTAATTACTTCATGGTGGATGCAATTACTTTGGCAGTTATGAAAAATTTTACATGCGTCTAATTATTTGTGGATCCATATTTATCCTTAAAGGATTTAAAATGCTAGAAGCATTTGGAAATTTCTGAAAAAATTTATTTAGATATGTCCTCTTGAATATTCATATTTTGGTGCATTTGGTATAATCCCCTTAGTGGGTACTAATTGAGGAAATACTATAAGAATGATCATATTTCCTTATGTATGTTATAAAGGAGTTTGGATCAAGATTCATTAGCACTCCTAAAGAGCTTCAAATTGGAAACTCATGAAGAGTTTTCAAAGTATTTAATGAAAGTATTTGAGAAAAAGAATCTTGAGATGTGGTTTTGTCTCGACCTAAAGATCGAGCACTTAAATATGCGTTTTTGTCTATGAATGGACATAAGTTGAAAGAATCTTAAAGAAGATTCAATATGGATAAAACATATCTATTGTAAGATTGTTGGGTGTGAATAAAGATAATTATATCTTTTATTGGTCTTGAAGCACCATGTATTAGTTGGTCAAGAAATATCAATGGATATACAAAGATCATTACCTTTAGATCTTCAAACATTCGTCGATACCTCCTCAAATCTTGTAGAAATAATTGTTGTGCACGAGGCAAGCCAAAAAATGTGTTTGGCTAAGACCATTGACCCAACGTATCCAAAAGATATGTGGATTTACTTTTACAAGATATGATAAAAGCTATCTTGTGTGAAGATAATGCAAGATGTTTATCTCAGTTTGAAAGTGGACACATCATGGAACATATTACTCTAAAGTTTCATCCCTCACGATCTTTAGAAAAATGATATTCAAGATTAAATTATGAAGATTCAAAGATCTTCTGTGATGTTTTCATGAGGGGGAATAAAATACGCGTTGCACTCTTTTTTCCTTAACCGAGGTTTTGTCCCAATGGGTTTTCCTGGTAAGGTTTTTAATGAGGCAACATGTTATGCGTATCAAAGATGTGTGTACTCTTTTTCCTTCACTAAAGAATTTTTTTCCCAATGGGTTTTTATCTTAGTAAGGTGTTAACGAGGCACATTATCTTCATAGACATCCAAGGGGGAGTGTTATGAATATTTATTTATGTGGATGTCTATCATGATTAGAACTTTATCAAAGGAGTTTGATATATTTATTATTAGGAATATTATCTACATTAATTAGAGTTTAATGTATTATGTACTTCTTATGCCTATAAATAGATGATTTACTAAAGGCATTATATACAATTCTATATTTGAGAATAATACAAATCTCCCTCTTTCTCTCAGCTCTTTATTCTTCCATTCTTGTTCTTTGTTCTTATTATTTTATTCACAACATATTTTTTATTATTATAACTATTGGTATTATTATTACCATTGTTATCTTTTATTATTATTGTGTGTTAGCATTATTATTTTTATATTATTATATTGTTATTATTATTTTTGTTTTTTGCTATTATTATATTTATTGTTTTCTATTATTATTATTATTATTATCATTATTATTGCGTGGTATTATTATTATTATTATTATTATTATTATTATCGCGCCGCACGTGTTTCGACCATCAGATCAGGAAAACATCAACGACCCAAATTGCACCCACAAGAAACCATAGGCATCCGCTTCCCCAGTCTCGTGCCGCACAAGCTCCTAGCCGTCGGATTAGAGACATGATCAACGGTCCAGATCGTGCTCGCAAGAAACCCTAGCTTCCCTTTCGAAGCTTTGGCGCCGCCTCTATTCCCGACCGTTAGATCGAGAGGAGATCTAACGGTCCCAAATCGACGCAGGGAGCTTCCAGAACCCCCACGCTCCATGCGCCAACCATTCAAATTCCACGCGCGCCCCTATTTCGATGCCCGACGAGACTGACCAGCCCTTTCAACACTCCCATGCGCGCATGCCATATGCTGGCCTAATGCATCTGCCGCTTGCACGCCGACGTTCCTCGCCATTTCGGGAAATCAGGGCATGCAACACAAAAAGAGTAAGATCAGATACCCAAAATACAAAATCAAGACAAAACACGAAAATGTCAACGGAGACAAAAATGAAGGCAAACATAGAGCGGATCAGAAACAAAAAGCAACCAATAGGTTTTTTTTCTTTTTCAATTGCATGTAACATCTCGAATATAAAACACAGAGAGGAACCATTTGTAACCCTGAATGAGATTTTTTGAAAAAAGCAATAGAAGCAAAGAAGCGTTGAGGTATCTCCTTCCCAATCTCAGTGCATGCAACGAAAAAGAAGAAAATCTTAAAAAAGAAAAGCCTTTACCTTCGTCGAAGAGTCGTTTTCCGAACGTTGGCCTTTCCTTGCACGTCGAATCTCGGCCGACAACAATCCCTGTGGGGTGAGCCTTTTAGGGTTTCGTCTGTCTTTTGAAAAAGGGGGGTTGGGTTTTACTTTCAGATCAAAAAAGTTTTTTTCAAGCTCTCAGGGGTTCAAAAATAATAATAACACGAAAGGTCTTTTTTTTTGGCTCGTTCGAAGGTGTACCAGTGTCGGTCATCGGCAACCGGCGAAAGAAATGGGTTTTCAGATGGGGATTTTTCTCTTTGATTTGGGAGGCAAATTAGCCAAAAGGGGAAATGGGAGAGTTTCCATGGGTTTAAACTGTTTTGGAATTATAAATTAGGGATATTCCCTCTTTTGACCTTCCGCGTTTTCAGAATTACCTCCACAGGGTTCTTGTATGGCAAAATCGCAACTTTAATCCATAACATCTTCTGCTTTTTTTTAATCTCGCCCTGAGTTTGTCGATTTAGCTTCAAAGGAAAAGGATTTTGGGTTATTTCCAGCTACCACCCTTAAAACTTGGACATCTATTCAATTTTCGTCCTTAAATCGGTGGTATAATTGCTTAATCAATCCTGTAATTCATACAGATATATTATATACTTTATAGGTTTTATATTATGTATGGTTTAAGGGCTTATATATATATATATATTTATTTACCCACAAATATGTTTATAGATATACGTAATATATAGTTAACACTATTTAATATATATAGGATATACGATATGTATTATATATATATAAGTGTAAAGAATCGTTTATACATATAGAAATTTATAGCTTTTTATGCTTAAAAATCAGTGTGGAAATATATAATATATGCATGGTTTCAACCCATTTCATATGTGCATCACTGCCAAAATCTCGTTACTCTTTATTGTTTTTGTTTTTTTTTCTATTTATTATTCTTATTTATATATATCATTCCCTCGTATGTGCACATCCTTTGATGTGTATGTGAACATATGCGTGCACACGTTACATATATGTGTATAAGATAGTGTATCATTTTATGTATGGTTAAATTGCATTTGAAACAAAAGTGTGTAATGCGTCTTATTTTTATTCGGGAACAAACGAGGCCAGTACCAGTCGTAGTGGTGGTGGTTCGGACGTTCCTTCTCGAATATTAAGACTTTTTTGTTTGAAATTCACTCACTTGTATAACTAAATTTCGATTTAAGTTGTCATTTTAATTCGCAAAGTTTAATATTAGTTAAGCAGTAAGGATCTTGGTACCAATTTTGAGCATGACGGGGTGCTCACCCTTCCCTGCATGTAACTGACTCCCGAACCCTTACGAATCTCTAGTTCTTTTTTCGGTGTCCGGTCTACCCTTTAAATGGCCGGTGGCAACTCCAATTTTAACCGATTTTCAAAAATTCACTTTTAAAGCAAAATCCGATTCTTCTAGGTGACACTGGAGTAAAAGGGGCAGTGTTACCTCGACGTTTTCAAACAAAAAACGTCGCTACAAGGATTTAGCTTACCCGATTGATAGAAACTATTTAATATCAATAAATTGAAGAAAAACAAGGTTTGAAGCTAGCTCCAATGGAGGTGCTTACTTAGGTAAGAGATGATGGAGGAAGGAAGAAGATGAAGATAATTGAAGGTGCTTGGTAATTTGCAATCGGGTAAGTTTTATTTCCCTTTAGCTATTCTATAGCTTTTTAATTAGTATAAGTTTCCTTCCATTGAAGGAAACCCTCCAGATATTCTTACGTATGAGAATTTTAATGAAAAAAGGGCTAATCGCAAGATTAGTCCCTCAATTTTCAATGCTTTATAATTTTGACTCCAAATCCCTAATTTTCACAATATAGCCACTATAATGTTTTCGATACTATTCAATAGGGTCCAATAACAGTGATTTAACTCAATTAGAGTCTGATATCAATAATTAACTAGCCGATACAATATTTGGATTTTATCAATATGAGATTTCCGATCACCGGAACCTAATTCCTACTAGACCGGATTTTGGGGTGTTACAACTCTCCACCTTTAAGAAAAATTCATCCTCGAATTTTTACCTGAACCGAAGAGATGAGGATACTGTTGTTTCATGGTTTCTTCAGGTTCCCAAGTGGCTTCCTCAACGGTGTGGCTCCTCCAGAGTACTTTAACTAACAGTACAGTTTTGTTGTGAAGCCTCTTGACTTCTCTAGCAAAAATTTGAACCGGTTCCTCCTCATAGGATAGATTTGGTCGAAGTTCTACAAATTCAGGTTCCACTATGTGCGAAGGATCAGACCGATATTTCCAAAGCATTGATACATGAAAACATCGTGGATTTTACTCAATTCATAGGGCAACAATAGTCGATATGCCACGGGGCCAACTCTTTCAATGACTTCAAAGGGTCCAATGAATCAGTGACTCAATTTGCCCTTCTTGCTAAACCATAAAACCTTCTTCCACAATGATACTTTGAGGAAGGCTTTTTTACCAACTTCGTACTCGATGTCTCTTCTCTTGAGATCAACATAAGCCTTTTGTCGATCAAAGGCAGCCTTTAAATGATCATGGATAATGGTGACCCGCTCTTCAGTCTCTCGAAGCAAGTCACGGCCTAAAATCTTTCCCTCGCCAAGCACCGACCAACACAATGGGGTTCTACATCGCCTACCATACAATGCTTCATACGGGGCCATTTGGGTTGATGCTTGGTAACTATTATTGTAGGAAAATTTGACAAGGGGTAGAGATTTATCCCAAGTTCCACCAAAGTCAATAATGCATACCCGAAGCATGTCTTCTAAGATCTGTATAGGGAGGTTCAATAACAATGCAAATTTCTAAGGTTTCAATGGACAATTTCTTCCGATATATTACCTGGATTACCCTTTCTGACTGGCCGTTAGACTGAGGGTGAAAGGCTGTACTCAGATTAACTATGGTGCCCAAAGCTCCTTGTAAGGTTCTCCAAAATTGAGATGCAAATCGAAGATCTTGATCGCAGATAATAGACTTAGGTACTCCGTGACGTCGGATTACATCCTTGATATACAAGTCAGCTAATTTCGGGAGGCTATAGTCCATTCTAACTGGTATAAAATGAGCTGACTTCGTGAAACGATATACAATGACTCATATGGCATCATGCTTCGCGGGAGTTAATGGTAGACCACTAACAAAATCCATAGTCATCTTTTCCCATTTCCATTTCGGTGGATCGACAAACTGCAATAATCTGACATGAGCATAATTTTCTGCCTTAACACGTTGGCACGTGAGACATTTGGAAATGAAGTCAACTATGGCATGCTTCATGCCTAGACACCAATAGAGTTCACGTAGGTATTTCTACATTTTCACAGACCCGGGGTGAACCGAAAAAGAACTTGAATGAGCTTCAGAAAGGATATCCGTGCGAAGAGATTCATGATTAGGTACACAGACTCGGTCATGAAAACACAAAAGTCCTTCAAAATTAATTCTAAAGTCGGATTATCCGATAGCTTAGAGATAATGAATTGAAGCTCAGAATCTTGCTCCTGCGAACTCTTGATTCGCGAAACGATGGTAGACTGAACTTTAAGTTCAGCTACAAGAAAATGATGCTTCCAAAGTTGGAAGTGAGTGTTAATTGCTCGAGGGGATACATTATAAATATATTACGATGAGTTAATGTACTACATAATACATATAACTCCAAATTTAATGTCAATGCTTACCAGGCAAAGGTTTGCGTCTGAGTACATTAGCTACAACAATGGCCTTGCCCGGATGGTAATCAATGACCATATCGTAATCTTTAAGGAGTTCCATCTACCTTCGTTGCCGAAGATTCAACTCCTTTTGATTCAATAGGTACTTAAGGCTTTTATGATCGGTAAATAGATAACATTTTTCTCCGTAGAGGTAATCTCTCTAGATTTTCAATGCAAAGACAACTGCAGCCAATTCAAGGCCGTGGGTGGGATAATTCATTTCGTGTGGCTTAATTTGTCTCGAAGCATAAGCAATGACTTTGACTTATTACATCAATACACATCCTAACCCGAGATGTGATGCATCACTGTAAACTGTGTAGTCCTTTTTAGACTCGAGTTGGGTTAGGACTGGTGCATGGGTCAATACTTGTTTCAACTGATCGAAACTCCGTTGTTGAACCTCGGTCCAAACAAAAGGAGCTTCCTTCCTCAATAACTTGGTTAAATGAGCGGCTATCATAGATAACCCTTTCACGAATCTTCGATAATAGCCAACAAGCCCAAGGAAGCTTCTAACTTCACCAATGTTCTTCGATGGGTACCAATCTACAATGGCTTGAATTTTCTTCGGGTCCACTTGAATACCCGAAGCTGACACAATATGTCCATAAAGGCAACTTCGGTGAGCCAAAACTCACACTTTGAGAACTTCGCGTACAACTGTTTCTCTCTTAAGGTCTGAAGTACAATACGAAGTTGATCTCGATGTTCTTCATCATTCTTGGAGTAGATCAATATGTCATCTATAAACACCACTACGAACTTATCGAGATAGGGTCGAAAGACTCGATTCATCAAATCCATGAAGGCTGCCAGTGCATTGGTTAACCCAAAGGGCATCACCAAGAATTCATAGTGTCTATATCTTGTACGGAAGGCGATCTTTGGTACATCACACTCCATAACTCTCATTTGATAATAACCCAACCTTAAATCAATCTTGGAAAACACCAAGACATCCTTTAGTAGATCGAACATGTCGTCTATTCTAGGCAATGGATATTTGTTCTTGATGGTTAATTTATTCAATTGTCGGTAGTTAATACACAATCGCATAGAACCACCTTTCTTCTTAACAAAGAGAACCGAAGCTCCCCAAGGCGAAGAGCTCGGTTGAATAAAACCCTTGCTTAACAATTCTTGAATTTGAGCCTTTAATTCTTTTAATTCCACGGCTGCCATACGATATGGTGAAATGGAAACTGGAGTAGTCCTAGGTTGCACCTCGATGCCAAACTCCACTTCACGGGTTGGGGGCAATCCTGGAAGTTCATCAGGGAAGACATCGGGAAATTCACGCACAATGTCTATGTCTTGCAATTGTGATTCGCCTTTGGTTTCCAATGTCAAAGCATACAGTGATGGATTCCTCGCGTTCATCAGTATAACACTTTCCTTACCCAATCCTCGAAGGTATAATTTTCTCTTACAACAATCTACCCAGGCTTGATGCTCACTAAGCCAATCTAAGCCTAGGATGACATCGTACTCATGGATCGATAAAACCAACAAATTGGATGAAAAAGGAATCCATTGAATCATTGAAGGGCAATTCTTGCACACTACCCGTACAGTGACACAATCTCCTAAAGGATTGGTTACAGAAATTCTCGATGCTATTGGTTTGGAAGACATATTATACTTCTTAACTGCAATGGTACTTATAGTAGATTGAGTAGAACCAGGTTCAATCAATGCATATAAAGAATGCGAATATAACTCGATTGTACATGTAATGACATCAAGTTCATCATCTTCTTCTCTACTCCTCACATGATACATTTGGGCAGGGGATTTTGAATCTTACTTATTAAAGGGTTTCCCTAGACCACTCGATCGTCTAAAAGTTCCCGATGATCCTTGCTTCGATCCTTTACCTCAAAAGGATTGAGTAAGAGAAGCAATAGTAGTCGGTGTAACAACAGATTTGGTTGCATTCAAGGGGCAGTCACGGATAAAGTGACCCTGCTTACCACAGTAGTAGCAGGCTCTAGTCTGCTTACGACATTGACCCGCTAGGTTCCTATTCTGACAATAATTGCAACGTGGATGCAGGTTGCCTCGATTTGAACCTCCAATGCTATACACAGACGTTGGTTTAGCAAAAGACTGCGTCACAGACTGAGGCCTCTCAATGTTTCTGGAACGAGAGGGCTGTGGATAGATATTTTGTTTAGGACCTTGATATCTCTCTTTCTTGTTCCATCTCGGAGGTCGAGAATCATCTTTGAACCTCCTCTCAGACTTTCTCGACTCGCCAGTTCGTTGAGCTTTCTGTGCCGCTTCAGTGGCCTTAACTCGATTCACAAGATCTTGAAAATCAGATATGCTAAGTGCAGTAAACATAGGGCGTAGTTCATCATTGAGCCATGCGATGAACATCTGGCACTTTTCTTTCTCATTCTTAATGTACTCAACACCGTATCTACAATACTTGCAGAAATCATGTATATACTGTTCGATCGGTCGTCTGCATTGTTTGAGGTGAAGGAAGATGCTTCACCTTTCAACAAGGTAAAACTCACTGATATATTTCTTGTGGAATTATCCAAGGAAGAACTCCCAAGTCACAATATCTTCTGAAACTGTCAAAATGGTAGTTTCCCACCAATGAAGTGCCTCATCGGCCAGCAACGCGATGTCATACTCAAGCTTGTGCTCGTCCGAGCACTGAAGTTTCTTATTCAGAATCCGCAAGGTGTTGTCCAACCAGTATTTGACAACTTCAGGGTTGTCGTCATCTTGTCCAGTAAAAGTATAAGCTCGATACTGTGAGAGCTTATCAATAGGTACTCGAGTGTATTGAACGATAGGGGCGATAGGTTGCACAACTTGTTCGGCCCTCATAGCAGTCATAAACTGTATGAACATGTCGGCCATGTTCTTGTAACACTCAGCCTGAGCGATAGGTGCTGCAGGCTCGGTACCTTGAACATGAGGGTCCTGCTGTTACAGTGGGTTCTGAGGATTTCCTCCTCTAATCTACTTGCCATGCGTCGAGGAGCCAGTAGCAAGCTCGTCTATATGAGCTTCATTAGTCTCAGACATATCTATATAAAAGATCGGATTAGTCGACAAGTCACAATATACGCAATATATAACTCCTAGGTGGCAAAGTAACACAATAACAATACAACAAGCTTCAATTTAGTCCCAGAATCGACTAAAATCTAGCTCTGATACCACAAATGTAACACCCCCTTCCTGGTCTGGTCGAGAACCGGGTCGGAAGGTGATACCGATAATCAATCCAGAAATTAGAGCAATAAAATTTCATTCTAATATTAAAATTTACACCGATAACATACAATAACTCATTTCCACAATACATCTTGATCCAATTGACCCATTCGCAACATTAATTAATCAATCAGGGCTAAATAATAACTATTACAAGTTTTAGGGACCAAACTGTAAATTCAAAAAATTAAGGGTCATTCAATGTAATAGATTATAATAGATTGAAATTCACCATAATACTAACATACCTATAAAATTTAATACAATTTGGAGTCCATTAGCTCATTCAAATTAATCTGTCAAATCTTAGTGACTAAACTATGAACATTGCAATCTGTTTAATATGCCTTTAACTAACTTAACTAACCCCGTATCGAAACATCCTAAGGCAGTTTCAAAATGGGTGCATAATGGTCAACCCATGTTGACTTTACCCTTTAGACCGTATCGATACAGACACACCAATATCGGTACGGGTTGACTTTACCTTTCTGATCGTATCGATACAGAAACACCAATATCGATACGGATTGACTTCCTTTAACTTTGACCTTTGACCCATTCTGATACGCTATGAACCCGTATCGAAATGATCGATTCTAGTGAAAAAATGTTTCGAAACGACTATATTCCGTTCCGATACGCCCTGTTCTTTATGTTCAATTATGGATATCCGTATCGATTCACCATGACCCGTATCGATACGGCCTGACCTGTAATGACAAATTTTTGCTGGTTTTTATTCGATTTGACCTGCCAAACGATGTCCAAATGAAATGAAACTTTACACACAACATTTCAATAGTATAAACTACTAGCATGCCAAATTTCATGATCGTACGAATACGTTTACTATGTTTGACCTTTATGAGCCAAGTATGCACTTTTTAACCACTTTAAGCCAAACAAAAAGGCCATTTAGGGCCATCAACCATATTACAACTTAGGCATCTTGTTGCGTGTAAAAGAGTCTATCGCAATGTAGTGCAAGTGTACACGTCGCAAGTAATAAAGTGATACGAAGTATCAGATATCGTCTCCACAGTGACTGGAAATAACCCTATCCTTAGATTGCTGCACAAGAAAAGATATAAGTTTAGATGATTGTTTGGAGAAATCTTGAGTAATAACTAAAGTAAAAGATAAGGTAATTAGATTGAGAGAATAGGCCGGTATTGATTTGATCAGTAGTGCAGGTGTTGCACTGTTCAGAGGAACTTCCGTTGCTTCTGTCGTCGTGCCTGTCGCGGCAGCACCTATCGCGGTAGAGGTGTGTCGATGTCGCGGCAGCGATCAATAACTCCGTACTTCAAGTTTGGCGAGAATCCATGTTGTGACTTGTCCTATCTCTAGGCCCAAGTTCTGTTGATGAACACATCTTGGATAATACCTCCCGGCGTGAATCAAAGGATGAACATCAATGTTTGTGAATCTTCTTTAGCCACTTAACCTTGTACTTATTCCTAAGCCAAGTTGGTTTAACCATAAATTGGAAAACACACATTTACTCCTTTCGTATGCTTAACTCTCCCGATATTAAGCAAATAGATAACCTCACAATGCTCTCCCGATACTCTTATGAGATGTTGAAAACCAGAGTAAATAAACTTGAAGTTTTTATTCATTGAACGAAAAACCTAAGAACAATACAATCCTTACAACTACTTTACAAGATCAACCCTTAGCCCTAGGGGAAGTTCAGAACATGATGGAGAGAGAGAAACGACTAGGGTTTTCGGGGAAGAAGGCTAGGAGCTAGATTTCCCTCTCTAGGTCGAATTACATGCCTTTATATAGGCCTTGGGTCCAAGTTTTCTAATATGTCAAGAATACAAGTTTAAATCAAAGTACAACTATGTTAAAGACTAAATCTTCTTAGTAGATGTCTTTAATTCGTCCTTTTTTCTTTCTTTGACTTTCTTCCTTGAACTTTGGGCATGGCCTTCCTTCTGCTACAGGGCTCAGAAAAATATGGGAGTAGTTCACGATAGACCGGCTTGAAATCCTCTATCTGTTGAGCTCCACTTCGCTTTTCCACCTCAATGTCCTTGCTGTCGTCATCTCTGCCACAACAGATGTCACGACAGATGGTATTCTACGTCCTTCAATTCCAGCTTCGCAACTCGCCTCTGCTCCTTTGCTGCCCTAGATGTTGCCGCAGCAGATACCTGTAAAAGTGACCAAAATCAACAGCATCTGTGCAGTTTTATCTAATTGTGATGTGTATGCAAAAATCTATCCTAAATGCAAGTAATCATGCTTGAGTGCAGCAAAAATATGGGTAAATAAGGGGTAAAATGTAGAACTTTTATGCACTCAACACACCCCCAAACTCAAGTTGATGCTTGTCCTCAAGCAGATGCAACTTAACTAGGAATGAAAACTTTTTGGCTTGGCTTAATTCAGTGAACTACCATTACCTACAGTACCTTCACTATCAAGAGCAGTACCTTGTCGGGTGTTTATTGATTTATCCGGGACAATGCTATAATTCTTGTGCAAGTGTGTGCAGGTTTTGTGAACAAATATGTGCCTAGACTCTTTTAGCAACTAGAATAGTTATGCTACTCACTTGAATTTTATGCCAAACTATTTTTTTCTTGGAGTTAATTCTTAGGCTCCTTTAGTTTTTTCGAATTTAGACTCAAGTTTTTCTTATTTTTTTACTAGAGCCTGTTTTGGGCACCTCTAGCTATCTTCCTAGAGCCGGTGTTATGCACCTCTAGGGGCAACTGAGTCTAAGTTTTTCTTTTCTTTTATTCTTTTCCTAGAGCTAGTGTTAGGCACCTCTAGGGGAAACTCAAGTGGTTAAGCTTTTCTACTCTAGTTCACTAACAGTAGTCTAGACAACATATAAGTCACAAAAGTGTTTTTGAAGTTCAGAACTATAGCAAGGCTCTAAATAATTCCTAAAACATCCTAAAGACACTGTCACGACAGATAATGTTGCGGCAGATAGGTGCAGTTCAAAGACTAAAGCCGATTATTTTTACACAAAAATAACTAAGATTAGACACAAATTAAAAAGTTCATTTAAATAACAGAGGACTGCCTACCTCTAAACTTAAGGGTTGCATTGTCCCCAATGCATGACAACAAAATAAAATGAAAACAAGAAAAAGAAAACATCACAAATAGAACAGATAAAGAGCAGAAACAACCAACATAATAGAAAAACACTTAAGTTAATGAGCTGTTTCCGCTGTTGCTGCTGATGCGGAGCTACCAGCGGGCAATTACCTTGATGGTAGAGGCTGGCTTGGGGCTGGGAGATGGTGAGGCTACCTTCTTTTTGGCATCTCGAGGTGGCTAGACTCGGGTAGGTGAGATCTTTGGGGCCTTGTTCAGGACCTCGAGTTTGTCGTCACTGCTGTTGCTGCTATCCGATCTGTCATGACAGGGTCCCTCAATAGTTTCATTCAGCTTCTTCTTCTTCATTGAAGTCTTTGGCTAATTCCCGGACGACAGATGGCTCCGAGTCAGAGTCATCCTGCAAGACCGAGAATGAGGAGAAATCTTCAAAGTACTTCAGATCGATCTCCGATAGTGGTTCCTTCCGTTTTTCTCCTCGGGGAGTGGCAGATCGCCTGTCTTCATCTCCGGTCGTGGCAGGTGGTGTAGTGGAGGCAGGAGTTGGCGTGGACGTTTTAGGGCTAGCAGCAGGTGTAGGGGTGGCAAAAAGATTTTCCGGGAAAGAGGAAAACTGCACGTTGGGATAATTTAAATCAACTTTAATAAAGTTTACAGTGGCAGTATTGAAGTCCCTCATGAATCCCATGAAACCCAACTGTCATTCCTCCATCTTCTTCAGCATGTGCATGATTTGGTTGGAGGTGTCTGTCGGTTGTGCGGCCTAGGTCTACACAGGTTCTGCCACGACAGGCTCTGTGGAATCAGGCTCTGTTGTTGGTTCTGTCGCGGCAGACGGATCCATGTAGGCTAAGGGGGTGGCTGGCTTCAGCTCCATTATACTGTATATGTTCTATTGTGTCCATTCCTTGCCTTGGATCTTTACGTCTTCATCGATTTCAGGCACTTTATGGGCTCGACAGATGGAGGTGATGAGGTAGGGGAAGAAAATGGGGCCCATTGGTCTGAGTGCACACTCAAAAATGCCGTCAAGGATATATTTAGCAACGTTGATTTGTCGCTCGTTGATGATTGAGTGTACGAGGGAAAGTCTCTGCCGGTCCACCGTTGTGTTGTGCGATGTTGGCATAAGGAGATTCTTCACAAAATGGTTGTAGAGTTTTGCTGCCAGTGTGAGCTGGGTCCTTCGCACTGTCCATCTGTGCTTGGGATCGTCGTTCCATTGGGTGCATGCTTCCATCAAGTCTACCATGATGCCATCGTAGTCTGCCGACGACAGACTGTTGAAAAACCTCATGTGTGCATCTTCCTTTCTGCCCACATAACTATCATACAATGTGTTGATGTAGGCTGGTTCAAGGGAGATTTCTTCACCCCTGACAGTCAATGTCGTGACATCCTTGGAAGGTATAACAGTATAAAATTCCCGGACCAAGGTGACATTCATCTCCTCTGGTTGGATAACAAACATCTGCCATTTGAGGGCAATAATTCTCTTGGAGATGAAGCCTTCGAGCCCTAGATCTCCCGTCTTTTTGGTATAGGAGAAACCTCTCTCCTCCCACATCTCTCGTTTCTGGAAAGAGCCGTAGTATCTCTTCTCCGAGTCTACCGATGTGAACCTACTAGGGATTCTGCTTTGGCTTGGTATAGAGACTGCCGTGGCAGAGGTTGAGGCAACACTCTTTCTGGTTGATCGAGTAGTCATTGTAAGGAACTGTGGAAAATAAAAGAAAATTTCTGAGAGCTAAAATTCTGGGAAGCAAAGTAGAGAGAATGGAAATGAGAATGAGGTGAAAAATGAAATGAGAAAAGGGGTTTATATAAACAGGGTTTTTCTACCCGTTGGAACTGTAACGGGTGGCGCGAATAACGGAGCCAGCTGTTACGCAGTTTCTTGACGCGTCTATCACGCGTTTCCGTGTCTGCTGTGCGTCTGTTACGCATTTCTGTGTCTGTCGCGATAGCTCCGTGCCAGGCTATATTTTCCGCGTCTACCGCGACAGCTAGTAATAGGCTCTCACGACATGTTTGTTCCATTGGGCTTTATGGGCTATTGTGAATGTGGTGGGCTGGTTCATTCCTCCTCTTTGCTTTGATTCCTTTATTTACTTGAAAACTAAAATAAACAATATATTAAAATCTTATTTCCTAAAAAATAAAATAAAACTAAGTTAAATTAGGGATGCCTTGAGTGGCATCTCCTAAAGTAACTACTTTTTGCATCTTTGGGGCTTCAGTCCCCTGATAGTGCTTTAGCCTTTGTCCATTGACTTTGAATTGGTGCCCATCCTTGATTGATCTGATTGTAATGGCACCATGGGGAAAAACTTGGACTACTTGGAAAGGGCCAGACCGTCTAGATTTAAGCTTTCCTGGAAAGAGCTTCAACCTAGAGTTGAACAACAACACTTTCTGTCATGGGCAGAACTGTCGTGGCAGCAATTTTCTGTCGTGCCACTTTTTCGTTTTGTCCTCGTAGATCTTGGCGTTGTCGTAGGCCATGGCTCGAATTTGTTCAATTTCATTTAAATCCAGTAGTCTTTTCTGTCCTGCGTTCTCTCAGTCCATGTTAACTGTCTTGATAGCCCAATATGCTTTATGTTCTATCTCGACGGGTAAATGGCAAGTTTTTCTGTAGATGAGGTAGTAGGGTGACATTCTTAATGGCGTTTTAAATGCAGTCCTGTAGGCCCAGAGTGCATCATTTAGGTGAAGAGACCAGTCCTTTCGAGTTGGTTTTACCATCTTTTCTAGGATGTTCTTCACTTCTCTATTTGAGATTTCAGCCTGCCCATTGGTTTGAGGGTGATATGCTGTTGCGATTCTATGTTTTAGTCCGTATTTCTTCAGTGCACTAGCAATTACCCTGTTGTCAAAGTGCCTACCCTCATCACTAATGATCGCCCTTGGGATGCCAAACCTTGAGAAGATATGCTTGTGGAGAAATCTTTGCACAGTCTTGGCATCGTTCTTTTGAGTGTCGATAGCTTCTACCCACTTACACACATAGTTTACTTCCAGCAGGATGTATAGATTCCCACAGGAGGCTAAGAATGGTCCCACGAAGTCGATTCCCCAAACATCGAAAATTTTGACTTCAAGAATGTTCTGCAGTGGCATCTCATGCCTTCTAGATATGTTTCCATTCCTTTGGCATTTATCACAGCTCTTGTAAAAAGCTTGTGCATCCTTGAATAGTGTAGACCAATAGAAACCAGATTGCAGAACCTTGGCATCAGTTTTGTTTCCTCCCAAGTGTCCTCTATAAGGGGCATCATGACAGTGGTGAAGCACTTCTTTCTGTTCTTCCTGTGGTATGCATCTCCTGATGATCTGATCTGTATAATGCTTAAAGAGAAGAGGTTCGTCCCAATAATAATGTTTTGCATCATTTTGGAACCTCTTCCTAGCTTGATAATTAAGTTCAGGAGGTAATAAACCACTTACAATGTAATTAAAAATGTCAGCATACCAAGGGGTTTCAGGAAGCTTACCTACCGCCATGGCTGTCGCGGCAATACTGGTGGCAGTGAATAACTGTTCGTCTGGGAAATTTTCCAGTATGTTGGTCTTGTTTTTCTCTTGATTCTTTCCCATCTCCAGCCTTGACAAGTGATCCGCTACTTGGTTTTCTGTCCCCTTTTTGTCCTTGATGTCAATATCGAATTCTTGCAGTAGCAGAGTCCAACGTATCAATCTTTGCTTGGCATCCTTCTTGGTGAACATGTATGTGAGTGCTGAGTGATCTGTATGGACCACCACTTTTGTTCCAAGTATATATGGTCGGAACTTGTCAAAGGCAAACACCACTGCGAGTAATTCATTCTCTATTGTGGTGTAGTTTATCTGGGCATCATTTAGAGTTTTGCTGGCATAGTAGATCACATGGAAGAGTTTCTCCTTCCTCTGCCCTAGTGCTGCCCCGACAACATAATCACTGGCGTCACATATTATCTCGAATGGTAAGCTCCAGTCTGGTGGCTGCACTATTGGGGTTGTTACCAGCTTTTCCTTTAGTATCCTGAATGCTTCAGCACATTCAGTGTTAAAGTCAAAGACACGATTCTGTTCCAACAGGAGACACATGGGTTTAGTAATTTTCAAAAAATTGGCAATGAATCTTCAATAAAACCTCGCATGCCCTAAGAAACTTCTTATTCCCTTGAATATGGTGGGTGGCAAAAGTTTTTCAATAACTTCAATTTTGGCTCTGTCAACCTCTATGCCGCGACAGCTAACCTTGTGTCCCAACATTATGCCCTCATCCACCATGAAGTGGCATTTTTCCAAGTTTAATACTAGGTTCGCCTCTTCACATCTTTCAAGAACCTTCTTCAAATTGCCTAGGCAATCATCGAAACTATCCCCGAAGACGAAAAAGTCGTCCATGAATATTTCCAGGAAATCGTCCACTATGTCTGAAAATATTGCCATCATACATCGTTGAAATGTTGCTGGAGCATTGCATAGTCCAAATGGCATTCTTCGAAAAGCGTATGTTCCGTATGTGCATGTGAAGGTTTTATTCTCCTGATCCTCCAGTGCAATTGCAATCTTGATATAACCTGAGTAGCCATCAAGGAAACAATAGTAAGGCTTTCCCGCTAATCTATCTAACATTTGGTCAATAAAGGGTAAGGGGAAGTGGTCCTTCCGGGTAGCCTTATTAAGCTTCCGGTAGTCCATACAAACCCTCCAACCGGTCACAGTCCTGGATGGGATTAGCTCGTTGTCCTTGTTTGTTACCACGATTATGCCTCCCTTTTTGGGTACACATTGCACTGGGCTCACGCACTTGCTATCCGAGATGGCATACATTATTCCAACATCAAGCCACTTGATGATTTCTTTTCGTACCACCTCTCGCATAGCTTCATTCATTCATCTTTGGGCATCAATTGTCGGCTTATGGTCATCCTCCAAGAAGATCTTATGCATGCACAATGCCAGACTGATACCTTGGATATCGACAATGGTCCATCCAATCGTCTTCTTATGCTGTTGTAGCATTCTGATCAGCTGTTGTTCCTGTTCCTGCATCAACTTAGAAGAGATAATTACGGGCAACATATCATTAAGACCAATAAAAATATATTTAAGTTGCCCTGGCAGGGGTTTAAGATCTAAGACAGGTGGCTGCTCAATGGAAGGCTTTTGGATCACATGTTCATTCGAGGTATAATTCAAAGGCTCGAAGAACTTACCTAGACGTGTGCCTATCCAATTTACCTCCTCAGGACCTTCAGTATCAGATGCTTCATTGTTTGAGGAGTCACTTTCATCAAGTCTGTCATGGTAGTCCTTAAGGTGACTGCGGTGGCAGTGGCCAAATTTTCTGTCGTGACAGCTTGATCTGATGCAGGGTTGGTCTAGGATGACTTCTGATATTGCCTTACATTCTTCCTCTGCATCAGCTTGCTTAATAGCTTGGAGAACATTGAGCTTTATCTCCTAGTCATTGACTCTCATGGTCAGTTATCCTTTCTCTACATCGATCATTGTTCTACCTGTGGCTAGGAAGAGTCGCCCTAGGATGATCGGTGCATTCTTATCTACTTCACAGTCTAAAACGAGAAAGTCAGCAGGAAAAATAAACTTATCCACTATTGCCAAAATATCTTCAATCTTTCCTTCCGGTTGTACGTAAGAGCGGTCTGCCAGTTGTAGCATGACTGTCGTGGGTCTTGCTTGTCCAATACCTAGCTTCTGAAATAAAGATTTGGGCATTAGATTAATACTAGCACCAAGATCACAAAGTGCCTTACCCATAAACTTGTCACCAATTATGCATGGTATGATGAAGCTTTCAGGATCCTTCTTCTTTGTGGGTGGACACTTATGTAGGATTGCCATGCATCCTTTTGTCATCATCACTGTTTCAAATTCCCCAAGTCTGGACCTCCTGGACATTACATCTTTAAGAAACTTTGCATAACCAGACATCTGCTTAATGACTTCTAGTAGCAGAATGTTGATATGCATTTGCTTAAAAACATCATAGATTTTCTTAAGCTGGTACTCTTTTTTCTGTTTCTTTAATCGATGAGGAAAAGGGGTGGAGGACGGTAATAATCAAGGCGTCCTTCACATGGAATTCGGATCTGAGGAGGCTCAAGATCTTCCGTTTCTTCTTTTTGCTCCTTTGTTTCTTCTACTGTCGTGGTAGGTGTGACGACAACAGATTGTTTTTCTTCTGCTAGGGAAATGTTCACGGCAGGTGTCTGTAAGGTCGGTTCCTTACTCGGTGTTTCTTTTATTGTCGGCCCTTGTAGTTGTTTCCCACTCCTTGTTGTAATAGCTTTGTACTGCTCATGTGTGGGTTTTCTAGTGACCTCAATATCACTAGGGAATCCTCCATTCTGCCTTGGGTTTATGAACTGTGAAACCTGGCCCATCTGTGTCTCTAGTGATTTTAGGGTATCCTCATGGTTTGTCATTCTCATCTCTGTCTTATCCATGAAAGATTCAGTTTTCTTGACAAAGTGATCCATGTTTGCCATATATGCTCCTGTTTGAGACATGAAGGTTGCCAGGGTCTGTTCTAGTATGCTCGTTGTGGCTGCTGGCTGCTGGTATGGCTGCTGCTGTGGTTGCTGTCGTGACAGAATTCTAGGACCTCCTTGGTTCTGGTTATTCTGGACTGGAGGGTTCAATGCATTGTTTGGGTTGCTCCAGGAAAATTTGGGGTCCTTCCCCCAGTTTGGATTTTAGTTGTTGGAGTCATAGGTTTTATTCCTGTTATAGTTTCCAACATACATCCATTCTTCCAGCTGTAAGGGACATTCTTCTGTACTGTGGTTTCTGCTACATATTTCACACACCTTTTTGGCAGCAAATACAACTTTAGAACCCTTCCGTTACAGGTTTCAACTATCTTCGTGAGGTATGCAATCTGAGTTTTGACCGAGTTGTCAGCTCCGTACTCCTTTACATATACTTTCGTTTACCTCCTCTTCGAGCTGTAGGAAACTGCTCATCGTTTTTAGCTAACTTTTTCAGCACCAGCACTGCATCTTCTGGTTCCTTGTCAGATAACAAGTCGTTTGCTGCTGAATCAATCCTCATCCGAGTGTGTGCATTGGCAGCATTATAGAATTTGAAAACTTGATTCCACACGGGGAATCCATGCATTGGGCAGTTTCGTAAGAGAGTTGTAAATCGATCCTATGCCTCGTGCATTGGCTCGTCATCTTCTTGTTGAAAAGTAGCAATCTCGTTACGTAGTCTTTCAGATAACAGAGAATGATTAAAACGAGAAAGGAATTCACAACAGAGATCTGCCCAAGTTCGTATTGAACCCGGCGTTAACGTGTTCCACCAGGTTTTTGCTCTATCCCTTAATGAATGAGGAAATAGATGGAGCCTCAGTACTTCTGGGCTTATTCCAGGCTGTCTGAATGATCCACAGATCTCCTGGAAAGTTTTTAGATGTTCACGCGCATCCTCAGTAGCAGAACCACCAAATTGACCAGCATAATTTATCATGCTGAACATTACAGGTTTCAGTTCGAAGTGTTTAGCTTCCACATCTGGTAGTGTAGTTTCCAGTTCAACATGTTCGTTATCCATGTACTCTCGACAAGTTTGTTGTGCTGCTGGGGCAGCAGGCGGCGACAGATCATTCCGGGCATCATTATCAGGATCAACATTACCCTTAGGGTTGTTGTTGTTGTTGTCATCTTCCCCATTGCGTTGCCTTCCGTTCACCATTACTTCCAGTCTTTCCTCAAGATAGTTGTTTCTTTCTATCAAGTGTCGGGCTTGGTTCCTGAGTTGATATATGCGTTCGATTTCTGGATCTAATTCGTACTAAGGTTCTTTACCACGTCTCGATCTGCACATAAGCAATAGAGAAACTTCGTGAAAAGCATAGGGAAAATAAAACAACTAAAACAAAAAGAAAAAAAATAAAAAAATGCAGTAATAAAAGGTAAAGGTATGTTGCCAGTCCCTGAAAATGACGCCAAAAATTTGTTGCGTGTAAAAGAGTCTATCGCAATGTAGTGCAAGTGTACACGTCGCAAGTAATAAAGTGATACGGAGTATCGGATATCGTCTCCACAGGGACTGGAAATAACTCTATCCTTAGATTGCTGCACAAGAAAAGAAATAAGTTTAAATGATTGTTTGGAGAAATCTTGAGTAATAACTAAAGTAAAAGATAAGGTAATCAGATTGAGAGAATATGCCGGTATTGATTTGCTCAGTAGTGCAGGTGTTGCACTATTTAGAGGAACTTCTGTTGCTTCTGTCGTCGTGCCTGTCGCGGCAGCACCTGTCACGGCAGAGGTTTATCGATGTCGCGACAACGATCAACAACTCTGTTGAACATACGCTTTAATTTTGATATAACTAAAAACCTAAGGACTAAAATAAAATATCAAAACGAATTTAAAAGTCCTTAAAATTCCCTATATCTTGTTAAAGACCATTTTATAGCTAAAACCAAAGACTTACAAAATATTTTTTAAAGTATTTTAAAGTCAAAACAGTGATTTTTCAAGCCCCGTTTCGAAACGGTGTGAGGTATATTTGTTTACATCTTTCTACCCTTGTATAAGGAGAGGTTCTAGTTTAGCCTTGAGAGAAAAACTAGAGTTGGTTCTATCTTAGCCATTGAAAAGATAGGGTTGTAAGGTTACCCTTTGTCCTCAAAAGGAAGAATTCATTGTTGAGTGAATTGGGAAATCCTTAGTGGTGTGCTAAGGTAGTGGATGTAGACTCGGTTGAGTAGTCGAACCACTCTAAAATCATCGTGCAAAAATTGTCTACTTTTCTTTCGGTTTTAGCCAATTCAACCACCAAGCAATTACAACCCTCCTTGACGGTTTCGGTGATCGATTCGAGCGTGCTACAAGCCCAACAAACTCCGTATTTCAAGTTTGGCAAGAATCCCTGTTGTGACTTGTCCTATCCCTAGGCCCAAGTTCTGTTGATGAACACGTCTTGGATAATATCTCCCGACGTGAATCAAAGGATGAACATCAATGTTTGTGAATTTTTCTTTAGCCACTTAACCTTGTACTTATTCCTAAGCCAAGATGGTTTAACCATAAACTGGAAAACACATATTTACTCCTTTCGTATGCTTAACTTTCCCGATATTAAGCAAATAGATAACCTCACAATGCTCTCCCGATACTCTTATGAGATGTTGAAAACCAGAGTAAATAAACTTGAAGTTTTTATTCATTGAACGGAAAAACCTAAGAACAATACAATCCTTACAACTACTTTACAAGATCAACCCTTAGCCCTAGGGGAAGTTTAGAACATGATGGAGAGAGAGAAACGACTAGGGTTTTAGGGGAAGACGGCTTGGAGCTAGATATCCCTATTTAGGTCGAATTACATGCCTTTATATAGGCCTTGGGTCCAAGTTTTCTAATATGGCAAGAATACAAGTTTAGATTAAAGTACAACTCTATTAAAGAATAAATCTTCTGAGTAGATGTCTTTAATTCGTCCTCTTTTCTTGCTTTGACAATCTTCCTTGAACTTTGGGTCTATCCTTCCTTCTGCTACAGGGCTCAGAAAAATATGGGAGTAGTTCACGACAGACCGAATTGAAATCCTCTATCTATCGAGATCCACTTCGCTTTTCCACCTCAATGTCCTTGTTGTCGTCATCTCTGCCACGACAGGCGATATTCTACGTCCTTCAACTCCAACTCTGCAACTCGTCTATGCTCCTTTGCTGCCATGGATACTGCCGCGGCAAATACTTGTAAAAGTGACCAAAATCAGCAGCATCTGTGCAGTTTTATCTAATTGTGATGTGTATGCAAAAATCTATCCTAAATGCAAGTAATCATGCTTGAGTGCAGCAAAAATATGGGTAAATGAGGGGTAAAATGTAGAACTTTTATGCACTCAGCACATCTCACAAACATATCAAAATAGGCATAAACGACTAGTTCGACTACTTTGCCACCTTCCTAGGAGTTCATAAGGTTAAAATACATTACTTTAAGGCTTGTAGTGACTTATCTTTCCTTGACAACCTGATCCTCCAACACACGATCTTTGAACCTGAAATGCATGAGATGAGACACATTATACATACATTGCCTAGTGAGGTAGTCATAATCAATATGAATTGAAATATAACAAGTATCTCTATATACATGGTCTCATGCTCATCAATGTCAATATTATGCATCAACATGCTCATCAATGTTATTATTATGCTTCAATATACAATGTTCAACTTATTCATTTAATCACTAGCCCTTGGATTGAATCAAGATAATGGATACGCGAATTCTTACGCCTCGCCAAATCAATGAATGGTCTAGTCCCCCACCTCACCAATAAGACCAATATCAATACACATCCCTCCGCCTCGCCAATAAGACCAATATCAATACAAATCCAAGGTTTCAATGTTCATATCCATATTCAATATTCAATGAGATTTCCAATGTTCAATGATTTCAATAATATCAATAGCAAACATGTCTCATGATCAATGTTTCATGGTTCAATGTCAATATCAATGTCCGATAATTTCTTTGCAATGTTTCAATAACAATAACTATATCAATGGCAATGCTCAATGACAATACCAATAGCTATGTCTGATATTCAATAACAAACTTACCGACACTTACCAAAGTGTCTGTTTAATATTCCGATGTAACTTCCTCAATGGTAATGTTAGCTAAATGATCAAAAGCGACTAAAAGATTCAGGAAGGCTTTTCGCCTAATCCCGAGACTCTGACTACACTCACCTCAAAATCTGATGCTCGTATGGATCTCAGATAGTAATCCCCTTGTTCCTAGCTTTGGATGGAGACGGTGGATGCTCTTTATCAATTTCTTGAGCTAGGAAATCAATAGGGAAATTGTTAGGATCGATATTACGATATAAAAATCAATACAATGATATCAAAATCGATATTTGATTTCAATATAGATGACAACAATGAGATATCCATTGATAGTAAAAACCCTAGCTTATGATTAACTCAATACACCCATGGAATCCAGTAACCAATTGAGGGATTTAGCTTAACCGATCAATAGAAACGATTTAAAATCAATAAATCGAAGAAAACAAGGCTTGAAGCTAGCTCCAATAGAGGTGCTTGCTTAGGTAGGAGATGATGGAGGAAGGAAGAAGATGAAGATAATTGAAGGTGCTTGGTAATTTGCAATTGGGTAAGTTTTATTTCCCTTTAGCTATTATATAGATTTTTAATTAGTATAGGTTTGTTTTCATTGAAGAAACCCTCTAGATATTCCCACGTATGGGAATTTTAATGTGAAAAGGGCTAATCGTAAGATTAGTCCCTCGATTCTCAATGCTTTATAATTTTGACTCCAAACCACCAATTTTTCACAATATAGCAACTATAATGTTTTCGATACTATTCAATATGGTCCAATAATAGTGATTTAACTCAATTAAAGTCTGATATCAATAATTAACTAGCAGATACAATGTTTGGATTTTATCAGTATGAGATTTCCGATTACCGGAACCTAATTCCGACTAGACCAAATTTTAGGGTGTTATAAGAAGTATGATTTAAGGTGTTAGGAGTTTAAGTGTGAATAAAAAATTGGTTGCGATTAGTCCTTTCTATAGGTAAGCAATTGTTGCATTAGCTATCCAAGGGTTGATTGAAGTACATAAATATGATTTTTAGAAGTCAAGAATCTGTTGATGACAATGAATCCGAAGTGCAGATGCTTGAGTGATTTGGTTAGGGCATTTGAACACATTGAGGGGAAATATATTGCGACTTGTAATGCTAGACATGGTATTGTCAAAGAAACACTTGATGTTTTTGCAGCAATGAGAAAGAGAAAATTACTACTTAGTGAGTTAACTTTGTCTTTCGCTCTACAAGCTTGTTATTTTTTGAAGGCTTTAGAACTAGAGAAGCATATTCATGATATGGTGGTATACTTTGTTGCTCTTAGATTGAGTTTTGGGGAGATGGTTGTGCCATATGGGAACTTACATTACCAAAGGAATGTTTTTGATGTTAGACCAGATAACCTTGAAAAAATGCACATTATCTCAAGAAGAGTTGTGACTATCACATCAATGTTGAATATGTTGATGGCCACTTTATAGGATTTTCTAGAGTGTTTGGGGAGGCTGTTAAGAAATGTCACTACAATCAAAAGTGGTTACCTTTTCCTGAGTGATTTTCATATCTCTTGGGAGATACATCAAATTGACTTATGCCTATATCTGTTTTCTGTCCATTGTATAAGCACAAACTCATGATAGTGGATAATGAAGAGTTCCATGAGTATGAGAAGCTGTGGTTTGTGAAGAATCTCAAGTACTTAATTTTCATTTCGAGACAAGCTTTATGATAGCTTCTATGGGGGATTTCTTCAGCTTATTTTAGTTTTGGAATTCGATCTCTGACACTTCAACTCATGTTGCGACAACATTTAATTCTTGAGGTCAAAGATTTCTTTATTAGCTTGGAGTATTGTAACGCACTATTTCTCAGAAGTCAAAATGTTGTAGTTTGGTGCTAGAGCTTATATTTAGTTTTAGTTAAGCTGTGTCGTTTTACTATTACTATGCTACATTATTTTGTATTTTAGGGGGTTAAAAACCTAATCAGGTTATGTTTTTGAGTACCGAATGAATTGAGATATTTTGGCTCTTTTGTTTAGAGAGAGAAAAAAATTTAGTCTCCCTTTGCTCTTCTATCTTCTCCCCTTTATAATTCTTCTTCTTCTTCTTCAGTTTGTGTTCTTATATTTTTCCAGCCCCTTATTTCTTTTTCATCTGTTGAAGCTTAAATGGATGAAGCAAAGGCCATTGTTGATGACGAGGGAAGCATGGTGCAGATCAGATGGGAATGATTTGAGTAGAGGATGGGGTTGGTTTAGAGTATGAGATGCCTGTAGAGGGTAGTTGGGTAGTTTTAGGGTATAGATTATTATTTTTAGGATTGGTTTGGTTTAGGGATATGGTTGATTTTGGGGTTTAGTTTAGGGTTGTTGTTGAAGTTGATGGTGGTCGCCAGAGTTGGAGGCAGATAAAGGTGGTTGGTGGTTGAAGCTTAGATTAGAGTTAGGGTTAGTCTAAGTTTAGGATATGTTTTGGGCTGAGCTATGTTTAGGCTAAAGGTTTTGGTCTTGGGTAAGTTATGTAATTGGGTAAAAGGTGTAATGGGTTGAAGGTTTAATTTGGTTTTGTAATATGAAGTCTGATATATAAAATATAGATAAGTTTGATGAATATGAAATTTAGATTTTTAATTGATTTTATTTAATTGGGTGGTGGCCCAGGTGAAAAATGAGTATTATACCATAAAAAGGTCTATACTTAGATAGCAAACTATTTATAATGATTGCAATTTTTTCTACTTCAGAAACTATATTCTCACAAGCATCCAAGGCATCACAGATTTCTTTAATCTGAGCAATATAAGTCCTTATAGTAAGATCCCCTTTCTTTACAGCCTTTAATCTACAATGTAAATTTATAATCATTGCAGTAGACTTACTTGCAAAGTATTTTCTCACCATAGTCCAAACCTCAGAAGTAGACTCAACACCAACAAATTGGGAAAGAAAGTGCGAGTTAATTGTAGGCAACAACCACAAGGTCACTACACGATCTTGTGCGATGAAAATCTCGCAATCATCATTCTTAACCTTCTGTCCATCTTCAGTCGTCACCATCTTCGGTAGAGCTTTCATCGCATCAGTGAGGAGCTTCTCCAACCGATGACTCCTTACGGCAAGAAGGACTTGTTGTCACCACAAAAAGTAATTCATCTCATCCAACATTACACTGACCTTCTTGTTCGTAAACATTCTGTCTGACCTAGCATTAGATAATCAGATCGGGTTTCACCCGAATTGCTCTATTCACCCAAGTTGTTACTTGGTATTCTTTTGCAGGAAACCTCTTCTGAAATTTAATTGCAATAGCCGTAGCAAAGCTCTGATACCATGTTGTGATTTAAGCTGTGATTGGAGTTTAACCGGAGATGACCACCGATAAAGTGGTTACAATCAGAAACTAATGATGAAAATTCTTTATTTACTCATCAAATAGAATGAAGTGTACAAAAAATGAGTTAATCTTTTACATAGCTCAATATTAAAATTATATCCTGTTAAAACGAAATAACAAACTGAGTAACTAACAGGCCCAACGGGCTCAACAACCCTAACATACTAACTGGCTCAACAGAACATATTAACCAACTTAACAAATATGTTAATCCTCCTTGCTTATACTTCAACATGAGAGAATGGAAGTTAAATACCTTGAATTCCAGATTTGTTTGCAATGATTTGGATATCATCTTGAATATATTTTTTTCTTCACTTATGTGGCAGACATGAAAATGAAGAAACAACTTTATCTTTAAGGGAGAACATATCTCTAAGGACACCTTATCTTAGGCAAAGAATTACGCCAATAGTCATTAAATAAGAGTTAGGCTCCTTAACAGTAGCCCAAAGGAAGTTAAGTGGAAACGGCAAGCTCCCAAAAATGGATGGTTCTGCCTCAACACAGATGGTGTGGTAGCTGTAACACCTCTCTCGGGCCTTGACTTAGTAGATGACATTATAAGAGATCATGATAGAGATTTTCTCTTGGGTTTTAACAAGCACCTAGGATCAGGGTCGGAGCTAAGATCGAATATTAGTAGGGATCAAAATATTGAATTTAAAAAAGTAAGAGTTTATTATGTATTTGAACACAAAATTCATGGGGCATGACCTAATTTGTCTAATATTTAAATTTATAAGGGCTTAAATTGTTTTTGGAGAAAAAGTATCGAGGAGACATGCTCATTCTTCTTTAGTTCAACCTAGAGGTGTAAATGAACAGAGCGTTCGACGAATTGTTTGTGAATCGTTCGTATAACGTTTGTTTATTAAGCTAAAGAAACGAGTATGAACAAATTTTTATGTTCGTTTAATAAATGAACAAACACGAACAAAGGTGTATTCTGTTCATTTATGTTCACGAACAAGCTCGTTTATAAGCTCATTTACTTGGTTTCCCTTTTCCTTTTTTTTACATTTTAAATATTGGTGAATGTATAAATTAATTTGAACATGTGGTGTAGTTCCGCTATTTTGGCGAATATATAAATGAACATGTTCACGAAAATTACACGGATGTTCATGAACGTTAAACGAACATGTTCGTGAACATTAAACAAACGAACACGAACGCTATAAAAAATAAACAAACATAAACATGATATTAAAAATTTAAACGTACCGAATATGGACACATTCAAATATAAATAAACCAACACGAACAAACCCTTATTCGTTCAAACTTTTTTTATTTACACCCCTAGTTTAACCCCTACTTAATTATATATATTATAAACCTTTATATTTTTAATTTAAATAATTATTTTTTACATAGGCTAAATTATTATTAAACCAAAATTAATAAATAATTAAATTTTATAACAGGGCAGGTCGGGCCCTAAGGGAGCTCCTCCCCTGCCTAGGATCTACCTAGTCACTTCAAGCCGAGCTATGGAGGGTTTAGGAGGGTATTAAGCTATGCCGAGCTTCTGAATGCTAATTGAGTTTGACTCGGTCAAAACTTGATCAACACTCTACTCGAGATCTTAGTGAGTCGAGTCAAGTAAGGCACTACTCGACTCGATAAGTTTATGAGCAGCTCGCTATTTTTTAATAATTTTTTAGTGTTTACCTTAAAAAATTATGTTCCAAAAAGTTTAAATGCTAGTTGAAAAGTCTTCAGTCCCCGTATAAAAGTTATGATTGAAAGATAAAATCTTGAAATCCCTAAGGCATTCTCTCATTTATTGTTCATCGATGATTTTTGAGAAATTAAAAAGAGTCGAACACTCGAATATTGACTTCATCTCTAACTCGTTCATGACATGTTCATTTATTTATCTCCCTAGTCCTCACGTATTTTCTGAATTTATATGTTTATAACAAGCTTTAATTGTATCACTAGATTTTACTTATATTTAAAAAATGTAAAATTTTTGACGAATTTAATGAGCAACGAATTTTTTTAACGAGCAAGAGTCGAGCACTATTCAACTCCCGATCGACTCACACTTATGACTTTAAAAAAATATCCAGCTTCTAACAAATAATGCATAGGTATTCAAGCTAATATCTTCTACTTCAGCTACTTCAGGTCCCTATTCTCTTGTTGGGACAATTTTTAGGCTATGTGATAAAGCATGGGTGGTGGATTTTTCAACTAATTCGACGTGAGGGTTGCAGATGGAATTATCAAAGCTACTTCTTCCTTTGATGGATCGTCATCTACTTTTGACTTTGTACCTCACTTCTTACGAGGACTATTTGCTTAGAGACTTTCTTGATCCCTCGTATCTACGTGTACTGACTGGTTGATATAATAAATGGCCTTGGCCTCCAAATTTAGGTTCATATTTTACTCATTGCATTGAGTAAACCTCCAAATCCTTAATCAATTAAAACACATTTCAACATATAATAATAATAATAATAATAATAATAATAATAATAATAATAATAATAATAATAATAGAGTTAAAGTTCAGTCAACTTTACCCTTTAATACTTGTTTTTATTATTTTTCAATGCTATCATAACAATCGTCAAAAGAAAAGCCTATACCTAATTAATTAATTAAATGTTCGGTAACATAAAACTGCAAGGTTAACAACGAATATTAAGACAAATAACAGATCTATTAATAAAGTATCTAATAACCATTCGGAGATAATTTTATTTACCCACCGGATCATTTACCCAGCTGACATGACAATTTAGTTGAGAAAACTCATTCCACTACGTATTTAATGAATTGTTGACCACTTAAAACAAAAATTTGAAATCAGTCCTAATAAATTTTGATCAGACTTTTCAAAAAGATTCTTCGAAATTCACCCCATACATTGTATCAAACAACTCCCTCTTCTATTTGTCTTCATCATTTTTACCATATAAAGCATTATCTAAACTCACGTTCTCATCCAATTTCTGGCAAATAGAGTGAAAATAATTTTTTTAACTTCTCCGAAAACTCCAATGAACGTGACTATCTCCCCAAATGGTTTACAAAATGTGTATGAAGGAACCATATTTGATTATACCAAATTGAGCATTGAAATTAAGCAATTCAAAGCGTTTATTGGAAATGGGAGAGAGTTCGAAGATGAAGATGGTTATTGCAATGGACTCTCCACTTTTGATGCTGATGAAGATTTTTAAAAGGAGATATATATGGCTCCTATTAGTATTTTACTATCGATAAATTTTAAAGGAAAAAATATGAAAAAAAAGAAGTTGTTTGAAGGTACACCTCCATCACCTAAGAAGAAAATTAAAGTAGAAGATGCTGAAAAAGATTGATGGGAAAAATTATTAATATCGATTTAGAATATTAAGTAATCAAGTGAAATTAAAAGTGAGAATTAAGCAATGATTATGCAAAATTATTGTTCGGTTTGGCCAGTTTAATGTTTTAAATAAAAATATTTCTATTTTGTCGAATTACGAAGTTAAATTACGAGCAAATTGAAGTTTTATTTTTTAATTATTTCTTCAATTTAGAAAAAAAATAAGACGCATATTAAACTGTTTATATCAATTCATAGGAGAACCAAATTTCATTAATTTTATTCGATTGAAAGACAAACTTCAAACAACATATACATGCAAACTTACTTTTGGTTCAGTCGAAAACAACCTTCTTATAGGGGTTCTCTTTCATCCTCTGTGGCGAACGAAAACAATAGGGACGACATACTTTAAAGGTGGTTCGATCCGACGACGGATCTACAAGATCGAAAAATGTAATTTCAATTTTTTTTTGTAAGATTTACACCTATTTGATACGGTTTTGAAAAAACTAACGATATATTTGAGTTTAAGTATGAGATATGATAAAGAAAAATATTGTTCGCCGTTGCCGGAATTAAACCCGCGGTGGTGGGCGGTGGACGGGACATACAAAGAGTGGAGAGCCTTTTTCTGACTTTAAGGGATTAAAACAAATGAAAAAATGAGCCAGTGATTCTTTAAATGAAAACAAAAAGCTGAAACTGTTAAAAGTAGGGAATCGGGTAGCATTTTATTAAAATATTTATTATTTTACATTTATTAGTTATTATGTCATATACCACTTCAACTGGGTAGATATAGCATTTTCCTAACCATTTTACCCTTTTAAAGAAAAACCCTAAGCGCCGCAACCTTGTTTTTTTTCTAAAAATATAGAGAGCAACTCTTTGCACTTCAATTTTATTTAACCACTGGTGGTACTGATTTTAATACTGGTCGCCGATCGCCGGTTCTCTTTTTTATTTTTAATAAAAATAATTTTGTGTTTGTGGCATGTTTTTCTCTGTTTTTGTGGCACATTTTTCTATGTTTTTGTGGCACATTTATCTTTGTCATTTGGCACGTTTTCTGTTTTCTTTCTCGGCCGATTGTATGTTCTTTTTATTTTATGTTTTTTCAGCTTTGGATTTGACAACACCATAATTGATCAAGATGTCGCTTATTTGTAATCTTGTTGATCTTCCCTGTTTTGGATTGTAACACCCTGAAAATGAAAATGAAAAAAAGAAGAAGAAAGGGGAACCAAGGGATTTGAACCCATGACCCTTGATTGTATGGACTAATGACTAAACCAACTGAGCTAATACCATTCTTGGTTAATAGTTCCACCAGGGTAAATAAGGGTTATTGTCTAAGACCCATAAATAATAAAATAAACAAAATATCCTACCTGCCCCCATTTATGGCTATTATTTCAGATCTGTTTCTTCCAAAAAAAAACATATCTGCAATTAACCACCTCCCACGAACCCAAACCCTCCTCACCATTCACGTTTTTCGATCTGCCCCCACCGTCGAACCGTGGCCATCACCGCCGGTGCCAGAGTGCTCACCGTCGAGTCCCGAGCCAAACACCCCTATCCACTCGCGCAGCCGTCATCTTGAACGTCGTCAATCGCCAGATTAGGGTTCAATAAACCCTAAATTTAGAGATCGAAACTTTGTTCGATGATTTCGTCGCCGGCGGATGTCCGTTAGGCGTGCTGCTGCTGCCATCGTGTTCTCCGTTTCAAGCCGAGTAAAACCCGACCGACCGATCGTGTTTTCGACGCCGGCAAGCCCTTCATCGGAGCCTCGTCGTGTTCCGGCCGATCTTGTTCGATTAAGGTAAATTGGGTAAGTTTTTGTACGATTTTTGAGTAATATGCATGTTGGTGGAGGAATCGAATCGAAAATATGCATTTTGGGGTGTTTTCCGGCCATTTTAGGCCGCGCGTGGGCCTCACGCGCCGTCATGGGCGATTTCCGGCCGCCCTGGACGGTGGTCGTTGAACCGGCCGGCTCAGCCGGTCTAACCCTAAACCGAACCGGTCTGAACCGGCTGGACCGGTCAGCTCGGTCAGACCCGTTGACCGACCCGTTGACCCGTTGACCGACCCGTTGACCCGTTGACCGACCCGACCTGTTGACCGACCTGACCCGTTGACCCAACCCAGTCAACCGTGACGTCAGCATGACCGTTGACCGTTGACTTTGACCAAAAAGTCAAATTTTCCGAAAAGCCCTATTTTATGTTTTTCGACGTCCTGAGTCCGATTTTGAATCCCGTTTTGCAAAATTCTGACCCGAAAGCCTCCGAATTGGACCTTGAACTCGAGTCCACTTATGTATTTTAATAATCAATTATGAGCACTGTGAATGATGATTAAAATTGAAATTGGTGCGATTGAAGGTAATCAAAATTCCTTGTATTCGGGATGTAGAGGACGTCACATTCGAGTTCGAGAGTGATTGAACGGAGTATCAGGATCGACCGATATAGCAAGTATTAAAGGTAATACATTACTACCTCTTGTATGCTTTATGAGCATGTTGGTATGTGTTATTACATGCATAAAAATGATGATAAGTACTGTTAAATCTGCTCAAGTTAAATCGAATGTAGAAACGAGTATGATAAATTAAGTAAGACCGAAATGCTCGAATAAGGCAGCTAATCTCCAATTCTGAGCATTAGTGTGAAATGTTTAAATGTGAAAAATACCTGGATAGGAAATTACGAATCACCCATAATTGTTAAAAGACCCAAAATGCCCTCGTTGGCCAAAGTAATCAAAATAGCCCCGAATGTATCGGATATTGTGAAAAATTATAATGTAGAAATCTCTAAATGCCTGGTTGGATTAGACCTGGCAAACTTGACCCGAGAACCGAAACTCGAACCGAATTACCCGAACCCGGACCCGAACCGAAACCGAAAATCAACCCGAAATTGACTCGAAATCTGATACGAAATTTGATCCGAAACCCGAAATAAACCGAACCGAAACTGAACTGAATTTAGTTGAACCGAATAGACCCGAACTGAATAGACCTGAAATGACCTGAAACACAATAGACCCGAACTAAAACCGAACCGAAACCGAACTAAAACCGAAACCGAATCTGAACCGAAAATATCAGACCCGAAATAACCGAAACCGAAATGACCCGAACCAAACCCGAACCGATTGACCGCTTGCCACCTCTAGGTTGGGTACCCGATGAGCAAATAGAATTTCTGAGCTACCGTTTGCGTCTTGTTGGTATACATTACCAAAATGCCCGTGTATGATAAAATGATCATAATGCCCCTGGTAGGCTTAAATGACTAAATCACATATGATATGCCTAAACTCTCAGCGATCTTGATGTATCATCTCTTGACTATCTGGTTTGAACCGTTAGTACAAACCCCTCTTTTAATAGGGGCCTTGTTTCAAAGATCCGTACAACTGTCAAAAGTTAATATGATATCTTCCGTAAATGTCAAGTATATCCAAGGAAATAAACTATTCCACCTAGTGTGTTCCATGTGTCTACACAATTGTTTTTGCATACGGAGTTACATGTTATAATACCGATTATGTGCACATGATAGAATACTTGGACTCACATGAACATGACATGTTTATAATTAAACATGACCGTACTATATTTCTGATATATGCATATGCACATGATATGACCAACATGCTATATGGATGATATATTACTAAAAATACAGCTATTGATTAACCGAACCGTTGCATTAATTGTTACTGGGGTACTTGGGATAGAATATGAAGTGACCGTAGGTTCAGCCCTGATCCAGCTGGTAATTCCTTTACCGTTACAGGTTCCTATGCTTCGGCCAGGGTAATTCCTCACCGTTAACGTTACAGGTTCCTATGCTTCGGCCAGGGTAATTCCTCACCGTTACCGTTACAGGTTCCTATGCTTCGGCCAGGGTAATTCCTCACCGTTACCGTTACAGGTTCCTATGCTTCGGCCAGGGTAATTCCTCACCGTTACCGTTACAGGTTCCTATGCTTCGGCCAGGGTAATTCCTCACCGTTACCGTTACAGGTTCCTATGCTTCGGCCAGGGTAATTCCTCACCGTTACCGTTACAGGTTCCTATGCTTCGGCCAGGGTAATTCCTCACCGTTACCGTTACAGGTTCCTATGCTTCGGCCAGGGTAATTCCTCACCGTTACCGTTACAGGTTCCTATGCTTCGGCCAGGGTAATTCCTCACCGTTACCGTTACAGGTTCCTATGCTTTGGCCAGGGTAATTCCTCACCGTTACCGTTACAGGTTCCTATGCTTCGGCCAGGGTAATTCCTCACCGTTACCGTTACAGGTTCCTATGCTTCGGCCAGGGTAATTCCTCACCGTTACCGTTACAGGTTCATATGCTTCGGCCAGGGTAATTCCTCACCGTTACCGTTACAGGTTCTTATACTTCGGCTAAGGTAATACCTACCATACCGTACCGTTCCTAAGGTAATCCTTTAGGATGGCACTTATGCCCAATGGGCACTGGTCAACGCCTTTGACACAGTTTTGGGGAACTGCCTCGTGGAGTGTGGTTGGAGGGAAGATAAAAGATTTAACCGTACCGTATTATTACTTGTACTATATGTTTTGAACTAGAAATGTATATTATACTGTTATTATACATGATCTACTTGCACTGTTGGAACACACTAGGAACCGAACTCTCTAATTCCACCTCCGTATATTAATAGCCTATAATTACCGTCTAATTCTCGATGGTTGAATAAAGAATAAGTACCGTTATTCTCAAATATAACGTTACCTGAAATATCGACAAAGAAATGAAGATCGTTACTAAGTAAAGCATCATGAAAATGTTATGCCTACCATATATCTGCATGAGCTTATAGCATCTTTTGGTAGTTTTGTATTACTGAGCTTTTCCAAGCTCATGTTGTTTTTACCATCACAGGTTAAAGGTATAATGTTTGACATCAGTGTTCGGAGTTCTCTCGGCGTTGCTTTTGGAGTACGGTACCGACATAGTTAGTGGGTATGCATATTATTATTGTTTTCATAATAGTGTCTGTAAAAAAAATGTTTTCTGAAATTCCGTTATATGTTTAAATGCTTTTATGAAAGAGTATTTTCAACAAAAGTTACCGTTATAATTTAATATGTATTTTTCATAGAAAGAGTTTTATGTGTATTTTTACCGTGGGTCGCTCTTGTGACCCTAATGTGACTTCTTAGGATCCGTCGTAACGCATAGGCGGGTCTAGGGGGTTACATTTAGTGGTATCAGAGCTTAGAGTTGCGTCATTCTGGGTAGATCGGCCGATCGTCTGTCATAGAATGTCTGGTCTGTGCATGCCTCTAGATCATAACCGCACTCCTCTATGTCGAGACTCCGATGTTGAATCCTTTCCTGTGATATGTGCAAGTAACCGTTCTGTCCATAATAGCTTGATCCGTACTGGAAAGGAATATTGATAATGTCTGTCTACGAGTTGGATTAAATTGATGGATTTGAATCCAGATAAAGAAACTGAGATAGTTAATGCGTGTGGAATTGAAGATATGAATTTGATAGAGAATGAATATTTGATCATGCAGGATGACCGATGTAAGATTTCATGAAAGGCTATTCAGTGATAATGACTGTGTTTGAAAATACTCTAACGGAAATGTGAAAAAAAAAACTCTACGAACTTCAGAGAGAAGTGTTTGCGGTTGTACAGAAAGTGTATAATCTGTGGTGCCTCCGTTATACCGAAGAAAATAGTTACCTGAACATTGCGCTGAAAGTAAGCGTTATCCGTTCGAAATATTGGATTGTATTTGTTCAGCATGGAGTAAGTCATTTTGGGGAAAAGTGACGTAATGTACCGTCATATGTATCATACTTACTGAAATTGGATGTTCACATCTTGATTCTAGAGAGCCTTGGTTGACGCTTTGAGTACTCGCATAAACTTCACGCACAGTTGTTCGTCCGTAAATTGACTGTCAACCTAGTAAAGTAATTCAGATTCTGAAATATGTACTTTTAGACTGTATGACTGACTTTTGTGGCGACGAGAATGTGTTGTGCTCTTGACTGAGTATGTCATAATAATAATAAAGGATATGAGACAAGTTTTGCTTAGCACCATATGAAGTTTAAAAGCGGATTCAAGTATCGTATTTTGATTAATTGGTCCGAGATGTATGGTATGATGAATGTAGATTTAATGACAGTCTAAGTGTTTGGAAATACTACCAGATTAATCTGTGATCATCTGAGAGTCCTGAGAAACAAGGATACCTTGATAGATAAGTTTTCAGTACAAGAACGGATGAAAGATTAGTTCTGCATTTCTATGACTCTAGTAAATTTCGAGGACGAAATTTCTTTTAAGGGAGGGAGAATTGTAACACCCTGAAAATGAAAATGAAAAAAAAAAGAAGAAAGGGGAACCAAGGGATTTGAACCCATGACCTTTGATTGTATGGACTAATGACTAAACCAACTGAGCTAATACCATTCTTGGTTAATAGTTCCACCAGGGTAAATAAGGGTTATTGTCTAAGACCCATAAATAATAAAATAAACAAAATATCCTACCTGCCCCCATTTATGGCTATTATTTCAGATCTGTTTCTTCCAAAAAAAAACATATCTGCAATTAACCACCTCCCACGAACCCAAACCCTCCTCACAATTCACGTTTTCTGATCTGCCCCCACCGTCGAACCGTGGCCATCACCGCCGGTGCCAGAGTGCTCACCGTCGAGTCCCGAGCCAAACGCCCCTATCCACTCGCGCAGCCGTCGTCTCGAACGTCGTCAATCGCGAGATTAGGGTTCAATAAACCCTAAATTTGGAGATCAAAACTTTGTTCGATGATTTCGTCGCCGGCGGATGTCCGTTAGGCGTGCTGCTGCTGCCATCGTGTTCTCCGTTTCAAGCCGAGTAAAACCCGACCGACCGATCGTGTTTTCGACGCTGGCAAGCCCTTCATCGGAGCCTCGTCGTGTTCCGGCCGATCTTGTTCGATTAAGGTAAATTGGGTAAGTTTTTGTACGATTTTTGAGTAATATGCATGTTGGTGGAGGAATCGAATCGAAAATATGCATTTTGGGGTGTTTTCCGGCCATTTTAGGCCGCGCGTGGGCCTCACGCGCTGTCATGGGCGATTTCCGGCCGCCCTGGACGGTGGTCGTTGAACCGGCCGGCTCAGCCGGTCTAACCCTAAACCGAACCGGTCTGAACCGGCTGGACCGGTCAGCTCGGTCAGACCCGTTGACCGACCCGTTGACCCGTTGATCGACCCGTTGACCCGTTGACCGACCCGACCCATTGACCGACCCGACCTGACCCGTTGACCCAACCCAGTCAACCGTGACGTCAGCATGACCGTTGACCGTTGACTTTGACTTTGACCAAAAAGTCAAATTTTCCGAAAAGCCCTATTTTATGTTTTTCGACGTCCTGAGTCCGATTTTGAATCCCGTTTTGCAAAATTCTGACCCGAAAGCCTCCGAATTGGACCTTGAACTCGAGTCCACTTATGTATTTTAATAATCAATTATGAGCACTGTGAATGATGATTAAAATTGAAATTGGTGCGATTGAAGGTAATCAAAATTCCTTGTATTCGGGATGTAGAGGACGTCACATTCGAGTTCGAGAGTGATTGAACGAAGTATCAGGATCGACCGATATAGCAAGTATTAAAGGTAATACACTACTACCTCTTGTATGCTTTATGAGCATGTTGGTATGTGTTATTACATGCATAAAAATGATGATAAGTACTGTTAAATCTGCTCAAGTTAAATCGAATGTAGAAACGAGTATGATAAATTAAGTAAGACCGAAATGCTCGAATAAGGCAGCTAATCTCCAATTCTGAGCATTAGTGTGAAATGTTTAAATGTGAAAAATACCTGGATAGGAAATTACGAATCACCCATAATTGTTAAAAGACCCAAAATGCCCTCGTTGGCCAAAGTAATCAAAATAGCCCCGAATGTATCGGATATTGTGAAAAATTATAATGTAGAAATCTCTAAATGCCTGGTTGGATTAGACCTGGCAAACTTGACCCGAGAACCGAAACTCGAACCGAATTACCCGAACCCGGACCCGAACCGAAACCGAAAATCAACCCGAAATTGACTCGAAATCTGATACGAAATTTGATCCGAAACCCGAAATAAACCGAACCGAAACTGAACTGAATTTAGTTGAACCGAATAGACCCGAACTGAATAGACCTGAAATGACCCGAAACACAATAGACCCGAACTAAAACCGAACCGAAACCGAACTAAAACCGAAACCGAATCTGAACCGAAAATATCAGACCCGAAATAACCGAAACCGAAATGACCCGAACCAAACCCGAACCGATTGACCGCTTGCCACCTCTAGGTTGGGTACCCGATGAGCAAATAGAATTTCTGAGCTACCGTTTGCGTCTTGTTGGTATACATTACCAAAATGCCCGTGTATGATAAAATGATCATAATGCCCCTGGTAGGCTTAAATGACTAAATCACATATGATATGCCTAAACTCTCAGCGATCTTGATGTATCATCTCTTGACTATCTGGTTTGAACCGTTAGTACAAATCCCTCTTTTAATAGGGGCCTTGTTTCAAAGATCCGTACAACTGTCAAAAGTTAATATGATATCTTCCGTAAATGTCAAGTATATCCAAGGAAATAAACTATTCCACCTAGTGTGTTCCATGTGTCTACACAATTGTTTTTGCATACGGAGTTACATGTTATAATACCGATTATGTGCACATGATAGAATACTTGGACTCACATGAACATGACATGTTTATAATTAAACATGACCGTACTATATTTCTAATATATGCATATGCACATGATATGACCAACATGCTATATGGATGATATATTACTAAAAATACAGCTATTGATTAACCGAACCGTTGCATTAATTGTTACTGGGGTACTTGGGATAGAATATGAAGTGACCGTAGGTTCAGCCCTGATCCAGTTGGTAATTCCTTTACCGTTACAGGTTCCTATGCTTCGGCCAGGGTAATTCCTCACCGTTACCGTTACAGGTTCCTATGCTTCGGCCAGGGTAATTCCTCACCGTTACCGTTACAGGTTCCTATGCTTCGGCCAGGGTAATTCCTCACCGTTACCGTTACAGGTTCCTATGCTTCGGCCAGGGTAATTCCTCACCGTTACCGTTACAGGTTCCTATGCTTCGGCCAGGGTAATTCCTCACCGTTACCGTTACCGGTTCCTATGCTTCGGCCAGGGTAATTCCTCACCGTTACCATTACAGGTTCCTATGCTTCGGCCAGGGTAATTCCTCACCGTTACCGTTATAGGTTCCTATGCTTCGGCCAGGGTAATTCCTCACCGTTACCGTTACAGGTTCCTATGCTTCAGCCAGGGTAATTCCTCACCGTTACCGTTACAGGTTCCTATGCTTCGGCCAGGGTAATTCCTCACCGTTACCGTTACAGGTTCCTATGCTTCAGCCAGGGTAATTCCTCACCGTTACCGTTACAGGTTCCTATGCTTCGGCCAGGGTAATTCCTCACCGTTACCGTTACAGGTTCATATGCTTCGGCCAGGGTAATTCCTCACCGTTACCGTTACAGGTTCTTATACTTCGGCTAAGGTAATACCTACCATACCGTACCGTTCCTAAGGTAATCCTTTAGGATGGCACTTATGCCCAATGGGCACTGGTCAACGCCTTTGACGCAGTTTTGGGGAACTGCCTCGTGGAGTGTGGTTGGAGGGAAGATAAAAGATTTAACCGTACCGTATTATTACTTGTACTATATGTTTTGAACTAGAAATGTATATTATACTGTTATTATACATGATCTACTTGCACTGTTGGAACACACTAGGAACCGAACTCTCTAATTCCACCTCCGTATATTAATAGCCTATAATTACCGTCTAATTCTCGATGGTTGAATAAAGAATAAGTACCGTTATTCTCAAATATAACGTTACCTGAAATATCGACAAAGAAATGAAGATCGTTACTAAGTAAAGCATCATGAAAATGTTATGCCTACCATATATCTGCATGAGCTTATAGCATCTTTTGGTAGTTTTGTATTACTGAGCTTTTCCAAGCTCATGTTGTTTTTACCATCACAGGTTAAAGGTATAATGTTTGACATCAGTGTTCGGAGTTCTCTCGGCGTTGCTTTTGGAGTACGGTACCGACATAGTTAGTGGGTATGCATATTATTATTGTTTTCATAATAGTGTCTGTAAAAAAAATGTTTTCTGAAATTCCGTTATATGTTTAAATGCTTTCATGAAAGAGTATTTTCAACAAAAGTTACCGTTATAATTTAATATGTATTTTTCATAGAAAGAGTTTTATGTGTATTTTTACCGTGGGTCGCTCTTGTGACCCTAATGTGACTTCTTAGGATCCGTCGTAACGCATAGGCGGGTCTAGGGGGTTACATGGATACTCAAATTAAATTTGGATACGTGGTTTGCGTTCGTGGATAGTTTCTCACGACGCTCGACTCTGATTTGCGGTTTTCGATGATCTTTCAATAGCTTAATCCCCCTTTGTGGTTCGTTTGTCGATGCAATCAGATTTATTTTTATCTTTTTTTCGTTCGAGTCCTTTGGTTGGGGTTTTAACCTTTTCCATGTGTGGTCCTGGTACGATCTAAAGTGTCTAGTGTCAATGTTATAGGAAAATGACCAAATTATATATTTAATTTACGATGATAGTCGTAAACCTTTTATTGTAATTTTAGATATTTTCTCTTCTTCATAAGACTAGCGACTTATATTCAAAAAAATAATAAAATACGTGAGCTCTTGTCAACAACATCTAAAGCAAGTGGTTAAAGGTCTCAGTTGACACCTTCCTCTCTCCTATAAATTGTGGGTTTGAAACCCTTTTGGAGCAAATTCTCCTCCTTGTTAAGGAAAAAAAAAGTACATAAACTCTTAGCTACATAGATCAGGGATCAAACCCCTACTAACATTATAAATAAAATATAATTAAAAGCGATGAATATTGAGCTGGTGGGAGACAGAGTCCAACTACATTCAGATTTATAAATTTCCAAGAAACTGGCACAATTTATAACATTGGTGAATAATAAAAAATGAACATCTAATCTAAGAAATGTGAGATGATTCGAAAACCTCGTGAATGCAAAACATTAATCAAATACTACATAGAGAAAGGAATGCATGCACCCGTTTTTTGTATTACATCTATGTTTCTTTCTTACAGTTTATTATATTAATTTGGCTTCCTTCTGGTTGTCGGAGTCCATGCATACAAACAACATTAAAAGAACTGAATGAAAGGAAAAGGAAAGGAAAACATGGTCGTGCATTGTGTTTTAGTTTGACTAGATTTAACAAATGGGATGGTGCAGGTGCAGGTGCAGTGAGGAGAGTGCATGTGATCTTCCCTTTTGCACAACAAGCAATAAACATCAAAATAAAAATACCAAGTATAGGCTTTCGCCAGCAACTATGGATTTAGATCTATCTATATTAATCCATCCAATCACAAATTTCTAGTGTTTTGATTCAGCACTCACGTGAGGTGCACCTTTCAAACCTAGATACAAGTCATTTTAGGTTGATTTGATATTTTACTCGGGTCGGGTCAAGTCAAGTGCGAGTCAATTTTAGGTCGGGTTCATTTCAGGTTAGGTTTATTTCAGGTCGGATCAAAATGGTTCGGGTCCGAATCAGGTAATTGACGGGTTAATTCAGGCTTAGGTGGACTTTAGGTCGGGTAATTTCAAGTCGGTTTCATTTCAAGTCGGGTTAATTCGAGTTTCGAATTCGTATTAAGTTTGAGTTTGGTACAAATAGTCGATAGACTTTGGGTTGGTTCATTTCGAGTGAATTATTTAACGCCTTTCATGAACACGAATCCCATTAAAAATAAATGTTAGAGACTAAAATGAATAAAAATATCATCATATTTAAAATATGGGACTAAATTTAAAAAATTAGAAATAAATAAGGGTCAATTTCAGCTAAAAATAAAATATTAGGGACTAGAGTGAGCAAAAATATCAGCATATTAAAAATATTGGACTAAATTACAAAAATATAAAATAAATAGGGGTTAATTTTGGTTAAAAACAAAATTTTAGGGACTAACATGAACAAAAATATCATCATATTAAAAATATTGGACTAAATTACAAAAAAATGAATAGGAGTCAATTTCAACTAAAAATGAATAAGAGTCAATTTCGACTAAAAATATCATCATATTAAAAATTATTTATCAGCGGCATAAATTTGCGTACGATAATTAAAAATTATGATACTATAATTACAACTATGAATGTAAAATATTGTAAACGGTTAACCTTCTAACATTTGATTTTTATCAAATCAACAAATAGTTTCCAATCCTCCCTAATAAAATTTGGCCAAGACAATAAGAAAAAAAGACAAATGAATTTCTATACGTAAGGTAATATTGTAGTGGAAGATAGGAGTGTTCATGGTATGTTAACCGTACCATTTAGCCTAAATGGTCGGTTAACCGTTATAACGGTTATTAAATTTTGCTAACTGTAACTTAACCGTTAAAAATCGGTTAACCGCTAACGATTAACCATTAAGACATGATTAACCGACTCTTCAGTAATAGGTTAACCAATAACCTATTAAATTTTTTCCACATGTTCTTCTTTTGAGAATAATGGAACTATCTCTCCGATAAATATTTTATAAAAATGTTCAGGAAAAAACAACTTAGATAGTGAGATTCAAAACACTAACTTCATACTTATTTTTTTTAAAAAAGAACCTACATACTACAAAGTTCCTGTAACCCCCTAGACCCGCCTATGCGTTACAACGGATCCTAGGAAGTTACATTAGGGTCACAAGAGCAATCCACAGTAAAAATACACATAAAAACATTTTTCTTCAAAACACTTATTAAACTGTAAAACCAACTTCTGTTTAAAATATCATTTCGGGATGTCATTTAAACACATAATAAAAACTTCAGAAAATATTTTACAGACACTGCCATAAAACAATACATGACACACATGCCCACTAACTATACAATACCGTACTCCAAGGTAACGCCGAGACAACTCCGAACACTGCTATCAACCAAAATACCATGATGTATTCTTTTAACCTGCGATGGTAAAAACAGCGTGAGCTTGGAAAAGCTCAGTAATACAGTACTACCAAAAGATGCTATAAGATCATGCAGATATAAGGTAGGCATAACATTTTCATAATATTCCATATAGTAATAGCCCTCATTTCCGTTCTACTATTTCGAGATTTCATCATACTCAGGAATAACGATATTTGTTCCTTATTCAAACACCGTGAATTAGACGGGAATTATATAGGCTGGTAACATACGGAGGTGGAAACAGAGAGTTTAGTGCCTAGTGTGTTCCAACAGCGCAGCGCTAAATCATGAAATGTAACAATGCAGTAAACCCTTTTATTTAAAATACATTTGTTTTAAGTACCATAAAATTCATTTTAATTCTATATTTACCCTCCAACCATACTCCAGTATATAGTTTCCCCAGTGCGGTATCATGTACATGCATTAACCCGAGCCCATTGGGCTTGGGTACCATCCTAAGGATATAACTTAGAATACGGGCGGCCCTTGCCGAAGCATAGGAACCGAAAACGGGCGGACCTGGCCGAAGCCTAGAATACGAAAACAGGCGGACCTGGTCGAAGCCTAGGATCCGAAAATGGGCGGACCTAGCCGAAGCTTAGGATCCGAAAACGGGCGGACCTAGCCGAAGCTTAGGATCCGAATACGGGCGGACCTGGCCGAAGCCTAGGATCCGAAAACGGGCAGACCTAGCCGAAGCTTAGGATCCGAAAATGGGCGGACCTAGCCGAAGCTTAGGATCCGAATACGGGCGGACTTACCAGCTGGATCAGGGCTGAGCCGACGATAACTTCATATCATGTCCCAAGTACCCCAGTGAATCAGATCATCAATAGTTCATTAATCAATAACTGTATTTTTAGTAACACATTATTCATATAGCATATTTATCATATCGGGTGCAAAGACATATACCAGAAATACAATACGGTCATGCTTAATTTATAAAACATGTCATGTTCATGTGAGTTCAAGTATGTCAATCGTGTGCACGTGATCGGTATTATAACATGTAAATCAGTATGCAAAAACAGTCGTGTAGCACACATGGAACACACTAGGTGGAAAAATTTATTTCCTTGGAGATACTTGTCATTTACGGAAGAGAACACATTAAACTTTTGACCATTTGAACGAGTTTCTGAAACGAGACCCCTATTAAAAGAGGGGTTTGTACTAACGGTTCAAACTAGATATTCGGGAGATGATACATCAAGATCTTTGAGAGTTTAGGCATATCATGAGTGATTTACTCATTTAAGCCTACAAGGGCATTATGGTCATTTTATTATGCATGACCAATATGGTAATTTATACCAACAAGACATAAACAGTGGCGCGGGAATTCTATTTGCTCATCAGGTTTTCAATCAGGCATTCAGAGATTTCTATGTCAAGATCTTTCACGATATCAGATACATTCAATGCAATTTTGAATTGCTTTGGCCAACGAGGGCATCTTGGTCATTAACTATCAGAGGTGATTTCGTAATTTAGCCCATTAATGATGAAATGACGATTCACAATATTTAAGATTTCTAGAAGTTTATCGAGCCTCCAAAACCATTCAAACTAACATATTCCAACCTTGCAGTACTAACCAACCCTTCTAATGCATCCAACTGTATCGTATATCTGAACGGTTGCTTTCGTATTTCACCACAGAGCTTGCCACAGAGTAGTCGAACTTATATTCTGTGCGGAAAAACTTTCAACCTTATATTAATATCATAAGCGATTGACATACATGAGTCATGCTTCAAACATTAGGGGCATTTCAGTCATTTCTAGCTTTATTGGCATTTCCAAAATTTTATCAGAGCAATTTACTTATTCCAGTCAAAGGGGTATTTTTGTCATTTTCAAGTAATCTCAGTACCTCCAACCACTTCATTCATTTCAGAACTCGAAGATTTATCCATCATTCTAGTTAATTTGCAAACCTCGGTGTCTGAGGATACTTTAGTCTTTTTGGTCAATACGATCATTCCAATTAATTAACCATAACAGTATTTCCAATACATTTAGTCATTTCAGTCAAATCCGTATTTTGAGCCGCTTGATAAATTCAGAAGTACGAATAACTTCTCGTAAAACTATATTCAGAGACCCATTTTGAATTCAAGGAAACTTACAATCTCGAAGGTTCAAATCTTGTTACCATAACTTTCCAGGTTTTTCGAGGTTTTCAGATGTATCAAGTTGTCTTACCATAACTAGCATAGATTTCTAGATCGCTTCCAATTCCAAGGGTAATTTAGTCATTCTCATACCTTAAAGGGCATTTTCGTAATTTCATATCCAATTATTTTTAGCATTTAGTCACTTGACATTAATAATCAGGTTTGAGGATTAGCCGCCTTATTAATTAATTTATTGAACTCCAGATCCTTACATTTATTAACTTTCTCATTCGAACATTTCGATCTTTCTTGGTTATCATACTCAATTTCATATTAGGTTGGCTTAAGCAGGGTTAACAGCACTCTTTATCATATTCATGCATGCATTAACCGAATACCAACATGTTCATAAAGCATACTAGAGGTAGTAGAGTATTACCTTTAATCCTTGCTATATCGGTCAACCATGGTACACCATTCGGTCACTCTCGAACCCGAATGCGACGTCCTCAACATCCCGAATACAAGGAACTTCGAATACCGATCTTACCAAATCGGAAGTGATACGATCGGGTTGACGTGGCTCCGACGAGGTCCTTACCGGAGTCGAACAGACAAACAACCGACTGGGTTTTGTACGGCTCGACGCGGGGAGTTCGACGGCTACACCCACGTCTCGAACGGACGGCTGTACCGATCAGAGATAGGGGAAAAAATAACGTCGACGGTTTAGGTTTTTTTTTCTAAATTTCAAACTACTCGCCACGGCTAACGACGATGACTTATCGCGAGTGGTCACCATGGTTGCAATCTGGGGGAGTTGGCAGACATCGCGGCGGCGACGGTGAAGGCCACGGTCGGGCGGTGTAGCAGATCGGCGCAAAAGCAGGAACGAGGGAAGGTGAGGGGTCGAGAGAAAATGGAAGGGTCTGGAAACTCTCTCTAATTTTACACTCGAAGCAGGATACCCAAAAAAATAGGGGTAGCTGAAAGGTCTGTTTGATATATATTTAATTTGGGTTAGAACACCATATTTTTACTTCAATGTGTTTCCCCCTAATACTTGATAGATAAGAGCACCTGGCTCAAATGGTTAAGGCACGGGGTAACTTGGCCACTGTCACATGTTCAACACTTCATGGCAACACTTATATATATATATATTTTCATTCATTTTTTTAACATGCCAAAACTCAGGGTGTTACAGTTCCAACACAACACAAAATACAAAAACTTCGTACTTAGTTTCAAGTTTCAACAGTGTTCAACACATAGCAATACATCATCGAAGTTTAAGACATAGAAATAAACCATCAAAGTTCTAAAGATAAATATTTAACTAACATAAAAAACATAAGGTAAATGAAACTTCAATAAGTTAGTACTACAAGCCATAAAAGTTAACTCTATGATCAAATCACTCAAGGCTTTCACCGATTTATCTATGTATAAATAATTTAAAAACGGTTAACCAATAGGTTAACTATTTGTCAAAATTCGTAACCGTAACTGTAATCATTAAATATTATTTTTAGCGGTTTGATTAACCGAAACCGTTTAACCTTAACGGTCTGGTTAATTAACCTATAGGTTAACTATTTGTCAAAATTCGTAACCGTAACTGTAATCATTAAATATTATTGAGGGTCTTTCGTACCATTAAGCCTAAAAAAGTAAAACAAACGGAGGATGGGAGTTTGGCAAGGAGAACGACGAGGTGTGGGGATTGGGAACCGAGTATGGACGTTGTTTGTGGCGAATTTGCCAAATCAACTACACTGGCAGGGAGTTTGGCAAGTGTTTGATCGCCATGGTGTTGTAGTCGACGTGTTTGTACCCCGTAAGAGAGCGAGAGATGGCACTCATTTTGGATTTGTCAGAATGGCATCAGCGATCGACGCGAATAGGGTAATCGAAAGACTGAATGACTTTTGGTTATATGGTTCAAAGATTAGGGTTTCAATGCCGTATAATGGAGAGCGGGAGGTAACGCGACAACGGTATTGGAAGACACAATCGACTGGATCCCAGTCTAATAGACATGCACGATCACTGAAAAAGAAGGATAGTTTTCAGGGGAATGGAGATCAACCAGATTTGGTAGGGCACCAACGGGGGAAGGGGAGTGATCCGATGGATCACGATAGTCCCCAAAACGAGGAAGGAAATCTGGACACGACGCCACGCAAACAAGCGAAAGGGATTATTGATATGGAGAAATATGAGATCTTAAAGACTTGTGCTATAGGCTTCTGCCGTCAACCATATCAAATTGCAGAACTAGCGAAGAAATTACACAATTCAGGATTGATTGGATTCTCAGTAATGCGGATTGCGGGATCGGTTGTTCTCTTGATGTTTGACACAAAGGAGGCCCGAGGGGAGATGTTGCGATCTGGAAAATTAGAACATTGGTTAGAGAGTGTATCACCATGGTCGCCGAAAACAACAATCCCAAGTAGGAGGATATGACTCTCAATTGGGAATTTACCGTTACACGCCTGGTCGGAGGAAACTTTCAGCAATATTGCGGCATTATGGGGTGTATTGACCCGTATTGACATAGAAACTTTAGCCCCATCCTCGTTTGAGAGAGCAAGAATACAAATCGAAACTGATTGGGCTTTCCACATTGATGAAATTATTGATTTGGAAGTGGCGGAGGAGACTTTTCAAGTCCGTGTTCTAGAGTTTGAGGAAGCGATAGGGCCTAAATGTGATTGCAGCTGCGACGTGGACTCAAGTGAGAGTAAAGAAGATGCGGGGGACATGGAAATTGAATGGAAAACAAATTCTATCTATAATGATAAGGAATCATCAATGGAGGATACAGTGGTGCCGAACTCCGTCTCAATAGAAGACACAGAGACGAAGGGGGACATAGTAATTGATAGGAGCTACCTTGATCGCATTTGGAAAGAAAATCAAAGAGAGGAGTGGGGTGTGGTTGAGACATCGAGCTGGATGGATGATGAGCAAGTGGGGATATTGAATAGGGAGGTGGGTGAACGGGCAAGTGGTGAGGTGTTGTGTGCTGTGGAGGATGTTGATAAATTATGTGAAGTCCAATAGAAGGAAATTCAGACATAATTGAGCCCAGCGAGGAATGGGCCAAGGGTTGAAATGCCAAGAGCAAATAAAGCTATAGTAGTTGAAGTGAATGGGGAACAAAATCGTATTCGACAAATAGAGGAGATTGAGGAATGCTTGGCGAAGGAGGGGGATAAACCAACAGTAGAACAGCTCACGAAACAGGGACGTGGACGACCACGGAAAAAGAAAGACTTGAGCACAGGAACAAAGGTAATTGTGAATGGTTCTTTATCGGACTCAGATTTTGTGTGCCGTAAGCAAGGGATTTTGCTCAAAGCTAGGGAGATAGTGGACTTGGGGAATTTAATAGGGGCAGTAACGGAAGGATGAGAGGACGAGATAGTTAAAGATATAGCGCGCTTAATTGAAGCGCGTAGCCACAAAATCTAGCAAACAATGAAGATGTTGTCGTGGAATGTACGTGGGATCGGCGCGTTATCGAAAAGGAGATCTATTCAGCGCATTCTACGACAACATAGATGGGTTTTGGATCTACTACAAGAGACCAAAACGGAGCTGATCACAGATGGGATTGTTCGCTAGCTATGGTATGAGGATGTGTTCGAATTTAGTTTTGTGCCATCAGAAGGGAGAGCGGGTGGGGTCCTTGCAATTTGGGATCCTAATGGATTCCATGTAGAATCACAGGATCGACGGAAGAATATGATTATATTGGTTGGTCGGTGGGTGAAGGAAGAATGGTCGGCAGGGCTGATTGGAGTGTATGCACCTTGTGTGATCGTGGAGCAGTTGAGCTTTTGGGAGGAAATTACCCAAGTGGTGCAATCGAACCAAATTGAATGGTGCGTATGTGGTGATTTTAACATGGTGACAAAGGCAGCGGAACGTACGGGAATTTCACATCTTGCTAGAGGTATGAGTAATTTTTGTGCTTTCATTGAACAAATTGCTGTCATAGATGTGCCGATGCAGGGCAAGATATTTACATGGTTTGGTCCGGGGGGAAGGGAAGCCGATTGGATCGGTTCCTTGTTACGCAAGGATGGGTGAACCGGTTTGAGGCATTGACAGTGGTGAATCTGCCGAAGGAATTGTCCGATCATTCACCCATTTTGCTTGTTGGTGATGCGTTTAATAGTGGGCTGAAACCGTTTTGAGTTTTTAATGTGTGGCTGAAGGATATTCAAGAAATGGAGGATGAATGGAAAAGACTATCGTTGAATGAAGAGGGAGCTGCAATTTCGACGAAATTGAAAGGCTTGAAACTTATGTTAAAAGGCTGGAATAAGCAGGGTGTTACGAGTATTGAAGAACAATACAAAAATGTGGTCGAGGAATTGGAGACATTGGATGCTAAATTTGGGATTACGAGGCAATCGAAAGAGGACATTCCTCGGACAAAGGAGCTTTATATGCAATTGTGGAAGCTGGAAAAATTACGAGACTCCATATGGCGACAGAAATCATGAGTCCTATGGTTGGCGGAGGGAGATCGTAATACTAGCTTTTATCACAAAGCGGCGAAGCTTCGGCAGCTGCAAAATCATATTTTAGGCATTCAAGTAGAGGATAAGTGGGAAACTAATCCGAAAAGGATGAAACATTTGTTCCGAAGAGAGTTTCAGAGGCATTTTGATAAACCAATTTCAGCAGGCTCCCTCTTACCGAATGTGAACTTTGGGATATTGACAAATGAAGATCAACGAGGTCTTGAAGTGGTATTCGCGGAAGAAGAAGTGAGGGCTGCGATTTGGAGTTGCGAGGGGGCGAAGGCGCTAGGCCTGGATGGATTCCCATTTGAATTCTTCAAAAAAGGATGGGAGTTTCTAAAGGCGGATATTATGAGATTTATGGCTGAGTTTTTCGAATCAAATAGATTACCAAAGGGAGTCAATTCAACTTTTGTGGTATTGATAGCGAAAAAAGACTGTCCGAGAGTTATAGGGGACTTTCGCCCGATCTGCTTGTTGAACTCTGTATATATAAGATCCTGGCGAAATGTTTGGTGAAAAGATTGCAAGGGGTGTTACCTTCGTTGATTACTGACGTGCAGGCTGCTTTTATCAGGGGCCGACAAATTCTGGATGGCATTCTATTAGCCAATGAGGTAATTCATTCCATGAAGAAATGTAATTTGGCGAATGGGGGGTGATTCTGAAATTAGATTTTGCGAAAGCCTATGATTGCATCGATTGGGCGTGCTTAGATCGAATTATGTGCCGTATGGGCTTTGGTGAGAGGTGGAGAGGGTGGATAATGGCGTGTGTGAGCTCAGTGCGTTTGTCGATTCTGATAAATGGTAGTCCGACGAAGGAATTTCCGATGCGAAGTGGCATTAGGCAGGGGGATCCGTTATCACCACTTCTGTTTGTGATAGTAGCTGAATTACTCCACCAATTCATGGTAAATGCGGAACGATTGGGGTTGATAAAAGGAGTGTGAGTGGTTGGGGATATTGTTATGTCTCATTTACAGTTCACCGATGACACAATTATGTTTTTATCGGGAGATGTGGAAGTTGCGAGGAACTTGAAAAGAGTGCTTACATGTTTCGAGTATGCCTCTGGATTGCAGAAAAATTATGACAAGTCCTGTTTATTTGGAATTGGGGTGGACAATGTGATAACTACGAATTTTGCGTCGGTCCTAGGCTGCCCGATCGGTGAATTACCGATTATGTACTTGGGAATTAAATTGGGTGTTCATCCACGTGGGGAGGAATTTTGGGAACCGCTGATCAAAAATGTTCGTAAACGGCTTGCAGGGTGGAAACGTAAGTCTCTATCGTTTGCGGGTCGGTTGCTATTAATTAATACAGTATTATCTGCACTTCCTGTATATTACATGGGTATTTTTATGGTACCTAAAAAGGTGGTACGGCGCATTGAAAGCATTCAGAGGAATTTCCTTTGGGGTGGTACGGAGGAGAGGCTGAAGATGAGCTGGATTAACTGGGATGTGGTGTGTAAGCCAAAGCGGTTGGGAGGTCTTGGGGTGGTGAATTTACGTATCAGAAATTTGGCATTACTTGCAAAGTGGGTTTGGCGTTTTGCACAATCGGAGGACTCATTATGGAAGTCGATAATTGTGGTGAAATATGGTACGGATGTACAAAAGTGGAAAATCCAGCAGAAAGGCAAAAGGCACATGTCGGCGATGTGGAAACAAATCGTCGAGGTGCAAAATGATGAATATGTGGATGAATTTTTAAATGTGAACCAATTTATGTGGATTGTGGGGGAGGGTGATAAGGTGCTATTTTGGTGGGACTGCTGGGCACTCGAGGAACCTCTGAAGAATATATTCCCACGATTATTTGAGTTGGCGTCAAATAAATTGATTTTTGTCCGTGAGATGTTGAGCCGCCCAAGTGTGGAATGGGCGACTCGATTTCGACGGGAGTTACGAGCCTTTGAAACAAAGCAGCTTGATGAATTGAGAGCTTGTGTGGCAGGTTTGAAGTTGCGTGCGGGAGTGTCGGATAGGATTGTGTGGAGACATGCTATTTCGGGACTGTTTTCGGTGGGAAAATTGCATGGTTTGATGTCCTCATTTGGCTTATCCGATTCATTGCAGGTGGGTATGGTTTGGAACATGCCACTTGTGCCGAAAATTCAATGTTTCTTGTGGTTTATTTTGGTAGATCGATTGCCGACTCTACGCATGCTCTTAAATCGCTGAATACCCATCCCGTTGTCCTCTCTTGTTTGTCGATGGTGTGCTAGTGGTGAAGATAATTGTGACCACATCTTATGGTCATGTACACTTGCGTACGATGTGTGGTCTGATTTTTTCTCATGGTGGGATGTTGCTGTGGTTCGGCCGCGGCAAATTGGTGAATTTCTTGCTCAATGCTGGTTGGGTTGGTTTCATGGGGAGGTTTGGGCTTGGTGGATGATTGGTTGTGCAAGCGTAGTGTGGTCGCTGTGGTTAGCGAGGAATGATCTTATGTTCCAAGAACGCCGAACATCGAGTCGGGCGGTATTTTTTCTTGTCCAATTACGAGCCTTATATTGGACTCGTGCTTTCATGAAGGCAGCGAGTGTGAATGAAGCGATCTGGTGGACGTGTCCGAGGCACTGCTGGCCAGTGCAATGTGCAGCAAATCCGGTTCGGTTGCACGTCATTTGGATACCCCCAATGGAGGGTGTATGGAAATTCAATGTGGATGGGGCAGCAAGGGGAAAACCGGGATTGGCAGGGTGTGGGGGTGTTCTCAAGGATTGGCATAGCTGTGTCTTGGCGATTTTTTAGGGCTCGATTAGAATTGCTGACTCCAATTTTGCGGAAATTAAGGCGATTGCTTATGCCTTACGGATGTTATGTGAGATGCGATTGGGGATGGTCTCATCGATTGTGGTAGAATCCGATTCGATGGTAGCTGTATCGTGGCTGCATCGACCGGAGCGTCGACCGTGGCAGCTTTGGCGATGGTTCCAACAGATTGAAGAGGACTGCACCGTGTTGCCTTGCGTGTGTTTCAACCATATCTTTCGAGAAGAAAATGGTGTGGCGGATTCCTTGGCGAAAAGTGGTATTGATAGGGGTAATTGGGTATGGTTGTATAGACAATGAACTGATGTTTGTCCGTGGCACAATCACATTGGTACTCTTTTCCTCTACCTAGGCTTAGAGAGGTTTTTAATGAGGCCAATGTGAGTTGTGAATGTGTATGATTTCACATAAATAAAATCATACTTTGCTGTGCAAAAAAAAATACAACGGTTATGGTTAATTATGCACACCCCTAGTGAAAGATGATAAAGTCAGGTTAAATTTATTTTTTTAATGTAAACTTGCATTTTCTTGCTAACCAAATAACAAAAAGAGTCTGTCCATTGAGGGCTTTCAATCTTATGCTTAAAAAGTAGCTTTAGCAGTGTGATTTGATTAAAAGAAAACATAAATATTTTTTTTCTTTTCCTTCCTTTTTGTTGTTTTTTATGGCAACTTTACTTAAATATGGCAGCAGGTTTTTTTCCCTTAAAAGTATTATACTTGCCAAATTAATTCTAAATCTATAGCATATGCTACAGTAAAAGTGATGTCGGTAGGAAAGGGATCCGACTTCACTGTCCGTTCCTATTTTTTTCAATTAAAAAAATGTCAAATCATAGACTTCCTCAATTACAAGTCAGATAAATATCAAGTCAGGTCAATATCAGTTCAGGTCAACAACAGGTCGAGTTTAAAACAAGTCGCGTCAATTAACAGGCCGGGTAAAACCAGATCTTGGGTCATTTCAGTCGGGTTATATCGGTTATTTTCCAGGTTAGTCTCGGGTTCGGGTTCTTTTCAGTTGGGTACAAGTCGGATTCTGTTACCATAATAAGATGTTCAATTCAAGTTTAGGTCATTCTCGGTCAGATACAGGTTGGGTTTGGTTACTGCAGTATCAGGTTCAACGGGATTCGAGTCAACAACAATCGATTATAGATTAGTTTTGGGTTATCGCTTCCTCGAGTCAAAACATGTTTTGACTCGTACAGGTTTCAGTCGGGTTTTCGGATCGAGTCAGATTTTTACATCCTTAGCTATAATAAATAAATGGTTTAAGGACAAATTTGTCCATATAGTAATCTCAATTTGGTAATGTTATTCCTCCTTTTTTAAGTGTATCAATTTGTTCTCGTAACTATTCAAAAACAATTTAGTTCTCGTAGTCTTCCAAAAGTATCAATGTTGTCTCCCCTTTTTCATTGCATTAATTTAGTTCATGTAGTCTTTCAAAAGCAACAACGTTTTCCCTCGTTTGTGATTTGATCAATTTAGCCCTTAAACTCTTGAATTGTATCAATCTCACCCAAGGCCGATTATAAGGAGAGCACCTTGAGTGACGCTCATGGCCCTTAATCAGCCTAAGGCCCTAAAATTTAATTATCCATATATTTAAAATTTTATTTTTAATTTATCAAATAAATAAAAAATTTAATGGTGTTAGAAAAATAATTGGAATAAAAGCTGTGACGTAGTGATCCACTGCCCTGAAAGCGAAATTCCGGTACAGCCGAAGTGCAGTTGATAACATCGTTCGCTCCCCAAGGTTAACAAAGCTACACCCCAAACACGTGCACTCGTGGTTAGGAGCTGGAATAGCAACTACAATTACCCAGAACAATGTTTTTAAGAGAAGAGAGAAACCAGAAAATTTCTGCTATTCCTTTAAAGAACTAAAGAGCTTCTTTTATACTGATTTATTTAGCCAAAAATAACAATAACAAATCCCTTAAATTTTGGAAAATATTTGTTGTTGAGAAATTATAGACGTGTGTTGAAAACGGATCAGTTGAGAAAATTCTAAGTTAAAAGAGTTTGAGAAGTATTCAAATTGTTCATTCAAAAAGATATGATAAATAAATTTTTTTAGCACCTATAAACACCTGTTGCCACGTGTCAAAATCGGAGTAAGACCACGAACGGTATAATATAAGGGATGTCTGGCGACGAGCATCATATGAGTACACATGTGCCCATCAAGATGCCCGCGAACCATGCGATACCCTCCAAAATCTGTGGCGAACAGACAGAACCACGAACAACATCACACCTCACCTGTTGGTCATATGACTACGCATGTGCCCATCAAGATGCCGAAGAGAACCTAGGACGTCAAGTCATAGCTAGTCCAATCAACACACCACGATAACCCCATCTTGACACATGTCCAAGTGGTATAAAACTAGGCATGCAGTCGAGAGGAACCAGGGCCTTCCATTTCTGTCACCATCACCACCCAAAAGAAAAAGTAATACTTAATCAATCAATTGTTGTGGCAACTAAGACAGGCTGAATTGCCGTGACAACTAGGTCACAATTTATGCCGCGACAACTGGGACTGGTTTTAATGATGTGGCAGTTGGGTTCCATCCTTCAAAGTTCGACGGAGTGTTCTTCAATGTCTTCTTGTTATCCCTAACCGAAGAACTAGTTAATTGAGCATGCCTTGGTGATACATTCTCGTGTTAAACTTGGGTGAACAACAACCGATTTTACACTCCTCTTAGCCGTTAAAATCTAATCCTTATTCCTAAGGTGGATTAATTCTCACTAACGATTGTTTGAATGAGAATCATGTTCATTCATTTCTTGAATCTAACTGTCCCGAGTATAGATAAATGGATAACACTCGAGATCCTCCCCCAATTCTCTCAAGATGAAAAATAAGAAATCAAGAATGAACAAACATCGAATTTATTGAAATCAATAACTAACAACCATCCAATCGTTTATCACATCACAAACCCAAATAACCCCAACCAATTTAAATTAGTTCATGGTTAGAGAAGAAGAAATTACAAAGAATTTAATCCTAGACGTGGATTGCATAAAATAGAAATGAAGAAGAAGAAGGTTCGTGCGATATGCTTTTTCACAACCACAAAAACCCAAAGACCCAATCCAACTTAATTTAGTTCATGGCTAGGTGTAAAAAAATACAAAAGAAATATTCCCCAACATAAATTGCATAGAAACAATGAAGAAGAAGATGAAGTTTGCGATCAACCCCCTTTTCCCCCAGCAACCCAAAACTTGTTGCATGATTTAAGTGCTACGCAAACGGTGTAATTATATACGTCGCAAGTAATAAAGTGATTTGTATCAAGTTTCGTCTCCACATGAATTGGTTTGGGCCACTTTGCTTAAGTTACTACATTGTAAAAGAGATAAATTGATAGTGATAATTGGTGATGAATATCAAGTGGAATAAACTAAGAAAATAAAGTAAATGGAAAGAGTAAAGAGAGTAGGTCGGGTTATCGTGAGTAGTGGTGCGATGGCTGAATGGATTGTCGTGGCAATTGATTGCTGAGGAAACTCAATTGTCGTGGCAACTAAGACCGACTGAATTGTTGTGGCAATAAATTATCCTGCGGCAACTCAGATTGGTTTGATTGCCTTAGCAAATGGATTCCTTCCTTTAAAGCTCGACGAAGCGTTCTTCAATGTCTTCTTGTTATCCCAAACCGAATAACTGGTTAATTGTGCATGCCTTGGTGATACATCCCTGCATTAACCTTGGGTAAACAAAAACCGATCTACGCTCCTTTTTTTGATCAGCAACTGTATGATTTTATTAATAAAATAAAAAAACATACAGCGTGGCGGATCTTACGCCTCATTAAAAAACTCTCTAATGGAGGAAAAGAGTACGATAAGATCCGCCAAAAATACAAAGAAACAACCAGTCCTATCATAAGCACGCCACAAAAAGCGAACATCGATCCACGCCTTCTTTCGCTAGCACATCCGCAAAGCCATTCGCCTCCCTAGGCATGTGACAGAACTGTATCTCATACGAGACCTGACAAGCCTGATCAATCACTGTAAAGACCTCCCACAATCGCCAAGGCCGTTTAGCCGAACGTGTAGCCCAACTCAAAGCTACTTGCGAATCCGACTCTATAATCACACACCTGTCACGCCACTCCCTATCCATAACCAAACTAAACGCAAATGCTATCGCCCGCACTTCAGCTTCATTCGAATCCATCACGCCTAAAGGTCCCGAGAACAATCCCAATATCTTACTGCCCCCGTCACACATCACACCACCAAACCCCGCCGAACCCAATTTTCCTCGCGTCGAACCATCCGTTTTAAATTTTAGAACTCCCTACAATGGTGGCTGCCAACTTACCCCTACCCTCATCTTCCGCGGTATTGAACTAACTACAAAGCACAATTCAGGCATCGACATACATTTTCCACGAAAGGTGAACTCGTTTCTAGCCAACCATAAAGACCACAACAACGCACTAACACTCGCCACCCACCACTTTCTCATGCAACCGGTAAAAGAACAATGAAAATTGACAACAAAAAAGTCATCGAAACTCACCAGGAAAGATATTGCTATACCCCACCAATGCCGCAACCAATCCCATACTTTCCGCACATAGGGACAATCATAGAAGAGATGTGCGATACTTTCCTCCGACGATGCACACCATGGGCAGCGTCCTTGATCGTAACGCAAAGGCACCCCCCTTGCTCGCAAAAAATCAGCCGTAGGCAACCTTCTTAACCATATAAACCACAAGAACGCTTGCACTTTAGGCGGACCAGCACTTGCCAAGCAAAACATTCGCCTATAGAATCGTCGCCAACCTTATCCAGCATCAACAGCTTCGACAAAGCCTTAACTGAGAATTCCCCATGTGTATCCGGCCTCCAAATTAAAGTATCAAGTCGACATTCCCATTGCCTATTTTCCATTGAAAACCCGACATCCCCAAATGCTTGTCTACTTGCGCAGCACAAGAATTGGCCACAATTTGTCGCCAAACAATCGACATAGATGATAACTTTTCCGTGTTGAAACGCCACCACTGAGTATGTTCACCATACTTGGTTACAATTAACCTCTGCCATAGTGAGTCACGATCACGAGCATATCGCCAAACCCATTTCGATAATAATGCCATATTTTTTACCTGTAGATCTGCCACTCCCAACCCTCCTAAATGCTTCGATCGACACACAACCTCCCACCCTACCCTACTCATTCTCCGTTCTAGGCCAACTCCACCCCAAAGGAATGCTATATGTATACGATCAAGTTTTTCAATCACCCCCTTCGGAGCCACAAACAATCCCATGTAAAAAATAGGCAGAGAGGAAAGTACCGAATTTACCAAAATTACGCGAGCAGCAAACGATAATGACGACCGTTTCCACCCAGCTAGCTTGCGCCGAAAGTTAGCGATAACCGGTTCCCACATCAATACCAACCTCGGATTCGCACCTATAGGAAACCCAAGGTAAATAAACGTCAGCTTACCCTGTCTACATCCCATCACATCAGCCACTACTACACCCAACTCTTCTTCTACACCAATTGCATATAACGAGCTCTTAGCAAAATTTATCTTCAAACCAGAGCATACTTGGAAGCAGTGTAAGATACGCTTGATATTGCATGCAACTTCCAATGAAGCCTCGAAAAACAAGAGTGTATCATCAGCAAACTGTAGGTGAGTTAAGAAAACCTCCGACACCACCTCAACCCCTCGAATTAATCCATCGGACTCAGCTTTACTCAGCATCAAATGCAACGCCTCTGCAACCACCACGAACAATAACGACGATAACGGACAACCTTGGCGCAAACCACGACCCATCCTAAATTCCTTCGTCGCACTGCCATTTAGTAACACCGATAGACGGGCAGAACTAATGCATTCTCTAACCCAATTACACCAAGTCACACAAAACCCCATCCGAGATAATACTTCATCTAAGAAATGCCAACTGACACAGTCGTAGGCCTTTGCAAAATCCAATTTCAAAAGAAAACCACCCGCACCTCTTTGTCGCAGTGAATGAATAACCTCGATAGCCAATAATACCCCATCCACTAACTGTCGCCCCTTAAGGAACGTTGATTGCGTGTCGCTAATTAAATCACCTAATACTGATTGTAACCGATTAGCTAAACATTTTGCCAGCACTTTATACATCGAATTAACCAGACAGATAGGACGATACTCACCTAATGTTTTAGGAGCCAACACTTTAGGTAACAGAACGATGAAAGCACAGTTCGCACCTTTGGGCAATAAGCCGCTAGCATGAAAACACTCAAAGAAACGGATGAAATCACCACTCACCACCTCCCAACCTTACTTATAAAAATCTAGCGTGAATCCATCCAAGCCTAGCGCCTTCGAACCATCACATTCCCACAACACTTCTTTAATTTCCTCCATCGTAAAAGTCGAAATCATATTTTTCCTAGAACTGTCAGATAGCTGTCGGAATTCACCTTCAAATTGCCATGCACTCTCCCGCATATCACCAGCAAAATGTTTTGTAAATTCGGTCACCACATACCTACGCATTTGCAACGGTGATGTCATCCACTGATAATTAATCAAGAATCCAAGGATATAGTTTCTAGCTGTGCGCAATTTGGCCGATCTGTGAAAATAAGCCGTGTTGCGATCTCCCAACCGAAGCCATGTAGCTCTCGATTTCTGTCGCCACATGGCTTCCTTGTTTCGCATAGCCCTCCATAATGCCTGCATCCACCGTCTTCGCTCCACCTCCATCCCCTTACCGTCCCCATTCATACTCAAGGCTTCGTCCGCCTTATCAATCTTATTTTGCATCTCGGCTATAATTTTGTTCACGTCCCCAAAGCTATCTCTATTCCACCGTTTCAAAAAAAAATTCAGATGTCTCAACTTCACCATGATATTGCCATTACCTACGCCCAAGCCTGTCAAACGACACCATTCTTCAGCTATCTGTCGAACATGATAACGACCCTCCATCCAGCAATTGAAGAACCTGAATGGCCGAGGCCCCCAATCACTCTCATCGCATTTCAAGATCAGCGACGTATGATTAGATACACCCCTCGTCAAAGCTTCCTGTTGAATCGAGCTAAAACTATCCAACCAAGCTGACGATATCATAAAGCGATCAATTCTACTGCATCGATTGCCTGGACCAAACCAAGTAAAACGTTTGCCCAGCAACGACAAATCCACTAGCCCCGCATTATGCACAAACTCTCCAAATACTTCCATTTCTACACTCCTATCCGACACCCCAATACAATCCGAATTGTGTAAGATAGCATTAAAGTCACCTGCGATGCACCACGGCCCCTCAAAACCACGCATCCGATTAATTAGCGATGCCCAAACTAATCTTAGCCGCTGAAATTCAACGCTTATTCCTAAGGTGGATTAATCTTCATCGACGTTTTGTTGAATGAAGATCATGCTCATTCGTTTCTTGAATCTAACTCTCCCGAGTGTAGATAAATAGATAACTCTCAAGATCATCTCTCAATTCACTCAAAATCAAAGTAAAAACCAAGAATGAATGAACTTTAAATTAAATTGCAATCAAGAACCTAAACTGTAACATCCTCCTTTCCATCATAGAATTTAACTTATTAAATTAAAGTATTTATTATTTCTTTAAAAGCAAATAAGTTCACAATTAATCAGTTTATTCAATTTGGTCCATGAATTCCTTCAATTAATAAGTTCACAAATTGAATTTCTCTTCAAATGCATAATCGAACTTACAAATCCACAACAAAGAAGCAATTTAATCATTTTCTGAACCTATCCAGTCACACAACATAAATACTTATAGTTTAAATTCACTCGAATTCAATGCTGCCAACAAAAATCAACAATTCCAATTTCATTCATATAGCATTCGAACAATCATGCTTCACCGGAAATATTATACAATCAATCACTATACATTCGAATACAAGGTAGTCCCAAAAATCCAAAACTTCTAAATTAATCCATGCAACATTCGGACAATCATGCTTCATATCATATTAAACAATCAATCATGTATTAATTATACAAACAGCAACAAACTGTAGCAGATTAATGATTATAATGTAAATTATCAATTTAATACTTCTCATACTTCTAATCAACAATAAATCGAACTAACAAGAAATCAACCAGTACAAATTATCAATTCATTCTCTTATTAGCTTAGTCATTTTGCCTTGGTTCATATAGTTAGCTAGGTATTCGAGTCAAGTGTTACAGAAATGTGAATTATTTCACCATATCATAGGTACTCAAGTACCACATTCGTGTTATCGTATTACATGTCATCTTATTGTCAATTACACTAAGCGAATAGGTACACTTACATACCATAAAATCAGGTACACTCACGTGCAAAATTAAAAAGAGCTCTAGACTCTAGGCATGTCGTACTACCTATCTGACCATATAACCAAGGGCTTTATCCTTTATGACAATTGCTTTGATTCACAGAATTTACAATCATGATTCATCATATGGCAATTAGTTCATTTAACTAATTTACAAGCCAAGCTCAAATACCATCATAATCATATAAATTTCAATTTCAAGCAAATTATTTCAGTCACATATCATAAAATTCCAATCATCGTATACGTACTATCTATTCCTCAGCATGGTATACAAGTATCACATAAAAATTACATACTTCGATCAACATATAAATTTTCCAGCAATCAATTTGCATCATGCCCGGTTCAATTTTTGTCATAGTATTTCGACCATACCCTAATCGAACATGGTGACATTAAATTTTCAATCAATAGCATTCATCTATTCGAACACATACATAAACACAAAACCATATTTCTTTTTAATCCTTCTTCCCTTATTGATTATCAAGCCATTGTTAAGTCCAATTTTATGCATAATATATATAAAAAATCAAATAAAGGATAGTTGAGACTCTAATCTCAACTCTAAGTTCGTTTCACTTACAGTCGCCATGCAAATCTTGAATTCGGATGCTCTTTCCACGCTCCTTCGATGATCCAACTACCGGATTCTCTTCAATACCTTATCCTCTAGGTTCTATTGAATAATTTACAATAGTATGAGACATAATTCAGAATCAATCAACAATTCATTATTTAATTTTAATAATTTCATTTTAACCCTCGAACTAATTCTAATTTCAGGCAGATTTGAATAAATTTACAATTCTACTTATGTTTCTGAATCCGCAACTCGAATTTACAATTTTTCTTATGCTAGTTATATAATTTATGAACTCTTCCTTAATGCTATTTAATCTCCTTAATATCATTCTTGTCAATTAACTTCAAAACTTTTAACCAAAGTCCATTATTTCTTTAATCGGACAGTTTTGACCACTTTTACAAATTTAGCTCCAGATTTTGTTATGCTACTCGAAATTGAACTCCGTTTGTTTCCTAATTCAATTAACATGTTCAACTAGCATATATAAAAATTTTGGACCTAAACTCCAAGCATTTTATTCTCTATGAATTTCCAAAGTTTTCTGCCAAGATTAAATCAACTCTGGCAGCTTAGAGTGTCTTAGCCATTTCCATTCCAAATTTTTCTAGGATATTCGAAACTCAATACCGTTTGTTCCCTATTAAAATAGACATATAAAAGTATGTTCTATTAAATTTTCAGACCACAACACCAAGTATTTTATTTTCTATGGATTTTCAAAGCTGGTTGTCTAACCTAAAACAATGCTGGGTAGATTCAAAGTTCTTAGATTAGATTAAACTTAACTTAAGAGTCTTGTTACACATATCACATTTTCAATTTCTTCTCATCATGGCTGTAAAATTCTTTTCCAGCAACTTCTTAGCAGCATTATAACATTTTAATTAGCTCAATTTTTCCATGATAGGCCAAAACTAAAACATAATAAATCCCTATAATTTTGATACATTCGAATAGAGAAGGAGAAGTTAAGCTTACTTATGGTTGTTGATTTGCTATCCTAAGCCAAATTCATAGACATGCAAAGCTTCTTCTTTTCTTTCTCCCTTAACAATGCCCGAAACAAGCTTCTTTCACTCTAAGATTTTCTTGTTTTTGTTTCAACTTGTCACTTCCTTTCCCACTAAGGGAATCGGCCATAGAGGAGCAATAATGTGGTGACAAGATGGTCACCTAATTACACTCCTTAAGGTCTAATTCACCCTTAGTTTTTCCATTAATTAGTCTCACTAATAGGGGTAGATTTGGTAATCCCCTAATTATTGCATGCAACCCTTCCCAGTTCTCTCTCTATTCAGTTTAGTCACCTCCACTAGTTATTGAATTCTTTTTTATTTTCAATTTAGTCTCTAATGTTATTAATCTAATTTAATTACTTCGATTTTTTTCTAATTGAGTCTCTAATTGTTCAATTAACTCATAAAATTTAGGCTAGGTTTTAGGATATTACATTTCTCTCCCCCTTAAAGAAAGAATTCGTCCCCGAATTCTTACCTAAATTGAACAAAAAGGGATATTGTTTTCGCATTGTCTCTTCTGGTTCCCATGTTGCTTCTCCCATATTATGATTCCTCCACAACACTTTGACCAATGAAACATTCTTATTTCTGAGTCTCTTGACTTCTTTGTCGAGAATCTGAACTGGTTCTTGTTTATAAGATAGGTCAAGGTTTAATTCTACTTCTTCCGGCTCTAGAATATGAGATGGATCAGATCTATATTTTCTAAGCATTGAAACATGAAAGACATTATGGATTTTATCAAACTTGCTAGGGAGTGCAAATCGGTAGGCTACTGGGCCAATTCTCTCAGTAATGTCAAAAGGTCCAATAAATCGAGGACTAAGCTTCCCTCTTTTTTCGAACCGAAATACTTTCTTCCATGGAGAGACTTTAAGAAAAACTTTGTCTCCCTCATTGTATTGAATATCTCTTTGCTTCAAATCGGCATAAGCTTTTTGCCTATCAAAAGCCTGTTTTAACTGAGAGTGAATAGTTTGAACTTTCTCTTATGTTTCTATGAGTAGTTGAGGTCCTAATACTTTGTTATCACCAAGTTCAGACCAGCAAAGAGGAGTTGTACATTTTCGGCCATACAATTCTTCAAAAGGAGCCATCTGAATAGAAGACTGATAGCTGTTGTTGTAGGAAAATTCTACCAATGGTAGCGATTTTTACCAATTCTTTCGAAAATCGATAATACATGCTCTAAGCATATCTTTGAGGATCTGAATTACTCGTTCAGATTGGCCATCACTTTGCGGATGGAAAGCAGTACTTAGATTTAGTTTGGTTCCCATAGCTCGTTGCATAGTTCTCCAAAAGCGAGAGGTAAATCTTGGATCACGGTCAGAGACAATTGAAGTAGGAATTCCATGTAAACGAACTTTTTCCTGAATGTACAAATTAGCTAAAGTCTTTAAGCTGTAATTTGTACGAACATGAATAAAATGTGCTGATTTGGTAAATCGGTCAACAATCACCCAAATAGCATCGCATCTTCGTGGCGAATAAGGAAGACCAGTCACGAAATCCATTGTAATTCGTCCCCATTTCCACTGAGGTAGTTCGAGTGGTTGGAGTAACCCGGTGGGAACTCGGTGCTCAGCTTTGATTCTTTGACAATTGAGACATTTATATACAAATTCATTGATCGTTGCTTTCATGCCAGGCCAACAATATAATGATTTGAGATCTTTATACATTTTAACCGATCCAGGGTGAATCGAAAAAGAACTCTGATGAGCTTCTTCTAGAAGATCCCTTTTTAAATTCCCATCATTTGGAACACAAATCCTATCCTTAAAATAGAGAAGGCCATTCGTGTGAATACGGGACCCTTCTTCAACCTTTGTATCAAGTTTGGAAATAATATCCTGCAATTCGGGATCAGTTTGCTGAAGACTTCCAATCCTCGAGATCAGGGTAGATTGAATTTAAAGTTTGGAAAAAAATCCTTATTTTTGATACACTCGCAGATGAGCGTTGATAGCATTTGAAGCTACAAGAATAAGTCAAACAATTTAGACTGAATTATTATTGAAGATATATTTATTTATTTTATTTATTCTTAAGAATCAAGGATTCTAAAATTACCCAATGTCAGTTTACGACTCAAAGCGTCTGCAACCATATTGGTTTTCCCTGGATGATAGTCAATAACTAAATCGTAGTCTTTCAACAACTACATCCATCTTCGTTGTCTCAAATTCATATCTTTCCGAGTCAGGAGATACTTTAGGCACTTGTGATCGGTAAATAGATAACATTTTTCACCATACAAGTAGTGTCTCCATATTTTGAGAGCGAACACGATAGCAGCAAGCTCCAAATCATGTGTCGGATAATTCAATTCATGTGGTTTCAATTGGCGTGAAGCACAAGCGATTACATTGTCACCATGCATTCAAACACACCAAAGACATGCATGCGAAGCTTCACTATATACTGTATACTCTTTACCCGATTCCGGTTGGATCAAGACTTGAGCATGTGTCAAAGCCGCTTTAAGTTGGTCAAAGCTTTTCTCTTGCTTTTCAGACCATTCAAACGGTTGGTCTTCACGAAGAAGTTTAGTCAAAGGTAAAGCTATAGTGGAAAACTCTTTGATAAATCTTCTGTAATAATCGGCCAAACCAAGAAAACTTCGTACTTCACTAACATTTATGGGTGGTCACCAATCAACAATTGACTGAATCTTCTTTGGATCTACTTTAATTCCCTCGGTTGAGAGTACATGGCCGAGAAATGAAACGTTCGTTAACCAAAACTCACAATTAGAAATTTTTGCGAATAACTAACGTTCCCGGAGAGTTTGCAAGGCAATGTGAAGGTGATCATCATGTTCTACCTAATTGCGAGAATAGACCAGGATGTCATCAATGAAGACGACTACAAATTTATCGAGAAAAGGCTTGAATACTCTATTCATGAGATCCATGAATGCCCTTGGAGCATTTGTTAATCCGAATGGCATTACCAGAAATTCATAATGGCCGTAACGAGTTTAGAAGGCTATTTTTGATACATTCTCCTCCTTGATTCTCATTTGATAGTATCCTGATCGAAGGTCAATCTTTGAAAACACTAAAGCGTCTCTAAGTTGATCGAAAAGATCTTCTATTCTTGGGAGTGGATATCGGTTCTTAATTGTGATCTTGTTCAGTTGACGGTAGTCAATTCAAAGGCGCATCGCTCCATCCTTCTTCTTTACAAATAAAACAGATGCACCCCACAGAGAAGTGCTAGGCCGAATAAAACCCTTGTCTTGAAGCTCCTGAAGTTTCTTTTGCAATTCTTTCAACTCGATAGGTGCCATCTGGTACGAAGTGATCGACACCGGACTTGAGCCAGGTTGTATTTCAATCCCAAATTCTACTTCCCTAGTCAGAGGAAGACCATGTAGTTCCACGGGAAACGCATCAATAAATTCAGAAACAACAAGCATTTCAGATAATCCAAATTCAATTTGGTCTCGTAAAACCATAGATCCAAAAATGGAAGTGGGCTTTTTATCAATCAGGAGTATGGATTCTTTTCCTAAACCCTGAAGGTATAATCTTCTATTTTGACAGTCTACCCAAGCTTCATGTTTACTTAACCAATGTAACCCCAAAATTAGATCAAACTCACAAGATGGTAATATGTAAAGATCAATATAGAATGACAGATTGCTAATATGCAAGGAACAGTTTCTACATATTAAGTTGATGTTTGAGTTTCCTCCTAAAGAATTTGACAGTCTACCCAAGCTTCATGTTTACTTAACCAATGTAACCCCAAAATTAGATCAAACTCACAAGATGGTAATATGTAGAGATCAATATAGAATGGCGGATTGCTAATATGCAAGGAACAATTTCTACATATTAAGTTGATGTTTGAGTTTCCTCCTAAAGAATTTGAGATTATCAGACCCATTTTCACAAATTTCAGGTTGTAATTTCAATTCTTTAACCACAGATAGACATATAAACGAATGAGTAGAACCCGAATCTATTAAGGCATAAACATGATGTGAGTTCAGCTCAACGATACATGTAATCACTTCAGGAGATTCTTCGTCATCCCTACCACGAAGGTGGTAAACTCTAGCAGGAGCTCGGGATTCCTAATCAGTGGGAGCATTAGAATGAGTACCCTTGTCCCTTCTTTGATAGCTCAGTTGAGCTGACTTAGCATTCTTGTTCTGATTAGATGGTGCCGGACTAAGAACTATAGAGTTCCGAGCTGGAATTGATTCAGGCTTCTGAGGACAATCTTTAATTTAATGATCATCACCACCACATGCATAACACAGATTCGACTAAAATCTACACTGGCCTCGATGTAGTTTCTGGCAGAACTTACAAGGAGAAATCTTCTCTGAATTTCACGTGCTATTGACTAATATAGCCGGTACTGAGGATTTGATCACCGTGGACGGTTTCGAAGTATAATTGCCCCTCGGAGAAGAGGTAAAATATGAAGACCCTTCTTTTTGAAATTTAGTCCTCTTAGACTACCACTGAGACTTGTCGTCCCGTTTCTGCTTTTTGTCAGGTCGATTATTCCCCTTTCTTCTTTCATCAGGTTTAATTTTAGCTTCCGTTGTAATGGCTCGATTAACAAGATTATGGAAATCAGTGATTCCCAGAGCAGTAAATATTGGGCTCAATTCATCATTCAGACCATCAATAAACATTCGGCATTTATCATCTTCAGTTTTAATGTACTCCGAACCATATTTGCAATACTTGCAAAAGTCTGCAACATACTGCTCAACAGGTCGGTTGGCCTGTTTAAGGTACAAAAATCTCTTCCTTCTTTCAGCCATATATTGCTTACTTATATACTTCTTTTTGAACTCCTCAATGAAGAATTTCCATGTCACAGATTCAGTTGGGACAGTTAAAGTAGTGGTTTCCCACCAGTTCATAGCTTCATCCGCCAACAAAGCCACGTCACACTCAAGTTTATGTTCCTCGGAGCATTGTAATTGTTTGGTTACCACCTTAGTGGTGTTTTCAAGCCAATACTCAGCATCTTCCGGCCTTTCATCATTTGTACCAGCAAACCTGTAGGCTCGGCGTTGGGCAAGTTTATCTATCGGTGCTCTGCATTGAGGAACTTCCATTCTTTTGGCCCGTCATTTTCTATCATAAATTTAAACACGAAAAGAATAGAGAAGCTCATTGCAATTACCTCAGTGTACGACTCATGGGTGGCATACTTAAAATGTAACAAATGCATGCTGACTAGATTAAACCTTAGGAATTAACCTAAAAAGCTCTGATACCACTTTATATAACACCCCTCACCCCAGATTAGGAGTAAAAAGTTTTAAATCGATTCGTATTATCATATTACAAGTGGGCAGCGGAAACAGACAAGTAATTTTTTTTATTCGAATGCCCTCTTATGGTCATTTCTAAATTCATTTAGTTCTATTCAACTCACTAACAATTAAACTCAAATTTATCTTAATTTTTGTAATTAAATTCGAAGCATACATGTAACTCAACCCATTTTATACTATTTCGTACCCTATATTGATTTGCTATGGAAGATCATATTTAGGAGCATAAAATTTAATATTTAAATCCATTAAGATCAACATCATACCATCATAATATATATATATATATATATCCATCAACCATATAGCGTTTCGTTTCCCTTATACATAAGATTTCCCAGGGTATCCAAACATAAAGGCTATAACCTAAGGGTTGCCTATACAAAATATAACAAAAAGAAATCAAGCCCTAAACAATATACCAAAAGGGCTAATCTATACCCCATATTTACCCCATACTTACATAACAAAATAAGGAAAACACATACTAGAAGTTCAGAGGTTCTTCAAATAGTAATTCATGGACATAACCATAAGTGCAAACTGGACTAACATGCTGACAATTAGGCCACCCATCATAAGTACAACAAAGATAACGAAAGGCATACTTCTAATCTTCAACAGCTAACAAAATCAGGGAGACAGGTCGATAAATCAACTATATGTGGTTTTGGGAAGAAAGAAAGCAAGAGTGATAAGTAATTATAGTACTTAGTGAGGACACCTTAATCTAACCATTTAGAATTCTCGATTTAATTAGCAATTCATCCATTCAAACTCAATTTTCAAGGTAAGTTTAATCCACAAATTGAATTTCTCTTCAAGTGCATAATCGAACTTACAAATCCACAACAAAGAAGCAATTTAATCATTTTCTGAACCTATCCAGTCACACAACATAAATACTTCTAATTTAAATTCACTTGAATTCAATGTTGCCAACAAAAATCAACAATTCCAATTTCATTCATATAGCATTCAAACAATCATGCTTCACCAGAAATATTATACAATCAATCACTATACATTCGAATACAAGGTAGTCCCAAAAATCCAAAAAATATAAATTAATCCATACAACATTCAGACAATCATGCTTCATATCATATTAAACAATCAATCATGTATTAATTATACAACCAGCCGCAAACTGTAGCAGATTAATGATTATAATGTAAATTATCAATTTAATACTTCTCATACTTCTAATCAACAATAAATCGAACTAACAAGAACTCAATCAGTACAAATTATATATTCATTCTCTTATTAGCTTAGTCACTTTTCCTTGGTTCATATAGTTAGCTAGGTATTCGAGTCACGTGTAACAAAAATGTGAATTATTTCACCATATCATAGGTACTCAAGTACCACATTCGTGTTATCGTATTACATGTCATCTTAGAGTCAATTACACTAAGCGAATAGGTACACATATGTACCATAAAATCAGGTACACTCACATACCAAATTAAAAAGAGCTCTAGACTCTATGCATGTCGTATTACCTATCTGACCCTATAACCAAGGGCTTTATCCTTTATGAAAATTGCTTTGATTCAAAAAATTTACAATCATGATTCATTATGTATCAATTAGTTCGTTTAACTAATTCACAAGCCAAGCTCAAATACCATCATAATCATATAAATTTCAATTTCAATTTCAAGCAAATTATTTCAGTCACATATCATAAAATTCCAATCATCGTATAAGTATTATCTATTACTCAGCATGGTATACATGTATCACATAAAAATTACATATTTCGATCATCATATAAATTTTCCAGCAATCAATTTGCATCATGCTCAGTTCAATTTCTATCATAGTATTTCGACCATACCCTAATCGAACATGGTGACATTAAAATTTCAATCAATAGCATTCATCTATTCGAACACATATATAAACACAAAACCAGATTTCTTTTTAATCCTTCTTCCCTTATTGATTACCAAGCCATTGTTAAGTCCAATTTTATGCATAATATATATAAAAAAATCAAATAAAGGATAGTTGAGACTCTAATCTCAACTCTAAGTTCGTTTCACTCACAGTCACCATGCAAATCTTGAATTCGGATGCTCTTTCCACGCTCCTTCGACGATCTAACTACCGGATTCTCTTCAATACCTTCTCCTCTAGGTTCTATTGAATAATTTACAATAGTATGAGACATAAGTCAGAATCAATCAACAATTCATTATTTAATTTTAATAATTTCATTTTAACTCTCGAACTAATTCTAATTTCAGGCAGATTTGAATCAATTTACTATTCTACTTATGTTTCTGAATCCGCAACTTAAATTTACAAATTTTCTTATGCTAGTTATATAATTTATGAACTCTTCCTTAATGCTATTTAATCTCCTTACTATCATTCTTTTCAATTAACTTCAAAAATTTTAACCAACGTCCATTATTTCTTTAATCGGACAGTTTTGACCACTTTTACAGATTTAGCTCCAGATTTTGTTATGCTAATCGAAATTGAACTCCGTTTGTTTCCTAATTCAATTAACATGTTCAACTAGCATATATCAAAATTTTGGACCTAAAATCCAAGTATTTTATTCTCTATGAATTTCCAAAGTTTTCTGTCAAGATTAAATAACCTTTGACAACTTAGAGTGTCTTAGCCATTTCCATTCCAAATTTTTCTAGGATATTCGAAACTCAATACCGTTTGTTCCCTATTAAAATAGACATATAAAAGTATGTTCTATTAAATTTTCAGACCACAAAACCAAGTATTTTATTTTCTAAGAATTTTCAAAGCTGGTTGTCTAACCTAAAATAATGCTGTGCAGATTTAAAGTTCTTAGCTTAGATTAAACTTAACTTAAGAGTCTTGTTACACATATCACATTTTCAATTTCTTCTCATCATGGCTGTAAAATTCTTTTCCAGCAACTTCTTAGCAGCATTATAACATTTTAATTAGCTCAATTTTTCCATGATAGGCCAAAACTAAAACATAATAAATCCCTATAAATTTGATACATTCGAATAGAGAAGGAGAAGTTAAGCTTACTTATGGTTGTTGATTTGCTATCCTAAGCTAAATTCATAGACATGCAAAGCTTCTTCTTTTCTTTCTCCCTTAACAATGCCCGAAACAAGCTTCTTTCACTCTAAGATTTTCTTGTTTTTGTTTCAACTTGTCACTTCCTTTCCCGTAAGGGAACCGGCCATAGAGGAGCAATAATGTGGTGACAAGATGGTCACCTAATTACACTCCTTAAGGTCTAATTCACCCTTAGTTTTTCCATTAATTAGTCTCACTAATAGGGGTAGATTTGGTAATCCCCTAATTATTGCATGCAACCCTTCCCAGTTCTCTCTCTATTCAGTTTAGTCACCTCCACTAGTTATTGAATTCTTTTTTATTTTCAATTTAGTCTCTAATGTTTTTAATCTAATTTAATTACTTCGATTTTTTTCTAATTGAGTCTCTAATTGTTCAATTAACTCATAAAATTTAGGCTAGGTTTTAGGATATTACATTTCTCTCCCCCTTAAAGAAAGAATTCATCCCCGGATTCTTACCTAAATTGAACAAAAAAGGATATTGTTTTCGCATTGTCTCTTCTGGATCCCATGTTGCTTCTTCCATCTTATGATTCCTCCACAATACTTTGACCAATGAAACATTCTTATTTCTGAGTCTCTTGACTTCTTTGTCGAGAATCTGAACTGGTTCTTGTTCATAAGATAGGTCAAGGTTTAACTCTACTTCTTTCGGCTCTAGAATTTGAGATGGATCAGATCTATATTTTCTAAGCATTGAAACATGAAAGACATTATGGATTTTATCAAACTCGCTAGGGAGTGCAAATCGATAGGCTACTGGGCCAATTCTCTCAGTAATGTCAAAAGGTCCAATAAATCGAGGACTAAGCTTCCCTCTTTTTCCGAACCGAAATACTTTCTTCCATAGAGAGACTTTAAGAAAAACTTTGTCTCCCACATTATATTGAATATCTCTTCGCTTCAAATCGGCATAAGCTTTTTGCCTATCAAAAGTCTGTTTTAACCGAGAGTGAATAGTTTGAACTTTCTCTTATGTTTCTATGAGTAGTTGAGGTCCTAATACTTTGTTATCACCAAGTTCAGACCAGCAAAGAGGAGTTCTACATTTTTTGGCCATAAAATGCTTCGAAAGGAGCCATCTGAATAGAAGACTGATAGCTGTTGTTGTAGGAAAATTCTACCAATGGTAGCGATTTTTACCAATTCTTTCCAAAATCGATAATACAGGCTCTAAGCATATCTTCGAGGATCTGAATTACTCGTTTAGATTGGCCATCACTTTACGGATGGAAAGCAGTACTTAGATTTAGTTTGGTTCCCATAGCTCGTTGCATAGTTCTCCAAAAGCGAGAGGTAAATCTTGGATCACGGTCAAAGACAATTGAAGTAGGAATTCCATGTAAACGGACTATTTCCTGAATGTACAAATTAGCTAAAGTCTTTAAGCTATAATTTGTACGAACATGAATAAAATGTGTTGATTTGGTAAATCGGTCAACAATCACCCAAATAGCATCGCATCATCGTGGCAAACAAGGAAGACAAGTCACGAAATCCATTGTAATTCGTCCCCATTTCCACTGAGGTAGTTCAAGTGGTTTGAGTAACGCGGTGGGAACTCGGTGCTCAGCTTTGATTCTTTGACAATTGAGACATTTATATACAAATTCATTGATCGTTGCTTTCATGCCAGGCCAACAATATAATGATTTGAGATCTTTATACATTTTAACCGATCCAGGGTGAATCGAAAAAGAACTCTGATGAGCTTCTTCTAGAAGATCCCTTTTTAAATTCCCATCATTTGGAACACAAATCCTATCCTTAAAATAGAGAAGGCCATTCGTGTGAATACGGGACCCTTCTTCAACCTTTGTATCAAGTTTGGAAATAATATCCTGCAATTCGGGATCAGTTTGCTGAAGACTTCCAATCCTCGAGATCAGGGTAGATTGAATTTAAAGTTTGGACAAAAATCCTTGTTTTTGATACACTCGTAGATGAGCGTTGATAGCATTTGAAGCTACAAGAATAAGTCAAACAATTTAGACTGAATTATTATTGAAGATATATTTATTTATTTTATTTATTCTTAAGAATCAAGGATTCGAAAATTACCCAATGTCAGTTTACGACTCAAAGCGTCTGCAACCACATTGGTTTTTCCTAGATGATAGTCAATAACTAAATCGTAGTCTTTCAACAACTACATCCATCTTTGCTGTCTCAAATTCATATCTTTCCGAGTCAGGAGATACTTTAGGCACTTGTGATCGGTAAATAGATAACATTTTTCACCATACAAGTAGTGTCTCCATATTTTGAGAGCGAACACGATAGCAGCAAGCTCCAAATCATGTGTCGGATAATTCAATTCATGTGGTTTCAATTGGTGTGAAGCACAACCGATTACATTGTCACCTTGCATTCAAACACACCAAAGACATGCATGCGAAGCTTCGCTATATACTGTATACTCTTTACCCGATTCCGGTTGGATCAAGACTGGAGCATGTGTCAAAGCCGCTTTAAGTTGGTCAAAGCTTTTCTGTTGCTTTTCAGACCATTCAAACGGTTGGTCTTCACGAAGAAGTTTAGTCAAAGGTAAAGCTATAGTGGAAAACCCTTTGACAAATCTTCTGTAATAACCGGCCAAACCAAAAAACTCCATACTTCACTAACATTTCTGGGAGGTCGACAATCAACAATTGACTGAATCTTCTTTGGATCTACTTTAATTCCCTCGGTTGAGATTACATGGCCGAGAAATGAAACGTTCGTTAACCAAAACTCGCACTTAGAAATTTTTGCGAATAACTGACGTTCCCGGAGAGTTTGCAAGACAATGTGAAGGTGATCATCATGTTCTTCCTAATTGCGGGAATAGAGCAGGATGTCATCAATGAAGACGACTACAAATTTATCGAGATCAGGCTTGAATACTCTATTCATGAGATCATTGAATGCCGCCGGAGCATTTGTTAATCCGAATGGCATTACCAGAAATTCATAATGGCCGTAACGAGTTCTGAAGGCTATTTTTGATACATTCTCCTCCTTGACTCTCATTTAATTGTATCCTAATCGAAGGTCAATCTTTGAAAACATTGAAGCGTCCCTAACTTGATCGAAAAGATCTTTTATTCTTGGGAGTGGATATCGGTTCTTAATTGTGATCTTGTTTAGTTGACGGTAGTCAATTCAAAGGCGCATCGCTCCATCCTTCTTCTTTACAAATAAAATAGGTGCACCCCACAGAGAAGTGCTAGGCCGAATAAAACCCTTGTCTTGAAGCTCTTGAAGTTGCTTTTGCAATTCTTTCAACTCGATAGGTGTCATCCGGTATGAAGTGATCGACACCGGACTTGAGCCAGGTTGTATTTCAATCCCAAATTATACTTCCCTAGTCGGAGGAAGACCATGTAGTTCCTTGGGAAACACATCAATAAATTCAGAAACAACAGGCATTTCAGATAATCCAAATTCAATTTGGTCTCGTAAAACCATAGATCCAAAAATGGAAGTGGGCTTTTTATCAATCAGAAGTATGGATTCTTTTCCTAAACCCTTAAGGTATGATCTTCTATTTTAACAGTCTACCCAAGCTTCATGTTTACTTAACCAATGTAACCCCAAAATTATATCAAACTCACAAGATGGTAATATGTAGAGATCAATATTGAATGGCAGATTGCTAATATGCAAGGAACAATTTCTATATATTAAGTTGATGTTTGAGTTTCCTCCTAAAGAATTTGAGATTATCAGACTCTTTTTCACAATTTCAGGTTCTAATTTCAATTCTTTAACCATAGATATACATATAAATGAATGAGTGGAACCCGAATCTATTAAGGCATAAACATAATGTGAATTTAGCTCAACGGTACCTGTAATCACTTCAGGAGATTCTTCGCCATCCTTACCACGAAGGTGGTAAACTCTAGCAGGAGCTCGGGATTCCTAATGAGTGGGAGCATTAGAATGAGTACCCTTGCCCCTTCTTTGATAGCTCAGTTTAGCTGACTTAGCATTGTTGTTCTGATTAGATGGTGCTAGACTAGGAACTGCAGAGTTCCGAGCTGGAATTGATATAGGCTTCTGAGGAAAATCTTTAATGTATTGATCATCACAACCACATGCATAACACAGATTCGACTAAAATCTACACTGGCCACGATTTAGTTTCTGGCAGAACTTAGAAGGAGAAATCTTCTCTGAATTTCCCGTGCTATTGACTAATATAGCCGGTACTGAGGATTTGATCACCGTGGACGGTTTCGAAGTATAATTTCCCCTCGGTGTAGAGGTAAAATATGAAGACCCTTCTTTTTGAAATTTAGTCTTCTTAGACTGCCACTGAGACTTGTCGCCCCGTTTCTGCTTTTTGTCAGGTCGATTATTCCTCTTTCTTCTTTCAGCAGGTTTCATTTTAGCTTCCGTTGCAATGGCTCGGTTAACAAGATTATGGAAATCAGTGATTCCCAGAGCAGTAAAGATTGGGCTCAATTCATCATTCAGACCATCAATAAACATTCGCATTTATCATCTTCAGTTTTTATGTACTCCGAACCATATTTGCAATACTTGCAAAAGTCTGTAACATACTGCTCAATAGGTCGGTTGGCCTGTTTAAGGTACAAAAATCTCTTCCTTCTTTTAGCCATATATTGTTTACTTATATACTTCTTTTTAAACTCCTCAATGAAGAATTTCCATGTCACAGATTCAGTTGGGACAGTTAAAGTAGTAGTTTCCCACCAGTTCATAGCTTCATCCGCCAACAAAGCCACGTCACACTCAAGTTTATGTTCTTCGGAGCATTGTAATTGTTTGGTTACCACCTAAGTGGTGTTTCCAAGCCAATACTCAGCATCTTCCGGCCTTTCATCATTTGTACTAGCAAACGTGTAGGCTCGGCGTTGGGCAAGTTTATCTATTGGTGCTCTGCATTGAGGAGCTTCCATTCTTTTGGCCCATCATTTTCTAACATAAATTTAAACAAGAAAAGATTAGAGAAGCTCATTGCAATTATCTCAGTGTACGACTCATAGGTGGCATACTTAAAATGTAACAAATGCATGCTGACTCGATTAAACCTTAGGAATTAACCTAAAAAGCTCTTATACCACTTTATATAACACCCCTCACCCCTGATTAGGAGTAAAAAGTGTTAAACAGATTCGTATTATCATATTACAAGTGGACGGCGGAAACAGACAAGTAATTTTTTTTATTCGAATGCCCTCTTATGGTCATTTCTAAATTCATTTAGTTCTATTCAACTCACTAACAATTAATCTCAAATTTATCTTAATTTTTGTAATTCAATTCGAAGCATACATGTAACTCAACCCATTTTATACTATTTCGTACACTATATTGATTTGTTATGGAAGATCATATTTAGGAGCATAAAATTTAATATTTAAATCCTTTAAGATCAACATCATACCATCAATATATATATATATATATATATATATATCCATCAACCATATAGCGTTTCGTTTCCCTTATCCATAAGATTTCCCGGGGAATCCAAACATAAAGGCTATAACCTAAGGGTTGCCTATACGAAATATAACAAAAAGAAATCAAGCCATAAATAATATACCAAAAAGGGCTAATCTATACCCCATATTTACCCCATACTTACATAACAAAATAAGGAAAACACATACTAGAAGTTCAGAGGTTCTTCAAATAGTAATTCATGAACATAACCATAACTGCAAACTGGACTAACATGCTGAAAATTAGGCCACCCATCATAAGTACAGCAAAGATAACGAAAGGCATACTTCTAATCTTCAACAGCTAACAAAATCAGGGTGACAGGACGATAAATCAACTACCTGTGGTTTTGGGAAGAAAGAAAGCAAGAGTGATAAGTAATTATAGTACTTAGTGAGGACACCTTAATCTAACAATTCTAGAATTCTCGATTTAATTAGCAATCCATCCATTCAAACTCAATTTTCAAGGTAAGTTTAATCCACAAATTGAATTTCTCTTCAAGTGCATAATCGAACTTACAAATCCACAACAAAGAAGCAATTTAATCATTTTCTGAACCTATCCAGTCACACAACATAAATACTTCTAATTTAAATTCACTTGAATTCAATGTTGCCAACAAAAACCAACAATTCCAATTTCATTCATATAGCATTTGAACAATCATGCTTCACCGGAAATATTATACAATCAATCACTATACATTCGAATACAAGGCAGTCCCAAAAATCCCAAAAATCTAAATTAATCCATACAACATTCGGACAATCATGCTTCATATCATATTAAACAATCAATCGTGTATTAATTATACAAACAGCAGCAAACTGTAGCAGATTAATGATTTTAATGTAAATTATCAATTTATTACTTCTCATACTTCTAATCAACAATAAATCGAACTAACAAGAACTCAATCAGTACAAATTATCTATTCATTCTCTTATTAGCTTAGTCACTTTACCTTGGTTCATATAGTTAGTTAGGTATTCGAGTCACGTGTTACAAAAATGTGAATTATTTCACCATATCATAGGTACTCAAGTACCACATTCGTGTTATCGTATTACATGTCATCTTAGAGTCAATTACACTAAGCGAATAGGTACACTTATGTACCATAAAATCAGGTACACTCACGTACCAAATTAAAAAGAGCTCTAGACTCTAGGCATGTCGTATTACCTATCTGACCCTATAACCAAGGGCTTTATCCTTTATGACAATTACTTTGATTCACAAATTTTACAATCATGATTCATCATGTATCAATTAGTTCGTTTAACTAATTCACAAGCCAAGCTCAAATACCATCATAATCATATAAATTTCAATTTCAAGCAAATTATTTCAGTCACATATCATAAAATTCCAATCATCGTATATGTACTATCTATTACTCAGCATGGTATACATGTATCACATAAAAATTACATATTTCGATCATCATATAAATTTTCCAGCAATCAATTTGCATCATGCTTAGTTCAATTTCTATCATGGTGACATTAAAATTTCAATCAATAGCATTCATCTATTCGAACACATACATAAACACAAAACCAGATTTCTTTTTAATCCTTCTTCCCTTATTGATTACCAAGCCATTGTTAAGTCCAATTTTATGCATAATATATAAAAAAATCAAATAAAGGATAGTTGAGACTCTAATATCAACTCTAAGTTCGTTTCACTCACAGTCGCCATGCAAATCTTGAATTCGGATGCTCTTTCCACGCTCCTTCGACGATCCAACTACCAGATTCTCTTCAATACCTTCTCCTCTAGGTTCTATTGAATAATTTACAATAGTATATTGACATAATTCAGAATCAATCAACAATTCATTTTTTAATTTTAATAATTTTATTTTAACCCTCGAACTAATTCTAATTTCAGGCAGATTTGAATCAATTTACTATTCTACTTATGTTTCTGAATCCGCAACTTGAATTTAAAATTTTTCTTATACTACTTATATAATTTATGAACTCTTCCTTAATGCTATTTAATCTCCTTACTATCATTCTTTTCAATTAACTTCAAAAATTTTAACCAAAGTCCATTATTTCTTTAATCGGACAGTTTTGACCACTTTTACAGATTTAGCTCCAGATTTTATTATGCTACTCGAAATTGAAATCTGTTTGTTTCCTAATTCAATTAAAATGTTAAACTAGGATATATCAAAATTTTGGACCTAAACTCCAAGTATTTTATTCTCTATGAATTTCCAAAGTTTGCTGCCAAGATTAAATCAACTCTGGCAGCTTAGAGTGTATTAGCCATTTTTATTCCAGATTTTTCTAGGATATTCGAAACTCAATACCGTTTGTTCCATATTAAAATATTCATATCAAAGTATGTTCTATTAAATTTTCAGACCACAAATCCAAGTATTTTATTTTCTATGAATTTTTAATTAGCTCAATTTTTCCATGATAGGCTAAAATTAAAACACAATAAATCCCTACAATTTTGATACATTCTAATAGAGAAGGAGAAGTTAAGCTTACTTATGGTATTTGATTTGCTATCCTAAGCCAAATTCATAGACATGCAAAGCTTCTTCTTCTTTTTTCTCCCTTAACAATGGCTGAAACAAGCTTCTTTCACTCTAAAATTTTCTTGTTTTTTTTTTCAACTTGTCACTTCCTTTCCCACTAAGGGAGCCGGCCATAGAGGAGCAATAATGTGGTGACAAGATGGTCACCTAATTACACTCCTTAAGGTCTAATTCACCTTAGTTTTTTCATTAATTAGTCTCACTAATAAGGGCAGATTTGGTAATCCCCTAATTATTGTATGCAACCCTTCCTAGTTCTCTATCTATTCGGTTTAGTCACCTCCACTAGTTATTGAATTCTTTTTGATTTTCAATTTAGTCTCTAATGTTATTAATCTCTTCGATTTTTTTCTAATCGAGTCTCTAATTGTTCAATTAACTTATAAAGTTTAGTCTAGGTTCTAGGATGTTACAAAAATAGTCCAAAAATTCACATATATATAAACATGAAACTCGGAACAGTCCTGAAACTTATTATTTAATCCATATATTTTCTAGAAGTAATTCCCCTGTAACCCCCTCGTCCCGGCCCGGACACTTGACCGGTCCGAGTGGGTCACACGGGGAAAACCAAAGTGAAACCCATTAAAGTTCCCCCTCGATTAGCAACCCTAAAATTTTCTTTCATTTTAATCTTGTCTAAAGGCATGCTAAATCTTAAGTGATCACGACAGCGGAAAGCATCAATAAAAGAACACGTTCGAACCTCAAACCATGCATTAAACTTTCCATTTTTATCTTACAGGGCAGGCCGTATCGGTACACCATTCAAGGGTATCGATACGCCTTGAGCAGGTCAACCCAAACAGTCAACCCAGGGAAGACTGTATCGATACAGCTCTTGAGCGTATCGATACGCCCTTCTCGATCAACACCTCCTAGTCAACGTGGTAGGACCGTACCGATACGCTTCAACCCCGTACCGATACGCCCTACACCCACCAACTCCTCAAGATTCCAGTGAGTTAAGAGAGTATCGATACACCCCCGTGTATCGATACGCCCAGCCCGCACTGAATTCCAGAGAGTTGGGACCGTATCGATACACCCCCGTGTACCGATACGCCCAGCCTGTGTTCTTTAGGCAAGGCCGTATCGATACAGCCCTTAGGCGTACCGATATGCCCTGCACTGCAAGTCTACTATTTTCAGCAAAAACATACAAGACTCGAACCTAGATGCGATTTAAGACCTCCCTAGCCACAAACGAACATACATACAACATTTAAAAACCAAGATCTAGCCATACAAGCACCCAACATGTACATACATCAAGGGAATCATGAAATTGATCAAAGATGACATATAAGCATTCAAGTTTCATACTTCAACATTCAAACACTAAGCCAACCTCAAAGGCACATTGCCAACATACATGGTACGCAAAATAGACATAGTCTACAAGCAAGGCATACGTCCCAAAAGCCAAATTAACAAACACATAGAAGGAGTCTAACATGCTCCTATACAACCACATCATACTTCAAAAGCATCAAAGCACGAATACATTTCCCATTGCTTGACCATTACATCATAAACTGAAAACCATACTTGATAGCTAGCACCACAAGCACACACACTTGGAGGCCTCTTCTTGCACTTAGCAACCCACGAGCTACTGATCTGCATTGTCGAACAAGGAGAGAGCGTAAGCAATAAAGCTTAGTGAGGGTAAGCTCTTTAAAAACAAACCTCGACAATGCAGGGTCCAAGCACGTACTCAACCAAGGTAAATGCATGATTATACCTTCGATCCTCAAGAGCCCAAAATGTCAATGATGCATGAACAATGTTCAATAATATGTCATGCTCAACAAGCTCATTTACACAACATATGTAAGCACATATAAACATCCAATTAGGAAACACATTTCCACATCACATTGATGCACATATCAATTCATATTGGCACCTAGCTATGACTCGAATACGCGGATAAACACGTTGGAACTCACATCCAACAACCACTTTACCACACGGTGGGATTACACTCATCACCGGTCTCGCGGAGGGGATTCCACTCATCCTCACGCCCCGTCGATGGGATTCCACTCATCATCGACTAATATATATAACAATTTCCAGGCGAACCCGTGCTCCTCCTTGGTGACTCAACGCCACCAAGGCCACGCGCGAATTTGACTCATGTGTGCACACTAACATCCTAATGATCGATCATTTGTACTCAAGCATACTAGTGCCAACATTTAACTCATTCCACATCATCAATTACAATCAATTATGTGCTTAGCACATACTCACCATGATCACAATCATGAACATACCACATGCACATCACAATGCATCACAATCATGCCTCATCAGACATGTATAACACATTATACACAAATTATCATATTATAAACATCACGAGGCATAAACATCAATTACAAGTACAACCAATGTCTCTAGTTTAAGCTTAGGATTAGGCTACCACCCTAATCCTAACTCTAGGTGGGTCTACCAAGCCCGACCTAGTCCACATGCTCGAACCAACCACTTATAAAACACTTTGAAAACATTAATCACTCACCTTCACTTTCAAGCTCAAATTACCAAGCAAGCAACCAACTTCAAGCTTCCGGATTTCCTCCCGATGCTTCACCAACACAAGTCCTTGTCTCTAAACAATCACACACACTCCATTAATCACCAAAACAAACACAAACCACTGTTGTAAACTCATAACACCAATCAAGCTCATATTCAAGCCAAGAACCCTCTCAAAACCCACATTTTCGTGCTGCCACAAAACCCAGCAAATAACTCTCATTTCCAACATCCAACTTGCCATCTAATACACTCAAAACAACCCTCAAACATCACCTAACAATCAGCCCTCAAGATTCCACCCAAAACAGCCCCAAAAACCCATTTTAAGGCACTTTAAAACCCCACTTAAACCCAAATCTGAGTTTCTTTATAAAACCTCATGAAATTCGACTATGTTGGACCATTTGGGCTACCAATAACATATTTAGTAGTAAGGAATCAAAAGCTTTAACAATAGATCATAAAGTTTGGATTTTTATCTTAGAACTTGAAAAACTCAAAACACAAAACAATGGGTTTCCTTGAAAACTAAGAGCATGGAGAGAAAGAGGAAGATGAGGACAACTCAAAAATGTTATTATGTTTCAAAAATCTTCAAAGATGAAGCAAGGAGATGATGGAATAATAACCTTCCATGGAGAGGAGAAAGTGTCGTGAGTTTTGAAAGAGAGAGGGGAGGAAGATGAGTAAAAATGAAATTTTTATTTGTTTTGTTTTATTTTAAAAGCCAAAAGTCCTTTTTACCCTTAATGAACATGGGTTATTACAATAGTGTAAAATCCATGGTCATTGGTTTAAATTCTAACAAGTCCAACACCAAAAATATTTGTTTTTGAAACCCGAGGCCCAAAAGATTATTTTGATTATAGAACCGAACCCGAAATAATATTAAAATATTATTTCCACCCGACCCCTAAACCCGGGTGTTACAACTCTCCCCCACTTAAGGAATTTCATCCCCGAAATTACCTAACGGAAACAAATACGGGAACTGCTCAAGCATATCAGCTTTCCTCTCCCACGTGGCCTCTTCCACACCTCTATGTCTCCACAACCTCTTGACCAACTCTATGGTCTTACCACGTAACACCTTGCTATCAGAAGCAAGTATCTCAACAGGCTCTTCATTGTAAGACAAATTCGGGTTCAACTCTATCTCCTCAACGGGCATAACATGAGAAGGATCTGATCTATATCTCCTAAGAATTGACACATGAAAGACATCATGTATCTTCTCTAACTAAGAAGGCAATCTCAAACGGTAAGCTACTGGCCCAATCCGCTCAACTATCTCATACGGACCAATGAACCTCGGACTCAACTTGCCTTTCCGGCCAAATCTCATCACCTTCTTCCACGGAGATACTTTCAAAAACACTTTCTCACCCATGGAGAAATCAATTTCTTTTCTCTTCAAATCTGCATAAGACTTCTGCCGATCGGAAGATGCTTTCAAACGGTCACAAATCAACTTTACTTTCTCGGTAGTCCCTTTGACCAAATCCGGCATAGGTAACAATCTCTAACCCGTTTCAGCCCAACAAATCAGAGTCCTACATCGTCTACCATACAAAGCCTCATAGGGAGCCATCTGAATACTAGACTGATAACTGTTGTTATAAGCAAACTCAACTAAAGGTAGGTGCTTCTCCCAAAAACCCTGGAAGTCAATCACACAACAACGAAGCATATCCTCTAGAATATGTATCACTCGCTCTGACTGCCCATCGGACTGCGGATGATAAGACGTACTGAAATGCAAACGGCTACCTAGAGCACTATGCAAACAACCCCAGAACCTCGAAGTAAATCTAGGATCTCTATCTGAGACAATAGACTTCGGAACCCCATGAAGTCTCACAATCTCACGGATGTACAAGTTTGCCAACTTGTCTAAAGAATCCGTAGTGTTCACTGCTAAGAAGTGAGCACACTTAGTGAACCTATCCACAATCACCCAAACAGAATTCTTTCTCGAAGGAGACAACGGCAATCCTGACACAAAATCCATGGTGATCCTTTCCCATTTCCATTCCGGAATCTTCAAAGGTTGTAACAAACCTGAAGGAACCTGATGTTCTGCCTTCACTCTCTGACAAACCATACAATGGCTCACATACTCGGCTACATCCTTCTTCAAACCAACCCAAAAGTAATCATTCTTCAAGTCACGGTACATTTTGGTACTACCTGTATGCATAGAAAAGGGACTCGAATGTGCTTCACTCAGAATCTGACGTCTCAACTCAACATCTTCTGGTACAACAACTCTATCTCTAAAGCACAACAAGTTCTCCCCACTGAAACTATACTCGGTCGGTCTTCCTTCAGCTATGTCCCGAACATGAGGAACTAAAGTCACATCTTGCAACTGATTCTCTCTAATCAACTGAATCAAAGAAGGCTTCACTTGCAACTCAGTGATCAAACCACCATCATCGGATACACTCAATCTAGCAAACATAGCTCTCAACTGAACTGCAACTTTTCTACTCAAAGCATCGGCTACTACATTTGCCTTACCCGGATGGTACTCAATGGTCAAATCATAGTCTTTCAACAACTCAAGCCATCTTCTCTGTCTCAAGTTCAACTCTCTCTGTGTCATTAAATACTTCAAGCTCTTATGGTCGGTGTAGACTATACACTTCTCACCATACAAGTAATGACGCCAAATCTTCAATGCAAACACAACTGCGGCTAACTCTATATCGTGAGTGGGGTAGTTCTTCTCATAAACCTTTAATTGTCTCGAAGCATAAACAACAACCCTTCTTTCTTGCATCAAAACACAACCTAACCCTATGTAGGAAGCATCACTGTAAATCACAAATTCTTTACCTGAAACAGGTTGCACTAACACTAGAGCATTTGTCAAAGCTTCTTTCAATTTCTCAAAAGCTTTCTGTCTTGCATCTGACCATTCAAGCTTAACTCCCTTTTGCAACAATTTAGTCAAAGGAGCAGCTACCCTAGAGAAACCATCAACAAATCTCCTATAGTAACCGGCTAATCCTAGGAAACTCCTAATCTCAGTCACTGACTTAGGTTGTTTCCACTCAACAATGGCCTCAATCTTCGATGGATCAACACGGATACCTTCGGCCGAAACAACATGGCCAAGAAATACTACCTCTCGAATCCAGAACTCACATTTGCTAATCTTCGCTACAACTGATTGCTCAACAATCTCCGTAACACAAATCTCAAGTGCTCATCATGCTCTTCTTCTGTCTTCGAGTACACAAGTATGTCATCAATGAAAACAACTACAAAACGGTCTAGATAGTCTCTAAAAATCCTGTTCACCATGTCCATGAATGCTGCAGGTGCATTCGTGAGCCCAAATGGCATCACAAGAAACTCATAGTGACCATATCTAGTCCTAAAAGCTGTCTTCGGAACATCACACTCTTTCACTCTCAACTGATAGTACCCTGATCTCAAATCTATCTTCGAGAACACTGAAGCACCCTTCAACTCATCAAACAAATCATCTATGCGAGGCAACGGATACTTGTTCTTCACAGTCAACTGATTCAACTGCCTGTAGTCAATGCACATACGCATGCTGCCATCTTTCTTCTTCACAAACAACACAAGAGCACCCCACGGTGAACTACTAGGCCTAATGAAACCACGGTCTAATAATTCTTGCAACTGACTCTTCAATTCTTTCAACTCTTTCGGAGCCATACGATACGGAGCTATCAAAACTGGACTAGACCCTGAAACAGTCTCAATCACAAACTCAACATCTTTTTCAGGAGGCAAACCCGACAACTCTTCAGGAAACACATCCGGAAAGTCACACACTGTTATAATATCCTTCGGCCTAGCCTCACTCATATTCGGATTCATAACATAAGCTAAGTAAGCCCCACATCCAGAATCTATCAACCTATGAGCCTCTAAAGCTGACACAACATTAGACAGGAACTTAATGTTCTCGCCTACTACTACTACCTCGTAGTCATCAGAAAGTTTCAAGGAAATCCTCTTCGTTTCAAAATCCACACTAGCTCGGTGCTCAACTAACCAGTCCATACCCAGAATAATATCAAAACCATAAAAAGGAAGTTCCATCATATCAACAGAGAACACGTGACCCTGAATCTTCAGTGGACATCTCCTATACATACGTCTAACCACAACTGACTCTCCAAAAGAACTAGTCACATGCATACCTACATCTAATATCTCAACATGTATATCCAACTTCCGTGCATGCTCACTCAAAATATACGAATGTGTAGAACCCGAATCAACCAAAGAAAGCAAAGACATAGATTGTAACTTAAAATTACTTGCTATCACATCAGTGTCGTTCTCGGCCTCCCTCTGAGCATAAACCCTCGCTGGTCCTCCTGCCTCTGGCTGCACTGCCACAACATGAGCAAGGTTCTTCTGATCATCTACCCTAGGTGCATCAGCCCTAGGCTGGAAGTAGACACGACCGCACCCACGGCCTCTATGAAAATCATTCGCTCTCGCAGGAGCCTGAGCAATGTTCGGTGCTTGTGCCGCCTGATGCGGGCACTCCCTCCTAAAGTGGTCGCTCGAACCACAGTTCCAACAAGCATGGAAGTTACCCCAACACTCACCAGCGTGCTGTCTCCCACATCGGGTACACTCGGGCAAGCGCCCTCCTCCTCGATGGCCCTGATGGCCCCTACCATGGTAGCCACCGCCACGTCTATGGTCATACTGCTGTCCACCTCCCTTATGCCTCTTGGCATCCCTACTATCAAAGTTGTTGTGTCTCTTACCAGAACTAGATCCTCCAGAACGCTTGGTTAGCCCCAAGCTATGTTCAATGTCCTTAGCTCTAGCAACCAAGACATCAAAGTCAGAATAATCAGAAGATAAGGTATACCTCTTAACTTCCTCATGAAGCCCATATCTGAAACGATCACATCGGGCCCTTTCAGTAGGCACCAACTCTGAAGCATACTGGCTCAGACGAACAAAGCGGATCTTGTAGTCAGTCACAGTAGCATCTCCCTGAACAAGAGCCATAAACTCTCGCTTCTTCTCATCTAGATACCTCGGCCCCAAGTACCTCTTTCTGAAAGCGGACTCAAAGAAATCCCAATCAACCTCTACCTCCGGAACTCCGGTAGTAATGGTGACCCACCAGGTGTAGGCATCACCCTGAAGCAAGGAGATCACACAGACCAACCTACGTGTGCCCACACAACCCATCTGAGCTAAAATGCGAACTGTCTTCTCCAACCATAACTCAGACCTCTCCGGAGTAGATCCCCTAAACTCCTCGGCCCTTAGGCTACGAAGCCTCTCCAACGGTAAACTGTTATCATCTCCTCTAGGCTGAGCTGCAGCCTGAGCTCCCGCAACTGCGGCCTGGAATGCTCCCGCTATAGCTTGCACTAGCGAAGTCATATCTATTCCAGCTGGACCTTGGCCACCCTGAGGTCCCTCTCCCTCGACTCCCGCCTCGTCTCCCTCACCGGGCGGAGGAGGTGGTGGTGGTGGTGGTGGAGGAGCTCCAACTCCAGCAGCAGCTGGCCCCTCTATGTGAGCCTCAACTCCAACCACCGGCTCAACAGGAGCCGCAACACGTGGTTCCTGACGAACCACCCTCGTCCTAGACATCGCTCACAACAATAACTACAACCACAACAAACAAAGCATACAAAATTGGGTTAGCAAGGCAAGGCTTCCAAGTGCTCAAGTACGTTCCCTCACTTTAAAAATTCCTTTCCGATGTAATAGTAGCAATGAGACTCTTAAACAACATGCTTTTAAATAAAACAATCAGCATACTTGTCACACAAGAAATCATGCTTATAACACAAGCAGACACTGTGCATATCAATCATAAAACACGACTTACGTCACTTACCTGCCCAAGGTCTCGGTAACCATAGGCTCTGATACCAACAAGTGTAACCCCCTAGTCCCGGCCCGGACGCTTGACCGATCCGAGTGGGTCACACGGGGAAAACAGAAGCAAAACCCATTAAAGTTCCCCCTCGGTTAGCAACTCTAAAATTTTCTTTCATTTTAATCTTATCTAAAGGCATGCTAAATCTTAAGTGATCACGACAGCGGAAAGCATCAATAAAAGAACACGTTCGAACCTCAAACCATACATTAAACTGTCCATTTTTATCTTACAGGGCAGGCCGTATCGGTACACCATTCAAGGGTATCGATACGCCTTGACCAGGTCAACCCAAACAGTCAACCCAGGGAAGACCGTATCGATACAGCTCTTGAGCGTATCGATACGCCCTTCTCGGTCAACACCTCCTAGTCAACGTGGTAGGACCGTACCGATACGCCCTACACCCACCAACTCCTCAGGATTCTAGTGAGTTAAGAGAGTATCGATACACCCCTGTGTATCGATACGCCCAGCCCGCACTGAATTCCATAGAGTTGAGACCGTATCGATACACTCATGTGTACCGATACGCCCAGCCTGTGTTCTTTAGGCAAGGTCGTATCGATATAGCCCTTAGGCGTACCGATACGCCCTGCACTGTAAGTCCACGATTTTCAGCAAAAACATACAAGACTCGAACCTAGATGCGATTTAAGACCTCCCTAGCCACAAACGAACATACATACAACATTTAAAAACCAAGATCTAGCCATACAAGCACCCAACATGTACATACATCAAGGGAATCATGAAATTGATCAAAGATGACATATAAGCATTCAAGTTTCATACTTCAACATTCAAACACTAAGGCAACCTCAAAGGCACATTGCCAACATACATGGTACGCCAAATAGACATGGTCTACAAGCAAGGCATACGTCCCAAAAGCACAAATTAACAAACACATAGAAGGAGTCTAACATGCTCCTATACAACCACATCATACTTCAAAAGCATCAAAGCACGAATACATGTCCCATTGCTTGACCATTACATCATAAACTGAAAACCATACTTGATAGCTAGCACCACAAGCACACACACTTGGAGGCCTCTTCTTGCACTTAGCAACCCACGAGCTACTGATCTGCATTGTCGAACAAAGAGAGAGCGTAAGTAATAAAGCTTAGTGAGGGTAAGCTCTTTAAAAACAAACCTCGACAATGCAGGGTCCAAGCACGTACTCAACCAAGGTAAATGCATGATTATACCTTTGATCCTCAAGAGCCCAAAATGTCAATGATGCATGAACAATGTTCAATAATATGTCATGCTCAACAAGCTCATTTACACAACATATGTAAGCACATATAAACATCCAATTAGGAAACACATTTCCACATCACATTGATACACATATCAATTCATATTGGCACCTAGCTATGACTCGAATACGCGGATAAACACGTTGGAACTCACATCCAACAACCACTTTACCTCACGATGGGATTACACTCATCACCAGTCTCGCGGAGGGGATTCCACTCATCCTCACGCCCCGTCGATGGGATTCTACTCATCATCGACTAATATATATAACAATTTCTGGGCAAACCCGTACTCCTCCTTGGTGACTCAACGCCACCAAGGCCACGCACGAATTTGACTCATGTGTGCACACTAACATCCTAATGATCGATCATTTGTACTCAAGCATACTAGTGCAAACATTTAACTCATTCCACATCATCAATTACAATCAATTCCGTGCTTAGCACGTACTCACCATGATCACAATCATGAACATACCACATGCATATCACAATGCATCACAATCATGCCTTATCAGACATGTATAACACATTATACACAAATTATCATATCATAAACATCACGAGGCATAAACATCAATTACAAGTACAACCAATGTCTCTAGTTTAAGCTTAGGATTAGGCTACCACCCTAATCCTAACTCTAGGTGGGTCTACCAAGCCCGACCTAGTCCACATGCTCGAACCAACCACTTATAAAACACTTTGAAAACATTAACCACTCACCTTCACTTCCAAGCTCAAATTACCAAGCAAGCAACCAACTTCAAGCTTCCGGATTTCCTCCCGATGCTTCACCAACACAAGTCCTTGTCTCTAAACAATCAAACACACTCTATTAATCACCAAAACAAACACAAACCACTGCTATAAACTCAGAACACCAATCAAGCTCATATTCAAGCCAAGAACCCTCTCAAAACCCACATTTTCGTGCAGCCACAAAACCCAGCAAATAACTCCCATTTCCAACATCCAACTTGCCATCTAATACACTCAAAACAACCCTCAAACATCACCTAACCATCATCCCTCAAGATTTCACCCAAAACAGCCCCAAAAACCCATTTTAAGGCACTTTAAAACCCCACTTAAACCCAAATCCGAGTTTCTTTATAAAACCTCATGAAATTCGACTATGTTGGACCATTTGGGCTACCAATAACATATTTAGTAGTAAGGAATCAAAAGCTTTAACAATAGACCATAAAGTTTGGATTTTTATCTTAGAACTTGAAAAACTCAAAACACAAAACAATGAGTTTCCTTGAAAACTAAGAGCATGGAGAGAAAGAGGAAGATGAGGACAACTCAAAAATGTTATTACCTTTCAAAAATCTTCAAAGATGAAGCAAGGAGATGATGGAATAGTAACCTTCCATGGAGAGGAGAAAGTGTCGTGAGTTTTGAAAGATAGAGGGGAGGAAGATGAGTAAAAATCAAATTTTTATTTGTTTTGTTTTATTTTAAAAGCCAAAAGTCCTTTTTACCCTTAATGAACATGAGTTATTACAATAGTGTAAAATCCATGGTAATTGGTTTAAATTCTAACAAGTCCAACACCAAAAATATTTGTTTTTGAAACCCGAGGCCCAAAAGATTATTTTGATTATAGAACTGAACCCGAAATAATATTAAAATATTATTTCCACCCGACCCCTAAACCCGAGTGTTACATCCCCTGTTTTTAATCTACTTAAAACAGTCCACACGCTTCCCTTTTTATTTAAAACAATCCCAAATTTTATTGTATAGGTGCATTTACAATTCAACTAATCCAACATGTTTTCCTTGCGTTCTAAACAGTTCCTAGTATTCACTTATACACTTAAAACACTTCATTTCATAGGTATCCATTTACATGCTCATAAAAAATCCTCATGTCCTAATTATACAAAAACAACTCTAAAGCTTAATAAAACAGCCCTTCTCGTTTTCATTTAATCAAAAAGAGTCTCAAAATAGTTGGTTAATTGGTAAAACAGTCCCATATGTTTTACATTCTTTAAACCATATGACAAACAAAATTCTTAGATTAGTTTCTAAGCTTTCTTTCAAATCTGTCTTAGAAGAAACCAATTGCACATTAAGCACATTTTATTTGACTCTACTCAATTATCAGATTGCATTCAAACTACATTAGTTCAATACTATCAAACAGTAATTCACACATACCAATCATCACACAATTCTGCTTTTTTCCTAGCATTCAAGACTATATAATTTCATACTTATTAATTTCTGGATTATCATGACAGTTTCTTATATTCCAAACTTCTTTGTACATTAAACTACTTAAATTCCAGTTTTGTAATATTATTACACTATTTTATGCCAGTTTCAATCAACACTGCTTTATTATTCTATAACACTAATTTAGTCTTTGCAAACTTTTAGTTACTCGAAACAGCCCCTAAGTGTTTCAGGCCATGGTTCCCTATTTTTATGGTACCTAATAATTTAATTACACTATCATGCATAGGTGTATACTTAAATTTTAAGTTCAAACATCAAAATACTTTGTTAACATGAATTCATTCTATCACTATTTCATTTTAACAATTTCAAATTTTCGTTTCAAGGTTCAAACGATGAGGATTTATATGAGCATCATCACATTGATCTAAAATTCACAATCTATACTAACAATCAGATTAGAAGAAATGAAAGAAGAATCATTATCGCCTCCCTTAAAACTTAATCGAATTGATCTTTCAAAAATTCAATCCAAATCCGACTAAATCACCAAGCATTTGTAAAATCACATACACTCTCTCTCTTGTTTCGGCTATGGCTTTAGAGGAGAGAAAAAAATGAAATTGGGTCTAGCCTTTTTCTCTCCAATCTGCCTGGTCATTCATTTCTCCTGTCACATGGAAGAACAATGGTTGACATGTTTCTTTGCTCTTCTATTTTTGAAAATTTTACATGCATTCACCACATTGTGGTATAAACTCTTTTATGTCCTCATAAAATGACATATCAAATTTTTACAATTACAAATTTGAGTCCTAACACACTTAATTAATAGCTTTATAAAATATTTTAAATCAATTTGAGTCCTAACACTCCAATACCCTTAATAACTCGTCCGAATCAGTGGTGCAAAGGTATTCATCACTTGTTACAACAGACGAGCCGGCCATTAGCACTAAAAAGAAATCAACAATTAAAGTTTCAAAGATTTAAAAGTAGCCAACAAAACAAACAAAACAAAACTCAAAAAAGGCGAAATAAAGTTTATTTATAAACGAGAGCCGTGTCATCCTCGACACACTCTGCTACTGGAAATGGTTCACAAAGTGACGCTTCACATACAACGGTTCACTCTTAAAGGAAACCGACTGATTCCTAAAATAAATTTCATACCACAACATTTCATACAACAGTTACAGCTCCCATATAAACAATCTCCCCCAAGATTTCGCACCATAATAATAATAATAATAATAATAATAATAATAATAATAATAATAATAATAAATAACTTTTGCATACAAAATAATAACAACAATAAGTAATATGTGAGCAAATAGAAGCCTCTTTAGATTCCTCAGGTTTGCCAGTGTCACTTTATAACCTTATCTCATATGGGAGGTAATTGTTAGTACCTATGAACACTTGCCACCACGTGTTGAAACCAGGATTAGTAAAACCTTAGACGGTGTAACACAAGGTGGACCACAACATGCAGGATCGCCCACGAACTGTGCGACACCTTCCACAATATATGGAGAACAGAAAAAAACATAGGTAACATCGCACCTCGCCTAGTGGCCACATAAATGCACGTGCCCACAACAGATGCTAAGGAGAACCTAAAACGTCAAATCATAGCCAGTCAAATCAATGCACCACGATAACCACACCTTGACACCTGTCTAAGTGGTATAAAATCAGATATGCTGTTGGGAGGAACCAAAGGCCTTCCATTCCTGATACCATCACCACCAAAAGCAAGAGTCATACTTGAACTCTAACCCATGACAGTCATCCCCACCACCATCGGACCACGATCTCTGATCCTCTGGTCATTTTGACCATCAATAATATGTGCCTTCTTTTACAGTCTTGTGTGATTGTATCCTTAACTAATTTTTTCATATGTTTCATTTATTTCCCATGAAATTCTTATTTTTGTCACATTGTCGTTTTTTTGCCCGACAAAGTCACACTGGCGTTGAATATAATTTTTTTTGCAAAATATTGTGTAATAAAAATAATTCTATGAATTTTATACGTTTTTAATTTTATATTAGAAAGTTTAACTTGTTAAAAAATATGTCACAAGGATAATTTGTTAAAATATATGACTTTATGGCATATAAAATAGTTAATTTGATAAGTCAAAAGATTATATTTTGGTACACAGTCTCTGTAAACTATTTTTTCACACGACTCTTTTTTAACTTTTTTTCACGCAACGGATGATAGACGCTGGACTCTTTATGTATGTCACTGCATTTTTTTTGTCATATTTATTTATACTATATCGGTATGTAATTTCAATCAAATAATTTATTTTTTTAAGGCTCGTGTGGGGCCGAGGTGTGCGAGCATTGGGGCCAAACGGACGGTACAATGTCTTTTTAGGAGGACCTCGTAGGGACGGTATAAGTTCATAGGGCCCCATATCACGCTCGTCGCAGAAGTCTGGGTTGGCAGCTATCATTCGTTATACCCTGCTGGATTCAATATTCTATGTGTGTGTTTCCTGAAAGATCATGAGGCGACAATATTGAGATAAGTCCTTGGATAAAGGACGCGATAAAGGCTAACTTGTTTAGGATGAGTCCTTTTCATGTGGCGTACGACATGTCGATTCGAGCCTGGATGCATGGCCGTAAAAGTTATTCTCAAACTCATAAACCTTCGTAGAGTTTGGTATAAACTTTATCATACTCAATAAATTTTTGATGAGATTTTTTTTGTATTTGGCTAATTCTTTTTCTAATATACCCCTTATAAAAAAATTAAGGAAATCTACATAGGTGGTCATCGAAATAACACCCTTTTGTTGGTTTGACCACTCAACTAAATTTTTCGTCAAAATAGTCTCTAATGTTAGGTGCCTTATTTTGATCGTCGATTGTTAAATAAAAAACTGTAGTGCTGATTTGGTAATTTTTTATTTTATTTTTCATGTCATCAGCTCTAAGCTAGTTTTAGGATTTGATTAAGTTTTACCAAAATATGAACACCTTATTTTTGGTGCAATGTGTTTAGCCACTGCCCACTAGGTTAAGTTGAGAAATTATTATATTTTCACAAAATTTAATCTTTAATTTAAGATTTTTATCTCCTCAAAATTAATTCAAAATATTACTAAAATTATTCTAACATTATTTTTAGAGAATAAAAAATTAATTAATTTTTATAAAATTATATTATATCATTATAAAAATTTATTATATAATATATATTTATGATAGAATATAAATTTTAAATTATTTGAAAATAAATATTTAAATTTAAATTATTATTTTAATTTAATTTAAAAAAATCTATTTAGCTTTAAACGTGATTAAAATTTAAGATCAAACTAGCATTACTTTTTTCACTTCGTTTTGAAATAAATAAAATAAATATTTATTTATTTATAAAAAAGATGTTAAAATATTCTAAAAATTAAATTTAGAATATTTTTAGGATAAAATATAATTTTTAAACAACATTTAATTTTTTGACATGTATATGAGCAAGTTATTTTAAATATAGTTAATTTTTAGAATGAACTAATACATTTTATAAAAATAAATATTTTTTTATTCATAAATGAATTGAAAAAATAATTTTAGATTGATTTTAGTGGTATTTTGATTTAATTTTGAGGTGATAATAAATTTTAAATTTCATGGATATATGATTAGTTCTTAATCTAGTATAGTTGTTAAACACTTTGCTTCGGTGTAGGGTGTTCATGATTCAAATCTTTATGGAAGCATGTTTGCTTGTTTTTTAGCTTTGTTAAGTATAACTTAAATATGGAGAAGGGTGATTCTACAATAAGGTGCCGCTATGTACCTCTAATCATATTATTAAATATTTTAATTAATTTTGAAATCATAAGGACTAAAAACATTATTATGCATTTTTAGAATAAAATCTAAAAAATAATTTTATATTACTTTTCGGATTTTTTTTCATTTTAGGGTAAAGTACAAAAATGATAACTGAACTCTGATAAATTATTCAATTTGGTAACCAATCTTTCAATTGCTTCAATGTTACCATTAAAATTTTAGTTTTGCTCCAAATTGGTCAATGGCCCGTTAACTACCGTTAAAAGGTGACGTGTTAGTACTCCATGTTTGTACATTCAAACAATTTTGTCATAATTTAAAAATAACAATAAATTTAACTCTCGTTATGTACACATAATTTCAATTTGGAACTATTATAATTAAAAATCATTTAATTCTAAACCTTAAACAATAAATATTAAACCATAAACTCAAAACTATAAACCATTAAAATCTTAAACCCTAAAACTAAAACCCTAAACCCTAACCCATTAAATTCTTAAACTCTAAACCCCTAAACTAAATTAATGTGGAGTGGATCGTTTTTCGATTAGTCGATTCTTGTGATTTGTAATGCTCACTACTGTTCATTGCTTTTGCTATGTTCTGTTCGTAAGGGCGATGATTCTTGATGCAGTGGTGAGGTCTCAGTTTGGGTTAGCACGAAGTCGTGTTAAATGGGTTTGCACGGGGTGAGTGTAGTTGCTTGATGTGTACAGACTGTTTGGTATGATGTTTATTTGTTGCTTTGGTGTTTTATTCCCTTTAATTTTACTCGGGTTTTCTCTTCAAAATATTATCTTGTTGTACCATTTTTCTCATCTTATAATCAGATAAGTTTCTAACGAGACACATGATAATATACTATATGTATAATTTTCTTCATTGTTGATGATCATTTTTTTAATGTAGACAGAATTCGTTAAAAGAATTCTAAAACAAGGTTAATTAGTAGAATATGCTTTTCAGGTAATTTTACAATGTGCCAGCCAACAAATAAAACCTTACATGATGAAACTTTAAGTTCAATATGGATTTAAATAAACTAAATTATAGTTTAGGAGTTTATGGCTTAGGTTTTTGAGTTTAGGGTTTTAGTTTTATGGTTTAGAGTTAAATTATTTTTAATTAAAATAGGGTCAAATTGATATAATGTGTAAATAATAATGTTATATTTATTGTTTTTTTTAATTAGGATAAAATTGTTTGAATGTGCAAACATGGAGGATTAAATGTGTTATTGTACAAAATATTTTGATTGTCACGTCACCGTTTTAACGGTTGTTAATAGGCCAATGACCAATTTGGAGCAAAATTTAAAATTTAATGGTAACATTGAAGCAATTGAAAGTTTCGTTGCAAATTGAATAATTTACCAAAGTTCAGTTACCAGTTGTGCACTTTATCAAAAAAAATCTAAAAAATACTATAAAAATCATTTTTTAGATTTTATTTTAAAAAGGGATAATAACGCTTTCGGTCCCTATGATTCCAAAATTAATTAAAATAGTTAATAGTACATATCGATACACATGATTAGTGGTATATAGCAGTACATGTCGTTTATTGTAGAATCATCCATATGGAGAACATATATTATGTTGTACAAGTTATTAAACAGGGGCAGAACATAGGGGATTTAAGGAGGTTTGGTCCCCACCAACTTTTTTTCATTAAAAATATGATAGATTTTTTTTAGAAAAAAGGTAAAATTACCTCTATAATCCCCTTCAAAGTTGTAAAATCTTAGTATGACCCCCTCAAAATTTTTAATTTCATTTTGGCCCCTTTATAAATTTTTAATTTTTTTAATTTTATTTTGATCCCCTTTATAAATTTTTAATTCATCCCCTATTGTTAAACACTATCTAATTTGATCAAAGGGTTATTTAGTGATTGACATCTTGTATTACATTATCTTTGTAACAAGAAAAAATATTGATTTCAGTAGAAGGAAATCTTTTTTTAAATTTAGTTCCATTTTCTTCCACATATTTCTATGTTTATTGCTCTTTTACTCTCTTTAGTTAATTTTTCATCTCAATTTTTTAATGCCTTATGTCTATGCTAGAGAAAGACCATAAAAGATCTTTGATTTTTGCAAAACTAATGACGAAAATTTAGAGGATCAACCCTTGTTTTGAATAACCCACAAGCTAGTGGTATGCTTAGATGAGAGATTTTTATTATTTAGAAGTTTATTGATTTATTTTGTTAATGAGGTAAGAAATTCTGAATATATATTTTTTATATGGTTCAATTTATTAATTAATTTATAATCTGTTTGATAAATTATTAATTTTGATATATGTACTTGTACATGTTCGGTGTAGGGCTCTAATGTTGAAATAGAGAACGAAATCGAGAATGATTGGCCACAATAATGAGATCGTATTATGAGTACAATAGTATGCAAGTGTATTTTGTTTGCTTGTTGAATATTGATATATATGTAAGTTGGTTGTCATGTCACTCATGTGTACGAAGGGAATGAATTCATCATGGGCATGAATTGAATTTTCAATATAAAAATGTATTTATTTGATTACCAATGAAAATATTTAGGTATTTATATCTAACCACAGTTTATAAAAAATTTTGAATTTCGAATATTTTTAAACTGATTGATCCAATTTGAAATATAGACTATGATTTAAGGATGTCGAGTTCAATATAGGTGCGCTAATCCATTAAATATCCAATTTTCCCCGAAGCTATGGGCTTTGTTATGTCCCGAGAATTTAAAGGCCCAAATTAAATACTCATCTCAACGGTCAAATTTCTCCATCCCCTTCAACTGTATAATTCACCCCCTCCCCCAATTCCCATCCATCTCCGTAGTTTTCAAATCATAGGGTTTCTTTATTGTTATCTGCAGTTCGCTGGTTTTTTCAGCTAGGGTTTTAATTTTGATTCAGAGTAAAGCCTCTTCTTGCTTTCTATGTGTAATTCTTGAAGCTTCGCTATCTGGTCGGTGTGGATTCAATCCGTTCCCATATGACTCGTTCCCTTGAAGCGAAATTCATTGTGTTGCTTGATTTTCTTTTATTTTCTCCCTGATGTTTTTGTTTTTGTTTTAGAGAGAACGATTTGGCAACTATATTTTTTTAATTATGTGATTTTTGGGAGTGTTGTTTTAATCTGAAGAACTGTGATGAGTTATAACAGACCTGTAATGATTTGCGAATATGATGGCAGATTTTTACGAACATCTAAGGGACTGAGTTTTTTATACTCTTCTTGAATGACATAAAATTATACTCTTCTTGAATGACATAAATCCACTTTTGAGAGTTTGTTGAGTTTGTTCTTCTGAAACAATTACCTTATCTTGAATGGGAGTTGTTCAACATTATTTTGCTGAGGTACTTGATTCACTTCTTGATTAATGATAGGTGTGAAAACCTAAACATCATCAAAAGTGATAGTATGAATTAAATTATAATTCAATTCCTCCTCAATAGTAATGTATCTAACCTTATTTCTCCCCCCAAACTCAACATCCTAAAAAAATTTATAAACTCTCCTTAAAATAATCTTAATTGTGGGATCATAAAATTTACGACTCATGGATCACTCAAAATAACCGAAGTAGTTGCTAACTTTTGAAGTTTAATTACTTCACATATGTCCTAACTTATACAAAAGAATCAACACTTTGTAACTTATTGTTGTTTCTTTTGACTAGAACCCTTAGCAACTTTATTCTAATATTTTCTTTTATTGCCCTTATTCTTAGAGACACTAACTAAATGAGCACTAATTAAATTAATAATTTTACACTTATAATGCTTCAACTTTTCTTCCTCTAGAACATAATGAGAAATGAGCCCAAATAGAGTCTATTTCTCCCTTTGAAAATTGTAACTTGAATTGGTTAAACTGTATAGGAAGCAGTGCCAAAAACATAAGAACAAATAATTGTTAGAAAGCTCGATCTTATGTGCCTTAAATTTTGAAGCAATATAAAGAATTTTTTATAATATATTCTCTCACATTTACTTGACCCTTATACTTCATAGAAATCAAAGAAAGCATAAGTGATGTCATCTTAACCTTAATGTTTTGGGTAAAACATTTCTTAATTTCGTCAAGAAACCCCTTAGTATGAATAATCTATTTAGATTTGTGCTCCTAAAGACATCTAGAATGTCGTGTTTTATGATCATTAGACTCATGCGATTCGAACGATCTCACCTCTCAAAATACCTTTTATGGGTGCTTACCACAGTGAGGTGCAAGTTGTTCATTCCTTAGTGCAAAGTCTATGTTCATACATCAAAATACTATATGTAAGTGTCTTTTTTATTCCTTGGAATTAGTTTCACTAAACATGAGTGTAGAATGTATTTAACAGATATTGTGACAAAAAAAATAAATTACCTAAATATAGAACAAAAATAAGTAAATAAAATAGAAACAAGCTCACATAAATATTCATAAGTAAACAAATAAATTCAAAATAATAACTAGTTCCCCTCAAGATACCAAGCACAACATTAATATCAAGTCTTTGGACAGTAATATTAACTGTAAGCGGTACTCTTGTTGTAGCAATCAAACATTGACAATAAACTATGTCAAACAATAGGCTAATCTTTGGACTAACGTATTGCTCACATAAAATACCTTATAATTGTCACATATTTATCGCCACAGTTGTCGTTGTAATTCTGCCAAATATTAACTTTCCTTTGGGCCAATTAATAAACGCATGAATTACAAAAACTCATAATCATCTTAATATTTTAAATAAACTAATCTACACAAAAGCGGTCGCTTTGGTGACATTATGTTTCAACTAATCTATTAGAATATTAGATGTCCGAAGCCAAAATATAAATTTATTTATTTCAAAAAAAATTCTTAATTTTTTTTATCTTTCAATTAAATTAAAAGATAACCAAATTAATAATAAATTTGAATAAAGGTAAACCTCATATTAAGATATCGAACACTCCATAATATTTCATCGTTGGACAAAACATTAACTTGCAAGTGATATCTTGGTATAGTAATCAAACATTGATAATTAGAACATGTCAAACAGAAATCTTCCTTTGGGCCGATTTATTGCTCACATATAAAACTGAATAATTATCACATGTTTATTACCACAGTTGCACATGTAATAATGTTAATTATTAACCTTCCTTTGGGCCGATTAATACTAACATAATCCGACTTACATGCACAAAACCTTCTATATTTTAAAATAAAATAATTTCCTCAATAGAGGTCACTTTGGTGACTTAATGTTTCAATTAAATTATTTTAAAATATATACAATAAATATACCGATATCCAAATTTAAAATTTTGTAACAGTCAAAACTGAAATTTCTGATAACACTTGAGTTTTCTGAAATAACCTAAAATAAGGTTGTCTGAATGGGGCTATCAGAAATCGAAAAACCTAAATCCTTGACTGTTTCTTTAAAAAAATTCCTTAAGTATGCATTTGCCGAAATTAAAGTCGAATTTAAAACAACCAGTCTTTAACTAAAAGTAAGAACCAAAGTATCATATTAATGAATTCAACAATGATAGCATGAAAGTTTAATTTATCCATAATAACCTAACTGTCTTAATAGAAATTCTTGAACATACCGAATCAAATATGAATTCCATCAGATAATTTGTCATGCTTTCCAATGCCAAAGATAAACAATAGAGTGATTCAAAACCAAACATAAACATAATTCCATTATATCTTGAATATAAATTCAAGATTAAAAAAAACGATTCATTATTCAAACACATAATAATCAATATACTAAAAAAAACTACTCAAAACCAAAGTCATGCAATTAATAACATACTTTAACCGTAAGCTAAACAATAATATTTGTATTCGAATACCAAAACCTTAAATATGATAGGGTCAACCTTAATATATTATACGTTTAATTCTTCTGTACCAGTATCAACCCCATTAACCAAATTCTGGAAACATCTTTAATATAAGTCTTATATATATATAGTCGAAACTGTACAAGGAAACAAAGCATCCACCGATAAAGGTTAATCATAAAGGCCTATCCGTAGTAATACTCTAAGCTATTTCGTAATTTAAAGCAATCACTCAATTTAGACCGTAATAATACCGATTCCTGTAAACCCTAAAAAATCATAAAATTAAATCTGAACTTTAAAATTTAATCTTTAATTTCAATACCAAATCTGAATATTAAACCCAAAAAAAATTTAAGGACGAATCAATCCGGAAAAAAAACAATCAATTGAATCTCAATGATTCAACATGACGAGGCTCTGATGCCACTTGTTAGAACCAAAATATAATAGATATGAAATCTAAAAGTCCAAGATCTATCATGTCAAATCATCAAGAACAATAAACTGAATAAACCGAGTGCGGAAGCGTACCTGAATTCATTAATAGATTGAAAATCTTGAATCTTGGTGTGGAAATCTCAAAACTTTGGTATTGATCTTCCAAGAAGATAGGTTATCTCTTGATGTAAAACTCTCTGACGGGGAAGGAGAGAAAAACAAGTTAACCTATTTCTTGGGGACCACTACCTCTTTATATAGTTGATTATTAAATCAAACTATTAAATATTTATAACTCTGCCCCTCATTGAATTATAAATATATCTTATGGTATCTACACTTTTATTTCCATGACATTTTAATACCTATGACACGCTTAACTTAATTGGTCACTTTATTTTTGTGTCATACTTTATAATAGCAACATACATTTTACATATGTGCCCACAATTACGGATTTTAATCCAACATTCACCACATTGTGGTATAAACTCTTTTATGTCCTTATAAAATGACATATCAAATTGTTACAATTACAAATTTGAGTCCTAACACACTTAATTAATAGCTTTATAAAATATTTTAAATCAATTTGAGTCCTAACACTCCAATACCCTTAATAACTCGTCTGAATCAGTGGTGCAAAGGTATTCATCACTTGTTACAACAGACGAGCCGACCATTAGCACTAAAAAGAAATCAACAATTAAAGTTTCAAAGATTTAAAAGTAGCCAACAAAACAAACAAAACAAAACTCAAAAAAGGCGAAATAAAGTTTATTTATAAATGAGAGCCGTGTCATCCTCAACACACTCTGCTACTGGAAATGGTTCACAAAGTGACGCTTCACATACAACGGTTCACTCTTAAAGAAAACCGACTGATTCCTAAAATAAATTTCATACCACAACATTTCATACAACAGTCACAGCTCCCATATAAACAATCTCCCCCAAGATTTCGCACCATAATAATAATAATAATAATAATAATAATAATAATAATAATAACTTTGGCATACAAAATAATAACAACAATAAGTAATATGTGAGCACATAGAAGCCTCTTTAGATTCCTCAGGTTTGCCAGTGTCACTTTATAACCTTCTCTCATATGGGAGGTAATTGTTAGTACCTATGAACTCTTGCCACCACGTGTTGAAACCAGGATGAGTAAAACCTTAGACGGTGTAACACAAGGTGGACCACAACATGCAGGATCGCCCACGAACTGTGCGACACCTTCCACAATATATGGAGAACAGAAAAAACCATAGGTAACATTGCACCTCGCCTAGTGGCCACATAAATGCACGTGCCCACAACAAATGTTAAGGAGAACCTAAAACGTCAAATCATAGCCAGTCAAATCAATGCACCACGATAACCACACCTTGACACCTGTCCAAGTGGTATAAAACCAGATATGCTGTTGGGAGGAACCAAAGGCCTTCCATTCCTGATACCATCACCACCAAAAGCAAGAGTCATACTTGAACTCTAACCCATGACAGTCATCCCCGCCACCATCGGACCACCATCTCTGATCCTCTGGTCATTTTGACCATCAATATAATGTGCCTTCTTTTACAGTCTTGTGTGATAGTATCCTTAACTAAGTTTTTCATATGTTTCATTTATTTCCCATGAAATTCTTATTTTTGTCACATTGTCGTTTTTTTGCTCGACAAAGTCACACTGGCGTTGAATATAATTTTTTGCAAAATATTGTGTAATAAAAATGATTCTATGAATTTTATACGTTTTTAATTTTATATTAGAAAGTTTAACTTGTTAAAAAATATGTCACAAGGATAATTTGTTAAAATATATGACTTTATGGCATATAAAATAGTTAATCTAATAAGTCAAAAGATTATATTTTGGTACACAGTCTCTGTAAACTATTTTTTCACACGACTCTTTTTTAACTTTTTTTTCACGCAACGGATGATAGACGCTGGACTCTTTAGGTATGTCACTGCATTTTTTTGTCATATTTATTTATACTATATCAGTATGTCTTTTTAGGATGACCTCGTAGGGACGTTATAAGTTCATAGGGCCCCATATCACGCTCGTCGCAAAAGTCTGGGTTGGCAGCTAGCATTCGTTATGCCCCGCTGGATTCGATATTCTATGTGTGTGTTTCCTAAAAGATCATGAGGCGACACTATTGAGATAAGTCCTTGGATAAAGGACGCGGTAAAGACTAACTTGTTTAGGATGAGTCCTTTTCATGTGGCGTACGACATGTCGATTCGAGCCTGGACGCATGGCCGTAAAAGTTATTCTCAAACTCATAAACCTTCGTAGAGTTTGGTATAAACTGGAATCACTGACTTTATCATACTCAATAATTTTTTGATGTGATTTTTTTGTATTTGGCTAATTCTTTTTCTAATATACCCCTTATAAAAAAATTAAGGAAATCTACATAGGTGGTCATCGAAATAATACCCTTTTGCTGGTTTGACCACTCAACTAAATTTTTCGTCAAAATAGTCTCTAATGTTAGGTGCCTTGTTTTGATCATCGATTGTTAAATAAAAAACTGTAGTGCTGATTTGGTAATTTTTTATTTTATTTTTCATGTCATCATCTCTAAGCTAGTTTTAGGATTTGATTAAGTTTTACCAAAATATGAACACCTTATTTTTGGTGCAATGTGTTTAGCCACTGCCCACTAGGTTAAGTTGAGAAATTGTTATATTTTCACAAAATTTAATCTTTAATTTAAGATTTTTATCTCCTCAAAATTAATTCAAAATATTACTAAAATTATTCTAACATTATTTTTAGAGAATAAAAAAAATTAATTAATTTTTATAAAATTATATTATATCATTATAAAAATTTATTATATAATATATATTCATGATAGAATATAAATTTTAAATTATTTGAAAATAAATATTTAAATTTAAATTATTATTTTAATTTTAAAAAAATCTATTTAGCTTTAAACGTGATTAAAATTTAAGATCAAACTAGAATTATTTTTTTCACTTCGTTTTGAAATTAATAAATAAATATTTATTTATTTATTTATAAAAAAGATGTTAAAATATTCTAAAAATTAAATTTACAATATTTTTAGGATAAAATATAATTTTTAAACAACATTTAATTTGTTGACATGTATATGAACAAGTTATTTTAAATATAGTTACTTTTTAGAATGAACTAATACATTTTATAAAAATAAATATTATTTTATTCATAAATGAATTGAAAAAATAATTTTAGATTGATTTTAGTGGTATTTTAATTTAATTTTGAGGTGATAATAAATTTTAAATTTCATGGATATATGATTAGTTCTTAATCTAGTATAGTTGTTAAACACTTTGCTTCGGTGTAGGGTGTTCATGATTCAAATCTTTATGGAAGCATGTTTGCTTATTTTTAAGCTTGGTTAAGTATAACTTAAATATGGAGAAGGGTGATTCTACAATAAGGTGCCGCTATGTACCTCTAATCTTATTATTAAATATTTTAATTAATTTTGAAATTATAAGGACTAAAACATTATTATGCATTTTTAGAATAAAATCTAAAAAATAATTTTATATTACTTTTCGGTTTTTTTTTCATTTTAGGGTAAAGTACAAAAATGGTAACTGAACTCTGATAAATTATTCAATTTGGTAACCAATCTTTCAATTGCTTCAATGTTACCATTAAAATTTTAGTTTTGCTCCAAATTGGTCAATGACCCGTTAACTGTCGTTAAAAGGTGACGTGTTAGTACTCCATGTTTGTACATTCAAACAATTTTGTCATAATTTAAAAATAACAATAAATTTAACTCTCGTTATGTACACATAATTTCAATTTGGCACTATTATAATTAAAAATCATTTAATTCTAAACCTTAAAAAATAAATATTAAACCATAAACTCAAAACTCTAAACCATTAAAATCTTAAACCCTAAAACTAAAACTAAAACCCTAATCCATTAAATTCTTAAACTCTAAACCCCCTAAACTAAATTAATGTGGAGTGGATCGTTTTTCGACTAGTCGATTCTTGTGATTTGTAATGCTCACTACTGTTCATTGCTTTTGCTATGTTTTGTTCGTAAGGGCGATGATTCTTGATGCAGTGGTGAGGTCTCAGTTTGGGTTAGCACGAAGTCGTGTTAAATGGGTTTGCATGGGGTGAGTGTAGTTGCTTGATGTGTACAGACTATTTGGTATGATGTTTATTTGTTGCTTTGGTGTTTTATTCCCTTTAATTTTACTCGGGTTTTCTCTTCAAAATATTATCTTGTTGTACCATTTTTCTCATCTTATAATCAGATAGGTTTCTAACGAGACACATGATAATATACTATATGTATAATTTTCTTCATTGTTGATGATCAATTTTTTTTTAATGTAGACAAAATTCGTTAAAAGAATTCTAAAACAAGGTTAATTAGTAGAATATGCTTTTCAGGTAATTTTACAATGTGTCAGCCAACAAATAAAACCTTACATGATGAAACTTTAAGTTCAATATGGATTTAAATAAACTAAATTATAGTTTAGGAGTTTATGGCTTAGGTTTTTGAGTTTAGGGTTTTAGTTTTATGGTTTAGAGTTAAATTATTTTTAATTAAAATAGGGTCAAATTGATATAATGTGTAAAGAATAATGTTATATTTATTGTTTTTTTTTCGAATTAGGATAAAATTGTTTGAATGTGCAAACATGGAGGATTAAATGTGTTATTGTACAAAATATTTTGATTGTCACGTCACCGTTTTAACGGTTGTTAATGGGCCAATGACCAATTTGGAGCAAAGTTTAAAATTTAATGGTAACATTGAAGCAATTGAAAGTTTCGTTGCAAATTGAATAATTTACCAAAGTTCAGTTACCAGTTGTGCACTTTATCCAAAAAAATCTAAAAAATACTATAAAAATCATTTTTTAGATTTTATTTTAAAAAGGGATAATAACGCTTTCGGTCCCTATGATTCCAAAATTAATTAAAATAGTTAATAGTACATATCGAGACACATGATTAGTGGTATATAGCAGTACATGTCGTTTATTGTAGAATCATCCATATGGAGAACATATATTATGTTGTACAAGTTATTAAACATGGGCGGAACATGGGGGGATTTAAGGGGGTTTGGTCCCCACCAACTTTTTTCATTAAAAATATGATAGATTTTTTAGAAAAAAGGTAAAATTACCTCTATAATCCCCTTCAAAGTTGTAAAATCTTAGTATGACCCCCTCAAAATTTTTAATTTCATTTTGGCCCCTTTATAAATTTTTAATTTTTTTTAATTTTATTTTGATCCCCTTTATAAATTTTTAATTCATCCCCTATTGTTAAACACTATCTAATTTGATCAAAGGGTTATTTAGTGATTGACATCTTGTATTACATTATCTTTGTAACAAGAAAAAATATTGATTTCAGTAGAAGGAAATCTTTTTTTTTTTATTTTGTTCCATTTTCTTCCACATATTTCTATGTTTATTGCTCTTTTACTCTCTTTAGTTAATTTCTCATCTCAATTTTTAATGCCTTATGTCTATGCTAGAGAAAGACCATAAAAGATCTTTGATTTTTTCAAAACTAATGACGAAAATTTAGAGGATCAACCCTTGTTTTGAATAACCCACAAGCTAGTGGTATGCTTAGATGAGAGATTTTGATTATTTAGAAGTTTACTGATTTATTTTGTAAATGAGGTAAGAAATTCTGAATATATATTTTTTATATGGTTCAATTTATTAATTAATTTATAATCTGTTTGATAAATTATTAATTTTGATATATGTACTTGTACATGTTCGGTGTAGGGTTCTAATGTTGAAATAGAGAACGAAATCGAGAATGATTAGCCACAATAATGAGATCGTATTATGAGTACAATAATATGCAAGTGTATTTTGTCTGCTTGTTGAATATTGATATATATGTAAGTTGGTTGTCATGTGTACGAAGGGAATGAATTCATCATGGGCATGAATTGAATTTTCAATATAAAAATGTATTTATTTGGTTACCAATGAAAATATTTAGGTATTTATATCTAACCACAGTTTATAAAAAAATTTGAATTTCGAATATTTTTAAACTGATTGATCCAATTTGAAATATAGACTATGATTTAAGGAAGTCGAGTTCAAATATAGGTGCGCTAATCCATTAAATATCCCATTTTCCCCGAAGCTATGGGCTTTGTTATGTCCCGAGAATTTAAAGGCCCAAATTAAATACTCATCTCAACGGTCAAATTTCTCCATCCCCTTCAACTGTATAATTCACCCCCTCCCCCAATTCCCATCCATTTTCGTAGTTTTCAAATCATAGGGTTTCTTTATTGTTATCTGCGGTTCGCTGGTTTTTTCAGCTAGGGTTTTAATTTTGATTCAGAGTAAAGCCTCTTCTTGCTTTCTATGTGTAATTCTTGAAGCTTCGCTATCTGGTCGGTGTGGATTCAATCTGTTCCCATATGACTCGTTCCCTTGAAGCGAAATTCATTGTGTTGCTTGATTTTCTTTTATTTTCTCCCTGATGTTTTTGTTTTTGTTTTAGAGAGAACAATTTGGCAACTATATTTTTTTAATTATGTGATTTTGGGGAGTGTTGTTTTAATCTGAAGAACTGTGATTTATAACAGACCTGTAATGATTTGCGAATATGATGGCAGATTTTTACGAACATCTAAGGGACTGAGTTTTTTTTCTTCTAGTTGAACACTCCACTTTTCTTTTGGTTTATATCTATTTTATTGCCTCCTTTTTGATTATTTGAAGTTAGAATCTTGATTTTGATGATGATAGAATCTGGTAAAAAAGGAGCCTAAATTGACAGTTCTTCTCGCTATCTAGTTCCTCTATCCTGAGGTAATTTTCTTGATCGCTTGGATCTCCCTATCTGTTGGCTTTCCTAAATTCAATTTTGATTGCGCTATGTGCGGTACTTTTGGCCCTTCGATCGGGCATTGTCAGCGTCCTTAGAGGTCACTATGGTAAAATTCTCATTTGCTTTTCCATATTCCTTGGGGCAGAAATATATGCAGTTTTGGAAGCTTGTTCCATCTTTACTTGTTTTAAATGGGTTTCCTCTTATCCTTTACTCATATAATCTGATTGCATCCTTGTAATTGATTGGATCAATATGGTGTCTCCTATCCCAACTATTGCTTGGTTTGCAAACTATTTTATAATCTGATTCCTTGTAATTGATTGGATCAATATTGTGTCTTCTATTCCATCTCTTTTTTAGAAAAGAGTTTTTTGGTATGCAAACAATTCTCTGCAGGGATCATTCTTCGCAAGCTCTTTTTGGCAGTTGTGAATCTATTACATTAGTGGATTCTCTTGCTATGAATGGTATTGGTTGAGGTGTCGCTGCTGTTGTATGTTGAGCGACCTATGCTATGGTTTTATTTATTTATTTATTAATTCTTGTAATTCCTGTTTTTGATGCCTTTGTCATTTTTGAATGCAATGGTTATGTTGTGTTGCTACTGGCCTTTGTGGGGGTGCTGCTATAGCGTTTTCTTGAGTTGCTGTGCTGGTTTTATTCTTCGCAAGCTCTTTTTGGCAGTTGCGAATCTATTACATTAGTGGATTCTCTTGCTATGAATGGTATTGGTTGAGGTGTCGCTGCTGTTGTATGTTGAGCGACCAATGCTATGGTTTTATTTATTTATTAATTCTTGTAATTCCCATTTTTGATGCCTTTGTCATTTTTGAATGCAATGGTTATGTTGTGTTGCTACTGGCCTTTGTGGGGGTGCTGCTATAGCGCCGGTTTTATTCTTTTCTTGGTAGTTGTTTTTATTGGTTCTTTTGTAAGTGTTGTGTGTATGCTTTCTTGTTTGTTTACCTAACTGTTTGCTTGAGCTGCTGTGCCGGTTTTATTCTTTTCTTGGTATTTGATTTTATTGATTTTAGTATTGGATTTGGCCTTTTCCTTGTTGTATCTCTCGATTATCTTCGAGATCAATAAAAGTCACAGGGCTCACTCTTCGTCCTTCTGAAGTAAAAAATCATTAGTATACAAATACATGAATTGATCCATAAAATCATGCTTCCAGCGGCTTATCTCTCCATTAAATTTATTTTTATTAATTTTTAAGTTAAAAGCAAAAAGAACGGATGACTGTTAACTGTTTTTTGATTTGTAAATAATGTTTCTTAACTGTTAAAAATGGCTTGGATTGAAAAATACCTTTCGATTTATTTCGTTAAGTGGTTATCTATTTCTGTAATTTGATTGTGATGTGCTTTACTTTTGATTTGTTTTGCAAGCAATTCTGCAGGGATCATTCTTTGCAACCTCTTTTTGTCAGTTGTGAAGCTAATAATACATTAGCGGATTCTCTTGCTAAGAAGGGTATTGATTGTGAGGTTCTGCTTCTGAGTGACCTATGCTATGGTTTATTTATTTAATTATTTATTCTTGTAATTCCCATTTTCGATGCCTTTGTCATTTTTGGATGCGATGTTTATGGTGTGTTGCTACTGGCCTTTGTAGGGGTGCTGCTGTAGCATTTTCTTGAGCTGCTGTGCCGGTTTTCTTCCTTTCAGGTGAGTTTAATTTATTGGTTCTTCTTTAAGTGTTGTTCATGCTTTCTTGTTTTCTTATTTAATTGAATTCTGTGTCCACCCTTGCAAGTGTCATAGGTTTGCTTGAGCTTTACTAGCCAGAATTTTGAGAATGTAGTCTGCTGGTATTTTCTTGTTCTTGGCATTGTTTGCTCCAATCGTGTGAGGCTGCGCGTGTTTTGTCCACTGTTTTGGTGGCCTATTTTTATGACTTTGTTCGACACCTCTGGTGCTTTACTTTTTCACTAATAAAAGCCTGGTGGCCTATTTTTTGATTTGTAAATAATGTTTCTTAACTGTTAAAAATGGCTTGGATTGAAAAATGCCTTTCAATTTTTTTTTTTCGTTAAGTGGTTATCTATTTCTGTAATTTGATTGTGAGGTGCTTTACTTTTGATTTGTTTTGCAAACAATTCTGCAGGGATCATTCTTTGCAAACTCTTTTTGTCAGTTGTGAAGCTAATAATACGTTAGCGGATTCTCTTGCTAAGAAGGGTATTGATTGTGAGGTGCTGCTGCTGAGTGACCTATATTCTATGGTTTATTTATTTAATTATTTATTCTTGTAATTCCCATTTTCGATGCCTTTGTCATTTTTGGATGCGATGTTTATGGTGTGTTGCTACTGGCCTTTGTAGGGGTGCTGCTGTAGCATTTTCTTGAGCTGCTGTGCCGGTTTTCTTCCTTTCAGGTGAGTTTAATTTATTGGTTCTTCTTTAAGTGTTGTGCATGCTTTCTTGTTTGCTTATTTAAATGAATTCTGCGTCCACCCTTGCAAGTGTTATAGGTTTGCTTGAGCTTTTGAGCTTTAAGTGTTGTGCATGCTTTCTTGTTTGCTTAATTTATTGGTTTTCTTCCTTTCTGAATTTGGAATATTTTTAAATTAGTAGAGCCAATTTGAAATGTAGACTATAGTTTATGGATTTTGAGTTAAATAACCCTAAAAATAGTTGCCTAATTTATGCATGGGTGTGCTAATCTGTCAAATGTCCCATATTGCCCTGAGCTATCTCCTGAGAATTTAAGGGCAAATTCAAGAATTGATGAGTTTAAATGGCCAAATTAAAGACTCATCTCAACCTTTAATGATCTCTTCGGATCATTGTTTTTTTAGCTAGGGTTTTTGTTTTGTTTCCGACTAAACCCTTTTCCTTCTTTCCAAGTCTAATTCTGGAAGCTTCTCTATCTGGTCAGTGTGGATTCTTTCTGTTCCCATATTACTTGTTCCTTTTTGATTATTTGAGGTTAGAAACTTGATTTTGATGTTAATAGAACCTAGTAAAAAGATTCTAAATTGACTGTTCTCCTCGCTATCCAGTTCCTCTATCATGAGGTAGTTTTATGTCGCATAATTACATTTAATGTTTTTTGTTTTTAATTCAATCTGGGTATGACTGAATTCTACTTTATTTTGAGGAAAAGATTGACTGATTGGAGAAATTGAGGAAGTGTAATAAACTGATTTTGTACTGAAATCTTTTTTATATATAAGGTGATTGTGTTGCTCAAGTTTCTAAACACTATCTAATTTGATCAAAGGGTTATTTAGTTCTCTACATCTTTGTATCAAGAAAAGATCGTAGAACTGATTGGTTATGTATTGAGATTAATTGGTATTATTATGTCTTGCATTACATTTTTTGCTAAAATCTTTGTTTTATCATATGATGAATCATGGAGGTTACTAAAATAAAGGTTTTATGGTTGGAAGTTTAATATCTCATTCTCTCTAACATAAAGGTCAGTTACATGTAATCATGTTGCATATGTTATTTTGTGCATACCTGTAGTTAAACATTTGCTCTTCATGTATATATGTATGTGGATTTCTGGTGAATTAAGCATTTTTGTTTGATAAATAAATTAATTGCACTATCTAATTTGATCAAAGGGTTATTTAGTTCTCTACATCTTGTATTGCATTATCTTTATATCAAGAAAAAATCGTAGAAGGAAAGCATTTTTACCTTTTGTCTCATTTTCTTCAAACAACTTATTTCTATGTTTATTGCTCTTAGTCCTCTACTCTCTTTGGTTAATCACTCATTTCACCTTTGCAATGCCGCATGTGTGTTCTAGAGAAAGATCATGAAAAATCCTTGTTTTTTCCAAAGCTAATGAAAAATCCCATAAGTTATTGGTAAGCTTAGAATGAGATATTTGGTCTATTTTGAGGTTAACTGATTTATTTTATTTGTAACCTCTCTGTGTTGCTTGGATCCCCCAATCTGTTGTCATTTTTGAATTCAATGTTGATGGTGCTGTGTGTGGTAGTTTTGGCCCTGTGGGTATTGTCGGTGAGATCACTATTGTAAAATTCTTATTTGCTTTTTCAATTTCTTTGTGCATCTTGATCCCGCCGGTTTTAAATCAATTTTCACCTATCCTTCAATCATAGAATCTGATTGATGCCTTGGATCAATATTGCGCCTTATATTCCATCTCTTTTTGAAAAAGAGTTTTTTTGGTATGCAAACAATTCTCTGCAGGGATCATTCTTCGCAAGCTCTTTTTGGCAGTTGCGAATCTATTACATTAGTGGATTCTCTTGCTATGAATGGTATTGGTTGAGGTGTCGCTGCTGTTGTATGTTGAGCGACCTATGCTATGGTTTTATTTTATTTATTTATCAATTCTTGTAATTCCCGTTTTTGATGCCTCTCTGTGTTGCTTGGATCCCCCAATCTGTTGTCATTTTTGAATTCAATGTTGATGGTGCTGTGTGTGGTAGTTTTGGCCCTGTGGGTATTGTCGGTGAGATCACTATTGTAAAATTCTTATTTGCTTTTTCAATTTCTTTGTGCATCTTGATCCCACCGGTTCTAAATCAATTTTCACCTATCCTTCAATCATAGAATCTGATTGATGCCTTGGATCAATATTGCGTCTTCTATTCCATCTCTTTTTGAAAAAGAGTGTTTTTGGTATGCAAACAATTCTCTGCAGGGATCATTCTTCGCAAGCTCTTTTTGGCAGTTGCGAATCTATTACATTAGTGGATTCTCTTGCTATGAATGGTATTGGTTGAGGTGTCGCTGCTGTTGTATGTTGAGCGACCTATGCTATGGTTTTATTTTATTTATTTATCAATTCTTGTAATTCCCGTTTTTGATGCCTTTGTCATTTTTGAATGCAATGGTTATGTTGTGTTGCTACTGGCCTTTGTGGGGGTGCTGCTATAGCGTTTTCTTGAGCTGCTGTGCCGGTTTTATTCTTTTCTTGGTAGTTGTTTTTATTGGTTCTTTTGTAAGTGTTGTGTGTATGCTTTCTTGTTTGTTTACCTAATTGTTTGCTTGAGCTGCTGTGCAGGTTTTATTCTTTTCTTGGTATTTGATTTTATTGATTTTAGTATTCGATTATCTTCGAGATTAATAAAAGTCACAGGGCTCACTTTTCGTCCTTCTGAAGTAAAAAATCATTAGTATACGGTACATCGATCTCTCTCTGTTAAATATATTGTAACAGTAATACAAATACATGAATCGATCCATAAATTCCTGCTTACGGCGGCTTATCCATTAAATTTATTTTATCATTAATTTTTAAGTTAAAAGCAAAAAAAAAACCCGGAGATATATATATATATATATATATATATATAGCATGCTGATGACTGTTAATGATTTCTTTGGTTATTGTGGATGGATTGATAGTATTTTCTTGTTCTCAGTATTGTTTGCTCCGATTGTATGAGGCTGTGCGTGTAAATATTGTTTGACTCCTCTGGTGCTTTACCTTTTCTCTAATAAAAGCCTGATGGCCTATTTTTTGATTTGTAAATATTGTTTGTTAATTGTTAAAAATGGCTTGGATTGAAAATGCCTTTCGATTTTTTTTTCCGTAAAGTGGTAATACATGTCTGTAATTTTCAATCTAAGGGTCTGTTTGTTTCCCTGTAATTGGTTTTCCTGAAAACGTTTTCATAACACTATCTAATTTGATCAAAGGGTTATTTAGTTCTCTACATCTTTGTATCAAGAAAAGATCGTAGAACTGATTGGTTATGTATTGAGATTAATTGGTATTATTATATGTCTTACATTACATTTTTTGCTAAAATCTTTGTTTTATCATATGATGATGAATCATGGAGGTTACTAAAATAATGGTTTTATGGTTGGAAGTTTAATATCTCATTCTCTCTAACATAAAGGCCAGTTACATGTAATCGTGCTGCATATGTTATTTTGTACATACATGTAGTTAAATATTTGCTCTTCATGTATATATGTATGTGGATTTCTGGTGAATTAAGCATTTTTGTTTGATAAATAAATTAATTGCACCAATAGTTCTAGCATTATCAATAGCGCAAAATTTTATTTTATTTTTATCAACTTTGTCCTTCAAAATGATTAGTCATCCAAATATATATGTGTTAGTACCTATGAACACTTGTCGTCGGTGTAGAAACTAGCACGAGTAAGACCACAAATGGTGTAACACAATGCGAGCCATAATGTGTAGGATCGCTTGCGAATTGTACGACACATTCTGTATTTTATGGTGAACAGACAAAACCACCGGTAACTCTAAGTTTACGTTATATTTTTTTGCTAAAATCTTTGTTTTATCATATGATGAATCATGGAAGCTACTAAAATAAAGATTAATCTCTCACCCTCGTCACCATAAGACCACCATCTTTGATCCTTGGTCATTTAACCAACAATTGGTGCAATAAGCGTGAACCGAACACGTGACCTTCAGATCCTTCAGTAGGCCTGAAAATCTTTAAAATGATTGAAGACATCCAAGACAGTTTCGACGACAAAATGACAAAGGATGATGTTCTGCCAGCCTGACCAACGATAGTGGCCAGTGAAAAGATAGTGGAGGACGACACCTTAACGGGTGGACCGATAGAGTGGTCATGCAACAACTATGACAGTTCTAGCAGGATTTTTTATGACAATTTCGTGACCAGCTCCCTGATTTGTGGCGAGGCAAGGCACACAACAAGCGAGAGGGACGTCACCATTAGAAGGCAGCAGCTAGCAATTCTTGAAAATGCAAGAAAAAATAAAGAGCATAGAGAAAACTTTGGTGCTATTGTAACAACAGTACTAGCTATAACAAAAGTCATGCAGGACCGAGTTGAACATCACAAAATCGCAAAAGAGATTATGTATAATGGAAGGGACAACCCTCAGGATCACCTGTCCCATTTCTTGATTCACATGAATTTGTTCGGCACCTCTGATATGCTGAACGTTCTCGATGACCTTTAAAATTTGGCTCAAGCTTGGTACCTTCAACTCTCAGTGAACTCAATCTCAATTTTGAGCAGTTGGCAAAGCTGTTCATGAGTTGTTTTTAGCGAACAATGTAAGATCACCAGTATATCGCATTTTCGTTATTTAGAGGCCATACGAATATCCCTACGTGAGTTTGTTTAGCAATTTCTCATCGCAACCATGCAAACCAAAGAGGCTTCCAACGAGTTTATTATTTCTGCTTTCGTCAATGGTACATCATACCAGCATCTCAAGTACAATTTGCTAGATCAACCGCCGACAACGATGTCAGAACTATATGAGAAGGTTCAACATAGACTGAAAACGAGGAGGCGGACAGTATGAGAGCTATGGCACAGTTTGCAACTTGAGAGCGTAGACAGGATAATCGCGGTCCCAAATGTGGTAGACCCCCTTTTCCATCCAGGAATTAGAAGGGGAGCCCAACAATTTTGCCGCAGACAGTAGTATGTTCAAAGAAATAGCGAGTTGCATCTGGGTGTACACAGGAAGATTGGATATCTGATTTGTTTTTTATATTTAGGATAATTTAGATTGGATATTTGAAAATTTCAGATCAGATACAGATAGTTATTTCACATTCGGATTGGATATCTGATTATTTGATATCTGAATATTTAAATTTTTTATAGATATTAATTTTGTTATATTCGGTTTTTTATTTGTTATACATGAAAAATTTAAATTTTCATGGATAGAAATCTTATTTTATGCAATAATTTATTGATTGTTATATTTGAAAATCTAAAATTTTCATAGATACGACCGCCAATTTAAAAATAATTAAATCAAGTTATAAAAATTTAGATTTTCGAATATTCAATCCGAAATTTCGAATATCTAAAAATTGGGTATCCATTTTTTTCGGATCGGATGCAAATTGTTAAATTAACTATTTAAAAATTTTGAATATTTGAACTTTTGAATCGGATCGGATATTCGAAATGCATACCCCTAGTTGCAGAGGCAAACACCGGAAGATCAACACCGTGAGACTTCCCAAGAAAGATTTTCTACGTTCAGAACTTATCATGAATTAAAGTAATCACCTTCTCAAATATTGCACCAGATTGAACACCTCAGAATCTTAAGACCGCCACTATCGATGAGAGAAAGTGAGTGCTCGGGAAGAAGATACGAATTTCATAAAGCTCAGGGCTACTCTACGGGTAATTGTGTACATATGAATACTGCAATTGAGTCCGCAGTACGCAGGGGGCAGTTGGAGGCCTATCAGCCAAGACCACATGACAACAAAAGAAATAATCAAGATAACATGGGAACTATACACATGATAGTTGGCATATACGAAAAGTGAAATCAATCGAGCTCCTGGCATAGGGCGCACATGCAGGGGGTAATGTTTCAAAGGCAATGACAAAAAACTGAAGTGTAAAGACGACGATTCTCATTCTAAAAAAATGAGGATAACAATCTCGACGAAGGCAATAACCCCATTTTTGTTCCAGCAGGGTTTATCATAAAAAGAATCATGGTGTAGATACAGGGAGCGTTGTAGAAGTACTAAGCTGAAATGCATTCGGCCAAATGAGGTTAAAATTAAAATCGGTCAGCCTGGGGTATGGCTTCAGCAATCAACCCATTGAGGTGAAAGGTTTCATTCGACTACCAAGTGATTTTGGGAGATGGCGACAACAGTCACACAGATGGCCAATTTCCTGGTCATCGATAATCCATTCTCGTTCAATGCTACCACAAAAGCTCTAATCCCAACAAAAAGGGTCTGAGATTAATATCTTAAGTAAAACTGTAATGACTCTCGACACCTTAAGCTTCGGAAAGGAATTGGATAAGTAAGAGCAAAAAGAAGCTGACGGAGTAGCTGCGGGGTAGCGAGGCAACCCTAGAATCGTTCCTTCATTGTCTACTTTTTTTCTACTTATATTTTGTAATCTCGCACATTTTGTATAAACCTTTTTATATGATAGTAGCCTGCAGATTCTATAAATTTAATTAATCATTCATCGGCATAACAATTAGCAAGAATAAATAAACGAAAGATCGTCTGAGCGTCCGCTGCTTTCAAAAAGCGTGCATACATGAATCAGTTCAACGGTCGTCGCTTCCAAAGCAAGCGAGTAAAAATAAACAAAGGATCGTCTGAGCGTCCGCCGCTTTCAAGAAGCGTGCATACAAAAATCAGGTAAACGGTCGCCGCTTCCGAAGCTAGCGAGCAAAAATAAACAAAAGATCGTTTGGGCATTCACTTTTTTAAGTAGCGTGCATACATGAATCAACTCAACAATCGTCGCTTCCAAAGCAAGCGAGCAAAAATAAACAAAGGATCGTCTAAGCGTCCGTCGCTTTCAAGAAGCGTGCATACAAGAATCAGCTCAATGATCGTTGCTTCTAAAGCAAGCGAGCAGAAATAAACAAAGAGACGATACGACCGTCACTTTTAAGAAGCATGCATACAAGAATCGACTCAACGGTTGCTGCTTACAAAGCAAACGAGCAAAAATAAACAAAAGTTCGTCTGAGCGTCCGACGCTTTCAAGAAGTGTGCATACAAAAATTAGCTCAACGGTCGCCGCTTTCAAATCAAGCGAGCAAAAATAAATAAAGGATTTTCTGAGCGTCTGCCGCTTTCAAGAATCGTGCATACAAGAATCAGCTCAACGGTCACCGCTTTCAAAGCAAGCGAACAAAAATTAATAAAGGATTGTCTGAGCGTCCGCCGCTTTCAAGAATCATGCATACAAGAATCAGCTCAAAGGTCACCGCTTTCAAACCAAGCGAGCAAAAATTAAACTAAGGATCGTCTAACCGTTTGCCGCTTTCAAGAAACATGCATACATGAATCCACTGAGCGCATCGCTCATTAAAGTTATACTATTTGCAAAGGGAACAATAAGCATGCCATCGAATATTCGAACATCCTAAAACCAAGAAAAGGCAAAAATAACACTATGCAAACCAACATCACTATATCAAAGTGCAACATCCCCATTAAGAGACACGTAACCTAGAAGAAAAAATATTGGTATACATATTCACGATAGCAAATACGAAATAAATAAACCTTCCAATCGAAAATCAATACAACAAGCGAAAAATTTAGTACAATCAAAGGGAATGTATAACACCTCCCCTTCCAATTCAGATTCATAGAAACTCGAAGCTAAGGGGTTAGGGCTAAGCAACCATTAACTTTTAAAGCAAGTTGGAGACTTAACAAAGGAAACTAGATAATTTGAAAGCTAAACCATTCAAGCAAGCCAAGAAAGATCAAGAATAATAAACCTAGGAGTGTTTCAATTTATTAGAGAGCTCATACATCATATTTTAGCATATACACATCCAATACTAGAGGCATCACATTCAATCGTCAAAAAGGAAGATGTGACTGAGTATCGAGGAGTTAAAAAGGTTAAGCTTAAATATGAAATGAAAGTAGATCAATTTGTTTTAATTCCCGAGGAAGTTCATATTTTATCTGAATCTTCTTCTATAATGGTACGGAACAATAGTATCATTGGAGTAGATACCCAAATCACTTTAAATACAAGAAGCCAAGCGGGTGGATTGGTCCGAGTGGAGAAAATGGATCATACATTATTTGAAACATGCAAGGATGGTGTAACATCTTGAAAATTGGTCTAGTTGAGATTATGGTTTTGGTGATCAAAAATCCTAAATTAGAAAGGTCCAAATATTGTTCTAATCATCTTATTAAGTCCATTTTTATGTTATTGTCTCAAATTAAATCAAATTATTAAACTTGGACCTATTTGAATAAGATGGAAACTTTTAGTGGTAAAATTGTAAAAATTGAAAGTTTGGGGTAAAAGCATGAACTCCCAAGAGTCGAGGGATAAACCTAGAGATTATCCCCTCCTCCATTTAATCACCATTTCTCTAGCAAATGAAATGAATTTCCTTCATTTGAAGGAAAAGACATTCGACCAAGTCTAATAAAAAGAAAAGAAAAAGTGAGAGAAGCTTACCCGATGAACTAATCAAGCTAACACCTCCCTTGTTATCTTCATCTTCTTCCTCACCTTAAGCAAGCACCTCCATTCGTGACCTTGTAAAGTTTGAATTTCCTTTAAGATTTTGATATCGAATTGTTGTTCTCAATCGGTTAAGCTAAATCTTCCAAGTTATCATTGCATTTCATGGATAAACTAAGCTTAATCTAAGCTAGGTTTTGGTCATCCATGGTTATTGCGTTAAGTTATTGTTTATCCTAAGTTTAGATATTGATTCTGATATTGTTATATCGATTTCGATATCGAAATGTTGTTCTAACGATTCCTTATTGATTTTCCTAGCTCGGGAGATCGATCTAGATCATCCATCGACACCATCAGAAGCTAGGAATTAGAGCGTTATCATTTGAGAGTCGTAGGAGCATCGGATTAACAAGGTGAGTGTAGTCGAAGCCTCGGGAATAGGCGAGAAGCCTTCCCGAATCTATTGTTGTTGATTTCGGTTTAATAGCTAATATTTCTATTTAAGGAAGTTGCATTAGATTGTTAGTCGGATCCATTGGTAAGCATCGGTAAGTTATTATTGAAACATCAGACATGGTCATTAGTATTTTCATCGTGCATTGTTATCGATATAACTATTGATATTGAGACATTGTGAATGAACCATTAGATAATGATTATGACATTGAAACTATGAAATATTGACATTGAGTTATGTTCACTATAGGTAACTTTAAAGACATTGGTTATTGAAATTATTATTGATTATTGACATTGGTAATTAGAATTATCATTTATTATTGACATTGGTTATTGGAATTGTCATTGATTATTGACATTGCTATTGAAACCTTGGATTGAATAGACTTTGGATACAATTGACATGTCATAGAATTCATGAGCTCAGTGTACGAGTGGATTATGGTCCTAGGGCTACGACCTATATTGATTTGGTGAGGCGGAGGGATATGACCACTCATTATTTTGGCGAGGCGTAGAAATTCACATATCCACTATCCGGAGTCGATCCAAAGAATTATTGATAAAATATGACTATATTGTTATTGAGCATGATCATTGTGTTGTCATTGGAAAATCATGTCATGACCATTGTTAAAGTAGAGATGAAACTGCATATTACAACATTGTTATCCTTGTGACTACCTCACTAGGCAAAGTATGCCTAATGCATTTCATTTCATCCATTTCAGTTTAGCTAAGTTTTGGATCGAGATCAGAGGAGTTGAAACGTTGCACAAGTCACAATCAAGCTTTAAGTAATGTGTATTGACCCTTTTGAACTCCTAGTTGGTGGCAAGGTCCATGTACTAGTCGATAAAGTCTCTTTTGTTATGTCTATATAATGGTCAAGTGGTAAAGGTGTGGTATGCCTAAAATGAACTTTTCATGTAGTGAAAATTGGCCTAAAATGCATATTTTGGCAATAAAAGGTAAAAATTGAGTAAATGGATTTATTTGACCCTAAAATTTGGTATGCAAGTAGATTGTGTAGTTATAATGTTGTGTGTAAATTTGTGTTGCATTTGAACACCATTTGATCAGCCAAATTGATTAAAAACCAGCAAAAATTTATCATTACAGGTGAAGTTGTTATGATACGGGGTAAAACATATCTAGAACACTGATAGCTGTTGTTGTAGGCAAATTCTACCAATGGTAGCGATTTTTACCAATTCTTTCCAAAATCGATAATACATGCTCTAAGCATATCTTCGAGGATCTGAATTACTCGTTCAAATTGGCCATCACTTTGCGGATGGAAAGCAGTACTTAGATTTAGTTTGGTTCCCATAGCTCGCTGCATAGTTCTCCAAAAGCGAGAGGTAAATCTTGGATCACGGTCAGAGACAATTGAAGTAGGAATTCCATGTAAACGAACTATTTCTTGAATGTACAAATTAGCTAAAGTCTTTTAGCTATAATTTGTACGAACATGAATAAAATGTGCTGATTTGGTAAATCGGTCAACAATCACCCAAATAGCATCGCATCTTCGTGGCGAACAAGGAAGACCAGTCACGAAATCCATTGTAATTCGTCCCCATTTCCACTGAGGTAGTTCGAGAGGTTGGAGTAACCCGGTGGGAACTCGGTGCTCAGCTTTGATTCTTTGACAATTGAGACATTTAAATACAAATTCATTGATCGTTGCTTTCATGCCAGGCCACCAATACAATGATTTGAGATTTTTATACATTTTAACCGATCCAGGGTGAATCGAAAAAGAACTCTGATGAGCTTCTTCTAGAAGATCCCTTTTTAAATTCCCATCATTTAGAACACAAATCCTATCTTTAAAATAGAGAAGGCCATTCGTGTGAATACGGTACCCTTCTTCAACCTTTGTATCAAGTTTGGAAATAATATCCTGTAATTCGGGATCAGTTTGTTGAAGACTTCCAATCCTCGAGATTAGAGTAGATTGAATTTAAAGTTTGGACAAAAATCCTTGTTTTTGATACACTCGCAGATGAGCGTTGATAGAATTTGAAGCTACAAGAATAAGTCAAACACTTTAGACTGAATTATTATTGAAGATATATTTATTTATTTTATTTATTCTTAAGAATCAAGGATTCAAAAATTACCCAATGTCGGTTTACGACTCAAAGCGTCTGCAACCACATTGGTTTTTCCTGGATGATAGTCAATAACTAAATCGTAGTCTTTCAACAACTACATCCATCTTCGTTGCCTCAAATTCATATCTTTCTGAGTTAGGAGATACTTTAGGCTCTTCTGATTGGTAAATAGATAACATTTTTCACCATACAAGTAATGTCTCCATATTTTGAGAGCGAACACGATAGCTGCAAGCTCCAAATCATGTGTCGGATAATTCAATTAATGTGGTTTCAATTGGCGTGAAGCACAAGCGATTACATTGTCACCATGCATTCAAACACACCAAAGACATGCATGCGAAGCTTCGCTATATACTGTATACTCTTTACCCGATTCCGATTGGATCAAGACTGGAGCATGTGTCAAAGCCGCTTTAAGTTGGTCAAAGCTTTTCTGTTGCTTTTCAGACCATTCAAACGGTTGGTCTTCACGAAGAAGTTTAGTCAAAGGTAAAGCTATAGTGGAAAACTCTTTGACAAATCTTCTGTAATAACCGGCCAAACCAAGAAAACTCCGTACTTCACTAACATTTCTGGGTGGTCACCAATCAACAATTGACTGAATCTTCTTTGGATCTACTTTAATTCCCTCGGTTGAGATTACATGGCCGAGAAATGAAACGTTCGTTAACCAAAACTCGCACTTAGAAATTTTTGCGAATAACTGACATTCCCGGAGAGTTTGCAAGACAATGTGAAGGTGATCGTCATGTTCTTCCTAATTGCGAGAATAGACCAGGATGTCATCAATGAAGACGACTACAAATTTATCGAGATAAGGCTTGAATACTCTATTCATGAGATCCATGAATGCCCTCAGAGCATTTGTTAATCCGAATGGCATTACCAGAAATTCATAATGGCCGTAACGAGTTCTGAAGGCTATTTTTGATACATTCTCCTCCTTGACTCTCATTTGATAGTATCTTGATCGAAGGTCAATCTTTGAAAACACTGAAGCGTCTCTAAGTTTATCGAAAAGATCTTTTATTCTTGGGAGTGGATATCGGTTCTTAATTGTGATCTTGTTCAGTTGACGGTAGTCAATTCAAAGGCGCATCGCTCCATCCTTCTTCTTTACAAATAAAACAGGTGCACCCCACAGAGAAGTTCTAGGCCGAATAAAACCCTTGCCTTGAAGTTCTTGAAGTTGCTTTTGCAATTCTTTCAACTTGATAGGTGCCATCTGGTACGAAGTGATCGACACCGGACTTGAGCCAGGTTGTATTTCAATCCCAAATTCTACTTCCCTAGTCGGAGGAAGACCAGGTAGTTCCACGGGAAACACATCAATAAATTCAGAAACAACAAGCATTTCAGATAATCCAAATTCAATTTGGTCTCGTAAACCATTGATCCAAAAATGGAAGTGGGCTTTTTATCAATCAGGAGTATTGATTCTTTTCCTAAACCCTGAAGGTATAATCTTCTATTTTGACAGTCTACCCAAGCTTCATGTTTACTTAACCAATGTAACCCCAAAATTAGATCAAACTCACAAGATGGTAATATGTAAAGATCAATATAGAATGGCAGATTGCTAATATGCAAGGAACAATTTCTACATATTAAGTTGATGTTTGAGTTTCCTCCTAAAGAATTTGACAGTCTACCCAAGCTTCATGTTTACTTAACCAATGTAACCCCAAAATTAGATCAAACTCACAAGATGGTAATATGTAGAGATCAATATAGAATAGCAGATTGCTAATATGTAAGGAACAATTTCTACATATTAAGTTGATGTTTAAGTTTCCTCCTAAAGAATTTGAGATTATCAGCCATTTTCACAAATTTCAGGTTCTAATTTCAATTCTTTAACCACAGATAGACATATAAACGAATGAGTGGAACCCGAATCTATTAAGGCATAAACATGATGTGAGTTCAACTCAACGGTACCTGTAATCACTTCAGGAGATTCTTCGTCATCCCTACCACGAAGGTGGTAAACTCTAGCAGGAGCTCGGGATTCCTAATCAGTGGGATCATTAGAATAAGTACCCTTGCCCCTTCTTTGATAGCTCAGTTGAGCTGACTTAGCATTCTTGTTCTGATTAGATGGTGCCAGACTAAGAACTGCAGAGTTCCGATATGGAATTGATTCAGGCTTCTGAGGACAATCTTTAATTTAATGATCATCACCACCACATGCATAACATAGATTCGACTAAAATCTACACTGGCCACGATGTAGTTTCTGGCAGAACTTACAAGGAGAAATCTTCTCTGAATTTCCCGTGCTATTGACTAATATAGCCGGTACTGAGGATTTGATCACCGTGGACGGTTTCGAAGTATAATTGCCCCTCGGAGCAGAGGTAAAATATGAAGACCCTTCTTTTTGAAATTTAGTCCTCTTAGACTGCCACTGAGACTTGTCGTCCCGTTTTGGCTTTTTGTCAGATCGATTATTCCCCTTTCTTCTTTCAGCAGGTTTCATTTTAGCTTCCGTTGTAATGGCTCGATTAACAAGATTATGGAAATCAGCGATTCCCAGAGCAGTAAATATTGGGCTCAATTCATCATTCAGACCATCAATAAACATTCGACATTTATCATCTTCAGTTTTAATGTACTCCGAACCATATTTGCAATACTTGCAAAAGTCTGCAACATACTGCTCAATAGGTCGGTTGGCCTGTTTAAGGTACAAAAATCTCTTCCTTCTTTCAGCCATATATTGCTTACTTATATACTTCTTTTTGAACTCCTCAATGAAGAATTTCCATGTAACATATTCAGTTGGGACAGTTAAAGTAGTGGTTTCCCACCAGTTCATAGCTTCATCCGCCAACAAAGCCACGTCACACTCAAGTTTATGTTCCTCGGAGCATTGTAATTGTTTGGTTACCACCTTAGTGATGTTTTCAAGCCAATACTCAGCATCTTCCGGCCTTTCATCATTTGTACCAGCAAACGTGTAGGCTCGGCGTTGGGCAAGTTTATCTATCGGTGTTCTGCATTGAGGAGCTTCCATTCTTTTGGCCCGTCATTTTCTATCATAAATTTAAAAAAGAAAAGATTAAAGAAGCTCATTGCAATTATCTCAGTGTACGACTCATGGGTGACATACTTAAAATGTAACAAATGCGTGTTGACTCGATTAAACCTTAGGAATTAACCTAAAAAGCTCTGATACCACTTTATATAACACCCCTCACCCCTGATTAGGAGTAAAAAGTGTTAAACCGATTCGTATTATCATATTACAAGTGGGCAGCGGAAACAGACAAGTAATTTTTTTATTTGAATGCCCTCTTATGGTCATTTCTAAATTCATTCAGTTCTATTCAACTCACTAACAATTAAACTCAATTTTATCTTAATTTTTGTAATTCAATTCGAAGCATACATGTAACTCAACCCATTTTATACTATTTCGTACCCTATATTGATTTGCTATGGAAGATCATATTTAGGAGCATAAAATCTAATATTTAAATCCATTAAGATCAACATCATACCATCATAATATATATATATATATCCATCAACCATACAGCGTTTCGTTTCCCTTATACATAAGATTTCCCGGGGTATCCAAACATAAAGGCTATAACCTAAGGGTTGCCTATACAAAATATAACAAAAAGAAATCAAGCCCTAAACAATATACCAAAAGGGCTAATCTATACCCCATATTTACCCCATACTTACATAACAAAATAAGGAAAACACATACTAGAAGTTCAGAGGTTCTTCAAATAGTAATTCATGAACATAACCATAAGTGCAAACTGGACTAACATGCTGACAATTAGGCCACCCATCATAAGTACAGCAAAGATAACGAAAGGCATACTTCTAATCTTCAACAGCTAACATAATTAGGGTGACAGGCCGATAAATCAACTACATGTGGTTTTGGGAAGAAAGAAAGCAAGAGTGATAAGTAATTATAGTACTTAGTGAGGACACCTTAATCTAACCATTCTAGAATTCTCGATTTAATTAGCAATCCATCCATTCAAACTCAATTTTCAAGGTAAGTTTAATCCACAAATTGAATTTCTCTTCAAGTGCATAATCGAACTTACAAATCCACAACAAAGAAGCAATTTAATCATTTTCTAAACCTATCCAGCCACACAACATAAATACTTCTAATTTAAATTCACTTGAATTCAATGTTGCCAACAAAAATCAACAATTCCAATTTCATTCATATAGCATTCAAACAATCATGCTTCACCAGAAATATTATACAATCAATCATTATACATTCGAATACAAGGCAGTCCCAAAAATCCAAAAAATCTAAATTAATCCATACAACATTCGGACAATCATGCTTCATATCATTTAAACAATCAATCATGTATTTATTATACAAACAGCCGCAAACTGTAGCAGATTAATAATTATAATGTAAATTATCAATTTAATACTTCTTATAATTCTAATCAACAATAAATCGAACTAACAAGAACTCAATCAGTACAAATTATCTATTCATTCTCTTATTAGCTTAGTCACTTTGCCTTGGCTCATATAGTTAGCTAGGTATTCGAGTCACGTGTTACAAAAATGTGAATTATTTCAGCATATCATAGGTGCTCAAGTACCACATTCGTGTTATCGTATTACATGTCATCTTAGAGTCAATTACACTAAGCGAATAGGTACACTTATGTACCATAAAATTGGGTACACTCACGTACCAAATTAAAAAGAGCTCTAGACTCTAGGCATGTCGTATTACCTATCTGACCCTATAACCAAGGGCATTATCCTTTATGACAATTGCTTTGATTCACAAAATTTACAATCATGATTCATTATGTATCAATTAGTTCGTTTAACTAATTCAAAAGCCAAGTTCAAATACCATCATAATCATATAAATTTCAATTTCAACCAAATTATTTCAGTCACATATCATAAAATTCCAATCATCGTATATGTACTATCTATTACTCAGCATGGTATACATGTATCACATAAAAATTACATATTTCGATCATCATATAAATTTTCCAGCAATCAATTTGCATCATGCTTAGTTCAATTTCTATCATAGTATTTCGACCATACCCTAATTGAACATGCTGACATTAAAATTTCAATCAATAGCATTCATCTATTCGAACACATACATAAACACAAAACCAGATTTCTTTTTAATCCTTCTTCCCTTATTGATTACCAAGCCATTGTTAAGTCCAATTTTATGCATAATATATATAAAAAATCAAATAAAGGATAGTTGAGACTCTAATCTCAACTCTAAGTTCGTTTCACTTACAGTCACCATGCAAATCTTGAATTCAGATACTCTTTCCACGCTCCTTCGACGATCCAACTACCGAATTCTCTTCAATACCTTCTCCTCTAGGTTATATTGAATAATTTACAATAGTATGAGACATAATTCAGAATCAATCAACAATTCATTATTTAATTTTAATAATTTCATTTTAACTCTCGAACTAATTCTAGTTTCAGGCAGATTTGAATCAATTTACTATTCTACTTATGTTTCTGAATCCGCAACTCGAATTTACAAATTTTCTTATGCTAGTTATATAATTTATGAACTCTTCCTTAATGCTATTTAATCTCCTTACTATCATTGTTTTCAATTAACTTCAAAAATTTTAACCAAAGTCCATTATTTCTTTAATCGGACAGTTTTGACCACTTTTACAGATTTAGCTCCAGATTTTGTTATGCCACTCGAAATTGAACTCCATTTGTTTCCTAATTCAATTAACATGTTCATCTAGCATATATCAAAATTTTGGACCTAAACTCCAAGTATTTTATTCTCTATGAATTTCCAAATTTTTCTGCCAAGATTAAATCAACTCTGACAACTTAGAGTGTCTTAGCCATTTCCATTCCAAAATTTTCTAGGATATTCGAAACTCAATACCGTTTGTTCCCTATTAAAATAGACATATAAAAGTATGTTCTATTAAATTTTCAGACCACAACACCAAGTATTTTATTTTCTATGAATTTTCAAAGCTGGTTGTCTAACCTAAAACAATGCTGGGCAGATTTAAAGTTCTTAGCTTAGATTAAACTTAACTTTAGAGTCTTGTTACACATATCACATTTTCAATTTCTTCTCATCATGGCTGTAAAATTCTTTTCCAGCCACTTCTTATCAGCATTATAACATTTTAATTAGCTCAATTTTTCCATGATAGGCCAAAACTAAAACATAATAAATCCCTATAATTTTGATACATTCGAATAGAGAAGGAGAAGTTAAGCTTACTTATGGTTGTTGATTTGCTATCCTAAGCCAAATTCATAGACATGCGAAGCTTCTTCTTTTCTTTATCCCTTAAGAATGCCCGAAACAAGCTTCTTTCACTCTAAGATTTTCTTGTTTTTGTTTCAACTTGTCACTTCCTTTCCCACTAAGGGAGCCGGCCATAGAGGAGCAATAATGTGGTGACAAGATGGTCACCTAATTACACTCCTTAAGGTCTAATTCACCCTTAGTTTTTCGATTAATCAGTCTCACTAATAAGGGTAGATTTGGTAATCCCCTAATTATTGCATGCAACCCTTTCTAGTTGTCTCTCTATTCAGTTTAGTCACCTCTACTAGTTATTGAATTCTTTTTTATTTTCAATTTAGTCTCTAATGTTATTAATCTAATTTAATTACTTCGATTTTTTTCTAATTGAGTCTCTAATTGTTCAATTAACTCATAAAATTTAGGCTAGGTTTTAGGATATTACATTTCTCTCCCCCTTAAAGAAAGAATTCGTCCCCGAATTCTTACCTGAATTGAACAAAAACGGATATTGTTTTCGCATTGTCTCTTCTGGTTCCCATGTTGCTTCTTCCATCTTATGATTCCTCCACAACACTTTGACCAATGAAACATTCTTATTTTTGAGTCTCTTGACTTCTTTGTCGAGAATCTGAACTGGTTCTTGTTCATAAGATAGGTCAAGGTTTAATTCTACTTCTTTCGGCTCTAGAATATGAGATGGATCAGATCTATATTTTCTAAGCATTGAAACATGAAAGACATTATGGATTTTATCAAACTCGCTAGGGAGTGCAAATTGATAGGCTACTGGGCCAATTCTCTCAGTAATGTCAAAAGGTCCAATAAATCGAGGACTAAGCTTCCCTCTTTTTCCGAACCGAAATACTTTCTTCCATGGAGAGACTTTAAGAAAAAATTTGTCTCCCACATTATATTGAATATCTCTTCGCTTCAAATCGGCATAAGCTTTTTGCGTATCAAAAGCCTGTTTTAACCGAGAGTGAATAGTTTAAACTTTCTCTTATGTTTTTATGAGTAGTTGAGGTCCTAATACTTTGTTATCACCAAGTTCATACAGCAAAGAGGAGTTCTACATTTTCGGCCATACAATGCTTCAAAAGGAGCCATCTGAATAAAAGACTGATAATTGTTGTTGTAGGCAAATTCTACCAATGGTAGCGATTTTTACCAATTCTTTCCAAAATCGATAATACAGGCTCTAAGCATATCTTCGAGGATCTGAATTACTCGTTTAGATTGGCCATCACTTTGCGGATGGAAAGCAGTACTTAGATTTAGTTTGGTTCTCATAGCTCGTTGCATAGTTCTCCAAAAGCGAGAGGTAAATCTTGGATTAAAGTCAAAGATAATTGAAGTAGGAATTCCATGTAAACGGACTATTTCCTGAATGTACAAATTAGCTAAAGTCTTTAAGCTGTAATTTGTACAAACATGAATAAAATGTGCTGATTTGGTAAATCGGTCAACAATCACCCAAATATCATCGCATCATCGTGGCGAACAAGGAAGACCAGTCACGAAATCCATTATAATTCGTCCCCATTTCCACTGAGGTAGTTCAAGTGGTTGGAGTAACCCGGTGGGAACTCGGTGCTCAGCTTTGATTCTTTGACAATTGAGACATTTATATACAAATTCATTGATCGTTGCTTTCATGCCAGGCCAACAATACAATGATTTGAGATCTTTATACATTTTAACCGATCTAGGGTGAATCAAAAAAGAACTCTGATGAGCTTCTTCTAGAAGATCCCTTTTTAAATTCCCATCATTTGGAGCACAAATCCTATCTTTAATATAGAGAAGGCCATTCGTGTGAATACGGGACCCTTCTTCAACCTTTGTATCAAGTTTGGAAATAATATCCTGTAATTCGGGATCAGTTTGCTGAAGACTTCCAATCCTCGAGATCAGGGTAGATTGGATTTAAAGTTTGGACAAAAATCCTTGTTTTTGATACAGTCGCAGATGAGCGTTGATAGCATTTGAAGCTACAAGAATAAGTCAAACAATTTAGACTGAATTATTATCGAAGATTTATTTATTTATTTTATTTATTCTTAAGAATCAAGGATTCGAAAATTACCCAATGTCAGTTTACGACTCAAAGCGTCTGCAACCTCATTGGTTTTTCCTGGATGATAGTCAATAACTAAATCGTAGTCTTTCAACAACTACATCCATCTTCGTTGTCTCAAATTCATATCTTTCTGAGTCAGGAGATACTTTAGGCTCTTGTGATCGGTAAATAGATAACATTTTTCACCATACAAGTAGTGTCTTCATATTTTGAGAGTGAACACGATAGCAGCAAGCTCCAAATCATGTGTCGGATAATTCAATTCATGTGGTTTCAATTGGCGTGAAGCACAAGCGATTACATTGTCACCTTGCATTCAAACACACCAAAGACATGCATGCGAAGCTTCGCTATATACTGTATACTCTTTACCCGATTCTGATTGGATCAAGACTGGAGCATGTGTCAAAGCCGCTTTAAGTTGGTCAAAGCTTTTATGTTGCTTTTCATACCATTCAAACGGTTGGTCTTCACGAAGAAGTTTAGTCAAAGGTAAAGCTATAGTGGAAAACCCTTTGACAAATCTTCTGTAATAACCGGCCAAACCAAGAAAACTCCGTACTTCACTAACATTTCTGGGAGGTCGACAATCAACAATTTACTGAATCTTCTTTGGATCTACTTTAATTCCCTCGGTTGAGATTACATGGCCGAGAAATGAAACGTTCGTTAACCAAAACTCGCACTTAGAAATTTTTGCGAATAACTGACGTTCTCGAAGAGTTTGCAAGACAATGTGAAGGTGATCATCATGTTCTTCCTAATTGTGGGAATAGACCATGATGTCATCAATGAAGACGACTACAAATTTATCGAGATAAGGCTTGAATACTCTATTCATGAGATCCATGAATGCCGCCGGAGCATTTGTTAATCCGAATGGCATTACCAGAAATTCATAATGGCCGTAACGAGTTCTGAAGGCTATTTTTGATACATTCTTCTCCTTGACTCTCATTTGATATTATCCTAATCGAAGGTCAATCTTTGAAAACACTGAAGCGTCCCTAAGTTGATCGAAAAGATCTTTTATTCTTGGGAGTCGATATCGTTTCTTAATTGTGATCTTGTTCAGTTGACGGTAGTCAATTCAAAGGCGCATCGCTCCATCCTTCTTCTTTACAAATAAAATAGGTGCACCCCACAGAGAAGTGCTAGGCCGAATAAAACCCTTGTCTTGAAGCTCTTGAAGTTGCTTTTGCAATTCTTTCAACTCGATAGGTGTCATCCGGTATGAAGTGATCGATACCGGACTTGAGCCAGGTTGTATTTCAATCCCAAATTCTACTTCCCTAGTCGGAGGAAGACCATGTAGTTTCTCGGGAAACACATCAATAAATTCAGAAACAACAGGCAATTCAGATAATCCAAATTCAATTTGGTCTCGTAAAACCATAGATCCAAAAATAGAAGTGGGCTTTTTATCAATCAGAAGTATGGATTCTTTTCCTAAACCCTGAAGGTATAATCTTCTATTTTGACAGTCTACCCAAGCTTCATGTTTACTTAACCAATGTAACCCCAAAATTATATCAAACTCACAAGATGGTAACATGTAGAGATCAATATAGAATGGCAGATTGCTAATATGCAAGGATCAATTTCTACATATTAAGTTGATGTTTGAGTTTCCTCCTAAAGAATTTGAGATTATTAGACTCGTTTTCACAATTTCAAGTTCTAATTTCAATTCTTTAACCATAGATAGACATATAAATGAATGAGTGGAACCCGAATCTATTAAGGCATAAACATGATGTGAGTTTAGCTCAACGGTACCTGTAATCACTTCAGGAGATTCTTCGCCATCCCTACCACGAAGGTGGTAAACTCTAGCAGGAGCTCGGGATTCCTAATGAGTGGGAGCATTAGAATGAGTACCCTTGCCCCTTCTTTGACAGCTCAGTTGAGCTGACTTAGCATTGTTGTTCTGATTAGATGGCGCTAGACTAGGAACTGCAGAGTTCCGAGCTAGAATTGATTAAGGCTTCTGAGGACAATATTTAATGTAATGATCATCACCACCACATGCATAACACAGATTCGACTAAAATCTACACTGGCCACGATTTAGTTTCTGGCAGAACTTAGAAGGAGAAATCTTCTTTGAATTTCTTGTGCTATTGACTAATATAACCGGTACTGAGGATTTGATCACCGTGGACGGTTTCGAAGTATAATTGCCCCTCGGTGTAGAGCTAAATATGAAGACCCTTCTTTTTGAAATTTAGTCTTCTTAGACTGCCACTGAGACTTGTCGCCCCGTTTCTGCTTTTGTCAGGTCGATTATTCCCCTTTCTTCTTTCAGTAGGTTTCATTTTAGCTTCCGTTGCAATGGCTCGATTAACAAAATTATGGAAATCAGTGATTCCCAGAGCAGTAATGATTGGGCTCAATTCATCATTCAGACCATCAATAAACATTCGGCATTTATCATCTTCAGTTTTAATGTACTCTGAACCATATTTGCAGTACTTGCAAAAGTCTGCAACATACTGCTCAATAGGTCGGTTGGCCTGTTTAAGGTACAAAAATCTCTTCCTTCTTTCAGCCATATATTGCTTACTTATATACTTCTTTTTGAACTCCTCAATGAAGAATTTCCATGTCACAGATTCAGTTGGGACAGTTAAAGTAGTGGTTTCCCACCAGTTCATAGCTTCATCCGCGAATAAAGCCACGTCACACTCAAGTTTATGTTCTTCGGAGCATTGTAATTGTTTGGTTACCACCTTAGTGGTGTTTCCAAGCCAATACTCAGCATCTTCCGGCCTTTCATCATTTGTACCAGCAAATGTGTAGGCTCGGCGTTGGGCAAGTTTATCTATCGGTGCTCTGCATTGAGGAGCTTCCATTCTTTTGGCCCATCATTTTATATCATAAATTTAAACAAGAAAAGATTAGAGAAGCTCATTGCAATTATCTCAGTGTACGACTCATGGGTGGCATACTTAAAATGTAACAAATGCATGCTGACTCGATTAAACCTTAGGAATTAACCTAAAAAGCTCTTGTACCACTTTATATAACACCCATCACCCCTGATTAGGAGTAAAAAGTGTTAAACAGATTCGTATTATCATATTACAAATGGGCGGCGGAAACAGACAAGTAATTTTTTTTATTCGAATGCCCTCTTATGGTCATTTGTAAATTCATTTAGTTCTATTCAACTCACTAACAATTAAACTCAAATTTATCTTAATTTTTGTAATTCAATTCGAAGCATACATGTAACTCAACCCATTTTATACTATTTCGTACCCTATATTGATTTGCTATGGAAGATCATATTTAGGAGCATAAAATTTAATATTTAAATCCTTTAAGATCAACATCATACCATCATAATATATATATATATATATATCCATCAACCATATAGCGTTTCGTTTCCCTTATACATAAGATTTCCCGGGGTATCCAAACATAAAGGCTATAACCTAAGGGTTGTCTATACGAAATATAACAAAAAGAAATCAAGCCCTAAACAATATACCAAAAAGGGCTATTCTATACCCCATATTTACCCCATACTTACATAACAAAATAAGGAAAACACATACTAGAAGTTCAGAGGTTCTTCAAATAGTAATTCATGAACATAACCATAAGTGCAAACTGGACTAACACGCTGACAATTAGGCCACCTATCATAAGTACATCAAAGATAACGAAAGGCATACTTCTAATCTTCATCAGCTAACAAAATCAGGGTGACAGAACGATAAATCAACTACCTGTGGTGTTGGGAAGAAAGAAAGCAAGAGTGATAAGTAATTATAGTACTTAGTGAGGACACCTTAATCTAACCATTCTAGAATTCTCGATTTAATTAGCAATCTATCCATTCAAACTCAATTTTCAAGGTAAGTTTAATCCACAAATTGAATTTCTCTTCAAGTGCATAATCGAACTTACAAATCCACAACAAAGAAGCAATTTAATCCTTTCTGAACCTATCCAGTCACACAACATAAATACTTCTAATTTAAATTCACTTGAATTCAATGTTGCCAACAAAAATCAACAATTCCAATTTCATTCATATAGCATTCGAACAATCATGCTTCACCGGAAATATTATACAATCAATCACTATACACTCGAATACAAGACAGTCCTAAAAATCCAAAAAATCTAAATTAATCCATACAACATTCGGACAATCATGCTTCATATCATATTAAACAATCAATCGTGTATTAATTATACAAACAGAAGCAAACTGTAGCAGATTAATGATTATAATGTAAATTATCAATTTAATACTTCTCATACTTCTAATCAACAATAAATCGAACTAACAAGAACTCAATCAGTACAAATTATCTATTCATTCTCTTATTAGCTTAGTCACTTTGCCTTGGTTCATATAGTTAGTTAGGTATTCGAGTTACGTGCTACAAAAATGTGAATTATTTCACCATATTATAGGTACTCAAGTACCCCATTCGTGTTATCGTATTACATGTCATCTTAGAGTCAATTACACTAAGCAAATAGGTACACTTATGTACCATAAAATCAGGTACACTCACGTACCAAATTAAAAAGAGCTCTAGACTCTAGGCATGTCGTATTACCTATTTGACCCTATAACCAAAGGCTTTATCCTTTATGACAATTGCTTTGATTCACAAAATTTACAATCATGATTCATCATGTATCAATTAGTTCGTTTAACTAATTCACAAGCCAAGCTCAAATACCATCATAATCATATAAATTTCAATTTCAAGCAAATTATTTCAGTCACATATCATAAAATTCCAATCATCGTATATGTACTATCTATTACTCAGCATGGTATACATGTATCACATAAAAATTACATATTTCGATCATCATATAAATTTTCCAGCAAACAATTTGCATCATGCTCAGTTCAATTTCTATCATAGTATTTCGACCATACCTAAATCGAACATGGTGACATTAAAATTTCAATCAATAGCATTCATCTATTCGAACACATACATAAACACAAAACCAGATTTCTTTTTAATCCTTCTTCCCTTATTGATTACCAAGCCATTGTTAAGTCCAATTTTATGCATAATATATATAAAAAATCAAATAAAGGATAGTTGAGACTCTAATCTCAACTCTAAGTTCGTTTCACTCACAGTCGCTATGCAAATCTTGAATTCGGATGCTCTTTCCACGCTCCTTCGACGATCCAACTACCGGATTCTCTTAAATACCTTCTCCTCTAGGTTCTATTGAATAATTTACAATAGTATGAGACATAATTCAGAATCAATCAACAATTCATTATTTAATTTTAATAATTTCATTTTAACCCTCGAACTAATTCTAATTTTAGGCAGATTTGAATCAATTTACTATTCTACTTATGTTTCTGAATCCTTAACTCGAATTTATAAATTTTCTTATGCTAGTTATATAATTTATGAACTCTTCCTTAATGCTATTTAATCTCCTTACTATCATTCTTTTCAATTAACTTCAAAAATTTTAACCAAAGTCCATTATTTCTTTAATCGGACAGTTTTGACCACTTTTACAGATTTAGCTCCAGATTTTATTATGCTACTCGAAATTGAAATTTGTTTGTTTCCTAATTCAATTAAAATGTTCAACTAGGATATATCAAAATTTTGGACCTAAACTCCAAGTATTTTATTCTCTATGAATTTCCAAAGTTTGCTGCCAAGATTAAATCAACTCTGGCAGCTTAGAGTGTCTTAGCCATTTTTATTCCAGATTTTTCTAGGATATTCGAAACTCAATACCGTTTGTTCCCTATTAAAATAGTCATATCAAAGTATGTTCTATTAAATTTTCAGATCACAAATCCAAGTATTTTATTTTCTATGAATTTTTAAAGCTGGTTGTCTAACCTAAAACAATGTTGGGCAGATTTAAAGTTCTTAGCTTAGATTAAACTTAACTTAAGAGTCTTGTTACACATATCACATTTTCAATTTCTTCTCATCATGGCTGTAAAATTCTTTTACAGCAACTTCTTAGCAGTATTATAACATTTTAATTAGCTCAATTTTTCCATGATAGGCTAAAATTAAAACACAATAAATCCCTATAATTTTGATACATTCGAATAAAGAAGAAGAAGTTAAGCTTACTTATGGTATTTGATTTGCTATCCTAAGCCAAATTCATAGACATGCAAAGCTTCTTCTTCTTTTTCTCCCTTAACAATGGCCGAAACAAGCTTCTTTCACTCTAAGATTTTCTTGTTTTTGTTTCAACTTGTCACTTCCTTTCCCACTAAGGGAGCCGGCTATAGAGGAGCAGTAATGTGGTGACAAGATGGTCACCTAATTACACTCCTTAAAGTCTAATTCACCTTAGTTTTTTCATTAATTAGTCTCACTAATAAGGGCAGATTTGGTAATCCCCTAATTATTGCATGCAACCCTTCCTAGTTCTCTCTCTATTCGGTTTAGTCACCTACACTAGTTATTGAATTCTTTTTTATTTTCAATTTAGTCTCTAATGTTATTAATCTCTTCGATTTTTTTCTAATCGAGTCTCTAATTGTTCAATTAACTCATAAAATTTAGGCTAGGTTCTAGGATGTTACAAAAATAGTCCAAAAATTCACATATATATAAACATGAAACTCAGAACAGTCCTGAAACTTATTATTTAACCCATATATTTTCAAGAAGTAATTCCCCTGTTTTTAATCTACTTAAAACAGTCCACACGCTTCCCTTTTTATTTAAAACAATCCCAAATTTTATTTGTACAGGTGCATTTACCATTCAACTAATCCAACATGTTTTCCTTGCGTTCTAAACAGTTCCTAGTATTCACTTATACACTTAAAACACTTCATTTCATAGGTATCCATTTACATGCTCATAAAAAATTCTCATGTCCTAATTATACAAAAACAACTCTAAAGCTGAATAAAACAGCCCTTCTCATTTTCATTTAATCAAAAACAGTCTCAAAATAGTTGGTTAATTGGTAAAACAGTCCCATATGTTTTACATTCTTTAAACCATATGACAAATAAAATTCTTAGATTAGTTTCTAAGCTTTCTTTCAAATCTGTCTTAGAAGAAACCAATTGCACATTAAGCACATTTTATTTGACTCTACTCAATTATCAGATTGCATTCAAACTACATTAGTTCAATACTATCAAACAGTAATTCACACATACCAATCATCACACAATCCTGCCTTTTTCCTAGCATTCAAGACTATATAATTTCATACTTATTAATTTCTGGATTATCATGACAGTTTCTTATATTCCAAACTTCTTTGTACATTAAACTACTTAAATTCCAGTTTTGTAACATTATTACACTATTTTATGCCAGTTTCAATCAACACTACTTTATTATTCTATAACACTAATTTAGTCTATGCAAGCTTTTAGTTACTCGAAACAGACCCTAAGTGTTTCAGGCCATGGTTCCCTATTTTTATGGTACCTAATAATTTAATTACACTATCATGCATAGGTGTATACTTAAATTTTAAGTTCAAACATCAAAATACTTTGTTAACATGAATTCATTCTATCACTATTTCATTTTAACAATTCCAAATTTTCCTTTCAAGGTTCAAACGATGAGGATTTATATGAGCATCATCACATTGAACTAAAATTTACAATTTATACTAACAATCGGATTAGAAGAAATGAAAGAAGAATCATTATCGCCTCTCTTAAAAGTTAATCGAATTGATCTTCCAAAAATTCAATCCAAATCCGACTAAATCACCAAGCATTTGTAAAATCACATACACACTCTCTCTCTCTTGTTTCGGCTATGGCTTTAGAGGAGAGAAAAAAAAAATGAAATTGGGTCTAGCATTTTTCTCTCCAATCTGCCTGGTCATTCATTTCTCCTGTCACATGGAAGAACAATGGTTGACATGTTTCTTTGCTCTTCTATTTTTGAAAATTTTACATGCATTCACTGTTAGAACCAAATAATAAATTAATATGAAATCTAAAACCCCAAGATCTATCATGTCAAATCATCAAGAACAATAAACTGAATAAACCGGGTGCGGAAGCGTACCTGAATTCATTAATAGATTGAAAATCTTGAATCTTGGTGTGGAAATCTCAAAACTTTGGTATTGATCTTCCAAGAAGATAGGTTATCTCTTGATGTAAAACTCTCTGACGAGGAATGAGAGAAAAACAAGTTAACCTATTTCTTGGGGACCACTACCTCTATATATAGTTGATTCTTAAATCAAACTATTAAATATTTATAACTCTGCCCCTCATTGAATTATAAATATATCTTATGGTATCTACACTTTTATTTCCATGACATTTTAATACCTATGACACGCTTAACTTAATTGGTCACTTTATTTTTGTGCCATACTTTATAATAGCAACATACATTTTACATATGTGCCCACAATTACGGATTTTAATCCAACAATCTTCCACTTGGGCAACATATGTTTCCTGATAAATGTACAACCTTATGAGCTCAAAATTTTGCTATTATATAATAGGTATTCTATAACAATCTCGTCCATCAACTATATACACATAGGATCAAAGCGGTCTTCGCCATATCAATCATGACTGGACCCATCAATGGTCACGTATACAAATATAGTCAAATGACATAGATCAATCATGGATGTGTAGCTTGGAAAATTACATGAAATGTGAACCATACATGTCTATTTCCAACTGGTCCTCCTAAACCTTAGTGAGATCAACTTTACTGAATTCAGAGTGTGCACAAACCAAAAAAATCTTTATTTCTGCAGAAAATAATCTTAAATAACTTTAAACTGGAGAAACTGAAATTGTGTCTAAACCGAATGAGCATTTTTCAAAATTACAAATTCCCACTAAAACCGAATATCCTTAAATAACATTACACCCACATGAGTAGTGTGCTCATGAAAGACCTAGGGTGACAGTTTCTTAATATGCGCGCAATTATGGAGTTTGTACCAACATGCTCTTTAAACACACAAACACTCTGAATTTTCTTTAACAACTAGGAATGTAATATTTATGTACTTCAAGTTTGAAGTGTTCCTATTGTGTATAGAATAAATGAATGCATATTTATTGTCACAAAATAACTAAAGTGGTCTTTTTATTCAATCTAAAATTAGCAGCTTATGTGACAAAATTTGTTTGCATCAATATTCTATTAGAATCGAAGTCTGTAAACCTAATGATCTCTAACTTACCAGAACTTCGACATGTGATCATGTAATTTTTATTCTCTAAAGATATCTCATAACTCTATTGGCTGATATCCAATAGTCCATACTAGAATTTCTTAAATATCTATCTAACATTCCAACAATGTACACAATTTCCGAACGCATACATACTTAAGCATAAATTATATTCTCAATAGCTTATGTATAGAGAACCTTTTGAAATTTCTAAATTTTCAAGGTTACTTTTAGGGCATTGAGCAAGATAATACTTATCTACTTTAGCAATATGAGTGTCACTTGGTTTACTCCCATTGAACTTGTAGTATATACAAGTGCCAACCAAATTTATCTCAAAACTGAATGAGATAATCAACATGAAATTTATAATTTCATTAATGAGAGTACTACTTAAGCTCATATATAGATTTCTTTAATTTACATATCATTGATATTGTATCATAAGACACAACTTTATGATTGTACCATATAAATAGTTTCTTCAATGTCGCCATTGAAAAAAAAAACAAGCTTAACATCTATCTAATGTAGCTTAAGACTAAAACAAGCAACAAGTGTAATAATTATCTTGAAAGAGTCTTTCAATAAAACTGAAGAGAAAGTCTCTAAAAATCAATGTCTTTTTTAGAGTATATCCTCTAGATACAAGACGTGATGTATACTTATCCACATTACCATTTCCATCCCTATTGATTTTAAATATTAATTTACAACCAATTGGTTTGCACCTTAAGGTAATGAGACAAGTTCTTAAACTTTATTGTCTTGCATAAAATTATACTCTTCTTGAATGACATAAATCCACTTTTGAGAGTTAGAACTTTTATGGTCTGATATAAATGATTGAGTCATTTTCTATTATTCCATTATTGCCTTATTTTCTTGAAGAAATACAATAAAATAATTTGAAATAGTATTTCATCTTCCTCTCGTGGACCTCTTTAAAGACACTTGTTTTTTTAAGGTTGTTGAGTTTGTTCTTCTGAAACAATTACCTTATCTTGAATGGGAGTTGTTCAACATTATTTTGCTGAGGTACTTGATTCACTTCTTGATTAATGATAGGTGTGAAAACCTAAACATCATCAAAAGTGATAGTATGAATTAAATTATAATTCAATTCCTCCTCAATAGTAATGTATCTAACCTTATTTCTCCCCCCAAACTCAACATCCTAAAAAAAATTATAAACTCTCCTTAAAATAATCTTAAGTGTGGGATCATAAAATTTACGACTCATGGATCACTCAAAATAACCGAAGTAGTTGCTAACTTTTGAAGTTTAATTACTTCACATATGTCCTAACTTATACAAAAGAATCAACACTTTGTAACTTATTGTTGTTTCTTTTGACTAGAACCCTTAGCAACTTTATTCTAATATTTTCTTTTATTGCCCTTATTCTTAGAGACACTAACTAAATGAGCACTAATTAAATTAATAATTTTACACTTATAATGCTTCAACTTTTCTTCCTCTAGAACATAATGAGAAATAAGCCCAAATAGAGTCTATTTCTCCCTTTGAAAATTGTAACTTGAATTGGTTAAACTGTATAGGAAGCAGTGCCAAAAACATAAGAACAAATAATTGTTAGAAAGCTCGATCTTATGTGCCTTAAATTTTGAAGCAATATAAAGAATTTTTTATAATATATTCTCTCACATTTACTTGACCCTTATACTTCATAGAAATCAAAGAAAGCATAAGTGATGTCATCTTAACCTTAATGTTTTGGGTAAAACATTTCTTAATTTCGTCAAGAAACCCCTTAGTATGAATAATCTATTTAGATTTGTGCTCCTAAAGACATCTAGAATGTCGTGTTTTATGATCATTAGACTCATGCGATTCGAACAATCTCACCTCTCAAAATACCTTTTATGGGTGCTTACCGCAGTGAGAGGTGCAAGTTGTTCATTCCTTAGTGCAAAGTCTATGTTCATACATCAAAATACTATATGTAAGTGTCTTTTTTATTCCTTGGAATTAGTTTCACTAAACATGAGTGTAGAATGTATTTAACAGATATTGTGACAAAAAAAAATAAATTACCTAAATATAGAACAAAAATAAGTAAATAAAATAGAAACAAGCTCACATAAATATTCATAAGTAAACAAATAAATTCAAAATAATAACTAGTTCCCCTCAAGATACCAAGCACAACATTAATATCAAGTCTTTGGACAGTAATATTAACTGTAAGCGGTACTCTTGTTGTAGCAATCAAACATTGACAATAAACTATGTCAAACAATAGGCTAATCTTTGGACTAACGTATTGCTCACATAAAATACCTTATAATTGTCACATATTTATCGCCACAGTTGTCGTTGTAATTCTGCCAAATATTAACTTTCCTTTGGGCCAATTAATAAACGCATGAATTACAAAAACCCATAATCATCTTAATATTTTAAATAAACTAATCTACACAAAAGCGGTCGCTTTGGTGACATTATGTTTCAACTAATCTATTAGAATATTAGATGTCCGAAGCCAAAATATAAATTTATTTATTTCAAAAAAAATCTTAATTTTTTTTATCTTTCAATTAAATTAAAAGATAACCAAATTAATAATAAATTTGAATAAAGGTAAACCTCATATTAAGATATCGAACACTCCATTAATATTTCATCGTTGGACAAAACATTAACTTGCAAGTGATATCTTGGTATAGTAATCAAACATTGATAATAAGAACATGTCAAACAGAAATCTTCCTTTGGGACGATTTATTGCTCACATATAAAACTGAATAATTATCACATGTTTATTACCACAGTTGCACATGTAATAATGTTAATTATTAACCTTCCTTTGGGCCGATTAATACTAACATAATCCGACTTACATGCACAAAACCTTCAATATTTTAAAATAAAATAATTTCCACAATAGAGGTCACTTTGGTGACTTAATGTTTCAATTAAATTATTTTAAAATATATACAATAAATATACCGATATCAAAATTTAAAATTTTGTAACTGTCAAAACTGAAATTTCTGATAACACTTGAGTTTTCTGAAATAACCTAAAATAAGGTTGTCTGAATGGGGCTATCAGAAATCGAAAAACCTAAATCCTTGACTGTTTCTTTAAAAAAATTCCTTAAGTATGCATTTGCCGAAATTAAAGTCGAATTTAAAACAACCAATCTTTAACTAAAAGTAAGAACCAAAGTATCATATTAATGAATTCAACAATGATAGCATGAAAGTTTAATTTATCCATAATAACCTAACTGTCTTAATAGAAATTCTTGAACATACCGAATCAAATATGAATTCCATCAGATAATTTGTCATGCTTTCCAATGCCAAAGATAAACAATAGAGTGATTCAAAACCAAACATAAACATAATTCCATTATATCTTGAATATAAATTCAAGATTAAAAAAAAAACGATTCATTATTCAAACACATAATAATCAATATACTAAAAAAACTACTCAAAACCAAAGTCATGCAATTAATAACATACTTTAACCGTAAGCTAAACAATAATATTTGTATTCGAATACCAAAACCTTAAATATGATAGGGTCAACCTTAATATATTATACGTTTAATTCTTCTGTACCAGTATCAACCCCATTAACCAAATTCTGGAAACATCTTTAATATAAGTCTTATATATATATAGTCGAAACTGTACAAGGAAACAAAGCATCCACCGATAAAGGTTAATCATAAAGGCCTATCCGTAGTAATACTCTAAGCTATTTCGTAATTTAAAGCAATCACTCAATTTAGACCGTAATAATACCGATTACTGTAAACCCTAAAAAATCATAAAATTAAATCTGAACTTTAAAATTTAATCTTTAATTTCAATACCAAATCTGAATATTAAACCCAAAAAAAATTTAAGGACGAATCAATCCGAAAAAAAAAACAATCAATTGAATCTCAATGATTCAACATGACGAGGCTCTGATGCCACTTGTTAGAACCAAAATATAATAGATATGAAATCTAAAAGTCCAAGATCTATCATGTCAAATCATCAAGAACAATAAACTGAATAAACCGAGTGCGGAAGCGTACCTGAATTCATTAATAGATTGAAAATCTTGAATCTTGGTGTGGAAATCTCAAAACTTTGGTATTGATCTTCCAAGAAGATAGGTTATCTCTTGATGTAAAACTCTCTGACGGGGAAGGAGAGAAAAACAAGTTAACCTATTTCTTGGGGACCACTACCTCTTTATATAGTTGATTATTAAATCAAACTATTAAATATTTATAACTCTGCCCCTCATTGAATTATAAATATATCTTATGGTATCTACACTTTTATTTCCATGACATTTTAATACCTATGACACGCTTAACTTAATTGGTCACTTTATTTTTGTGCCATACTTTATAATAGCAACATACATTTTACATATGTGCCCACAATTACGGATTTTAATCCAACAATCTCCCACTTGGGCAACATATGTTTCCTGATAAATGTACAACCTTATGAGCTCAAAATTTTGCTATTATATAATAGGTATTCTATAACAATCTCGTCCATCAACTATATACACATAGGATCAAAGCGGTCTTCGCCATATCAATCATGACTGGACCCATCAATGGTCACGTATACAAATATAGTCAAATGACATAGATCAATCATGGATGTGTAGCATGGAAAATTACATGAAATATGAACCATACATGTCTATTTCCAACTAGTCCTCCTAAACCTTAACGAGATCAACTTTACTGAATTCAGAGTGTGCACAAACCAAAAAAATCTTTATTTCTGCAGAAAATAATCTTAAATAACTTTAAACTGAAGAAACTGAAATTGTGTCTAAACCGAATGAGCATTTTTCAAAATTACAAATTCCCACTAAAACCGAATATCCTTAAATAACATTACACTCACATGAGTAGTGTGCTCATGAAAGACCTAGGGTGACAGTTTCTTAATATGCGCGCAATTATGGAGTTTGTACCAACATGCTCTTTAAACACACAAACACTCTGAATTTTCTTTAACAACTAGGAACGTAATATTTATGTGCTTCAAGTTTGAAGTGTTCCTATTGTGTATAGAATAAATGAATGCATATTTATTGTCACAAAATAACTAAAGTGGTGTTTTTATTCAATCTAAAATTAGCAGCTTATGTGACAAAATTTGTTTGCATCAATATTCTATTAGAATCGAAGTCTGTAAACCTAATGATCTCTAACTTACCAGAACATCGATATGTGAGCATGTAATTTTTGTTCTCTAAAGATATCTCATAACTCTATTGGCTGCTATCCAATAGTCCATACTAGAATTTCTTAAATATCTATCTAACATTCCAACAATGTACACAATTTCCGAACGCATACATACTTAAGCATAAATTAGATTCTCAATAGCTTATGTATAGAGAATCTTTTGAAATTTCTAAATTTTCAAGGTTACTTTTAGGGCATTGAGCAAGATAATACTTATCTACTTTAGCAATATGAGTGTCACTTGGTTTACTCCCACCGAACTTGTAGTATATACAAGTGTCAACCAAATTTATCTCAAAACTGAATGAGATAATCAACATGAAATTTATAATTTCATTAATGAGAATCCTACTTAAGCTCATATATAGATTTCTTTAATTTACATATCATTGATATTGTATCATAAGACACAACTTTATGATTGTACCATATAAATAGTTTCTTCAATGTCGCCATTGAAAAAAAAACAAGCTTAACATCTATCTAATGTAGCTTAAGACTAAAACAAGCAACAAGTGTAATAATTATCTTGAAAGAGTCTTTCAATAAAACTGAAGAGAAAGTCTCTAAAAATCAATGTCTTTTGTTAGAGTATATCCTCTAGATACAAGACGTGATGTATACTTATCCACATTACCATTTCCATCCCTATTGATTTTAAATATTAATTTACAACCAATTGGTTTGCACCCTAAGGTAATGAGACAAGTTCTTAAACTTTATTGTCTTGCATAAAATTATACTCTTCTTGAATGACATAAATCCACTTTTGAGAGTTAGAACTTTTATGGTCTGATATAAATGATTGAGTCAGTTTCAATCATTCCATTATTGCCTTATTTTCTTGAAGAAATACAATAAAATAATCTGAAATAGTATTTCATCTTCCTCTCGTGGACCTCTTTAAAGACATTTGTTTTTTTTAAGGTTGTTGAGTTTGTTCTTCTGAAACAATTACCTTATCTTGAATGGGAGTTGTTCAACATTATTTTGCTGAGGTACTTGATTCACTTCTTGATTAATGATAAGTGTGAAAACCTAAACATTAGTAATGTATCTAACCTTATTTCTCCCCCCAAACTCAACATCCTAAAAAAAATTATAAACTCTCCTTAAAATAATCTTAATTGTGGGATCATAAAATTTACGACTCATGGATCACTCAAAATAACCGAAGTAGTTGCTAACTTTTGAAGTTTAATTACTTTACATATGTCCTAACTTATACAAAAGAATCAACACTTTGTAACTTATTGTTGTTTCTTTTGACTAGAACCCTTAGCAACTTTATTCTAATATTTTCTTTTATTGCCCTTATTCTTAGAGACACTAACTAAATGAGCACTAATTAAATTAATACTTTTACACTTATAATGCTTCAACTTTTCTTCCTCTAGAACATAATGAGAAATGAGCCCAAATAGAGTCTATTTCTCCCTTTGAAAATTGTAACTTGAATTGGTTAAACTGTATAGGAAGCAGTGCCAAAAACATAAGAACAAATAATTGTTAGAAAGCTCGATCTTATGTGCCTTAAATTTTGAAGCAATATAAAGAATTTTTTTATAATATATTCTCTCACATTTACTTGACCCTTATACATCATAGACATCAAAGAAAGCATAAGTGATGTCATCTTAACCTTAATGTTTTGGGTAAAACATTTCTTAATTTCGTCAAGAAACCCCTTAGTATGAATAATCTATTTAGATTTGTGCTCCTAAAGACATCTAGAATGTCGTGTTTTATGATCATTAGACTCATGCGATTCGAACAATCTCACCTCTCAAAATACCTTTTATGGGTGCTTACCGCAGTGAGAGGTGCAAGTTGTTCATTCCTTAGTGCAAAGTCTATGTTCATACATCAAAATACTATATGTAAGTGTCTTTTTTATTCCTTGGAATTAGTTTCACTAAACATGAGTGTAGAATGTATTTAACAGATATTGTGACAAAATAAATAAATTACCTAAATATAGAAAAAAAAATAAGTAAATAAAATAGAAACAAACTCACATAAATATTCATAAGTAAACAAATAAATTCAAAATAATAACTAGTTCCCCTCAAGATACCAAGCACAACATTAATATCAAGTCTTTGGACAGTAATATTAACTATAAGCGGTACTCTTGTTGAAGCAATCAAACATTGACATTAAACTATGTCAAACAATAGGCTAATCTTTGGACTAACGTATTGCTCACATAAAATACCTTATAATTGTCACATATTTATCGCCACAGTTGTCGTTGTAATTCTGCCAAATATTAACTTTCCTTTGAGCCAATTAATAAACACATTAATTACAAAAATCCATAATCATCTTAATATTTTAAATAAATTAATCTACACAAAAGCGGTCACTTTGGTGACATTATGTTTCAACTAATCTATTAGAATATTAGATGTCCGAAGCCAAAATATAAATTTATTTATTTCAAAAAAAATTCTTAATTTTTTTTTATCTTTCAATTAAATTAAAAGATAACCAAATTAATAATAAATTTGAATAAAGGTAAACCTCATATTAAGATATCGAACACTCCATAATATTTCATCGTTGGACAAAACATTAACTTGCAAGTGATATCTTGGTATAGTAATCAAATATTGATAATTAGAACATGTCAAACAGAAATCTTCCTTTGGGCCGATTTATTGCTCACATATAAAACTGAATAATTATCACATGTTTATTACCACAGTTGCACATGTAATAATGTTAATTATTAACCTTCCTTTGGGCCGATTAATACTAACATAATCCGACTTACATGCACAAAACCTTCTATATTTTAAAATAAAATAATTTCCTCAATAGAGGTCACTTTGGTGACTTAATGTTTCAATTAAATTATTTTAAAATATATACAATAAATATACCGATATCCAAATTTAAAATTTTGTAACAGTCAAAACTGAAATTTCTGATAACACTTGAGTTTTCTGAAATAACCTAAAATAAGGTTGTCTGAATGGGGCTATCAGAAATCGAAAAACCTAAATCCTTGACTGTTTCTTTAAAAAAATTCCTTAAGTATGCATTTGCCGAAATTAAAGTCGAATTTAAAACAACCAATCTTTAACTAAAAGTAAGAACCAAAGTATCATATTAATGAATTCAACAATGATAGCATGAAAGTTTAATTTATCCATAATAACCTAACTGTCTTAATAGAAATTCTTGAACATACCGAATCAAATATGAATTCCATCAGATAATTTGTCATGCTTTCCAATGCCAAAGATAAACAATAGAGTGATTCAAAACCAAACATAAACATAATTCCATTATATCTTGAATATAAATTCTAGATTAAAAAAAAACGATTCATTATTCAAACACATAATAATCAATATACTAAAAAAAACTACTCAAAACCAAAGTCATGCAATTAATAACATACTTTAAACGTAAGCTAAACAATAATATTTGTATTCGAATACCAAAACCTTAAATATGATAGGGTCAACCTTAATATATTATACGTTTAATTCTTTTGTACCAGTATCAACCCCATTAACCAAATTCTGGAAACATCTTTAATATAAGTCTTATATATATATAGTCGAAACTGTACAAGGAAACAAATCATCCACCGATAAAGGTTAATCATAAAGGCCTATCCGTAATAATACTCTAAGCTATTTCGTAATTTAAAGCAATCACTCAATTTAGACCGTAATAATACCGATTACTGTAAACCCTAAAAAATCATAAAATTAAATCTGAACTTTAAAATTTAATCTTTAATTTCAATACCAAATCTGAATATTAAACCCAAAAAAATTTAAGGACGAATCAATCCGAAAAAAAACAATCAATTGAATCTCAATGATTCAACATGACGAGACTCTGATGCCACTTGTTAGAACCAAAATATAATAGATATGAAATCTAAAACCCCAAGATCTATCATGTCAAATCATCAAGAACAATAAACTGAATAAACCGGGTGCGGAAGCGTACCTGAATTCATTGATAGATTGAAAATCTTGAATCTTGGTGTGGAAATCCCAAAACTTTGGTATTGATCTTCCAAGAAGATAGGTTATCTCTTGATGTAAAACTCTCTGACGGGGAAGGGGTGAAAAACAAGTTAACCTATTTCTTGGGGACCACTACCTCTTTATATAGTTGATTATTAAATCAAACTATTAAATATTTATAACTCTGCCCCTCATTGAATTATAAATATATCTTATGGTATCTACACTTTTATTTCCATGACATTTTAATACCTATGACACGCTTAACTTAATTGGTCACTTTATTTTTGTGCCATACTTTATAATAGCAACATACATTTTACATATGTGCCCACAATTACGGATTTTAATCCAACATTCACCACATTGTGGTATAAACTCTTTTATGTCCTTATAAAATGACATATCAAATTGTTACAATTACAAATTTGAGTCCTAACACACTTAATTAATAGCTTTATAAAATATTTTAAATCAATTTGAGTCCTAACACTCCAATACCCTTAATAACTCGTCTGAATCAGTGGTGCAAAGGTATTCATCACTTGTTACAACAGACGAGCCGACCATTAGCACTAAAAAGAAATCAACAATTAAAGTTTCAAAGATTTAAAAGTAGCCAACAAAACAAACAAAACAAAACTCAAAAAAGGCGAAATAAAGTTTATTTATAAATGAGAGCCGTGTCATCCTCAACACACTCTGCTACTGGAAATGGTTCACAAAGTGACGCTTCACATACAACGGTTCACTCTTAAAGAAAACCGACTGATTCCTAAAATAAATTTCATACCACAACATTTCATACAACAGTCACAGCTCCCATATAAACAATCTCCCCCAAGATTTCGCACCATAATAATAATAATAATAATAATAATAATAATAATAATAATAATAACTTTTGCATACAAAATAATAACAACAATAAGTAATATGTGAGCACATAAAAGCCTCTTTAGATTCCTCAGGTTTGCCAGTGTCACTTTATAACCTTCTCTCATATGGGAGGTAATTGTTAGTACCTATGAACTCTTGCCACCACGTGTTGAAACCAGGATGAGTAAAACCTTAGACGGTGTAACACAAGGTGGACCACAACATGCAAGATCGCCCACGAACTGTGCGACACCTTCCACAATATATGGAGAACAGAAAAAACCATAGGTAACATTGCACCTCGCCTAGTGGCCACATAAATGCACGTGCCCACAACAAATGTTAAGGAGAACCTAAAACGTCAAATCATAGCCAGTCAAATCAATGCACCACGATAACCACACCTTGACACCTGTCCAAGTGGTATAAAACCAGATATGCTGTTGGGAGGAACCAAAGGCCTTCCATTCCTGATACCATCACCACCAAAAGCAAGAGTCATACTTGAACTCTAACCCATGACAGTCATCCCCGCCACCATCGGACCACCATCTCTGATCCTCTGGTCATTTTGACCATCAATATAATGTGCCTTCTTTTACAGTCTTGTGTGATAGTATCCTTAACTAAGTTTTTCATATGTTTCATTTATTTCCCATGAAATTCTTATTTTTGTCACATTGTCGTTTTTTTGCTCGACAAAGTCACACTGGCGTTGAATATAATTTTTTGCAAAATATTGTGTAATAAAAATGATTCTATGAATTTTATACGTTTTTAATTTTATATTAGAAAGTTTAACTTGTTAAAAAATATGTCACAAGGATAATTTGTTAAAATATATGACTTTATGGCATATAAAATAGTTAATCTAATAAGTCAAAAGATTATATTTTGGTACACAGTCTCTGTAAACTATTTTTTCACACGACTCTTTTTTAACTTTTTTTTCACGCAACGGATGATAGACGCTGGACTCTTTAGGTATGTCACTGCATTTTTTTTGTCATATTTATTTATACTATATCAGTATGTCTTTTTAGGATGACCTCGTAGGGACGTTATAAGTTCATAGGGCCCCATATCACGCTCGTCGCAAAAGTCTGGGTTGGCAGCTAGCATTCGTTATGCCCCGCTGGATTCGATATTCTATGTGTGTGTTTCCTAAAAGATCATGAGGCGACACTATTGAGATAAGTCCTTGGATAAAGGACGCGGTAAAGACTAACTTGTTTAGGATGAGTCCTTTTCATGTGGCGTACGACATGTCGATTCGAGCCTGGACGCATGGCCGTAAAAGTTATTCTCAAACTCATAAACCTTCGTAGAGTTTGGTATAAACTGGAATCACTGACTTTATCATACTCAATAATTTTTTGATGAGATTTTTTTGTATTTGGCTAATTCTTTTTCTAATATACCCCTTATAAAAAAATTAAGGAAATCTACATAGGTGGTCATCGAAATAATACCCTTTTGTTGGTTTGACCACTCAACTAAATTTTTCGTCAAAATAGTCTCTAATGTTAGGTGCCTTGTTTTGATCATCGATTGTTAAATAAAAAACTGTAGTGCTGATTTGGTAATTTTTTATTTTATTTTTCATGTCATCATCTCTAAGCTAGTTTTAGGATTTGATTAAGTTTTACCAAAATATGAACACCTTATTTTTGGTGCAATGTGTTTAGCCACTGCCCACTAGGTTAAGTTGAGAAATTGTTATATTTTCACAAAATTTAATCTTTAATTTAAGATTTTTATCTCCTCAAAATTAATTCAAAATATTACTAAAATTATTCTAACATTATTTTTAGAGAATAAAAAAAATTAATTAATTTTTATAAAATTATATTATATCATTATAAAAATTTATTATATAATATATATTCATGATAGAATATAAATTTTAAATTATTTGAAAATAAATATTTAAATTTAAATTATTATTTTAATTTTAAAAAAATCTATTTAGCTTTAAACGTGATTAAAATTTAAGATCAAACTAGAATTATTTTTTTCACTTCATTTTGAAATTAATAAATAAATATTTATTTATTTATTTATAAAAAAGATGTTAAAATATTCTAAAAATTAAATTTACAATATTTTTAGGATAAAATATAATTTTTAAACAACATTTAATTTGTTGACATGTATATGAACAAGTTATTTTAAATATAGTTACTTTTTAGAATGAACTAATACATTTTATAAAAATAAATATTATTTTATTCATAAATGAATTGAAAAAATAATTTTAGATTGATTTTAGTGGTATTTTAATTTAATTTTGAGGTGATAATAAATTTTAAATTTCATGGATATATGATTAGTTCTTAATCTAGTATAGTTGTTAAACACTTTGCTTCGGTGTAGGGTGTTCATGATTCAAATCTTTATGGAAGCATGTTTGCTTATTTTTAAGCTTGGTTAAAATATTATCTTGTTGTACCATTTTTCTCATCTTATAATCAGATAGGTTTTCTAACGAGACACATGATAATATACTATATGTATAATTTTCTTCATTGTTGATGATCAATTTTTTTTAATGTAGACAAAATTCGTTAAAAGAATTCTAAAACAAGGTTAATTAGTAGAATATGCTTTTCAGGTAATTTTACAATGTGTCATCCAACAAATAAAACCTTACATGATGAAACTTTAAGTTCAATATGGATTTAAATAAACTAAATTATAGTTTAGGAGTTTATGGCTTAGGTTTTTGAGTTTAGGGTTTTAGTTTTATGGTTTAGAGTTAAATTATTTTTAATTAAAATAGGGTCAAATTGATATAATGTGTAAAGAATAATGTTATATTTATTGTTTTTTTTCTTCGAATTAGGATAAAATTGTTTGAATGTGCAAACATGGAGGATTAAATGTGTTATTGTACAAAATATTTTGATTGTCACGTCACCGTTTTAACGGTTGTTAATGGGCCAATGACCAATTTGGAGCAAAGTTTAAAATTTAATGGTAACATTGAAGCAATTGAAAGTTTCGTTGCAAATTGAATAATTTACCAAAGTTCAGTTACCAGTTGTGCACTTTATCCAAAAAAATCTAAAAAATACTATAAAAATCATTTTTTAGATTTTATTCTAAAAAGGGATAATAACGCTTTCGGTCCCTATGATTCCAAAATTAATTAAAATAGTTAATAGTACATATCGATACACATGATTAGTGGTACATAGCAGTACATGTCGTTTATTGTAGAATCATCCATATGGAGAACATATATTATGTTGTACAAGTTATTAAACATGGGCAGAACATGGGGGGATTTAAGGGGGTTTGGTCCCCACCAACTTTTTTCATTAAAAATATGATAGATTTTTTAGAAAAAAGGTAAAATTACCTCTATAATCCCCTTCAAAGTTGTAAAATCTTAGTATGACCCCCTCAAAATTTTTAATTTCATTTTGGCCCCTTTATAAATTTTTAATTTTTTTAATTTTATTTTGATCCCCTTTATAAATTTTTAATTCATCCCCTATTGTTAAACACTATCTAATTTGATCAAAGGGTTATTTAGTGATTGACATCTTGTATTACATTATCTTTGTAACAAGAAAAAATATTGATTTCAGTAGAAGGAAATCTTTTTTTTTTTGTTCCATTTTCTTCCACATATTTCTATGTTTATTGCTCTTTTACTCTCTTTAGTTAATTTCTCATCTCAATTTTTAATGCCTTATGTCTATGCTAGAGAAAGACCATAAAAGATCTTTGATTTTTTCAAAACTAATGACGAAAATTTAGAGGATCAACCCTTGTTTTGAATAACCCACAAGCTAGTGGTATGCTTAGATGAGAGATTTTGATTATTTAGAAGTTTACTGATTTATTTTGTAAATGAGGTAAGAAATTCTGAATATATATTTTTTACATGGTTCAATTTATTAATTAATTTATAATCTGTTTGATAAATTATTAATTTTGATATATGTACTTGTACATGTTCGGTGTAGGGTTCTAATGTTGAAATAGAGAACGAAATCGAGAATGATTAGCCACAATAATGAGATCGTATTATGAGTACAATAATATGCAAGTGTATTTTGTCTGCTTGTTGAATATTGATATATATGTAAGTTGGTTGTCATGTGTACGAAGGGAATGAATTCATCATGGGCATGAATTGAATTTTCAATATAAAAATGTATTTATTTGATTACCAATGAAAATATTTAGGTATTTATATCTAACCACAGTTTATAAAAAAATTTGAATTTCGAATATTTTTAAACTGATTGATCCAATTTGAAATATAGACTATGATTTAAGGAAGTCGAGTTCAATATAGGTGCGCTAATCCATTAAATATCCCATTTTCCCCGAAGCTATGGGCTTTGTTATGTCCCGAGAATTTAAAGGCCCAAATTAAATACTCATCTCAACGGTCAAATTTCTCCATCCCCTTCAACTGTATAATTCACCCCCTCCCCCAATTCCCATCCATTTTCGTAGTTTTCAAATCATAGGGTTTCTTTATTGTTATCTGCGGTTCGCTGGTTTTTTCAGCTAGGGTTTTAATTTTGATTCAGAGTAAAGCCTCTTCTTGCTTTCTATGTGTAATTCTTGAAGCTTCGCTATCTGGTCGGTGTGGATTCAATCAGTTCCCATATGACTCGTTCCCTTGAAGCGAAATTCATTGTGTTGCTTGATTTTCTTTTATTTTCTCCCTGATGTTTTTGTTTTTGTTTTAGAGAGAACAATTTGGCAACTATATTTTTTTAATTATGTGATTTTGGGGAGTGTTGTTTTAATCTGAAGAACTGTGATTTATAACAGACCTGTAATGATTTGCGAATATGATGGCAGATTTTTACGAACATCTAAGGGACTGAGTTTTTTTTCTTCTAGTTGAACACTCCACTTTTCTTTTGGTTTATATCTATTTTATTGCCTCCTTTTTGATTATTTGAAGTTAGAATCTTGATTTTGATGATGATAGAATCTGGTAAAAAAGGAGCCTAAATTGACAGTTCTTCTCGCTATCCAGTTCCTCTATCCTGAGGTAATTTTCTTGATCGCTTGGATCTCCCTATCTGTTGGCTTTCCTAAATTCAATTTTGATTGCGCTATGTGCGGTACTTTTGGCCCTTCGATCGGGCATTGTCAGCGTCCTTAGAGGTCACTATGGTAAAATTCTCATTTGCTTTTCCATATTCCTTGGGGCAGAAATATATGCAGTTTTGGAAGCTTGTTCCATCTTTACTTGTTTTAAATGGGTTTCCTCTTATCCTTTACTCATATAACAGACCTGTAATGATTTGCGAATATGATGGCAGATTTTTACGAACATCTAAGGGACTGAGTTTTTTTTCTTCTAGTTGAACACTCCACTTTTCTTTTGGTTTATATCTATTTTATTGCCTCCTTTTTGATTATTTGAAGTTAGAATCTTGATTTTGATGATGATAGAATCTGGTAAAAAAGGAGCCTAAATTGACAGTTCTTCTCGCTATCCAGTTCCTCTATCCTGAGGTAATTTTCTTGATCGCTTGGATCTCCCTATCTGTTGGCTTTCCTAAATTCAATTTTGATTGCGCTATGTGCGGTACTTTTGGCCCTTCGATCGGGCATTGTCAGCGTCCTTAGAGGTCACTATGGTAAAATTCTCATTTGCTTTTCCATATTCCTTGGGGCAGAAATATATGCAGTTTTGGAAGCTTGTTCCATCTTTACTTGTTTTAAATGGGTTTCCTCTTATCCTTTACTCATATAACAGACCTGTAATGATTTGCGAATATGATGGCAGATTTTTACGAACATCTAAGGGACTGAGTTTTTTTTCTTCTAGTTGAACACTCCACTTTTCTTTTGGTTTATATCTATTTTATTGCCTCCTTTTTGATTATTTGAAGTTAGAATCTTGATTTTGATGATGATAGAATCTGGTAAAAAAGGAGCCTAAATTGACAGTTCTTCTCGCTATCCAGTTCCTCTATCCTGAGGTAATTTTCTTGATCGCTTGGATCTCCCTATCTGTTGGCTTTCCTAAATTCAATTTTGATTGCGCTATGTGCGGTACTTTTGGCCCTTCGGTCGGGCATTGTCAGCGTCCTTAGAGGTCACTATGGTAAAATTCTCATTTGCTTTTCCATATTCCTTGGGGCAGAAATATATGCAGTTTTGGAAGCTTGTTCCATCTTTACTTGTTTTAAATGGGTTTCCTCTTATCCTTTACTCATATAATCTGATTGCATCCTTGTAATTGATTGGATCAATATGGTGTCTCCTATCCCAACTATTCCTTGGTTTGCAAACTATTTTATAATCTGATTCCTTGTAATTGATTGGATCAATATTGTGTCTTCTATTCCATCTCTTTTTAAAAAAGAGTTTTTTGGTATGCAAACAATTCTCTGCAGGGATCATTCTTCGCAAGCTCTTTTTGGCAGTTGCGAATCTATTACATTAGTGGATTCTCTTGCTATGAATGGTATTGGTTGAGGTGTCGCTGCTGTTGTATGTTGAGCGACCTATGCTATGGTTTTATTTATTTATTTATTAATTCTTGTAAGTCCCGTTTTTGATGCCTTTGTCATTTTTGAATGCAATGGTTATGTTGTGTTGCTACTAGCCTTTGTGGGGGTGCTGCTATAGCGTTTTCTTGAGTTGCTGCGCCGGTTTTATTCTTCGCAAGCTCTTTTTGGAAGTTGCGAATCTATTACATTAGTGGATTCTCTTGCTATGAATGGTATTGGTTGAGGTGTCGCTGCTGTTGTATGTTGAGCGACCAATGCTATGGTTTTATTTATTTATTAATTCTTGTAATTCCCATTTTTGATGCCTTTGTCATTTTTGAATGCAATGGTTATGTTGTGTTGCTACTGGCCTTTGTGGGGGTGCTGCTATAGCGCCGGTTTTATTCTTTTCTTGGTAGTTGTTTTTATTGGTTCTTTTGTAAGTGTTGTGTGTATGCTTTCTTGTATGTTTACCTAACTGTTTTCTTGAGCTGCTGTGCCGGTTTTATTCTTTTCTTGGTGTGTATCCTATCCCAACTATTTTTGAAAAGGAGATCTTGGTTTGCAAACAATTCTGTGTTGCTTGGAATGAGATATTTATTTTATTTTGAGGTTAACTTATTTATTTTATTTGTTACCTCTCTGTGTTGCTTGTATCCCCCAATCTGTTGTCAGTTTTGAATTCAATGTTGATGGCGCTGTGTGTGGTAGTTTTGGCCCTGTGGGTATTGTCGGTGAGATCACTATTGTAAAATTCTTATTTTCTTTTTCAATTTCTTTGTGCATCTTGATCCCACTGGTTCTAAATTGATTTTCTCCTATCCTTCAATCATAGAATCTGATTGATGCCTTGTAATTGATTGGATCAATGTTGTGTCTTCTATTCCATCTCTTTTTGAAAAAGAGTTTTTTGGTATGCAAACAATTCTCTGCAGGGATCATTCTTGGCAAGCTCTTTTTAGCAGTTGCCAATCTATTACATTTGGTTGAGGTGTCGCTGCTGTTGTATGTTGAGCGACCTATGCTATGGTTTTATTTATTTATTTATTAATTCTTGTAATTCTCATTTTTGATGCCTTTGTCATTTTTGAATGCAATGGTTATGTTGTGTTGCTACTGGCCTTTGTGGGGGTGCTGCTATAGCGTTTTCTTGAGCTGCTGTGCCGGTTTTATTCTTTTCTTGGCAGTTGTTTTTATTGGTTCTTTTGTAAGTGTTGTGTGTATGCTTTCTTGTTTGTTTACCTAACTGTTTGCTTGAGCTGTTGTGCCGGTTTTATTCTTTTCTTGGTATTTGATTTTATTGATTTTAGTATTGGATTTGGCCTTTTCCTTGTTGTATCTCTCGATTATCTTCGAGATCAATAAAAGTCACTGGGCTCACTTTTCGTCCTTCTGAAGTAAAAAATCATTAGTATACAATGGTACATCGATCTCTCTCTGTTAAATATATTGTAACAATAATACAAATACATGAATTGATCCATAAAATCCTGCTTCCAGCGGCTTATCTCTCCATTAAATTTATTTTTATTAATTTTTAAGTTAAAAGCAAAAAGAACGGAGATATATATATAGCCTGCAGATGACTGTTAATAATTTCTTTGGTTATTGTGGATGGATTGATGGTATTTTCTTGTTCTTAGCATTGTTTGCTCCAATCGTGTGAGGCTGCGCGTGTTTTGTCTACTGTTTTGGTGGCCTATTTTTATGACTTTGTTCGACTCCTCTGGTGCTTTACTTTTTCACTAATAAAAGCCTGGTGGCCTATTTTTTGATTTGTAAATAATGTTTCTTAACTGTTAAAAATGGCTTGGATTGAAAAATGCCTTTCGATTTTTTTTCGTTAAGTGGTTATCTATTTCTGTAATTTGATTGTGATGTGCTTTACTTTTGATTTGTTTTGCAAACAATTCTGCAGGGATCATTCTTTGCAACCTCTTTTTGTCAGTTGTGAAGCTAATAATACATTAGCGGATTCTCTTGCTAAGAAGGGTATTGATTGTGAGGTGATGCTGCTGAGTGACCTATGCTATGGTTTATTTATTTAATTATTTATTCTTGTAATTCCCATTTTCGATGCCTTTGTCATTTTTGGATGCGATGTTTATGGTGTGTTGCTACTGGCCTTTGTAGGGGTGCTGCTGTAGCATTTTCTTGAGCTGTTGTGCCGGTTTTCTTCCTTTCAGGTGAGTTTAATTTATTGGTTCTTCTTTAAGTGTTGTTCATGCTTTCTTGTTTTCTTATTTAATTGAATTATGTGTCCACCCTTGCAAGTGTCATAGGTTTGCTTGAGTTTACTAGCCAGAATTTTGAGAATGTAGTCTGCTGGTATTTTCTTGTTCTTAGCATTGTTTGCTCCAATCGTGTGAGGCTGCGCGTGTTTTGTCTACTGTTTTGGTGGCCTATTTTTATGACTTTGTTTGACTCCTCTGGTGCTTTACTTTTTCACTAATAAAATCCTGGTGGCCTATTTTTTGATTTGTAAATAATGTTTCTTAACTGTTAAAAGTGGCTTGGATTGAAAAATGCCTTTCAATTATTTTTTCGTTAAGTGGTTATATATTTCTGTAATTTGATTGTGAGGTGCTTTACTTTTGATTTGTTTTGCAAACAATTCTGCAGGGATCATTCTTTGCAAGAGATGGCTCATGTAGAGATGCAGTCTTAAAGACTTGGTGGTGATGGCAAGCGATGTGCTTTAACTTGCCTCGGTGTTGCGCCGCCCTGTAGGAGAATTCGATTACTAGTGACTATCATCTTTTTCTGGTTTCTTTCTTTGGTCTAGGCAGAGTTGATAGGCGTGAGAAAGGTTTAGTGTGGAGTTTGATTTCACCTTGTTGAGAATATTGTATTGCATGTGATGTACGTGCAGGTGCGAGAGCAGTGTAAACTGTTTTGAAAGATTCTGTATTACCTGTTTTGTGTCGTACTCTTTTCCTCCACCTAGGTTTAGGGAGGTTTTTAACGAGGCGCACAATTCAGGGATAGGCGTGATAGCCTTTATTTTATCAATAAAATATAACATTGCCGAGCAAAAAAAAAGGGATCATTCTTTGCAAACTCTTTTTGTCAGTTGTGAAGCTAATAATACATTTGCGGATTCTCTTGCTAAGAAGGGTATTGATTGTGAGGTGCTGCTGCTGAGTGACCTATTCTATGGTTTATTTATTTAATTATTTATTCTTGTAATTCCCATTTTCGATGCCTTTGTCATTTTTGGATGCGATGTTTATGGTGTGTTGCTACTGGCCTTTGTAGGGGTGCTGCTGTAGCATTTTCTTGAGCTGCTGTGCCGGTTTTCTTCCATTCAGGTGAGTTTAATTTATTGGTTCTTCTTTAAATGTTGTGCATGCTTTCTTGTTTGCTTATTTAAATGAATTCTGTGTCCACCCTTGCAAGTGTCATAGGTTTGCTTGAGCTTTTGAGCTTTAAGTGTTGTGCATGCTTTCTTGTTTGCTTAATTTATTGGTTTTCTTCCTTTCTGAATTTGGAATATTTTTAAATTGGTAGAGCCAATTTGAAATGTAGACTATAGTTTATGGATTTTGAGTTAAATAACCCTAAAAATAGTTGCCTAATTTATGCATGGGTGTGCTAATCTGTCAAATGTCCCATATTGCCCTGAGCTATCTCCTGAGAATTTAAGGGCAAATTCAAGAATTGATGAGTTTAAATGGCCAAATTAAAGACTCATCTCAACCTTTAATGATCTCTTCGGATCATTGTTTTTTTAGCTAGGGTTTTTGTTTTGTTTCCGACTAAACCCTTTTCCTTCTTTCCAAGTCTAATTCTTGAAGCTTCTCTATCTGGTCAGTGTGGATTCTTTCTGTTCCCATATTACTTGTTCCTTTTTGATTATTTGAGGTTAGAAACTTGATTTTGATGTTAATAGAACCTAGTAAAAAGATTCTAAATTGATTGTTCTCCTCGCTATCCAGTTCCTCTATCATGAGGTAGTTTTATGTCGCAGAATTACATTTAATGTTTTTTGTTTTTAATTCAATCTGGGTATGACTGAATTCTACTTTATTTTGAGGAAAAGATTGACTGATTGGAGAAATTGAGGAAGTGTAATAGAAGTAGAACTGACTGAATGAAGAGTAAGAGAATAATAAACTGATTTTGTACTGAAATCTTTTTTATATATAAGGAGATTGTGTTGCTCAAGTTTCTAAACACTATCTAATTTGATCAAAGGGTTATTTAGTTCTCTACATCTTTGTATCAAGAAAAGATCGTAGAACTGATTGGTTATGTATTGAGATTAATTGGTATTATTATATGTCTTGCATTACATTTTTTGCTAAAATCTTTGTTTTATCATATGATGAATCATGGAGGTTACTAAAATAAAGGTTTTATGGTTGGAAGTTTAATATCTCATTCTCTCTAACATAAAGGCCAGTTACATGTAATCATGTTGCATATGTTATTTTGTACATAGCTGTAGTTAAACATTTGCTCTTCATGTATATATGTATGTGGATTTCTGGTGAATTAAGCATTTTTGTTTGATAAATAAATTAATTGCACTATCTAATTTGATCAAAGGGTTATTTAGTTCTCTACATCTTGTATTGCATTATCTTTGTATCAAGAAAAAATCGTAGAAGGAAAGCATTTTTACCTTTCGTCTCATTTTCTTCAAACAACTTATTTCTATGTTTGTTGCTCTTAGTCCTCTACTCTATTTGGTTAATCACTCATTTCACCTTTGCAATGCCGCATGTGTGTTCTAGAGAAAGATCATGAAAAATCCTTGTTTTTTCCAAAGCTAATGAAAAATCCCATAAGTTATTGGTAAGCTTAGAATGAGATATTTGGTCTATTTTGAGGTTAATTGATTTATTTTATTTGTAACCTCTCTGTGTTGCTTGGATCCCCCAATCTGTTGTCATTTTTGAATTCAATGTTGATGGTGCTGTGTGTGGTAGTTTTGGCCCTGTGGGTATTGTCGGTGAGATCACTATTGTAAAATTCTTATTTGCTTTTTCAATTTCTTTGTGCATCTTGATCCCGCCGGTTCTAAATCAATTTTCACCTATCATTCAATCATAGAATCTGATTGATGCCTTGGATCAATATTGCGTCTTCTATTCCATCTCTTTTTGAAAAAGAGTTTTTTTGGTATGCAAACAATTCTCTGCAGGGATCATTCTTCGCAAGCTCTTTTTGGCAGTTGCGAATCTATTACATTAGTGGATTCTCTTGCTATGAATGGTATTGGTTGAGGTGTCGCTGCTGTTGTATGTTGAGCGACCTATGCTATGGTTTTATTTTATTTATTTATCAATTCTTGTAATTCCCGTTTTTGATGCCTTTGTCATTTTTGAATGCAATGGTTATGTTGTGTTGCTACTGGCCTTTGTGGGGGTGCTGCTATAGCGTTTTCTTGAGCTGCTGTGCCGGTTTTATTCTTTTCTTGGTAGTTGTTTTTATTGGTTCTTTTGTAAGTGTTGTGTGTATGCTTTCTTGTTTGTTTACCTAACTGTTTGCTTGAGCTGCTGTGCAGGTTTTATTCTTTTCTTGGTATTTGATTTTATTGATTTTAGTATTCGATTATCTTTTAGATCAATAAAAGTCACAGGGCTCACTTTTTGTCCTTCTGAAGTAAAAAATCATTAGTATACGGTACATCGATCTCTCTCTGTTAAATATATTGTAACAATAATACAAATACATGAATCGATCCATAAATTCCTGCTTCCAGCGGCTTATCTATTAAATTTATTTTATCATTAATTTTTAAGTTAAAAGCAAAAAAAAACCCGGAGATATATATATATAGCATGCTGATGACTGTTAATGATTTCTTTGGTTATTGTGGATGGATTGATAGTATTTTCTTGTTCTCAGTATTGTTTGCTCCAATTGTATGAGGCTGTGCGTGTTTTATCTACTGTTTTGGTTGCCTACTTTTATGACTTTGTTCGACTCCTCTGGTGCTTTACCTTTTCTCTAATAAAAGCATGATGGCCTATTTTTTGATTTGTAAATATTGTTTGTTAATTGTTAAAAATGGCTTGGATTGAAAATGCCTTTCGATTTTTTTTTTCCGTAAAGTGGTAATATATGTCTGTAATTTTCAATCTAAGGGTCGGTTTGTTTCCATGTAATTGGTTTTCCTGAAAACATTTTCATAACATTCCGCTGTTTGGTTCATGGAAAATGAAAATGTCAAAGGAAAACCAACTACAATCAATAAAAAACAGACCTGGTTTTAGTGTAAAATAACTTACCCATTGATTTTCGGTAAGTCGCTTTCCTTCCTCCCATTCTCTCTATAAACCTTAAAACCTAAACCCTAAATACTAACATAAAAACTAAACCCTAAACAACCCTAAACATTAAATCTTAAATCCTAAACCTCAAACCCCAAACATTAAACAATAAATTAAACCATAAACATTAAAACCCATAACCCTAAACTTAGACCCTTAAACCGTAAATGTTACATAAACATTAACACAAACCTTAAACCGTAAATATTAACATAAACATTAAACCCTAAATGAGAACTTAAACCCAAAACCCCAAACATTAAACAATAAATGTTAAACACTAAACATTAAAACCCTTAACCTTAAACACAAACCCTTAAACCTTAAATATTGACATAAACACTAAACACTAACACAAACCCTAAACACTAAACACTAACAATAAACCCTAAACTTTAAACCCTAAATGAGAATTTAAACCCTAAATGAGAATTTAAACCCTAAACCCTAAAACCTATATGCTAAACCCTAACTTAAACCCTGACACTAAAAGCTAAACCCTAAAACATATATGCTAAACCCTAAACACTAATATATCCCTAAACCATAAACACTAATCCATAAACACAAAACCCTAAATGTTATATCTTAAACATAAACCCTAAACCTTAAAACAAAACCCTAAACCTTAAATGTTAAACCATAAATAGTAACATAACCTTAAACCATAACCATTGATCCAAAAACACAAAACCCTAAATGATATATTATAAACATAAACCCTAAACCCTAAAACAAAACCCTAGACCCTAAACATTAAACCATAAACACTAAATGCCAACATAAACACTAACATAAACTTTAAACCCTAAATGTTAAACCATATATATTAAACCCCAAACACTAACATAAACCCTTACCCTAAACACTAACCCATAAAACCTAAATGCTAACATAAACACTAAACCATAAACATTAAACACTAACATAAACACTGAACCATAAACAATAAACACTAACATAAACACTGAACCATAAACAATAAACACTAACATAAACCTTAATCCCTAAATACTAATATAAACAATAAACCCTAAAACCTAAACACTAAACCTTAACATATACCCTAAACTTTAAGTTATAAACCTTAAACACTACCATAAACCCTAAACAATAAACATTAACCCCTAAACCCTAAATACTAGCATAAATAGTAAACCTTAAACACTAAGCACTAACATAAACCTTAAACTCTAAATGATAACCTAAACCTTAAACCCTAAAAGCTAAACCTTAAACACTAACCGTAGACTCTAAATATATTACCACAAACCCTAATCACTAAACCATAAACCTTAAATGTTACCATAAAACCTTAAATCCTAAATCTTAAACCCTAACCACCACCTAAACCTTAAACACTAACATAAACCTTAAACACTAATCTAAACACTAAATCTATACCTTAAATAATAATCCCTAAATGCTACCATAAACACTAAATACTAGTCTAAACCATAAACCATAAATGATATCCTAAACCCTAAACACTAACCTAAACATTAAACCATGTTTTGGTTGGAACTTGTTTTTACCATTATCGATGCTTGTTTGTGGATTGTTCATGAAATTTTTAGGAAACTCTACCAAACAGTGTAAAATGAATTGTACAACATCATCCAAACACCGAAAAATGGTTTCTGCAATCAGTTTTCCAACAACTGTAGTTTATTTTCTAGAATTTATTTTCCGGAAACAGTTTTCAGTGAAACAAATAGACCCTAAATGGTGTATTTAGTTGTAGTGATATTTTCACTCTACTCTTCAGCTATGGCGTATTATCATCAGTCCTAACATCATTGAATCAGCTAAAGGATGTCGATAAAAATGTTAAGTTTTGACTATGTTTCCTAGTTACATATGTAGGTGGTTAATGCTCTAAAAAGTTGATCGGTTATTGCTCTGAAAGTTGATTGGTTATGTATTGAGATTAATTGGTATTATTATATGTCTTACATTACATTTTTGCTAAAATCTTTGTTTTATCATATGATGATGAGTCATGGAGGTTACTAAAATAATGGTTTTATGGTTGGAAGTTTAATATCTCATTCTCTCCAACATAAAGGGCAGTTACATGTAATCGTGATGCATATGTTATTCTGTACATACATGTAGTTAAATATTTGCTCTTCATGTATATATGTATGTGGATTTCTGGTGAATTAAGCATTTTTGTTTGATAAATAAATTAATTGTACCAATAGTTCTAGCATTATCAATAGCGCAAAATTTTATTTTATTTTTATCAACTTTGTCCTTCAAAATGATTAGTCATCCAAATATATATGTGTTAGTACCTATGAACACTTGTCGTCGGTGTAGAAACTAGCACGAGTAAGACCACAAATGGTGTAACACAATGCGAGCCATAATGTGTAGGATCGCTCGGGAATTGTACGACACATTCTGCATTTTATGGCGAAAAGACAAAACCACCGGTAACTCTAAGTTTACATTATATTTTTTTCCTAAAATCTTTGTTTTATCATATGATGAATCATGAAAGCTACTAAAATAAAGATTAATCTCTCACCCTCGTCACAATAAGACCACCATCTTTGATCCTTGGTCATTTAACTAACAATTGGTGCAATAAGCGTGAACCGAACACGTGACCTTCAGATCCTTCAGTAGGCCTGAAAATCTTTAAAATGAGTGAAGACATCCAAGACAGTTTCGACGACAAAATGACAAAGGATGATGTTCTTCCAGCCTGACCAACGATAGTGGCCAGTGAAAAGATAGTGGAGGACGACACCTTAACGGGTGGACCGATAGAGTGGTCATGCAACAGCTACGACAGTTCTAGCAGGATTTTTGATAACAATTTCGTGACCAGCTCCATGATTTGTGGTGGGGCAAGGCAGACAACAAGCGAGAGGGACGTCACCATTAGAAGGCAACAGCTAGCAATTCTTGAAAATGCAAGAAAAAATAAATAGCATAGAGAAAACTTTGGTGCTATTGTAACAACAGTACTAGCTATAACAAAAGTCATGCAGGACCGAGTTGAACATCACAAAATCGCAAAAGAGATTATGTATAATGGAAGGGACAACCCTCAGGATCACCTGTCCTATTTCTTGATTCACATGAATTTGTTCGGCACCTCTGATATGCTGAACGTTCTCGATGACCTTTAAAATTCGGCTCAAGCTTGGTACCTTCAACTCTCAGTGAACTCAATCTCAGTTTTGAGCAGTTGGCAAAGCTGTTCATGAGTTGTTTTTAGCGAACAAAGTAAGATCACCAGTATATCGCATTTTCGTTATTCAGAGGCCATACGAATATCCCTACATGAGTTTGTTTTGCGATTTCTCATCGCAACCATGCAATCCAAAGAGGCTTCCAACGAGTTTATTATTTCTGCTTTCGTCAATGGTACATCATACCAGCATCTCAAGTACAATTTGCTAGATCAACCGCCGACAACGATGTCAGAACTATATGAGAAGGTTCAACATAGACTGAAAACGAGGAGGTGGACAGTATGAGAGCTATGGCACAGTTTGCAACTTGAGAGCGTAGACAAGATAATCGTGATCCCAAATGTGGTAGACCCCCTTTTCCATCCAGGAATTAGAAGGGGAGCCCAACAATTTTGCCGCAGACAGTAGTATGTTCAAAGAAATAGCGAGTTGCAGCTGGGTGTACACAGGAAGATTGGATATCTGATATGTTTTTTATATTTAGGATAATTTAGATTGGATATTTGAAAATTTCAGATCAGATACAGATAGTTATATCACATTCGGATTGGATATCTGATTATTTGATATCTTAATATTTAAATTTTTTATAGATATTTATTTTGTTATATTCGATTTTTTATTTGTTTTTTTTATCAGCAAAGCGAAGTATATTATTAGAAAAAGTATACAACGCTAGTCAGACATGCGCCTCGTTAAAAACCTCCCTAAACCTACTGGAGGAAAAGAGTACGACATGTCGACTGAGATACAAACGAAAGACCCCCCTTACAACATCATAGCGAAGCCTGAAACAAAGAAACTCGTGATACCCCCTCCTTCGCTAGAGCATCAGCTAGCCCATTCGTCTCCCGATAGATGTGTGAAAAACACACCGAACCTAGCTGCGTACAAGCTCGGTCGATCGCACAAAATGACTCCCATAAGCGCCACGGCCGACGTTCCACCTGCAGCACCCATCCAATTGCTACCTTGGAATCCGACTCTATAATTAAAGGTTGATCCACCCACTTGGAAGCTAAATAGAACTCCAAGGAAAATGCTATCGCCATAATCTCTGCCACATTTGAATCAAGAGAACCGAGGGGCCCTGAAAACAAAGCAAGGACACGACTCTGTGCATCGCGCAACACCCCCCGAAGCCCGCTGGTCCTGGATTTCCACGTGCAGATCCGTCCACTGAGAACTTCAAAGTAGTGCCGAGCGGTGGTTCCCAACACACACCCACACGGTCTAAATTTTTAGCTACCTCTTCCCGATACATGCTCGGACAATCCCACCAAAGATTCTCACTAACCATTAAGCCCTCTTTAAGGGTCTTCACCCAATAGAAAGAGCGCAGCTTCACCAAAAAACAAATTTCAGAAACCGGAATGGACTTCCCATTAAAGACAAGGTCATTACGTGCAAGCCACATCGACCATAACAAAGCTGCGATACTTGACACCCACAGCTTCCTTAGAATCCCCGTGAAGGAACAATGCATATCCGGGATAAGGAAGTCCGCTAAGGATTGCGGCAAAGGCAATGAAATCGCCCACCATCCTCGGAACCAGTTCCACAATTCTTGGGCCATCGGGCAAGAATAAAACAGGTGCTCCACATCTTCCTCCCACCCGTGCACCTCCTACACAACACATGGTTGTCACCCAAATCAATTCTACGCCTCCGTAAGAAAGCGAACGTCGGCAATCGGCGCAACCAAGTAAACCATAGGAACGCCTGAACCTTCGGAGGAACCAATACCTTCCACGCAAAACAATCCCCAAAATCGCTCTCGCCCTCTTTGTCCAACATAAGCAGCCGAGACAAGCCCTTGACTGAAAAAGTCCCATGGTTATCCGGCTTCCACACGAGCATGTCCAATTCACCTTGTCGCAACCGAAACGGGCTTACCAAAGAGCATAAATCATGCAATTGCCGAACCTCAAAAGACCGCAAGCTACGGCGAAACACCATATCCCATCGAACCTGCTGAAAATTCTCGTCGACAGCTATGTCCCGTACCAATGCCAATCGATCAACCGTAACAGAGAACAGACGCGGAAACACATCTTTTAAAGGCTGCTCTATACACCAAGCATCAAACCAAAACATCACACGTTCCCCCGAACCAACTCGCCAAAAGAACCGAGTCTCTCCCATATGCTGTTGTACTCCCTCCGAGCTAGCCGTTTGCACTATTTGTTTCCATATCACGGACACATTTCCCCTAACCGATGTATTAAACCGCCACCACTGTGTCACTTCACCATATTTAGACACAATAATAGCCCGCCACAACGAGTTCTCATCCCGAGCATATCTCCATGCCCACTTCGCCAACAGTGCCTTGTTTCGGATCTCAAGATCGGCCACCCCCAACCCTCCCATGTGCCGAGGACGACACACCAAAGTCCAATGTACCCTACTCATTTTGCGTTGTAAATTAACACCACCCCATAAAAAAGCACGCCTCAACTTATCTATCGCAGCAATCACCCCTTTCGGCACTCGAAACAGACCCATATAATACACAGGAAGAGAAGACAAGACAGAATTTCCCAATGCCACCCGTGCTGCAAATGATAACGATGTCCTCTTCCAGCCTGCGAGCTTACGACGGACAGACGCAATTACAGGTTCCCATACAGCAGTATTGCGCGGATTTACACCCAACGGTAAGCCCAAGTAAACAAAAGGTAGCTCCCCCTGACGGCAAGACAGAACCTTGGCCATGGAGGCATATAACGCAGCATCTACATCAATCGCATAGAGTGATGACTTTGCAAAATTGATACGCAAGCCGGAACATACGTGGAAACAACACAAGAGCCTACGAATATTCAATGCTGCCTCGACCGATGCTCTGAAGAAAAGAACTGTGTCATCTGCAAACTGGAGATGTGTTAGTGTCACCCCCGGTGCCACTTCCACGCCTTGAATCAACCCTTATGTCTCCGCTTGTACTAATATACGATGCAACGCTTCAGCCACTATGACGAACAACAACGGCGATAATGGACAGCCTTGTTGCAGCCCTCGTCTCATATCAAATTCCTTCGTTGCGCACCCATTCAGTAAGACCGATAAGCGAACTGTCCCAATGCATTCCCTCACCCATCCCCTCCATGTTCCATTAAAACCTATTGATCCCATAATCTGATCCAAACACTCCCAACAAACACAATCATAGGCCTTTGCAAAGTCTAGCTTCAACACACAACCCCCCTCTCGACTGTTGCGCATGGAATGGAGTGTCTCATTAGCCAACAGGATCCCATCCACTATCTGACGGCCACGGACAAAAGCTGATTGATGATCGCTGATTAAACCACCCAGCACTACTTGTAGACGCCGAGCTAGAATTTTCGCCAAGATTTTATAGACAGAATTTAACAAACTGATCGGGTGATACTCATTCAAAGAAGCCGGCGAATCCACTTTCAGCAAAAGAACAATAAAGGTATTATTTACGCCTGGAGGTAGCTTTCCAGTAGAGAAAAAATCTGTCAAGAACCTGTCCACATCTCCACTAATAATCGCCTAGCACCTCTTATAAAACTCCATACTGTAGCCATCCGGACCCGGAGACTTCGAACCCTCACACTCACGCACCACATCCCATGCCTCATTCATCGAGAAAGGCTTAGTCAGAGCCAAGTTTTCTCTATCGTTTACCTTATTGAACGCACCCTCAAACTGCCAAGTGCATAGTCTCTCTTCCGCGGCATAATGTCTAGAAAAGAAACTCACCATATGTCTCCGTAACCTGCTCGGATCAGTCACCCAAGTACCATTTATATTCAAACCAACAATGGAATTCCGACATGCTCGCAACTTCGCTGCCCTGTGATAGTACGTTGTATTCCTATCCCCCAATTTAAGCCAAGTCGCACGTGACTTCTGTCGCCATAGCGATTCCTTTTTACGGATCGCTCGCCATAAAGCTTGTAACCAAACCCGTCGTTGATCATCAACATCGCCCCCCTCCCCCACGGCTTGTTCCACCTCTCCACTGTCTAGGCATTCAAGACGGCTTTGGATGCTGGAAATTTCCTTTTCAATGTCCCCAAAGTCGGACTTGTTCCACTTCCGTAGGAATAGCTTCAAATGACGGAGCTTAACCGATATGTTCGAGTTTCCAATCCCCATTCCCGTCAACCTACACCACTCCTCCGCCATACGATTAACATTCCGCTTCTCCTCCAACCATACATTAATGAAACGGAATGGTCGAGGACCCCAATCGATATCATCACACAATAACAAAATAGGGGCATGATCCGAGATACCGCACGGTAACGATACTTGTTCCATGCGAGAAAAGCAATCTAACCACCTCGAATTTACTAAGAAACGATCTATACGGCTCTTGCGGAAATTCCTCCCAAACCACGTAAATTGCTTTCCCCTCAAAGGCAAGTCAATTAAACATGCATCATTCACAAAAGACATAAAGGAAACCATACCTCGCGACTGCGTGCTACATCCTGCTCTTTCCGATGATTGCAACACTGCATTAAAATCACCCATCACACAATAAGGTCCCGAATAATTGTCAATTGCAGTCACCAACTGTTGCCATAGCCCTTCCTGCTCGATCGCGTCACATGGTGCATACACCGCCAAAATACAACACACCATATCCTCATGTTTCCAACGTCCCTGAAGCATAACAAAATGTCTCGCAATTTCAACTGATTCCAGCACGAATCTGTCACTTTCCCATATTGCTAAAATACCACCCGATACTCCCACTGAAGGCGAAAAAGAAAATGCATATCCATCACTATACCACAGCCCAGCTACCAACGACGGACACAGCTCCTCTAATTTCGACTCTTGCAACAAAACCATATCAAAACGATGCTTCCGAATCACTTCTCCAACCCGTCTCCTCTTCAACACGGACCCCAACCCCCTAACATTCCAACTCAGTAAACGCATTATTTCTATTGACGAATGCCGTCCTGCAGCACTTGCGACAAGTCTCGCAAAATTTCTTCCTCACGACCTATCGACGTCACACCCACCAAATTCCCTAAAGCCGCATTTGCTGTTGCTTCGCGATGAATTATTGTTTGTCTACGGACAAAGTCTGAATCTGTTAGTGAAGCATCCGCAACCAAAGATTGGGACACGCGGCCTCCATTCTTCCGCGGCCGTCCCCTCCCCTGCTTCGTTTTATTCGTCACCCCCAATAAAGCGTTCACCGACTTTGTTTTCTTCAGCACACCATTAATCCAGACTGGAATAACATCATCAGCAGCTCTCGATTGCCGTGGGCCTTTTACGTCACCAATTCTTTCAACCGGTATTGCGATCACTTCTTGTTGGTCGACTATGGTTGCTGATATCGGGACTGGACCTAAACCTGTCGTATCCTTCTCCCCAAATTCCGTCTCCCCCTGTTGGTCTTGATTTTCGATGAGATTATCCTGAATTGACAAAGGAGTTTGATTGGCCGCTGTATCGTGAGAGTTTGGATTGGCAGCTTTCTATCGGATGCAAATTGTTAAATTAACTATTTAAAAATTTTGGATATTCAAAAATTTTGAATCAGATCGGATATTCGAAATGCACACCCCTAGTTGCAGAGGCAAACACAGGAAGATCAACACCGTGAGACTTCCCAAGAAAGATTTTCTACGTTCAGAACTTATCATGAATTAAAGTAATCACCTTCTCAAATATTGCACCAGACTGAACACATCAGAATCTTAAGACCGCCACTATCGATGAGAGAAAGTGAGTGCTCGGGAAGAAGATACGAATTTCATAAAGCTCAGGGCTACTTTACAGATAATTGTGTACATATGAATACTACAATTGAGTCCACAGTACGCAGGGGGCAGTTGGAGGCCTATCAGCCAAGACCACATGACAACAAAAGAAATAATCAAGATAACATGGGAACTATACACATGATAGTTGGCATATACGAAAAGTGAAATCAATCGAGCTCCTGGCATAGGGCGCACATGCAGGGGGTAATGTTTCAGAGGCAATGACAAAAAACTGAAGTGTAAAGACAGCGATTCTCATTCTAAAAAAATGAGGATAACAATCTCGACGAAGGCAATAACCCCATTTTTGTTCCAGCAGGGTTTATCATAAAAAGAATCATGGTGGATACAGGGAGCGTTGTAGAAGTACTAAGCTGAAATGCATTCGGCCAAATGAGGTTAAAATTAAAATCGGTCAGCCTGGGAGATGGCGACAACAGTCACACAGATGGCCAATTTCCTGGTCATCGATAATCCATTCTCGTTCAATGCTACCACAAAAGCTATAATCCCAACAAAAAAGGGTCTGAGATCTTAAGTAAAACTGTAATGACTCTCGACAGCTTAAGCTTCGGAAAGGAATTGGATAAGTAAGAGCAAAAAGATGTTGAAGGAGTAGCTGCGGGGTAGCGAGGCAACCCTAGAATCGTTCCTTCATTGTCTACTTTTTTTCTACTTATATTTTGTAATCTCGCACATTTTGTATAAACCGTTTTATATGATAGTAGCCTGCAGATTCTATAAATTTAATTAATCATTCATCGACATAACAATTAGCAAGAATAAATAAACGAAAGATCGTCTGAGCGCCCGCTGCTTTCAAAAAGCGTGCTTACATGAATCAGTTCAACGGTCGTCACTTACAAAGCAAGCGAGTAAAAATAAACAAAGGATCGTCTGAGCGTCCGCCGCTTTTAAGAAGCGTGCATACAAAAATCAGGTAAACGGTCGACGCTTCCGAAGCTAGCGAGCAAAAATAAACAAAAGATCGTTTGGGCATTCATTTTTTTAAGTAGCGTGCATACATGAATCAGCTCAACAGCCGTCGCTTCCAAAGCAAGCGAGCAAAAATAAACAAAGGATCGTCTAAGCGTCTGTCGCTTTCAAGAAGCGTGCATACAAGAATCAGCTCAACGATCGTTGCTTCTAAAGCAAGCGAGCAGAAATAAACAAAGAGACGATATGACCGTCGCTTTTAAGAAGCATGCATACAAGAATCGACTCAACGGTTGCTGCTTACAAAGCAAGCGAGCAAAAATAAACAAAAGTTCGTCTGAGCGTCCGACGCTTTCAAGAAGCGTGCATACAAAAATTGGCTCAACGGTCGCCGCTTTCAAATCAAGCGAGCAAAAATAAATAAAGGATTTTCTGAGCGTCTGCCGCTTTCAAGAATCGTGCATACAAGAATCAGCTCAACGGTCGCCGCTTTCAAAGCAAGCGAGCAAAAATAAATAAAGGATTGTCTGAGCGTCCGCCGCTTTCTAGAATCGTGCATACAAGAATCAGCTCAAAGGTCGCCGCTTTCAAACCAAGCGAGCAAAAAGTAAACTAAGGATCGTATAACCGTTTGCCGCTTTCAAGAAACGTGCATACATGAATCCACCGAGCGCATCGTTCATTAAAGTTATACTATTTGCAAAGGGAACAATAAGCATGCCATCGAATATTCGAACATCCTAAAACCAAGAAAAGGCAAAAATAACACTATGCAAACCAACGTCACTATATTAAAGTGCAACATCCCCATTAAGAGACACGTAACCTACAAGAAAAAATATTGGTATACATATTCACGATAGCAAATACGAAATAAATAAACCTTCAAATCGAAAATCAATACAACAAGCGAAAAATTTAGTACAATCAAAGGGAATGTATAACACCTCCCCTTCCAATTCAGATTCATAGAAACTCGAAGCTAAGGGGTTAGGGCTAAGCAACCATTAACTTTTAAAGCAAGTTGGAGACTTAACAAAGGAAACTAGATAATTTGAAAGCTAAACCATTCAAGCAAGCCAAGAAAGATCAAGAATAATAAACCTAGCAGTGTTTCAATTTATTAGAGAGCTCATACATCATATTTTAGCATATACACATCCAATACTAGAGGCATCACATTCAATCGTCAAAAAGGAAGATGTGACTGAGTATCGAGGAGTTAAAAAGGTTAAGCTTAAATACGAAATGAAAGTAGATCAATTTGTTTTCATTCCCGAGGAAGTGCATATTTTATCTGAATCTTCTTCTATAATGGTACGGAACAATAGTATCATTGGAGTAGATACCCAAATCACTTTAAATACAAGAAGCCAAGCGGGTGGATTGGTCCGAGTGGAGAAAATGGATCATACATTATTTGAAACATGCAATGATGGTGTAACATCTTGAAAATTGGTCTAGTTGAGATTATGGTTTTGGTGATCAAAAATCCTAAATTAGAAAGGTCCAAATATTGTTCTAATCATCTTAAGAAGTCCATTTTTATGTTATTGTCTCAAATTAAATCAAATTATTAAACTTGGACCTATTTGAATAAGATGGAAACTTTTAGTGGTAAAACTGTAAAAATTGAAAGTTTGGGGTAAAAGCATGAACTCCCAAGAGTCAAGGGACAAACCTAGCGATTATCCCCTCCTCCATTTAATCACCATTTCTCTAGCAAATGAAATGAATTTCCTTCATTTGAAGGAAAGGACATTCGACCAAGTCTAATAAAAAGAAAAGAAAAAGTGAGAGAAGCTTACCCGATGAACTAATCAAGCTAACACCTCCCTTGCTATCTTCATCTTCTTCCTCACCTTAAGCAAGCACCTCCATTCGTGACCTTGTAAAGTTTGAATTTCCTTTAAGATTTTGATATCGAATTGTTGTTCTCAATCGGTTAAGCTAAATCTTCCAAGTTATCATTGAATTTCATGGATAAACTAAGCTTAATCTAAGCTAGGTTTTGGTCATCCATGGTTATTGCGTTAAGTTATTGTTTATCCTAAGTTTAGATATTGATTCTGATATTGTTATATCGATTTCGATATCGAAATGTTGTTCTAACGATTCCTTATTGATTTTCCTAGCTCAGGAGATCGATCTAGATCATCCATTGACACCATCAGAAGCTAGGAATAAGAGCGTTATCATTTGAGAGTCGTAGGAGCATCGGATTAACAAGGTGAGTGTAGTCGAAGCCTCGGGAATAGGCGAGAAGCCTTCTCGAATATATTGTTGTTGATTTCAGTTTAATAGCTAATATTTCTATTTAAGGAAGTTGCATTGGATTGTTAGTTGGATCCATTGGTAAGCATCGGTAAGTTATTATTGAAACATCAGACATGGTCATTAGTATTTTCATCGTGCATTGTTATCGATATAACTATTGATATTGAGACATTGTGAATGAACCATTAGATAATGATTATGACATTGAAACTATGAAATATTGACATTGAGTTATGTTCACTATAGGTAACTTTAAAGACATTGGTTATTGAAATTATTATTGATTATTGACATTGGTAATTAGAATTAACATTGATTATTGACATTGGTTATTGGAATTGTCATTGATTATTGACATTGCTATTGAAACCTTGGATTGAATAGACTTTGGATACAATTGACATGTCATAGAATTCATGAGCTCAGTGTACGAGTGGATTATGGTCCTAGGGCTACGACCTATATTGATTTGGTGAGGCGGAGGGATATGACCACTCATTATTTTGGCGAGGCGTAGAAAATCACGTATCCACTATCCGGAGTCGATCCAAAAAATTATTGATAAAATATGACTATATTGTTATTGAGCATGATCATTGTGTTGTCATTGGAAAATCATGTCATGACCATTGTTAAAGTAGAGATGAAACTTCATATTACAACATTGTTATCCTTGTGACTACCTCACTAGGCAAAGTATGCCTAATGCATTTCATTTCATCCATTTCAGTTTAGCTAAGTTTTGGATCGAGATCAGAGGAGTTGAAACGTTGCACAAGTCACAATCAAGCTTTAAGTAATGTGTATTGACCCTTTTGAACTCCTAGTTGGTGGCAAGGTCCATGTACTAGTCGATAAAGTCTCTTTTGTTATGTCTATATAACGGTCAAGTGGTAAAGGTGTGGTATGCCTAAAATGAACTTTTCATGTAGTGAAAATTGGCCTAAAATGCATATTTTGGAAATAAAAGGTAAAAATTGAGTAAATGGATTTATTTGACCCTAAAATTTGGTATGCAAGTAGATTGTGTAGTTATAATGTTGTGTGTAAATTTGTGTTGCATTTGAACACCATTTGATCAACCAAATTGATTAAAAACCAGCAAAAATTTGTCATTACAGGTGAAGTTGTTACGATATGGGGTAAAGCATATCTAGAAGACTGATAGCTGTTGTTGTAGGCAAATTCTACCAATGGTAGCGATTTTTACCAATTCTTTCCAAAATCGATAATACATGCTCTAAGCATATCTTCGAGGATCTGAATTACTCGTTCAAATTGGCCATCACTTTGCGGATGGAAAGCAGTACTTAGATTTAGTTTGGTTCCCATAGCTCGTTGCATAGTTCTCCAAAAGCGAGAGGTAAATCTTGGATCACGGTCAGAGACAATTGAAGTAGGAATTCCATGTAAACAAACTATTTCCTGAATGTACAAATTAGCTAAAGTCTTTAAGCTGTAATTTGTACGAACATGAATAAAATGTGCTGATTTGGTAAATCGTTCAACAATCACCCAAATAGCATCGCATCTTCGTGGCGAACAAGGAAGATCAGTCACGAAATCCATTGTAATTCGTCCCCATTTCCACTGAGGTAGTTCGAGAGGTTGGAGTAACCCGGTGGGAACTCGGTGCTCAGCTTTGATTCTTTGACAATTGAGACATCTAATTACAAATTCATTGATCGTTGCTTTCATGCCAGGCCACCAATACAATGATTTGAGATTTTTATACATTTTAACCGATCCAGGGTGAATCGAAAAAGAACTCTGATGAGCTTCTTCTAGAAGATCCCTTTTTAAATTCCCATCATTTAGAACACAAATCCTATCTTTAAAATAGAGAAGGCCATTCGTGTGAATACGGAACCCTTCTTCAACCTTTGTATCAAGTTTGGAAATAATATCCTGTAATTCGGGATCAGTTTGCTGAAGACTTCCAATCCTCGAGATCAGAGTAGATTGAATTTAAAGTTTGGACAAAAATCCTTGTTTTTGATACACTCGCAAATGAGCGTTGATAGAATTTGAAGCTACAAGAATAAGTCAAACAATTTAGACTGAATTATTATTGAAGATATATTTATTTATTTTATTTATTCTTAAGAATCAAGGATTCGAAAATTACCCAATGTCGGTTTACGACTCAAAGCGTCTGCAACCACATTGGTTTTTCCTGGATGATAGTCAATAACTAAATCGTAGTCTTTCAACAACTACATCCATCTTCGTTGTCTCAAATTCATATCTTTCTGAGTCAGGAGATACTTTAGGCTCTTGTGATTGGTAAATAGATAACATTTTTTTCACCATACAAGTAGTGTCTCCATATTTTGAGAGCGAACACGATAGCAGCAACCTCCAAATCATGTGTCGGATAATTCAATTCATGTGGTTTCAATTGGCATGAAGCACAAGCGATTACATTGTCACCATACATTCAAACACACCAAAGACATGCATGCGAAGCTTCACTATATACTATATACTCTTTACCTGATTCCGATTGGATCAAGACTGGAGCATGTGTCAAAGCCGCTATAAGTTGGTCAAAGCTTTTCTGTTGCTTTTCAGACCATTCAAACGGTTGGTCTTCACGAAGAAGTTTAGTCAAAGGTAAAGCTATAGTGGAAAACTCTTTGACAAATCTTCTGTAATAACCGGCCAAACCAAGAAAACTCCGTACTTCACTAACATTTCTGGGTGGTCACCAATCAACAATTGAATGAATCTTCTTTGGATCTACTTTAATTCCCTCGGTTGAGATTACATGGCTGAGATATGAAACGTTCGTTAACCAAAACTCGCACTTGGAAATTTTTGCGAATAACTGACGTTCCCGGAGAGTTTGCAAGACAATGTGAAGGTGATCGTCATGTTCTTCCTAATTGCGAGAATAGACCAGGATGTCATCAATGAAGACGACTACAAATTTATCGAGATAAGGCTTGAATACTCTATTCATGAGATCCATGAATGCCCTCGGAGCATTTTTTAATCTGAATGGCATTACCAGAAATTCATAATGGCCGTAACGAGATCTGAAGGCTATTTTTGATACATTCTCCTCCTTGACTCTCAATTGATAGTATCCTGATCGAAGGTCAATCTTTGAAAACACTGAAGCGTCTCTAAGTTGATCAAAAAGATCTTCTATTCTTGGTAGTGGATATCGGTTCTTAATTGTGATCCTGTTCAGTTGACGGTAGTCAATTCAAAGGCGCATCGCTCCATCCTTCTTCTTTACAAATAAAACAGGTGCACCCCACAGAGAAGTGCTAGGCCGAATAAAACCCTTGTCTTGAAGCTCTTTAAGTTGCTTTTGCAATTCTTTCAAATCGATAGGTGCCATCCGGTACGAAGTGATCGACACCGGACTTGAGCCAAGTTGTATTTCAATCCCAAATTCTACTTCCCTAGTCGGAGGAAGACCAGGTAGTTCCACGGGAAACACATCAATAAATTCAGAAACAACAAGCATTTTAGATAATCCAAATTCAATTTGGTCTCGTAAAACCATAGATCCAAAAATGGAAGTGGGCTTTTTATCAATCAGGAGTATGAATTCTTTTCCTAAACCCTGAAGGTATAATCTTCTATTTTGACAGTCTACCCAAGCTTCATGTTTACTTAACCAATGTAACCCCAAAATTAGATCAAACTCACAAGATGGTAATATGTAAAGATCAATATAGAATGGCAGATTGCTAATATGCAAGGAACAATTTCTACATATTAAGTTGATGTTTGAGTTTCCTCCTAAAGAATTTGACAGTCTACCCAAGCTTCATGTTTACTTAACCAATGTAACCCCAAAATTAGATCAAACTCAAAAGATGGTAATATGTAGAGATCAATATAGAATAGCAGATTGCTAATATGCAAGGAACAATTTCTACATATTAAGTTGATGTTTGAGTTTCCTCCTAAAGAATTTGAGATTATCAGACCCATTTTCACAAATTTCAGGTTCTAATTTCAATTCTTTAACCACAGATAGACATATAAACGAATGAGTGGAACCCAAATCTATTAAGGCATAAACATGATGTGAGTTCAACTCAACGGTACCTGTAATCACATCAGGAGATTCTTTGTCATCCCTACCACGAAGGTGGTAAACTCTAGCAGGAGCTCGGGATTCCTAATCAGTGGGAGCATTAGAATAAGTACCCTTGCCCCTTCTTTGATAGCTCAGTTGAGCTGACTTAGCATTCTTCTTCTGATTAGATGGTGCCCGACTAAGAACTGCAGAGTTCCGAGCTAGAATTGATTCAGGCTTCTGAGGACAATCTTTAATTTAATGATCATCACCACCACATGCATAACATAGATTCGACTAAAATCTACACTGGCCACGATGTAGTTTCTGGCAGAACTTACAAGGAGAAATCTTCTCTGCATTTCCCGTGCTATTGACTAATATAGCCGGTACTGAGGATTTGATCACCGTGGACGGTTTCGAAGTATAATTGCCCCTCGGAGCAGAGGTGAAATATGAAGACCCTTATTTTTGAAATTTAGTCCTCTTAGACTGCCACTGAGACTTGTCGTCCCGTTTTTGCTTTTTGTCAGGTCGATTATTCCCCTTTCTTCTTTCAACAGGTTTCATTTTAGCTTCCGTTGTAATGGCTCGATTAACAAGATTATGGAAATCAACGATTCCCAGAGCAGTAAATATTGGGCTCAATTCATCATTCAGACCATCAATAAACATTCGGCATTTATCATCTTCAGTTTTAATGTACTCCGAACCATATTTGCAATACTTGTAAAAGTCTGCAACATACTGCTCAATACGTCGGTTGGCCTGTTTAAGGTACAAAAATCTCTTCCTTCTTTCAGCCATATATTGCTTACTTATATACTTCTTTTTGAACTCCTCAATGAAGAATTTCCATGTCACATATTCAGTTGGGACATTTAAAGTAGTGGTTTCCCACCAGTTCATAGCTTCATCCGCCAACAAAGCCACGTCACACTCAAGTTTATGTTCCTCGGAGCATTGTAATTGTTTGCTTACCACCTTAGTGGTGTTTTCAAGCCAATACTCAGCATCTTCCGGCCTTTCATCATTTGTACCAGCAAACGTGTAGGCTCGGCGTTGGGCAAGTTTATCTATCGGTGCTTTGCATTGAGGAGCTTCCATTCTTTTGGCCCGTCATTTTCTATCATAAATTTAAACAAGAAAAGATTAGAGAAGCTCATTGCAATTATCTCAGTGTACGACTCATGGGTGGCATACTTAAAATGTAACAAATGCATGTTGACTCGATTAAACCTTAGGAATTAACCTAAAAAGCTTTGATACCACTTTATATAACACCCCTCACCCCTGATTAGGAGTAAAAAGTGTTAAACCGATTCGTATTATCATATTACAAGTGGGCAGCGGAAACAGACAAGTAATTTTTTTTATTTGAATGCCCTCTTATGGTCATTTCTAAATTCATTTAGTTCTATTCAACTGACTAACAATTAAACTCAAATTTATCTTAATTTTTGTAATTCAATTCGAAGTATACATGTAACTCAACCCATTTTATACTATTACGTACCCTATATTGATTTGCTATGGAGGATCATAGTTAGGAGCATAAAATCTAATATTTAAATCCATTAAGATCAACATCATACCATCATAATATATATATATATATATCCATCAACCATATAGCGTTTCGTTTCCTTTATACATAAGATTTCCCGGGGTATCCAAACATAAAGGCTATAACCTAAGGGTTGCCTATACAAAATATAACAAAAAGAAATCAAGCCCTAAACAATATACCAAAAGGGATAATCTATACCCCATATTTACCCCATACTTACATAACAAAATAAGGGAAACACATACTAGAAGTTCAGAGGTTCTTCAAATAGTAATTCATGAACATAATCATAAGTGCAAACTGGACTAACATGCTGACAATTAGGCCACCCATCATAAGTACAGAAAAGATAACGAAAGGCATACTTCTAATCTTCAGCAGCTAACAAAATCAGGGTGACAGGCCGATAAATCAACTACATGTGGTTTTGGGAAGAAAGAAAGCAAGAGTGATAAGTAATTATAGTACTTAGTGAGGACACCTTAATCTAACCATTCTAGAATTCTCGATTTAATTAGCAATCCATCCATTCAAACTCAATTTTCAAGGTAAGTTTAATCCACAAATTGAATTTCTCTTCAAGTGCATAATCGAACTTACAAATCCACAACAAAGAAGCAATTTAATCATTTTCTGAACCTATCCAGTCACACAACATAAATATTTCTAATTTAAATTCACTTGAATTCAATGTTGCCAACAAAAATCAACAATTCCAATTTCATTCATATATCATTCAAACAATCATGCTTCACCGGAAATATTATACAATCAATCACTATTCATTCGAATACAAGGCAGTCCCAAAAATCCAAAAAATCTAAATTAATCCATACAACATTCGGACAATCATGCTTCATATCATATTAAACAATCAATCATGTATTAATTATACAAACAACCGCAAACTGTAGCAGATTAATGATTATAATGTAAATTATCAATTTAATACTTCTCATACTTCTAATTTACAATAAATCGAACTAACAAGAACTCAATCAGTACAAATTATATATTCATTCTCTTATTAGCTTAGTCACTTTGCCTTGGCTCATATAGTTAGCTAGGTATTCGAGTCACGTGTTACAAAAATGTGAATTATTTCAGCATATCATAGGTACTCAAGTACCACATTCGTGTTATCGTATTACATGTCATCTTAGAGTCAATTACACTAAGCGAATAGGTACACTTATGTACCATAAAATTGGGTACACTCACGTACCAAATTAAAAAGAGCTCTAGACTCTAGGCATGTCGTATTACCTATCTGACCCTATAACCATGGGCTTTATCCTTTATGACAATTGCTTTGATTCACAAAATTTACAATCATGATTCATTATGTATCAATTAGTTCGTTTAACTAATTCACAAGCCAAGCTCAAATACCATCATAATCATATAAATTTCAATTTCAAGCAAATTATTTTAGTCACATATCAAAAAATTCCAATCATCGTATATGTACTATCTATTACTCAGCATGATATACATGTATCACATAAAAATTACATATTTCGATCATCATATAAATTTTCCAGCAATCAATTTGCATCATGCTCAGTTCAATTTCTATCATAGTATTTCGACCATACCCTAATCGAACATGCTGACATTAAAATTTCAATCAATAGCATTCATCTATTCGAACACATACATAAACACAAAACCAGATTTCTTTTTAATCCTTCTTCCCTTATTGATTACCAAGCCATTGTTAAGTTCAATTTTATGCATAATATATATAAAAAATCAAATAAAGGATAGTTGAGACTCTAATCTCAACTTTAAGTTCGTTTCACTCACAGTCACCATGCAAATCTTGAATTCGGATGCTCTTTCCACGCTCCTTCGAGGATCCAACTACCGGATTCTCTTCAATACCTTCTCCTCTAGGTTCTATTGAATAATTTACAATAGTATGAGACATAATTCAGAATCAATCAACAATTCATTATTTAATTTTAATAATTTCATTTTAACCCTCGAACTACTTCTAATTTCAGGCAGATTTGAATCAATTTACTATTCTACTTATGTTTCTGAATCCGCAACTCGAATTTACAAATTTTCTTATGCTAGTTATATAATTTATGAACTCTTCCTTAATGCTATTTAATCTCCTTACTATCATTCTTTTCAATTAACTTCAAAATTTTTAACCAAAGTCCATTATTTCTTTAATCGGACAGTTTTGATCACTTTTACAGATTTAGCTCCAGATTTTGTTATGCCACTCGAAATTGAACTCCGTTTGTTTCCTAATTCAATTAACATGTTCAACTATCATATATCAAAATTTTGGACCTAAACTCCAAGTATTTTATTCTCTATGAATTTCCAAAGTTTTCTGCCAAGATTAAATCAGCTCTGACAACTTAGAGTGTCTTATCCATTTCCATTCCAAAATTTTCTAGGATATTCAAAACTCAATACCGTTTGTTCCCTATTAAAATAGACATATAAAAGTATTTTCTATTAAATTTTCAGACCACAACACCAAGTATTTTATTTTCTATGAATTTTCAAAGCTGGTTGTCTAACCCAAAACAATGCTGGGCAGATTTAAAGTTCTTAGCTTAGATTAAACTTAACTTAAGAGTCTTGTTACACATATCACATTTTCAATTTCTTCTCATCATGGCTGTAAAAGTCTTTTCCAGCAACTTCTTAGCAGCATTATAACATTTTAATTAGCTCAATTTTTCCATGATAGGCCAAAACTAAAACATAATAAATCCCTATAATTTTGATACATTCGAATAGAGAAGGAGAAGTTAAGCTTACTTATGGTTGTTGATTTGCTATCCTAAGCCAAATTCATAGACATACAAAGCTTCTTCTTTTCTTTCTCCCTTAACAATGCCCGAAACAAGCTTCTTTCACTCTAAGATTTTCTTGTTTTTGTTTCAACTTGTCACTTCCTTTCCCACTAAGGGAGCCGGCCATAGAGGAGCAATAATGTGGTGACAAGATGGTCACCTAATTACACTCCTTAAGGTCTAATTCACCCTTAGTTTTTCCATTAATCAGTCTCACTAATAAGCGTAGATTTGGTAATCCCCTAATTATTGCATGCAACCATTTCTAGTTCTCTCTCTATTCAGTTTAGTCACCTCCACTAGTTATTGAATTCTTTTTTATTTTCAATTTAGTCTCTAATGTTACTAATCTAATTTAATTACTTCGATTTTTTTCTAATTGAGTCTCTAATTGTTCATTTAACTCATAAAATTTAGGCTAGGTTTTAGGATATTACATTTCTCTCCCCTTAAAGAAAGAATTCGTCCCCGAATTCTTACCTGAATTGAACAAAAAGGGATATTGTTTTCTCATTGTCTCTTCTGGTTCCCATGTTGCTTCTTCCATCTTATGATTCCTCCACAACACTTTGACCAATGAAACATTCTTATTTTTTAGTCTCTTGACTTCTTTGTCGAGAATCTGAACTGGTTCTTGTTCATAAGATAGGTCAAGGTTTAATTCTACTTATTCCGGCTCTAGAATATGAGATGGATCAGATCTATATTTTCTAAGCATTGAAACATGAAAGACATTATGGATTTTATCAAACTCGCTAGGGAGTGCAAATCGATAGGCTACTGGGCCAATTCTCTCAATAATGTCAAAAGGTCCAATAAATCGATGACTAAGCTTCCCTCTTTTTCCGAACCGAAATACTTTCTTCCATGGAGAGAGTTTAAGAAAAAATTTGTCTCCCACATTATATTAAATATCTCTTCGCTTCAAATCGGCATAAGCTTTTTGCCTATCAAAAGTCTGTTTTAACCGAGAGTGAATAGTTTGAACTTTCTCTTATGTTTCTATGAGTAGTTGAGGTCCTAATACTTTGTTATCACCAAGTTCAGAACAGCGAAGAGGAGTTCTACATTTTCGGCCATACAATGCTTCAAAAGGAGCCATCTGAATAGAAGACTGATAACTGTTGTTGTAGGCAAATTCTACCAATGGTAGCGATTTTTACCAATTCTTTCCAAAATCGATAATACAGGCTCTAAGCATATCTTCGAGGATCTGAATTACTCGTTTAGATTGGCCATCACTTTGCGGATGGAAAGCAGTACTTAGATTTAGTTTGGTTCTCATAGCTCGTTGCATAGTTCTCCAAAAGCGAGAAGTAAATCTTGGATCACGATCAAAGACAATTGAAGTAGGAATTCCATGTAAACGGACTATTTCCTGAAAGCAGTACTTAGATTTAGTTTGGTTCTCATAGCTCGTTGCATAGTTCTCATAGCTGTAATTTGTACGAACATGAATAAAATGTGATGATTTGGTAAATCGGTCAACAATCACCCAAATAGCATCGCATCATCGTGGCGAACAAGGAAGACCAGTCACGAAATCCATTGTAATTCGTCCCCATTTCCACTGAGGTAGTTCAAGTGGTTGGAGTAACCCGGTGGGAACTCGGTGCTCAGCTTTGATTATTTGACAATTGAGACATTTATATACAAATTCATTGATCGTTGCTTTCTGCCAGGCCAACAATACAATGATTTGAGATCTTTATACATTTTAACCGATCCAGGGTGAATCGAAAAAGAACTCTGATAAGCTTCTTCTAGAATATCCCTTTTTAAATTCCCATCATTTGGAACACAAATCCTATCTTTAAAATAGAGAAGGCCATTCGTGTGAATACGAGACCCTTCTTCAACCTTTGTATCAAGTTTGGAAATAATATCCTGTAATTCGGGATCAGTTTTCTGAAGACTTCCAATCCTCGAGATCAGGGTAGATTGGATTTAAAGTTTGGACAAAAATCCTTGTTTTTGATACACTCGTAGATGAACGTTGATAGCATTTGAAGCTATAAGAATAAGTCAAACAATTTAGACTGAATTATTATTGAAGATATATTTATTTATTTTATTTATTCTTAAGAATCAAGGATTCAAAAATTACCCACTGTCAGTTTACGACTCAAAGCGTCTGCAACCACATTGGTTTTTCCTAGATGATAGTCAATAACTAAATCGTAGTCTTTCAACAACTACATCCATCTTCGTTGTCTCAAATTCATATCTTTCCGAGTCAGGAGATACCTTAGGCTCTTGTGATCGGTAAACAGATAACATTTTTCACCATACAAGTAGTGTCTTCATATTTTGAGAGCGAACACGATAGCAGCAAGCTCCAAATCATGTGTCGGATAATTCAATTCATGTGGTTTCAATTGGCGTGAAGCACAAGCGATTACATTGTCACCTTGCATTCCTAGACATGCATGCGAAGCTTCGCTATATACTGTATACTCTTTACCCGATTTTGATTGGATCAAGACTGGAGCATGTGTCAAAGCCACTTTAAGTTGGTCAAAGCTTTTCTGTTGCTTTTCAGACCATTCAAACGGTTGGTCTTCACGAAGAAGTTTAGTCAAAGGTAAAGCTATAGTGGAAAACCCTTTGACAAATCTTCTGTAATAACCGGCCAAACCAAGAAAACTCCGTACTTCACTAACATTTCTGGGAGGTCGACAATCAACAATTGACTGAATCTTCTTTGGATCTACTTTAATTCCCTCGGTTGAGATTACATGGCCGAGAAATGAAACGTTCGTTAACCAAAACTCGCACTTAGAATTTTTTTCGAATAACTGACGTTCCCGGAGAGTTTGCAAGACAATGTGAAGGTGATCATCATGTTCTTCCTAATTGCGGGAATAGACCAGGATGTCATCAATGAAGACGACTACAAATTTATCGAGATAAGGCTTGAATACTCTATTCATTTGATCCATGAATGCCGCCGGAGCATTTGTTAATCCGAATGGCATTACCAGAAATTCATAATGGCCGTAACGAGTTCTGAAGGCTATTTTTGATACATTCTCCTCCTTGACTCTCATTTGATAGTATCCTAATCGAAGGTCAATCTTTGAAAACACTGAAGCGTCCCTAAGTTGATCGAAAAGATCTTTTATTCTTGGGAGTGGATATCGGTTCTTAATTGTGATCTTGTTCAGTTGACGGTAGTCAATTCAAAGGCGCATCGCTCCATCCTTCTTCTTTACAAATAAAATAGGTGCACCCCACAGAGAAGTGCTAGGCCAAATAAAACCTTGTCTTGAAGCTCTTGAAATTGCTTTTGCAATTCTTTCAACTCGATAGGTGTCATCCGGTATGAAGTGATCGACACCGGACTTGAGCCAGGTTGTATTTCAATCCCAAATTCTACTTCCCTAGTCAGAGGAAGACCATGTAGTTCCTCGGGAAACACATCAATAAATTCAGAAACAACAGGCATTTCAGATAATCCAAATTCAATTTGGTCTCGTAAAACCATAGATCCAAAAATAGAAGTGGGCTTTTTATCAATCAGAAGTATGGATTCTTTTCCTAAACCCTGAAGGTATAATCTTCTATTTTGACAGTCTACCCAAGCTTCATGTTAACTTAACCAATGTAACCCAAAAATTATATCAAACTCACAAGATGGTAATATGTAGAGATCAATATAGAATGGCAGATTACTAATATGCAAGGAACAATTTCTACATATTAAGTTGATGTTTGAGTTTCCTCCTAAAGAATTTGAGATTATCAGACTCGTTTTCACAATTTCAGGTTCTAATTTCAATTCTTTAACCACAGATAGACATATAAATGAATGAGTGGAACCCGAATCTATTAAGGCATAAACATGATGTGAGTTTAGCTCAACGGTACCTGTAATCACTTCAGGAGATTCTTCGCCATCCCTACCACGAAGGTGGTAAACTCTAGCAGGAGCTCGGGATTCCTAATGAGTGGGAGCATTAGAATGAGTACCCTTGCCCCTTCTTTGATAGCTCAGTTGAGCTGACTTAGCATTGTTGTTCTGATTAGATGGTGCTAGACTAGGAACTGCAGAGTTCCGAGCTGGAATTGATTCAGGCTTCTGAGGACAATATTTAATGTAATGATCATCACCACCACATGCATAACACAGATTCGACTAAAATCTACACTGGCCACGATTTAGTTTCTGGCAGAACTTAGAAGGAGAAATCTTCTCTGAATTTCCTGTGCTATTGACTAATATAGCCGGTACTGAGGATTTGATCACCGTGGACGGTTTCGAAGTATAATTGCCCCTCAGTGTAGAGGTAAAATATGAAGACCCTTCTTTTTGAAATTTAGTCTTCTTAGACTGCCACTGAGACTTGTCGCCCCGTTTCTGCTTTTTGTCAGGTCGATTATTCCCCTTTCTTCTTTCAGCATGTTTCATTTTAGCTTCCGTTGCAATGGCTCGATTAACAAGATTATGGAAATCAGTGATTCCCAGAGCAGTAAAGATTGGGCTCAATTCATCATTCAGACCATCAATAAACATTCGGTATGTGATTAATAATCTATAGTTTCAAATAATGGTATGTTTGTTCTAAAAGAAACTAGATTCGATAATTTTTCCAATCATATAAATTACTTCTTCTAATTTTCCTCGTACGATTTATGGTAAATTTCCGAAGTCACTGTTATTGTTGTTTTTAGAAACAATATGTTGTCTTTTCTTCTAACATTTGTTCACTCAAAAATTAATAATTCCTAATATGTAACTCGAAATCAATAACTGTTTGTTTTAAACAAATCTAGACTTTCGTGTGATTATATAAATATAATGCTCACTCCCTAATTTAACTTTTTATGACCTTTCAACATTCAAATATTCATATAATTTAGAATACATATCTAAATCAATCACCTTGTTTTAAACAAAACTAGACTAAATCGTGTTTACAACAATGCATAGATAACATTCTAATTATTTGTATAGAATTTACAAAGAATTTTCAAACTTACTCTAGTCGGCCATGCTCAGGTGAGAATAGATTTTTGATGAAACATAGGTAAATTACCCTTGTGGCCATCAAACTTCGTAAAATATCAGGATCCCTACGAATATTTTTGGGGATTCTTGCAGATATTTTTGGGGATCCCCACAGTGATTTATACGGGTACGGTTCGGTTATCCCCACGGTTCGGATATAGCAATCCCCATCCCTATCCCCATTTGAGCTCCGGTTATAAAACTTCCCCCATCACCGTCCTCATGGGTAAGAATTTCGGTTATTCCCCATGCGCATCGGTTCGGATCCCCACGGTTTTCGGTTATTCCCCACCCGATTGCCACCCCTAATTTAACCCATATATTTTCAAGAAGTAATTCCCCTGTTTTTAATCTACTTAAAACAGTCCACACACTTCCCTTTTTATTTAAAACAATCCCAAATTTTATTGTACAGGTGCATTTACCATTCAACTAATCCAACATGTTTTCCTTGCGTTCTAAACAGTTCCTAGTATTCACTTATACACTTAAAACACTTCATTTCATAGGTATCCATTTACATGCTCATAAAAAATTCTCATGTCCTAATTATACAAAAACAACTCTAAAGCTGAATAAAACAGCCCTTCTCATTTTCATTTAATCAAAAACAGTCTCAAAATAGTTGGTTAATTGGTAAAATAGTCCCATATGTTTTACATTCTTTAAACCATATGACAAATAAAATTCTTAGATTAGTTTCTAAGCTTTCTTTCAAATCTGTCTTAGAAGAAACCAATTGCACATTAAGCACATTTTATTTGACTCTACTCAATTATCAGATTGCATTCAAACTACATTAGTTCAATACTATCAAACAGTAATTCACACATACCAATCATCACACAATTCTGCCTTTTTCCTAGCATTCAAGACTATATAATTTCATACTTATTAATTTCTGGATTATCATGACAGTTTCTTATATTCCAAACTTCTTTGTACATTAAACTACTTAAATTCCAGTTTTGTAACATTATTACACTATTTTATGCCAGTTTCAATCAACACTACTTTATTATTCTATAACACTAATTTAGTCTATGCAAGCTTTTAGTTACTCGAAACAGCCCCTAAGTGTTTCAGGCCATGGTTCCCTATTTTTATGGTACCTAATAATTTAATTACACTATCATGCATAGGTGTATACTTAAATTTTAAGTTCAAACATCAAAATACTTTGTTAACATGAATTCATTCTATCACTATTTCATTTTAACAATTCCAAATTTTCCTTTCAAGGTTCAAACGATGAGGATTTATATGAGCATCATCACATTGAACTAAAATTTACAATTTATACTAACAATCGGATTAGAAGAAATGAAAGAAGAATCATTATCGCCTCTCTTAAAAGTTAATCGAATTGATCTTCCAAAAATTCAATCCAAATCCGACTAAATCACCAAGCATTTGTAAAATCACATACACACTCTCTCTCTCTTGTTTCGGCTATGGCTTTAGAGGAGAGAAAAAAAATGAAATTGGGTCTAGCATTTTTCTCTCCAATCTGCCTGGTCATTCATTTCTCCTGTCACATGGAAGAACAATGGTTGACATGTTTCTTTGCTCTTCTATTTTTGAAAATTTTACATGCATTCACTGTTAGAACCAAATAATAAATTAATATGAAATCTAAAACCCCAAGATCTATCATGTCAAATCATCAAGAACAATAAACTGAATAAACCGGGTGCGGAAGCGTACCTGAATTCATTAATAGATTGAAAATCTTGAATCTTGGTGTGGAAATCTCAAAACTTTGGTATTGATCTTCCAAGAAGATAGGTTATCTCTTGATGTAAAACTCTCTGACGGGGAAGGAGAGAAAAACAAGTTAACCTATTTCTTGGGGACCACTACCTCTATATATAGTTGATTATTAAATCAAACTATTAAATATTTATAACTCTGCCCCTCATTGAATTATAAATATATCTTATGGTATCTACACTTTTATTTCCATGACATTTTAATACCTATGACACGCTTAACTTAATTGGTCACTTTATTTTTGTGCCATACTTTATAATAGCAACATACATTTTACATATGTGCCCACAATTACGGATTTTAATCCAACAATCTCCCACTTGGGCAACATATGTTTCCTGATAAATGTACAACCTTATGAGCTCAAAATTTTGCTATTATATAATAGGTATTCTATAACAATCTCGTCCATCAACTATATACACATAGGATCAAAGCGGTCTTCGCCATATCAATCATGACTGGACCCATCAATGGTCACGTATACAAATATAGTCAAATGACATAGATCAATCATGGATGTGTAGCATGGAAAATTACATGAAATGTGAACCATACATGTCTATTTCCAACTGGTCCTCCTAAACCTTAGTGAGATCAACTTTACTGAATTCAGAGTGTGCACAAACCAAAAAAATCTTTATTTCTGCAGAAAATAATCTTAAATAACTTTAAACTGAAGAAACTGAAATTGTGTCTAAACCGAATGAGCATTTTTCAAAATTACAAATTCCCACTAAAACCGAATATCCTTAAATAACATTACACCCACATGAGTAGTGTGCTCATGAAAGACCTAGGGTGACAGTTTCTTAATATGCGCGCAATTATGGAGTTTGTACCAACATGCTCTTTAAACACACAAACACTCTGAATTTTCTTTAACAACTAGGAATGTAATATTTATGTACTTCAAGTTTGAAGTGTTCCTATTGTGTATAGAATAAATGAATGCATATTTATTGTCACAAAATAACTAAAGTGGTCTTTTTATTCAATCTAAAATTAGCAGCTTATGTGACAAAATTTGTTTGCATCAATATTCTATTAGAATCGAAGTCTGTAAACCTAATGATCTCTAACTTACCAGAACTTCGACATGTGAGCATGTAATTTTTATTCTCTAAAGATATCTCATAACTCTATTGGCTGATATCCAATAGTCCATACTAGAATTTCTTAAATATCTATCTAACATTCCAACAATGTACACAATTTCCGAACGCATACATACTTAAGCATAAATTATATTCTCAATAGCTTATGTATAGAGAACCTTTTGAAATTTCTAAATTTTCAAGGTTACTTTTAGGGCATTGATCAAGATAATACTTATCTACTTTAGCAATATGAGTGTCACTTGGTTTACTCCCATTGAACTTGTAGTATATACAAGTGCCAACCAAATTTATCTCAAAACTGAATGAGATAATCAACATGAAATTTATAATTTCATTAATGAGAGTACTACTTAAGCTCATATATAGATTTCTTTAATTTACATATTATTGATATTGTATCATAAGACACAACTTTATGATTGTACCATATAAATAGTTTCTTCAATGTCGCCATTGAAAAAAAAACAAGCTTAACATCTATCTAATGTAGCTTAAGACTAAAACAAGCAACAAGTGTAATACTTATCTTGAAAGAGTCTTTCAATAAAACTGAAGAGAAAGTCTCTAAAAATCAATGTCTTTTTTTAGAGTATATCCTCTAGATACAAGACGTGATGTATACTTATCCACATTACCATTTCCATCCCTATTGATTTTAAATATTAATTTACAACCAATTGGTTTGCACCTTAAGGTAATGAGACAAGTTCTTAAACTTTATTGTCTTGCATAAAATTATACTCTTCTTGAATGACATAAATCCACTTTTGAGAGTTAGAACTTTTATGGTCTGATATAAATGATTGAGTCATTTTCTATCATTCCATTATTGCCTTATTTTCTTGAAGAAATACAATAAAATAATTTGAAATAGTATTTCATCTTCCTCTCGTGGACCTCTTTAAAGACACTTGTTTTTTTAAGGTTGTTGAGTTTGTTCTTCTGAAACAATTACCTTATCTTGAATGGGAGTTGTTCAACATTATTTTGCTGAGGTACTTGATTCACTTCTTGATTAATGATAGGTGTGAAAACCTAAACATCATCAAAAGTGATAGTATGAATTAAATTATAATTCAATTCCTCCTCAATAGTAATGTATCTAACCTTATTTCTCCCCCCAAACTCAACATCCTAAAAAAAATTATAAACTCTCCTTAAAATAATCTTAATTGTGGGATCATAAAATTTACGACTCATGGATCACTCAAAATAACCGAAGTAGTTGCTAACTTTTGAAGTTTACTTACTTCACATATGTCCTAACTTATACAAAAGAATCAACACTTTGTAACTTATTGTTGTTTCTTTTGACTAGAACCCTTAGCAACTTTATTCTAATATTTTCTTTTATTGCCCTTATTCTTAGAGACACTAACTAAATGAGCACTAATTAAATTAATACTTTTACACTTATAATGCTTCAACTTTTCTTCCTCTAGAACATAATGAGAAATGAGCCCAAATAGAGTCTATTTCTCCCTTTGAAAATTGTAACTTGAATTGGTTAAACTGTATAGGAAGCAGTGCCAAAAACATAAGAACAAATAATTGTTAGAAAGCTCGATCTTATGTGCCTTAAATTTTGAAGCAATATAAAGAATTTTTTATAATATATTCTCTCACATTTACTTGACCCTTATACTTCATAGAAATCAAAGAAAGCATAAGTGTTTGCAAGCTTTTAGTTACTCGAAACAGCCCCTAAGTGTTTCAGGCCATGGTTCCCTATTTTTATGGTACCTAATAATTTAATTACACTATCATGCATAGGTGTATACTTAAATTTTAAGTTCAAACATCAAAATACTTTGTTAACATGAATTCATTCTATCACTATTTCATTTTAACAATTCCAAATTTTCCTTTCAAGGTTCAAATGATGAGGATTTATATGAGCATCATCACATTGAACTAAAATTCACAATTTATACTAACAATCGGATTAGAAGAAATGAAAGAATAATCATTATCGCCTCCCTTAAAAGTTAATCGAATTGATCTTCCAAAAATTCAATCCAAATCCGACTAAATCACCAAGCATTTGTAAAATCACATACACTCTCTCTCTCTTGTTTCGGCTATGGCTTTAGAGGAGAAAAAAAAATGAAATTGGGTCTAGCCTTTTTCTCTCCAATCTGCTTGGTCATTCATTTCTCCTGTCACATGGAAGAACAATGGTTGACATGTTTCTTTGCTCTTCTATTTTTGAAAATTTTACATGCATTCACCACATTGTGGTATAAACTCTTTTATGTCCTTATAAAATGACATATCAAATTGTTACAATTACAAATTTGAGTCCTAACACACTTAATTAATAGCTTTATAAAATATTTTAAATCAATTTGAGTCTTAACACTCCAATACCCTTAATAACTCGTCTGAATCAGTGGTGCAAAGGTATTCATCACTTGTTACAACAGACGAGCCGACCATTAGCACTAAAAAGAAATCAACAATTAAAGTTTCAAAGATTTAAAAGTAGCCAACAAAACAAACAAAACAAAACTCAAAAAAGGCGAAATAAAGTTTATTTATAAATGAGAGCCGTGTCATCCTCAACACACTAGTGACGCTTAACATACAACGGTTCACTCTTAAAGAAAACCGACTGATTCCTAAAATAAATTTCATACCACAACATTTCATACAACATTCACAGCTCCCATATAAACAATCTCCCCCAAGATTTCGCACCATAATAATAATAATAATAATAATAATAATAATAATAATAATAATAATAATAATAATAATAATAACTTTTGCATACAAAATAATAACAACAATAAGTAATATGTGAGCAAATAGAAGCCTCTTTAGATTCCTCAGGTTTGTCAGTGTCACTTTATAACCTTCTCTCATATGGGAGGTAATTGTTAGTACCTATGAACTCTTGCCACCACGTGTTGAAACCAGGATGAGTAAAACCTTAGATGGTGTAACACAAGGTGGACCACAACATGCAGGATCGCCCACGAACTGTGCGACACCTTCCACAATATATGGAGAACAGAAAAAACCATAGGTAACATCGCACCTCGCCTAGTGGCCACATAAATGCACGTGCCCACAACAGATGCTAAGGAGAACCTAAAACGTCAAATCATAGCCAGTCAAATCAATGCACCACGATAACCACACCTTGACACCTGTCCAAGTGGTATAAAACCAGATATGCTGTTGGGAGGAACCAAAGGCCTTCCATTCCTGATACCATCACCACCAAAAGCAAGAGTCATACTTGAACTCTAACCCATGACAGTCATCCCCACCACCATCGGACCACCATCTCTGATCCTCTGGTCATTTTGACCATCAATAATATGTGCCTTCTTTTACATTCTTGTGTGATAGTATCCTTAACTAAGTTTTTCATATGTTTCATTTATTTCCCATGAAATTCTTATTTTTGTCACATTGTCGTTTTTTTGCTCGACAAAGTCACACTGGCGTTGAATATAATTTTTTTTGCAAAATATTGTGTAATAAAAATGATTCTATGAATTTTATACGTTTTTAATTTTATATTAGAAAGTTTAACTTGTTAAAAAATATGTCACAAGGATAATTTGTTAAAATATATGACTTTATGGCATATAAAATAGTTAATCTGATAAGTCAAAAGATTATATTTTGGTACACAGTCTCTGTAAACTATTTTTTCACACGACTCTTTTTTAACTTTTTTTCACGCAACGGATGATAGACGCTGGACTCTTTAGGTATGTCACTGCATTTTTTTGTCATATTTATTTATACTATATCAGTATGTAATTTCAATCAAATAATTTATTTTTTAAGGCTCGTGTGGGGCCTAGGTGTGCGAGCATTGGGGCCAAACGGACGGTACAATGTCTTTTTAGGATGACCTCGTAGGGACGGTATAAGTTCATAGGGCCCCATATCACGCTCGTCGCAAAAGTCTGGGTTGGCAGCTAGCATTCGTTATGCCCCGCTTGATTCGATATTCTATGTGTGTGTTTCCTGAAAGACCATGAGGCGACACTATTGAGATAAGTCCTTGGATAAAGGGCGCGGTAAAGACTAACTTGTTTAGGATGAGTTCTTTTCATGTGGCGTACGACATGTCGATTCGAGCCTGGACGCTTAGCCGTAAAAGTTATTCTCAAACTCATAAACCTTCGTAGAGTTTGGTATAAACTGGAATCACTGACTTTATCATACTCAATAAATTTTTGATGAGATTTTTTTGTATTTGGCTAATTCTTTTTCTAATATACCCCTTATAAAAAAAATTAAGGAAATCTATATAGGTGGTCATCGAAATAACACCCTTTTGTTGGTTTGACCACTCAACTAAATTTTTCGTCAAAATAGTCTCTAATGTTAGGTGCCTTGTTTTGATCATCAATTGTTAAATAAAAAACTGTAGTGCTGATTTGGTAATTTTTTATTTTAATTTTCATGTCATCATCTCTAAGCTAGTTTTAGGATTTGATTAAGTTTTACCAAAATATGAACACCTTATTTTTGGTGCAATGTGTTTAGCCACTGCCCACTAGGTTAAGTTGAGAAATTGTTATATTTTCACAAAATTTAATCTTTAATTTAAGATTTTTATCTCCTCAAAATTAATTCAAAATATTACTAAAATTATTCTAACATTATTTTTAGAGAATAAAAAAATTAATTAATTTTTATAAAATTATATTATATCATTATAAAAATTTATTATATAATATATATTCATGATAGAATATAAATTTTAAATTATTTGAAAATAAATACTTAAATTTAAATTATTATTTTAATTTTAATTTTAAAAAAAATCTATTTAGCTTTAAACGTGATTAAAATTTAAGATCAAACTAGAATTATTTTTTTCACTTCGTTTTGAAATTAATAAATAAATATTTATTTATTTATAAAAAAGATGTTAAAATATTCTAAAAATTAAATTTACAATATTTTTAGGATAAAATATAATTTTTAAACAACATTTAATTTGTTGACATGTATATGAACAAGTTATTTTAAATATAGTTAATTTTTAGAATGAACTAATACATTTTATAAAAATAAATATTTTTTTATTCATAAATGTATTGAAAAAATAATTTTAGATTGATTTTAGTGGTATTTTGATTTAATTTTGAGGTGATAATAAATTTTAAATTTCATGGATATATGATTAGTTCTTAATCTAGTATAGTTGTTAAACACTTTGCTTCGGTGTAGGGTGTTCATGATTCAAATCTTTATGGAAGCATGTTTGCTTATTTTTGAGTTTGGTTAAGTATAACTTAAATATGGAGAAGGGTGATTCTACAATAAGGTGCCGCTATGTACCTCTAATCATATTATTAAATATTTTAATTAATTTTGAAATCATAAGGACTAAAATATTATTATGTATTTTTAGAATAAAATCTAAAAAATAATTTTATATTACTTTTCGGATTTTTCATTTTAGGGTAAAGTACAAAAATGGTAACTGAACTCTGATAAATTATTCAATTTGGTAACCAATCTTTCAATTGCTTCAATGTTACCATTAAAATTTTAGTTTTGCTCCAAATTGGTCAATGGCCCGTTAACTACCGTTAAAAGGTGACGTGTTAGTACTCCATGTTTGTACATTCAAACAATTTTGTCATAATTTAAAAATAACAATAAATTTAACTCTCGTTATGTACACATAATTTCAATTTGGCACTATTATAATTAAAAATCATTTAATTCTAAACCTTAAACAATAAATATTAAACCATAAACTCAAAACTCTAAACCATTAAAATCTTAAACCCTAAAACTAAAACCCTAAACCCTAATCCATTAAATTCTTAAACTCTAAACCCCTAAACTAAATTAATGTGGAGTGGATCGTTTTTCGACTAGTCGATTCTTGTGATTTGTAATGCTCACTACTGTTCATTGCTTTTGCTATGTTTTGTTCGTAAGGGCGATGATTCTTGATGCAGTGGTGAGGTCTCAGTTTGGGTTAGCATGAAGTCGTGTTAAATGGGTTTTCACGGAGTGAGTGTAGTTGCTTGATGTGTACAGACTGTTTGGTATGATGTTTATTTGTTGCTTTGGTGTTTTATTCCCTTTAATTTTACTCGGGTTTTCTCTTCAAAATATTATCTTGTTGTACCATTTTTCTCATCTTATAATCAGATAGGTTTCTAACGAGACACATGATAATATACTATATGTATAATTTTCTTCATTGTTGATGATCAATTTTTTTTTTTAATGTAGACAGAATTCGTTAAAAGAATTCTAAAACAAGGTTAATTAGTAGAATATGCATTTCAGGTAATTTTACAATGTGCCAGCCAACAAATAAAACCTTACATGATGAAACTTTAAGTTCAATATGGATTTAAATAAACTAAATTATAGTTTAGGAGTTTATGGCTTAGGTTTTTGAGTTTAGGGTTTTAGTTTTATGGTTTAGAGTTAAATTATTTTTAATTAAAATAGGGTCAAATTGATATAATGTGTAAAGAATAATGTTATATTTATTGTTTTTTTTTCGAATTAGGATAAAATTGTTTGAATGTGCAAACATAGAGGATTAAATGTGTTATTGTACAAAATATTTTAATTGTCGCGTCACCGTTTTAACGGTTGTTAATGGGCCAATGACCAATTTGGAGCAAAATTTAAAATTTAATGGTAACATTGAAGCAATTGAAAGTTTCGTTGCAAATTGAATAATTTACCAAAGTTCAGTTACCAGTTGTGCACTTTATCCAAAAAAATCTAAAAAATACTATAAAAATCATTTTTTAGATTTTATTCTAAAAGGGATAATAACGCTTTCGGTCCCTATGATTCCAAAATTAATTAAAATAGTTAATAGTACATATTGATACACATGATTAGTGGTACATAGCAGTACATGTCGTTTATTGTAGAATCATCCATATGGAGAACATATATTATGTTGTACAAGTTATTAAACATGGGCAGAACATAGGGGGATTTAAGGGGGTTTGGTCCCCACCAACTTTTTTTCATTAAAAATATGATAGATTTTTTTTTAAAAAAAGGTAAAATTACCTCTATAATCCCCTTCAAAGTTGTAAAATCTTAGTATGACCCCCTCAAAATTTTTAATTTCATTTTGGCCCCTTTATAAATTTTTAATTTTTTTAATTTTATTTTGATCCCCTTTATAAATTTTTAATTCATCCCCTATTGTTAAACACTATCTAATTTGATCAAAGGGTTATTTAGTGATTGACATCTTGTATTACATTATCTTTGTAACAAGAAAAATATTGATTTTAGTAGAAGGAAATCTTTTTTTTTATTTTGTTCCATTTTCTTCCACATATTTCTATGTTTATTGCTCTTTTACTCTCTTTAGTTAATTTCTCATCTCAATTTTTAATGCCTTATGTCTATGCTAGAGAAAGACCATAAAAGATCTTTGATTTTTGTAAAACTAATGACGAAAATTTAGAGGATCAACCCTTGTTTTGAATAACCCACAAGCTAGTGGTATGCTTAGATGAGAGATTTTGATTATTTAGAAGTTTACTGATTTATTTTGTTAATGAGGTAAGAAATTCTGAATATATATTTTTTATATGGTTCAATTTATTAATTAATTTATAATCTGTTTGATAAATTATTAATTTTGATATATGTACTTGTACATGTTCGATGTAGGGCTCTAATGTTGAAATAGAGAACGAAATCGAGAATGATTAGCCACAATAATGAGATCGTATTATGAGTACAATAATATGCAAGTGTATTTTGTCTGCTTATTGAATATTGATATATATGTAAGTTGGTTGTCATGTGTACGAAGGGAATGAATTCATTATGGGCATGAATTGAATTTTCAATATAAAAATGTATTTATTTGATTACCAATGAAAATATTTAGGTATTTATATCTAACCACAGTTTATAAAAAAATTTGAATTTCGAATATTTTTAAACTGATTGATCCAATTTGAAATATAGACTATGATTTAAGGATGTCGAGTTCAATATAGTTGCGCTAATCCATTAAATATCCCATTTTCCCCGAAGCTATGGGCTTTGTTATGTCCCGAGAATTTAAAGGCCCAAATTAAATACTCATCTCAACGGTCAAATTTCTCCATCCCCTTCAACTGTATAATTCACCCCCTCCCCCAATTCCCATCCATCTCCGTAGTTTTCAAATCATAGGGTTTCTTTATTGTTATCTGCAGTTCGCTGGTTTTTTCAGCTAGGGTTTTAATTTTGATTCAGAGTAAAGCCTCTTCTTGCTTTCTATGTGTAATTCTTGAAGCTTCGCTATCTGGTCGGTGTGGATTCAATCCGTTCCCATATGACTCGTTCCCTTGAAGCGAAATTCATTGTGTTGCTTGATTTTATTTTATTTTCTCCCTGATGTTTTTGTTTTTGTTTTAGAGAGAACGATTTGGCAACTATATTTTTTTAATTATGTGATTTTTGGGAGTGTTGTTTTAATCTGAAGAACTGTGATGAGTTATAACAGACCTGTAATGATTTGCGAATATGATGGCAGATTTTTACGAACATCTAAGGGACTGAGTTTTTTTTCTTCTGGTTGAACACTCCACTTTTCTTTTGGTTTATATCTATTTTATTGGCTCCTTTTTGATTATTTGAAGTTAGAATCTTGATTTTGATGATGATAGAATCTGGTAAAAAAGGAGCCTAAATTGACAGTTCTTCTCGCTATCCAGTTCCTCTATCCTGAGGTAATTTTCTTGATCGCTTGGATCTCCCTATCTGTTGGCTTTCCTAAATTCAATTTTGATTGCGCTATGTGCGGTACTTTTGGCCCTTCGGTCGGGCATTGTCAGCGTCCTTAGAGGTCACTATGGTAAAATTCTCATTTGCTTTTCCATATTCCTTGGGGCAGAAATATATGCAGTTTTGGAAGCTTGTTCCATCTTTACTTGTTTTAAAAGGGTTTCCTCTTATCCTTTACTCATATAATCTGATTGCATCCTTGTAATTGATTGGATCAATATGGTGTCTCCTATCCCAACTATTGCTTGGTTTGCAAACTATTTTATAATCTGATGCCTTGTAATTGATTGGATCAATATTGTGTCTTCTATTCCATCTCTTTTTAAAAAAGAGTTTTTTGGTATGCAAACAATTCTCTGCAGGGATCATTCTTTGCAAGCTCTTTTTGGCAGTTGTGAATCTATTACATTAGTGGATTCTCTTGCTATGAATGGTATTGGTTGAGGTGTCGCTGCTGTTGTATGTTGAGCGACCTATGCTATGGTTTTATTTATTTATTTATTAATTCTTGTAATTCCCGTTTTTTATGCCTTTGTCATTTTTGAATGCAATGGTTATGTTGTGTTGCTACTGGCCTTTGTGGGGGTGCTGCTATAGCGTTTTCTTGAGTTGCTGTGCCGGTTTTATTCTTCACAAGCTCTTTTTGGCAGTTGCGAATCTATTACATTAGTGGATTCTCTTGCTATGAATGGTATTGGTTGAGGTGTCGCTGCTGTTGTATGTTGAGCGACCAATGCTATGGTTTTATTTATTTATTAATTCTTGTAATTCCCATTTTTGATGCCTTTGTCATTTTTGAATGCAATGGTTATGTTGTGTTGCTACTGGCCTTTGTGGGGGTGCTGCTATAGCGCCGGTTTTATTCTTTTCTTGGTAGTTGTTTTTATTGGTTCTTTTGTAAGTGTTGTGTGTATGCTTTCTTGTTTGTTTACCTAACTGTTTTCTTGAGCTGCTGTGCCGGTTTTATTCTTTTCTTGGTGTGTATCCTATCCCAACTATTTTTGAAAAGGAGATCTTGGTTTGCAAACAATTCTGTGTTGCTTGGAATGAGATATTTATTTTATTTTGAGGTTAACTTATTTATTTTATTTGTTACCTCTCTGTGTTGCTTGTATCCCCCAATCTGTTGTCAGTTTTGAATTTAATGTTGATGGCGCTGTGTGTGGTAGTTTTGGCCCTGTGGGTATTGTCGGTGAGATCACTATTGTAAAATTCTTATTTGCTTTTTCAATTTCTTTGTGCATCTTGATCCCACTGGTTCTAAATTGATTTTCTCCTATCCTTCAATCATAGAATCTGATTGATGCCTTGTAATTGATTGGATCAATGCTGTGTCTTCTATTCCATCTCTTTTTGAAAAAGAGTTTTTTGGTATGCAAACAATTCTCTGCAGGGATCATGTAACCCCCTCGTCCCGGTCTGGATGGATGACCGATCCGAGTGGGCCACACGGGGAAAACCGAAGCGAAACCCGTTAAGGTTCCCCCTCGGTTAGCAACCCTATTTTTTTTCTTCTTTTCTAGATGCTTTTATTAAATACTATGTGATAGGACACGTAGCGAACAAACACGGATACGAAACCCACAAGACATGCAATTAAACAACCAAATTTTCCTTTTTAAACAGGCCGTATCGATACACATACAGAGGGTATCGATACGCCTTGACCAAAGTCAACCCTCTCAGTCAACTCAGGGATGACCGTATCGATACACCATTTAGCGTATCGATACGCCCTTCTCGGTCAACATTTCAAAGTCAACGAAATGGAACCGTACCGATACGCTACAACCCCGTATCGATACGACCTAAACCCACCAACTCCTCTGAATTTCAGAGAGTTGGGACCGTATCGATACACCCTTGTGTATCGATACGCTCAGCCTGACTTGAATTCCAGAGAGTTGATACCGTATCGATACACCCCAGTGTATCGATACGCCCAGCCAAAACTGAGTCCTGCAGGCAAGACCGTACCGATACGGCCCTCAGGCGTATCGATACGCCCTGCACTGCAACTCTCTAAAAATCAGTAAAACCAACAAAACTCAACTCTATATGCATTTTGGGACTTCCCTAGACTCATTCAAGCATTCATACCGCTTCTATTAACTAAAATCTAGTCATACAAGGCACCCAACATGGACGAACATCATTCAACCAAAGAATCCACGTAATCATTCAAAGAAGGCATACAAAGCATACATGAGTTTCATGCCTTAGCAAACAAACATCCAAGGACTGGCTATAAGCCTCCCAAACAAACACTTAGGCATCAACATAAACATGGTTTACAAATCCATCAACATGAGGCATTAACAACATAAAGCCAACAGAAAGGAGTCTAGATACATGCTCCTAAAACACGTAGCATTTCCCATTGCTAGACTACTACTTTATTTAATAAACCATACTTGAGCAAACTACCACACGCTTGGACGCCCTTTTCCTGCTCCTTGCTAACTCCAAGCTAAAGATCTGCATTGTCGGAAAAAGGAGAGCGTAAGCATAAAGCTTAGTGAGCAGAGCTCTAAAACATAACAATAACAATGCAGAGTTCAAAGTTTCCTTTAAAAGTAAAGGCCAACACATACAAGTCATCCAACAACCTAATCCATTTACTACATATAAGTTCAACCAAAGGTCAACAACATAAACATTTCACTTCATGGTATGCACAAGCATAACCAAACTTTCACTTACGGTGGGACTACACATCACCGTTTTAACTAGTGGATTTCCAATGGGACTACACATCAAAGGACTACCCAACTAGAGACTACCGGTGGGACTACACATCACCGGAGTCTTATAACACTTGCTACCGGCGGGACTACACATCACCGGAGCAACGACAACACACATGCTTTACACAAATACAACTAGCATGCAAGTACGGTGGGACTACACATCACCGTTTCAACTAGTGGGTTTCCAATGGGACTACACATCAAAGGAATACCCAACCAGTGACTACCGGTGGGACTACACATCACCAGAGTCTTATAATTTTGCTACTGGCGGGACTACACATCACCAGAGCAACGACAACCATGCAACACAACACACAAATCACCATCACACAACATGTACTCACTATATCATACACAACCACACAAGCTGCAACCAAGTCCACAACTAGGCACCAAATTGATACAATCAACCTTAACAAACACAAAGGGTCTTACCCACCATTTCCGTGCACAACCTGCACCAACTTACACTTATCTCACAAGGCATATAACAACACCATAATTACCACCACACAAAATCAACGATATAATAAGAAGCAACATGCTTCCTCCCAAATATATTGGAATTTCATACATAACAATTCATCACCACAAGTAATGAAAACAAACAGTAAAAAGGGGAAATTAAAGAGACAATTCACCACAATTTACTCTTGAATAACTAAACTCTTCAAAACCAACTTTGAACCAAGATGATACTTAAAAACATTTTCACAACCATATGCTTGAACCAATCTTTGAAATCAAATTAAAACATTAACCACTCACCTCACTTCCTTAAGCAATTTAAGCAAAGCCGACTCAAGCCTCCATGACTTTCGATATCGATCCCGAGACTTTACCAACGCAATTTCTTGCTCCTAATCATCTCAACACAAGTAAATTAACCTCAAATCAGTCCACAACACAACATAGCAACCCGGAATGAAATTCAAACATCAAACACTTGTTTTTCAAACCAAGAACAACCACCAAAAAGTCATTCCCGAGCAGCCCTTTAGCACAGTCCAAAACCGATGATTCCAACACATTTAACACTTCCAATTGCTTCCAAAACGACCCCCAACCAATACCCTATCATTGACCCTCAATTTCCAACACAAACCACACTCAAAACTCAACTAAAAACCCTCCTAAAAACCCTCCAAAACACAAAATCGGGAAACTTAACAAAACTCTTCAAAAATCATATATGTTGAACCGTTTGATTCATAAACTTCATATCTATCACTGCTAAATCAAAATCTCAAGTTAAACACCACAAAACAACCATTTTCATTCAAATCTCCCAAAAATCCAAATTCTAAAACATGGATGAAAATGAAAACTACTTATACTTTTGAAGAGAGGAAGTTGAGAGCAAGTCAAAAACGTAATTACCTTTCAAAACCGAGCCAAAACGAAGGAGAGAGGAGATGAAATAGTATTTGGGGAGGGAGAGATGTTCTTCACGTTAGAATAAAATGGAAGGGAGAGGAAGAAGATGATAATCATCCTTTATTTATAATTGTTTAAACTTTAATGTTCAAAGACCAAAATGCCCTTAAAGAAAAAGGGAAACCACAATAGGTGCCATCCATGGCTTTTGGGCTCAATTTAAAATTGGTCCAAATCTTAAAACCCGAGGCCCAAACCATTACTTTAATAAATAAAATATTAAAATCGAAACCCGAGATAATACTAAAATATTATTTTCACCTAGCCCCTAAACCGGGGCGTTACAGATCATTCTTGGCAAGCTCTTTTTAGCAGTTGCCAATCTATTACATTTGGTTGAGGTGTCGCTGCTGTTGTATGTTGAGCGACTATGCTATGGTTTTATTTATTTATTTATTCTTGTAATTCTCATTTTTGATGCCTTTGTCATTTTTGAATGCAATGGTTATGTTGTGTTGCTACTGGCCTTTGTGGGGGTGCTGCTATAACGTTTTCTTGAGCTGCTGTGCCGGTTTTATTCTTTTCTTGGCAGTTGTTTTTATTGGTTCTTTTGTAAGTGTTGTGTGTATGCTTTCTTGTTTGTTTACCTAACTGTTTGCTTGAGCTGCTGTGCCGGTTTTATTCTTTTCTTGGTATTTGATTTTATTGATTTTAGTATTGGATTTGGCCTTTTCCTTGTTGTATCTCTCGATTATCTTCCACTCTGTTAAATATATTGTAACAATAATACAAATACATGAATTGATCCATAAAATCCTGCTTCCAGCGGCTTATCTCTCCATTAAATTTATTTTTATTAATGTTTAAGTTAAAAGCAAAAAGAACGGAGATATATATATAGCCTGCTGATGACTGTTAATAATTTCTTTGGTTATTGTGGATGGATTGATGGTATTTTCTTGTTCTTAGCATTGTTTGCTCCAATCGTGTGAGGCTGCGCGTGTTTTGTCTACTGTTTTGGTGGCCTATTTTTATGACTTTGTTCGACTCCTCTGGTGCTTTACTTTTTCACTAATAAAAGCCTGGTGGCCTATTTTTTGATTTGTAAATAATGTTTCTTAACTGTTAAAAATGGCTTGGATTGAAAAATGCCTTTCGATTTTTTTTCGTTAAGTGGTTATCTATTTCTGTAATTTGATTGGGAGGTGCTTTACTTTTGATTTGTTTTGCAAACAATTCTGCAGGGATCATTCTTTGCAAACTCTTTTTGTCAGTTGTGAAGCTAATAATACATTTGCGGATTCTCTTGCTAAGAAGGGTATTGATTGTGAGGTGCTGCTGCTGAGTGACCTATTCTATGGTTTATTTATTTAATTATTTATTCTTGTAATTCCCATTTTCGATGCCTTTGTCATTTTTGGATGCGATGTTTATGGTGTGTTGCTACTGGCCTTTGTAGGGGTGCTGCTGTAGCATTTTCTTGAGCTGCTGTGCCGGTTTTCTTCCATTCAGGTGAGTTTAATTTATTGGTTCTTCTTTAAATGTTGTGCATGCTTTCTTGTTTGCTTATTTAAATGAATTCTGTGTCCACCCTTGCAAGTGTCATAGGTTTGCTTGAGCTTTTGAGCTTTAAGTGTTGTGCATGCTTTCTTGTTTGCTTAATTTATTGGTTTTCTTCCTTTCTGAATTTGGAATATTTTTAAATTGGTAGAGCCAATTTGAAATGTAGACTATAGTTTATGGATTTTGAGTTAAATAACCCTAAAAATAGTTGCCTAATTTATGTATGGGTGTGCTAATCTGTCAAATGTCCCATATTGCCCTGAGCTATCTCCTGAGAATTTAAGGGCAAATTCAAGAATTGATGAGTTTAAATGGCCAAATTAAAGACTCATCTCAACCTTTAATGATCTCTTCGGATCATTGTTTTTTTAGCTAGGGTTTTTGTTTTGTTTCCGACTAAACCCTTTTCCTTCTTTCCAAGTCTAATTCTTGAAGCTTCTCTATCTGGTCAGTGTGGATTCTTTCTGTTCCCATATTACTTGTTCCTTTTTGATTATTTGAGGTTAGAAACTTGATTTTGATGTTAATAGAACCTAGTAAAAAGATTCTAAATTGATTGTTCTCCTCGCTATCCAGTTCCTCTATCATGAGGTAGTTTTATGTCGCAGAATTACATTTAATGTTTTTTGTTTTTAATTCAATCTGGGTATGACTGAATTCTACTTTATTTTGAGGAAAAGATTGACTGATTGGAGAAATTGAGGAAGTGTAATAGAAGTAGAACTGACTGAATGAAGAGTAAGAGAATAATAAACTGATTTTGTACTGAAATCTTTTTTATATATAAGGAGATTGTGTTGCTCAAGTTTCTAAACACTATCTAATTTGATCAAAGGGTTATTTAGTTCTCTACATCTTTGTATCAAGAAAAGATCGTAGAACTGATTGGTTATGTATTGAGATTAATTGGTATTATTATATGTCTTGCATTACATTTTTTGCTAAAATCTTTGTTTTATCATATGATGAATCATGGAGGTTACTAAAATAAAGGTTTTATGGTTGGAAGTTTAATATCTCATTCTCTCTAACATAAAGGTCAGTTACATGTAATCATGTTGCATATGTTATTTTGTACATAGCTGTAGTTAAACATTTGCTCTTCATGTATATATGTATGTGGATTTCTGGTGAATTAAGCATTTTTGTTTGATAAATAAATTAATTGCACTATCTAATTTGATCAAAGGGTTATTTAGTTCTCTACATCTTGTATTGCATTATCTTTGTATCAAGAAAAAATCGTAGAAGGAAAGCATTTTTACCTTTCGTCTCATTTTCTTCAAACAACTTATTTCTATGTTTGTTGCTCTTAGTCCTCTACTCTATTTGGTTAATCACTCATTTCACCTTTGCAATGCCGCATGTGTGTTCTAGAGAAAGATCATGAAAAATCCTTGTTTTTTCCAAAGCTAATGAAAAATCCCATAAGTTATTGGTAAGCTTAGAATGAGATATTTGGTCTATTTTGAGGTTAATTGATTTATTTTATTTGTAACCTCTCTGTGTTGCTTGGATCCCCCAATCTGTTGTCATTTTTGAATTCAATGTTGATGGTGCTGTGTGTGGTAGTTTTGGCCCTGTGGGTATTGTCGGTGAGATCACTATTGTAAAATTCTTATTTGCTTTTTCAATTTCTTTGTGCATCTTGATCCCGCCGGTTCTAAATCAATTTTCACCTATCATTCAATCATAGAATCTGATTGATGCCTTGGATCAATATTGCGTCTTCTATTCCATCTCTTTTTGAAAAAGAGTTTTTTTGGTATGCAAACAATTCTCTGCAGGGATCATTCTTCGCAAGCTCTTTTTGGCAGTTGCGAATCTATTACATTAGTGGATTCTCTTGCTATGAATGGTGTTGGTTGAGGTGTCGCTGCTGTTGTATGTTGAGCGACCTATGCTATGGTTTTATTTTATTTATTTATCAATTCTTGTAATTCCCGTTTTTGATGCCTTTGTCATTTTTGAATGCAATGGTTATGTTGTGTTGCTACTGGCCTTTGTGGGGGTGCTGCTATAGCGTTTTCTTGAGCTGCTGTGCCGGTTTTATTCTTTTCTTGGTAGTTGTTTTTATTGGTTCTTTTGTAAGTGTTGTGTGTATGCTTTCTTGTTTGTTTACCTAACTGTTTGCTTGAGCTGCTGTGCAGGTTTTATTCTTTTCTTGGTATTTGATTTTATTGATTTTAGTATTCGATTATCTTTTAGATCAATAAAAGTCACAAGGCTCACTTTTTGTCCTTCTGAAGTAAAAAATCATTAGTATACGGTACATCGATCTCTCTCTGTTAAATATATTGTAACAATAATACAAATACATGAATCGATCCATAAATTCCTGCTTCCAGCGGCTTATCTATTAAATTTATTTTATCATTAATTTTTAAGTTAAAAGCAAAAAAAAACCCGGAGATATATATATATATAGCATGCTGATGACTGTTAATGATTTCTTTGGTTATTGTGGATGGATTGATAGTATTTTCTTGTTCTCAGTATTGTTTGCTCCAATTGTATGAGGCTGTGCGTGTTTTATCTACTGTTTTGGTTGCCTAATTTTATGACTTTGTTCGACTCCTCTAGTGCTTTACCTTTTCTCTAATAAAGCCTGATGGCCTATTTTTTGATTTGTAAATATTGTTAAAAATGGCTTGGATTGAAAATGCCTTTCGATTTTTTTTCCGTAATGTGGTAATATATGTTTGTAATTTCAATCTAAGGGTCGGTTTGTTTCCCTGTAATTGGTTTTCCTGAAAACGTTTTCATAACTTTCCGCTGTTTGGTTCATGGAAAATGAAAAAGTCAAAGGAAAACCAACTACAGTCAATAAAAAACAGACCTGGTTTTAGTGTAAAATGATTACCCATTGATTTTCGGTAAGTCGCTTTCCTTCTTCCCATTCTCTACAAATGCTAACCTAAACCATAAACCTTAAAACCTAAACCCTAAATACTAACATAAAAACTAAACCTATAAAAACTAAACCCTAAACATTAAATCATAAATCCTAAACCTCAAACTCCAAACATTAAACAATAAATATTAAACCATAAACATTAAAACCCATAACCCTAAACTTAGACTAAATGTTACATAACACACAAACCTTAAACCCTAAATATTAACATAAGCATTAAACCCTAAATGAGAACTTAAACCCCAAACATTAAACAATAAATGTTAAACACTAAACATTAAAACCCTTAACCCTAAACACAAACCCTTAAACCTTAAATATTGACATAAACACTAAACACTAACACAAACCCTAAACACTAATCACTAACAACAAACCCTAAACCTTAAACACTAACATAAACCATAAACCTTAAATGAGAATTTAAACCATAAACCCTAATGAACCTATATGCTAAACCCTAACTTAAACCCTAACACTAAAAGCTAAACCCTAAAACATATATGCTAAACATTAAACACTAACATAACCCTAAATCATAAACACTAATCCATAAACACAAAACCCTAAATGTTATATCATAAACATAAACCCTAAACCTTAAAACAAAACCCTAAACCTTAAATGTTAAACCATAAATAGTAACATAACCTTAAACCATAACCACTGATCCAAAAACACAAAACCCTAAATGATATATCATAAATATAAACCATAAACCCTAAAACAAAATCCTAAACCCTAAACATTAAACCATAAACACTAAATGCTAACATAAACACTAACATAAACCTTAAACCCTAAATGTTAAACCCCAAACACTAACATAAACCGCCCTAAACATTAACCCATAAAACCTAAATGCTAACATAAACACTAAACCATAAACATTAAACACTAACATAAACACTGAACCATAAACAATAAACACTAATATAAACACTGAACCATAAACAATAAACACTAACATAAACCCTAATCCCTAAATACTAATATAAACAATAAACCCTAAAACCTAAACACTAACCTAAACACTAAGCCTTAACTTAACATAAACCCTAAACTTTAAATGATAAACCATAAACACTAACATAAACCCTAAACAATAAACATTAACCCTTAAACCCTAAATACTAGCATAAATAGTAAACCTTAAACACTAAGCACTAACATAAACCTTAAACTCTAAATGATAACCTAAACTCTAAACCCTAAAAGCTAAACCCTAAACACCCATAGACTCTAAATATTACCACAAACCCTAATCACTAAACCATAAACCTTAATGTTACCATAAAACCTTAAATCCTAAACCCTAACCACCAACCTAAACCTTAAACACTAAATACTAGTCTAAACCATAAACCATAAATGATATCCTAAACCCTAAACCCTAAACACTAACCTAAACATTAAACCATGTTTTGGTTGGAACTTGTTTTTACCATTATCGATGCTTGTTTGTGGATTGTTCATGAATTTTTTAGGAAACTCTACCAAACAGTGTAAAATGAATTGTACAACATCATCCAAACACCGGAAAATGGTTTTTGCAATTAGTTTTCCAACAACTGTAGTTCATTTTCTAGAATTCATTTTCCGGAAACAGTTTTCAGTGAAACAAACAGACCCTAAATGGTGTATTTTCACTCTACTCTTCAGCTATGGCCTATTATCATCAGTCCTAACATCATTGAATCAGCTAAAGGATGTCGATAAAAATGTTAAGTTTTGACTATGTTTCCTAGTTACATATGTAGGTGGTTAATGCTCTAAAAGTTTATCGGTTATTGCTCTGAAAGTTGATTGGTTATGTATTGAGATTAATTGGTATTATTATATGTCTTACATTACATTTTTTGCTAAAATCTTTGTTTTATCATATGATGATGAATCATGGAGGTTACTAAAATAAAGGTTTTATGGTTGTAAGTTTAATATCTCATTCTCTCTAACATAAAGGCCAGTTACATGTAATCATGTTGCATATGTTATTTTATACATACCTGTAGTTAAATATTTGCTTTTCATGTATATATGTATGTGGATTTCTGGTGAATTAAGCATTTTTGTTTGATAAATAAATTAATTGCACCAATAGTTCTAGCATTATTAATAGCGCAAAATTTTATTTTATTTTTATCAACTTTGTCCTTGAAAATGATTAGTCATCCAAATATATATGTGTACCTATGAACACTTGTCGTCGGTGTAGAAACTAGCACAAGTAAGACCACAAATGGTGTAACACAATGCGAGCCATAATGTGTAGGACCGCTCGCGAATTGTACGACACATTCTGCATTTTATGGCGAACAGACAAAACCACCGGTAACTTTACGTTATATTTTTTTGCTAAAATATTTGTTTTATTATATGATGAATCATGAAAGCTACTAAAATAAAGATTAATCTCTCATCCTCGTCACCATAAGACCACCATCTTTGATCCTTGGTCATTTAACCAACAATTGGTGCAATAAGCGTGAACCGAACACGTGACCTTCAGAAGGCCTGAAAATCTTTAAAATGAGTGAAGACATCCAAGACAGTTTCGATGACAAAATGACAAAGGATGATGTGCCAGCCTGACCAACGATAGTGGCCAGTGAAAAGGTAGTGGAGGACGACACCTTAACGGGTGGACCGATAGAGTGGTCATGCAACAGCTACGAAAGTTCTAGCAGGATTTTTGATAACAATTTCGTGACCAGCTCCCTGGTTTGTGGCGGGGCAAGGCACACAACAAGCGAGAGGGACGTCACCATTAGAAGGCAGCAGCTAGCAATTCCTGAAAATGCAAGAAAAAATAAAGAGCATAGAGAAAACTTTGGTGCTATTGTAACAACAGTACTAGCTATAACAAAAGTCATGCAGGACTGAGTTGAACATCACAAAATCGCAAAAGAGATTATGTATAATGGAAGGGACAACCCTCAGGATCACCTGTCCCATTTCTTGATTCACATGAATTTGTTCGGCACCTCTGATATGCTGAACGTTATCGATGACCTTTAAAATTCGGCTCAAGCTTGGTACCTTCAACTCTCAGTGAACTCAATCTCAGTTTTGAGCAGTTGGCAAAGCTGTTCATGAGTTGTTTTTAGCGAACAAAGTAAGATCACCAGTATATCGCATTTTCGTTATTCAGAGGCCATACGAATATCCCTACGTGAGTTTGTTTAGCGATTTCTCATCGCAACCATGCAAACCAAAGAGGCTTCCAACGAGTTTATTATTTCTGCTTTCGTCAATTGTACATCGTACCAGCATCTCAAGTACAATTTGCTAGATCAACCGCCAACAACGATGTCAGAACTATATGAGAAGGTTCAACATAGACTGAAAACGAGGAGGCGGACAGTATGAGAGCTATGGCACAGTTTGCAACTTGAGAGCGTAGACATGATAATCGCGGTCCCAAATGTGGTAGACCCCCTTTTCCATCTAGGAATTAGAAGGGGAGCCCAACAATTTTGCCGCAGATAGTAGTATGTTCAAAGAAATAGCGAGTTGCAGCTGGGTGTACACAGGAAGATTGGATATCTGATCTGTTTTTTATATTTAGGATAATTTAGATTGGATATCTAAAAATTTCAGATCAGATACAGATAGTTATTTCACATTCGGATTGGATATCTGATTATTTGATATCTGAATATTTAAATTTTTTATAGATATTAATTTTGTTATATTCGATTTTTTATTTGTTATACATGAAAAATTTAAATTTTCATGGATAGAAATCTTATTATATGCAATAATTTATTGATATATTTGAAAATCTAAAATTTTCATAGATAGGACCGCCAATTAAAAAATAATTAAATCAAGTTATAAAAATTTAGATTTTCGAATATTCAATCCGAAATTTCGAATATCTAAAAATTGGGTATCCATTTTTTTCGGATCGGATGCAAATTGTTAAATTAACTATTTAAAAATTTTGGATATTCAAAAATTTTGAATCAGATCGGATATTCGAAATGCACACCCCTAGTTGCAGAGGCAAACACAGGAAGATCAACACCGTGAGACTTCCCAAGAAAGATTTTCTACGTTCAGAACTTATCATGAATTAAAGTAATCACCTTCTCAAATATTGCACCAGATTGAACACATCAGAATCTTAAGACCGCCACTATCGATGAGAGAAAGTGAGTGCTCGGGAAGAAGATACGAATTTCATAAAGCTCAGGGCTACTCTACGGATAATTGTGTACATATGAATACTGCAATTGAGTCCGCAGTACGCAGGGGGCAGTTGGAGGCCTATCAGCCAAGACCACATGACAACAAAAGAAATAATTAAGATAACAGGGGAACTATACACATGATAGTTGGCATATACGAAAAGTGAAATCAATCGAGCTCCTGGCATAGGGCGCACATGCAGGGGGTAATGTTTCAGAGGCAATGACAAAAAACTGAAGTGTAAAGACGGCGATTCTCATTCAAAAAAAATGAGGATAACAATCTCGACGAAGGCAATAACCCCATTTTTGTTCCAGCAGGGTTTATCATAAAAAGAATCATGGTGGATACAGGGAGCGTTGTAGAAGTACTAAGCTGAAATGCATTCGGCCAAATGAGGTTAAAATTAAAATCGGTCAGCCTGGGGTATGGCTTCAGCAATCAACCGATTGAGGTGAAAGGTTCCATTCGACTACCAAGTGATTTTGGGAGACGGCGACAACAGTCACACAGATGGCCAATTTCCTGGTCATCCCATTCTCGTTCAATGCTACCACAAAAGCTCTAATCCCAAAAAAAGGGTCTGAGATTAATATCTTAAGTAAAACTGTAATGACTATCGACAGCTTAAGCTTCGGAAAGGAATTGGATAAGTAAGAGCAAAAAGAAGCTGACAGAGTAGTTGTGGGGTAGCACGAGGCAACCCTAGAATCGTTGCTTCATTGTCTACTTTTTTCTACTTATATTTTGTAATCTCGCACATTTTGTATAAACCTTTTTATATGATAGTAGCCTGCAGATTCTATAAATTTAATTAATCATTCATCGGCATAACAATTAGCAAGAATAAATAAACGAAAGATCGTTTGAGCGTCCGCTGCTTTCAAAAAGCGTGCATACATGAATCAGTTCAACGGTCGTTGCTTCCAAAGCAAGCGAGTAAAAATAAACAAAGGATCGTCTGAGCGTCCGCCGCTTTCAAGAAGCGTGCATACAAAAATCAGGTAAACGGTCGCCGCTTCCAAAGCTAGCGAGCAAAAATAAACTAAAGATCGTTTGGGCATTCACTTTTTTTAAGTAGCGTGCATACATGAATCAGCTCAACAGTCGTCGCTTCCAAAGCAAGCGAGCAAAAATAAACAAAGGATTGTCTAAGCGACCGTCGCTTTCAAGAAGCGTGCATACAAGAATCAGCTCAACGATCGTTGCTTCTAAAGCAAGCGAGCAGAAATAAACAAAGAGACGATATGACCGTCGCTTTTAAGAAGCATGCATACAAGAATCGACTCAACGGCTGCTGCTTACAAAGCAAACGAGCAAAAATAAACAAAAGTTCGTCTGAGCGTCCGACGCTTTCAAGAAGCGTGCATATAGAAATTAGCTCAACGGTCGCCGCTTTCAAATCAAGCGAGCAAAAATAAATAAAGGATTTTCTGAGCACCTGCCGCTTTCAAGAATCGTGCATACAAGAATCAGCTCAACGGTCGCCGCTTTCAAAGCAAGCGAGAAAAAATAAATAAAGGATTGTTTGAGCGTCCGCCGCTTTCAAGAATCGTGCATACAAGAATTAGCTCAACGGTCGCCGCTTTCAAACCAAGCGAGCAAAAAGTAAACTAAGGATCGTCTAACCGTTTTCCGCTTTCAAGAAACGTGCATACATGAATCCACCGAGCGCATCGCTCATTAAAGTTATACTATTTGCAAAGGGAACAATAAGCATGCCATCTAATATTCGAACATCCTAAAACCAAGAAAAGGCAAAAATAACACTATGCAAACCAACATCACTATATCAAAGTGCAACATCCCCATTAAGAGACACGTAACCTACAAGAAAAAATATTGGTATACATATTCACGATAGCAAATACGAAATAAATAAACCTTCCCATCGAAAATCAATACAACAAGCGAAAAATTTAGTACAATCAAAGGGAATGTATAACACCTCCCCTTCCAATTCAGATTCATAGAAACTCGAAGCTAAGGGGTGAGGGCTAAGAAACCATTAACTTCTAAAGCAAGTTGGAGACTTAACAAAGGAAACTAGATAATTTGAAAGCTAAACCATTCAAGCAAGCCAAGAAAGATCAAGAATAATAAACCTAGTTGTGTTTCAATTTATTAGAGAGCTCATACATCATATTTTAGCCTATACACATCCAATAATAGAGGCATCACATTCAATCGTCAAAAAGGAAGATGTGACTGAGTATCGAGGAGTTAAAAAGGTTAAGCTTAAATACGAAATGAAAGTATATCAATTTTTTTTCATTCCCGAGGAAGTGCATATTTTATCTGAATCTTCTTCTATAATGGTACGTAACAATAGTTCATTGGAGTAGATACCCAAATCACTTTAAATACAAGAAGCCAAGCGGGTGGATTGGTCCGAGTGGAAAAAATGGATCCTACATTATTTGAAACATGCAAGGATGGTGTAACATCTTGAAAATTGGTCTAGTCGAGATTAGGGTTTTGGTGATCAAAAATCCTAAATTAGAAAGGTCCAAATATTGTTCTAATCATCTTATTAAGTCCATTTTTATGTTATTGTCTCAAATTAAATCAAATTATTAAACTTGGACCTATTTGAATAAGATGGAAACTTTTAGTGGTAAAATTGTAAAAATTGAAAGTTTGGGGTAAAAGCATGAACTCCCAAGAGTCGAGGGACTAGCCTAGCGATTATCCCCTCCTCCATTTAATCACCATTTCTCTAGCAAATGAAATGAATTTCCTTCATTTGAAGGAAAGGACATTCGACCAAGTCTAATAAAAAGAAAAGAAAAAGTGAGAGAAGCTTACCCGATGAACTAATCAAGCTAACACCTCCCTTGTTATCTTCATCTTCTTCCTCACCTTAAGCAAGCACCTGCATTCGTGACCTTGTAAAGTTTGAATTTCCTTTAAGATTTTGATATCGAATTGTTGTTCTCAATCGGTTAAGCTAAATCTTCCAAGTTATCATTGAATTTCATGGATAAACTAAGCTTAATCTAAGCTAGGTTTTGGTCATCCATGGTTATTGCGTTAAGCTATTGTTTATCCTAAGTTTAGATATTGATTCTGATATTGTTATATCGATTTCGATATCGAAATGTTGTTCTAACGATTCCTTATTGATTTTCCTAGCTCGGGAGATCGATCTAGATCATCCATCGACACCATCAGAAGCTAGGAATAAGAGCGTTATCATTTGAGAGTCGTAGGAGCATCGGATTAACAAGGTGAGTGTAGTCGAAGCCTCGGGAATAGGCGAGAAGCCTTCTCGAATCTATTTTTGTTGATTTCGGTTTAATAGCTAATATTTCTATTTAAGGAAGTTGCATTGGATTGTTAGTTGGATCCATTGGTAAGCATCGGTAAGTTATTATTGAAACATCAAACATGGTCATTAGTATTTTCATCGTGCATTGTTATCGATATAACTATTGATATTAAGACATTGTGAATGAACCATTAGATAATGATTATGACATTGAAACTATGAAATATTGACATTGAGTTATGTTCACTATAGGTAACTTTAAAGACATTGGTTATTGAAATTATTATTGATTATTGGCATTGGTAATTAGAATTATCATTGATTATTGACATTGGTTATTGGAATTGTCATTGATTATTGACATTGCTATTGAAACCTTGGATTGAATAGACTTTGGATACAATTGACATGTCATAGAATTCATGAGCTCAGTGTACTAGTGGATTATGGTTATATTGATTTGGTGAGGCGGAGGGATATGACCACTCATTATTTTGGCGAGGCGTAGAAATTCACGTATCCACTATATGGAGTCGATCCAAAGAATTATTGATAAAATATGACTATATTGTTATTGAGCATGATCATTGTGTTGTCATTGGAAAATCATGCCATGACCATTGTTAAAGTAGAGATGAAACTGCATATTACAACATTGTTATCCTTGTGACTACCTCACTAGGAAAAGTATGCCTAATGCATTTCATTTCATCCATTTCAGTTTAGCTAAGTTTTGGATCGAGATCAGAGGAGTTGAAACGTTGCACAAGTCACAATCAAGCTTTAAGTAATGTGTATTGACCCTTTTGAACTCCTAGTTGGTGGCAAGGTCCATGTACTAGTCGATAAAGTCTCTTTTGTTATGTCTATATAACGGTCAAGTGGTAAAGGTGTGGTATGCCTAAAATGAACTTTTCATGTAGTGAAAATTGGCCTAAAATGCATATTTTGGCAATAAAAGGTAAAATTTGAGTAAATGGATTTATTTGACCCTAAAATTTGGTATACAAGTAGATTGTGTAGTTATAATGTTGTGTGTAAATTTGTGTTGCATTTGAACACCATTTGATCAACCAAATTGATTAAAAACCAGCAAAAATTTGTCATTACAGGTGAAGTTGTTACGATATGGGGTAAAGCATATCTAGAAGACTTATAGCTGTTGTTGTAGGCAAATTCTACCAATGGTAGCGATTTTTACCAATTCTTTCCAAAATCGATAATACATGCTCTAAGCATATCTTCGAGGATCTAAATTACTCGTTCAAATTGGCCATCACTTTGCGGATGGAAAGCAGTACTTAGACTTAGTTTGGTTCCCATAGCTCGTTGCATAGTTCTCCAAAAGCGAGAGGTAAATCTTGGATCACGGTCAGAGACAATTAAAGTAGGAATTCCATGTAAACGAACTATTGAATGTACAAATTAGCTAAAGTCTTTAAGCTGTAATTTGTACGAACATGAATAAAATGTGCTGATTTGGTAAATCGGTCAACATAATCACCCAAATAGCATCGCATCTTCGTGGCAAACAAGGAAGACCAGTCACAAAATCCATTGTAATTCGTCCCCATTTCCACTAAGGTAGTTCGAGAGGTTGGAGTAACCCGGTGGGAACTCGGTGCTCAGCTTTGATTCTTTGACAATTGAGACATTTAGATACAAATTCATTGATCGTTGCTTTCATGCCAGGCCACCAATACAATGATTTGAGATTTTTATACATTTTAACCTATCCAGGGTGAATCGAAAAAGAACTCTGATGAGCTTCTTCTACAAGATCCCTTTTTAAATTCCCATAATTTAGAACACAAATCCTATCTTTAAAATAGAGAAGGCCATTCGTGTGAATACGGAACCCTTCTTCAACCTTTGTATCAAGTTTGGAAATAATATCCTGTAATTCGGGATCAGTTTGCTGAAGACTTCCAATCCTCGAGATCAGAGTAGATTGAATTTAAAGTTTGGACAAAAATCCTTGTTTTTGATACACTCGCAGATGAGCGTTGATAGAATTTGAAGCTACAAGAATAAGTCAAACATCAGACATGGTCATTAGTATTTTCATCGTGCATTGTTATCGATATAACTATTGATATTGAGACATTGTGAATGAACCATTAGATAATGATTATGACATTGAAACTATGAAATATTGACATTGAGTTATGTTCACTATAGGTAACTTTAAAGACATTGGTTATTGAAATTATTATTGATTATTGACATTGGTAATTAGAATTATCATTGATTATTGACATTGGTTATTGGAATTGTCATTGATTATTGACATTGCTATTGAAACCTTGGATTGAATAGACTTTGGATACAATTGGCATGTCATAGAATTCATGAGCTCAGTGTACGAGTGGATTATGGTCCTAGGGCTACGACCTATATTGATTTAGTGAAGCGGAGGGATATGACCACTCATTATTTTGGCGAGGCATAGAAATTCACGTATCCACTATCCGGAGTCGATCCAAAGAATTATTGATAAAATATGACTATATTGTTATTAGGCATGTCATGACCATTGTTAAAGTGGAGATGAAACTGCATATTACAACATTGTTATCCTTGTGACTACCTCACTAGGCAAAGTATGCCTAATGCATTTCATTTCATCCATTTCAGTTTAGCTAAGTTTTGGATCGAGATCAGAGGAGTTGAAACGTTGCACAAGTCACAATCAAGCTTTAAGTAATGTGTATTGACCCTTTTGAACTCCTAGTTGGTGGCAAGGTCCATGTACTAGTCGATAAAGTCTCTTTTGTTATGTCTATATAACGGTCAAGTGGTAAAGATGTGGTATGCCTAAAATGAACTTTTCATGTAGTGAAAATTGGCCTAAAATGCATATTTTGGCAATAAAAGGTAAAAATTGAGTAAATGGATTTATTTGACCCTAAAATTTGGTATGCAAGTAGATTGTGTAGTTATAATGTTGTGTATAAATTTGTGATGCATTTGAACACCATTTGATCAGCCAAATTGATTAAAAACCAGCAAAAATTTGTCATTACATGTGAAGTTGTTTCGATACGGGGTAAAGCATATCGATACAGTTAAGCATAAATGGACCCTAGAAACAAGGAGTTTTGATATGGGTTTATCGACCCATGGTGAAGAAGTGAGGGGGAGAACAACAGGATCCGCCTAGGTCCCCCCCGACCTCATCAAGCTTAGCCTACTACACCTGATGCACAGGCAGAATGTTATCAGAACATGGCTGACATGTTCAAGCAGTTCATGACTGCTATGGGAGCAGCACCATCTACACAACCTGCTACACCTGTTGTTCAGTATGCCTATGCCCTGTAGATAAATTAGCTTCTCTCCGGGCTTTTTTCCTTTGTCGGACAAGATGATGATAATCTGGAGACTGCTGAATACTGGTTGGACAACACACTGCGAATTCTAAATAAGCAGTTATAGTGTTCGGACGAACACAAGTTAGAGTGCGCCCTTGCATTGCTGACTGACGAGGCTCTCATGTGGTGGGAAACCACTATTCTTACCGTTTTTGAAGAGTCTGTTACCTGAGAGTTCTTCCTTCGAGAATTCCGAAATAAGTACATCAGTGAGTACTATCTTACTGAGAGGCACAGTATCTTCCTCCATTTGAAACAAGATGGACGACCCATCGAGAAATACATCCACGACTTTTGCAAGTATTGTCGATACGATGTTGAGTACATAAAGAAAGAAAAAGATAAGTGTAGAATGTTCATTGCTGGCCTTAATGATGAGTTACGACCTATGTTTATAGCCCTTGGCATCACTAACTTCTAGGATCTGGTGAACTGAGCCAAGGCTACTAAAGCTGCTTAGAGGGCTCAGAGGGGGAGTTCATCTGGAAAATTTGAGAAGAGAGTACAAGATTATTTCCGACCTCCTAGATGGAACAAGAAGGGCACTTCCAAGGCCCGAAACAAGTCTCATATCCACATTGTTCTCGTTCTAGGAATATTGAGAAGCCTCAAAACATTACTAAGACTATGACCAAAGCAGCCTCAGTTGAGAGTACTAGGGGTTCAAATCGAGGTACCCAACATCCGGTCTGTAATTTTTGTCAGAAGCGACATCCAACAGGATAGTATCTGAAGCAGACTAGAACATGTTTTTACTGTGGTGAGCAGTGCCACTTCATCTGGGATTGTCCCTAGAATCCTTTCAAATCCACAGCTACACTAGCAGACATTGCATCACTTGCTTAGTCCTTCCGAGGAAAGGGGATAGGACAACATCCTTGGGAGCTAGAGGGAGACTTGGTGGCTCAGGAAAGTTCGGTAATAAACAAAAATCAAAGGCCTCTGCTCAGATGTATCATGTCATGAGCTGGGAGGAAGACGATGAGCCTGATGTTATCGTAGGTACTGTTGTGTTATATTCTCATCCTTTGTATGCATTGATTGACCTTGGCTCTACGCATTCTTTCATAAGCACGAAATTGGTAAGAAATCATGGAATGTCTAGTGAATCTATAACACCGAGAGTCTTTGTGACCAATCCTTTAGGTGATTGTGTCACCATAAGTTCTATATGCAAGAATTGCCCTTTGATAATTCAAGGGATTCCATTTCCAGCGGATCTCCTAGACCTACCAATCCACGAATTTGATGCGATACTAGGCATATACTTGCTTGGCAAACATCAAGTTTGGGTTGATTGTAGCAAGATGAAGCTCTATCTTCGAGGCCTTGGTAAAGAAAACATAGTTATAATGAAGTCACGAAACCCCTCATTGCATGCCTGAACCTTAGAAGCCAAGGATGAACCTCGGATACGATACATCGATGCGGTGTGTGAATTCCTCGACGTCTTTCTTTGTGAACTTCCAGGTTTACGTCCGACCCGTGAAGTGGAATTTGGTATTGATGTGCAACCTGGAACTACTCTTGTTTCCAGTGCACCTTATCGGATGACTGTAGTTGAATTAAGAGAATTGAAAGTTCATATTCAAGAGTTGCTCGATAAAGGCTTTATTCGGCCGAGTTCCTCGTCGTTGAGAGCTCCGATCCTCTTTGTAAAGAAGAAAGATGGTTTCATGAGGTTGTGTGTTGACTATCGACAACTTAACAAGGTAACCATCAAGAATAAATATCCATTTCCCAGGATCGATGACATGTTTGACCAACTTAAGGATGCCCCCAGTGTTTTCCAAGATCGATCTAAGGTATGTGTATTATCAGATGAGAGTTAAAGATTGTGATGTACCCAAGACTGATTTCCGTACAAGGTATGGTCATTACGAGTTTTTGGTAATGCCTTTTGGGCTAACCAACGCTCTGACGGCTTTCATGGACATGATAAATTAAGTTTTTAGACCCTACCTTGATAAGTGTGTGGTGGTTTTCATCGAGGACATATTGATTTATTCCAAGACTGCTGAGGAGCATCGTAACCACCTTCGTATTGTGCTTTAAATCCTCCGTGAGAAGCAGTTGTATGCTAAGTTCTCTAAGTGTGAATTCTGGCTCATTGAAGTTGTCTTCCTTGGACATATTGTATCGGCTTCGGGCATTCAAGTAGACCCAAAGAAAATCTAAGCTACTCTCAACTGGCACCCACTGAAGAATGTTGGTGAAGTTAGGAGTTTCCTCGGCCTTATCGGCTATTATAGAAGATTCGTCAAGGGATTTTCTATGATAGCAGCTCCATTGACTAAGCTTTTACAAAAGGAGGCCTCTTTTGTATGGACCGAGGAACAACAACAAAGCTTTGATCAGTTAAAGCAAGTATTGACTCATGCACCTGTCCTAATCTAACAGAGTCCGGGAAGGACTATACAGTTTATAGCGATGCGTCACATCTCGGGTTAGGATGTGTACTGATGCATGAAGGAAAAGTTGTTGCCTATGCTTCTCGACAACTTAAGCCAGATGAAATGAATTATCCTTCCCATAATTTGGAATTGGTTGCGGTTGTCTTTGCGTTGAAAATCTTGAGACATTATCTTTATGGAGAAAAATGTTACCTTTTTACCGACCACAAGAGTCTCCGGCAACAGAGATGGATGGAACTCATTAAGGATTACGATATTGTTATTGATTACCACCCAGGGAAGGCTAACATTGTAGCTGATGCAATCAGCCGCAAACTGATGCCTCGTAAGTATTATTATTACGATCATAATCCTTAGTGTTATAATACAGCTTAACTTATTATGAATTCTATTCTTTCGTAGCCTCTCAAGCTATTAATGCCCACTTCCGAATCCATAAGTGTTGTGGTCTAGTAGCTGAACTTCAAGTTCAGTCTACGATCATCTTGAGGATTAAGACATTGCAAGAACATGATCTTGAGCTTTAAGCCATTGTTTCAAGGCTCTAGGATAATCTTGATTTCAAGACCAATTATGAAGGACTCCTATGTTTTCTAATCGAGTCTATGTGCCCAACGATAAATCCCTCCATGATGACATCCTTAAGGAGGCTTATTCGAGCTCATTCTCTGTTCACCCGAGGTCTATGAATATGTACAAAGACCTCTGTGAGTTATATTGGTGGTCAGGCATGAAACAAGTTATAGTTGATTTTTTGTCTCGATGCCTCACGTGTCAATGTGTGAAGGCTGAACACTGTGTCCCAACTGGTTTATTGCAACCTATCGATCCACCTCAATGGAAGTGGGAGAAGATCACTATAGACTTTGTCAATGGTTTGCCCTTGACTCCTGCCAAGCATGACGTTATATGGGTCATTGTTGATCGTCTCACTAAGTCAGCACACTTTGTACCAGTTCGAATGGATTACGGACTTCCCAAGCTAGTTGACTTGTATATCAAAGAAGTGATCATGCTTCATGGAGTGCCATTGTCTATCATCTTTGACCGGGATCCCCGATTTGCTTCTCGATTTTGGAGAACCCTGCAAGGAGCTCTAGGCATTAGAGTTAATCTCAGTACCGCTTTTCTCCTTCAGGCTGATGGTCAATCGAAAAGAGTAATTCAGATTTTAGAAGACATGCTACGAGCGTGTATCATTAATTTTGGCGGAACATGGGAGAAGTCCCTGCCTCTCATTGAATTTGCCTATAACAATAGTTATCAGACTTCCATTCAGATGGCACCGTATGAAGTGGTGTATGGTAGACGTTGTCGTACTCCATTGTGTTGGTCTGAACTCGGTGAAGGCAAGCTATTGGGATATGAGTTACTTCGGGAAACCAAAGAGAAGATCACCATCATTCACGATCGTTTGAAAGCTGCATTTGATCGACAGAAGACCTATGCTGATCTTAAAAGAAGGGATATCAAGTATGAAGTTGGTGAGAAAGCTTTTCTCAAAGTTTCTCCGTGGAAAAAGATCCTACGATTCAACAAAAAAGGGGAAATTGAGTCCCCAATTCATTGGACCCTTTGAGGTTGTTGAGAGGATTAGCCTAGTGGCCTACCGTTTGTCATTGCCCTCTGAATTAAGCAAGATCCATGATGTATTCCATGTCTATATGCTCCGGAAATATCGATCTGATCCCTCGCATATTGTTGAGCCTGAATCTGTTGAAGTTCATCCTAATTTGTCTTACGAGGAGGAACTACTGCAAATTCTTGCCAAGGAAGTCAAGAGGCTTCGTAATAAAATTGTACCGTTGGTCAAAGTACTATAGATGAGCCATTCAGTGGAAGAGGCTACCTGAGAACCAGAGGAAACCATGAGGAAAATATCTATATCTCTTCAATTCAGGTAAAATTTGAGGGTGAATTTTTCTTAAGGGGGACTTGTAACACCCAAAAAACTGGTTTAGTCGAGATTAGGGTTTTGGTGATCAGAAACCCTAAATCAGAAAGGTCCAAATATTGTTCTAATCATCTTATTAAGTCCATTGTTATATTACAAACTTAAAATCCTAAGCATCCGTTCTCACACTAATTACAGCATAACCCAAACCCAAAGAGAGTTTTAGAACATAATGGCGGCAAGAAAACCTAAACTATGTCTAAAGGAAAACCTAAGTTGTTTTGAAGTACAATTACAATGAGTATATATAGGCATTAGCTAGGTCTAGTCCTTCTTGGAGTAAAAGTCTTCAAAGTAGCTTTTTGCATTAAATGCAACTCTAAATGCTGACTTCTTCGAGTTGAATGTGGACTTAATCATGTTGCCTTGCTCCGCAAGTAAGCTTGAGTTCCTCCTTAGACGGCTCTTCCTGCTGCTTCAGTCATCGGAAAATTGAGTGGACAACATCGTTAAGATCAGGTTTTTCTACTCTACAGATCGCACTCCAGTTCTCCAATTTCTCATCTTGCTGTCTTGGGCGGTAGGTAGGGTGACGGCAGCTACTCGACAACTGCTGCCTCTGTCTGAAACTACATCAGTACAACTCCTCAGTCTGCTGCCTCAGCTTCTCTCTCCTTCTGCCAGACTCTAGTACCTGAAACTAAAACTAAACTAAAACAATATCTTTTCTTTACCAAATAATAGAAAATCAATACAAAGCATGGTAGAGTAAAGAATACTGTAAAATGCAATGCATGAACCTAATCATGCCTAAAATGTACTAAAAAACAACAGTAATATGAGATGGAATGTGCATTAAATATAGAACTTATGGACACTTTACAACAATACATGTGACTCTAAAAAGAGGCGAAATCCCTTCACCCTGAAGAAGTATGTGAGCGTACAATAGAAAACAATTTGCCACTCCTACATACCACAAACTTTAAACATTGACAACATACACACGCAACCAAATTCCCTATATGGCCGTCCAAGCAGATATACTACAAAGTTAATTGCGAACATATTTAAAATAAAAAGGGGAAAACATGGTTATATTAAAAACAAGTGAAAAACAGTAATTGCTATAAACAACACGATACAAAAAGAAACAAAGCCTGCAAATGTCTTGTCAACTAAAGGGTAAGAACCCACCCTAAAACTAATGATAACATATCAGTACAACACAAAACTACGAATTTCGCAATTTAAATCCCTCCTTTCTTGGTATTAATTCAAAACACCTACTTTTTCCAAAAAGGTTTTGTTACTCCAAATCTTTGACTTAAGCTGCATTTGTTTATCGCCATGACACCCAGAACCACAACTAAAAAGCGAGCTGCCGCCATGATAATCAAGGAAAAGAAGGTCAAACTTAAGCGCAAATCAATCACCCTAACAACACACCCTGATTGAGTTACCCCGTTCCCCCTAAAATAAAAACGGGATCATTAGTACGGTAGGCAGAAAAAATCGAGATGATAAAAGCCTCTCCCATTTTCGACTCTAAAAACTCATGCTTTGCTTCAAAGAAAGAACGCCTAATTTCGGCGCAAACCAGTCGCCTTACCAATATGCCCATGACTCTACCGCTCCCCCCTGTAGCAGCCAACACCAATAGTCAATAATATTCGAAAAATCTTGCGCTCAAGATCTGTCGAATACATTGCCTAATGCCGCTCCTAACTGTAGATGGCTAATCATCACCTTTCGAATACTATTACTCGATGATGCAAATAACCTAAACAAAAACACTAACACTCCTCCAGGATCTACCAAAAGTGATTTCTGCAAACTACTTCTCTCCACAAGCATATTTTCTCCCCCTCCTCTAAAAATGGGACAAGAAAAACTGTAAAAATAAACTCACATAAAAAGGGTAAAAACAAACTACTCGAAAGCTAGGTCGTGAAGACGCATACCCATGAATCCATGAGATAATGTTTCATGAATCCATGCGGGGGGCACCTATGCCAGCATTTAAGCCAGACACAAAATATTGAATAAACAAATTAAAATCATGACACTTTCAAAGTTTCGGTCAATTGCTACTCAAAGACGCGTATATATCTGTCGTTGCCAACTCAAATACTTCCCATTTCATCACATACTGCCATAAACCGTCTAAGTCACCGCAAGCCAAGCCAAGCAAAAAAGAAAGAAGCAAAAGCACACAACAACAAAAAAACAGAATCACACACAATACCCGTCTTTTTAGAGAAAATCCCGTGAAACAAGAAATCTAAATCCCATAAACAGGCGAAAGAGAAAAGCAGTGAGACTTTTTCAAAATCTTTATCACAAAAGCCATTTCATGTATATCACTCGTTACATTCCGACTCAGAAAAATATAGCAAAATAACCAACACAATCCTCAATAACAAGTTCAAACCCCTTTACTGTAATTGCCCAAAACATCACCATCGTTTTTCTCATCCGCAACACAGCTGCCGACATTTAGGAATGAGGACGTCCTCGAGCCAAAGGAACATGAAATTACACTATTCTTATACTCTGCATCAAAGTTTTCCCAAGAGGGCCCGCTAGAATTTCTCACGTCGAAACCGGTAGTTACTCAACAAGGAGCGCCAAAATTTACACACCTAACATCAAAAGGGCTATGAGACAACTGAAAACCAAGAATTGAAGCATCCCGACACTTTTCAATTGCTTCGACCATAAAGGCGAAGGTCGTATCCGCGACTACCTTAAATTTTTCTTCCATAACAACGTCATGGGTAGCTTCTAATGTAACACCCTTACCCGGTCTAGGAGTTAAACCGGTTTAAAAAGTGTTATGAACAAACATTCAATCAAACATATAATGCTTTAGCACTTCTCAACTGAACATGCAATCAGAAAATCAGGGTAATTCAAAACTTTTTAGTAACTTTTGTATTCAATCAAGTAAGCTCACATGTTATACATAACACACCATTTGATAGCTCATAGCATATGCATTAATATTATAAACTTCTAATATACGAAGCTTACTTATAGAAAAACTCAAGAAAGGTTATGACGAATCTTAGAGTTCAAATAATAAGTTTTAGCTATTCAAATACTACTAAGAATCAGGTGAGCCAATTGCCATTATCAATGTAGGACCCTTAACCAAATTAGTAGTTAAAACTGAGTTAAGACATGTTACTTATTATACAAGAAACAACAACAAGATTAAACTACAAGTGTTAATTAAGAGGATAGGTAAATGATGCAATAGGGTTGTCTAAGATTTACCATTTTAATTGAGGACCCTTTAGCTTTTAAGGTTTATGTCTATTCATGTTTACGCTTACCATTCGAATGGTTATGAGGGAAGAGACTATAACAACTACTCTTTTAGAGGCTAATTAGAAGACCATCTGAAATTATGACCATTAAAAATCGTCTCATAACAATGGTAGGATGATCTCTTTCTCAAATACCAATAAGGTCATAACATAGTTATCACTAATCAACATTTACAAAAAAACTAGTAAAAACCATTTACCATACGATTCCTACAGCTTTTAATTCGAATCATCTTAAAAACAAGATTACTTTCAATACTAGGAAATCATGCAACACATAATTAACATCTCAAGCATACCAAGCACTAAAAGAGTTATCCAATTAATTCCACATGAAACCATGATATATGACCAATCAACTCTATTACTATCACATTGATAAAGCAATTATAGAATTGCTTTCATAGATACACTATCAACCAAACATCATGTTGAGTGGATCAATTGAATGATCAAGACCAAGAGGGGGTGAATTGGGATTAAAAAACTTTGTGGAGTGAAAGGGCAATTTAAAAATGAAGAACAAGAGATTTTAGAGTGGTTCAAGTTCCAAATTAACTCTACATCCACTACCTTAGCTACCACTAAGGATTTCAACAATTCACTATTTGTTCTTCCCCTTTTCAAGGCTTAGAAGGTAACCTTTACACAACCGGTCAAATTTTCTACCCAAAATTTGACCAAACCCTCACCAATAATCAAAGAAGAAATTGGACAAGAAGTATATCTCTTAAGTACAAATTTGTCCCTAGAAGTACAACACTCAACCCAAATTTGAAGATAGAATAAGAATTGGATACAACGCAATTTGGGAATTACAAGAGATTGGAAATTTAGCACACTTGAGGTTGGATTTTTGCTTGAATGTTTGTCTTTAATGCAATAGTTGTTGCTGGTCGTCAAAGAGCTTCAATTTATACCTCCTCTATTAATTCTAGCCGTTTGGGTGGTTGGGGAATTGAATAGAGCCGTTGGAACCCTCTCTTACCATCATAAATGCACTTCTGCAGCTATCCGTATCGGTACACGGGGAGCCGTATTGATACCTGTCTCAAAAAATAAAGAGCCGTTGTACACAATAAATAGGGGGTATCGAAACGTACGTAGGCGTATCGATACGTGGGATCGAAACGGATGAGACCGTATCGATACCTTTTTTTCGACTTAGCTCACTGGAAGTTGTCGTTTCGATACGAGGGTTTACCGTATCGATACGGGTCAACTACCAATTTAAAATTTGGTTACCTAACAACTGACACCAACGGTCGAAAACATTTAAAACGGTCTGAATTAAAAAATCGTTAAAACCGTATCGATACGGTGGGATCCGTATCGGTACACCATTCAAACTCTTTCAGACTTTACAAAGGAGCGTATCGATACAGATTGAATCTGTTTCGATACGGTTAAGGGTGTATCGAAGCGCCTTCCTCCAGTAGGCAACTTTGTAAAAAAGGTATCGATACGGCTGGAAGCGTATCGACACACCTGGACGGTTTTCAATAGTTTGGCCTTGGAACACTTTGAAAATATTTGAGTTTGAGTTTTTCAAATCAGTTTTAAAGTGTTGGTGATTTAAAACTTATTAAGGGACTTATAAAACAATTTTAAGTTTTTCAATTTGATCCTTATAGATTTAATTATATCAAAATCAAACATAGGTTTCACAATCTCCCCCTTTTTGATATAACAAAACTAAAACTTAAAATTTTTGACACTTTGAAAAACTTTGCAAATTTGACTCCCCCTTAATATGAGCTAGGTAACTTTTAAGTTGAAAATCAAAATTTTTAAGTGTTGTGAGCTTCCCTCTCCCCCTTTTTGTTAGATCAAAAAAAATTGAGACAAAGTAAAGTGCATAACATAGGCAAAAGGTATAAATAGGCAACATAAATATCATTAAGTTCAAAATAAAGCATAACATTAACTTAAAAATCCAACTATAACAGAAAATCAAAGCATAGGTTGAAAATAAAACAAACTTAGTCCTAAGAACATGAAACAAAGGTGCATAAATAGAAATCCTAGATGATATGCATGAGATGCAAGGAGAAGCTACTAGGCATCATCATTGCCTTCTTCATCATCTTCATCTACAATTGGATCATCATTCCTCACGCTATTACGCCACTCATCATGGAAGGCGGAGAGGGAAATATTCAAGGAGTTATGACCGACTTCAAGAGAAGTTAGACGATTCTCCACGTTCGTCATCCTTGTTTCAAAGTTTGTTTCAAGAGCGGTTAGACGATTCCCCATATCCGTGCGCAACCCCGTGAATTGCTCATTAAGGAAGGTCATAAGAGCATCCATGGAAGGTTGAGGAGGAGGCGGAGGCGGAGGAGCTTGAGCATCTTTAGGATTTTCTAATTGTGCCGCGGCCTCGGGTGGTAGCTCGGAAAGACGTAACCAACTACCATTAAAATAATGGAACTTACCCCATGCAAGAGAGCGTTTATCAATAGGATCGGTGAGGGGAGTTGGGAAGTCAAACGAGCAATCAATATCCTTTTTCAAAAAGAAATAGCTTAAGGTCGTACCATAGGTGAAGGAGGTCACAAGAGAGGTGTGGTGATGTTGCACAAGATAAACAATCTCCGCAAACATGATACGAGCAAGGTTTGGACGTTTTCTCTCACGGAAGCAACGAATCCAAAAGTCATCCACTTGACGGATGGTAGAGTACTTTCCTTCGGAAGGCCTAAACCACCAAGAGACCATCAAATGGAGGATCCGATCTTGAGCATTGAGGGTGGTGACGGAACCACTAAGGACATGGCCTAAAGCATTCTCATCATCAAGGCCTTCATCCTCCAACTTGAAAACTTCACATAGAGATTTTACATCAAGGAGGATTTTCTTGCCCATGAGATAGGAACTAACTCCGGTAACAACCCCATTACGATTAGCATGGCATTTGGCATTAGCATAAATATTACCCTTTCCGGACGAATCTTGTAGTTTTCAAATTTACGAAAATATGTGAGAGCTCCGGTGGTTTCAAAGGAATGTTCATAGATTTGGGTGTAATTTGGACGAGCACCCTCTCCGGGATTAGATGATTCACCGGTTTGAGCAAAACGAGGTCTCTTCCTAGATTCCTTAGGTGCCATGAACTAGAAAAACAAGTGTATGCATTTAGATTCCTTCATTCAAGTCATTTAGAAATCAAAGATCAAGGTAAAAAAAATTTGCAAAATAAAATTTTGAAGAAGAAATTTTGAAAAACAAAATTTTGAAGAAGAGATTTTGAAAAACAAAAAAAAAATGTTAAGATGACAAATATAAAAACAAAACACAAAAAAAAAAGAAAAGAAAAGAAAGAGTTTTACCTTGATATAGATTATAGAGGAATGAAGAGAAGCCTAGCACCAAATTGATGATAAAAGCCTTAGAGCTTTGCTTGATTTGAAACCCTCTTTAAGTTTTTGAGTTGTGGTGTGAAAATATGAGGGAGGAAGAGCCTATTTATAGGCTAAAAACGGCTAGGGTTTTAGGGTTTTAAGAATTTTAGTTTTGGTAAAAGTTGAATACTTTTAATGCCAAAATTAAAGCTGTTTGCGCAATCGCGTATCGATACGCCTAAGGGTGTATCGATACGGGGGTAAAAGCGTAATTCCCTTAAAAATGCCCGTTGAAGAATCGTATCGAAACGGATGCAATCCGTATCGAAACGATTGAAGCTCGTATCGAAACAGGTTTAACCGTATCGATACTTGTTTAAGGCAAAATGAAGTCTGGGAAGCTAATGAAGTACACGTATCGATACGCGTAGGGCCGTATCGATACTCTATGCCCAGAAATACATTTTAGGCCTAAAGAACAACCATAGGCTCGATTTTAACACCTCCTAAAGGAATGCAAATGATGAATGAACAGTTCTAAGCATATTTGAATAGAATCATACTCCCCCTAGCTATAGGCATGGACATTTTCAAGAGTTACAACACACAAACATGCAATTTCACAGGATCAAGCAATTTTAAGCACAAAAGAGGTCCTAAAATGTCAAGATAGGCTAGCTAGACCTAACTCTCTCCTAAGGGACCAAAAATGCTCTTTGTCTAAAGGTTTTGTAAATATGTCCGCTAATTGATTTAAGGTGTCTACATACTCTATAACCATATCTTCTTTAAGGACATGATCTCTAATGAAATGATGCCTTATTTCTATGTGTTTGGTTCTAGAGTGTTGGATGTGATTTTTTGTTAAACATATAGCACTAGTGTTGTCACATTTTAGGGGTATGGTTTCAACTTTAATTCCATAATCTAAGAGTTGTTGCTTCATCCAAAGGACTTGAGCACAAAAACTCCCTAAGGATATGTACTCGGCTTCGGTGGTAGATAAGGCTACACTATTCTTTTTTCTTAGAGAACCAAGATATTAGCATACTACCTAGAAATTGACAAGTTCCCAAAGTACTTTTCCTATCGATTTTGCAACCCCCATAATCCGCATCCGAATAAGCATGAAGGTTGAAGGTGGAGTCTCTAGGGTACCAAAGACCTAAACAAGGAGTATCTCTAAGGTACCTAAAGATTCTCTTAACGGCTATAAGGTGAGACTCTCTAGGACTATCTTGAAATCTAGCACACAAGCAAACACTAAACAAGATATCTGATCTACTTGCGGTAAGGTAAAGCAAAGATCCAATCATTAAACGGTAAAGCTTAGAGTCAACACACTTACCTCCTTCATCTTTGTCAAGCTTTGTAGATGAGCTCATAGGTGTGGCTTGAGACTTTGGATTCTCCAAGCCAAACTTCTTGAGCATATCCTTTATGTACTTTGCTTGATTGATGAAGGTGTCATCCTTCTTTTGCTTGATTTGGAGTCCCAAAAAGAATGAGAGCTCCCCCATCATGCTCATCTCGAATTCACCTTGCATTAGCTTAGCAAACTCTTGGCAATGACATTTGTTAGTAGAACCAAAAATAATATCATCAACATAAATTTGAACTACTAAGATGTCGTTTTTATACATTTTTATAAAGAGTGTAGTGTCCACCTTACCCTTTTCAAAACCTTTTTCAATTAAAAAGTTTGAAAGTCTTTCATACCAAGCTCTAGGAGCTTGTTTTAAACCATAAAGAGCTTTAGTGAGTTTGAAAACATGATTTGGAAATTTTGAATCTTCAAAACCCGGTGGTTGTTCCACATACACTTCCTCATTTAATAAAACCATTTAAAACGCGCTTTTAACATCCATTTGAAAAAGCTTGAAATTATGATAACATGCATATGCAAACAACATCCTAATGGCTTCCATTCTAGCTACGGGTGCATAGGTTTCATCAAAATCTATTCCCTCTTCTTGAGTGTAACCTTGTGCTACAAGTCTAGCTTTATTTCTCACAATGTTACCACTCTCATCTAGCTTGTTCCTAAAGACCCATTTAGTTCCTATGGTAGATTGATTACTAGGCCTATCAACTAATGTCCAAACATTACTTCTCTCAAATTGATTTAACTCTTCTTGCATAGCCATAATCCAAAAATCATCTTTCAATGCTTCTTTTATATTCTTAGGCTCTATGCATGAGATAAATGCAACATGATTCAGTAATCTAAGAGAAGATCGAGTGGTTACCCCCTTGGATGGATCACCTAAGATTTCACCATCTTTGACATAGTTGAACTCCCTTGGGTAGCTCACTTCCTTTTCCTCAAGAGCCAAGTCCTTCAAGGCTTCAAGAGGTGGATCTTGTGTTCTCTTCTTTTGTTGTTGGAATCTCATCCTCCTTTGAAGTTTGTCCTCCATCAAAGGCATTTATGATTCCTACATCATCATCATCACAAGAATCCTTCCTTGGAAGGAGGCTATCATCGAATACAACATGTATAGATTCTTCTACTACTAAAGTTCTCTTGTTAAATACTAGATAGGCTTTAGAGGTTAAAGAGTATCCTATGAAAATAGCTTCATCACTTTTTGCATCAAATTTACCTAAGTTGTCTTTTCCATTATTTAAAACAAAACACTTGCAACCAAAAGGGTGAAAATAGCTAATGTTAGGCTTTTTAGATTTTAAAATCTCATAGGGTGTTTTCTTTAAAATTGGCCTAATCATTACTCGATTAACAACATAGCAAACGGTGATTGTGGCTTCCGCCCAAAAATATTTAGGTAAATTATTATCACAAAGCATAGTTCTAGCCATTTCTTGCAAAGTTCTATTTTTCCTCTCAACTACCCCATTTTTTTGAGGAGTTCGAGGAGCCAAAAAATTGTGGCTAATACCATTTTCATTCAAAAAATCTTCAAACCCTAAATTTTGAAACTCGGTTCCATGATCACTTCTAATATGTGAAAATCTAAGTTCAAGATCATTTTGGGTTATTTTTGAAAATGTGATGAATTTTTCCAAAGCCTCATCTTTAGTACTTAAAAATAGAACCCAAGTAAATCTAGAAAAATCATCAACAAGTACAAATGCATAAGACTTACCACCCAAGCTCATAGTCCTAATTGGCCCAAATAAATCCATATGGATTAGTTGTAAACATCTACTTGTAGAAACATCATTAATGAACTTAAAGGAAGACTTATGTTGTTTACCCTTAGAGCATGCATCACAAATTTTATCATTTGAAAATTTATCTTGGGTAAACCTCTAACTAGATCAAGGGAAACTAGTTTTTCTAAAACACTAATGCTAGCATGTCCTAGTTTCCTATGCCACAACCATGCATCATTTTCATTTTGTGCTACTAAGCATGCATGAGATGTATGAATGTCATCTAGATGCACCATGTATATGTTCCCTATGCGATGACCAATGAGCATAATATTATTAGATTTAATGTCAACAATTTTGCATCCATTTTTATCAAATAAAACATTAAATTCTTTATCACACAATTGACTTATGCTCAATAAATTATGTGGCCTTTGGAGCCAATACCTTTAATGTGGCCTTTGGAGTTGTCACCAAATGTCACCACTCCTCCACTTTTTGGCTTTAGATCCATGAATCTACTCTTGTCTCCGGTCATATGCCTTGAGCATCCACTATCAAGGTACCATGAGTTTTGACTTTGTGCTTTGGCCTTGTAGCAATGCTCCCCCTACAAACAAAGATATTAAGCTTTTGTTTTTGGTACCCAAATCATTTTGGGTCCATGAGTGTTAGCTTCCAAAACCTTGGTTCCCTTAGGAATCCAAAATGACATAGCAATAATGCTATTAGATTTTACAAGTTCCTTAGGAACCCATACACTTCTAATTGTTTTAGTTCTTCTATGTCTAGGAAAGTTACCTTGTTTGTAGTAGTTAGTCTTTTTCTTAGGTTGGTTTGTTCTTGAAGATTCACCTATTTCATGCTTGACATTACCAACATTTTTAAAAGACTCTTTGAGCTTATTTAGCTCATCCAACACCTTTTGGTGTTCACTATTACATTGAGACAAAAGATTATTAAGGTCAACATTTTCATCTTGAAAAAATTTAAGTTCATCTTTCAACCCTAATATCTTTTTCTCAAATTTTGAATTAGCTTGAGAGAGTGAGTCATTTTTCTCATTTAGCTCCAAAATGATTTTCTTATTCCTAATGACCGACTGTTTATATTTCTCAACTAATTCATCATAGACCTCTTGTAACTAATCATATGCATCATTTAATTCATCATATGTAAAATCTAAAGATGATGAGTTAGAGGTTACCATGGAGGAATCTTCCTTAAGTGCCATGAGGCAAAGGTTGGCCACTTCTTGTTCGTCATCCTCCGATGACTCCTCATCACTCCAAGTAGCAAGCTTGGCTTTGAGCTTTTTCTTCTTCTCAAAGCCCTTCTTCTTGAGTTGAGGGAATTCCGAACGTATGTGACCGAGTTTATTGCACTCAAAGCAAATGATTTGATCCCTTGCTTCTTCTTTGTTCTTACCTTTGAAGTCCATCTTTCTTTGAATTTTTCTTCCATGATTGGACCTCATGAATCGAGAGAACTTCTTGGCTATCATAGCCAATTCTTCAAGGTCATCCTCCTCACTAGAAGAGCTTTCCTCAAGTAGTGAAGCTTTAAGAGCTATTCCCATCTTCTTCTTCTTTTCAACTTCTAACTTCTCTACTCTCTTCTCTTCCTTCTTCTTCTCTTCTTCCCTTCCTTGTTTCATAATCTCATGAGTGAGTAGAGAACCCACTAGCTCATCAAGCTTTAGAGTCTTCAAATTTTTAGCCTCTATGATGGCGGTTCTCTTCCCATCCCAAGATTCGGGAAGTGAATAAAGTAACTTCCGGACAAGCTTGTCTTCCGGTATGATTTCTCCAAATCCTTTGAGCCCATTGACTATTGTGGAGAAATGATCAAACATATTGGACACCGTCTCATCGGGCTCCATCTTGAAATTTTCATTCCAATCTTAGTTTCTTTGACATCATTGGTTCCCTCATAGGTAGTCTCAAGAGTGTCCCAAACTTCTTTGGCACTCTCAATGGATGACACTTTGGAATAGATGTCCGGACCGAATGAACAAAAGAGCATGTGGAGAGCTTTGTCATTTATTTGGATCTTTCTCCTTTCTTCTTCACTCATTTCCACCTTTTTCTTCAAGACCATCCTTCCTTCACTATCTTGCTTCAATGGAATATAAGGGCCATCTTCAATGACATCCCAAACTAAATAGTCATTGGATTTGATGAAGAGACGCATTCTATTCTTCCAAAATGGATAGTTTTCACCATTGAAGAAGGGAGGTTTTGTAGTGGATTGTGACTCATACATGCCCGAACCGGAGGTAGAAGCCATGGCTTGATTTTTTGTTGATCTCACTCTTCCTAGGAACTCCTCTTGTGGTTGTGAATCCTTCAAAGAGGTAGGCTCTGATACCAATTGTTGAGTGGATCGATTGAATGATCAAGACCAAGAGGGGGTGAATTGGGATTTAAAAACTTTGTGGAGTGAAAGGGCAATTTAAAAATGAAGAACAAGAGATTTTAGAGTGGTTCAAGTTCCAAATGAACTCTACATCCACTACCTTAGCTACCACTAAGGATTTCAACAATTCACTATTTGTTCTTCCCCTTTTCAAGGCTTAGGAGGTAACCTTTACACAACCGGTCAAATTTTCTACCCAAAATTTGACCAAACCCTCACCAATAATCAAAGAAGAAATTGGACAAGAAGTCTATCTCTCAAATACAAATTTGTCCCTAGAAGTACAACACTCAACCCAAATTTGAAGATAGAATAAGAATTGGATACAACACAATTTGGGAATTACAAGAGATTGGAAATTTAGCACACTTGAGGTTGGATTTTTGCTTGAATGTTTGTCTTTAATGCAATAGTTGTTGCTGGCCTTCAAAGAGCTTCAATTTATACCTCCTCTATTAATTCTAGTCGTTCGGGTGGTTGGGGAATTGAATAGAGCCGTTGGAACCCTCTCTTACCACCATAAATCCACTTCTGCAGCTATACGTATCAGTACACGGGGAGCCGTACCGATACCTGTCTCAAAAAAGAAAGAGCCGTTGTACACAATAAATAGGGGGTATCGAAACGCACGTAGGCGTATCGATACGTGGGATCGAAACGAATGAGACCATATCGATACCTTTTTTTCGACTTAGCTCACTGGAAGTTGCCGTTTCGATACGAGGGTTTACCGTATCGATACGGGTCAACTACCAATTTAAAATTTGGTTACCTAACAACTGACACCAACGGTCGAAAACATTTAAAACGATCTAAATTAAAAAATCGTTAAAACTGTATCGATACGGTTGGATCCGTATCGGTACACCATTCAAACTCTTTCAGACTTTACAAAGGAGCGTATCGATACAGATTGAATCTGTTTCGATACTGTTAAGGGCGTATCGAAACGCCTTCCTCCAGTAGCCAACGTTGTAAAAAAGGTATCGATACGGCTGGAAGCATATCGATACACCTGGACGGTTTTCAATAGTTTGGCCTTGGAACACTTAGAAAATATTTGAGTTTGAGTTTTTCAAATCAGTTTTAAAGTGTTGGTGATTTAAAACTTATTAAGGGACTTATAAAACAATTTTAAGTTTTTCAATTTGATCCTTATAGATTTAATTATATCAAAATCAAACATAGGTTTCACACATCACAACTTCCATAACTCAAACAACAAACAACAAACTTGAAGCATATTAAGGCCTATTACAAAACATTAATACTTATAGAGCTTACATACGCATGTAACCCAAAAAATGATGTGTAAGCTCTATTCATGCTTGTCAACTATTTGCCACCAACTAGGAGTACTTAAGAAATTACAAGACATACTTCTTGACACTTGTGATCTTGTCCAAGCCCAAGGATATCGAAGAAAGATCAAACCCTGAAATACATTGAAAGGATAGAGTGAGCATAAGCTTAGTGAGGTAGATCAAAGTAACTACTAACATGAAATCAATAATCTATCCTTTCGTGAATTTCTTTTGGTTATGTAAGACTATAAACTTGAACATAAAAAGAGCTTATGCAGAATAAGCATTCAAATCGATCATATACTTATGTAGATATGAATACTCGAACCAAGCACACATATATATTGTGTTCAAAAATCACAAGTAAATAAGACATTCAATCTTCGCTCATATATATTGGGCATTCGAACAAAGCTTATAATTAAGGATTCAAACAAAAACTCACATAATCATATAAGCATCCTAACCAAGCAATTCTATTCTTCCATAAGCATATTCAATTTTTCAACTAGATATATTTTACTTGTTGCACACGTTATTCCATTAGTTCTTTTATTTCCTTATGAACTTTCAAGATTTCTTTTAATGTGTCCGTACTTATCATTTAAATTACCTCTCATGCATATCATTTTCATCAATTTCTTATCACATAAGATACATTAGAAAAATTCAAAGATACATTTTACTTGTTATACAAGTTACAATCATAACCATCATTTAACTTATAAACTTTCTTGGATTTGTTTAACATTATCTATTCATACACAAATTACTTATTTATAACTTATCAAAACTTGCTTAAACATAGCATCACATACTCATATATTACTTGTCATTAAAGTTAGTAAACATTTCATAATGTGAACATAGATCTTTGTCTCACAATGTATTAAGTTTTTCCCATAACTTAATTTGAAAGTTTTATTATAAATCTTTAACATAGCCTTGAGAATCGAATAACATCCTAGATACACGAATCCCCAACCAACTATCGCCACATAAAATGATACTCGTAGTACCAGTCAATCCCTTCTATTGTCGCTAAGTGACCACAAAACTTCCCTCCTATTGTCGCCAAGTGACGACCATAGTCTATGACCGTAGTCCACCCCAAACATGAGCTCTATGAACTCTATGGCACGCCAACTATACCTATGACTGAATCAAAACCAAGGCTTTTCAGTTAAATCTTATCATAGTAAAGTCGGAATTGAGCTTAGCTCCTTATTCAGAATCAAGCAACATGCCTTACTCATATCAGAGATGAGCATAGCCCCATGTTCATATAATCACATAAGCAAAGCTTTTAACTTATCGTATCAATCAGATTCATTCATAGTCTATTAGACAAAACTTACAACTTATCACATTATATTAGAATCGAAAATTGAGCATATCTTCCTAGTCAAGGCATCAAATTACTATCATATCTTATTATGATAGTAGATGAACATGACTCTATATTTCTTAATCGAAGAACATATCATTGTTATTCATGTTTCAAGCATGTACATATAACAAATATCACTTTCAATATCATTATATAACCATTCGAATAGATTCTAACCACATATCTAGCATTCACCAAACAATATATATCATAAGGTACTTTTTGTAAAAATTAAACAACTATAATGCTCGGGATGGTTTCAATCTATCTCGAGACTTTAAACTACACTCACAGTTTGTTCTGAGCTAATTTTGCTCCCGAATCACGATTCCCTTTTTGTTCATCTATTGTTGATCCACTTTAACTTTTAGTCCTTCAACTCTTCCTTGGTCTAAATGTAACAAATAGGACCACTATGCATTAGAACAATTCCTAACAACCATCCATTTGTTAACTACACAGCAATCATGAATATCTATACATACATTCACACAAAAACAACCCATTAAAATGCGTACTTGTACAAAGGAGTCCAATTTTTCCATGTATACATAAGTACATACTCAACAAAATTCTCAAATGTTTATTTTCATGCCAAATTGACCCATTAAATTTGTTTATATGTTTCTATTCACCAAAACAATCCCCAAATTTTATTTCCTTATCTTTTTTTCCCAAGTGATAATCTTCACATTTTTTACTGTTAACCTCATCCATACATTTCACTTATCCAATGGTCTTAGATTAGTGTAAAACTGAATGAGTTTTACACCATGTAACTTGATCATATATATATGAGTTAGGATCAACTTACACAATATAAAACTCTTTAAGTTTTACATATTTTCTAGATCGTTAGATGGGGGAATGGATGGCTCAGATTAACTCCTTACTCATTTTTCTAAGTGATAATCTTCACATATTTACTGTTAATCTCATCCATTCGTTTCACTCATTCAACGGTCAAGAAAATGTGTAAAACTTAAAGAGTTTTACACTGTGTAAATGGATCCTATATATATATATATATATATATATATATATATATATATATATATATATATATATATCAGAAATAGTCTTCATTCTTTCGCTTATAAATCAATCAGTCTTAATCACCTATGTTCACATATCTATGCACTAAAACAGTCCACATAAGACCTTAATAGCCCCTTACACTTACAAGACTGCCTTTCCCCTATTTTTTATCAATCCAAAACAGCCCACAATTATTCCCATTTATTCAAAAAGATCCACATAAGACCTTAATCACCATTGTACTTGTACATGTTTTTACATACATCAAACAGTCCCCAAAGACATTTAGACATAAACAAAAGAGTTCCTAACATACAAATATACTCATATATCCTTAAAATAGTCCACACAATTTTTTCTATATGCTCAAAATAGTCCCAACTGACATATGCACTTATATCTACATGTAAACACTCATTTAGGGCTATCAAATTCATTCTAAAACAAGGCACTTCTATGGTCAACATCTACTCTATTCAATCAAACAAGCAAATTTACATATCAACCATGGTTATTCAATTGTACATTCCATTGAACCGAGAATTTTCATAACATGAATCAAATTTTCTAACAATTTAAACATTAACCATTATGCATGTATACCATATATATATATATATATATATATATATATATATATATATATATATATATATATATATATATATAGTCTCAACTACCCTATTGTTCTTTTTCAAGCAATTTAACCCACCTAACTATGTCACAAGATTTTCAGATTAAGAGAATTTATACATGTATCATCTAATAGGACCAAAATATGTTAGAACATCTTATTAATTCAACTTGTAAGAGTAAAAAGGAAGAATATCTCAGCTTCCTCTTGAAGCTATTTGAATTGTCTCTAAGGATTTAACCAAAAAATTGACTTAGTTCTTCATGTATTTATAAAGCTTCACTCACTCTCTCTCAAACTTTGCTTTGGTCCACGCCAAGGAAGAAGATGATCTTCTTTGATTATCCCCTTGACCGAAGCTTCCCCCTTCTACCTATCTCTTTTTTTGGCTTGACAAGTGTATAGATCCTTAGAATTGTGAATGTTTAACATACAACCTCTAACTCTTAGAAACCTTCGATTTTGGTCCATTCTAAAATGACCATCCATTTTATTATTATTCCAATTTGATCCTAAAGCTCCTAATTGTTTATTTTAAAAACATTTTCAAATCAAATTAAACTATGATCAAATTAGTAGCATACTTTTAGACTATATTTTGGGGTATTGCATCTAACACCATAACCTCATTCCTATGTGATTCCTTAAGCTCTGATAAACTCTGACTAAAATTTGCAAAGCTCTCATCTGCTGCGTTCTTCGTTTGCTTTAGTTTTTCTTTAAGCTCTCGAATCTCAGTCTTGAAACTCTCTTTTGTGGCTTCAAGCAGTTTATTCTTAATTCTTAGAGCACGTTCAATTTCATTCTTTTTCTCAACAATATCCTCTGCATGTATCCTGTGTAAATCCCCTACCCACACCCAAACGTCTGTCTCATGTTTCCCATGCAGCTCCTTTATTTGAGCAACCTGTTTTTTCGTATGCGAACGCAACCTTGCGTTCTCCTCAAGCAAAGATGTATAACCCCAACCTGCAAACACAACTTAGCATTTTCCTCAAGAAGGACTTTTGCGTTCCTCTCCATGTTAAGTTGAACACAACATAGCTCATGTAAGAGACCCCAACCCCCTTAACAGTCCTCCTAATACTAGAGCAAGGAAGATAGGCGCCAAAACTATTAGAATACAACTCAAACAGTCTTTTGGCAGCTGACTCGAGGTGGAACCAATTCCTTGTTTCTAAAAACCCCCTTCATGGGTAAAACGCGCTCCACGAAGCAAGGTTTCGCCGCCTCTGCACGAAGAAACACTGCCAGACAAAGGCACTAAGTAAGTCATCGCGTCGTTTGAAACAGACGCAGTCTCAACAAGTGCAACCCAAGAAGGTGTGTCCCCGGCGGAATAATGGGCAACAATAGAATCTGTAGCAGTTACCCATATAAATAAAACCTTGTCAAGAGTTGAACAGTAAAATTCCCAAACCCAAAACAACAATATCATATTACTTAAAATACCTGAAGGCACGTGAATTACAACAAGGGTAGCACTCGAATTAACAGAAGCAATGTTCCCAAAAGCACCACTCGCAGCAACGAAAACGGAGCTGCAAGGTCGTAGCGAAACAAATAAAGTCTCGCATTCCGACTCTGGCAAAGTTTCGATAACCCTAACATCAACCAATGTCCTCTTTCCCAGCATTTTTTTCTGCGGCACCTAAGAGGCATCCATGCGAGGCATAAGCCTTCATTTGCCTTACCACACTTTCCCGTGTCGCCTCTACAACATCTATTGACACTCCTTTTAAGGCATCATATTCTTTAGAGGAAATCCCCAAGTAAGGAGCAGCGGGAATCACATCCACACGAGGAATCACAGCGATAGCTGTAGTCAAATGAAAAGGCGAACTCACATCTATTTCGTAACCAACAACCCGCAAAGGAGAAACCCCTGCCCTTATGAAACATATATAAAAGCAAGCAAGAGTCAACAAATCACAACATATATAAGTGAAAGAATCCATTCTACTCCAAGGCCATGAGCCCATGACAAACCAATACCAGTGTCCATTTGTTTTTTTGACCTCCGCTCCGAGCACAGACAACTTCCTCCCCCCGCCAGACAGGAAACAACAGGCAAGCTTGAAACCGTCCATCTCTTTTCTCCCTTACCATGATCAGAGTCGAATGGAATCATGTTAGCGCAACCCTTTAGAACGATAAAAGCATATTCTTTGCCAACCTTATCCAAAAGTGCACCTTCCCCATGACATTTTCTAGAGCGAGAACAAGCGCTGATATATTTAGAAAAATCCTTCGATTTGCTTTCACTACCCATAAGAATAAAAGCAACTCATTTATTCCCTTTCCCCAAAGGGCCAAGCTTACACGCAAGAAGGCACGTTCGCCAGAGAACCCTCCGGAAATACATCCAAATATCCTTCATTCCAACCATTAGGACTATTCTCATTTAAACAATGCAACCAAATATTTTTGAGAGTACATACATCCCTAAAATAAGAAGGATGATTATTTTCTAGCCTTCCAAGAAGCTGCAACTCAGTGGGTGAAAATTTCCCTATGTCAGGCAGTGCAACCCTATCCTCCGTTGGTCGACTCCATACGACGAGAAATGGATAATTCCCAAAACTACATTCCACTTTCACAAATTTCTTCCTCTTAAGAAAGCAACTTCCAACATGGTTACTTACTACTGGCATTTCCCCTCTGCGATGATCAGTGGAGACTAAACCCTTCACATTCTCGTCATAATTGATGGCTACATTATAAAAATAATAAAACACACTAATAGAGGGATCGTCTCCATGAATCTTGCAATTCAAGAAATACGTCATCAAAGTCTCCAGCTACTCTCATCCAACTGGCCAGACACTACATCAAACCAATTTAGCCATTTATAAAGAAAGGATGCAGCGACAAATGGAACCCAGCTTCAAAAGAAAACATATGGATCAAAAACTACGATCTCCCCTCATCAGGATATGCACTCAAACAAAATGTCTCAACTGGCACACTGTGTAACATCCTCAACTCGGTTTAGAAGAAAAACGAAATTAAGAACGTTACCGCAAAGTAAACCAAAAATCAAGACCAGAAAATTTCAAAATTTATTAAACACTTAAAAATTAATAAAGTCCTTCGATTTCATTGATCAAATTTCAATGCTTGTTAATTACCAATCTTATAATCAGTAAAACAGTCACTTGTACGAGACTATCATTCCTTGAATCAATTTACTACAATGTAATTTGTCATGCAAGCTAGAGCTTGGTCAAGGAGAAACGAGCAATGATTTAAACCCTTAGGAATATAACCAAATTCAAGATACAATGATCCCTATAACAAACTTATGATAGGGTCAAACATCTACATAACTTCATACAAATTGCTTAGCTACAACTATTCTTATATTTTAAGCCCATTTGATATTTATCTCAATGCTATCATAATACAATTAATAAATGAGCCTCTAAGACGTGTATTTAACAAAATATAAAAAAAACAGCTTGTTGCAACCATTAACTTTGTGTAGTTATTAAATCCACAAACACCATTTGAAACTCATGATAAAATAAATATTACAACCTTAGACAACCATATGGATTAAGGATCGAATTTATTATAGTAACAATTGTTTCTAGGTCAAATGTCATTATTAATTTATCAAGAAAAGAACATAATCAACCATATCACATAACAAGTGATCTACTCGATAGACAAACATAAAGCTATTAAACTTCATAGCCGGTTCTTCAATGACTACAATCAAATTTCTCCTTATCTCAATTTATGACTTTCTAGATAACTCAAACTACAACCCAAGCCTTAGATTGCATTTCCTTATGAGATGGTATATAAGCAATCATTCGAACACTCCTAAAACATAGCTCATTCTAGAATCATTCATTCAATATTCGTTTTTGTCACACATGACATCCTTAAGCTCAATTCACACAATCAACTCTAGATAATTATTTAACTATTCAAAGCAATTAGCAAATTTAGGTATCAATCAATTACACGAAAACATACCCAAAATAATTCTTAATTTATTATTTACATGCCAACTTGATTTAAGCTAATTTCTTAAACAAATACAAGGTGCCACAATCCTAGGAGTATTCTAACTAAGATAAAATCAAACGCTACTTGGATCTTGTATAAAGACTTGCAATCCATGTCCTTATTTGAAACACATGAGCTTTAAGCATCCTGCAATGCACGAGAATGAATGTGTTAGGCTTATATAGCCTAAGTGAGGTAGCAGACATCAATAATGACAAAGCATATATGTATGACTTTTAACGAAACACACAATCATTTATACAATCATATGTTAGCATTTGTCAATAGTGTCTTAAATTAGCTTTTGTAGGATTTGGGGCATTCAAAAGCTTCTTCAAGATTCTTTTCACATCATATCAATCTTGTTAAAGATTAACTTTTCACATTTAAGTCTTCCAGAGACTTAGTAAATACTCAACAACCTTTGGATTCTTTATTAGCTTATCAATTGTTTGTCAATAGTTCGATTGAATGTTTGTTACTTTATATAAATGGGCATTTGTTCATCTCGTGTATAACTTTTAGCATATGCTCACCAAGAGCTATCAATTCAATGCTCACCAAGAGCTATCAATTATATAACTTGTTCATAACTCTCTTGAATTCTTTACTTAATTATAAACATTACATGTCTTTTATAGGTTTGCCTTGGATCACAATTGGTGATGAATAACACTGGTCCGTATTTAACCATATAGGTCCAAGTGATACTTAGCTCAAAGCACATAGCAATGACTGATATCGAAAACATATCAATCCTAAACTTCACACTATCCAACCAAACTATTGTCAATCTCCGTACTACTCCCTTGTTACCTCCTACTGTCGCTAATAACATATCACATATCCATGGGGCATCCTCCGAGACGTAGCTCATGGACCGTAGTCTCAATATACCAAGCATCAAACCAATGTATCCAATGACTTCCATTGAAAGGCAACTTAAGTATCTTTTCTCATTTTCAATATTGAGGGAATATCTTATTATGAAAATAACATTGCTTGTTATTGTCTTAATGTCTTATATCACTTTTTGAGCTTTTGTTTCTTTAAGCTTATCATTTAGTACTTTGTTGAGTTCGAAAGACTCAAATTCCTTAACATTAGCAACCAATAGTTAGTTTCCAATATGAATACACAATAACATAATCATAATAGACATTCATACCAATTCATCATGGCAAAGTACAAACACTTGAGTAATGTATAACCAACATGTTAACATGGATGCCATGCTAATGCTTGAATGCCCTTTCCCCAATTAGCTCTAATTGAGCTTTATACACTATGTAAATGATCATGTACTTCCTTTATAACCATACCACACATTAATTAAAAAAACGATGACACCGTGCCACCCGAAACACAAATAACTACTCTCACCTTCTATCTCGACATTGCGAGATACCTGATCCACAAGTAATCCTAGCTTCCAACCAACTTCTTTTAATGTCCCGAGATAGAGTGCATACCTCACAAGAATAACACATTATTAAGACCAATCTCATGTATTCATTGAAAGTGATCAAAGTCATAAAAATTATATACATATGTACCAATCATATCATCTTCATATTCTATCCCATATCTAATTTAAACACCAACAACTTCTGATTACCAGAATCACTATTCGAATTCCCTTTAGATAATCATGTAATTCGACTACATATGACATTTCAAGGTAATATCAATTATCCTTTTCTTAACCCATGTAACTCATGCCTTTCTTCACTTAAGAAATAGTTTATTTGTCATGACTTTATACACAAAAACAATCCACATTTAGACTAATCAATATTACATTTTCATTCAAACACAAGATCACATTTTTAAGATAGAAAATGCATTATTATTATACCAAACTGCATTGTAATTCAAACACCAAACTGCTCATTACAAAACCGTTTACACTGCATTTTAATGAATTATCGGTTCTGTCATCATACAATTATGCACTGTTTTAAACATGATTATGCATATATTAAATACTATCAAAATAGTCTCTAAATTTATTAAAACAGTCCATTTACATTTTCTATATGCTCAAAACAGCCCCCTTAAAATACATATATATTTACTCATACATTCGCCAAAACAGTCCTTTATGCATGTACACACCTACAACTTTTTCACTAAACAGCCTTTACGCATTCGTTCATGTTTGTGGCAATTATCTACATGCTTATGTACCCAAATCAGGGCAGCCTTTACATCTATCTCTTTATTGAACCAAAACAGTTCCATTATTTCTATTTTACACATCAAACAGTCCTAATTTCATGCACTTATTTATGTAAATACTTACCAGTCCACTAGCTAGGTAAACCATTCATTATTCCAGCAAAAACAACCTCAAAATACTTGTATATATATATATAGCAAACTGTCTCAAATTCGAGTACCTACTTATAAGTGTACAAAACAGTCCAATACTTGTATACATATTCAAAACATTCCGGTAAGATTCATGTTTACACAAAAACAATTTTCATGTCATGAATACACCAATTCACATACAAAATAGTCAATATTTCACATATATACAATTCAAGGCAACTTACATGCTTTTCTAACATGCCAAAATAGTCCAAAAATTCACATATATATAAACATGTAACTCAGAACAGTCCTCAAACTTATTATTTAACCCATATATTTTCAAGAAGTAATTCCCTTGTTTTTAATCTACTTAAAACAGTCTACACGCTTCCCTTTTTATTCAAAACAGTCTCAAATTTTATTACAGATGTATTTACCATTCAACTAATCCAACATGTTTTTCTTGCGTTCTAAACAGCCCCTAGTATTCACTTATACACTTAAAACACTTCATTTCATAGGTATCCATTTACATGCTCATAAAAAATCCTCATGTCCTTTTTTTTCCTCAACAAGATGCCGTATATTAAGAGAAAATATACAACCATACGTCACAACGGTCGCCTCGTTAAAAACCTCCCTAATCCTAACGGAGGAAAAGAGTACGGCCCGTTTGTGACAACAAAAACAACCAGATAACAAACGAACAAACCTAGCATACACCCGAGAACATTAACAAGCACAAAATAAAGAAACACGCGACACCCCCTCCTTAGCCAATGCATCAGCTAAGCCATTCGCCTCCCGGAAAATATGCGAAAAACACACCGAATGCAAACTACTACAAGCGCTGTCAATCTCATGAAACACCTCCCAATAACGCCACGGTCGCCTATCCACATGTAGCACCCAACTAACGGCAACCATGGAATCCGACTCCACAATCAAAGGATACGATGACCAAGCCGATTGCCGAAAGAAAGTTAACGCAAAAGCAACCGCCCGCAATTCAGCCTCATTAGACTCAATGCGAAAAATATCCTTCTCATTTTCATTTAATCAAAAACAGTCTCAAAATAGTTGGTTCATTGGTAAAACAGTCCCATATGTTTTACATTCTTTAAATCATATGACAAACAAAATTCTTAGATTAGTTTCTAAGCTTTCTTTCAAATCTGTCTTAGAAGAAACCAATTGCACATTAAACACATTTTATTTGACTCTACTCAAATATCAAATTGCATTCCAACTACATTTGTTCAATACTATCAAACAGTAATTTACACATACCAATCATCACACAATTCTGCATTTTTCCTAGCATTCAAGACTATATAATTTCATACTTATTAATTTCTGGATTATCATGACAGTTTCTTGTATTCCAAACTTCTTTGTACATTAAACTACCTAAATTCCAGTTTTGTAATATTATTACACTGTTTTATGCCAGTTCCAACACTGCTTTATTATTCTATAACACTAATTCAGTCTTTGCAAGCTTTTAGTTACTCGAAACAGCCCCTAAGTGTTTCAGGCTATGGTTCCCTATTTTTATGGAACCTAGTAATTTAATAACACTATCATGCATAGGTGTATACTTAAATTTTAAGTTCAAACATCAAAATACTTTGTTAACATGTATTCATTCGATCACTATTTCATTTTAACAATTCTAAATTTTCCTTTCAAGGTTCAAACGATGAGGATTTATATGAGCATCATCACATAGAACTAAAACTCAATATCTATACTAACAATCAGATTTGAAGTAATGAAAGAAGAAGCATTATCGCCTCCCTTAAAAGTTAATCGAATTGATCTTCCAAAAATTCAATCCAAAACTGACTAAATCATGAACGCCGCCGGCAACAAGGTGCAGCGCAAGGCGGCCAATGAGAACGAACGCCGGCAGCACTGGACTGTTTACGTGGGGAGGATATCGGAGACGCTGCATTGGAAAGGGTTATGGCAAGTTTTTGATAGACACGGCGAGGTTATCGACGCATTCATCCCTCGGAAACGGGCAAAAGATGGAGGACGATTTGGATTTGTTAGGATGGCCAGCAAAGATGATGCGGATCGAGCGATTGAACGCCTCAACAACAAGTGGATTTATGGATCTCGACTAAGAGTGAGTTTGGCAAGATTCGCCGATCGCGGATCGTTTCAACGAAAGAGGGGGCTAGATGAACATGCTAGTAAAAAGCATGGGGAAGAAAAGGGTAAATCCAATAGCGTGAATTCAAAGAGAGATTCTATCACGGCAACGACAATCAAGGGGTATGTTGACGAAGAGAAAGTGGGCGTTCTTCAACACTGTATGGTGGGTTGGTGTGATAGACAATGGAGTATAAAGGAACTAGCAGCGAGGATGCAAATCCCCGATCACCATGGTTTATCTATTATGCGAATCGCTGGAACGGCGATATTGTTGATGGGACGCAAAAACAATGGAAGGGGTGTTGGAAAAAACAAGCTTCAGCGATTGCTTCTCAAAATTAGTACGATGGTTTCCGGGGATGTTGATACAATCACGACGGGTTTGGCTTTCTGTCCGAGGCATTCCGGTGCATGCTTGGTCGTATGAGACGTTCGAGAGTATTGCGACACAATGGGGATCACTGGTTCGAGTAGCAGAAAACACATCAGCGTCGACATCTTTCGAACGTGGCTGGATATTGATTGAAACGGAATCGATGGAGGTCATTGATACCCAATTGATGTTGGATGTCAAGGGCAAGCCATACCGGATTTTTGTTCAAGAGGTGACCATATTTGGGCCTCTCATCGATTGCGAATGCACCGTAACTAGTGAGGATGACAGTGATGACTCGACTGAGGGTAGCTCGTCGGAATACGTACCGGATTCGTGCATGGGGGACGATTCTGCTCGGCAACATTTTGATGAAACAGGAGCAGGGGTAGCGGATTGGACTACCAACCAATTATGGAATGATGCCTGTCTAGGGGATCAGGAGGCTGTCGATATCACTTCGAAGATCATGGCTGGAAGCGATATAGTACCGTCGGGGCACAATGGACCGCCACAAGGCGGTGGGGATGCTGAGATGAGAAGTAGTGGACCGGTAGTAGGGGACTGCAGTGCAACGAGGAGTCCTAACGAAACTGAAGTCCTTAGGATTGGAGTTACTGAAGCCAATCCAAACTCCCAAGATACAGTGGCCAATCAAACTCTTTTGTCTATTCAGGATAATCTTATCGAAATTCAAGGCCAACGGGGGAAGACGGAAATTGGGGAGAAGGATACGGCAGGTTTGATTCCAGTCCCGATATCGGTAACTATAGTCGACCAAAAAGGAGTGATCGCAATACCGGTTGAAAGAATTGGTGACGTACAAGGCTCATGGCAATCGGAAGCTGCTGTTGATGTTATTCCAGTTTGGATTAATGGTGTGCTGAAGAAAACAAAGTCAGTGAACGCTTTATCGGGGGTGACGAATAAAACGAAGCAGGGGAGGGGAAGGCCGCGGAAGACTGGAGGCTGCGCATCCCAATCAGCAATTGCGGATGCTTCATTAACAGATTCAGATTTTGTCCGTAGACAAAAAATAATTCACCGCGAAGCAACAGCAACTGCGGCTTTAGGGAATTTGGTGGGTGTGACGTCGATAGGTCGTGAGGAAGAAATTTTGCGAGACTTGTCGCGAGTGCTACAGGACGGCATTCGTCAATAGAAATTATGCGTTTATTGAGCTGGAATGTTAGGGGGTTGGGGTCCGTGTTGAAGAGGAGACAGGTTGGAGAAGTGATTCGGAAACATCGTTTTGATATGGTTTTGTTGCAATAGTCGAAATTAGAGGAGCTGAGTCCGTCGTTGGTAGCTGGGCTGTGGTACAACGATGGATATGAATTTTCTTTTTCGCCTTCAATGGGAGCATCGGGTGGTATTTTAGCAATATGGGAAAGTGATAGATTCGTGCTGGAATCAGTTGAAATTGCAAGGCATTTTGTTATGCTCCAGGGACGTTGGAAACATAAGGACATGGTGTGTTATATTTTGGCGGTGTATGCACCATGTGACGCGATCGAGCAGGAAGGGTTATGGCAACAGTTGGTGAATGCGATTGACAATTATTCGGGACCTTATTGTGTTGCGGGTGATTTTAATGCGGTGTTGCAATCATCGGAAAGAGCTGGATGTAGTATGCAGCCACGAGGTATGGTTTCTTTTATGTCGTTTGTGAATGATGCTTGCTTAATTGACTTGCCTTTGAGGGGAAAGCAATTTACGTGGTTTGGGAGGGATTGCCGGAAGAGCCGTATTGATCGTTTTTTAGTAAATTCGAAGTGGTTAGACTGCTTTTCTCGCATGGATCAAGTATCGTTACCGCGTGGTATTTCGGATCATGCCCCTATTTTGTTATTGTGTGATGATATTGATTGGGGTCCTCGACCATTCCGTTTCATTAATGTATGGTTAGAGGAGAAGCGGAATGTTAATCGTATGGCGGAGGAGTGGTGTAGGTTGACGGGAATGGGGATTGGAAACTCGAACATATCAGTAAAGCTCCGCCATTTGAAGCTATTCCTAAGGAAGTGGAACAAGTCCGACTTTGGGGACATTGAAAAGGAAATTTCCAGCATCCAATGCCGTATTGATCGCCTAGACAAGGGAGAGGTGGAACAAGCCGTGGGGGAGGGGGCGATGTTTATGATCAACGGCGGGTTTGGTTACAAGCTCTATGGCGAGCGATCCGTAAAAAAGAATCGCTATGGCGACAGAAGTCACGTGCGACTTGGCTTAAATTGGGAGATAGGAATACAGCGTATTTTCACAGGGCAGCGAAGTTGCGAGCGTGTCGGAACTCCATTGTTGGTTTGAATATAAATGGATCTTGGGTGACTGATCCGAACAGGTTACGGCGGTACATGGTAAGTTTTTTCTCTAGACATTTTGCCGCAGAAGAGAGACTATGCACTTGGCAGTTTGAGGGTGCGTTCAATAGGGTAACCGATAGTGATAACTTGGCTCTGACCATGCCTTTCTCGATGAATGAGGCATGGGATGTGGTGCGTGGGTGTGAGGGTTCGAAGTCTCCGGGTCCGGATGGCTATAGTATGGAATTTTATAAGAGGTGCTGGGCGATAATTAGTGGAGATGTGGACAGGTTCTTGACGGATTTTTTCTCTACTGGAAAGCTACCTCCAGGCGTAAATAATACCTTTATTGTTCTTTTGCCGAAAGTGGATTCGCCGGTTTCTTTAAATGAGTATCGCTCGATCAGTTTGTTAAATTCTATTTATAAAATTTTGGCGAAAATCCTAGCTCGGCGTCTACAGGTAGTGCTGGGTGGTTTAATCAGCGATCATCAATCAGCTTTTGTCCGTGGCCGTCAGATAGTGGATGGGATCCTGTTGGCGAATGAGACGCTCCATTCTATGCGTAACAGTCGAGAGGGGGGTTGTGTGTTGAAGCTAGACTTTGCGAAGGCCTATGATTGTGTTCGTTGGGAATGTTTGGATCAGATTATGGGATCTATGGGTCTTAATGGAACATGGAGGGGATGGGTGATGGAATACATTGGGACAGTTCGCTTATCGGTCTTATTGAATGGGAGCGCAACGAAGGAATTTGATATGAGACGAGGGCTGCGACAAGGCTGTCCCTTATCGCCGTTGTTGTTTGTCATAGTGGCTGAAGCGTTGCATCGTATATTAGTACAAGCGGAGATACGAGGGCTGATTCAAGGCGTGGAAGTGGCACCGGGGGTGACAATAACACATCTCCAGTTTGCAGATGACACAGTTCTTTTCTTCCGAGCATCGGTAGAGGCAGCTTTGAATATTCGAAGACTCTTGTGTTGCTTCCAAGTATGTTCCGGTTTGCGTATCAACTTTGCAAAGTCGTCACTCTATGCGGTTGGTGTAGATGCTGCGTTGTATGCATCAATGGCCGAGGTTTTGTCTTGCCGTCAGGGGAAGCTACCTTTTGTTTACTTGGGCTTACCGCTGGGTGTCAATCCGCGCAATAGTGCTATTTGGGAACCTGTTATTGCATCTGTCCGTCGCAAGCTCGCAGGCTGGAAGAAGACATCGTTATCATTTGCGGCACGGGTGACTTTGGTAAATTCTGTCTTGTCTTCTCTTCCTGTGTATTATATGGGTCTGTTTCGAGTGCCGAAAGGGGTGATCGCTGCGATAGATAAGTTGAGGCGTGCTTTTTTATGGGGTGGTGTTAATTTACAACGCAAAATGAGTAGGGTGCATTGGAACTTGGTGTGTCATCCTCGGCATTTGGGAGGGTTGGGGGTGGCCGATCTTGAAATTCGAAACAAGGCATTGTTGGCAAAGTGGGCATGGCGATATGCCCGGGATGAGAACTCGTTGTGGCGGGCTATTATTGTTTCTAAATATGGTGAAGCGGCGCAGTGGTGGCGGTTTAATACATCGGTTAGGGGAAATGTGTCCGTAATATGGAAACAAATAGTGCACACAGTTAGCTCGGAGGGAGTGCAACAGCATATGGGAGAGACTCGGTTCTTTTGGCGTGTTGGTTCGGGGGAGCGTGTGATGTTCTGGTTTGATGCCTGGTGTATAGAGCAGCCTTTGAAAGACGTGTTTCCGCGACTGTTCTCTATTGCGGTTGATCGTTTGGCATTGGTGCGGGACGTAGCCGTCGAGGGGACTTTTCAGCAGGTGCGTTGGGATATGGTGTTTCGCCGTAGTCTGCGGTCGTTTGAAGCTCGGCAACTGCATGATTTATGCACTTTGGTATGCCCGTTTCGGTTGCGACAAGGTGAATTGGACATGCTCGTGTGGAAGCCGGATACCCATGGGACTTTTTCCGTCAAGGGATTGTCACGGCTGCTTATGTTGGACAAAGAGGGCGAGAGCGACTTTGGGGACTGTTTTGCGTGGAAGGTATTGGTTCCTCCGAAGGTTCAGGCGTTCCTATGGTTTACTTGGTTGCGCCGTTTGCCGACGTTCGTATTCCTACGGAGGCGTGGAATTGATTTGGGTGACAATCATGTGTTGTGTAGGAGATGCCGCGGGTGGGAGGAGGATGTGGAGCATCTTTTTTATTATTGTCCGATGGCCCAAGAATTATGGACTTGGTTTCGAGGATGGTTGGCGATTTCTTTGCCTTTGCCGAAATCCTTAGCGGACTTCCTTATCCCGGATATGCATTGTTCCTTCACGGGGATACTAAGGAAGCTGTGGGTGTCAAGTATCGCAGCTTTGTTATGGTCGATGTGGCTTGCGCGTAATGACCTTGTTTTTAATGGGAAGTCCATTCCGGTTTCTGAAATTTGTTTTTTGGTGAAGCTGCGATCTTTCTATTGGGTGAAGACCCTTAAAGAGGGCTTAATGGTTAGTGAGAATCTTTGGTGGGATTGTCCGAGCATGTATCGGGAAGAGGTAGCTAAAAATTTAGACCGTGTGGGTGTGTGTTGGGAACCACCGATCGGCTCTACTTTGAAGTTCTTAGTGGACGGATCTGCACGTGGAAAGCCAGGACCTGCGGGCTTCGGAGGGGTGTTGCGCGATGCACAAAGTCGTGTCCTTGCTTTGTTTTCAGGGCCCCTCGGTTCTCTTGATTCAAATGTGGCAGAGATTAGGGCGATAGCTTTTGCCTTGGAGTTTTATTTAGCTTCCAAGTGGGTGGATCAACCTTTAATTATAGAGTCGGATTCCAAGGTAGCAATCGGTTGGGTGCTGCAGGTGGACCGTCGGCCGTGGTGCTTATGGGAGTCATTTTGTGTGATAGACCGAGCTTGTGCGCAGCTAGGATCGGTGTGTTTCTCACACATCTTTCGGGAGGCAAATGGGCTAGCTGATGCTCTAGCGAAGGAGGGGGTATCCCGAGTCTCTTTGTTTCAGGCTTCGCTTTGATGTTGTAAGGGGGGTCGTTCGTTTTGTTATTCAGTCGACATGTCGTACTCTTTTCCTCCAGTAGGTTTAGGGAGGTTTTTAACGAGGCGCATGTCTGACTAGCGTTGTATAATTTCTCTAATAATATATTTCGCTTTGCTGATCAAAAAAAAAATCACCAAGCATTTGAAAAATTTAACACACGCTCTCTCTTGTTTCGGCCTTGGCTTTGGAGGAGAGAAAAAAAGATGAAATTGGGTCTAGCCTTTTCTCTCCAATCTGCCAGGTCATTCATTTCCCCTCTCACATGAAAGAACAGCGGTTGACATGTTTCTTTGCCCTTCTATTTTTGAAAATTTTACATGCATTCACCACATTGTGGTATAAACTCTTTTATGTCCTCATAAAATGGCATCTCAAATTGTTACAATTCCCAATTTGAGTCCTAACACTCTTAATTAATAGCTCTATAAAACATTTTAAATTAATTTGAGTCCTAACACTCCAATACCCTTAATAACTCATCCGAATCAGTGGTGCAAAGGTATTCATCACTTGTTACAACAGACGACCCGACCATTAGCACTAAAAAGAAATCAACAGTTAAAGTTTCAAAGACTTAAAAGTAGCCAACAAAACAAAAACAAAACCTAAAAAAGGTGAACTAAAGTTTATTTATAAACGATAAACGTGTTATCCTTGACCCGCTCTGCTACTGGAAAAGGTTCACAAAGTGACGCTTCACATACAACGGTTCACTCTTAAAGAAAACTGACCGATTCCTAAAATAAATTCCATACCACAACGTTTCATACAACACTCACGGCTCCCAGATAAACAATCTCCCCCAAGATTTCACACCATAATAATAATAATAATAATAATAATAATAATAATAATAATAATAATGATAATAATAATAATAATAATAAAATAACTTTTGCATACAAATTAATAACAACGATAAGTAATATACGAGCAAATAGAAGCCTCTTTACATTCCTCAGGTTCGCCAAGGTCACTTTATAACCTTCCTTCATCTGGGAGGCAATTGTTAGTACCTATGAACACTTGCCGCCACGTGTTGAAATCAGGACGAGTAAAACCTTAGACGGTGTAACACAAGGTGGACCGCAACATGCAGGATCGCCCACGAAATGTGCAACACCTTCCGCAATATATGGAGAACAAAAAAAATCACAGGTAGCATCACACCTCGCCCAATGGTCACATAACTGCACATGCCCACAACGAATGCTAAGGAGAACCTAAAACGTCAAATCATAGCCAGTCCAATCAATGCACCACGATAACCACACCTTGACACTTGTCCAAGTGGTATAAAACCAGATATGCAGTTGAGAGGAACCAAAGGCCTTCCATTCCCGATACCGTCACCACCAAAAGCAAGAGTCATACTTGAACTCTAACCCATGACAGTCATCCCCACCACCATCGGACCACCATCTCTGATCCTCTGGTCATTTTGACCATCAATAATATGTGCCTTCTTTTACAGTCTTGTGTGCTAGTATCCTTAACTAAGTTTTTCATATGTAAAATGTGTTTGGATTTTTTTCCATTAAATACTAGTTTATACGAATACTTTAAAAATGCTCTCCACGGGAATTTGGAAACGCCTCACCACGGAGTAGGAAAATATCACCGGCCGGAACAGTGAATCACACACAGGCAGCAGATCGGTGCAACGAGACCAGGAAAATCAGCAAGTTTGGACTCTATTCATCGGTGGTCTCTCTCGGACAATCCACTGGAAAGGATTGTGGCAAGTGTGTGATAGACATGGGGTTGTCAAAGTTGCATTCATACCGAACAAAAGGGCCAGGGATGGACAGCGGTTTGGGTTCGTTAGAATGGCGTCGAAAGAAGATGCAAACAGGGTGATAGAGAGATTAAACGGTAAATGGATCTATGGCGGCCGATTGAGAGTTTCTATGGCGTGGAAGGGCAAAACGGTGTGGTACCGTAAGAGAGTGGGAAACACAGAACAACATGGGAAGAAGGAAAATGAGGAATCAAGAAAATCAGAAGCGTCGATAGGGAGAGAAGAGGCGAAACAAAACAGAACGAAAGTACCAGGGATAGTGGATGAAGACAAATGGGCAATATTACAATGGTGTGCGGTGGGCTGGTGCCTGAATCCATGCAGCATAAAGACTCTAGCGGAACGATTGGAGGTCGACAAACATGATGGATTCTCTATCATGCGACTATCCGGTTCAATGATCTTGCTAATGTGTACATCGGCAACCATACGTGATAAAATCATGCAACTTGAACGTGTGAAAGAATGTTTCGCGAAGGTAGAAAAATGGTCTCCAGCGATCAAAGTGGAATCGCGACGGGTATGGATGTCGATAATCGGTCTTCCAATACACCTATGGCACAAGAGGACTTTCATGAATATTGCAAATATATGGGGTGTTTTCATTCGAATGGATGATGCAACGGAAACACCATCTTCATTCGATAGCGGTAGAATTATGGTAGAAACATCCATATTCAATCGGATAGAAGATCACATTGAAGTTCAATTTGAGGGAGAATCATATATTATCCGCGTGTTCGAGATGGATGGCACATCCCCCGCTGTGGAATGTGATTGTGGGGAATTAGATTCGTCGGACGAAGAAGGAAGTAGCGATCACAATACATCACCGCATAAGATAGTGGAAAACGTAGAAGATACAACAAAAATAAAGGAAACTCCAAATTCGGTGTTATGGCTTGCGAATGAAGCATGGGAAGGACAACAGGGTGATCCATCCGAAGAAACCAATGAAGAACAACATTGTGACCGGAATTGCAATGAAGAACAATGGGCATCAAACAAATCCACTCGATCGCCGGACAGGCCAACGGCGAGTCTACCGACACAGACAATGGAGGTGACAGAAAGAAGTCTGAGCGGGGAGAAGGACTGTTGTGATAGGAGTCCTACAGAGATAGGAGACATTCAAAATTGCAAGAGTTCGGATATAGCAGGGATTGCTAACTCTAAATCTAGTGATTCCAAAGAACAGGAGTCTAATCATGCTGTGGATAATTCAGAATTTAATTCTAAATTAAACTCTGAATTAAATTATATTCCTCCTATTTTTTCGACAATTGCACAGTCAGACTTGGGCAAAACCGAAATAATTCAGGTGGGTCAGGCTTATTGCAAAATCAGACGGATATTAGGTGGAAATTTGGAAGGTTTTCGGTTTTATAGAAAAAAGAAGAACAGCCGATTGAATAATGTCAGACAAGAAATATCAAATACGGGAAAGGTGGACGACGGTCAAGCAACAAACAATATAGAAATAGAAGCAATAGAAACGGTGAAGCTGGGTTCATTGATTGGGGTTAATTCCAACGGCCGGGAAGAAGAGATTATTCGAGACATATCAAGAGTGATTACCGGCGATCGTCGGGGTTTGTGACTCATGAAATTGCTATCGTGGAATGTTAGGGGCTTGGGAGGGAGTGCTAAACGCCGGTTTGTTCGAGATGTGTTAAGGAAGAATGCTGCGGATATGGCAATGTTGCAAGAAACAAAGTTGGAGGAGTGTCCGAATTTGTGGCTAGCAAGTCTATGGGGAACCGATAGCTTCAAATCAGTGATCGCGCCATCAATTGGTGCTTCGGGCGGCATTTTAGTGATATGGGAGGTAAGTAAATTTCAATTAGATGTTGTCGAGATAGAACGAAATTTCATTGTGATGAGAGGTAGATGGTTGCATGATGATTTATGTTGTGGTCTAGTCGTGGTATATGCCCCATCCGACTTGGAAGGGCAGCAAGCTGTATGGGCAGCGATTTTGAGTAAAATTAGCAATCAAGAGGGTCCGTGGTGCATAGCGGGAGATTTTAATGCCATACTTCTTGAGTCGGATAGAATTGGCACATCGGACAGGAATATGGAGATGGAAGCTTTTGGCGATTTTGTGTTACAAGCAGGGTTGATGGATTTACCACTTTCGGGGAAACGTTATACATGGTTTGGCCCAAAGAACAGACGTAGCAGAATCGATAGATTCTTGATATCGATAAGTTGGATGGATGCTTTCAGCTCAATCCAGCAAGAGGCGCTAGCACGGGGTGTATCCGACCACACGCCACTATTGTTGAGGTGTGATGAGAACGATTGGGGTCCTCGTCCTTTCCGGTTTTTTAATTGTTGGATGGAGGGCAGGTACCATATGAGGCAAATCGTCGAGGAATGGATTAGACTAACGAAGTTGGATATTGGCACAGTAAATATCATGGTGAAACTGCGACATTTGAAGTTATTTTTGAAACAATGGAATAGGGATAGCTTTGGGGATGTGAATGCAATAATATCTGAGATGCAAGACAGAATTGATCGTGCGGACATAGCAGCAACCACGTCTAATATTGATGAGGAAATAGAGGTGGAAAGGCGAAAATGGTTACAAGCTTTGTGGAAAGCTATGAGACATAAGGAGGCGATGTGGAGACAAAAATCACGAGCGACTTGGTTGCGATTAGGTGATCGAAATACAGCATTTTTCCACCGATCCGCAAAGCTGAGAGCGGAAAGAAATTTTATCCCAGGTTTCATGGTTAATGACAATTGGATCAATTCGCCATCACTTATGCGTAGACATGTAGTACAATTTTTCATGAAACATTTTTCTCGCGACAAGAAGGAATGTGTATGGCAATTCGAGGGGGATTTTAGGCATATACCGCCGACAGCGAGGGTGAATTTGGCGGCGGCATTCTCCTTGGAAGAGATACATGGTATAGTGAGGGGTTGTGATGGTTCGAAGGCACCGGGCCCGGATGGTTTTACGTTGGATTTCTATAAAAAGGGGTGGGAGGTGCTCAATGGAGATATCCTACGTTTCTTCGACAATTTTCATGCTAGTAGGCGGTTACCTAAGGATGTGAATTGCACTTTCATTGTCTTATTACCTAAGGTAACTTCCCCCACGACTCTTGGCGAATATAGGCCTATATGCTTAATCAACTCGGTATATAAAATTTTAGCAAAATGCCTTGCGAATCGACTACAAGCGGTTTTGGGGGATTTGATAAGCGATACACAATCAGCATTTATAAAAGGTCGTCAACTAGTAGATGGTGTACTTCTAGCCATCGAGGTGGTGCATTCCTTACGACAACGGGGAGCAAGTGGTTTTTTATTGAAGCTTGATTTCGCCAAGGCGTACGATTGCGTTAGTTGGAGCTTTTTGGATGAGGTGCTAGGAAGAATGGGTTTCTGCGACATATGGCGACAATGGATTCAGGAATGTATTAGTTCAGTCAGGTTGTCGGTGCTTCTCAACGGTAATGCCACCAAAGAATTCAGAATGGGTAGAGGCCTGCGACAAGGCTGTCCGCTATCACCTTTACTTTTCGTGATAGTCGCGGAAGTAATGCATTTGATGCTGCGAAGGGCTGAATTGGGGGGTTTAATACGTGGTGTGGAAGTTGCGGCTGGGATTTCTGTGACACATTTGCAGTTTGCCGACGACACACTTTTGTTCTTTGAAGGCTCATTAGAAGTCGCGCAAAACTTGAAACAGATCCTGCATTGTTTCCAAGTTTGCTCGGGGTTGAAGATTAATTTCGGCAAAAGCTCATTGTACTCAATTGGTATAGAGGAGGCTTTGGGCACTAGTGTGGCTGAGGTAATGGGGTGTAGAAAAGCTGATTTTCCGTTCGTTTACTTGGGTTTTCCAATCGGCGCAAGTCCGAGATTGATAGCTACTTGGGAACCGGTCATTGCAAATTTCAGGCGAAAATTAGCGGGATGGAAAAGATCCTCTTTGTCTTTTGCGGCTCGGGTGGTTTTGGTCAATTCGGTCCTTTCCTCGTTACCGATTTTCTATATGGGTTTGTTTGTCGCCCCAAAAGGGGTAATTGAGAGGATTGATAAAATTCGAAGAGCTTTCCTATGGGGGGTGTCGGTTTGGAACGGCGGATGAGCAGAGTAGGGTGGGATGTGGTATGTCGTCCAAAACAGTTAGGGGGCTTGGGGGTTGCGGATTTCCGAGTTAAGAACATGGCGATGCTATCAAAATGGGTGTGGCGATACGCGCGAGATAGGGATTCGCTATGGCGTTGTTTGATAGTAGCAAAATATGGAGAACATCCGCAATGGTGGCGGTTCAACACGGAAAAGATGTCGTTGATGTCGCTTGTATGGCGACAAATTGTGTCACTCTCATGCGATGCACAGGTTGAAAAACACATGGGTATGACCGTTTTTTATGGAAACTTGGTGATGGTAGATCGATACTGTTTTGGTTCGATCCGTGGGTAGAACAAGTGGCCATAAAAGATGTATTTCCGCGCTTATTCTCGTTGGCAAGTGACAAATTAGAGAGGGTGTGTGATTACATGTTGGAGGGCAACTTTGCGCATCACATATGGGCAGACTTCTTTAGGCGTCCATTGCGAGTTTTTGAATTGGAAATGCTACGAGATTTAATTAAAATGGTGTCCAATTTTCGCGCATGGGAAGGCAAGCTAGATATGCTAATTTGGAGGTCGGACGAGCGTGGAATTTTTTCCGTTGGGACATTATCGAAACTGCTCATGTTCGATAAGGCGGGGGAAATGGAGTTCGGGGACTGTTTCGCTTGGAAGGTGCTGGTGCCGCCGAAAGTTCAAGCTTTCCTATGGTTCACATGGTTGCGTCGACTACCGACTGCAGATTTCTTGCGAGCACGTGGGGTTCCACTACCGGATGACCAAGGCCGATGCCCTTGGTGTGCGATGGTGGAGGAGAGCATCGCTCACATCCTCTATGAATGCTCTTTTGCGCAATCAGCATGGTTATGGATGCGACAATGGTGGGAAATTGACTCAAGCTTACCGGTTAGTTTTGATGCGTTTTATGTTCTTGGTTTTCATAGTATTTTTACGGGATGCATGAATTTGTGGTGGATAGCGTGTGTTGCTGCTTTATTGTGGTCGTTATGGATTGCAAGGAATGAATTTATTTTTCGTGGGAAACGCTGGAATTTGGCTGAATTGTGTTTCTTGGTAAAATTGAGATCATATTATTGTATAAAAGCGGATAGGCGGGGGGAATTGGTATCGGAGGCAGTTTGGTGGACTTGACCTTCAAAAATTGAGGTTAGTGTCCATCCGAAAAGGGTGAGGGGGGAAAGATGCTGGCAGCCCCCGTTACGAAGTGTTTTAAAATTTAACACGGATGGATCAGCGCGAGGAAAACCGGGCCCGGCAGGTATCGATGGTGTGATACGAGATGCAGACAGTCGTATTTTGGGGTTATTTTCAGGCCCTTTAGGCGTGATGGAGTCGAACGAAGCAGAGGTGCGAGCGATAGCTTTTGCCTTGGGTATGGTACAGAAGAGGGAATGGAGGCAGGGTTGTGTGATTTTGGAGACGGATTCTCAAGTCGCGTTGAGCTGGATTACTCAGGCCGCGAAACGTCCTTGGCGTCTATGGGAGGTGTTTTTGGTAATTGATCAGGCTTGTCAAGTCATATATGATATACAATTCTGCTACGTGCCGAGGGAAGCGAATGGATTTGCGGATGCATTGGCAAAAGAGGGAGTAGATAGACGTTCGACGTTTGTGGCATGTTTGTGACTTGGACTTATGTGATTTTATTTTTCATTTGTAATCGACGGATCGTATCGTACTCTTTTCCTCCAATAGGTTTAGGGAGGTTTTTAACGAGGCGTGCGATTTCGTCAAGCTGTATGTTTTTCTATTTTTCAATAAAAACATACGGTTGCCGATCAAAAAAAAAAGTTTTTCATATGTTTCATCTATTTCCCATGAAATTCTTATTTTTGTCACATTGTCGTTTTTTGCCCGACAAAGTCACAATGGCGTTGAATATAATTTTTTGCAAAATATTGTGTAATAAAAATAATTCTATGAATTTTATACGTTTTTAATTTTATATTAGAAAGTTTAACTTGTTAAAAAATATGTCACAAGAATAATTTGTTAAAATAGATAACTTTATGCCATATAAAATAGTTAGTCTGATAAGTCAAAAGATTATATTTTGGTACACAATCTCTGTAAACTATTTTTTCACACGACTTTGTTTTAACTTTTTTTCACGCAACGGATGATAGACGCTGGACTCCTTAGGTATGTCACTGCATTTTTTGTCATATTTATTTATACTATATCGGTATGCTATTTCAATCAAATAATCTTTTTTTGTAAGGCTCATATGAGGCCTAGGTGTGCGAGCATTGGGGCCAAGCGGACGGTACAATGTTTTTTTAGGAGGACCTCGTAGGGACGGTATAAGTTCATAGGGCCCAATATCACGCTCGTCAAAGAAGTCTGGGTTGGCAGCTAGCATTCGCTATGCCTCGCGGGATTCGATATTCTATGTGTGTGTTTCCTGAAAGATCATGAGGCGGCGCTATTGAGATAAGTCCTTGGATAAAGGACGCGGTGAAGGCTAACTTGTTTAGGATGAGTCCTTTTCATGTGGCGTACGACATGTCGATCCGGGCCTGGACGCATGGCCGTAAAAGTTATTCTCAAACTCATAAACGTTCGTAGAGTTTGGTCTAAACCTGAATCGCTGACTTTATGATACTCAATAAAATTTTGATGAATTTTTTTTTTTGTATTTGGCTAGTTCTTTTTCTAATATACCCCTTATAAAAAAGTAAGGAAATCTACATATGTGGTCAACGAAATAACACCCTTTTGTTGGTTTGGCCACTCATCTAAATTTTTCGTCAAAATAGTCTCTAACGCTATGTGCCTTGTTTTGATCATCGATTGTTAAATAAATAATTGTAATGCTAATTTGGTAATTTTTATTTTCCACATCATCACCTCTAAGCTATTTTTAGGATTTGATTAAGTTTTACCAAAACATGAACACCTTATTTTTGGTGCAAGGTGTTTAACCACTAGGCTAGGTTGAGAAATTATTATATTTTCACATAATTTAATCTTTAATTTAAGATTTTTATCTCCTCAAAATTAATTCAAAATATTACTAAAATTAATCTAAAATTAATTTTGGGAAATAAAAAATTAATTAAGTTTTATAAAGTTATATTATATCATTATAAAAATTTATTATATAATATATATTTATTAAAGGATATAAATTTTAAATTATTTGAAAATAAATATTTAAATTTAAAATTATTATTTTACTTTTTAAAAATCTATTTAGCTCGAAATGTAATTAAAATTTAAGATCAAACTAAAATTATTTTTTCACTTCGTTTTGAAATAAATAAATAAATGTTTATTTATTTATTTATGAAAAAGGTGTTAAAATGTTCTAAAAATTAAATTTTCAATATTTTTAGGATAAAATATAATTTTTAAACAACATTTAATTTGTTGACATGTATATGAACAAGTTATTTTAAATATAGTTAATTTTTAGAATGAACTAATATATTTTTATAAAAATAAATTAATTTTTTAATCATAAATGAATTGAAAAAATAATTTTAGATTGATTTTAGTGGTATTTTAATTTCATTTTGAGGTGATAATAAATTTTAAATTTCGTGGATATATGATTAGTTCTTAATCTAGTTTAGTTGTTAAACACTTTGCTTTGGTGTAGGGTGTTCATGGTTCAAATCTTTATGGAAGTAGGTTTGCTTATTTTTGAGCTTGGTTAAGTATAACTTAAATATGGAGAAGGATGATTCTACAATAAAGTACTGCTATGTACCTCTAATCATACTATTAAATATTTTAATTAATTTTAAAATCATAAGGATTAAAAACATTATTATGCATTTTTAGAATAAAATTTAAAAATTAATTTTTATATTGCTTTTCGGATTTTTTCATTTTAGGGTAAAGTACAAAAATGTAACTGAACTCTGATAAATTATTCAATTTGGTAACCAATCTTCCAATTGCTCCAATGTTACCATTAAGATTTTAATTTTGCTCCAAATTGGTCAATGGCCCGTTAACTACCGTTAAAAGGTGACGTGTTAGTACTCCATGTTTGTACATTCAAACAATTTTGTCATAATTAAAAAATAACAATAAATTTAACTCTCGTTATTTACACGTAATTTCATTTTGGCACTATTATAATTAAAAATAATTTAATTCTAAACCTTAAACAATAAATATTAAACCATAAACTCAAAACCCTAAACCATTAAAATCTTAAACCCTAAAATCAAAACCCTAAACCCTAACCCATTAAATTCTTAAACTCAAAACCCCTAAATTAAATTAATATGGAGTGGATCGTTTCTCGACTAGTCGATTCTTGTGATTTGTAATGCTCACTAATGTTCATTGCTTTTTCTATGTTATGTTCGTGAGGGCGATGATTCTTGATGCAGTGGTGAGGTCTCGGTTTGGGTTAGCACGAAGTCGTGTTAAATGGGTTTGTACGGGTAAGTGTAGTTGCTTGATGTGCACAGACTGTTTGGTATGATGTTTGTAACACCCCAATTTAGCCCTAATTTGTAAACCCTAAATCGTGAAATCCCTAATTAGAAACCCTAGAATTTAGGGAAAAATTCGGAATTTAACCTAATCAAAAATGGGGACCAAATTGAATAAATTATAAGTTTGGTGGTTATTTTGTTAGGCGAGCAAAAGTTGGGACCCTTCTTCTGTAATTTACCCATTTATCTAGGGTAAACACCCCTTTTGTATCAGATTGTTGTTTTTGCGCCGCACTCACTCACACCCTCTCTCTCTCGGTTTCTCTCAAATAAAAAGAAAAATATTAAAACAATCAACCCTTCCCCATCGTTTTTCCGTCGAAGTTCCGACCAGGGAGATTGCGTCGGCCGTTCGTCGTTCCACGGCCACCAGTAGGATCCTTGTGGCCGTCCGATCAAAACCCACCGTGGGGAAATTCGTTCGCCGTCTCCTATTGTCGGAAGGGAGGCTTGAAAGCTTCGATCTTCTACTGTCGCCGCCGTCCTCTATGCGCGCGTCGCCGCCGTCTCGAACTGAGTGAGTAACGGGGTCAGGGTCGGTTGGGCTTCGAGATCGTTGTTGTCGTCGGTTTGCCGGCCGCCGTAGATGTTATTGGTTGCGGTCGGTAAGCCATGGCCGCCGTTGGTTCGCTGGTGGCGTCGTGGGGAAGGGGGGCTTGGTGCGCCGTCGGGGTAGATCTAGGATTGGGAGATAAGGGATTTAGGGTTTGGTTGATATGGGGGCTGAATCGAACCGGGTTGGGTTTGGTGAACCGGACGGCTGGGCTGAACCGAACCGGCCTGAGGAGTTGGGTTGGATGACGTCATCGATGATGTCATCTGCTGGTATAAGGCTGATGCATGCTGACGTCAGCGATGACGTCATCACAGTCATAATGATGTCAGCGATGACGTCAGCGTTGACTTTCGCGTTGACTTTTTCGGCCGAGTTCACCTAAATGTTTTTCGACGTTCCGGTTCCGTTGCCGCTGCCCGTTTCTTCAAATTCGAACCCGAAATGCTTTTTTGGATCAAGTTTATATGTTGAGCTCAGATTTTTGTAAAGTGTTGCATCGGATTTTGACTCAGATATTTTCGTGTTCAGGTGACGTGTACTCTGACCCCGAGATTTTACCTCCTCCGCCAGGCAGACCTCCGGTGGCACAGTCCTCGAGATCTGCTAGTAAGATATCTGTTAAGCGTAGTTTATTCGAATGTGGCATAGTAGGAAATCTCACATAGTGTTCTGTATTTTTAGGAGCTGATTCTGTCCGACCTTCCGCTAGGGCTAAGCGTGGGAGACGTCACTATCGACGTTGACTATTTAGCTGTCTAAGGTGTGTTCTCTGTCTGTGCTACATGTATGTGTTACCTGATTGCGTGATCTGTATGAGAAATATTCTGTGTTATCCTGCTCGGTTGATTGAGAAATATTTTATGTATTATTCTGCTCTGTTATCTGATAAATATTGCATGACTCGACTGTATGATATTCTGCTCTGTTATCTGATAAATAATGTATGACTCGGATGCTGTGATCATGTTATGTAACACATATCGGAATCGGATTATTATGTACATGCATCTTAGTTATTTAACAAGATTGCATTCGGACTCTGAAATCGGATTACATGTCATATCATTGGGTTGGGATATTGTACGGAGGAAGCTCAGCGACTTCATCCTTCGGGTTGAACTTCGCTTCGGATCAGTAGTTCCATCTTTCGGGATGAGTTCTTCTTCGGACTTGGTGTTGCGGTGTAGAGTGGTTCAGGGGAACCTCACTCTTCGGACGGTGATGTAGTTGGGTGCATGTCATGTTATGATATCTGTATGCCTTGCTTGTAATATTTCGGAATATCAGTAAATTCTTGATACGTTGTTTGACTGTTGGATTGACTTCTGTTATGCACTTTAGAGACACACTGAGCTTTATAGCTGACTCCCCCTTAGTATCTGTTTCAGATTTCCAGACTTAGGTTTCGGTACTTGGAGGACCTCGTACGATCAGTATTTGATACTATTTATCAGTATGTTTTGTTCTAGACTTATATTTAATTATTTAAGCATTTTCAGATTTGGTTGTAAAAGTGGACTTTGGACATTTATTATTTTTGGGATTTGATAAACTATTTTTAGCATACTTGTTTTATTATGAAACATTAAAGGTTAATTATTATGATTGAATAATAATTTCGGCACAGTTTTTCATAAATAACCTTACTTGAGGGGAAAGTTTCCAAATCGTCAATTTCAATTTGTTATAAACCCTTAGGTCGAAATAGGGGGTTACAATGTTTATTTGTTGCTTTGGTGTTTTATTCTCTTTAATTTTACTCGGGTTTTCTCATCAAAATATTATCTTGTTGTACCATTTTTCTCATCTTATAATCAGATAGGTTTCTAACGAGACACATGATAATATACTATATGTATAATTTTCTTCGTTGTTGATGATCAATTTTTTTAATGTAGACAAAATTCGTTAAAAGAATTCTAAAACAAGGTTAATTAATAGAATATGCTTTTCATGTAATTTTACAATGCGTCAGCCAACAAATAAAACCTTACATGATGAAACTTTAAGTTCAATATGGATTTAAATAAACTAAATTATAGTTTAGGGGGTTTATGGCTTAGGTTTTTGAGTTTAGGGTTTTAATTTTATGGTTTAGGGTTAAATTATTTTTAATTAAAATAGGGTCAAATTGATATAATGTGTAAAGAATAATGATAATTTTTTTCTTTTCGAATTAGGATAAAATTGTTTGAATGTGCAAACATGGAGGATTAAATGTGTTATTGTATAAAATATGTTAACTGTCACATCACCCTTTTAAAGGTTGTTAATGGGCCAGTGACCAATTTGGAGCAAAATTTAAAATTTAATGGTAACATTGAAGCAATTGAAAGTTTCGTTACCAAACTGAATAATTTACCAAAGTTCAGTTACCAGTTGTCCACTTTATCCAAAAAGAAAAAATCTAAAAAAATATGATTCCAAAAGTAATTAAAATTAGTTAATAGTACATATAGATACACATGATTAGTGGTACATAGCAGTACATGTCGTTTATTGTAGAATCATCCATATGGAGAACATATATTATGTTGTACAAGTTGTTAAACAAAGGCAGAACACAAGGGGATTTAAGGGAGTTTGGTCCCACCAACTTTTTTTTTCATTAAAAATATGATAGATTTTTTAGAAAAAAAGGTAAAATTACCTCTATAATCCCCTTCAAAGTTTTAAAATCTTAGTATGATCCCCTCAAAAATTTTAATTTCATTTTGGCCCCTTTTATAAATTTCTAATTTTTTTAATTTCATTTTGATCCCTTTATAAATTTTTAATTCATCCCCTGTTGTTAAACACTATCTAATTTGATCAAAGAGTTATTTAGTGATTGACATCTTGTATTACATTATCTTTGTAACAAGAAAAAATATTGATTTCAGTAGAATGAAATCTTTTTTAAAACTTTGTTCCATTTTTCTCAACACATTTCTATGTTTATTGCTCTTTTACTCTCTTTGGTTAATTTTTCATCTCAACTTTTTAATGCTTTATGTCTATGCTAGAGAAAGACCATGAAAGGTCCTTGATTTTTGCAAAACTAATGACGAAATTTTAGAGAATCAACCCTTGTTTTGAATAACCCACAAGTTAGTGGTATGCTTAGATGAAAGGTTTTGATTATTTAGAAGTTTACCGATTAATTTTGTTAGTGATGTAAGGAATTCTGAATATATATTTTTTATATAGTTCAATTTATTAATTGATTTATAATCTGTTTGATAAATTAATAATTTTGATATACGTACTTGTACATGTTCGGTGTAGGGCTCTAATGTTGAAATAGAGAACGAAATCTAGAATGATTAGCCACAATAATGAGATCGTATTATGACTACAATAGTGTGCAAGTGTATCTTGTCTGCTTGTTGAATATTGATATATATATATATATATATATATATATATATATATATATATATATAAAAGTTGTTTGTCATGTGTACGAAGGAAATGAATTCACCATATGCATGGATTGAATTTTTAATATAAAAATGTATTTATTTGATTACCAATGAGAATATCTAGGTATTTATATCTAACCACGGTTTACAAAAAATTTTGAATTTCAAATATTTTTAAACTGATTGATCCAATTTGAAATATAAACTATGATTTAAGGATATCGAATTCAATATAGGTGCGCTAATCCATTAAATATCCCATTTTTCTCGAAGCTATGAGCTTTGTTATGTCCCGAGAATTTAAAGGCCCAAATTAAATACTCATCTCAACGGTCAAATTTCTCCATCCCTTCAACTGTATAAATCCCCCCCCCCCAATTCCCATCCATAGTTTTCAAATCCTAGGGTTTCTTTATTGTTGTCTTCGGTTCGTTGGTTTTTCATCTAGGGTTTTAATTTTGATTCAGAGTAAACCCTCTTCTTGCTTTCTATGTGTAATTCTTGAAGCTTCGCTATCTGGTCGGTGTGGATTCAATCCGTTCCCATATGACTCGTTCCCTTGAAGCGAAATTCATTGTGTTGCTTGATTTTCTTTTATTTTCTCCCTGATGTTTTTGTTTTTGTTTTAGAGAGAACGATTTGGCAACTATATTTTTTTAATTATGTGATTTTTGGGAGTGTTGTTTTAATCTAAAGAACTGTGATTTATAACAGACCTGTAATGATTTGCGAATATGATTGCAGATTTTCTTGAACATCTAAGGGACTGAGTTCTTTTCTGGTTTAACACTCCAACTTTCTTTTGGTTTATATCTATTTTATTTGAAGTTAGAATCTTGATTTGGATGATGATAGAATCTGGTAAAAAAGAGCCTATATTGACAGTTCTCCTCACTATCCATTTCCTCTATCCTGAGGTAATTTTCTTGATCGCTTGGATCTCCCTATCTGTTGGCTTTCCCAAATTCAATTTTGATTGCGCTATGTGTGGTACTTTTGGCCCTTCGGCCATTGTCAGTGTCCTTTAATCGTATAATCTGATTGCATCCTTGTAATTGATTGGATCAATATGGTGTCTCCTTTCCTGACTATTTTTGAAAAGGATATTTTGGTTTGCAAACAATTCTGCTGGGATCATTCTTGGCAAGCTCTTTTTGTCACCCGTGAAGCTTATAGTTTATACATTAACGGATTCTCTTGATAAGAATGGTATTGATTGTGAGGTGCTGTTGTTGTGGTATGCCGAGTGACCTATGGTATTCTTTTATTTTTTTTATTTATCAATTTTTGTAATTCCCATTTTTGATGCCTTTGTCATTTTTGATGCGATGGTTATGTTGTGTTGCTACTTGCCTGTGTGTGTGTGGGGGGGGGGGTTGCTGCTCTATCAATACGGTTCTTCTTTAAATGTTCCACATACTTTCTTGTTTGTTTACCTAAATAAATGAATGTGATGTCCACACTTGCAAGTGTCATAGGTGAATGTGATGTAAGGGGCTATGGTCCCATAAGTTTGCTTGAGCTTTCATAATTGTGGTCTATAAGTCTGTTTCCGTTGTATCTGTGATTATCTTTGAGATCAATGAAAGTCATGGGGCATTCCTTAAAACCTTCCTATGTTTGAAATCGAACTGAAGCTTGAGTCAGTTTATGAGGTGGTTTTAATTAGGCGTTTTTTCTATTAGAAAAGCAAGTATTTTGGAATTTATTTCCTTTATATTGTTCAATTTATTAATTTGATTAATAATCTAATTGTTTAAATAGTAAATTTGTTATATGGACTTGTACATGTTCGTTTTGGTACTTCAATGTCTATAAAGAAAACGAATATGAGAATTATTAGCCAAAATTTTGAGAAGGTATTGAGTGTATTTGGTTTGCTTGTTGTGTATGTATATATGTATGTTAATTTGTTTTCATGTGTAGAAACGGTATTGGCATGAATTGGATGTTCAATATGAAAATGTATTTATTTCGATTATCAATGGATTGGAAACATCAAGGTATGTATATTTAACTTCGGATTACAAAAGTTTCTGAATTTGGAATATTTTTAAATTTATAGAGCCAAATTGAAATGTAGACTATAATTTATGGATTTTGATTTCTACCAATCATAAAAATAGTTGCCTAATTTATGCATGGGTATGCTAATCTGTCAAGTATCTAGGGTTTCTTTATTGATCTCTTCGGATCATTGTTTTTTAGCTAGGGTTTTAGTTTTGTGGATTCTTTCCAAGTTTATTTCTTGAAGCTTCTCTATCTGGTCGGTGTGGATTCTTTCTGTTCCCATATGGCTCGTTCTTTTTTATTATTTGAGGTTAGAAACTTGATTTTGATGTTGATAGAATATGGTAAAAAGATTCTAAATTAACTGTTCTCCTCGCTATCCAGTTCCTCTATCATGAGGTAATTTTATGTCGGAGAATTACATTTAATGTTTTTTGTTTTTAATTCAATATGGGTATGAATGAATTCTACTTTATTTTGAGGAAAATTTTTGACTGATTGGAGAAATTGAGAGAGTAATAGAAGTAGAACTGACTGAATGAAGAGTAAAAGAATAATAAATTGATTTTGTACTGAAATCTTTTTTTATATATGGAGATTGTGTTGTTCAAGTTTCTAAACACTATCTAATTTGATCAAAGGGTTATTTAGTGTTCGACATATTGTATTACGTTATCTTTGTATCAAGAAAAAATAGTGATTTTAGTAGAAGGAAATCATTTTTATCTTTTGTCCCATTTTCTTCAACCAACTTATTTCTATGTTTATTGCTCCTCTTTGTCCTCTACTCTCTTTGGTTAATCTCTCATTTCACCTTTGCAATGCCTCATGTGTGTGCTAGAGAAAGACCATGAAAAGTCCTTGCTTTTTACAAAGCTAGTGAAAACTCCCACAAGTTATTGGTAAGCTTAGAATGAGATATTTGGTCTATTTGTAACCTCTCTGTGTTGCTTGGATCCCCCAATCTGTTGTCATTCTCGAATTCAATGTTGATGGCACTGTGTGTGGTAGTTTTGTCCCTGCGGGTCCTGTCGATGTCATTAGAGATCACTAATGTAAAATTCTTATTTGCTTTTCCAATTTCTCTGTGCATCTCGATCCCACTGGGGCAGAAATATATTCAATTTTTGAAGTTCGTTTCATCTTTGTTGGTTCTACATCAATTTTCACCTATCCTTTAATCATAGAATCTAGTTGTTGGTGTTTAATTGATTGGATCAATATTGTGTCTTCTATTCCATCTCTTTTTGAAAAAGAGTTTTTGGTATGCAAACAATTCTCTGCAGGGATCAATCTTGGCATGCTCTTTTTGGCAGTTGCGAAGCTAACACATTAGCGGGTTCTTTTTGGCAAGCTCTTTGTCATTTTTGTGTGCGATGGTTATGTTGTGTTGTCACTGCCCTTTGTGGGGGTGCTGCTATAGCATTTTCTTGAGCTGCTGTGCCGGTTTTATTCTTTTCATGGTAGTTGATTTTATTGGTTCTTTTGGAAGTGTTGCGTATGCTTACTTGTTTGTTTACCTAACGGTTTGCTTGAGCTGCTGTGCCGGTTTTATTCTTTTCTTGGTAGTTGATTTTATTGATTTTAGTATTGGACTTAGCTTTTTCCTTGGTATCTCTGGATTATCTTCGAGATCAATAAAAGTCATTGGGATCACTTTTCCTCCTGATGCTTGGAATTGAACTGACACCGGATTCTAGTTATGAGGGTTTTTTTAATGAGGCCTTAATTCAATTAAAAAAGTAAGGAATTTGGAAACTATTTCCTTTATATTATTAAATCTGTTATATGGATTTGTACATGTTTGGTTTGGGACTCCAATGTCGGAAAAGAAAACATATTTTAAAATTACTAGCCAAAATTTTGAGAACGTGTGGAGTGTATTTTGTCAGTGTAAAGCTTTTTCTTTCTTTCTTTCTATGTCTAATTCTTGAAGCTTCTATATCTGGTTAGTGTGGATTCATTCCGTTCCCATATGACTTGTTCCCTTGATGTGAAATTCATTGTGTTGCTGTTTTTTAAATTTCTCCCTGATATTTTTGTCTTTTTTTCAGGGAGTGTTATTGGGCAACTATATTTTTTAATTATGGGATTTTTTGGAGTGTTGTTTTTATCTAAAGAACAGTGATCTGTTATAACCAACCTGTAATGATTTGCAAATGTGATCGCATATTTTTATGAACCTCCAAGGAACTGAGGGGTGTTTGGTTAACGGAAAAGATCATTACCAGAGGTAATAATCTTTTCCGGAATTAGATTATCATGTTTGGTTTGAAAGAATTCTCTTGAAGGTGTAATCCCACATTACCAACAGTGCCGCTTTTTTATTTACAATCCCGGAATGTTATTCCCTTTGAATTCTTAGATATTAGACAATTCAGTTTGTTTTTGGACAAAAATACCCCTCAAATAAGTCAGTATTTCAAAATCCTTCCTCTCTACATTCGTTGATTCCTTTTTATTAGAAAAATGAAGTAAAATATCATTAATATACAATGGTACATGAATCTCTTTCTGTTAAATATATTGTAACAATAATACAAATACATGAATCGATCCATAAATTCCTTCTTCCAGCTCTGCTTATCACTCTATTAAATTTATTTTATTATTAATTTTTAAGTATATATTTGCTTGTTCTTAGCATTATTTGCTCCAATCGTGTTAGGCTGTGCGTGTTTTGTCTACTGTTTTGGTGGCCTATTTTTATTACTTTGTTCGACTCCTCTGGTGCTTTACGTTTTTCTCTAATAAAAGCCTGGTGGCCTATTTTTTGATTTGTAAATAATGTTTCATAACTGTTAAAAATGGCTTGGATTGAAAAATGCCTTTCGATTTTTTTTCGTAAAGTGGTTATCTATTTCTGTAATTTGATTGTGAGGTGCTTTACTTTTGATTTGTTTTGCAAACAATTCTGCAGGGATCATTCTTGGCAAACTCTTTTTGTCAGTTGTGAAGCTAATACATTAGCGGATTCTCTTGCTAAGAAGGGTATTGATTGTGAGGTGCTGCTGCTGAGTGACCTATGCTATGGTTTATTTATTTAATTATTTATTCTTGTAATTCCCATTTTTGATGCCTTTGTCATTTTTGGATGTGATGTTTATGGTGTGTTGCTACTGGCCTTTGTGGGGGTATCGGGGTGCTGCTGTATAGCATTTTCTTGAGCTGCTGTGCCGGTTTTCTTCCTTTCAGGTGAGTTTAATTTATTGGTTCTTCTTTAAGTGTTGTGCATGCTTTCTTGTTTGCTTATTTAAATAAATTCTGTGTCTACCCTTGCAAGTGTCATAGGTTTGCTTGAGCTTTACTAGCCAGAATTTTGAGAATGTAGTGAGTGTATTTGGTTTGCTTGTTGTGTATGTATATTTGTGTAAGTTGGTTGTCTTGTGTAGGAAGGGTATGAATTCACTATTGGAATGAATTGAATGTTCAATCTGTGAATTTTTAACTTTGGATTGCAAAAGTTTCTGAATTTGGAATATTTTTAAATTGGTAGAGCCAATTTGAAATGTAGACTATAATTTATGGATTTTGCCCTGAGTTTAAAGGGCCAAATTAAAGACTCATCTCAACCTTTAAACTCAGGTCAAAATGGGATATTTGACAGATTAGCACACCCATGCATAAATTAGGCATGCATAAATTAGGCACAAGAAAGCAAACAGCTCGAAGATAATATGCTTTCTTGTTTGTTTACCTAACTGTTTGCTTGAGCTGCTGTGCCGGTTTTATTCTTTTCTTGGTAGTTGATTTTATTGATTTTAGTATTGGATTTGGCCTTTTCCTTGTGTTGTATCTCTCGATTATCTTCGAGATCAATAAAAGTCACAGGGGCTCACTTTTCCTCCATCTGAAGTAAAAAATCATTAGCATACAATGGTACATCGATCTCTTTCTGTTAAATATATTGTAACAATAATACAAATACATGAATCGATCCATAAATTTATTTTCTCATTAATTTTTAAGTTAAAAGCAAAAAAAAAAAGAGGAGATATATATACAGCCTGCTGATGACTGTTAATAATTTCTTTGGTTATTGTGGATGTATTGATGGTATTTTCTTGTTCTTAGCATTGTTTGCTCCAATTGTGTGAGGCTGAGCGTGTTTTGTCTACTGTTTTGGTGGCCTATTTTTTTATTTGTAAAAAATGGCTTGGATTGAAAATGCCTTTTGATTTTTTTTTGGTGTAAAGTGGTAATCTATCTCTCTAATTTTTAATCTAAATGGTATATTTAGTTGTAGTGATATCTTTCTATCCTTATTTTCACTCTACTCTTCAGCTATGAACTATCATCGGTTCTAACACCATTGAATCAGCTAAAGGATGTGAATAAAAATGTAAAGTTTTGACTATGTTTCCTAGTTACATGTGCAGGTGGTTAATGCTCAAAAAGTTGATTGATTATGTATTGAAATTAATTGGTATTATTGTACGTCATTTTTGAGAATTTGTTAATTTTGGATTATATATTCTCATGAATCAACACTCTGCCATGCTTGTTGTCCATTTGATTATTGCTTAACCAAAAAAAATGTATGCTTTGCTTTAATTGATCAGCTAAAATAGAAGTTGATGTCATAGAATTTTGTTGCTAATTAGGTAACTCATAAAAAGAAGCCCTCAAACTTTGTCTTTTTTCTGTTTTAAGTACCTAAACTATGGTTTGGAAAAAATAAGCCCTTAAATTATCTTTCTGGTCAGTTTAAAGTTAAATAATTATTTAAGTCAAAAAAAATTATTTCAACTAATAAGATGTTACACATCACAAAATTTTTTTGACCAATAGATAGTTTAGGGACTAAAAGTAGAAAATGATATAATTTAGGTATTTATTTTGACCAAAAAATAATTTAGGGACTTAAAATGACCAAAAATGATAGTTTAGGAGTTTATTTTGTCTAAACCATAGTTTAGGTACTTAAAAAAATACATAATTAACGGGTTAATTTTTTATTTAAGCCATATTTTTTTTGCTAAAATCTTTGTTTTATCATATGATGAATCATGGAATCTACTAAAATAAAAGTTTTATGGTTGTGGCGCTCTGATTTTATTTTATCTCTAATAGAAATTTAATCTCTAATGGAAATTTAATCCAACAGAAAGGCCATTTACGTGTATTCATGTTGCAATATGTTATTTTTGTACATACTTATAGTCAAACATTTGCTCTTATATGTATGTGGATTTCTGGTGAATTAAGCATTTTTTTTATAAATAAATTAATTGCACCAATAGTTCTAGCATTATCAATAGTGCAAAATTTTATTTTATTTTTATCAATTTTGTCCTTCAAAATATTAGTCATCCAATTATATGTGTTAGTATCTACGAACACTTGCCGTCTGTGTCGAAATTAGGACGAGTAAGACCACAACTGGTGTAACACAAGGCGAATCGCAATGTGCAGGATCGCCCGCGAATTGTACGACATCTTCCGTAATATTTTTTTACTAAAATCTTTGTTTTATCATATGATGAATCATGAAAGTTGCTAAAAATAAAGGTTTTATGGTCGTGGTCCTCTGATTTTATTTTCTCTAATGGAAGTTTAATATCTCATTCTCTCAAACAGAAAGAATTATATATTCTCAGAATTAACACTCTACATCTGTTATTTTTGTACATACCTATAGTCTTCTATTTGCTCTTCATCTCCCCTCTTACTCTCGGTTTTTATGTATATGTATATGGATTTTTGGTGAATAAAGTATTTTTGTTTGATAAATAATTTAATTGCACCAATAGTTCTTGCATTATCAATTATACAATATTTTATTTTATTTTATAAATTTTATTCTTCACAATGATTAGTCATCCAATTATATGTGTACCTATGAACACTTGTCATTACGTGTTGACACCAAGACGAGTAAGACCACAGACGGTGTAACACAAGGCGATTCACAACATGCAGAAGCACCGTGAACTGTTCGACAACAACTGCTACATATGGCGAATAGACAATAGATGCCAAGTAAAAGAACCTAGGGCGTCAAATCATAGCCAGGTTAATCAATGCGTCACGATAACCTTACCTTGACACTTGAACAAGTGGTGTAAAACCGGGCATGCAGTTGAGAGGAATTAAAGGCTTTCCATTCCCAACACTATTACCACCAAAATCAAGAGCCATACTTGAACTCTAAGCCAAGACATTCATCCTCATCACCATTAGACCATTATCTTTGATCCCTGATCATTTAACCATTAACAATTGGTGCGGTAAGCGTGAACCGAACACATGACATTCAAATCTTTTAGTAGGCCTGAGAATCTTTAAACTGAGTGAAGACATCCAAGACAATTTTGACGACAAAAAACGCTAGAGGATGATGTTTTGCCAACCTGACCAAGGCAGTGACCGGTGAAAAACAGTGGAGGACGACACCTTAACGAGTCGACCGATAGAGTTTCCATGCAATAGCTACGGCAATTTTAGCAGGATTTTCGACAACAATTTTGGGAAAAGGCACACAACAAGCGAGAGGGATGTCACCATTAGAGGGTTAGCAACTAGCAATTCCTGAAAATTAAAATAAAAAGAGCATAGAGAAAATTTTGGTGCTCTTGTAACAACAGTACGAGCTATACCAAAAGTCATGCAGGACCGAGTTGAACATCACAGAGTCACATAAGAGAAAAATGAGAAATTGATTACACAGTTGTTCGGCAAAGTCAGAGCAAAAATGGTCCAAGAGGAGCAAGCTCCTTCCCAACACAAGATACGAGAGGGGAACAACCCCGGGAGCCAGGGGAAGATTATGAAGAATCAGAGGATATGGACTATAAGTTCTACAGAAGATGACGAGTAAGTAACAAGCGTTAAGAGCAAAAATGAACTAGTTAGAGAATTTTTTATAGCATCTAGAGCCAGAGGCAAGACGATCCTTCTCAAAATCCTCGGAGATACAAAAATGAGCCTTTATCTGTAGACATCTTAGAGCATCATGTGTCTACATCTTTGAAGCTTCAGAAGCTGATGTATAACGGAAGGGACAACCCTCAGGAACACCTGTCCTATTTCTTAAATCAGGTGGATTTGTTTGGCACCTCTAATCAAGTTAAATGATGAACGTTCTCGATGACCAGTTGGTGAAGCTGTTCATGAGCTGTTTTTAGCGAACAAAGTATTAAAATTTTCAGTTTCATACTTGAAGTCTTTCGTCGTTAACGAGTTTACCCACTTTCGTGACGGAATTTGATGTCGACCCCTTGACCAGTAAAAAAATTGATATGTGGTATTTATTTTATTTTAAAAAATCAATAAAACATTATCTCCGCTGAGAACTAAAAGGGTATGTATACAAGTTAATTTACTTACGATTCAAGATAGCTCTCATGCTGCCATGGCCTCTGAATAACGAAAAGGTATGTATACGAGTTAATTTACTTACGGGGTAATTAACCCTTTTCGTTATTCAGAGGCCATGCGAATCCCTGCGTGAGTTTGTTTAGCGATTTCACATCACAACCATGCAAACCAAAGAGGCTTCTAATGAGTTTATTATCTCTGCTTTCGTCAATGGTACATCACACCAGCATCTCAAGTACAATTTACTAGATAAATCGCCAACAACGTTGTCAGAACTATATGAGAAGGTTCAGCGTACACTGAAAACGAGGAGGCAGACAACGTGAGAGATATGGCACACAGTTTGCAACTTGAGAGTGCAGGTAGGATGACCGCGGTCCCAAATGTGGTAGATCCCCTTTTCTATCAAGGAATTAGAAGGGGAGCCCAGCAATTTCGCCGCGGTCTGCAGTATGTTAAAAGTAATAGCCAATTGCAGCTAGAGGTGTGCAAAAAATTCTATTTGATTGATTTGATCTGAATTTTAGGTCTTTAATTTATTTTTTTATTTTTCAAATAATTTGGATTGGATATCTAAAAAATTCATATCAGATACGAATAGTTATTTCACATTCGGATAGGATATCCAATTATCCGATATCCGAAAATTTAATTTTTTTTTATTTTTCAGATAATTTGGATTGGATATCTTGTTATATTTGATATTTTTACTTGTTATATATAAAAAAATTGAAAATTTCATGGAACAAATCTTGTTATATGCAGTAATTTGTTGATTTTATATTTAAAAATCTAAAATTTTCATGGATAGGACCGTCAAATTTAAAAAATAATTAACTTAAGTCATAAATTAAGATATTCGAATATCCGATCCAAAATTTTGGATATCAGATTTTTTCGTATCGGATACGGGTCACTAAATTACCTATTTAAAATTTCGGATATTCAAAATTTCGGATCGGATCAAATATCCGAAATGCACACCCCTAGTTGCAGCGGCAAACGCATGAAGGTTAACAATGTGATACAGCCCAAGAAAGATTTTTTGTGTTCAGAACTTATCATGAATTAAGTAATCACCTTCTCAAATATTGCACTAGACTGAACACACCAGAATCTTAAGACCGCCACTACTGATGAGAGAAAGGGAGCGCTCAGGACCATTCTACGTATAATTGTGTACATATGAAGAAAGCAATCGAGTCCGCGGTGCACATGGGGCAGTTGGAGGCCCATCAGCTAAGACTACATGACAACAGAAGAAATAATTAAGATAATAGGAGAACCATACACATGATAGTCGACATAAACAAAAAGTATAATCAGTCAAGCTCCAGGCATAGAGCGCACATGCAGGGGGTAATGTTGGTTTTAGAGTTAATGACAAAAAATTGAAGTGTAAAGACCCGTGGTGAATCTCATTCTCGAAAAAAGAGGAGGATAACAATCTCGACAAAGAAGGCAATGACCCCATTTTTTTCAGCAGGTATATCAGGGTTTATCGTAAAAAGAATCATGGTGGATATAAGGAGCGTTGTAGAAGTACTAAGCTAGAATGCATTTGGCCAAATAAGAATTCCATGTTCAAAATTAAATTCGGCCAACCTGGGGTATGGCTTCCGCAATCAACTCATTGAGGTGAAAGGTTCCATTCGACTACCAAGTAATACTGGGAGATGGCGACAATAAAGTCACACATATGGACAATTTCCTAGTCATCCATCCGCGTTCAATGCTACCACAAAAGCTCCAATCCTAACAAAAATGGCCTGAGGTTAATATCTTAAGTAAAATTGTAATGACTCTCGACAGCTTAAGCTTCAAAAAAAGGAATTGGATAACTAAGAGCAAAAAGAAGCTAGCGGAGTTGCTGCGGGGTAGCGAGGCAACTCAAGAATCGTTCCAGCAAAAGGATTTTCGAACCCTGTGATGTTTATTTAACACATCCTTCAAGGTCCGTTCCTTCATTGTCTACTTTTGTTTTTTTTCTACTTATATTTTGTAATCTCGCACATTTTGTATAATCCCTTTTATATGATAGTAGCCTGCAGATTCTATAAATTTAATTAATCATTCACCGGCATAACAATTAGCGAGAATAAATAAACGAAAGACCCTCTCAGCGTCCACCGCTTTTAAAAGCGTGCATACATGAATCAGTTCAACGATCGCCGCTTCCAAAGCAAGCGAGCAAAAATAAACAAAGTGTAACACCCGGGTTTTGGGCCTAGAAACTTTTAGCGTTGGTTCGGGGTTAGTAGAACCTAAATTAGAGATTTGAGTTTTCGAGAGTAGTTCAGGGAAAACATAGTTCGGGGTATGATATAATTATGGAAAAAATTCTTAAAATCTTCTAAAAATATATAGAAAGGTTTGGTAAAGGCAATTTTAGAAAATGGCTTTTGGAAGATCGAGATTTTGGTTTAGTGGCCATTTTGTAAATAGTGAAAAATCTGTTTTTAAGGACTATTTTGAAAGAGATCCAAAACTTAGAATCTTTAGGGAGATACCATTTAATTAATGAACATTTTCCTTTAATTTTATCATTTTAAATGATTTAGTAAAAAGGAAATAAACGAGATTTTAATAAAAAGAGGTTTTAGTTTTCTAAAAGGCAAATTGACGTAACTTTCATTCTCTCATTTTCCAAACAACCAAACACTCTATTTTCTCTCTAAAGATCCAGAGATCTTCATCTTTCAAGTTCTTTTTGTTTTACAAATGATTTCCTTAGCTTCTCCATCAATTACCCCAAAGCAATTTTGAGGAACTTTCATCAAATCTTGTCAATTGAGAAAAAAGGCAAATGTTAGAGGTAAGATTCATTAAACTCTTCTAATCAAGTTTCTTTAATGAAATTCCCAAGTCTTTGACTCTCTAAATATGATTATTAACAATGTTTTGCGATTTAATTGATGAAAATTGATAAATTAAGCTTTAAAGGGAGATTTTTTAAGGATTTTCGTATTGTTACTGTTTTGCATGATTTGAGATCAATTTTAGTTATGATTTGAATGTTAAATGATGATTAAATAAAGGTTTTACCATAATAATCCCAAAATAGATTGGATCTCTAGTAATTTAGGTTGTTAGAATTAGGTTTTTTGTGGTGTTAGTGTGGTTTTGGTGTTGTTGGAGGTTCTTGGATGCAATTAGGGTGTTTTTGGATGTTAATTGATGATAAAAATTGGATGTAAGTGTTAGATTTTGGTTGGGTCAAGCTAGGAAGCAATCAAAGGTGTTTTTGGTTGTATCAGATAGGCGTTTTGGTGTTCTTGGGCAGTGCAACGAGATAACAAGAGTTGCTGGTGGTTTTAATGCATTGTGATGCATTAGTCCTTCGTTTTGTGTGGTATAAATAAGGGAGTTTGTATCGGACACAATCGGTGAAGTTTCAGAATCTCCGGGAGCTTGATTTCGCTTCGACAAAGCAAGCGAGGCATGATCAGTGAGTGGAATTAGTTTTAAAAGTCTTTCAAGGACTTGAAAGCAAGGTTTGGGGGTTTAGGTTGAGTTTGAAACACTAACCTAACTTCGGAAGTAAGTATGAGATGTTTTTCTCTCGTTTCTCGGTTTTGTCCTATTGGTTTTATGATCATGCTCTTGTTTTGAAGATAGATTTATACCTACTGTTTTATGCATGTTTTGAGAAATGAAATGATAATTTTAATGATCTCATGAGATAGAATTGATACTTCAATGAGATATAACTATTTGAGAAAGTATTATGCATTGTATATGTTTTTGAAATGGGATGAGGATGATTTAGATTGACGCATTGAAAAATAGTAGGTAATGATGTTTAAAATGAATATATTGACATGAGATGAGATTATTGTTATCAGATATAATTGGTCGACCAATAGGATGAGAAGTGCACTATAATATACAAAATTCGTACGTTCTCTTTGGTTCAAGAAATGGGGGTAGTGTCATCACGTTCCAAAGTGAGAGTGTGGTGATGAGAGATTCCACCACGGTAGGTCTTGGTGAAACACCCAAGCTTTGTGGCGATGAGAGATGTCGCCATGAGAGTCTGGTGATGTGAGATTCCACCAGGGTAGGACTTGATATTTAGTCAAGCTATCCGTATATCCGAGTAATGTTGCTAAATGCCAATATATGAGATTCACATGTACCTTGATTATAAATGATTTGTGCATTGTTTTTTGCATATGAGAATATGATTTGAGAAATGCTTTATGAGATTTAAGCATGTAAGGCCAGGGGCAGAGCCAGAAATTTATTTAAGGAGTATCATTTTTTCAACGATATTTAAGGAAGGTTAATTATTAATAAATAGGTGTCATTTTATTCATAAATGGGGTGTTATTTGTCTATATTTTTAATTTTTTATAAACAAATTATATAGAAAAAATAAGTTTCTAAAAAATTTTGAGGTGTCATGAGACACCCCATTCCAAAGGGTGGCTCTGCCCATGTGTAAGGTTATGCCTGGGATTTGCATTGTGATGAATGCATGAGATAGATGGTACATGTGGTTTTAAATGATGTGGTTTTTCTTTAAAAATAATTTCAAACATAAGATAGAAAGAGCATGATGAGATAGAGATTTCTAAATGTGAAATGGTTTTAAAATGCATTGTTGTTGTTGGTTATTTTGAGCATCCCTCACTAAGCATGTTTGGGCAGCAAAAAGGCAAGAAGGATTCCAAGAAGGGTGGTTAAGCTCAAGTATGATTTTTACATTTGTTTATTAGTAATAATAGTTGGCAATGGGAGGATACCTTGTTATTTTGGGAGATGTGTTTTTGAAACCCCATATTTGTGGCAAGTTTGAAATGGCCATTACATGATGGGTTATGCTTTGGTTTGCATTTTGGGTCTTGAGTGGTCATTTTGCTTAGGAAGCATGCTTATAGATTTGATTATTGCTTACTTTCATGTGTTGATGATGAAATTGCCATATATGATTGAGGTTTGTCAATAAAGTATGATGTATGCATGTTTAAAGTTTGTTAGATTGCTTTAGAGTGGATTGAAGTGTGAAAACCAGTAAAATATGACATTACAAGTCTGTGGGTATCGGTACGGTAGAAAAGGTACCGATACGATCAAGTAAAATAGAAGGGGCGTATCGATACACAGGGGCGTATCGATACACAAGAGCGTATCGATACAGTTCTATGCTACTGGTTTTGGGGGTATCGATACAGCCTTAGGGGGGGTATCGATACGACCTTATTGTTGATTGAATCTGGGAGCTTGTTTGTCGAGGGCATATCGATAGTGGTATTATGGTATCGATACGGTCAGCTGTTGAGTTAGTTAAAGGTATCTTTGGATGTTCTGTTTCTTTATGTTTTAATCCATGAATGTTGTGGACGCAATTAAATGAGCATGGGTGATTGTTTCAAGTTGAGATTTGATAAAGAAAGCATGAAATATGATTAATTAAAAGGTTGGTAACTTAAAAAGTGAAAAAATCTCTGTGTTTTGTATAAATTACAAAATGGTCCCTAAAGTGTAATTAAATGCAATTGAGTTCCAAATCGTTGTTTGATCGAGTTTTTGTTTGTGCCGCTGCGATGTTAAAAACTTAGGATCATAATGAGCATCTAGACAAGATAAAAAATGAAAAAATAGGGTCATTTATTGAGGTAAACTTCCCGGTTTACTTCAATTTTCTCCGTGTGATCCGTTCGGTTCGGTCTTTCACCCAGACTGGGTTGAGGGGATTACATTTGGTGGTATTAGAGCCAGGTTTTGAAATAATTGGGAGGTAAGGTTGATGTGATATTATTGTTTGGTTGAATCCTTGATGAATGTTATGCACAATGATTTATTATGTCATGTTTTGATCATTGTTTGATCTATGTGAGATGCACGGTGTTTGATAACATGAATTATGTTTGTTATATGCTGTTTGGGGAGAGGTTAAAGGGTTCCCATTTCCATATTATTACTAATGTAAAGAGAATTTTGGTTTTGAAAAGAAAAACTTGAGTACCTTGGATTCTTTCTTTGGCTAGTCTGGTTGTTTTTATTATTGTATTCTTTTTTGTAAAACCGTTTTGATAATGGGACCGAGACGAGAGCTTAGAGACAATGTGCGTAATATGGCTGAGAATGAGAATGAGAATGTTGAGAGCACTCGAAAGATTCTTGGTTAGATGAGTTGCAAGGATGTGCAAAAGTTGGGTTGTGGTAGTATCTTTGCTTCGCGGAGATATTGATACGTGATGGATGACCATCACTGCGGGTATGGAACTTGCTGATATTGATTGGGAGTTACTTGGTAATGCTTTCAAGAGAGAGAATCTAGGTGGTTGCTATCTTGATGAGAAGAAGCGAAAGTTTATGTCTTTGGTGCAAGGAAACATGACTGTTTATGAATATGAGGTTCAGTTGTGCAGATGAACTAGCGAACTCTAGAGTTGGCGTCTTATGAACGCAAGGGATGTGAGCCTTGAGACATGGTCTGGTTAAGGCAATGTGTAAGATGAGAATGTGGTTGTAGGAATGTTTGTTCGGGATTTCCTTTCCTGTAGCATCAATGCGGTAATCACTGATAATGTTGATGTTTCGGTTTAGTATTTTAGCGTGTAGATGAAGAATGTCCTAGTGGCATTCGAGGTTGCGAAGAATCAAGTATTTTGAGAATACTTAGGTTTAAGTTTAGCAAGAATGGTAGCGATTTTGTGTGTAATGATGCCAAATCTTGACTGAAAATCAAGATATGAGGTAGTTTTTATGTTGAAGCTTTCGTTCTGGAGGTGGATAGGTGTAAATTTTGGCAAATATGTTTGAGGTGCTGTGGGGATGTGAATTTGGTTGCAAGTGATCGGTCCGAGGATATTGTTGGTAAGTGTGAATCGTTAATCATGCACAGTACAAATCACTTATATGTAATATTTAAATATGTCATTACATGCATGCATTTAGGCATGACATTAGAAATTTTGCATACATATGCATAGGCATCTACGAGGGCATGTAGTTGGCATACACGCATATGTTCACACTTACGGATGATTTCTCGGAGACCGATAAAGATGAGATGTAGTAGCTTTCATAAATAGATTCTTTAAAATCCTGAGGAGTAAAGGAGGTGATTAAAGTGGTTTTTGTGGTCGATGTTTGGAGTGCAAGGTCATTTATGCGATTAGTGCTTCTAATGAAGTATGTTGAGGAAATTTTCTTAAGTTGTTATGTCGTAGGCGAAGTTGCGACATTGGAGATGATGTAAAACCAAAGAATTGATTTTGATATAACAAAGTATTTAAGGACTAAATTGAAAATAGAAAATAAATTTTTAAGTCCTAAAAACTTCCCAAAACTTTTAAGCAAAGTGGTCAAGTAAAAACCAAATGGCTAATACAAAATTTTCTAAGTGTTTTCCAAGTCAAAACAGTAATTTTTGAGTCACTGTTTCGAAATAGCCTTTAGGTGTTTCGGAACGTGTTGAAACTGTTAAACTTGGTTTCAGAACGAGTCTTCCCGTTTTAATACGATAGTATCGAAACAGGACACTATGTTTTGAAATGGATGAAGAACAACGGAACGTGCCATCCATTTCGATACAGGTATCGAAACTATCTCGAACGTTTCGAAACGAGATTTGAACTTGGATTTAAAATTTATGATCGTTGCAATTTTATAACTGATTTTTACAAAACGGTTAAGACGTATCAAAATAATTTAAGCACGTTTCAATACAGGTTTTGACAGTTTCAAATTGTTTCGAAACGATATCAAGCCGTTTCAGAACGGACTCTTAGCGTATCGAAATGATCGTAGTTGTTTTGATACGGTCTCTTAATTACACCCCAACGACTATTTCTATTTTGGTCTGTTTCGAAATAGGTACATGTGTTTCAAAACGGGTAGTTGCAGAAGTGCATTTATGGTGGAAAGATTTCATCCCAACGACAATATTGATGATGGCAACCACACCAACGGCTAGAATTAAATGAGAATGTATAAAAGGGAGTCTAAAAATAACCATCAACAACTATTGATCCTAAAAGAAACAATTCTACATCAAATCCAAGCTCAAGTGCTTAAATTCCAATATCCTTGTACAACCCCAATTGTCAATCCTTGTAATTTCCTATTTCTTAGATTCAATTGGGTTGTGTGCTTGTAATTTGGGCAGTATAAGTATTGAGACATACATTGTATTTGCCACATTCTTCTTTGTAAAATTGATCATTTGTGTAAAAGTTTTCTTCTAAGCCTAAAAAAGGGGAAGATCAACTCGTGAAGTTGTTTGGAAAATACTTAGTGGGAGCTAAGGTAGTGGATGTAGAGTTCATTTGGAACTTGAACCACTATAATTGTCTTTTTCCTAAATTTTATTTTACCACTTCACTACCAACCAAATTAAAAATCCAATTCATCCCCTCTTGGCATTTATTGATTAAACAATCCACTCTATAATCGGTATCAGAGCCTACCTCTTTTGAAGGATTAACAACCACAAGAGGAGATCCTAGAAGAGTGTGATCAAATTTCTAGTCAAGCCATGACATCTACCTCAATCTCCAACCTCTATGTGTCTCTTCATCAAATCCAACGACTACATGGTTTGGGATGTAGTTGAAGAAGGTCCTTGCATTTTGATGAAAAGAAATCATGAAGGAAGACTTGTCCCGAAGGTGAAATCGGAGATGACCGGAGAAGATAGAAGAAGGATACAAGTCAACGATAAAGCATTGCACATCATCTTTTATGCACTTGGTCCGAACATCTATTCTAAGGTTTCTTCAATCGAGAGCGCCAAAGAAGTGTGGGACACTCTTGAGACAACATATGAAGGAACTAGCGATGTTAAGGAGATGATGATCGGGCTACTAAATTTGAGTTATGAGAACTTCAAGATGGATCCCAATGAGAGTGTCTCCAAGATGTTTGATCGATTTTCGATCATCGTCAATGGTATACAAGGATTCGGTGAAGTGATTCCCGGAGACAAGCTAGTTAGGAAGATTCTATATTCTTTCCCGAAATCTTGGGATGGTAAAAGAACGATCATCATCGAAGCTAAGAATTTGAAGATCTTGAAGCTTGATGAGCTAGTTGGTTCTCTCCTTACTCACGAAATTATGAAACAAGGAAGAGAAGAGGAAAAGAATAAAGAATAAAGGAGAATTGAGAAGAAAGAGGTGGACAAAAAAAGAAGCTAGGAGTTTTTCTTAAGGCCTCTCTACAAGAGGAGAGCTCTTCTAGTGAGGAGGATGATTTCGAGGAGTTGGCAATGATAGCCAAACGCTTCTAACGGTTAATGAAGTCTAACCGATGGAGGAAATTTCAAAGAAATAGAGACTTCAAGAACAAGAGCAAAGAAAAAGAAAATGATCCTATCATTTGCTTTGAGTGCAAGAAGTCGGGTCATATTCGTTCCGATTACCATCAACTCAAGAAGAAAGGCTTTGAGACGAAGAAGAAGCTCAAAGCCAAGATTTCTCCTTGGAGTGATGAGGAGTCATCCGAGGATGAGGAACACGAAGTGGCCAACCTTTGCCTCATGGTTCTTGAGGAGGATTCTATGGTAACCTCTAACTCATCTTACTATGATTTTACATTTGATGAATTGCATGATGCATATAATGAGTTACAAGAGGTATATGGTGAGTTAGTAGAAAAATACAAGGAGCCCGTTTTGAAAAACAAAAAGGTCATTTCGTATTTGAAAGCTCAAAACAGTTTACTCTATAAAACTAACTCGAATTTTGAGAAAAAGGTTTTAAGCTTGCAAGATGATCTAAAGTTGTTTGAAAAAGAAAATATATGTATTTGAACAACCTTCTTTCTCAATGTAATGATGAACACCAAAAATTGGTGAATGAGCTCAATGAGCTCAAAAATTCTTTCAAAAGTGTTGGTTCTTCAAAGCTTGAAAAAAGTGAATCTTCAAAAATCAACTTTACAAAAAGAAAGATTTTGAACTACAAACAAAGTGGCTCTTATAGACACTCTAGGACTAAAAAGATTAGAAGTGTATGGGTTCCTAAGGAACTTGTAAAATCTAATAATGTTAATGCCTTGTCATCTTGGATTCCTAAGGGAACCAAGCTTTTGGGAGCTAACACTCACGGACCTAAAATGTTTTGGGTACCAAAAATTAAAGTTTAAACTCTTTGTTTGTAGGGGGAGCATTGCTACAAGGCCAAAGCACAAAGTTAAAATTCATGGTACCTTGATAGTGGATGCTCGAGACATATGTCCGGAGACAAGAGTCGATTCATGGAATTAAATCCAAAAAATGGAGTAATAACTTTTGGTGAAAACCCCAAAGGCCACATTCAAGGTATTGACTCCATAGGTAATCACTCTTCTATACTTATTGAAAATTTCTTGTATGTCAATGGTCTAAAACACAATTTGTTGAGCATTAGTCAATTATGTGATAAAAGGTTTAATGTCATGTTTGATGTAAATGGGTGTAGAATAATAGACATTAAATCTAACAAAACAACGCTCATTGGTCATCGCATAGGCAATATTTATATGGTGCATCTAGATGAAATTCATATATCTCATGCATGCTTAGTTGCACAAAATGAATATGATGCATGGTTATGGCATAGGAAACAAGGACATGCTAGCATTAGCATTTTAGAAAAATTAGTTTCCCTTAATCTAGTTAGAGGCCTACCTAAGCTCAAGTTCTCATTAGATAAAATTTGTGATGCATGTGCTAAAGGTAAACAACATAGAGCCTCTTTCAAGTCCATTAATGATGGTTCTACAAGTAGATGTTTGCAATTGATCCATATGGATCTCTTTGAGCCAATTAGACACTACTAGATTGGGTGGAAAATCATATGCATTTGTACTTGTTGATGATTACTCTAGGTATACTTGGGTTCTCTTTTTAAGCACCAAAGATGAGGCTTTAGAAAACTTCACATTCTCAAAAATAATCCAAAATGATCTTGAACTTAAAATTGCACATATTAGAAGTGATCATGAAACCGAATTTCAAAATATGGTTTTGAAGATTTTTGTAATGAAAATGAGATTAACCATAATTTTTTGGCTCTTCGCACTCCTAAACAAAATGGGGTGGTTGAGAGGAAAAATAGAACTTTAGAAGAAATAGCTAGGACTATTCTTTGTGAAAATAATTTACCTAAGTATTTTTGGGTGGACGCCACTAACATCGCTTGCTACGTTATAAACCGAGTAATGATTAGGCCTATTTTGAAGAAAACTCCTTATGAGATTTTAAAATCTAAAAAGCCTAACATTAGCTATTTTCATCCTTTTGGTTGCAAGTGTTTTGTTTTAAACAATAGAAAAGATAATTTAGGTAAATTTGATGTAAAGAGTGTTGAAGTTATTTTTCTAGGTTACTCTTTAAACTCTAAAGCCTATCACGTGTTTAACAAAAGAACTTTAGTTGTAGAAGAATCTATTCATGTGGTTTTCGATGATAACCTCCTTCCAAGGAAGAATTCTTGTGATGATGATGATTTAGGGATCATTGAAGCCAATGCTGGTGGAGAATCATCAAAGGTGAATGAGATTCAACCAAAGAGGAAGAAGCACAAGAACCATCTCTAGAAGAATTGCAAGACATGTCTCCTTAGGAAAAGGAATTGAGCTACCCAAGGGAGTACAACTATGTCAAAGGTGGTGAGATCTTGGGTGATCCATCCAAGGGGGTAACTACTCGTTCTTCTCTTAAAATGCTTAATAATATTACTTTTATTTCATGCATTGAGCCTAAGAATGTTAAACAAGCATTAAAAGATGACTTTTGGATTATGGTTATGCAAGATAAGTTAAACCAATTTGAGAGAAGTAAAGTATGGACATTAGTTGATAGGCCTAGAAACAAATCTACTATAGGAACTAAATGGGTCTTTAGAAACAAACTAGATGAGAGTGGTAACATAGTGAGAAACAAGGCTAGGCTTGTTGCTGAAGGTTACACTCAAGAAGAGGGAATTGATTTTGATGAAACCTATGCACCCGTAGCTAGAATAGAAGCAATTACGATGTTACTTGCATTTGCATGTTATCATGATTTCAAGCTTTTTCAAATGGATGTCAAAAGTGCGTTTTTAAATGGCTTTATAAACGAAGAAGTGTATGTAGAACAACCACCAGGTTTTGAAGATCCCATTTTTCCAAACCATGTTTTCAAATTGTCAAAAACTTTATATGGTTTAAAACAAGCTCTTAGAGCTTGGTATGAAAGATTATCAAGTTTTCTAGTTGAAAAAAGTTTTGAAAAAGAAAAGGTAGACACAACACTATTTATTAAAAATGACGGCAAAGATATCTTAGTAGTTCAAATTTATGTTGATGATATTATCAAACAAATGAATGATGACATCTTCACCAATCAAGCTAAGTACATCAAAGATATGCTCAAAAATTTTGGCTTGGAGCAAGCAAAGCCTCAAGCTACACCAATTAGCTCATCCACAAAGCTTGACAAAGATGAAGGAGGTAAGTGTATACTCTAAGCTTTATCGTTCTATGATTGGGTCTTTGCTTTACCTTACCGCAAGTAGATCGGATATATTGTTTAGTGTTTGCTTGTGTGCTAGGTTCTAAGCTAGTCCTAGAGAGTCACACCTTATAGTCGTTAAAAGGATCTTTAGGTACTTTAGAGATACTCCTTGTTTAGGCCTTTGGTATCCTAGAGACTCAACCTATAACCTCCATGCTTATTCAGATGCGGATTATGGGGTTGTAAGATAGATATAAAAAGTACTTCCGGCAATTGTCAATTCCTAGGTAGTATGCTCATATCTTGGTTCTCTAAGAAACAGAATAGTATAGCTTTATCTACCACCGAAACATAGTACATATCCTTAGGGAGTTGTTGTGCTCAAGTCATTTGGATGGAACAACTCTTAGACTATGGAATTGAGGTTGACATCATACCCCTTAAGTGTGATAACACTAGTGTCATATGTCTTACCAAAAATCTCATCCAACACTCTAGAACCAAACACATAGAAATAAGACATCATTTCATTAGAGATCATGTCCTTAAAGAAGATGTTGTTTTAGTGTATGTAGACACCTTAAATCAATTAGCGGACATCTTCACCAAACCTCTAGATAAAGATCGTTTTTGGTCCCTTAGGAGTGAGTTAGGTCTAACTAGCTTATATTGACCTTTTAGGACCTTTGTGCTTAAAATTGCTTGAATTCTGAATAAATCACATGCTTATGTGTTTTTGATCTTAATTACATCCTTGCTTATATTTATGGGAGTATGTTTATGTTTTAATATGTTAAACTTGCTCATACATCTCATTCATGCATCTAGGTTCAATCAAAGTTCGATTATTCTGTATTTTAGAGCCTTATCTACTCTTCCAGGGCTATTGGTAACGAAAAGGGTCACCCTGTTTCGATACGGGCTGCCTCTAAAGAACACATATGGACCAAGTTGTTTCGAAACACTCACAAGGGTTTCGAAACATTTTGGTTCTATTAAAACTTGTATCGAAACGGCCCCTCTTCGTTTCGATACGGGAAACTCTTGGGCTTTGATACAGTTAAACCTGTATCGAAACGGTCAATAAGTTTCGGAGTGTTCGTATGCGTTTCGGTATGCCTGTTTTGAAACGATCTCTCCTCTTTCGAAACGCGTATCCAGAAAAGCCAAATTTAAAGGGTTTTAAATTCTTAAAGAGTCTTTTAATTAAACCCAAACCCCTCAAAACCCTAGACCGATGTAACCCCCGTAGCCCGGCCTAGACGGCTGACCCGAACTACGAAGATTACACGGGGAAAACCAAAGTCAACTCGAAAGTCAACCTTGATTAACGACCCTTTTTTTTTAACTTGTCTAGATGCATATTAAACCTAGGCATACTCTTGAGATAAGCATACTCAAAAATCACAGCAATCGGAAAACAATAAGGGACTCAATTGAACAAAATACAAATTTAGGGACCAATTTGTAAATTCTGGAAATTAAGAGGACTTTACCAAATTTTAAGTTACCATTATGAAATTAGTCATGTTTCATGCCTCTCTGCCAAATTTCAACTCAAACGGACATCTCAAACTCAAGCAATTACACATACGAGAATCAGGACTAAAACGTAAAGCTTGCAAACCTCAAATTTTATGCCCAATCGAAACCTTTGACCATAGTTTCGAAACCATGCCCAAAGGTTTCGAAACTTTGGCTTCCAGTAGCCCCTAGAACCCAAAAATTTGCAAAGGTTTCGAAACTTTACCCCTAGTTTCGAAACCTAGATGCAGGGGAGCATATTTTGCTTCATTCTAATGACTTTCAATGATATAAACACATTAGAATCATACATATTCATACATATGAGTTTAAAAGAGGCAAAGGCACTCAACACCAGCCACCCAAGCCTAGATGCATAAGTCCTAGATTAAACGTACTCCAACATACTCAAAACATGAATATGAACCATCAAACATACATGGTAAATTATACATTAAGAACCTTTCATACATGATACTCAATATGAGTATACCTTAATCAACCAAGGAAAATTATGCATTCGATCAAAAGAAGGCAAACAAACACATAAAGTCTCATGCTTCAACATCCATACACTTAGGCATCCTCACAAGGCATATGTCCCACACACATGATAAGCAATTTAAACATCTACCAAACATACATCACTCAAGCATTCATCAAGGCATGCATCATAAGTGATATTTACAAATCAAACAAGGCATCTAAGTGCCAAACCAAATCAACACACATCAAAGCATCAAAAACAACAACACCTATCCCATTGCTTTACTATTACAATCTTTCAATTTATAAATCATACATTGAGCTCACCAAAGCAACACTTGAAGACCTTTCCTTTCCCTTGCCAACCACAAGCTATTTATTTGCATTGTCGAACAAAAGAGAGCGTAAGCATAAAAGCTTAGTGAGGGTAAGCTCATAAAACAAACCTTCGACAATACAGGGTCCAAGCTCGAGCAACTATCATGATATAATACATGATTTTACTTTCGATCCACATGAGCCATAAATATAAATGATGCATGAACATATTACCAAATTCATGTCATGCTCAACAACTTATAAATTCATCATACAATGATACATAACTCAATGTATTAACCACATCATATATCGCTTCACATTTGAAAACACATTTCATATCACATTGATACACATATCAATTCATAACACTTCCGTGCTTAGCACGTACTCACCATGACTCACCGTCATGCACAAACCACATTTCCATGCCTAGCATGTACTCACCATGACTCACCGTCATGCACAAACCACATTTCCATGCCTAGCATGTACTCACCATGACTCACCGTCATGCACAAACCACATTTCCATGCCTAGCATGTACTCACCATGACTCACCGTCATGCACAAACCACATTTCCATGCCTAGCATGTACTCACCATGACTCACCGTCATGCACAAACCACATTTCCATGCCTAGCATGTACTCACCATGACTCACCGTCATGCACAAACCACATTTCCATGCCTAGCATGTACTCACCATGACTCACCGTCATGCACAAACCACATTTCCATGCCTAGCATGTACTCACCATGACTCACCGTCATGCACAAACCACATTTCCATGCCTAGCATGTACTCACCATGACTCACCGTCATGTACAAACCACATGCACATTATTAGCAACCATAACATATCTATCATCAACATGCATATAACAATGCATCAAACATGCCTCATCATACATGTATACAACATATACATAATCAACACCATCACAATTTAATACGAGGCATATACAACCATTAAAAAGTACAACCCAAGTCTTTAATCAAAGCTTGGGATTAGGCTACCACTCTAATCCCAACTCTAGGTGGGTTTACCAAGCCCATCCTGGGTTCACATGCTTGAACCAAATACTCAAACCATTTTAAAAATATTTAACCACTCACCTAAGCTTCCAAGTTCCAAGCCATGCAAGCAACCTCCCTCAAATTTCCGGATTCCTTCCCGAAGCTTCCCCAACACAAATTCCCGCTTCTTAACAATCTCAAACACATTTCAAACAATTCCAAATCAGCCCAACATCAAAATACCAACCCGGAATACAAATTCAAATATCAAACTCAACATATTAAGTCATGACCAAACCCCAACTTTATCTAATTCAAGCAGCCCATAACCTTGATAAAAACTCAAGTTTCCAACACATCTCATACTCACAAATAATTGCTAAATTCAGCCACAACATCAACCCATAGGTGCAAGCCAAGCTCCAACAATTTCCAACCCATACAATTCACCAAAATTTCCATTTTCGTACTCCTATTTTACCCAGCAGAAAATACCATTTTCGAACATCCAAATGACACCTAAATGGTCCCAAAACACTTTCCTAACATACATATACCATCAGCCCTTCAACCTAACTCTAAAACTCACCAAAATTCAAGTTTTAGACTATTCAAAAATGGCCATAAATACCCATTTCGGATTTTCTTCCAAAATCACTCATTTTAACATATTATGTGTATTTTAAGGTGACTAACTCAAAACCCAACTTAATAATTCAAAATCAATTGAAAAACTCATTAAAAACTCAAATTTTCATTAAACTTGAAACTCATAAAAGTGGGTAGTTTCGAAATATAAAGCTATGTAAACGTAGAGGATGAAGAGGAGAGTTCGAATATGTAATTACCTTCAAAAACGCCCTTGAATTGATGAAGAAATTAAAGGAAATAGTAATGAGGGTTTGAGAGAAATTTGGGATGGTTTGTGAACGGTGAAGAAGAAGAAATGAGGAAAAGATGATATAAAAGGGTGTTTATTTTTATTTTGGTTTAATTACCAAAATGATCCCTCCCTTTCTTTCTAAACTTAATTTACTCACACTAAGGTTAATTTGATTGAAATAAATTTTACCGACTCGAACCAACTAACCCGACTAACTTCTAACCCCAAAACACGGGTATTACAACTCTCCCCCACTTAAGGAAATTTCGTCCTCGAAATTCATCGAATAGGAAGAGTCAATGAAACATGCTCCTCCACACATTCCTCTCTCACCACAACATACTAACCAACTCGTTAGACTCGCCACACAACATTTGCTATCCGACACTGAGATCTCAACTGGTTCTTCATTGCACGCAATTTTCAAACTCAACTCAACTATATCGGAAGTGACTTCATCTCTCATTCTAACTGAAAGACAACTCAGACGTACACTGGCCCAATCACACAAATTGATTTCCACTCACACACACTGATCAACTGTCTTGTACTAAAACCATAGTCCGAACCCCCAACGATCACCAACTAACATTTCTGAAATTCAGATTACTCACACGAGACCCCTACCTAGATCTCGCCAAAAGAACTAAGGTACTCATACCTACCTCTGACACCTCATCGGCACATTCAAACTTGCATGCTTGCTAACAATATACAGAAGTGTAGACTCAGAATCATCAAAAGGGAACAAGCTCAAAACTGTACTAAGGCTTACCTACTATATCATTGATAACACTCTGACTCCCACTCATAGGTCGTCACCTCTTTCACCACTATCACCAGAACCGATCACATCGTTCCTCATCAACAGGAACCAACCCACATACACACTAACTCAGTCAAACAAATTGTACCTCAACTATGGTACAACCATACTTCCCTGACTAAAGCGATGAATTCCCTCAACATCATTCACATTTTCAGAACCCACCGTTTCCACTTACCGATTCACAGTCCATGCCTTGGCCTCAAACTTACCAAAAAGCAATAAACTAACAACAACACATTAACATACAAACTGGGTTAGCAAAGGAAAAGGTCCAAGTGGCTCAAGTATGATTTCCTCACTTAAAATCTCTTTTTCCGATGTAATAGAAGCAATGGGACTCTACTCAACATGCTTCAAGCAACTCAACACACATACATGCTCAATCATGCATATTACAAGGCATACTTGCTAAACAAGCAAACATATGCGTACGATCAAACAACATACCTTCTCCATCAAACAATCACACATCACCGCATACACGGGTAACGAGCAACATGCTTTTAAACAAACAACCAACATACTTGTCATACAAGCAATCATACTTACAAAGCAAGCAATCATTCATTACAGCATACTCGAATAACAAGCAACGTGCTTACATGATAAGCAAACACCGTGCATATCAATCATAAAACACAACTTACTTCACTTACCTGCCCAAGGTTTCGGAAACCTTAAGCTCTGATGCCAACAAATGTAACCCCCGTAGCCCGGCCTAGACGGCTAACCCGAACTACGAAGATTACACGGGGAAAACCAAAGTCAACTCGAAAGTCAACCTTGATTAACGACCCTTTTTTTTTAAACTTGTCTAGATGCACATTAAACCTAGGCATACTCTTGAGATAAGCATACTCAAAAATCACAGCAATCGGAAAACAATAAGGGACTCAATTGAACAAAATACGAATTTATGGACCAATTTGTAAATTCTGGAAATTAAGAGGACTTTACCAAATTTTAAGTTACCATTATGAAATTAGTCATGTTTCATGCCTCTCTGCCAAATTTCAACTCAAACGGACATCTCAAACTCAAGCAATTGCATATACGAGAATCAGGACTAAAACGTAAAGCTTGCAAACCTCAAATTTTATGCCCAATCGAAACCTTTGACCATAGTTTCGAAACTATGCCCAAAGGTTTCGAAACTTTGGCTTCCAGTAGCCCCTGGAACCCAAAAATTTGCAAAGGTTTCGAAACTTTACCCCTAGTTTCGAAACCTAGATGCAGGGGAGTATATTTTGCTTCATTCTAATGACTTTCAATGATATAAACACATTAGAATCATACATATTCATACATATGAGTTTAAAAGAGGCAAAGGCACTCAACACCAGCCACCCAAGCCTAGATGCATAAGTCCTAGATTAAACGTACTCCAACATACTCAAAACATGAATATGAACCATCAAACATACATGGTAAATTATACATTAAGAACCTTTCATACATGATACTCAATATGAGTATACCTTAATCAACCAAGGAAAATTATGCATTCGATCAAAAGAAGGCAAACAAACACATAAAGTCTCATGCTTCAACATCCATACACTTAGGCATCCTCACAAGGCATATGTCCCACACACATGATAAGCAATTTAAACATCTACCAAACATACATCACTCAAGCATTCATCAAGGCATGCATCATAAGTGATATTTACAAATCAAACAAGGCATCTAAGTGCCAAACCAAATCAACACACATCAAAGCATCAAAAACAACAACACCTATCCCATTGCTTTACTATTACAATCTTTCAATTTATAAATCATACATTGAGCTCACCAAAGCAACACTTGAAGACCTTTCCTTTCCCTTGCCAACCACAAGCTATTTATCTGCATTGTCGAACAAAAGAGAGCGTAAGCATAAAAGCTTAGTGAGGGTAAGCTCATAAAACAAACCTTCGACAATACAGGGTCCAAGCTCAAGCAACTATCATGATATAATACATGATTTTACTTTCGATCCACATGAGCCATAAATATAAATGATGCATGAACATATTACCAAATTCATGTCATGCTCAACAACTTATAAATTCATCATACAATGATACATAACTCAATGTATTAACCACATCATATATCGCTTCACATTTGAAAACACATTTCATATCACATTGATACACATATCAATTCATAACACTTCCGTGCTTAGCACGTACTCACCATGACTCACCGTCATGCACAAACCACATTTCCATGCCTAGCATGTACTCACCATGACTCACCGTCATGCACAAACCACATTTCCATGCCTAGCATGTACTCACCATGACTCACCGTCATGCACAAACCACATTTCCATGCCTAGCATGTACTCACCATGACTCACCGTCATGCACAAACCACATTTCCATGCCTAGCATGTACTCACCATGACTCACCGTCATGCACAAACCACATTTCCATGCCTAGCATGTACTCACCATGACTCACCGTCATGCACAAACCACATTTCCATGCCTAGCATGTACTCACCATGACTCACCGTCATGTACAAACCACATGCACATTATTAGCAACCATAACATATCTATCATCAACATGCATATAACAATGCATCAAACATGCCTCATCATACATGTATACAACATATACATAATCAACACCATCACAATTTAATACGAGGCATATACAACCATTAAAAAGTACAACCCAAGTCTTTAATCAAAGCTTGGGATTAGGCTACCACTCTAATCCCAACTCTAGGTGGGTTTACCAAGCCCATCCTGGGTTCACATGCTTGAACCAAATACTCAAACCATTTTAAAAATATTTAACCACTCACCTAAGCTTCCAAGTTCCAAGCCATGCAAGCAACCTCCCTCAAATTTTCGGATTCCTTCCCGAAGCTTCCCCAACAAAAATTCCCGCTTCTTAACAATCTCAAACACATTTCAAACAATTCCAAATCAGCCCAACATCAAAATATCAACCCGGAATACAAATTCAAATATCAAACTCAACATATTAAGTCATGACCAAACCCTAACTTTATCTAATTCAAGCAGCCCATAACCTTGATAAAAACTCAAGTTTCCAACACATCTCATACTCACAAATAATTGCTAAATTCAGCCACAACATCAACCCATAGGTGCAAGCCAAGCTCCAACAATTTCCAACCCATACAATTCACCAAAATTTCCATTTTCGTACTCCTATTTTACCCAGCAGAAAATACCATTTTCGAACATCCAAATGACACCTAAATGGTCCCAAAACACTTTCCTAACATACATATACCATCAGCCCTTCAACCTAACTCTAAAACTCACCAAAATTCAAGTTTTAGACTATTCAAAAATGGCCATAAATACCCATTTCGGATTTTCTTCCAAAATCACTCATTTTAACATATTATGTGTATTTTAAGGTGACTAACTCAAAACCCAACTTAATAATTCAAAATCAATTGAAAAACTCATTAAAAACTTAAATTTTCATTAAACTTGAAAATCATAAAAGTGGGTAGTTTCGAAATATAAAGCTATGTAAACGTAGAAGATGAAGAGGAGAGTTCGAATATGTAATTACCTTCAAAAACGCCCTTGAATTGATGAAGAAATTAAAGGAAATAGTAATGAGGGTTTGAGAGAAATTTGGGATGGTTTGTGAACGGTGAAGAATAAGAAATGAGGAAAAGATGATATAAAAGGGTGTTTATTTTTATTTTGGTTTAATTACCAAAATGATCCCTCCCTTTCTTTCTAAACTTAATTTACTCACACTAAGGTTAATTTGATTGAAATAAATTTTACCGACTCGAACCAACTAACCCGACTAACTTCTAACCCCAAAACACGGGTGTTACAACCGATTTCATCTATAAAAACCCTTCAAATCTCTTTTTTTTCATCAAAACTTGAGGGTTTTTAATCCTAAACATCAATCTAAGCAAGCTTCATCAATTTTGTGCAATTTCATCCATAAATTCCTCCAAAATCCAATCTTTGAGGTGTTTTCTATCCTTTTCTTTTTCTTTTTATTTCGTTCGAATATTATGTTAAAAAGTTATAGTTTTGTATAGAATACTTGTTTTACATTATGGGTTTTCAAAATCTTGTAAAAAAAATTCAAATCTCAATTTTTTGATTGAATATATTTTATTTTAATCGTATTTTTTAACACTGTTTTTCAAATATGTTTTCATCAAAATTTTATTTTCATGTACATTCTTTCAAAGTGTTTTTAAAAACCTTAAGGGGATTCTTATTAGATCGAATTAGGATTTAATGCATACACTTAAATTTTTTTGCTTGCTTTGTTTTAGGTGTTTTTAATGGCTATGCAAAAGAAAAGAAAGACTGAAGGGGGTGAAGGTTCGAACCCAGGTGACGATGTTCGTCCAAACCTTGCCCTCCTTTATGCCAAAAGTCTTAGAAACTAAGAGGCTAGGAATCGGTTTAAAATTCTTCAAGATGATGTTGTTCGACGAGAGAGAGTTGTAGACATGGCATTCCTTGATTCTGAACGTTTCTACTTTAAGTACCTACCTCTTTTGCAACGTTGGGGGTTTCCTAAGCTTCATGAATATTCCTGACATTGTCTATAAATATATGGTATTGTTTTTTTACTCCAATGCTCATCTTATTAGCAATGTTGATCATTCTGAAGTTATTGCTATCAAGTCTTACATCTTGGGAAAGAAGTTTTGCATTGAACCATCCACCATAGTATCCGTTCTTGGGCTTGTTGATGAGGATATTGAGGATGAAACCATCTTTGGATCTCGAACTGGATCGATTTCTCACTTTGGATGCCCAAGACCGTTTCTTGCACTTAATCATATCTTGGTTCTTTCGCCTATCAAGAGGAAAATTTGCTCATATCTGTTAAGTTGACACCTTTTTGCTCGAATGTTTCCGACAAGTACAACAACCTAACTTGGTGAAGATAATGTTTGCCGAGATGGTTCATCTCGTAAGGCATTGTCAATCTGACTCCATCACCTCTTTCACCTATGGGACAACTTTGAGCTACATTTTTGTTCGCCTTGACCTTGATGTCTCATACGATTTTCTGAAACAACACAAGCAAAAGCTTGGTCAGTCTTCTCTCGTAAGGTCTGGATTTCGATACACTAATGGTGAATTGACTCGAGTTGATCGTAGAGCTCAACCACCTCAAGAAGAGCCTCAACCATAAGTTCAAGTTCCCGTTGTGGCTCCTAACAATGATGCTCTCATGGCCTTCCCCACCGATAGATTCAACACCATGGACACAAACATGGCTTCCGGGTTTGCAGCTATCGGCACTCAATTCACATCTTTGGATGATCGTGTTCTTGGCATATAAAATCGCCTTACCTCCCTTGAAACCCAACAATCATCCATGGATATCTCTTTCACCAACTTCTATGGTGATTGGAGGCGTTTTCGTAAGGATCAAGAGAAAGACAAGGATGATTTCTTGGATGACCTTAGAGGCGATGAAGACGATGAGGCACCTTAGTTTTATTGCATATCATTTTATTTTGTAATATTAGGATTGAGTTTATGCACCTATCTATGTTTTTTGTTTTAAGACCAATGCATTGTTTTCATGTTTTTATGATTGTGTTTGATTTTATGTTTGAATTTTTTTTTATGAACTTAATGCTATCTATGTTATTATGTTGTTTGGTTTATGATTTATGCCTATTTTATTCTCATTTAGCCTTGATTATATGTTTGATCTAATAAAAAGGGGAGAAATAATTCCTAAGAGCGTGTTTTTAAGTTTCAAGTGCTTTAAATTTCAACTTTTCAAAACTTTAAAACCTATCTTAAATTGAGGGGGAGTTAAAAGTTTTCAAAGATTTCAAAACACTTAAAAATTTATACTTTGTTTTGTTATATCAAAAAAGGGGATTGTAAAACCAAAGAATTTATTTTGATATAACAACGGATTTAAGGACTAAGTTGAAAATAGAAAATAATTTTTTAAGTCCTCAAAACTTCCCAAAACTTTTAAGCAAAGTGGTCAAGTCAAAACCAAATGGTTATACAAATTTTTCTAAGTGTTTTCCAAGTCAAAACAGTGATTTTCGAGTCATCATTTTGAAACAGCCCTTAGGTGTTTCGGAACGTGTTGAAACTGTTAAACTTGGTTTCAGAACAAGTCTTCCCGTTTCGGTACGATAGTACCGAAACATGACACTATGTTTCAAAACGGATGAAGAACAACGGAACATGCAGATCTCGAACGAATCGAAACGAGATTTGAACTTAGATTTAAAATTTATGACCGTTGCAATTTTATAACTAGTTTTTACAAAACGGTTAAGACGTATCTGTAACAAGGTTTTTTTTCACAAGGGTCCCCGCTTTTTTTAAAACATTTAAGTAAAAGAGGGAATTTTAAAAATAATTCGAGTTTGGGAAAAAACCTTTTAAAAAATCCTTTTTTCGGTTGGAGTCGCCACTGGCAGCTGAGGTAGGCCGGACACCGTAAAAACTAAATCAGAGATTTGTTTGAAAGGGTTCGGGAGTTGGTTACGTGTGGGGAAGGGTTAGCACCCCATCACGCTCGGAAATCGGTACCAAAACAATTGTTGCGTTTAAATCGATAGAAATTATTCGAAATTTAAAAATACTTTAATTAGAGGTTCTTAATTGAAAATTGGACTTAATTTATACGAGCTTTTTCAAATTGGTGGTCTCGAATTAATTCGTCGTTTAATTAGAAAGGATGACGGTACACTGGACCAAAGACTAAACCGACATCATATAAGACTGATCGCCGTGTTAGTTTAGGGTTCAGATCTCGTACGTCACCTTTATGCATGATGCAAGCAACTAAAATATGGTGCTATGGTCTTGTTCGTTTTAATTATGGATTTACCTTTAGCCGATTCGAATTAATCCGAATATTCGAGGAGTATCCAATAAGCTAGGCTAGTCGACCTGAATACGCGAATTAATAAGTATCTCCGTTTTATAATTAAAATTAATTATCATGCAAATTTAAAAGTTAAAGAGTCACATGAATGACATATTACAATGCATGTCACACAAACATATTCGAATCATCATAAAAAGACAAAATATGCACGTAAAAACATATATAGCAAAAATATACTAGGCATCATAAACATGCTTAAACAAGATTAAAAAACATACAATTACATATTAAAATAAATAAAACGGGGGCACACATTAAAAAAACAAATATTACATGCATAATAAACACACGTGACAACAATGCAAATTAACATATTGGATATAAAAAGGGCCAAAACACGAATAACAAAAAGATAATGACAAAAAACAAGGCAAAGCAAGAGGTTAACATGCAAACTGACAGGGACCGGAATAGCAAATAAATCATTTAAAGAACTAATTATAATGCGAAATAGGGCCAAATTGAAAGAACACGGGAAGCCACAGGGACCCAAACATGAATTAACCTACTCGAAAATCGATTAGGATGAAAATAGGGACGGGATTGAAAATGCTGAAAAACATACAGAGACCTAGGACGATGTTTGAAATTGCAGAAGCCCCTGTGCGCGTAATAACAATACGTGGAGGGACTTAAAACGTGATTAAACCTTTTTTAACATTTTAAAACACTATAAACCCGAGCTTAAAAAAACGGTTCAACCCTTTGCCATTCTGTTAACCCTAAAACGCACCGAAAACCCTCCCCTTTCACTCTCTAGTTTTCCCGGCGCCATCACGGTTCCGGTTACCGTTGCCGGCACCGGAACCGTAAAAAAACCCTTCTTTTAGACTTTCTTCGATCCCCAAAAAATAATAATCAGAAACTCCTTTCTCTTCTCGAAACCAGAACCAAAGAGAAACCCTGTTTTCCCCTCTTTCAAAAGATCAAACCCCGAAAGAAGCTTAAAACCGACTCTCACCCTTGCTGTTGGCTCACCAGTTCCGACTGATGGAGTCAGAAGGCTTATCGCCGGCAAAGGGGAAACAAAAAGATGCAAAGGTAAAAAGAAAAGAAAACCCTAACTTTCTTTTTTATTTAATGCTATGCGAAACTGAGAAATGAAAGAAAATACCTTCTGATTTTTTTTCTTTTTTGCTTGTATTGCTTCGGAAAATTTTTGGTTACAACTCGTTTCGAAAATGCTCTCCAAAAAACCTCTTTGTTTACATTGCATGTTCGGGTTTATATAGCCCTAGAAAATTTCATTTTTCCCTTTTCTAATTACATGAAATTACTAAGATACATTGTTGGTTGCTCTGATATTTGTTGGTATTCAGTTGATATGGTTGCTGCTTTTTTTCTCTGCCATTCTGAATTTCGGTTGCATTTTGTGCGTTTTTGCCTCTGACATATGGTTTGTTTTGTTGCGTGCGAGGGCTCGTACGAGGGGACCACGGGCTCGGCCGGATGACGAAGGCTGATCCTGACCATCGGTGGAATCTGGATAGCCAGAGGAATTCGAAAAGGTGTGCGGTGGACCACACGCGCGCGTATGGAGACTGAAGCGTCGCGCGTGGGTCACACGCGCCTGGGAGACTGGATCCTGACCGTTCGATGTCCCAAGCCTGATCTGACGGTTGAGAGGCGCACGACGTTAGGGCCAAAGCAGATGGCCTCTAGGGTTTCTTCATCTTGTGTGATCTGGACCGTCAGATCTAGATTAGATCTGACGGTGGGAAATGCGGCGGGTGCAAGACAAAGATGGGCAGATTAGATTAGGGTTTTTAGACTTAAGGCTTTTATTTTTTGGGCCAACAAGCCATGTAATTTTTTGGGTTTTTTAATATGTAATGGACTTTAATAAACTTGGATTTATTATTTATTATATGTGTTTATATATATATATATGGTTTTGGGTTTTCAGATTCGATTATAATATAATAGATAATAATAAAAATAAGATAATACATAATAACGGTAATAATAGTACTTATAATAACAATATAATACTTATAGTAATTATAATACATGGTAATAATAATAAGTATATGGTAATAACACTATAAATGATAGAATAAAGATATTAATAATAATAGGGTAAAGTATGCCAGGTAACACCGAACTATAGGGTGTGACCTGTTTTTAACATCAACCTTTCAATTGGTCCAAACTTACCATCGAACTTTATTTTTCGACTCGTTTATACCACCCTGCCGTTAAATCGTTAACGCCGTGATGACATGGACGCTGCACCAAAACGAAGTCGTTTTGGTGCCGCTATTTTGATGATAAATGACCCAAAACGACGTCGTTTTGCTAACGAAAAAATATGAAATTGTGCACTCAATGGGATTCGAACCTAAAACCTTAAGCATCAAAGACAAACATCTTAACCACCAAGCTAACCTAATATCTTTAAATTAGTTTTAGCACAAATAATATATATTCCCAACTGTAGTTTGTCATATAAATATATTATTTCTAATATAAAAATATTTAAATATTTTTATTAATAATATTAAATAGATAAATAGATAAATATATTATTATAAAAACTAAATGACTAATTTTCAAAACAAAATTTGTTTAAAAAATCTAAAATTCGACAAAACTTAATCCCTAAACTATAAACTTTAAACCTTAAAATTTTATTCATAAACAAATAATATTAAAATATATAAACAAATAATATATTATTATAAAAACTAAAAATCTTATTTAAAAAATATAAAAAATTTTAATATTTACGAAAAGACCCAAAAATTCACCAAAATCTTAAAGATTTGGGGTTTAGGGTTTAAGATTTTGGTGAATTTTTGGGTCTTTTCGTAAATTTTAAAAATTTTATATTTTTAAATAATTTTTTTAGTTTTTATAATAATATATTATTTGTTTATATATTTTAATATTACTTGTTTATGAATAAAATTTTAGGGTTTAAAGTTTATAGTTTAGGGTTAGGGTTTATGAGTTTAGGGATTAAGTTTTGTCAAATTTTAAATTTTTTAAATAAATTTTGTTTTGAAAATTAGTCTTTTAGTTTTTATAATAATATATTTATCTATTTATATATTTAATATTATTAATAACAATATTTTTATATTTTTATATTAGAACTAATATATTTATATGACAAACTACAGTTGGGAATATATATTATTTGTGCTAAAACTAATTCAAAGATATTAGGTTGGCTTGGTGGTTAAGATGTTTGTCTTCGATGCTTAAGGTCTTAGGTTCAAATCCCATTAAGTGCACAATTTCATATTTTTTCGTTAGCAAAACGACGTCGTTTTGGGTCATTTATTATCAAAATAGCGGCACCAAAACGACGTCGTTTTGGTGCAGCGTCCATGTCATCACGACGTTAACGATTTAACGGCAGGGTGGTATAAACGAGTCAAAAAATAAAGTTCGATGATAAGTTTGGACCAATTGAAAGGTTGATGTTAAAAACAGGTCACACCCTATAGTTCGATGTTACCTGTCATACTTTACCCATAATAATAATATATGGTATATGATAATGATAAGATAATAATAGTATAGTAACATAATAATAAGAGTAAGAGATGATTAATAATATAGTAATAACAATATCAATAACTCTAATAAATAATATATATATATATATATTGTTTTTCTTTTTCTTTTTTTTAATTTTTTCATAACATATATATATAAGTACCAAAGCCCATTATTATTAAAAAAGAAAGACGGGTTCACACATCGGACAAAATAGGTGATTACAGCTGCCCCCTTTGCTTATACTTGTGAAACAAGGATAAAGCAAAGGCCATAAACACCAATTTTGTCCGACTTCCCTGTTTGGATCCCGAGTCACCATGCACTTGAACTACTGGCGATTCGGAAGTCGGTACATGAAAATACAACGGTCGTGGAGGCTTGAAGTTGTTTTTCTCATTTCAACACTCTTCAACCGTTCGAGGTTCGAATAAATAGATAATTAGCATAAGCTCCATTCTCAAAGTGCCCGAACGGATAGGCGGGTTCCATTCTCTAAAAGCCCGAACGGATAGGCGGGTTCCATTCTCCAAAAGCCTGAATAGATAGGCGGGTTCCATTATCCAAAAGCTCGAATATATAGGCGGGTTCCATTCTCAAAAAGCCCGAATAGATAAGCGGGTTCCATTCTCCAAAAGCCCGAATAGATAGGCGGGTTCCATTCTCCAAAAGCCCGAATAGATAGGCGGGTTCCATTCTCCAAAAGCCCGAATAGATAGGCGGGTTCCATTCTCCAAAAGCCCGAACGGATAGGCGGGTTCCATTCTCCAAAAGCCCGAACGGATAGGCGAGTTCCATTATCCAAAAGCCCGAACAGATAGGCAGGTTCCATTCTCCAAAAGCCCGAACGGATAGGCGGGTTCCATTCTCCAAAAGCCTGAACGGATAGGCGGGTTCCATTCTCCAAGAGCCTGAACGGATAGGCGGGTTCCATTCTCTAAGAGCCCAAACAGATAGGCGGGTTCCATTCTCCAAGAGCCTGAACGGATAGGTGGGTTCCATTCTCCAAGAGCCTGAACGGATAGGCGAGTTCCATTCAACAAGAGCCTGAACGGATAGGCGGGTTCCATTCTCCAAGAGCCTGAATGGATAGGCGAGTTCCATTCTTCAAGAGCCTGAACTGAGAGGCGTGTTCCATTCTCCAAGAGCCTGAACGGATAGGCGGGTTCCATTCTCCAAGAGCCCGAATAGATAGCCAGGTTCCATTCTCCAAGAGCCCGAATAAATAGGCGGGTTCCCTTCTACTGGGAAAAGCTTTAATATACCTGTCACAAGTAGGTAAAAATGACATGATGATGTGAGTTAGCATGCCCCTAATCCTAGGGATGCTTAACTACAAATGACGCATGAATTATTTCATCAAAGTTGCTCGGACGCTTTCAATCTCTCGGTTGGTCGATCTTGACCCTTTTCTTCTTCTTCTTAATCTCCTTTGGCTTTCTCATCTCTGCCAAATCTCAATCTTTTGGTCTCTTCTCGAAAGACGACTACTGACTTTCACTGGTCAGACTGGACGCAACACTTCTTGTAGTGCTCGCTCTCAAAACATTGCCCCCTGCTCAAACTGGGTGCTCAACTATACTTCTCGTAGTGCTCGCTCACAAAACATTGCCCCCTACTCAAATTGGGTGCTCAACTTCTCTTCGTCTTTACTCAACGTGACGACTTTTCTCTTCTCTCAACAATAGGGGAAGCACATGCCCCCAAGCCCTTGAACTTTTCTCCTAAGTTCATCAAGGTCCATTTTTCATGTTCTGAAGCAATCAAAGCATTTTGACAAAAATTTGCTTCCAGTCCTTGAACTGTAGTTTGTAGAAATCTACTACTGTCCTTACCATGGCCACTGACAAGCCGTCATTTGTATTCATGACATTGCATTCTAAACTTTATCCCCAAAGCAATGGGAAATTAATTTGTGTTCACAAAAGATTTAGATTGCATCTTCTAACTTCAAAATGAGATGCATTCTTAAAAACATGACTTTCTTTTCAAATCCTGAATATATCAAGTCAAATTAAATACCCCGAATATCAAGTGCACGAACAACACTACTATGGCTTACCAAGGATTGCCTCAAGCATCATGTGTCTAGGAGACCTCGAAAGATGAGCTGATGTTTGAAAATGCGACATACTCTCCGAATTATTTCAGCTTTTTAATCAATTAGATTCATCTTCAATAGGCTTTGCCTTTATCATTTCTTTATAATTTTAGGGAAGTCAACTCATCACATTTCGTTGGCTCGAAATAAATGATGGAGCAAACAACAAAACCCCGAGCTACTCGGCATTGTCATGATTTGAAAATATTACCATCACTCATGTAGCAAAAGTGAATGGTGCATAGCAACCTTATTGGTCTTTTGCTACAGCGGAGTGCCCCAAAAATTCCACACTCGTATCCAAAGATGCCTATTACCAGGCTTCGAATATTGGAGTGCTTTTGTTACGCTTTTATTATTCTCTCTCTTTTATCTTTTCTTTTCCTTTCTGTTCTTCTTTTTTTTTTCTTCTTTTCTTTTTTCGCTTTTTTCTTATTCTTTCTTTTTTTCTTATTCTTTTTCTCTTTTTCTTCTCTTTTTTTTCTCTTTTCTTTTCTTTTTCTCTTTTTTAGCGTGAAAAATTTCCGGTTATTCTCCCAAAGGCCCCAATTCTATGTGTACTTATTTAGATGACCAAATTAACTCGGAGTGTAAACCACATAGTCGTCGTCTTCAAAGCTTTCGATTTCCACTAGACAAAGGCGGCTCGAAGTTAACCTTTGGGGTCAAGGTCAATGTCCCTTGTGCAATTGATATACGGGGACTCAATAGACAAATATATACACACAAAATGAAAAGGCAATTGAAACACAAAACGATGCATCCTTTCATTGAAATTCAAAAACATGCAGTCTATTGCCCTTACAAAAAGATCTTTGCTACCTTCAGGCAAAGGGTAGTAAAGTGGATTCCACACATCACTTCCAGAAAAGACTAAAATGCAATGAAATGAAGAAAAACGGTCTTGAATGCACTAAAACTCTTATATAATGCTGAGCTGACCATCCATCCCACCCCTTAAACTTCTTCGAGGAACTCAACCTCCTTATTGTCCATCAATTCATGTACCAACTGCTTAAATTCTGGACGAATCTGAATCTCATGCCCCGCAGTCTGATGGTACTCACAGAAAGATTCATGGCCATCATATGCCCCATTTGGACCCTTCTCAAGTCGGCTTCTAACTTAGCAAAACTTTCCTCCATTTGCCTCCTTTGATGGCGAGTAAAGTGTGGGTGTGGAATCTTCGGTAGTCACGAATGTTGCCATGACCCCGAACAATTAATCTCATGACTTAATGATGTAATGCATGAAATGTGTATGCAGAACTGAAACAAATGATTTAAGGCAACAAATTAAAAAACACAAAATCGAATGCAAGGATATGTTAATTCGACGAACATCCTCATTAAACAACTTTCCATAACGGAGATCAAGCCTTGTTACAACGAGGCAAGAAAATAAATAAATAGGGTACGATTTTCAATAAATTTTGCTCGTCCTTTCTTTCTAAATTAGCGCGCTCCGGGAGCTTCGTTGCTATGGACTCTTTTCTCCCGTTGTGAAAGTTTTCAACTTTAGACTGTTCTCAAATCAACACTTCATATGAACATGTCATGAATATGCAAAAATAAGCAAAACAAGACAAGAATGAAACTGGGTTAGTTTCAACAATAATGAATATTGAATAAAACAAGAAAATGAAACACATTAAAGCAAATTGACGATGCAAGACCTAATAGCATGAATTCTAATTCTACGGTTATCCGCATGGCTCTAATCGGGGTGGGCTTCTTAAATTCTCACTCATGTGGGTTCGGTTCTAACAAGGGTTTCTGAACCTATCTTATCACCTACTAAGGTGACAAAAGCCCAAATTCTGGCCCATTACAAGCTTGCAAATTGGTTTCGGTTCGGGGGAAAGCACGACCTAATGACGTGGAGGGCTGCTCATATGTCAAAGGCGTGGATTCCGGAAGTGAATTACCAACCCGTAGAGGGAGACTCACGTGGGTATGGGCGTTTCACTCCCACTTAAGGGACGAAGCTCGGGTATAGAGCTTAATGCGTGATGCAACACATGCCGGTGATTCCTATGAAATTAAATGAAAAATTAATTCAAGACCACCAATTGTCAAAGCTCGTGTAATTAAAGTTCTATTTTCAAGGAAGAACCACCTCGCTAAAGTCAAATTAATTTCAAAAAATTTCATCATTAAAGGCAACAATTATTTCTTTGGCTTAACTCTCTTTTGTTTTGAAAACAAAATTCTCCCCAGCGGAGTCGCCAGACTATAACAAGGTTTTTTTTCACAAGGGTCCCCGATTTTTTGAAAACATTTAAGTAAAATAGGGAATTTTAAAAATAATTCGAGTTTGGGAAGAAACCTTTTAAAAAATCTTTTTTTCAGTTGGAGTCGCCACCGGCCACTGAGGTAGGCCGGACACCGTAAAAACTAAACCAGAGATTCATTTGAAAGGGTTCGGGAGTTGGTTACGTGTGGGGAAGGGTTAGCACCCCCATCACGCCCGGAAATCGGTACCAAAACAATTGTTGCTTTTAAAACGATGAAAATTATTCGAAATTTAAAAAGACTTTAATTAGGGGTTCTTAATTGAAAATTGGACTTAATTTATACGAGCTTTTCAAATTGGTGGTCTCAAATTAATTCTTCGTTTAATTAGAAAGGATGACGGTACACCGGACCAAAGACTAAACCGACATCATATAAGACTGACTGCCGTGTTAGTGTAGGGTTCGGAACCCGTACGTCACCTTTATGCATGATGCAAGGAACTAAAATATGGTGATATGGTCTTGTTCGTTTTAATTACGAATTTACCTTTATACGATTCGAATTAATCCGAATATTCGAGGAGTATCCAATAAGCTAGGCTAGTCGACCCGAATACGCGAATTAATAAGTATCTCCATTTTGTAATTAAAAATAATTATCATGTAAATTTAAATGTTAAAGAGTCACATGAATGACATATTAGAATGCATGTCACACAAACATATTCGAATCATCATAAAAAGAAAAAATATGCACGTAAAAAACATACATAGCAAAACTATACTAGGCATCATAAACATGCTTAAACAAGATTAAAAAACATACAATCACATATTAAAATAAATAACACGGGGGCACACATTAAAAAACAAATATTACATGCATAATAAACACACGTGACAAAAATTGCAAATTAACATATTCGATATAAAAAGTGCCAAAACACGAATAACAAAATATAATGAAAAAAAACAAGGCAAAGCAAGAGGTTAACATGCAAACTGACAAGGACCGGAATAGCAAATAAACCATTTAAAGAACTAATTATAATGCGAAATGGGGGCCAAATTGAAAGAACACAGGAAGCCACAGGGACCCAAACAGGATTTAACCCACCCAAAAATCGATTAAGATGAAAACATGGACGAAATTGAAAATGCTGAAAAACATATAGGGACCTGGGACGATGTTTAAAATTGTTGAAGCCCCTACGCGCGTAATAACAATACGCGGAGGGACTTAAAACGTGATTAAACCTTTTTTAACGTTTTAAAACACTATAAATCTGAGCTTAAAAAAACGATTCAGCCCTTTGCCATTCTGTTAACCCTAAAACGCACCGAAAACTCTCCCCTTTCACTCTCTGGTTTTCCCGGCGCCGTCACGGTTCCGGTTGTCGTTGCCGGCACCGGAACCCTAAAAAACCCTTCTTTTAGACTTTCTTCGATCCCCCAAAAAAATAATCAGAAACTTTTTTCTCTTCTCGAAACCAGAACCAAAAAGAAACCCTATTTTTCCCTCTTTCAAAAGATCAAACCCCGAAAGAAGCTTAAAACCGACGCTCACCCTTGCCGTTGGCTCACCCGTTCCAACTGATGGAGTCGGAAGGCTTATCGCCGGCAAAGGGGAAACAGAATGATGCAAAGGTAATAAGAAAAGAAAACCCTAACTTTCTTTTTTATTTTATGCTATGCGAAACTGAAAAATGAAAGAAAATACCTTCTGATATTTTTTCTTTTTTGCTTGTTTTGCTTCGGAAAATTTTTGGTTACAACTCATTTCGAAAATGCTCTCCAAAAAACCTCCTCTGTTTACATTGTATGTTCGAGTTTATATAGCCCTAGAAAATTGCATTTTTTCCCTTTTCTATTTACATGAAATTACTAAGATACATTGTTGGTTGCTTTGATATGGTTGCTGCGTTTTTTTCTCTACCATTCTGAATTTTGGTTGCATTTGTGAGTTTTCGCCTCTGACATATGGTTTGTTTTGTTGCGTGCGAGGGCTCGTACGAGGGGACCATGGGCTCGGCCGGACGACGAAGGCTGATCCTGACCATCGGTGGAATCTGGACGGCCAGAGGAATTCGAAAAGGTGTGCGGTGGACCACATACGCGCGTATGGAGACTGAAGCGTCGCGCGTGGGTGACACGCGCCTGGGAGACTGGATACTGACCGTTCGATGTCCCAAGCCTGATCCGACGGTTGAGAGGCGCGCGACGTTAGGGCCAAAGCAGATGGCCTCTAGGGTTTCTTCATCTTGTGTGATCTGGACCGTCAGATCTAGATTAGATCTGACTGTGGGAAATGCGGCGGCTGCAAGACAGAGATGGGCAGATTAGATTAAGGTTTTTAGACTTAGGGCTTTTATTATTTGGGCCAACAGGCCATGTAATTTTTTGGGTTTTTTAATATGTAATGGACTTTAATAAACTGGGATTTATTATTTATTATATGTGTTTATATATATATGGTTTTGGGTTTTTAGATTCGATTATAATATAATAGATAATAATAATAAGATAATACATAATAGCGGTAATAATAATACTTATAAGTATATGGTAATAACACTATAAATGATAGAATAAAGATAATAATAATAATAATAATAATAATAATAATAATAATAATATTGTATATGATAATGATAAGATAATAATAGTATATTAACATAATAATAAGAGTAAGAGATGATTAATAATATAGTAATAACAATATCAATAACTCTAATAAATAATATATATATATATTGTTTTTCTTTTTGTTTTTTTAAATTTTTTCATAACATATATATATAAGTACCAAAGCCCATTATTATTAAAAAAGAAAGACGAGTTCACACCCCGGGAAAAATAGGTGATTACAGTATCGAAACGATTTAAGCACATTTCAATACATGTTTTGACAGTTTCAAATTGTTTCGAAACGGTATCGAGCCGTTTCGTAACGGGCTCTTAGCGTATCGAACCAAGCGTAGCTGTTTCGATACGGTCTCTTAATTACACCACAACAGCTATTTCTATTTTTGTCTGTTTCGAAACAAGTACATGTGTTTCGAAATGGGTAGTTGCAGAAGTGCATTTATGGTGGGAAGATTGCATCCCAATGGCTATATTAATGATGACAACCACTCCAACGGCTAGAATTGAATGAGAAGGTATAAAAGGGAGTCTAAAAACAACCACCAATAACTATTGATCCTAAGAGAAACAATCCTACATCAAATCCAAGCTCAAGTGCTTAAATTCCAATATCCTTGTAAAACCCCAATTGTTAATCCTTGTAATTTCCTATTTTTCAGATTCAATTGGGGTGTGTGCTTGTAATTTGGGCAATATAAGTCTTGAGAGATACATTGTATTTTCCACATTCTTCTTTGTACACTTGTGAGAGGGTTTGGTCAATCCAAAATTGACCATTTGTGTAAAGCTTTCCTCCTAAGCCTAGAAAATGGGAAGATCAACTAGTGAAGTTGTTTGGAAAATACTTAGTGGGAGCTCAAGTAGTGGATGTAGAGTTCATTTGGAACTTGAACCACTGTAATTGCCTTTGTCCTTAATTTTATTTTTCCAATTCACTACCAACCAAATTAAAAATCCAATTCACTCCCCTTTTGGAATTTATCGATTCAATGATCCACTCTACAAATGTCCTTTGTCTGTTCAAGGTTATGTGTTTGGGGTTAATCTTATGGAGCTGCCTTTCTATTGTTTCGATGTAATCCTCGGTATGGGTTGGTTAACTAAGCACAGTGTTGTGGTTGATTTTGAGACCAAGCAAGTTTCGTTTAAACTTGTCGACGATTATGAGGTAGTCATCGTAGGTGAGAATGTGAAATTCTTATCTAATGTGGTTTCGGGTCTTGAAGTGAGTCGGTTGATGTGTTTGGGATGTGAAGCATTCCTGGCTTATGTGATGAATCCAAGTACTAAGGAGGTGCGAGTTCAGGACATACGTACAATATGTGAGTTTCCGAGTGTATTTTCGGAAGAGTTGTCTGATTTGTCACCAAGCAGAGAGATTGAGTTTGACATTGAGCTGTATGAAAATACGAATCCATTGTCTATAGCTCCCTATCGAATGACATCTAAGGAGTTGAAGGAGTTGAAGATGCAACTTCAAGAGTTGCTTGATCGAAGTTTCATTAGGCCTGGTGTTCCACCTTGGGGTGTACCGGTCTTGTTTGTGAAGAAGAAAGATGGCACAGTGCGTATATGTATAGATTATCGTGAATTAATCAAGTTGAAAATCAAGATCAAGTATCATTTGCCAAGGATTGATGATATTTTTGATCAGTTTCGAGGTGCTTCAGTGTTTTCCAAGATTGATCTGAGATTTGGATATTACCAGTTGAAGGTAAAGTATGTGGATGTGCCTAAAACTGCTTTTTCGTACAAGGTACGGGGATCAAGGTTTTTGGTGATGCCTTTTGGTTTGACTAATGCACCTGCTGCATTCATGGATATGATGAATCACATGTTCCATGAGTTTTGGGATAGATTTGTGGTTGTGTTTATCGATGATATTCTCACGTACTCTCGTACCGAGGAAGATCATGATAAGTATTTACGAATTGTGTTGCAAGTTTTGTTGGAATATCAGCTTTATGCCAAGTTGAGCAAGTGTAAGTTTTGGCTTAAGGAAGTTGTTTTTCTCGGTCATGTGGTGTCGACCGAAGGGATTAGAGTTGATCCTTAAAAAGGTTGAAGTGGTGATGAATTGGAAGCCACCTAAGTAGGTTCATGAGGTATATAGTTTCCTTGGTTTGGCAGGATACTACCGTAGAATTGTGGATTGTTTCTCAATGATTGCTGCTCCTTTGACAAAGTTGTTACAAAAGGATGTTAAGTTTGAATGGACGGAGGTTAGGCATCAAGCTTTTGAGAAGTTGAAGGAAACGTTAACGCAAGCACCTATCTTGATTCAACCCGAATCTAGAAAAGAGTTTCTGGTTTATAGTGATGCATTCTATGTCGGTTGAGATGTGTTTTGATGCAGAAGGGTAGGGCGGTAGCTTATGCATCTCGACAATTGAAGATGTGTGAGCGTAATTACCCTTCGCATGACATCGAGTTGGATGTGGTGGTGTTTGCCTTGAAAATCTAGGGGCATTACCTTTATGGTGAAAAGTGTACGTTTTACACAGACCAAAAGTGTTTGAAATACTTGATGTCCCTAAAAGAGTTGAATCTTAGGCAACGAAGGTGGCTTGAGATGTTTAAATATTATGACTTGACGATCGAGTACCATCCATGGAAGGCTAATGTTGTAGCCGATGCCTTGAGTAGGAAGGTGGCTGTAGAGTTAAGGGTGATGTTTGCTCAGTTGAGTATATTGCGAGATGGTGGTTTAGTGGTTGAGTTACAAGTGAAACCCTCGTTAGTGGAGTTGATTAAGGAGAAGCAGTCATTGGACGATTCGTTGGTACTGCATGTTCAGGACATTGCGGAAGGAAATCCAACATACTTTTGTTTCAGTGATGATGATGTTTTATGTTTTAAGAGTCAAATAGTTGTAACACCCGTGTTTTGGGGTTAGAAGTTAGTCGGGTTAGTTGGTTCGAGTCGGTAAAATTTATTTCAATCAAATTAACCTTAGTGTGAGTAAATTAAGTTTAGAAAGAAAGGGAGGGATCATTTTGGTAATTAAACCAAAATAAAAATAAACACCCTTTTATATCATCTTTTCCTCATTTCTTCTTCTTCACCGTTCACAAACCATCCCAAATTTCTCTCAAACCCTCATTACTATTTCCTTTAATTTCTTCATCAATTCAAGGGCGTTTTTGAAGGTAATTACATATTCGAACTCTCCTCTTCATCCTCTACGTTTACATAGCTTTATATTTCGAAACTACCCACTTTTATGATTTTCAAGTTTAATGAAAATTTGAGTTTTTAATGAGTTTTTCAATTGATTTTGAATTATTAAGTTGGGTTTTGAGTTAGTCACCTTAAAATACACATAATATGTTAAAATGAGTGATTTTGGAAGAAAATCCGAAATGGGTATTTATGGCCATTTTTGAATAGTCTAAAACTTGAATTTTGGTGAGTTTTAGAGTTAGGTTGAAGGGCTGATGGTATATGTATGTTAGGAAAGTGTTTTGGGACCATTTAGGTGTCATTTGGATGTTCGAAAATGGTATTTTCTGCTGGGTAAAATAGGAGTACGAAAATGGAAATTTTGGTGAATTGTATGGGTTGGAAATTGTTGGAGCTTGGCTTGCACCTATGGGTTGATGTTGTGGCTGAATTTAGCAATTATTTGTGAGTATGAGATGTGTTGGAAACTTGAGTTTTTATCAAGGTTATGGGCTGCTTGAATTAGATAAAGTTGGGGTTTGGTCATGACTTAATATGTTGAGTTTGATATTTGAATTTGTATTCCGGGTTGGTATTTTGATGTTGGGCTGATTTGGAATTGTTTGAAATGTGTTTGAGATTGTTAAGAAGCGGGAATTTGTGTTGGGGAAGCTTCGGGAAGGAATCCGGAAATTTGAGGGAGGTTGCTTGCATGGCTTGGAACTTGGAAGCTTAGGTGAGTGGTTAAATATTTTTAAAATGGTTTGAGTATTTGGTTCAAGCATGTGAACCCAGGATGGGCTTGGTAAACCCACCTAGAGTTGGGATTAGAGTGGTAGCCTAATCCCAAGCTTTGATTAAAGACTTGGGTTGCACTTTTTAATGGTTGTATATGCCTCGTATTAAATTGTGATGGTGTTGATTATGTATATGTTGTATACATGTATGATGAGGCATGTTTGATGCATTGTTATATGCATGTTGATGATAGATATGTTATGGTTGCTAATAATGTGCATGTGGTTTGTGCATGACGGTGAGTCATGGTGAGTACATGCTAGGCATGGAAATGTGGTTTGTGTATGACGGTGAGTCATGGTGAGTACATGCTAGGCATGGAAATGTGGTTTGTGCATGACGGTGAGTCATGGTGAGTACATGCTAGGCATGGAAATGTGGTTTGTGCATGACGGTGAGTCATGGTGAGTACATGCTAGGCATGGAAATGTGGTTTGTGCATGACGGTGAGTCATGGTGAGTACATGGTAGGCATGGAAATGTGGTTTGTGCATGACGGTGAGTCATGGTGAGTACATGCTAGGCATGGAAATGTGGTTTGTGCATGACGGTGAGTCATGGTGAGTACATGCTAGGCATGGAAATGTGGTTTGTGCATGACGGTGAGTCATGGTGAGTACGTGCTAAGCACGGAAGTGTTATGAATTGATATGTGTATCAATGTGATATGAAATGTGTTTTCAAATGTGAAGCGATATATGATGTGGTTAATACATTGAGTTATGTTTCATTGTATGATGAATTTATAAGTTGTTGAGCATGACATGAATTTGGTAATATGTTCATGCATCATTTATATTTATGGCTCATGTGGATCGAAAGTAAAATCATGTATTATATCATGATAGTTGCTCGAGCTTGGACCCTGTATTGTCGAAGGTTTGTTTTATGAGCTTACCCTCACTAAGCTTTTATGCTTACGCTCTCTTTTGTTCGACAATGCAGATAAATAGCTTGCGGGTGGCAAGGGAAAGGAAAGGTCTTCAAGTGTTGCTTTGGTGAGCTCAATGTATGATTTATAAATTGAAAGATTGTAATAGTAAAGCAATGGGATAGGTGTTGTTGTTTTTGATGCTTTGATGTGTGTTGATTTGGTTTGGCACTTAGATGCCTTGTTTGATTTGTAAATATCACTTATGATGCATGCCTTGATGAATGCTTGAGTGATGTATGTTTGGTAGATGTTTAAATTGCTTATCATGTGTGTGGGACATATGCCTTGTGAGGATGCCTAAGTGTATGGATGTTGAAGCATGAGACTTTATGTGCTTGTTTGCCTTCTTTTGATCGAATGCATAATTTTCCTTGGTTGATTAAGGTATACTCATATTGAGTATCATGTATGAAAGGTTCTTATTGTATAATTTACCATGTATGTTTGATGGTTCATATTCATGTTTTGAGTATGTTGGAGTACGTTTAATCTAGGACGTATGCATCTAGGCTTGGGTGGCTGGTGTTGAGTGCCTTTGCCTCTTTTAAACTCATATGTATGAATATGTATGATTCTAATGTGTTTATATCATTGAAAGTCATTAGAATGAAGCAAAATATGCTCCCCTGCATCTAGGTTTCGAAACTAAGGGTAAAGTTTCGAAAACTTTGCAAATTTTTGGGTTCCAGGGGATACTGGAAGCCAAAGTTTCGAAACCTTTGGGCATGGTTTCGAAACTATGGTCAAAGGTTTCGATTGGGCATAAAATTTGAGGTTTGCAAGCTTTACGTTTTAGTCCTGATTCTCGTATGTGCAATTGCTTGAGTTTGAGATGTTCGTTTGAATTGAAATTTGGCAGAGAGGCATGAAACATGACTAATTTCATAATGGTAACTTAAAATTTGGTAAAGTCCTCTTAATTTCCAGAATTTACAAATTGGTCCCTAAATTTGTATTTTGTTCAATTAAGTCCCTTATTGTTTTCTGATTGCTGTGATTTTTGAGTATGCTTATATCAAGAGTATGCCTAGGTTTAATGTGCTTCTAGACAAGTTAAAAAAAAGGGTCGTTAATCAAGGTTGACTTTCGGGTTGACTTTGGTTTTCCCCGTGTAATCTTCGTAGTTCGGGTCAGCCGTCTAGGCCGGGCTACGGGGGTTACAATAGTTGTGCCAGAGGATGTTGAACTGAGGCGCACTATTTTGACTGAGGCTCATAGCAGTCTTTTTGCTATGTATCCTGGTAGTACAAAGATGTGTCATGGGTTGAAGGATGAGTGTTATTGGGTTGGCTTGAAGAAGGACGTGGTTGATCTTGTTAGTAAGTGTATGATTTGTCAATGTGTTAAAGCTTATCATCAATTTCCTTCTGAATTGTTGCAAACTTTGGAGCTTTCATAATGGAAATGGGAGAAAATCACCATGGATTTCGTGACGAGTTTGCCTTTGGCACCGTCCAAAGAGAATTTCATTTGGGTGATTATTGATCGTTTTACGAAGTGTGTACATTTTCTGGCAGTGCATACTACGTATACGTTAGTCAAGTCGGTATATTTGTACATTTCTGAGATTTTGAGGTTAAGTGGGGTGCCTAAGTCCATTGTTTTGGATCGAGATTCGTGTTTCACAACAAGGTTTTGGGAGTGTCTTCATTAAGCGTAACCTTAGGATCGTAGCCTCGCCAATATGACCAATACCAAAACACATCCCTTTGCCTCTCCAAATCAATATAGGTCATAGCCTTAGTGTAACACACCGATTTTTTGTCTAGATGATTCAGTAAGGTTTCGAGGTCCGAAAAGTCGGTGTTGGGAGTTGTGGGTGAGTTCAGGTGAAATGGTCTTCGGATGATTGGAAAATATGAAATAAATTTCTAAAATCCTTAATAAATATGTATAAGGCTTTGGTAAAAACAATTTTGGAAAAACTTTTTCCGAACCATGACATTTTGGTTTGGTGACCAAAATGTAAAGATTGCAAAATCTATTTTTAGTGACCATTTTGTAAAAGAGTCAAAACATAGAATCTTTAAGGAGATAAATTGGCTGGGCCAATATAGTTATTTTCCCCTTTATTTTTGACTATTCAAATATTTTAAAAAGGTTTTATAATTAAAATTAAAAAGGTTTTCCCTTAATTCTTCATTTCACGTTAAAACTTCATTTTTAGTTTTCTCATCTTCTCTCTTCAGCCAAACAGCCTTTGGGCTTGATTTTCACAAGGTAAAAGTGATATCTTATCAATCTAATGTTGTCAAATGATTCTCTTACTTTAGTTTTCTGAAACCTAAGCTTGATTCATTGTTTTCTCAAGGGATTTTTGCTTAACAAGGGAAAATAGCTATCATTGGAGGTGAGCAACGAAATTCTCCTCTAATATAAGGTTCTTTATTGATATTCATATGCTTTGATTCTTTTAATTACTAAGATTATGTTTTCTTAAAGTAACTTTAATGGAAATTGGCTAAAATGCGCTAAAATGAGCATTTGGGTAAGATCTTGAGTTGGATCTGTTGTTGCTGGGTTTGATGATGGTTTTGCCTTTATTTTGGTGTGGTTATTGTGTAGAGATGATGGCTGAATGATAGGAATCTCGAAATTGGGTTTGGTGTTGAAGTTGAAGTGTGAAAAGTGAGTTTTTAGGTGAGTTTTGTGATAAATTGATAGTTGGTGATATTTTGATGATGGGTTGATGTTTTTAGATGTTTATTCATGTGTTTTGATGATTTCTAATGCTAGATTTTGCTGGAGGTTGTCCGAATTGAGTTTTATGATGTTTTCGGCTTGTTTCATAGATGTTTCGATAGGTGTTTTGAATGCGTTGTTGAATCTCTGTTTTCCAACAAGTTAGAGTGTTGAAAATATCTCTAATCCTCTGTTTTGGGTTGGTTAGAAGTAGGGGTTGAAGATCCGAAATTGTTGGATTCAATTGTGGGCGAACCAGAAAGTAAGAAAGAGTTTCGACTTAATTTTGGTAATCTTTGGTGAGTGGAAATGGTTTTAATGCTTTAACAAGGTTGAAGAAGTATTTTGGGAGTTTCGGTTGTGCCGATAGGCCAATCCAAGCCCAAGAGTAAGTTTCGTGTTGTTTTGGCTTTTTCGTCGTTTTAATTTTTAACCATATTATGATCATGAGCATATCTTTTTATCGATGTTTATCCACTTTTGTTGTGCATTAAATGCATGTTATTTTTGTCCCATGAGAATACCATATGATTTACAAAAATGTTGCTTGAGTTCATGCTATGCATGGGCTTGTGGTTATGGTATTTGGGATGTGTTTTGGGGAGGTGTTTATTATCGGTGTAAAATAGTGGAATATAATGTTGCGATGAGTATATTGACACATGTGGATCTTGATATCGGATAGATTGATCGATCAATAGGATGCGAAGTGCACTATGATTACAAAATTCGCGCGTGAGGTAAATTCTTCGGTTTCACAATAGGGGTTGTGCTATTGTGATGCGACTGTTAGGGGTTGTGCTATCACCAACGGGCAATGCGGGTTGTGGCATCCCGGCCGAAGTGAGTATGTGGTGAGGGTTGTTTCACCATGTGACTTGATGGGGGTTGTGCCATCAAGGTGTCCGCTTATTCGAGCAACGTGTCAATGATGTTGGTATACTCATTCGCTTATGGTTTTAATTTGAGCTTGGTAAACTCATATGGTTATGTATTTGTGCTTGAAGCATGTGAGTTGATTTGGAGCCGGTAGGCTTTGTTTGCATATGTTGTTTACATATGATTTATGCATGGTTGATGCATGTGTTGTGCCTATGGCATGTGTTGTTGCAATTGCTTATATTTGATTTAGGTTGGTTTGTTGAAAGGAAATGATTTGCGAAAGTGATTTTAAGAAATGATTTGATTTCCAAAATGAAGATGGTTTTCAAAACTGCATTGTTGTAGTTTGGTTTTGAGCCCCGCTCACTAAGATTCGTAGCTTACGCTCTCTTTTCCAACAATGTAGATCTGTAGATCTTTTGGAAGGCAATGGTGCAAGGGTAGTGATCCAAGTGTCCGCTTCAAGTTCAAGTATGGCCTTGTTTAGATAATTGTGTGTGTGGAAATGAGGATAAACCTTGTTTATGTTTTAAGAGTGTTTTGTAAACTCCTTGTGATGAGTGCATGTTGTTTTGTCTTTGTTGGCTTGTTTATTCCTTCAGCTTCACGGTTTTGGTTTTGTACCTTGTCTTTGCTTAATGTTTGGTTCTTGAAGCACCTTGTCATAATCGTATGTTAATCATGTTTTAGTTCTCTTGCTTATAGGTATGTTTGATTGTCTGATCTTGATGTTTGTATGTTCCCCTTGATGCTTCCTTGTTGGATGTATTGTTTTGAACCAAAGGGAAGTAACCTTGGAGATGCTCGACCTATAGTTTTTTTGTTACTGCAATAGGGTATTTCGAAACGGGCTCGAATGTTTCGGAACAACCCATGTTTTGGTCTTCTTGTTTCAGAACGAGTATCGAAACATGCTTTGCAAAGCCTGAATGGGTCCAAGCTGTTTCAGAACGAAATCTCATTGTGCAGCCCTGTTTCGATACGGTCGTGAGTGTTCCGAAACGGGGGACGTTGGAAGTTAGTTAAGAGCATCTTTGAAGTTATCTTTTCTTGCGTTTTGGTCCTAGTTTGTTGTGTTTTCAATTGTGGATGATTGTGGGCCTATTTTGTGTTGCATTTCAACATATAAGTATGAAGTGAGACTAATTGCAAAGTGATCACCTTAATTACATCATAGGTCTATGTCTTATGCTAGTTTTGCATTTTGGTCCCTGGTTTCTCGTTTGATCGATCGGTGCTCGTTTTGTCGTGTATTCTTCCCCTGTGTGTTCTTTAATATAAGGTTTAATTCGAGCATCTAGAAAAGATAATAATCAACACATTTTGGGTTACTAATTGGAGGGAAATCTTCGGATCTTCCTTCGGTTAGTCCCGTGTTATCCGCTCGATGCGGTCTGGTGGCTAGGTCGAGTCGAGGGGGTTACATATGTTGGTATCAAAGCCTAGGTTTCTCGGAAAGGCTTGCGTTAGTTGTCGTGCAACCAAAAAGGTAAGTGCGGTAAGTGTGTTGTTGTAGTGTTTGCTTGCTTATTTGAGGTTACTTGTTGTGTAAGGTACCCATTGCCACATAATATTATCGGGAAAATCTTTGTAAGATACTTGAGTACCTTGGACCCTTGACGTTGTTGACCCGAATAATTTTCTTTTGTTTCTTTTTTGTTTTTGTCGTAGCATTGTGTTTGTTTATCATGGCTAGACCTAGAGGAGGTCAGATGGGTAAGGTGAGGAGCCTCGTGGTAGCCAGGGACATGTCGGAGCTGATATGAGCCCGTTGATTCAGGCTATTGCTAGGGCTTTTCAGTCTGCTTTGGCTGGGTTGCAGGCGGCTGCACCGTAGCATGGTCAGTGGGATGGGTTACCCCTTGAGAGACTCCGTAGTTTGGGTGGAGTAGAGTTCTGTGGGTTATCGCCCGAGGGAGCTGAGGTATGGTTAGCAAGTACTACCAGGATATTGGGTCAGATGGCGTGCAGTGATACACAGAAGCTTGGTTGTGTAGTATATTTGCTTCAGGGTGACACGTATGTTTGGTGGACTACGATCACCGCGAGTATGGCTACTATTGATGTCACCTGGGATTTCTTCCCTTCTGCTTTTCGAAAGAAGTATTTGGGGCCGAGATACCAGGATGAGAAGAAACATGCGTTCATGGCTTTGGTTCAGGGAAGCATGACCGTTTCTGAGTATGAGATCCAATTTGTTAGACTGAGTCAGTATGCGACCGAGCTGGTTCCCACTAAGAGGGACCGTTGTGAGAGGTTTCGATATGGATTGACTGAGTGAGTAAATACTTACATGTTGGCTGTTGATTATACATACTTTGATGTGTTGGTTGCCCGAGCCAAGGATATAGAGTATAGTCTTGGTTTGTCTGCTAGAGGAGGCATGTCTAGTTCAGGGAAACGACATGCGGAGTGGAATCGTGGTCGTGCCAAGTGGCACAAGGACAAGAGGCAACATTTTGACCATAGACATGGGGGTGGTAATCTCGGGCGTGGCCAGCAAGGCCAAGGTTTTGCTCACCGTACACCCGAGTGCACAAAGTGTGGTAGATCTCATCCGGGAGAGTGTTGGGGAACTTATGGTACGTGCTGGCAGTGTGGATCGAAGGATCACTTAAAGCGAGATTATCCTCAACTAGCTAGGGGTGTTTAGGCATCGGCACGAGCTATCGAGTACTAGAGAGGCCGTGGGCGCGACCGAGGGAATTTTCAGCCACTGAACTATGGTTAGAGGAATGTGGCGCATGTATTCGTAGTTTAGCTTGAGGGAGGTGAACCAGCGAGGGTGTACGCACACAGAGAGGGCAGGAACGAAACTGATGTTATTGCACGTAATTTCATGTTACAATCTATTAAATTTCTTTCATTGATTGATTCTGGTTCTACGCATTCTTATATTCTGAGTGAGCATGCTAAGATGTTGGACGTACCGTGTGAGATTGTCGATGTGCGTATGAGTGTGACTAATTCATTTGGCGAGACAATTGTGGTCAGAAAGATGTGTTGGAGGTGTCTGTTGATGGTACATGGTCACGTGTTTCCAGATGACATGATGGAATTGACGTTCTACGAGTTTGATGTGATTTTAGGAATGGATTGGTTGGTAGAACACAAGGAAAAGGTGGATTTCGAAACTAAGCGAATGAGTTTGAGATTATCAGATGATTACGAGGTGGTAGTGGTTGGTGAGAACGTTAAGTTCTTATCCAACGTAGTTTCTGCTCTAGAGGCTTAGAAAATGCTGGATTAGGGATGTCAACCGTACTTAGCTTATGTGATTAATCTGGATATGAGTATGATCCGACCAAAAAACATTAGAATAGTTTGTGACTTTCTTGAGGTCTTTATAGAAGAATTGTCTGGTTTGCCACCGGATAGATAAGTCTAGTTTGCTATTGAGTTGTATTCGGATTCAGCTCATATGTCGATTGCTCTGTATCGGAGTGCTTCGAAAGAGTTGAAAGAACTAAAGACTCAGCTTCAGGAATTATTAGATCGTGGTTTTATCCATCCGAGTATATCACCTTGGGGTGCACCGGTACTGTTTGTTAAGAAGAAAGACGAAAGTATGTGTATGTGTATTGATTACTGTCAGTTGAATAAGTTAACTGTGAAGAGCAAGTATCTGTTGCCGAGAATAGATGATTTGTTTGATCATTTGCGGGGGTGCGTCAGTACTTTCGAAGATAGACTTGTGATCCAGGTATTATCAGTTGATAGTGAAGGATCAAGACATACCGAAGACAGCTTTCCATACACGTTATAGCCATTATGAGTTTTTGGTGATGTCGTTCGGATTGACTAATGCACCAATCACGTTTATGGATATAATGAACCGCGTGTTTCATGATTTTCTAGATCAGTTTGTTGTAGTGTTCATTGATGATATATTGATTTATTCGCGCACTGAGGAGGACCATGATAGACATTTACGACTTGTGTTGAAGACTTTGCTAGATAATCAGTTGTATGCGAAGTTGAGCAGATGCGAGTTTTGGATTAAATATGTAATCTTTCTAGGTCATGTTGTATCAGCTGATGGCATTAGAGTTAATCCTAAGAAAGTGGAAGTTGTTGTGAATTAGAAGCATCCGAAGCCTGTGACCGAGGTTCATAGTTTCCTAGGCTTAGCGAGCTACTACCGTCGGTTTGTAGAAAGGATTTTCAAAGATAACTGCTTCATATACGAAATTGTTACAAAAGGATGTCAGATATGAGTGGACTGAAGCGAGACAGATGGCTTTTGATCGATTGAAAGATGCTTTGACTAGAGCATCCGTGTTAGTGCAACCGGTAACAAGGAAAGATTATGTGATTTACAGTGATGCATCGTATGTAGGTTTAGGGTGTGTGTTGATGCAAGATGGAAGAGTTGTTGCATATGCGTCGAGACAGTTGAAGATTCATGAAAAGAATTACCCCGCGCATGATATTGAGTTGGCCGTTGTTGTGTTTGCTTTGAAGGTGTGGAGACACTATTTGTATGGTGAAAAATGCACGGTGTATACCGATCACAAAAGTTTGAAATATTTGATGTCTCAGAAAGATTTGAATCTCCGTCAGCGTAGATGGATTGAATTATTGAAGGATTATGATCTTACTATTGAGTATCATCTAGGTAAAGCCAATGTGGTAGTCGATGCGTTGAGTAGGAAAGTGGCAGTTGTTCTTCGAGCGATGTTTGCTAGGTTGAGTTTATCGCGTGATGGTGGATTAATCGCTGAGTTGCAGGTGAAACCATTGCTAGAACAGTTGATCTGTGAGAAACAGTTGCAAGACAGTTCTTTGGCTCCACATGTTCAGGATATTGCGGAAGGTAAACCGATCGAGTACAGTTTCAGTAACGATAATGTTTTATGTTTTAGAGATAGAGTTGTTGTGCCTGAAGATATTGATTTGAGACGAACCATTTTGAGCGAAGCACACACTAGTTCGTTTGCTATGCATCCGAGTAGCACGAAGATGTACCGAGACTTGAAGAATGATTATTTCTGGGTTGGTTTGAAAAAGGATGTGTCTAAATTCGCGAGTAAATGTATGGTTTGTCAGCGAGTGAAGGCTGAACATCAGTTTCCTTCAGGATTATTACAACCTTTACAGATTCCGAAATGGAAATGTGAGAGAATAACTATGGATTTTGTATCAGGTTTACCGTTGACTCCATCGCGAAAGAATTCAGTTTGGGTGATAGTGGATCGACTCACCAAGTGTGCACATTTCCTAGCTGTCAACACGACTGATTCTTTGGATAAATTGGATGATTTGCATATCCGTGAGGTAGTGAGACTGTATGGTGTGTCGTAGTCAATTGTATCAGATAGAGATCCGAGGTTCACATAGAGGTTTTGGAATTGTTTGCATAGTACTTTAGGTAGCCAATTGAATTTCAGTACATCGTATCATCCTCAGTCACATGGTCAGTCAGAACGGGTAATACAACTACTTGAGGATATGTTGCACTATTGTGTTATTGATTTTCAGGGCTCGTGGGAGAAACACGTGTCGTTGGTTGAGTTTGCTTACAACAACAGTTATCAGGCCAGTATTCAGATGGCACTGTACGAGGCTTTGTACGGTAGGAGGTGTAGAACTCTTGTTTGTTGGACAGAAGCTGGACAGAAATTGGTATCATTACCTGCTATGCTTAAAGGTACTACCGAGAAGGTGAAGTTGATATGTGACAGCTTAAAAGCAGCAGTTGATCGACAGAAGTCTTATGTAGATTTGAAGCGTCGAGAAATCGAGTATGTTGTGGGTGAGAAAGTCTTTTTGAAAGTATCGCCATGGAAGAAAGTGATGAGATTCGGTAGAAAAGGTAAACTGAGTCCGAGATTCATTGGTCCGTATGAGGTTTTTGGACGAGTTGGTCTTGTTTCTTATAGATTGAGTTTGCCTCCGGAATTAGAGAAGATTCATGATGTATTCCATGTTTCGATGCTTCGAAAGTATAGGTCAGATCCGTCGCACGTAATGTCTGCTGAAGAAATTGAATTGAATCCAGATTTGTCGTATGATGAAGAGCCGGTTGAAATATTAGCTACAGACATCAATTTTTTACATGGTAGATCCATTGAGTTGGTCAAAGTGAAGTGGCGACACCGAAGTGTTGAAGAAGCCACTTGGGAGAGGAAAGACGACATGAAGCGCCAGTTTCCGCATCTTTTTCCATCAGGTAAATTTCAAGGACGAAATTTCTTAAGTGGGCGAGAGTTTTAACACCCCAGTTTTGGGTTTAGAAGATTCAGTAAGGTTTTGAGGTCCGAAAGATCGATGTTGGGAGTTGTGGGTGAGTTCAGGGAAATTGGTCTTCGGATGATTGGAAAAATATGAAATAAGTTTATAAAATCCTTAATAAATATATATATATATATATATATATATATATAAGGCCTTGGTAAAAACAATTCCGGAAAAACGTTTTCTGAACCATGACATTTTGGTTTTGTGACCAAAATATAAAGATTGCAAAATCTATTTTTAATGATCATTTTGTAAAAGAGTCAAAACATATAATCTTTAAGGAGCTAAATTGGCTGGGCCAATATATTTATTTTCCCCTTTATTTTTGACTATTCAAATATTTTAAAAAGGTTTTATAATTAAAATTAATAAGGTTTTCCCTTAATTCCTCAATTCACGTTAAAACTTTAGTTTTAGTTTTCTCATCTTCTCTCTTCAGCCAAACAACCTTTGGGCTTGATTTTCTCAAGGTAAAAGTGATTTCTTATCAATCTAATGTTTCCAAATGATTCTCTTACTTTATTTTTCTAAAACCCAAGCTTGATTCATTGTTTTCTCAAGAGATTTTTGCTTAACAAGGGGAAATAGCTATCATTGGAGGTGAGCAGCGAAATTCTCCTCTAATGTAAGGTTCTTTATTAATATTCACATGCTTTGATTCTTTTAATTACTAAGATTATGTGTTCTTAAAGTAACTTTAATGGAAATTGGCTAAAATGAGCTAAAATAGGCATTTGGGTAAGATCTTTAGTTGGATCTGTTGTTACTGGGTTTGATGATAGTTTTGACTTTATTTTGGTGTGGTTATTGTGTAGAGATGATGGGTGAATGATAGGAATCTCAAAATTGGGTTTGGTGTTGAAGTTTGAAGTGTGAAAAGTGAAAAGTGAGTTTATGGGTGAGTTTTGTGATAAATCGATAGCTGGTGATATTTTGATGATGGGTTGATGTTTTTAGATGTTTATTCATGTGTTTTGATGATATCTAATGCTAGATTTTGCTGGAGGTTGTCCGAATTGAGTTTTCTGATGTTTTCGGCTTGTTTCGGAGATGTTTCGATAGGTGTTTTGAATGGGTTGTTGAATCTCTGTTTTCCAACAAGTTAGAGTGTTGAAAATATCTCTAATCCTCTATTTTGGGTTGGTTAGAAGCAGAGGTTGAAGATCTGGAATTGTTGGATTCAATTGTGGGTGAACTGGAAAGATAGAAAAGAGTTTCGACTTGATTTTGGTAATCGCTGGTGAGTGGAAATGATTTTAATGCTTTAACAAGGTTGAAGAAGTATTTTGGGAGTTTGGGTTGTGCCGATAGGCCAATCCAAGCCCAAGAGTAAGTTTTGTGTTGTTTTGGCTTTTTCGCCGTTTTACTTTTTGATCATATTATGATCATGAGCATATCTTTTATCGATGTTTTTTCATTGTTATTGTGCATTAAATGCATGTTATTTTTGTCCCATGAGAATACCATGTGATTTACAAAAGTATTGCTTGAGTTCATGTTATGCATGGGCTTGTGGTTATGGTATTTGGGATGTGTTTTGGGGAGGTGTTTATTATCGGTGTAAAATAGTGGAATATGATGTTGCGATGAGTATATTGACACATGTGGATCTTGATATCAAATAGATTGATCGATCAGTAGGATGTGAAGTACACTATAATTACAAAATTCGCGCGTGAGGTAAATTCTTCGGTTTCACAATAGGGGTTGTGCAATTGTGATGCGAGTGGTAAGGGATGTGCTATCACCAACGGGCAATGCGGGTTGTGGCATCTCGACCGAAGTGAGATTGTGGTGAGGGTTGTTTCACCATGTGACTTGATGGGGGTTGTGTCATCAAGGTGTCCACTTATCCGAGCAACGTGTCAATAATTCTGGTATACTCATTCGCTTATGGTTTTAATATGAGCTTGGTAAACTCATATGGTTATGTATTTGTGCTTGAAGCATGTGAGATGATTTGGAGCCGGTATGCTTGGTTTGCATATGTGGTTTACATATGGTTTATGCATGGTTGATGCATGTGTTGTGCCTATGGCATGTGTTGTTGCAATTGCTTATATTTGATTTAGGTTGGTTTGTTGAAAGGAAATGATTTGCGAAAGTGATTTTAAGAAATGGTTTGATTTCCAAAATGAAGATGGTTTTCAAAACTGCATTGCTGTAGTTTTGTTTTGAGCCCCGCTCACTAAGCTTCGTAGTTTACGCTCTCTTTTCCAACAATGGAGATCCGTAGATCTTTTGGAAGGCAACGGTGCAAGGGAAGTGATCCAAGTGTCCGTTTCAAGTTCAAGTATGGCCTTGTTTAGATAATAGTGTGTGTGGCAATAAGGATAAACCTTGTTTATGTTTTAGGAGTGTTTTGTAAAATCCTTGTGATGAGAGCATGTTGTTTTGTCTTTGTTGGCTTGTTTATTCCTTCAGCTTCACGGTATTGGTTTTGTACCTTGTATTTGCTTAATGTTTGGTTCTTGAAGCACCTTGTCATAATCGTATGTTAATCATGTTTTAGTTCTCTTGCTCATAGGTATGTTTGATTGTCTGATCTTGATGTTTGTATGCTCCCCTTGCTGCTTCCTTGTTGGATGTATTGTTTGGAACCAATGGAAGTAACCTTGGAGATGCTCGACCTGTAGTTTTTCTGTTACTGCAGAAGGGCGTTTCGAAATGGGCTCGAAGGTTTCGGAACGGCCCCTGTTTTGGTCTTGGCGTTTCGGAACAAGTATCGAAATGGGCTTTGCAGTGCCGGAACGAGTCCAAGCCGTTTTCGAACGAAAGCTCACTGTGCGGCCTATTCTGATATGGTCATAAGTGTTCCGAAACAGGGGATATTGGAAGTTAGTTAAGAGCATCTTTGAAGTTATCTTTTCTTGCGTTTTTGTCCTAGTTTGTTGTTTTTCAATTGTGGTTGATTGTGGGCCTGTTTTGTGTTGCATTTCAACATAGAAGTATGAAATGAGATTAACTGCAAAGTGATCACCTTAATTACATCATAGGTCTCTGTCTTATGCTAGTTTTGCATTTTGTTCCCTGGTTTCTCGTTTGATCGATCGATGCTCGTTTTGTCATGTATTCTTTCGATGTGTGTTCTCTAATATATGGTTTAATTCGAGTATCTAGAAAAGATAATAATCAACGTGTTTTGGGTTACTAATTGGAGAGAAATCTTCGGATCTTCCTTCGGTTAGTCCCGTGTGATCCGCTCGATACGGTCTGATGGCTAGGCCGGGTCGAGGGGGTTACACTTAGGATCGTAGTCCACCCGTACACTGAGGTCATAAATTCTATGGCATGCCAATTGTATCCAATGTCCGTCTAAATCCAATGTTTCAATATCAATATCCATATTAAATAATCAGTGATATTTCCGATGACCAATGACTTTAATATTAATATTTGTAACCATGTTTCAATATCAACATTTCATGATTTCAATGTCGATGTCTATGTCCGATGATTCATTTACAATGCTTCAATAACAATAACTATATCAATAACAATGCACGATAATAATGTCAATAACTATGTCTGATATTCATTACCAAACTTATCGATGCTTACCAATAGGTTCGTTTAACAATCTGATGCAACTTCCTTCAAAGACATATTAGCTATTTGCTCGAAATAAAAAATAATGAGTTTGGGAAGGCTCCTCGCCTAATCCCGAGACTCCGACTACACTTACCTTGATAGTTGATGCTCTTACGACTCTCGGATGACAACGCCCTTGTTTCTAGCTTTCACTGGAGATGGCAAACCTCTCTCTCCACTTCTTGAGCTAGAAAATCAATATGGAGATTATTAGGATCGATATTGCGATATCAAAATCAATATAACAATATCAAAATCGATATCCGAATTCATTATAAACAACAACGATGAAATATCCATGGATGGTCAAAAACCTAGCTTGAGATTAAGCTCGATACACCCATGGAATCCGACGATCGATTGAGGAATATTGCTTACCCGAATGGAATCCGACGATCGATTGAGGAATATTACTGTAGTACTGATTTGATATTTTTTTATCTTCCACGTCCTCACATGTAAGATAGTTTAACCACTATGTTAGGTTGAGAAATTATTATATTTTTAGAAAATTTTAATCTTTAGTTTAAATTTTTTATCTCCTCAAAATTAATTCAAAATATTACTAAAATTAATCTAAAATTATTTTGGGGAAATAAAAGAATTAATTAGTTTTATAAAATTTATTATATAATTTATGTTTATGATAGAATAAAAATTTTAAATTATTTGAAAATAAATATTTAGATGTAATTAAAAAAATCTATTTAGCTTGAAATGTAGTTAAAATTTAAGACTATACTAGAATTATTTCTTCACTTCGTTTTAAAATAAATAAATAAATAATTACAAAATTATTTATTTATTTGTCGACGTGTATATGAACAAGTTATTTTAAATATAGTTAATTTTTAGAATGAACTAATACATTTTTATAAAAATAATTTTAGAATAATTTTAGTGGTATTTTGATTTGATTTTGAGGTGTGTAGAACTCATATTTTGTCCGGGGTAGTCTTATATTAATAGTTCGATATAAATAGAATCAAAATATATAATAAATAAACATAAAAGGTAGTCCATATATATAGTCCATAAATGCCCAAAGTTCTTTTACAAAGCCAAAGCCCATTTACATATATGAAGGCCCAATTTTTATATCCTAAACCCAAACAAACACAAATCTGCCCAAGAAACACAAATTTCCCGCCCAAACTTGTGACCCAATGGACACACATCGTTCTATTATTGGTCCTCTCCTCCTTCACATGGATTATGGTAGTCGTGATGTCAACAATGATGCAATATTCCAATACCTATAAATACCTATGAGAGATTAAAAAAACTAATAAAATACTAAATACATTAAAAGGGAGGGGAGAGATTACCTTTGGGAAACTGAATCAGCTCGATAATCAAATTGGTTGAATTCGAATCGTCGCCGGTCAATTGAAGGGACGTCGTCGGCAAGCTCGACCGCCACCAGAATCACCGAGCGTCACAAAATCTTTTTTTTTCATATCCGAAACTCGATTGAAGCCACGAAACGCCAAAATCGAAATCGTCGAAGGAGCTGGAAACATGAACGGTCACCGTGAAAACGCCGGGAACACGAGCGGTCGCCTGAGACTTGAACCGTCACTGCGTTTATCACCGAAAACAACACAACGAAAGATAATTTCTCGTTATCTTTTCATTTCCCTGCAAAATCGATTAGATCTAAATGAAAAAAAACAGAAACAAAAGTGGGGTAAATGATTTATGTAGCGGCTGGAAACGATGAATATGGCCTTATCGGAGTTGTAAACGAGTGACGGGAGAGAGTACTTAGAGTTAGATCGAGGAAGTCGGGGGGATTCTTTCGAATCCTGGTAGATTAGGTTGAAACTAGGGGAAGATGGGGCTAGATTTGTTCAGATTGGGGTTAGATCTAAGATTTAGGGTTTTGAAATAAATTTTTTAAGGTTTTTTGGGTTCTAATGACGGTGGCTGGAGAGTGAAAACGGCGGCCGAAGATTTAGTATGATAACCGAAATCATGAAAGGGATGATCGAAGTTAAAAAACGGTGGTCGGATAACAATATTATGTAACTGGTGTTAGAAGAAAAGGATCGAATGAAGAAAAATTGTATAACAAATGTTGAATTTAGAGGAAAAAAAAAGGTGTTTGATACATTTCGTTTCGTTTTTCTGGACATTTTATGTTTGTAGTGAGAGGAAGGGAATGAGTTGGTGAGAGAGATGATTGAGAATGAATGAAAAGAGGGGAGAATTTCAGAAAAAGGGCTTAAATATCCTTACAAAAACGTTGTGTTTTGGTGACGGGTTAAGGTGACCCGCGCATACTCGGATAGGGTCCGCGCCCTGTGTCTGACTCGCATGGATGGTTCAAGTTGGGCAGCTGGTCCAGTTTTCATTGTGGGCTGCATGTCGCTTGGGCTTAGGTTTGGGTACTGATCAAATTGGGCTTTCTTTCGTAAAATCTGAATTGGACTCTTTAATATATGTTTAAATTCGATTTAGCCCAATTTATTTGCTGGCTATTTAATTTAATTGTTTAAATTATATGTTTGCACGTTTTTAATATAGTGCATATTATGATGCTTGTTAAATAATTTTAATCACATAGTTAAAATAGTTAGAGCCTTTAGATTAAGCCTCTTAATTACATAATTAAATAGGAAATGTCATTATAGTAAATAAGTGGATATTTGAAATAAAATTAGAATGTTCAAGATTGGTTAGTATCCTATTGAAGAGTGATGTTAATCAATTAATATTCCGATGAAGATTTCAATGTATCATTTTAACCTAGAAAATGAAAATAATTCACAATTAGATTAATTAAAATTAAAATAGGACTAATGACTAAATCACTCTAATTATGGAGTATTGTTACTTTTGGACTCATTAAAGATAGTGTCCAATATTATTTTGGATATTATCATTTATGTCCAAAAATTAATAATATTCTTAGAATTTTAAATTAATTAAATTAATGGTGCCTAATTGATGTTATCATTTATTGTTACTATTAATATTTTTATATTAATAGTTCGATATAAATAAAATCAATAATAAATAAATATAGAGTAGTCCATATCTATAGCCCATAAATGCCCAAATCCTTTTACAAAGCCAAAGCCCATTTACATATCTGAAGGCCTAATTCTTATATCATTAACCCAAACAAACACAAATCTGCCTAAGAAACACAAATTTCTCGCCCAAACTTGTAACTCGATGGACACGTGTTGTTCTGTTGTTATTAGTCCTCTCCTCTTTCACATGCATTATGGCAGTTGTGATATCAGCAATGATGCAATATTCCACTACCTATAAATACCTAAGAGAGTAAATTCGTATCATTAACTCACATAATAATTACTATCATTAAAAAACTAATAAATAATATCATTAAAAAATGAGGGGAGAGATTACCCTTGGGAAACTGAACCGGCTAGGTAATCAAACTGGTTGAATTTGAATCGTCACCAGTCAATTGAAGGGACGCCGTCGGGAAGCTAATCTGCCATCAAAATCACCGAGCATCACAAAATCTTTTTTTTCATCGCTGGAACTCGATCGAAGCCATGAAACGCCAAAATCGAAATCGCCGAAGGAGTTGGAAACACGAACGATCACCATGAAAACGCTAGGAACATGAGCGGTCGTCTAAGACCTAAACCGCCACCGCGTTTATCACCGAAAATCGCACGACCGAAAGGTAATTTCTGACCGTCTTTTCATTTCCCTGTAAAATAAATGCAAAATCGATTAGATCTAAATCTAAATGACAAAAACAGTAACAAGAGTGAGAGGTGAATGATTTATGTAGCGGCTGGAAATGGTGAATATGGCCTCATCGGAGTTGTAAACGAACGACGAGAGAGAGTACTTAGAGTTAAAACGTTGAAGCCGAGGGGATTCTTTTGAATCCGTGTAGATTAGGTTGAAATAAGGGGAAGATGGGGCTAGATTCGGTCGGATCGGGGTTAGATCTAATTTTAGGGTTTTGAAATGGTGTTTTAAGGTTTTTTGGGTTTGAATGATGGTGGCCGGAGAGTGCAAACGGCGGCTGGAGTTTTAGTCTGGTTACAAGAATCATGAAAGGGATGATCGGAGTTAAAAATGGTGGTTGGATAACAATATTAGGCAACCGGTGTTAGAAGAAGAGGATCGAATAAAGAAAAATTAAAGAACGAAGGTTGAACTTAGAGAAAAAAGGGTGTTTGATCTGTTTCGTTTTTCTTTGCATTTCATGTTTGTAGTGAGAGAGAGAGGGAATGAGTTGGTGAGAGAGAGGGGTGAGAATGAATGAAAAGAGGGGAGAATTTCGGAAAAAGGGCTCAAATACCCTTACCAAAACGCTGTGTTTTGGTGACGGGTTAAGGTGACCCGCGCATACCTAGATAGGGTACGCGCCCCGTGTCTGGTTCGGGTGTGACCCGCGTGCATGGTTCAAGTTGGGCAGCTGGTCCAGTTTTCATTGTGGGCTGCATGTCGCTTGGGCTTAGGTTTGGGTACTAATCAAATTGTGCTTTCTTTTTGTAAAATCTGAATTGGACTCTCTAATATATGTTTAAATTCGATTTAGCCCAATTTATTTGCTGGCTATTTAATTTAATTGTTTAAATTATACGTTTGCATGTTTTAAATATTGTGCATATTAGGATGCTTGTTAGATAATTTTAATCACATAGTTAAAATAATTAGAGCCTTTAGATTAAGCCTCTTAACTACATAATTAAATATGAATGGTCATTGTAGCAAATAAGTGGATATTTGAAATAAAATTAGAAAGTTCAAGATTGGTTAGTATCACATTGAAGAGTGATGTTAATCAATGAATATTCCGATGAAGATTTCAATGTTTCATTTTAACCTAGAAAATGGAAATAATTCAAAATTAGATTAATTAAAATTAAAATATGACTAATGTTTAGAATCACTCTAATTATTAAATATTGTTACTTTTGGACTCATTAAAGATAGTGTCCAATATTATTTTGGATGTTATCATTTATGTCCAAAAACTAATAATATTCTTAAAATTTTAAATTAATTAAATTGATGGTGTGCCTAATTGATGTTATCATTTATTGTTACTATTAATATTTTTATATTAATAGTTCGATATAAATAAAATCAAAATATATAATAAATAAACATAAAGTAGTCCATATCTATAGCCCATAAATGCCCAAAGTCCTTTTTGAAAGCCAAAGCCACGTGTTCTAATGTAACTGGACGTTTCATACTTATATTCGTCCAAAATGTATTTTCTTACAAAAAGATATTCTCATTCGGAATAAAATTTATTTTTATTGTTAAAAAGATTTAAATTAATGTTCGAAATGCCAAAGTGGCCTATGGCGATAACGGGCGTTCGTAGGGGTGCTAACCCCTTCCCTACACGTAACTGACTCCTGAACCTGAACTTTTCAAAAAAGAATCTCTGGTACATTTTATGGTGTCTGGCCTACCAAAGTGGTCGGTGGCGACTCCAAAATGATTTTTTTAAAGCAAATAAAAGAGATTTTGATTAAAAATAGAAAATTAATTAATCACAAGATAAAATTGGTCGAAAACCCTAATTTTCCAAATTTTAATCGTAAGGCTGTATTTTTATTTCAAATCTAAAAAGCGGGTTTCCAAAAAACGGCCGCGACAGCTTGGCGACTTCGCTGGGGATGAAATTGAAAGTCAGGCCTATTAATTAATTACATGTGACATTTCGGCATTTGGAACATTAATTTGAATTTAATTTCTTCTGAAGAATTGTTCAATGGATTTTAAGAAGAATGAGGGTAGTTTTGTGTATGATATATCTGTCATTCATGCATAAACTCTATACTCGGGTTTTTCACCCTTAAGTAAGATAATATTAGATGTGATGCTCTTCAACTCCGAGTTCGGATTTTTGTCTTCTTCCGGTATACTAACCTTATGCATCGTGGGACTCACGCCTCTGTTATAAGGGACATATACAACCGAATCGATGTCTTACTATCGCAGTTGACGGTAACGACAGCTCGGGAACCGAGAGTCTAGAACAAAGCCCACATTCTATTTTAGAAGCCCACCCCGCTAGAGCTAGACAGGGACTTAGGGCAGGTGTTGTCGGTTTAAATATTTTTCTCTAGTTACTTTCTTTGCAAAATATATCATGTTTTACTATGTTTGAAAATTGTTTAATTGTTTTCCATATTAATTCACAATATTGTTTTCTTTTGTTTTGTTTTGTTTGTTTTTTATGCATCCGACATCATTTTGCATACTCAGAGGTATCGATTCAAGGGTTACTCAAGTTAGGCATTATCCATAATGACCAATGAGTTAGATAGACAATGAGAAGACAATATGACGGTGTGGATTCGGTCAGAGAAGACTCAGTTAATGAAAATGATAACATTCAAGCAAGTCACATGTCAGAATGCAAGCAGCCACAAGAAGTTGTATGAAGACATTTAAAGGGCAGTGAGAGAGAAGATTTAGGAATTAGTGAGTTTGAACAAACAGATTGAACAGAAATTTAAAAAAAGAACAAGCATGAAATTCACTTGAAAGGCACGTTTGAAAGCTTTAGAAGGGACATTGCAGGAGACTTTATCCATTGAAGTCATGAATCTGTAACAACACCTAGACCTCACCACCAAGCATGGACAGACATTGACTCAGAAGTAGAATGAAGCAATTAATCCAAAGATGAAGGCTAGTTGATTTCTTTAAACCAAATTGTCTATTTCTTGTAATCAACCTTTTGGCTTGTGGATGTTGCTCTAAAGACTAGTCCTTGAAATTGATACCTCGTGCATTCATGCATTGTATTGCATTCATCGCATTTTTTCCCAAATAATGTCATTTAAAAAAACAACAGTAATAATAAAAATAATAATTAATAATAACAATAAATGCATTTTGACCTAAATAATCAATCCTTGAACAAGTTGGTAATTCGAGCTACTGTTTTGCTTGGAATCAGGGAAGCCTAAAAAGAATGTTTCATACAAAAATACTGATATTGACAAGCTAGTAGGTATCACATCTCACATGAGGGTCTAATTTGAATGATTCTTCCCGCAAAAAAGGAGATAAAAAAGTCAAAGAGGAGAAAAGTCAAAAGACCAAAAGAGAGAGAGGTAAAAAAAGTCAAAAAAAAAACAAGAGGAATACAGAATAAAAGGTAGAAATCAAAGAAGAAAAAAGGAGCAAACTTAGGGCAATAAGGCCGGGGCACCTACGATAAATCTATCATATCTGAAAGAAATAATAAAGTGCTTGACCTTGATACACCGGTAGTTTTTGAAAATATATGGACGAGGGTAGTCCAGTTAACAGATGTGAAGGACGGAGTAAAGCCAAATTTTGAAGAATTCTACCAAAAACTCGTCGATTAATGGTTCAATGACAGTTAGAGGACCTGGAGATTTTAGCGAAATTGAGGGAACACGGAATTTTTCTTTGAAACATTGAAAGTCAAGGATCTAGTGAAAGACTAATTTTTTTCTCAAGAGGAGAAAAGAGCACAGACACTCAAGACAGAGATCGAGTGGTTCAACAGGAAAAGAGATACGATTATTCCTATCCCAATGTCGTATTCAGAATTGTTGCCCAACCTTGTGTAGAATCCACATTTTGATGACAATGCCGAAAGTTTTACAAGTCTTTTTAGGGTATGGTTCTGAAGCAGAGTCATTGATTTCATCGAGATAAACACTTATGATCTGAGAATGGAAAATTTTGGTGCTACAAAAATCGTTAACTGCTGAAAGAATTGGCATAGAAGAGAAAGGATGTAGTTCACAACAAGCATTTTAGGGTGATCCACTACAGTTCGGGGTTCACCATAAGCTAAGTAATGATTAGACATCCATCGCATCAAAGTTTCTTTTACTAAAGAATGCTCTAGTGTTAGATGTCCAAGATTACTCTAAGTTTCACTCAAGTTGTTACAACATTAGGAATCATTTAGATTTTGGATCTTGACACTGATGGTCGATCCATTAAGAATTGCAACTCAAGAGGAAATCCCATGATTAGAGCCAATGCAATCAGAAATGCCTGAAAGTCAAATGCAGAAAAAAGTGCATGATAAAGTTGATTGAGAATTATTAGTTGAAAATGAAGATCTTCGAACAAACATGGCCACTGAAAGCATGAACACATCCAGCCAATAACAGGAAAGCAGAGTTCATTTAAGTGTAGACCAAGAGCAGTTGTTAGTTTCCATACACGGATGATTGGGTATCTCATAGAAAAGAGTGAACAATTGATTGAAGAAACAAGGAAACTCATAAGCAGAATGGTATTACTCCAAGATTCGATGAGAACATTAGAGCATAAGCAAGAAGGGGCATGACTTTGTACCAAAAGAGAAAATAAATGAAGAAATGCTGGTAGAATGGGAGTGGCTGGAATTCACTCATGTTTTCCTTGACCAATGGTTGACAGTTTGACCACATGAGACCTATCTGCACTTTTAAGACCATTGCAGAGTAATATCTTGAACCATCCCAGTCGTTTTTGCCCGCGAGCATTGGGGGTCCTTTGTAAGGGAGGTTAATCGATTTATTTGTTTATGATGCTTGTTTCCAACATAATTTTTCTCAAATGGCAAGCATTTTGCATTCTTTGATTCTTTGAAATAATTCATTTATTCTTTGTTATGGGTTAGTTTTTGTTCTCCCATACATATATGTATATATCTTCTTTATCATTTTTTATCAGGTTTATGGATATTAATGGCAAGATTACCCAAGAATCAAACTCAGAGATTAATTCCGAAATGTGGCTTTCTTCCAAGTTATTTAGGCCAACGGGAAGACATTAATGAGTGTTCAGGAATCACGGGGGAATCCCAAATACAAAATATGAGTGAATTTTCCTCTCAAGCATTGTTGACTAAGGTCCTTAAATGAAGTGATAACCCAAAACATCTACCACCTGAAGGCTACTTTTCTTCGAAGATATTTGTATATGGGAGGAAATTTGGCATTCCTTCATTTTCCTTCTCAAAGAAAGAAAATAAGAAAAATATCATTTGTTGTCCCCTTTTAGCTTGATGATTTTCTTTCGATTCAACCCAAACCAAGGATCACCCCTACACCGGGGGCAAAGAAGATGAAAGTTTGTTTGCAAGTGAAAGATGATTGGTTTTGATCGTGCTAATGATACCTTGGGAATCAGGGGCAAGAAACAAAAGTGAATGTACAAGAGCAAGAAACACAAGTTGAATGAAGACAAATACTCAGAATCAAGTCAAAAAAAGAGAAAAGAAAGAAAGAAAAAGAAAGAGAAAAGGAAAGAAAAGAAAAGAAAGAAGAAAGAAAAAGAAACTGTGAAGAGTTTGTGTTAAAAAATTCAACCGAATCAAGTTGAAAATTGCTGACATAAAGGTTGAAGTAGTTGAAAGAGAAAGCACGAAGTTGAAAAGTGCAAGAAAAAGCGAGTTACACATGTGAGATCTTTCATTCAAAATAAATCTCATCTAAAGGAGAAGTAGAGGATTGATCACTTTTGAATTCAACGAAAGGAAATGAACTCTAGGGCAAAACCCTAGAAATGGGCAGTTTAGAGCGATCTAAAAAAGGAGATAAAAGAAAAAGAAGAGAAAGAAAAAGAAAAAGAGTATTTCACCCGAGCATGTTCAGATCAAAGAGCACAGAAATAAGATTTCACTCGGAAGAAATGATCCTTGGTTTCATCACCCTTAAATATTTATTTGAGTCTCTATATCCTTTCTTTCATAACCGTGAGCCAAGCCCTATTACAAGCCTCAAAAGACCATTTTGATCATATACGTGCATTGGAGTAAGTGGAGTTCGTCTTCAGATTACATCTCGCTTATCAGAGTTAACCTTTCTTCAAGGATTTCCATGCTTCTAATGTTTAATTGAGATCAGAAAAGAAGGAAGGATTGGGTTGGTGAGTTAGTGAGGCAAATAGTGCCACTTAAATGGGATAAAATTAGGAATATGAGAATGTTTCTCTCGGAAGCCGAATAAAGTGGAAGGGGTCACATTTGAGTTGATCTTTGTCAATTTGGTTCGATGGCACTCTTGCACTTAATATTCCAGAGCCTAATTTTTTTTTCTTTTGTTTGCCATGACTTATCAAATTATTCTAATTTAATAAGATAATATTTTGAGCCTTCACTTATTGTTTCAACAAGCATCTTGCAGATAAAATGATTAGATACAAGAAAAGCAAAGGATTTCATGGGTAATATTATGATGTACTAATCCTTTAAGCGTGGGCAGAACAAGAGGTGACCTCAATACTTGATTAATGATGAAAAGTATGACGAGGAAAAGGGCACAACTCTGAGTGTCAGAAATATTTAAATAAAGCTGCAAGAAAGAAACATAGACAACCTTGGGGAAAAAAGAGAGCGTAAACCATCTTTGGGTGCAAAAGCTACAACGAGTTCAATCAGGAAAAAATCATTACTCTTGAGGCACTACAAGACAAGAAAGTGACAAGACAATAATTGACCATGCATTAAACCTTTTGTGTTGAGATACATTTTGAATATAAATTGAAGTGTCCTAATGTAACTGGACATTTCATACTTATATTTGTCCAAAATTTATTTTCTTACAAAAGGATATCCCCATTCAGAATAAAATTCAGATTAATGTTTGAAATGCCAAAATGCCACAAGTAATTAATGAGGTACCGATAACGAGCGTTCGTAGGGGTGCTAACCCTTCCCTACACGTAACTGACTCCTAAACCTAAACTTTTCAAAAAAGAATCTTTGGTACGTTTTATGGTGTCCGGCCTACCAAAGTGGCCAGTGGCGACTCCAAAATGATTTTTTAAGCAAATAAAAGAGATTTTGATTAAAAATGGAAAATTAATTAATCACAAGATAAAATTGGTCGAAAACCCTAATTTTCCAAATTTTAATCGTCAAGTTGTTTTTTATTCCAAACTTAAAAAACGGGTTTCCAAAAAACGGTCGCGACAAGGTGATAATAAATCTTGAATTTTGTGGATATATGATTAGTTCATAATCTAGCTTAGTTGTTAAACACTTTGCTTCAATGTAGGGTGTTCATGGTTCAAATCTTTATGGAGGCAGGTTTGCTTATTTTTTAGCTTGGTTAAGTATAACTTCAATATAGAGAAGGATGATTCTACAATAAACGTCGTGTACTGCTATGTACCACTAATCATACTGTTAACTATTTTAATTAATTTTGAAACCAAAAGAACTAAAAACATTATTATGCATTTTTAGAATAAAATCTAAAAAAATAATTTCTATATTACTTTTCAATTTTTTTCCTTTTAGGGTAAAGTACAAAAATGGTAACTGAACTCTGATAAATTATTTAATTTGGTAACTAAACTGTAAAACATATGTTTGATCTAATTTGAAAACTTGAAATAGATTTTTAAATCCCTCAAAAGATTTTAAATCAACAAGGCTTTAATCTAATTTAATCCAAGGCCAAACTATTGAAAAACGTCCAGGTGTATCGATACGCTTCCAGTCGTATCGATACCTTTTTTTTACAAATTTGGCTACTGGAGAAACGTGTTTCGATACGCCCCATATCGATACGGTTTTAAAGGAATTTTAAGCTTGAAAGCCATTAAAGTGAATGGCGTACCGATACGGTGTCACCCGTATTGATACGATTTTAATGGAATTTTAAGCTTGAAAGCCATTAATGAATTTGAACGTTGGTGTTAGTTGTTAGGTAACCGATTTTTAAAGTAATAGTTGTCACGTACCGATACGCCCTTTACCGTATCGATACAGAAACTTCCAGTGAGCTCTGTGGAAATAATTGCATCGATACAGATGTTCCTCGTATCAAAACGGTCCCTATCCCGTACCGATACGCTTACACGCGTATCGATACGCCCCTCTTGTTATTGTGCAATGGCTCTTTCTATTTTGAGACATGTATCAATACGAGTCCTAGTGTACCGATACGGTAAGCTGCAGAAGTGCATTTATGGTGGAAAGAGAGGGTCCCAACGGCTATATTCAATACCATAACCACCCAAACGGCTAGAATTAATGGAGAAGTTATAAATTGAAGCCAATTGAAGACTAGCAACAACCATTGCATCAAAAAGAAACATCCTTACAAAAATCCAAGCTCAAAGTGCCTATTTTCCTATCTCTTGTAAAATCCCAAATTGTGTTGTTTTCAATTATGATCTTGTATTCAAATTTGGTTTGAGTGATTGTACTTAAAGGGGCAATCTTGTATTGAGAGATATCTTTCTTGCCTTAATTTCTTCTTTGTACTCTTGTGAGAGTTTGGTTAAATTTTGGGTAGAAAATTTGACCGGTATTGTAAAGGTTACCTCCTAAGCCTTGAAAAGGGGAAGAGCAATTAGTGGATTGTTGGAAAATCCTTAGTGGTAGCTAAGGTAGTGGATGTAGAGTTCATTTGGAATTTGAACAACTCTAAAATTCCTTGTTCTTCATATCTAGTCATTGTACTTTCTACAACAAATTTTAAAAACTCAATTCACCCCCTCTTGGCTTTTATCAATCCATTGATCCACTCAACAATTGGTATCAGAGCCTATCTCTTTGAAGGATTAACAACCACAAGAGGAGTTCCTAGAAAGAGTGTGATAAACTACTAAAGCAAGCCATGGCATCTACCTCCGGGTCAAGCATGTACGAGTCTCAATCGACTACAAAACCTTCTTTCTTCAACGGTGATAACTACCCTTTTTGGAAGAACCAGATGCTTGTCTTCATTAAATCCAACGATTATCTAGTTTGGGATGCTATTGAAGATGGTCCCTCTATTCCAATGAAAAGAGACGATGAAGGAAGATTAGTACCAAAAAGGAAGAATGAAATGAGTGAAGAAGAGAGAAAGAAGATTCAAATCAACGACAATGCTCTTCACATGTTATTTTGCTCTTTCGGTCCCGACATCTACTCTAAAGTTTCCTCCATCGAAAGTGCTAAGGAAGTGTGGGATACACTTGAGACTACATATGAAGGAACAAGTGATGTGAAGGAGACAAAGATTGGAATTCTCAATCTTAGTTATGAGAATTTCAAAATGGAGCCCGATGAAACCGTTTCAAAAATGTTCGATCGTTTTTTAACAATCATCAATGGGCTAAAGGGTTTTGGAGATATAATCCCAGAAGATAAACTAGTCTGGAAGATACTCTACTCATTTCTCGAGTCCTAGGATGGGAAGAGAACCACCATCATTGAGGCAAAAAAAATTGAAGACACTCAAGCTTGATGAGCTAGTTGGTTCTCTCCTAACTCATGAGATCATGAAGCAAGGAAGGGATGATGAAAGAAAGAAGGAAGAGAGAAGAGTGGAGACACTTGAGGTAGACAAGAAAAAGAAGCTAGGAGTGGCTCTCAAAGCTTCTCTACATGAGGAGAGCACTTCTAGTGAGAAGGAAGACCTAGATGAATTGGCTATGATAGCCAAATGATTCTCACAGTTTATGAGGTCCAACCGGGGTAGATAGATTCAAAGTAAAATGGACTTCAAGACCAAAAACAAAGAAGAAGAGAGTGATCAAATCATTTGCTTTGAGTGCAAAAAATCGGGTCATATTCGTTTCGGGTGCTCTCAATTCAAGAAGAAGTGCTTTGAGAAGAAGAAGAAGCTCAAAGCCAAGCTTGCTACTTGGAGTGATGAGGAGTCATCTGAGGATGAGGAGCACGAAGTGGCCAACCTTTGCCTCATGGCTCTTGAGGAAGATTCCTCCATGGCAACCTCTAACTCATCTTCATTTGATTTTACATTTGATGAATTGCATGATGGTTATGATGAGTTACAAGAGGTTTATGATGAGTTAGTTGAGAAGTATAAAGAGTCGGTTCTAAAAAATAGAAAAATCATTTCGGAATTAAATGCTAAAAATGACTCACTTTCTCAAGCTAACTTGAAATTTGAGAAAAAGATCTTAGGTTTACAAGATGAACTTAAATTCTTTCAAGATGAAAATGTAGACTTAAACAATCTTATTTCTCAATGCAATAGCGAACACCAAAAGGTGTTAAATGAGCTTAATGAGCTTAAGAAATCTTTCAATAGTGTTGGTAATGTGAAAAATGAAATAGGTGAATCATCTATCAAACCAACCTAAAAGAAAGAACAATAATTACAAACAAAGTGGCTTCCATAAGCATAATAGGACAAACAGAATTAGAAGTGTATGGGTTTCTAAGGAAATTGTCAAGTCTAATAATATTGATGTCATGTCACCTTGGATTCCTAAGGGAACCAAGCTTTTGGGAGCTAACACTCGTGGACCCAAAATGATTTGGGTACCAAAAATCAAAGCTTAATATCTTTGTTTGTAGGGGGATCATTGCTACAAGGCCAAAGCACAAAGCCAAAACTCAAGGTACCTTGATAATGGATGCTTGAGGCACATGACCGGAGACAAGAGTCGATTCATAGACTTAAAGCCAAAAAGTGGAGGAGTAGTGACATTTGGTGACAACTCCAAAGGCCGCATTAAAGGTATTGGATCCATAGGTAATCACTCTACTATACTCATTGGAAATGTTTTATATGTCGATGGTCTAAAACACAATTTATTGAGCATTAGTCAATTGTGTGATAAATGATTTAATGTCTTATTTGATAAAAATGGATGCAATTTTTTTACATTAAATCAAACAATATAATGCTCATTGGTCATCACATAGGTAACATTTACATGGTGCATTTAGATGACATTCATACATCTCATGCATGTTTTGTTGTACAAAATGAAAATGATGCATGGCTATGGCATAGGAAACTAGGACACGCTAGCATTAGTGTTTTAGAAAAATTAGTTTCCCTAAATATAGTTAGAGATTTACCCAAGATTAAGTTTTCAAATGATAAAATATGTGATGCGTTCTCTAAGGGTAAACAACATAGATCATTCTTTAAATCCATTAATGATGTTTTTACAAGTAGGTGTTTACAACTAATTCATATGGATTTATTTAGGCCTATTAGAACTATAAGCTTGGGTGGTAAATCGTATGCATTTGTACTTGTTGATGACTATTCTAGATTTACTTGGGTTCTATTTTTAAGTACTAAAGATGATGCTTTAGAAAAATTCATCACGTTTTCAAAATTAACTCAAAATGATATTGAACTTAAAATATCTCATATTAGAAGTGATCACAAAGTACGAGTTATTATCATATACACTACTATTTCGTGTTAGTATTGTTATTGTTTTAGTAGTTAGTATAATTATAAAGCCCAAAATAAAAAACAGTCCATTGTATTTAAAAAAGCACATTGTATTTAAAATAAGAGCCCATTACATTAAAAAAAGCAAAGACCCGATCAGCCCAATTTATAATAAAAAACCTAGGCCCTAACTTCATTTCTCTCTTTGTGCAGCCAACAGGGAGCCGTTAGATCAAGGGTTGATCCAACGTCGCAGATCGAGTGCGAGAAACCCTAGCTGGAGGAGGTGTGTGTCGCACTACCTACGACCGTTATATCAAGGAGAAATCTAATGGCTTAGATCGCTCTAAAGCAGGCCACACGGATTGTCACTTGCGCGTGGCAGCAACACACCCGTCGTTTGAGCTTCTAGCGCCCGTTTTGCCTTTTCTGATGAAGCCTGTGTCGTCCTTCCATGCTTCGTCACTCGTCACTAGCATTGTTTAGCCTCCAGAAGCACAAAAAAGACAAAAATTGGTTAGATCCCTAAACTAAAGTAGATGAAGACATTGGTCAAATCCCTAAAATTAAGCTTGACAAGAATCAAGCAAAGATCAACACACAATCCAGCCAAATTCAAATCAAAGGGAAGAAATTTATGATTTTTTTCGTGTAATTCAAGCACAATTGTACCTATATAAACATTGTAATTCCATGTAAAGCACACACAGAAAATACAAGGTTTAAACAAGAAATACATACAAAAAATTCGAGCATTCGAATTTCCAGTGTAAGGAGTAGCAATTATTTTGCAATTAGAGTTTCAAGGTATATAGCAAGCTTTTCTTGTAACTTTCTTCTTTCAATTCTTTCGAATTTAAAATAAAGAAGGGATAAGTTTTATTTTTTACCTTTTTTTTGAAACATCGCCGCAAGAAGCATTCGAGGTTGTGTCCGATGATAGATGCATGTTTAAGTACCCACCGAATTTTGGAAAACCAGACTTGAAGGAAATGGAATTTTATTTTTTTATTTCGGATTCATTTTTAAAAGGATTTCGAGAAATGTTTTTTTAAAAGGAAGGGGTTTCTGGAAATCTCACCGTTGCCGACAATGGTGACCGACACAATGGTAATACGCCACGATCATCAGAACCATGGAGGAAGATGAAGGGCATTTCAGAGAAATAAGGGAAAGGTTTTTTTCGGTCGATTTAAATGAGTAAACAAAAGTGAATTTTGTTTTATTTTTTAACTTTTATAGTGACTCGTGATCCAACCCGTATCTACCCTTCAACCTGCGCCCTTCTTTTACGGGTTTTATACCGTAGCTCTTAGGTTTTCCTTTTTTTCAATTTTATCCTTTTTACTTTAAATTGACCACAAAATATCTTTTTTTCATTTAATTCGATCATTACATTTTATTTTTTTTCCAAATCAATCCTTAATTTCTTTTAGAAATAAAAATTAATTTTGTTACCCCTTTTCTTTATTTAAATTATTTATTGTTTTTCAACAATTTAATTTTCATTTATATATGCTTATATGTGTTTGTTTAAAACTCTAGGAGTAGGTTCTCAAAAACGTAGATTAGAGCCTTGTCTGCATAAAAGCTTCCTTCATATAGTTATGAATAAAATACACTTAATTTTACTTGAACCTTTTAATAAATAAAATAAACGTAGACATTTTTAGGGTTGTTAATCACTAAGTTTTAATTAAAAAACTACAACACATTTAATTGTTTTTTGTTGTTTTTTTTTTTGAAAAAGTGAAAACTAATTAATGCAGAGTCTTACTAAACGGAAATGACAGGTTAGCGCCATGAGTGTTGGCGGTGATTGGAGTTCATTTTTAGGCGGTAAGGCCGTTAAAATAGACTTATACTCATAAATCGGACGAATAAATCGAAATTCTTGTGAACTTGCAAACTCCAATTTTGAAAATTCTTTTTGAAGTCAATAAGGTACCAATTTTTAAGCGTTGTGGGGGTGATAATCCTTCCCCACACGTAACCGGCCCCTGAACCTATTTTTTGGTTTTCGCAGACCAAAAATGTTATTTTAATAAATAAAATGTTTTGTTAAAATAACCCTGATTATAAAAGTGATCCAATCACACTTTTAAAAAAAAATTGGTGGCGACTCTGTGTTTTCTCTTTCTAAAAATGTCAGGCTTGAAAGGGTTGCGACATCTACGACTATTGAACCAGTCACAATTACCTCAACAATCAAGTTGGTTGCATGTTTTGAGTGCTTCGCAATTGGTGCAAGTGTACAGGTCGCAAGTTATAGTATAGAAAAATATCATCTTCACAAAGATTAATGTAACTCTGGATTCAACTTCTTGCACTGAAAAGAGGAATAAATGGTGATGATAGGAGTTTTGGAATTGACGAGTAAGATAATTATGCAAGTAAACAAAAGGAGATTGTTATCGAAGAAGAGAGTAGGTTGGGTTATTGTGGTCTGTGGTGTGGTGGTTGAATGGATAGTCTGGGATATTGATTGCTGAGGCAATTGTGACTGGTTCAATTGCTATAGCAATTGGGTTCCTTCCTTCAAGTCTCAGAAAAGCGTTCTTCAATGTCTTCTTGTTATCCCTAACCTGAAGAACTGGTCAATTGTGCATGCCTTGGTGATACATCCCTGCGTTAACCTTGGGCGAAGAATAACCGATCTTACGCTTCTTTTAGCTGTTGAAATCCAAATCTTATTCCTAAGATGGATTAACCTCCAATAAGAATTTTTTGAATGAAGGTCATGCTCATTCGTTTCTTTAGTCTAACTCTCCTGATGCTAGATAAATGGATAACTCTCGAGATTCTCTCCAAATTCACTCAAAATCAAAATAAGAACTAAGAATGAACAAACTTTGAATTTAAATTGCTAACAAAATCCTAAACAATCCAAACGTTTTCACTACCAAAAAACCCAATAACCTAAGCCAATTTAATTTAGCACATGGCTAGGTGTAAAAAAATACAAAAGAAATATTCCCCAACATGAATTGCATAGAAACAATGAAGAAGAAGATGAAGTTTATGATCAGCCCCATTTTTCTCTCTCTTGTCGAACACCATGAAGGCTGCGATTTGGTCTCTATTTGTAGGAGATGATTAGTTTAGGTTCCTTATTGATGAGGATAAGTTTAATTTGGAATTAAATTGAATAATAAAAATAATAAATCTCTTTTATTTTTATCCTAAAAAATCCTCATAAATTTGAATTTTAATCTCCATTGAATTCTGCGTGGAAATCCAAATCCTTAGGATTTATCCCTTGCTTCTCGTGCTTATCTAAAATTAGGTGGACTTATCCAATAATCATTGGCAATCAGCATGACAGCCCCTTCAGAATTCTCCTTAATTGCTATGGCAATTCCTGCTTGCTACAACAATCCAATCTTACACCAAATAATACACACCAGCAACATCTTTTCCTCAAAAACCAACCAAAATGTAATATCAAACTTATTAATGAAGGAAACTATGATATCATGCATGAATGACTAACCATGCAACTAAAATGAGCCTAAATCTAACAATAATTATGAGTAGAAGGGTAGAAAATATAGTACTTTTATAAACTTAACACCCCTCAAACTCGAACTAGTGCTTGTCCTCAAGCAATGCAAAACTAACAATTACATGCCAAGGCTTCAACCATCAAAAACATGCTTCGTACCTGACTTCAATCCTTAGAATCGTGGCACAAAGTATGATTACCTTTCAGTTTCAAAGTATTCTGTGTCGGCAAGAATTTGAGAACTCTCTAGGAGCTTTGAAGTTTCCTGCTATCCCTAAAGTAGCATGTTGCAAAACATAGGTGCTTTCTTGATTGTCAGCCTTTCTTCCATGATAACGAGAACAATTTTATAGACATTGGAGGTAGCATCCTAAGATATAGGGATTTTCATTCAAGTTCCAGAGGACTCAAGGAGGATTGTCACTAAATATTGATGTATCAACTACAATGATAATAGTTATTATGACTTTTGCATACGAAGTCCAAATATTTTCAATGAAGCAAAGAGGAACAAAGAATGAGAATGGCAAATAAGAGACAGTTGAAGAAGTCTATCCTCCCAACCAAGAGTAAAATATTACTGGAATAAGTGAGCAAATATACAAAGATTAGATGTTTCTAATGAAGCACAAAGAATGAGAACAATAGAGTAGTAAAAGAGAAATGGCTGCTCGACAGGGCTAAACAAGTTAAAAAGAAATTATAAAACTTGACATGCATTCATGTTTTAGGCATCCCTAGGGGCATGCATTGTGAATCACATTTTCACAAGTATATGAAGGCTTTTCAGCAAAGGAACTCACATATTTGTTTGGGCATATGGAGAATGGAACCTACTTATCTATTCAGGCATCAGGAGAATAGAACCCGCCTATCCGTTCGGGCGTTTGGAGAATGGAACCTACTTATCTATTCAAGCATGAGGAGAATAGAACCCACCTATCCGTTCAGGCGTATGGAGAATGGAACTTGCTTATCTATTCGAGCATAAGGAGAATCGAACCCGCTTATCTATTCGGGCATATGGAGAATGGAACTCGCTTATCTGTTCTAGCATAAGGATAATAGAACTCGCCTATCCGTTCAAGTATAGGGAGAATGGAACTCGACAATCGATGCAGGCAGAGAATTTTGGTAATTGGTGAAAATCAATTTTCGTTGTTCTTTGCTATATTCCTGTTTCACTGGAATGACCAAAGAGGGGCAACTGTTGTCACTGAATTTTCACCAAAAGCTTTTATTTGTTCATATTGTTTTCTTTCTATTTTTGTTTTACTTTTATCACCAAGTACATGTTATTATCATATACACTACTATTTAAAGTTAGTATTGTTATTGTTTTAATAGTTAGAATAATTATAAAGCCCAAAATAATAATAAAAAACAGTCCATTGTATTTAAAAAGGGCACATTGTATTTAAAATAAGAGCCCATTACATTAAAAAAATCAAAGACCCGATCAGCCCAATTTATAAAAAAAAACCTAGGCCCTAACTTATTGTCTCTCTTTGCGAAGCCAACAAGGAGCCGTTGGATCAAGGGCGGATCCAACGGCGTAGATCGCGTGCGATAAACCCTAGCTGGAGGAGGTGTGGGGTCGCACTACCTACGACCGTTAGATCAAGGAGCAATCTAATGGCTCATATCGCTCTGAAGCAGGCCACACGGATTGTCACTCGCGCGTGGCAGCCGCACACCCGTCGTTTGAGCTTTTATCGCCCGTTTTTCCTTTTCCGATGAAGCCTGCGTCGTCCTTCCTTGCCTCGTCACTCCTCACTAGCGTTGTTTAGCCACCAGAAACACAAAAAAGACAAACATTGGTCAGATCCCTAAACTAAAGTGGATCAAGACATTGGTCAAATCCCTAAAATGAAGCTAGACAAGAATCAAGCAAAGATCAACACACAATCCGGCCAAATTCAAATCAAAGGGAAGAAATTTAGGATTTTTTCGTGTAATTCAAGCACAATTGTACCTATATAAACAATATAATTCTATGTAAAGCACACACAGGCAATACAGGGTTTAAATAAGAAATACATACAAAAAATTAGAGCATTCGAATTTCCAGTGTAAGGAGTAGCAAGCATTTTGTAATCAGAGTTTCAAGGTATATAGCAAGCTTTTCTGGTAACTTTCTTCTTTCAATTCTTTCAAATTTCAAATGAAGAAAGGGATAAGTTTTATTTTTTACCTTTTTTTTGAAACATCGCTGCAAGAAGCATTCGAGGCTGTGTCCGATGATAGATGCATGTTTAAGTACCCACCGAATTCTGGAAAACCAGACTTGAAAGAAAGGGAATTTTTTTGTTTCGAATTCGTTTTTAAAAAGATTTTGAGAAATGTTTTTTTTAAGGAAGGGGTTTCTGGAAATCTCATCGTTGCCGACAACGGCGACCGGCACGATGGTAATGCGCGACGGTCATCGGAACCATGGAGGAAGAGGAACGACATTTCAAAGAAGTAGGGGAATTGTTTTTTTCGGTCCATTTGAATGAGTAAAAAAGTGAATTTTATTTTATTTTTTATCTTTTATAGTGACCTGTGACCCAACCCGTATATGCCCTTCAACCTGCGCCCTTCTTTTACGGGTTTTATACCGTAGCTCTTAGGTTTTCCTTTTTTCAATTTTATCCTTTTTACTTTAAATTGACTACCAAATTTATTTTTTCATTTAATTCGATCATTACATTTTATTTTGTTTTTAAATAAATCCTTAATTTCTTTTAGAAATAAAAATTAATTTTGTTATCCCTTTTCTTTATTTGAATTATTTATTGTTTTTTAGCAATTTAATTTTCCTTTATATATGCTTATATGTGTTTGTTTAAAACTCTAGGAGTAAGTTCTCAAAAACTTAGATTAGTGCCTTGTGTGTAGAAAAGCTTCCTTCATATAGTTATGCATAAAATACACTTAATTTTACTTGAACCTTTTAATAAATAAAATAAACGTAGACATTTTTAGGGTTGTTAATCACTCAGTTTTAATTAAAAACTACAGTACATTTAATTGTCTTTGGTTGTTTTTTTGAAAAAGTGAGAACTAATTAATGCGAAGTTACCAAACGAAAATGAAGGGTTAGCGCCAAGAGTGTTGGCGGTGATTGAAGTTCATTTTTCAGGCAGTAAGGCTGTTTAAATAGACTTATACTCATAAATCGGATGAATAAATCGAAATTCTTGTGAACTTGCAAACTCCAATTTTGAAAATTCTTTTTGAAATCAATAAGGTACCGATTTTTTAGCGTTGTGGGGGTGTTAATCCTTCCCCACACGTAACCGACCCCTGAACCTATTTTCTAGTTTTTCTTCAGACCAAAAATGTTATTTTAATAAATAAAATGTTTTGTTAAAATAAACCTGATTTTAAAAGTGATCCAATCATACTTTTTTTAAAAAAATTGGTGGTGACTCCGTGTTTTTGCTTTCTAAAAATGTCAGGCTTGAAAGGGTTGCGACAGCTACGACAATTGAACCAGTCACAATTACCTCAACAATCAAGTTGGTTACATGTTTTGAGTGTGTAAAATGTCCACAAGTTCTAAATTTCATGCACATTCCATCTCATATTATTGCTGTTTTTGAGTGCATTTTAGGCATAATTAGGACCATGCATTGCATTTTACAGTATTTCTTTACTTCGCCATGCTTTTCTAGATTATCGTTTATTTGGTTAAGAAAATGTATCATTTTAGTGTACTTTTGGTTTTAGGTACTAGAGGCTGACAGAGGGAAAGAGGAGCTAAGGATGTGATGCTGAGGAAGCGAACATAGGAGTTGTACTGATGCAGTTCCAGATAGAGACAGTAGCTACCGCCGCCCACCTTGCCGCCCAAGACAGCAGCCTATGGAGCTAGAGAACCTGAGTGCGATCTGTAAATCAGAAAAACGTGATTCTATCGATGTTGTCCACTCAATTTTCCGACGTTTGTAGCAGCGGGCAGAGCCGCTGAAGAAGGATTTTGAGATTACTTGCGGAGCAAGGCAACGTGATAAAGCCCATATTCAACTCAAAGAAGTCAGAGTTTAAACCCACATTTAATGTAAAATGCTACTTTGAAGACATCTACTTCAAGAAGGACTAGACCTAGCTTATGCCAATATATACCCATTGTTATTCTAGTTCAAAATATCATAGGTTTTCCTTAGGCATAGATTAGGTTTTCTTGCCGCTGACATGTTCTAAATTTCTCCTTGGGTTTGGGTTATGTTGTAATTAGTTGTGAGAATGGTTGTTTAGGATTTCAAGTTTGTTTTTGCAAATAAAATTACAAGGTTTACTTATTCCATGTTCTTCATAGTTTTCAATTAAGGCGAAAGATTAGTTGAATTCTATCCATTTGTTCGGTATCGAGAGAGTTGAACTCACGAAAAGAGTAAGTACGATTTCATCTTTAGACGGTGCAATCAATCCGGCTTAGACATAGGTTTAGGGTTTAAGGCGGCTAATAGAGGACAAATCAACATTGTTGTCTTTGCACGATTCACGCCGCGACTGGTATTATCTGTAGTGGGAATCAACAGAACTCTGACTTAGACATAAGTGGAGTCACTTTCGAAGCGTTCTGCTGAGCCTTGTAGTTCTGTCGAGTTTGCCGCTGAGACACAATTCCATTCCCCTGCCGAGGCAGGGAGAGGGTCTCAGCAGTCTACCTTCCATCATCCGTCGAGGCAGCAGAATCTAGCAGCGCAAAACAACTTATCTTATTCAACGCAGTTTCACACTAAGCAGCAACATAACCCTGCCCTCTTTATCAATATGATCACTTCCTCTTTAATTACTTGTGTTTTTATTTTACTTTTTCTTTCGACCATCCAATTTAATTGTGCATTTACTTTTCTTGTGCATGACTTACAACTCGAATCAAGCTGTCCAATCCCCATGGGAGACGATATCGTTTCTACTATAACTTGACAGGAGTGTGCACTTGCGCTCATAAATAGAGAACACCCAAACGCTCTACAGAGTGCTTTGCAATTGGTGCAAGTGTACACGTCGCAAGTTATAGTATAGAAAGATATCGTCTTCACAAGGATTGCTGTAACTATGGATTCTACTTCTAGCACTAAAAAGAGGAATAAATGATGATGATATGAGTTTTGGAATTGACGAGTAAGATAAATATGCAAGTAAACAAAAGAATATTGTGATCGAAGAAGAGAGTAGACTGGGTTATTGTGATCTGTGGTGTGGTGGTTGAATGGATACTCTGGGCAATTGATTGTTGAGGCAATTGTGACTGGTTCAATTGATGTAGCAACTGGGTTCCTTCCCTCAAATCTAAGAAAAGCATTCTTCAATGTCTTCTTCTTATCTCTAACCTAAAGAACTGGTCAATTGTGCATGCCTTGGTGATACATCCCTGCGTTAACCTTGGGTGAACAACAATCGATCTTACGCTCCTTTTAGCCATTGAAATTCGAATCCTATTCCTAAGATGGATTAACCTCCCATAAAAATTTGTTGAATGAAGGTCATGCTCATTCGTTTCTTGAGTCTAACTCTCCCAATGCTAGATAAATGGATAACTCTCGAGATTCTCTCCAAATTCACTCAAAATCAAAATAAGAACTAAGAATAAACAAACTTTGAATTTAAATTGCAAACAAAATCCCAAACAATCCAAACGTTTTCACTACCACAAAAACCCAATAACCTAAGCCAATTTAATTTAGTTCATGGCTAGGTGTAAAAAATACAAAAGAAATATTCCACAACATGAATCGCATAGAAACAATGAAGAAGAAGATGAAGTTTGCGATAGCCCCCTTTTTCTCTCTCTTGTCGAACACCTTGAAGGTTGCGATTTGGTCTCTATTTGTAGGAGATGATTAGGCCAGTTTCCTTATTGATGAGGATAAGTTTAAATTGAATTAAATTGAATAAAAGAAATAATAAATCTCTTTTATTTTTATCCTAAAAAACTTCTCATAAATTTGAATTTTAATCTCCATTGAATTCTGTGTGGAAATATAAATCATTAGGATTTATCCCTTGCTTCTCGTGCTTATCTCAAATTAGGTGGACTTATCCAATCATCATTGGCAATCAGCACGACAACCCCTTCAGAATTCTCTTTAATTGCTATGGCAATTTCTGCTTGCTACTGCAATCCAATCCTGCACCAAATAACACACACCAGCAACATCTTTTCCACAAAAAACAACCAAAATGTAATATCAAACTTATTAATGAAGGAAACTATGATAACCAGCATGAATGACTAACAATGCAACTAAAATGAGCCTAAGTCTAACAATAATTATGAGTAGAATGGTAGAAAATATAGTACTTTTATAAACTTAACACACCCCCAAACTCGAACTATTGCTTGTCTTCAAGCAATGCAAAACTAACAATTGCATGTCAAGGCTTCAACCATAAAAAAACATGCTTCGTACCTGACTTCAATCCTTAGAACTGTGGCACAAAGTATGATTACCTTTCAATTTTTTGGATAGCACAGAAATTACTCAAAATTAAACTATAATGCTCGTGACAATGTGTGTGTGGAGTTGTGTACAATTCGTCTAATAGGATTCCATGTGAAAAAATAAATTTTATCAAATTAATTATCGGGGCATTTAAGTTTACTAGAGCCAATTTCTGGCACCTCTAGTGATTTTTTAATGTGTGACAACTAGAGCCGGTTTCGGGCACCTCTAGCAAGAAATTATCTTTAATCCAATTTTAGTTTAGCCTAGAGTCGAATAGGCACCTTTAGCACAAAATTTTAATTTCAATTGACCCAAGTTTTAAAAAACCTAAGTTCACTAAGTCGCCTTTTATCAACAAGTCACAATAGTGTAAAATAATAGTTAGCATTATAGTTGAGGGCGGATCATAGAAACTCGAAGCTAAGGGGTGAGGGCTAAGAAACCATTAACTTCTAAAGCAAGTTGGAGACTTAACAAAGGAAACTAGATAATTTGAAAGCTAAACCATTCAAGCAAGCCAAGAAAGATCAAGAATAATAAACCTAGTTGTGTTTCAATTTATTAGAGAGCTCATACATCATATTTTAGCCTATACACATCCAATAATAGAGGCATCACATTCAATCGTCAAAAAGGAAGATGTGACTGAGTATCGAGGAGTTAAAAAGGTTAAGCTTAAATACGAAATGAAAGTATATCAATTTTTTTTCATTCCCGAGGAAGTGCATATTTTATCTGAATCTTCTTCTATAATGGTACGTAACAATAGTTCATTGGAGTAGATACCCAAATCACTTTAAATACAAGAAGCCAAGCGGGTGGATTGGTCCGAGTGGAAAAAATGGATCCTACATTATTTGAAACATGCAAGGATGGTGTAACATCTTGAAAATTGGTCTAGTCGAGATTAGGGTTTTGGTGATCAAAAATCCTAAATTAGAAAGGTCCAAATATTGTTCTAATCATCTTATTAAGTCCATTTTTATGTTATTGTCTCAAATTAAATCAAATTATTAAACTTGGACCTATTTGAATAAGATGGAAACTTTTAGTGGTAAAATTGTAAAAATTGAAAGTTTGGGGTAAAAGCATGAACTCCCAAGAGTCGAGGGACTAGCCTAGCGATTATCCCCTCCTCCATTTAATCACCATTTCTCTAGCAAATGAAATGAATTTCCTTCATTTGAAGGAAAGGACATTCGACCAAGTCTAATAAAAAGAAAAGAAAAAGTGAGAGAAGCTTACCCGATGAACTAATCAAGCTAACACCTCCCTTGTTATCTTCATCTTCTTCCTCACCTTAAGCAAGCACCTGCATTCGTGACCTTGTAAAGTTTGAATTTCCTTTAAGATTTTGATATCGAATTGTTGTTCTCAATCGGTTAAGCTAAATCTTCCAAGTTATCATTGAATTTCATGGATAAACTAAGCTTAATCTAAGCTAGGTTTTGGTCATCCATGGTTATTGCGTTAAGCTATTGTTTATCCTAAGTTTAGATATTGATTCTGATATTGTTATATCGATTTCGATATCGAAATGTTGTTCTAACGATTCCTTATTGATTTTCCTAGCTCGGGAGATCGATCTAGATCATCCATCGACACCATCAGAAGCTAGGAATAAGAGCGTTATCATTTGAGAGTCGTAGGAGCATCGGATTAACAAGGTGAGTGTAGTCGAAGCCTCGGGAATAGGCGAGAAGCCTTCTCGAATCTATTTTTGTTGATTTCGGTTTAATAGCTAATATTTCTATTTAAGGAAGTTGCATTGGATTGTTAGTTGGATCCATTGGTAAGCATCGGTAAGTTATTATTGAAACATCAAACATGGTCATTAGTATTTTCATCGTGCATTGTTATCGATATAACTATTGATATTAAGACATTGTGAATGAACCATTAGATAATGATTATGACATTGAAACTATGAAATATTGACATTGAGTTATGTTCACTATAGGTAACTTTAAAGACATTGGTTATTGAAATTATTATTGATTATTGGCATTGGTAATTAGAATTATCATTGATTATTGACATTGGTTATTGGAATTGTCATTGATTATTGACATTGCTATTGAAACCTTGGATTGAATAGACTTTGGATACAATTGACATGTCATAGAATTCATGAGCTCAGTGTACTAGTGGATTATGGTTATATTGATTTGGTGAGGCGGAGGGATATGACCACTCATTATTTTGGCGAGGCGTAGAAATTCACGTATCCACTATATGGAGTCGATCCAAAGAATTATTGATAAAATATGACTATATTGTTATTGAGCATGATCATTGTGTTGTCATTGGAAAATCATGCCATGACCATTGTTAAAGTAGAGATGAAACTGCATATTACAACATTGTTATCCTTGTGACTACCTCACTAGGAAAAGTATGCCTAATGCATTTCATTTCATCCATTTCAGTTTAGCTAAGTTTTGGATCGAGATCAGAGGAGTTGAAACGTTGCACAAGTCACAATCAAGCTTTAAGTAATGTGTATTGACCCTTTTGAACTCCTAGTTGGTGGCAAGGTCCATGTACTAGTCGATAAAGTCTCTTTTGTTATGTCTATATAACGGTCAAGTGGTAAAGGTGTGGTATGCCTAAAATGAACTTTTCATGTAGTGAAAATTGGCCTAAAATGCATATTTTGGCAATAAAAGGTAAAATTTGAGTAAATGGATTTATTTGACCCTAAAATTTGGTATACAAGTAGATTGTGTAGTTATAATGTTGTGTGTAAATTTGTGTTGCATTTGAACACCATTTGATCAACCAAATTGATTAAAAACCAGCAAAAATTTGTCATTACAGGTGAAGTTGTTACGATATGGGGTAAAGCATATCTAGAAGACTTATAGCTGTTGTTGTAGGCAAATTCTACCAATGGTAGCGATTTTTACCAATTCTTTCCAAAATCGATAATACATGCTCTAAGCATATCTTCGAGGATCTAAATTACTCGTTCAAATTGGCCATCACTTTGCGGATGGAAAGCAGTACTTAGACTTAGTTTGGTTCCCATAGCTCGTTGCATAGTTCTCCAAAAGTGAGAGGTAAATCTTGGATCACGGTCAGAGACAATTAAAGTAGGAATTCCATGTAAACGAACTATTGAATGTACAAATTAGCTAAAGTCTTTAAGCTGTAATTTGTACGAACATGAATAAAATGTGCTGATTTGGTAAATCGGTCAACATAATCACCCAAATAGCATCGCATCTTCGTGGCAAACAAGGAAGACCAGTCACAAAATCCATTGTAATTCGTCCCCATTTCCACTAAGGTAGTTCGAGAGGTTGGAGTAACCCGGTGGGAACTCGGTGCTCAGCTTTGATTCTTTGACAATTGAGACATTTAGATACAAATTCATTGATCGTTGCTTTCATGCCAGGCCACCAATACAATGATTTGAGATTTTTATACATTTTAACCTATCCAGGGTGAATCGAAAAAGAACTCTGATGAGCTTCTTCTACAAGATCCCTTTTTAAATTCCCATAATTTAGAACACAAATCCTATCTTTAAAATAGAGAAGGCCATTCGTGTGAATACGGAACCCTTCTTCAACCTTTGTATCAAGTTTGGAAATAATATCCTGTAATTCGGGATCAGTTTGCTGAAGACTTCCAATCCTCGAGATCAGAGTAGATTGAATTTAAAGTTTGGACAAAAATCCTTGTTTTTGATACACTCGCAGATGAGCGTTGATAGAATTTGAAGCTACAAGAATAAGTCAAACATCAGACATGGTCATTAGTATTTTCATCGTGCATTGTTATCGATATAACTATTGATATTGAGACATTGTGAATGAACCATTAGATAATGATTATGACATTGAAACTATGAAATATTGACATTGAGTTATGTTCACTATAGGTAACTTTAAAGACATTGGTTATTGAAATTATTATTGATTATTGACATTGGTAATTAGAATTATCATTGATTATTGACATTGGTTATTGGAATTGTCATTGATTATTGACATTGCTATTGAAACCTTGGATTGAATAGACTTTGGATACAATTGGCATGTCATAGAATTCATGAGCTCAGTGTACGAGTGGATTATGGTCCTAGGGCTACGACCTATATTGATTTAGTGAAGCGGAGGGATATGACCACTCATTATTTTGGCGAGGCATAGAAATTCACGTATCCACTATCCGGAGTCGATCCAAAGAATTATTGATAAAATATGACTATATTGTTATTAGGCATGTCATGACCATTGTTAAAGTGGAGATGAAACTGCATATTACAACATTGTTATCCTTGTGACTACCTCACTAGGCAAAGTATGCCTAATGCATTTCATTTCATCCATTTCAGTTTAGCTAAGTTTTGGATCGAGATCAGAGGAGTTGAAACGTTGCACAAGTCACAATCAAGCTTTAAGTAATGTGTATTGACCCTTTTGAACTCCTAGTTGGTGGCAAGGTCCATGTACTAGTCGATAAAGTCTCTTTTGTTATGTCTATATAACGGTCAAGTGGTAAAGATGTGGTATGCCTAAAATGAACTTTTCATGTAGTGAAAATTGGCCTAAAATGCATATTTTGGCAATAAAAGGTAAAAATTGAGTAAATGGATTTATTTGACCCTAAAATTTGGTATGCAAGTAGATTGTGTAGTTATAATGTTGTGTATAAATTTGTGATGCATTTGAACACCATTTGATCAGCCAAATTGATTAAAAACCAGCAAAAATTTGTCATTACATGTGAAGTTGTTTCGATACGGGGTAAAGCATATCGATACAGTTAAGCATAAATGGACCCTAGAAACAAGGAGTTTTGATATGGGTTTATCGACCCATGGTGAAGAAGTGAGGGGGAGAACAACAGGATCCGCCTAGGTCCCCCCCGACCTCATCAAGCTTAGCCTACTACACCTGATGCACAGGCAGAATGTTATCAGAACATGGCTGACATGTTCAAGCAGTTCATGACTGCTATGGGAGCAGCACCATCTACACAACCTGCTACACCTGTTGTTCAGTATGCCTATGCCCTGTAGATAAATTAGCTTCTCTCCGGGCTTTTTTCCTTTGTCGGACAAGATGATGATAATCTGGAGACTGCTGAATACTGGTTGGACAACACACTGCGAATTCTAAATAAGCAGTTATAGTGTTCGGACGAACACAAGTTAGAGTGCGCCCTTGCATTGCTGACTGACGAGGCTCTCATGTGGTGGGAAACCACTATTCTTACCGTTTTTGAAGAGTCTGTTACCTGAGAGTTCTTCCTTCGAGAATTCCGAAATAAGTACATCAGTGAGTACTATCTTACTGAGAGGCACAGTATCTTCCTCCATTTGAAACAAGATGGACGACCCATCGAGAAATACATCCACGACTTTTGCAAGTATTGTCGATACGATGTTGAGTACATAAAGAAAGAAAAAGATAAGTGTAGAATGTTCATTGCTGGCCTTAATGATGAGTTACGACCTATGTTTATAGCCCTTGGCATCACTAACTTCTAGGATCTGGTGAACTGAGCCAAGGCTACTAAAGCTGCTTAGAGGGCTCAGAGGGGGAGTTCATCTGGAAAATTTGAGAAGAGAGTACAAGATTATTTCCGACCTCCTAGATGGAACAAGAAGGGCACTTCCAAGGCCCGAAACAAGTCTCATATCCACATTGTTCTCGTTCTAGGAATATTGAGAAGCCTCAAAACATTACTAAGACTATGACCAAAGCAGCCTCAGTTGAGAGTACTAGGGGTTCAAATCGAGGTACCCAACATCCGGTCTGTAATTTTTGTCAGAAGCGACATCCAACAGGATAGTATCTGAAGCAGACTAGAACATGTTTTTACTGTGGTGAGCAGTGCCACTTCATCTGGGATTGTCCCTAGAATCCTTTCAAATCCACAGCTACACTAGCAGACATTGCATCACTTGCTTAGTCCTTCCGAGGAAAGGGGATAGGACAACATCCTTGGGAGCTAGAGGGAGACTTGGTGGCTCAGGAAAGTTCGGTAATAAACAAAAATCAAAGGCCTCTGCTCAGATGTATCATGTCATGAGCTGGGAGGAAGACGATGAGCCTGATGTTATCGTAGGTACTGTTGTGTTATATTCTCATCCTTTGTATGCATTGATTGACCTTGGCTCTACGCATTCTTTCATAAGCACGAAATTGGTAAGAAATCATGGAATGTCTAGTGAATCTATAACACCGAGAGTCTTTGTGACCAATCCTTTAGGTGATTGTGTCACCATAAGTTCTATATGCAAGAATTGCCCTTTGATAATTCAAGGGATTCCATTTCCAGCGGATCTCCTAGACCTACCAATCCACGAATTTGATGCGATACTAGGCATATACTTGCTTGGCAAACATCAAGTTTGGGTTGATTGTAGCAAGATGAAGCTCTATCTTCGAGGCCTTGGTAAAGAAAACATAGTTATAATGAAGTCACGAAACCCCTCATTGCATGCCTGAACCTTAGAAGCCAAGGATGAACCTCGGATACGATACATCGATGCGGTGTGTGAATTCCTCGACGTCTTTCTTTGTGAACTTCCAGGTTTACGTCCGACCCGTGAAGTGGAATTTGGTATTGATGTGCAACCTGGAACTACTCTTGTTTCCAGTGCACCTTATCGGATGACTGTAGTTGAATTAAGAGAATTGAAAGTTCATATTCAAGAGTTGCTCGATAAAGGCTTTATTCGGCCGAGTTCCTCGTCGTTGAGAGCTCCGATCCTCTTTGTAAAGAAGAAAGATGGTTTCATGAGGTTGTGTGTTGACTATCGACAACTTAACAAGGTAACCATCAAGAATAAATATCCATTTCCCAGGATCGATGACATGTTTGACCAACTTAAGGATGCCCCCAGTGTTTTCCAAGATCGATCTAAGGTATGTGTATTATCAGATGAGAGTTAAAGATTGTGATGTACCCAAGACTGATTTCCGTACAAGGTATGGTCATTACGAGTTTTTGGTAATGCCTTTTGGGCTAACCAACGCTCTGACGGCTTTCATGGACATGATAAATTAAGTTTTTAGACCCTACCTTGATAAGTGTGTGGTGGTTTTCATCGAGGACATATTGATTTATTCCAAGACTGCTGAGGAGCATCGTAACCACCTTCGTATTGTGCTTTAAATCCTCCGTGAGAAGCAGTTGTATGCTAAGTTCTCTAAGTGTGAATTCTGGCTCATTGAAGTTGTCTTCCTTGGACATATTGTATCGGCTTCGGGCATTCAAGTAGACCCAAAGAAAATCTAAGCTACTCTCAACTGGCACCCACTGAAGAATGTTGGTGAAGTTAGGAGTTTCCTCGGCCTTATCGGCTATTATAGAAGATTCGTCAAGGGATTTTCTATGATAGCAGCTCCATTGACTAAGCTTTTACAAAAGGAGGCCTCTTTTGTATGGACCGAGGAACAACAACAAAGCTTTGATCAGTTAAAGCAAGTATTGACTCATGCACCTGTCCTAATCTAACAGAGTCCGGGAAGGACTATACAGTTTATAGCGATGCGTCACATCTCGGGTTAGGATGTGTACTGATGCATGAAGGAAAAGTTGTTGCCTATGCTTCTCGACAACTTAAGCCAGATGAAATGAATTATCCTTCCCATAATTTGGAATTGGTTGCGGTTGTCTTTGCGTTGAAAATCTTGAGACATTATCTTTATGGAGAAAAATGTTACCTTTTTACCGACCACAAGAGTCTCCGGCAACAGAGATGGATGGAACTCATTAAGGATTACGATATTGTTATTGATTACCACCCAGGGAAGGCTAACATTGTAGCTGATGCAATCAGCCGCAAACTGATGCCTCGTAAGTATTATTATTACGATCATAATCCTTAGTGTTATAATACAGCTTAACTTATTATGAATTCTATTCTTTCGTAGCCTCTCAAGCTATTAATGCCCACTTCCGAATCCATAAGTGTTGTGGTCTAGTAGCTGAACTTCAAGTTCAGTCTACGATCATCTTGAGGATTAAGACATTGCAAGAACATGATCTTGAGCTTTAAGCCATTGTTTCAAGGCTCTAGGATAATCTTGATTTCAAGACCAATTATGAAGGACTCCTATGTTTTCTAATCGAGTCTATGTGCCCAACGATAAATCCCTCCATGATGACATCCTTAAGGAGGCTTATTCGAGCTCATTCTCTGTTCACCCGAGGTCTATGAATATGTACAAAGACCTCTGTGAGTTATATTGGTGGTCAGGCATGAAACAAGTTATAGTTGATTTTTTGTCTCGATGCCTCACGTGTCAATGTGTGAAGGCTGAACACTGTGTCCCAACTGGTTTATTGCAACCTATCGATCCACCTCAATGGAAGTGGGAGAAGATCACTATAGACTTTGTCAATGGTTTGCCCTTGACTCCTGCCAAGCATGACGTTATATGGGTCATTGTTGATCGTCTCACTAAGTCAGCACACTTTGTACCAGTTCGAATGGATTACGGACTTCCCAAGCTAGTTGACTTGTATATCAAAGAAGTGATCATGCTTCATGGAGTGCCATTGTCTATCATCTTTGACCGGGATCCCCGATTTGCTTCTCGATTTTGGAGAACCCTGCAAGGAGCTCTAGGCATTAGAGTTAATCTCAGTACCGCTTTTCTCCTTCAGGCTGATGGTCAATCGAAAAGAGTAATTCAGATTTTAGAAGACATGCTACGAGCGTGTATCATTAATTTTGGCGGAACATGGGAGAAGTCCCTGCCTCTCATTGAATTTGCCTATAACAATAGTTATCAGACTTCCATTCAGATGGCACCGTATGAAGTGGTGTATGGTAGACGTTGTCGTACTCCATTGTGTTGGTCTGAACTCGGTGAAGGCAAGCTATTGGGATATGAGTTACTTCGGGAAACCAAAGAGAAGATCACCATCATTCACGATCGTTTGAAAGCTGCATTTGATCGACAGAAGACCTATGCTGATCTTAAAAGAAGGGATATCAAGTATGAAGTTGGTGAGAAAGCTTTTCTCAAAGTTTCTCCGTGGAAAAAGATCCTACGATTCAACAAAAAAGGGGAAATTGAGTCCCCAATTCATTGGACCCTTTGAGGTTGTTGAGAGGATTAGCCTAGTGGCCTACCGTTTGTCATTGCCCTCTGAATTAAGCAAGATCCATGATGTATTCCATGTCTATATGCTCCGGAAATATCGATCTGATCCCTCGCATATTGTTGAGCCTGAATCTGTTGAAGTTCATCCTAATTTGTCTTACGAGGAGGAACTACTGCAAATTCTTGCCAAGGAAGTCAAGAGGCTTCGTAATAAAATTGTACCGTTGGTCAAAGTACTATAGATGAGCCATTCAGTGGAAGAGGCTACCTGAGAACCAGAGGAAACCATGAGGAAAATATCTATATCTCTTCAATTCAGGTAAAATTTGAGGGTGAATTTTTCTTAAGGGGGACTTGTAACACCCAAAAAACTGGTTTAGTCGAGATTAGGGTTTTGGTGATCAGAAACCCTAAATCAGAAAGGTCCAAATATTGTTCTAATCATCTTATTAAGTCCATTGTTATATTACAAACTTAAAATCCTAAGCATCCGTTCTCACACTAATTACAGCATAACCCAAACCCAAAGAGAGTTTTAGAACATAATGGCGGCAAGAAAACCTAAACTATGTCTAAAGGAAAACCTAAGTTGTTTTGAAGTACAATTACAATGAGTATATATAGGCATTAGCTAGGTCTAGTCCTTCTTGGAGTAAAAGTCTTCAAAGTAGCTTTTTGCATTAAATGCAACTCTAAATGCTGACTTCTTCGAGTTGAATGTGGACTTAATCATGTTGCCTTGCTCCGCAAGTAAGCTTGAGTTCCTCCTTAGACGGCTCTTCCTGCTGCTTCAGTCATCGGAAAATTGAGTGGACAACATCGTTAAGATCAGGTTTTTCTACTCTACAGATCGCACTCCAGTTCTCCAATTTCTCATCTTGCTGTCTTGGGCGGTAGGTAGGGTGACGGCAGCTACTCGACAACTGCTGCCTCTGTCTGAAACTACATCAGTACAACTCCTCAGTCTGCTGCCTCAGCTTCTCTCTCCTTCTGCCAGACTCTAGTACCTGAAACTAAAACTAAACTAAAACAATATCTTTTCTTTACCAAATAATAGAAAATCAATACAAAGCATGGTAGAGTAAAGAATACTGTAAAATGCAATGCATGAACCTAATCATGCCTAAAATGTACTAAAAAACAACAGTAATATGAGATGGAATGTGCATTAAATATAGAACTTATGGACACTTTACAACAATACATGTGACTCTAAAAAGAGGCGAAATCCCTTCACCCTGAAGAAGTATGTGAGCGTACAATAGAAAACAATTTGCCACTCCTACATACCACAAACTTTAAACATTGACAACATACACACGCAACCAAATTCCCTATATGGCCGTCCAAGCAGATATACTACAAAGTTAATTGCGAACATATTTAAAATAAAAAGGGGAAAACATGGTTATATTAAAAACAAGTGAAAAACAGTAATTGCTATAAACAACACGATACAAAAAGAAACAAAGCCTGCAAATGTCTTGTCAACTAAAGGGTAAGAACCCACCCTAAAACTAATGATAACATATCAGTACAACACAAAACTACGAATTTCGCAATTTAAATCCCTCCTTTCTTGGTATTAATTCAAAACACCTACTTTTTCCAAAAAGGTTTTGTTACTCCAAATCTTTGACTTAAGCTGCATTTGTTTATCGCCATGACACCCAGAACCACAACTAAAAAGCGAGCTGCCGCCATGATAATCAAGGAAAAGAAGGTCAAACTTAAGCGCAAATCAATCACCCTAACAACACACCCTGATTGAGTTACCCCGTTCCCCCTAAAATAAAAACGGGATCATTAGTACGGTAGGCAGAAAAAATCGAGATGATAAAAGCCTCTCCCATTTTCGACTCTAAAAACTCATGCTTTGCTTCAAAGAAAGAACGCCTAATTTCGGCGCAAACCAGTCGCCTTACCAATATGCCCATGACTCTACCGCTCCCCCCTGTAGCAGCCAACACCAATAGTCAATAATATTCGAAAAATCTTGCGCTCAAGATCTGTCGAATACATTGCCTAATGCCGCTCCTAACTGTAGATGGCTAATCATCACCTTTCGAATACTATTACTCGATGATGCAAATAACCTAAACAAAAACACTAACACTCCTCCAGGATCTACCAAAAGTGATTTCTGCAAACTACTTCTCTCCACAAGCATATTTTCTCCCCCTCCTCTAAAAATGGGACAAGAAAAACTGTAAAAATAAACTCACATAAAAAGGGTAAAAACAAACTACTCGAAAGCTAGGTCGTGAAGACGCATACCCATGAATCCATGAGATAATGTTTCATGAATCCATGCGGGGGGCACCTATGCCAGCATTTAAGCCAGACACAAAATATTGAATAAACAAATTAAAATCATGACACTTTCAAAGTTTCGGTCAATTGCTACTCAAAGACGCGTATATATCTGTCGTTGCCAACTCAAATACTTCCCATTTCATCACATACTGCCATAAACCGTCTAAGTCACCGCAAGCCAAGCCAAGCAAAAAAGAAAGAAGCAAAAGCACACAACAACAAAAAAACAGAATCACACACAATACCCGTCTTTTTAGAGAAAATCCCGTGAAACAAGAAATCTAAATCCCATAAACAGGCGAAAGAGAAAAGCAGTGAGACTTTTTCAAAATCTTTATCACAAAAGCCATTTCATGTATATCACTCGTTACATTCCGACTCAGAAAAATATAGCAAAATAACCAACACAATCCTCAATAACAAGTTCAAACCCCTTTACTGTAATTGCCCAAAACATCACCATCGTTTTTCTCATCCGCAACACAGCTGCCGACATTTAGGAATGAGGACGTCCTCGAGCCAAAGGAACATGAAATTACACTATTCTTATACTCTGCATCAAAGTTTTCCCAAGAGGGCCCGCTAGAATTTCTCACGTCGAAACCGGTAGTTACTCAACAAGGAGCGCCAAAATTTACACACCTAACATCAAAAGGGCTATGAGACAACTGAAAACCAAGAATTGAAGCATCCCGACACTTTTCAATTGCTTCGACCATAAAGGCGAAGGTCGTATCCGCGACTACCTTAAATTTTTCTTCCATAACAACGTCATGGGTAGCTTCTAATGTAACACCCTTACCCGGTCTAGGAGTTAAACCGGTTTAAAAAGTGTTATGAACAAACATTCAATCAAACATATAATGCTTTAGCACTTCTCAACTGAACATGCAATCAGAAAATCAGGGTAATTCAAAACTTTTTAGTAACTTTTGTATTCAATCAAGTAAGCTCACATGTTATACATAACACACCATTTGATAGCTCATAGCATATGCATTAATATTATAAACTTCTAATATACGAAGCTTACTTATAGAAAAACTCAAGAAAGGTTATGACGAATCTTAGAGTTCAAATAATAAGTTTTAGCTATTCAAATACTACTAAGAATCAGGTGAGCCAATTGCCATTATCAATGTAGGACCCTTAACCAAATTAGTAGTTAAAACTGAGTTAAGACATGTTACTTATTATACAAGAAACAACAACAAGATTAAACTACAAGTGTTAATTAAGAGGATAGGTAAATGATGCAATAGGGTTGTCTAAGATTTACCATTTTAATTGAGGACCCTTTAGCTTTTAAGGTTTATGTCTATTCATGTTTACGCTTACCATTCGAATGGTTATGAGGGAAGAGACTATAACAACTACTCTTTTAGAGGCTAATTAGAAGACCATCTGAAATTATGACCATTAAAAATCGTCTCATAACAATGGTAGGATGATCTCTTTCTCAAATACCAATAAGGTCATAACATAGTTATCACTAATCAACATTTACAAAAAAACTAGTAAAAACCATTTACCATACGATTCCTACAGCTTTTAATTCGAATCATCTTAAAAACAAGATTACTTTCAATACTAGGAAATCATGCAACACATAATTAACATCTCAAGCATACCAAGCACTAAAAGAGTTATCCAATTAATTCCACATGAAACCATGATATATGACCAATCAACTCTATTACTATCACATTGATAAAGCAATTATAGAATTGCTTTCATAGATACACTATCAACCAAACATCATGTTGAGTGGATCAATTGAATGATCAAGACCAAGAGGGGGTGAATTGGGATTAAAAAACTTTGTGGAGTGAAAGGGCAATTTAAAAATGAAGAACAAGAGATTTTAGAGTGGTTCAAGTTCCAAATTAACTCTACATCCACTACCTTAGCTACCACTAAGGATTTCAACAATTCACTATTTGTTCTTCCCCTTTTCAAGGCTTAGAAGGTAACCTTTACACAACCGGTCAAATTTTCTACCCAAAATTTGACCAAACCCTCACCAATAATCAAAGAAGAAATTGGACAAGAAGTATATCTCTTAAGTACAAATTTGTCCCTAGAAGTACAACACTCAACCCAAATTTGAAGATAGAATAAGAATTGGATACAACGCAATTTGGGAATTACAAGAGATTGGAAATTTAGCACACTTGAGGTTGGATTTTTGCTTGAATGTTTGTCTTTAATGCAATAGTTGTTGCTGGTCGTCAAAGAGCTTCAATTTATACCTCCTCTATTAATTCTAGCCGTTTGGGTGGTTGGGGAATTGAATAGAGCCGTTGGAACCCTCTCTTACCATCATAAATGCACTTCTGCAGCTATCCGTATCGGTACACGGGGAGCCGTATTGATACCTGTCTCAAAAAATAAAGAGCCGTTGTACACAATAAATAGGGGGTATCGAAACGTACGTAGGCGTATCGATACGTGGGATCGAAACGGATGAGACCGTATCGATACCTTTTTTTCGACTTAGCTCACTGGAAGTTGTCGTTTCGATACGAGGGTTTACCGTATCGATACGGGTCAACTACCAATTTAAAATTTGGTTACCTAACAACTGACACCAACGGTCGAAAACATTTAAAACGGTCTGAATTAAAAAATCGTTAAAACCGTATCGATACGGTGGGATCCGTATCGGTACACCATTCAAACTCTTTCAGACTTTACAAAGGAGCGTATCGATACAGATTGAATCTGTTTCGATACGGTTAAGGGTGTATCGAAGCGCCTTCCTCCAGTAGGCAACTTTGTAAAAAAGGTATCGATACGGCTGGAAGCGTATCGACACACCTGGACGGTTTTCAATAGTTTGGCCTTGGAACACTTTGAAAATATTTGAGTTTGAGTTTTTCAAATCAGTTTTAAAGTGTTGGTGATTTAAAACTTATTAAGGGACTTATAAAACAATTTTAAGTTTTTCAATTTGATCCTTATAGATTTAATTATATCAAAATCAAACATAGGTTTCACAATCTCCCCCTTTTTGATATAACAAAACTAAAACTTAAAATTTTTGACACTTTGAAAAACTTTGCAAATTTGACTCCCCCTTAATATGAGCTAGGTAACTTTTAAGTTGAAAATCAAAATTTTTAAGTGTTGTGAGCTTCCCTCTCCCCCTTTTTGTTAGATCAAAAAAAATTGAGACAAAGTAAAGTGCATAACATAGGCAAAAGGTATAAATAGGCAACATAAATATCATTAAGTTCAAAATAAAGCATAACATTAACTTAAAAATCCAACTATAACAGAAAATCAAAGCATAGGTTGAAAATAAAACAAACTTAGTCCTAAGAACATGAAACAAAGGTGCATAAATAGAAATCCTAGATGATATGCATGAGATGCAAGGAGAAGCTACTAGGCATCATCATTGCCTTCTTCATCATCTTCATCTACAATTGGATCATCATTCCTCACGCTATTACGCCACTCATCATGGAAGGCGGAGAGGGAAATATTCAAGGAGTTATGACCGACTTCAAGAGAAGTTAGACGATTCTCCACGTTCGTCATCCTTGTTTCAAAGTTTGTTTCAAGAGCGGTTAGACGATTCCCCATATCCGTGCGCAACCCCGTGAATTGCTCATTAAGGAAGGTCATAAGAGCATCCATGGAAGGTTGAGGAGGAGGCGGAGGCGGAGGAGCTTGAGCATCTTTAGGATTTTCTAATTGTGCCGCGGCCTCGGGTGGTAGCTCGGAAAGACGTAACCAACTACCATTAAAATAATGGAACTTACCCCGTGCAAGAGAGCGTTTATCAATAGGATCGGTGAGGGGAGTTGGGAAGTCAAACGAGCAATCAATATCCTTTTTCAAAAAGAAATAGCTTAAGGTCGTACCATAGGTGAAGGAGGTCACAAGAGAGGTGTGGTGATGTTGCACAAGATAAACAATCTCCGCAAACATGATACGAGCAAGGTTTGGACGTTTTCTCTCACGGAAGCAACGAATCCAAAAGTCATCCACTTGACGGATGGTAGAGTACTTTCCTTCGGAAGGCCTAAACCACCAAGAGACCATCAAATGGAGGATCCGATCTTGAGCATTGAGGGTGGTGACGGAACCACTAAGGACATGGCCTAAAGCATTCTCATCATCAAGGCCTTCATCCTCCAACTTGAAAACTTCACATAGAGATTTTACATCAAGGAGGATTTTCTTGCCCATGAGATAGGAACTAACTCCGGTAACAACCCCATTACGATTAGCATGGCATTTGGCATTAGCATAAATATTACCCTTTCCGGACGAATCTTGTAGTTTTCAAATTTACGAAAATATGTGAGAGCTCCGGTGGTTTCAAAGGAATGTTCATAGATTTGGGTGTAATTTGGACGAGCACCCTCTCCGGGATTAGATGATTCACCGGTTTGAGCAAAACGAGGTCTCTTCCTAGATTCCTTAGGTGCCATGAACTAGAAAAACAAGTGTATGCATTTAGATTCCTTCATTCAAGTCATTTAGAAATCAAAGATCAAGGTAAAAAAAATTTGCAAAATAAAATTTTGAAGAAGAAATTTTGAAAAACAAAATTTTGAAGAAGAGATTTTGAAAAACAAAAAAAAAATGTTAAGATGACAAATATAAAAACAAAACACAAAAAAAAAGAAAAGAAAAGAAAGAGTTTTACCTTGATATAGATTATAGAGGAATGAAGAGAAGCCTAGCACCAAATTGATGATAAAAGCCTTAGAGCTTTGCTTGATTTGAAACCCTCTTTAAGTTTTTGAGTTGTGGTGTGAAAATATGAGGGAGGAAGAGCCTATTTATAGGCTAAAAACGGCTAGGGTTTTAGGGTTTTAAGAATTTTAGTTTTGGTAAAAGTTGAATACTTTTAATGCCAAAATTAAAGCTGTTTGCGCAATCGCGTATCGATACGCCTAAGGGTGTATCGATACGGGGGTAAAAGCGTAATTCCCTTAAAAATGCCCGTTGAAGAATCGTATCGAAACGGATGCAATCCGTATCGAAACGATTGAAGCTCGTATCGAAACAGGTTTAACCGTATCGATACTTGTTTAAGGCAAAATGAAGTCTGGGAAGCTAATGAAGTACACGTATCGATACGCGTAGGGCCGTATCGATACTCTATGCCCAGAAATACATTTTAGGCCTAAAGAACAACCATAGGCTCGATTTTAACACCTCCTAAAGGAATGCAAATGATGAATGAACAGTTCTAAGCATATTTGAATAGAATCATACTCCCCCTAGCTATAGGCATGGACATTTTCAAGAGTTACAACACACAAACATGCAATTTCACAGGATCAAGCAATTTTAAGCACAAAAGAGGTCCTAAAATGTCAAGATAGGCTAGCTAGACCTAACTCTCTCCTAAGGGACCAAAAATGCTCTTTGTCTAAAGGTTTTGTAAATATGTCCGCTAATTGATTTAAGGTGTCTACATACTCTATAACCATATCTTCTTTAAGGACATGATCTCTAATGAAATGATGCCTTATTTCTATGTGTTTGGTTCTAGAGTGTTGGATGTGATTTTTTGTTAAACATATAGCACTAGTGTTGTCACATTTTAGGGGTATGGTTTCAACTTTAATTCCATAATCTAAGAGTTGTTGCTTCATCCAAAGGACTTGAGCACAAAAACTCCCTAAGGATATGTACTCGGCTTCGGTGGTAGATAAGGCTACACTATTCTTTTTTCTTAGAGAACCAAGATATTAGCATACTACCTAGAAATTGACAAGTTCCCAAAGTACTTTTCCTATCGATTTTGCAACCCCCATAATCCGCATCCGAATAAGCATGAAGGTTGAAGGTGGAGTCTCTAGGGTACCAAAGACCTAAACAAGGAGTATCTCTAAGGTACCTAAAGATTCTCTTAACGGCTATAAGGTGAGACTCTCTAGGACTATCTTGAAATCTAGCACACAAGCAAACACTAAACAAGATATCTGATCTACTTGCGGTAAGGTAAAGCAAAGATCCAATCATTAAACGGTAAAGCTTAGAGTCAACACACTTACCTCCTTCATCTTTGTCAAGCTTTGTAGATGAGCTCATAGGTGTGGCTTGAGACTTTGGATTCTCCAAGCCAAACTTCTTGAGCATATCCTTTATGTACTTTGCTTGATTGATGAAGGTGTCATCCTTCTTTTGCTTGATTTGGAGTCCCAAAAAGAATGAGAGCTCCCCCATCATGCTCATCTCGAATTCACCTTGCATTAGCTTAGCAAACTCTTGGCAATGACATTTGTTAGTAGAACCAAAAATAATATCATCAACATAAATTTGAACTACTAAGATGTCGTTTTTATACATTTTTATAAAGAGTGTAGTGTCCACCTTACCCTTTTCAAAACCTTTTTCAATTAAAAAGTTTGAAAGTCTTTCATACCAAGCTCTAGGAGCTTGTTTTAAACCATAAAGAGCTTTAGTGAGTTTGAAAACATGATTTGGAAATTTTGAATCTTCAAAACCCGGTGGTTGTTCCACATACACTTCCTCATTTAATAAAACCATTTAAAACGCGCTTTTAACATCCATTTGAAAAAGCTTGAAATTATGATAACATGCATATGCAAACAACATCCTAATGGCTTCCATTCTAGCTACGGGTGCATAGGTTTCATCAAAATCTATTCCCTCTTCTTGAGTGTAACCTTGTGCTACAAGTCTAGCTTTATTTCTCACAATGTTACCACTCTCATCTAGCTTGTTCCTAAAGACCCATTTAGTTCCTATGGTAGATTGATTACTAGGCCTATCAACTAATGTCCAAACATTACTTCTCTCAAATTGATTTAACTCTTCTTGCATAGCCATAATCCAAAAATCATCTTTCAATGCTTCTTTTATATTCTTAGGCTCTATGCATGAGATAAATGCAACATGATTCAGTAATCTAAGAGAAGATCGAGTGGTTACCCCCTTGGATGGATCACCTAAGATTTCACCATCTTTGACATAGTTGAACTCCCTTGGGTAGCTCACTTCCTTTTCCTCAAGAGCCAAGTCCTTCAAGGCTTCAAGAGGTGGATCTTGTGTTCTCTTCTTTTGTTGTTGGAATCTCATCCTCCTTTGAAGTTTGTCCTCCATCAAAGGCATTTATGATTCCTACATCATCATCATCACAAGAATCCTTCCTTGGAAGGAGGCTATCATCGAATACAACATGTATAGATTCTTCTACTACTAAAGTTCTCTTGTTAAATACTAGATAGGCTTTAGAGGTTAAAGAGTATCCTATGAAAATAGCTTCATCACTTTTTGCATCAAATTTACCTAAGTTGTCTTTTCCATTATTTAAAACAAAACACTTGCAACCAAAAGGGTGAAAATAGCTAATGTTAGGCTTTTTAGATTTTAAAATCTCATAGGGTGTTTTCTTTAAAATTGGCCTAATCATTACTCGATTAACAACATAGCAAACGGTGATTGTGGCTTCCGCCCAAAAATATTTAGGTAAATTATTATCACAAAGCATAGTTCTAGCCATTTCTTGCAAAGTTCTATTTTTCCTCTCAACTACCCCATTTTTTTGAGGAGTTCGAGGAGCCAAAAAATTGTGGCTAATACCATTTTCATTCAAAAAATCTTCAAACCCTAAATTTTGAAACTCGGTTCCATGATCACTTCTAATATGTGAAAATCTAAGTTCAAGATCATTTTGGGTTATTTTTGAAAATGTGATGAATTTTTCCAAAGCCTCATCTTTAGTACTTAAAAATAGAACCCAAGTAAATCTAGAAAAATCATCAACAAGTACAAATGCATAAGACTTACCACCCAAGCTCATAGTCCTAATTGGCCCAAATAAATCCATATGGATTAGTTGTAAACATCTACTTGTAGAAACATCATTAATGAACTTAAAGGAAGACTTATGTTGTTTACCCTTAGAGCATGCATCACAAATTTTATCATTTGAAAATTTATCTTGGGTAAACCTCTAACTAGATCAAGGGAAACTAGTTTTTCTAAAACACTAATGCTAGCATGTCCTAGTTTCCTATGCCACAACCATGCATCATTTTCATTTTGTGCTACTAAGCATGCATGAGATGTATGAATGTCATCTAGATGCACCATGTATATGTTCCCTATGCGATGACCAATGAGCATAATATTATTAGATTTAATGTCAACAATTTTGCATCCATTTTTATCAAATAAAACATTAAATTCTTTATCACACAATTGACTTATGCTCAATAAATTATGTGGCCTTTGGAGCCAATACCTTTAATGTGGCCTTTGGAGTTGTCACCAAATGTCACCACTCCTCCACTTTTTGGCTTTAGATCCATGAATCTACTCTTGTCTCCGGTCATATGCCTTGAGCATCCACTATCAAGGTACCATGAGTTTTGACTTTGTGCTTTGGCCTTGTAGCAATGCTCCCCCTACAAACAAAGATATTAAGCTTTTGTTTTTGGTACCCAAATCATTTTGGGTCCATGAGTGTTAGCTTCCAAAACCTTGGTTCCCTTAGGAATCCAAAATGACATAGCAATAATGCTATTAGATTTTACAAGTTCCTTAGGAACCCATACACTTCTAATTGTTTTAGTTCTTCTATGTCTAGGAAAGTTACCTTGTTTGTAGTAGTTAGTCTTTTTCTTAGGTTGGTTTGTTCTTGAAGATTCACCTATTTCATGCTTGACATTACCAACATTTTTAAAAGACTCTTTGAGCTTATTTAGCTCATCCAACACCTTTTGGTGTTCACTATTACATTGAGACAAAAGATTATTAAGGTCAACATTTTCATCTTGAAAAAATTTAAGTTCATCTTTCAACCCTAATATCTTTTTCTCAAATTTTGAATTAGCTTGAGAGAGTGAGTCATTTTTCTCATTTAGCTCCAAAATGATTTTCTTATTCCTAATGACCGACTGTTTATATTTCTCAACTAATTCATCATAGACCTCTTGTAACTAATCATATGCATCATTTAATTCATCATATGTAAAATCTAAAGATGATGAGTTAGAGGTTACCATGGAGGAATCTTCCTCAAGTGCCATGAGGCAAAGGTTGGCCACTTCTTGTTCGTCATCCTCCGATGACTCCTCATCACTCCAAGTAGCAAGCTTGGCTTTGAGCTTTTTCTTCTTCTCAAAGCCCTTCTTCTTGAGTTGAGGGAATTCCGAACGTATGTGACCGAGTTTATTGCACTCAAAGCAAATGATTTGATCCCTTGCTTCTTCTTTGTTCTTACCTTTGAAGTCCATCTTTCTTTGAATTTTTCTTCCATGATTGGACCTCATGAATCGAGAGAACTTCTTGGCTATCATAGCCAATTCTTCAAGGTCATCCTCCTCACTAGAAGAGCTTTCCTCAAGTAGTGAAGCTTTAAGAGCTATTCCCATCTTCTTCTTCTTTTCAACTTCTAACTTCTCTACTCTCTTCTCTTCCTTCTTCTTCTCTTCTTCCCTTCCTTGTTTCATAATCTCATGAGTGAGTAGAGAACCCACTAGCTCATCAAGCTTTAGAGTCTTCAAATTTTTAGCCTCTATGATGGCGGTTCTCTTCCCATCCCAAGATTCGGGAAGTGAATAAAGTAACTTCCGGACAAGCTTGTCTTCCGGTATGATTTCTCCAAATCCTTTGAGCCCATTGACTATTGTGGAGAAATGATCAAACATATTGGACACCGTCTCATCGGGCTCCATCTTGAAATTTTCATTCCAATCTTAGTTTCTTTGACATCATTGGTTCCCTCATAGGTAGTCTCAAGAGTGTCCCAAACTTCTTTGGCACTCTCAATGGATGACACTTTGGAATAGATGTCCGGACCGAATGAACAAAAGAGCATGTGGAGAGCTTTGTCATTTATTTGGATCTTTCTCCTTTCTTCTTCACTCATTTCCACCTTTTTCTTCAAGACCATCCTTCCTTCACTATCTTGCTTCAATGGAATATAAGGGCCATCTTCAATGACATCCCAAACTAAATAGTCATTGGATTTGATGAAGAGACGCATTCTATTCTTCCAAAATGGATAGTTTTCACCATTGAAGAAGGGAGGTTTTGTAGTGGATTGTGACTCATACATGCCCGAACCGGAGGTAGAAGCCATGGCTTGATTTTTTGTTGATCTCACTCTTCCTAGGAACTCCTCTTGTGGTTGTGAATCCTTCAAAGAGGTAGGCTCTGATACCAATTGTTGAGTGGATCGATTGAATGATCAAGACCAAGAGGGGGTGAATTGGGATTTAAAAACTTTGTGGAGTGAAAGGGCAATTTAAAAATGAAGAACAAGAGATTTTAGAGTGGTTCAAGTTCCAAATGAACTCTACATCCACTACCTTAGCTACCACTAAGGATTTCAACAATTCACTATTTGTTCTTCCCCTTTTCAAGGCTTAGGAGGTAACCTTTACACAACCGGTCAAATTTTCTACCCAAAATTTGACCAAACCCTCACCAATAATCAAAGAAGAAATTGGACAAGAAGTCTATCTCTCAAATACAAATTTGTCCCTAGAAGTACAACACTCAACCCAAATTTGAAGATAGAATAAGAATTGGATACAACACAATTTGGGAATTACAAGAGATTGGAAATTTAGCACACTTGAGGTTGGATTTTTGCTTGAATGTTTGTCTTTAATGCAATAGTTGTTGCTGGCCTTCAAAGAGCTTCAATTTATACCTCCTCTATTAATTCTAGTCGTTCGGGTGGTTGGGGAATTGAATAGAGCCGTTGGAACCCTCTCTTACCACCATAAATCCACTTCTGCAGCTATACGTATCAGTACACGGGGAGCCGTACCGATACCTGTCTCAAAAAAGAAAGAGCCGTTGTACACAATAAATAGGGGGTATCGAAACGCACGTAGGCGTATCGATACGTGGGATCGAAACGAATGAGACCATATCGATACCTTTTTTTCGACTTAGCTCACTGGAAGTTGCCGTTTCGATACGAGGGTTTACCGTATCGATACGGGTCAACTACCAATTTAAAATTTGGTTACCTAACAACTGACACCAACGGTCGAAAACATTTAAAACGATCTGAATTAAAAAATCGTTAAAACTGTATCGATACGGTTGGATCCGTATCGGTACACCATTCAAACTCTTTCAGACTTTACAAAGGAGCGTATCGATACAGATTGAATCTGTTTCGATACTGTTAAGGGCGTATCGAAACGCCTTCCTCCAGTAGCCAACGTTGTAAAAAAGGTATCGATACGGCTGGAAGCATATCGATACACCTGGACGGTTTTCAATAGTTTGGCCTTGGAACACTTAGAAAATATTTGAGTTTGAGTTTTTCAAATCAGTTTTAAAGTGTTGGTGATTTAAAACTTATTAAGGGACTTATAAAACAATTTTAAGTTTTTCAATTTGATCCTTATAGATTTAATTATATCAAAATCAAACATAGGTTTCACACATCACAACTTCCATAACTCAAACAACAAACAACAAACTTGAAGCATATTAAGGCCTATTACAAAACATTAATACTTATAGAGCTTACATACGCATGTAACCCAAAAAATGATGTGTAAGCTCTATTCATGCTTGTCAACTATTTGCCACCAACTAGGAGTACTTAAGAAATTACAAGACATACTTCTTGACACTTGTGATCTTGTCCAAGCCCAAGGATATCGAAGAAAGATCAAACCCTGAAATACATTGAAAGGATAGAGTGAGCATAAGCTTAGTGAGGTAGATCAAAGTAACTACTAACATGAAATCAATAATCTATCCTTTCGTGAATTTCTTTTGGTTATGTAAGACTATAAACTTGAACATAAAAAGAGCTTATGCAGAATAAGCATTCAAATCGATCATATACTTATGTAGATATGAATACTCGAACCAAGCACACATATATATTGTGTTCAAAAATCACAAGTAAATAAGACATTCAATCTTCGCTCATATATATTGGGCATTCGAACAAAGCTTATAATTAAGGATTCAAACAAAAACTCACATAATCATATAAGCATCCTAACCAAGCAATTCTATTCTTCCATAAGCATATTCAATTTTTCAACTAGATATATTTTACTTGTTGCACACGTTATTCCATTAGTTCTTTTATTTCCTTATGAACTTTCAAGATTTCTTTTAATGTGTCCGTACTTATCATTTAAATTACCTCTCATGCATATCATTTTCATCAATTTCTTATCACATAAGATACATTAGAAAAATTCAAAGATACATTTTACTTGTTATACAAGTTACAATCATAACCATCATTTAACTTATAAACTTTCTTGGATTTGTTTAACATTATCTATTCATACACAAATTACTTATTTATAACTTATCAAAACTTGCTTAAACATAGCATCACATACTCATATATTACTTGTCATTAAAGTTAGTAAACATTTCATAATGTGAACATAGATCTTTGTCTCACAATGTATTAAGTTTTTCCCATAACTTAATTTGAAAGTTTTATTATAAATCTTTAACATAGCCTTGAGAATCGAATAACATCCTAGATACACGAATCCCCAACCAACTATCGCCACATAAAATGATACTCGTAGTACCAGTCAATCCCTTCTATTGTCGCTAAGTGACCACAAAACTTCCCTCCTATTGTCGCCAAGTGACGACCATAGTCTATGACCGTAGTCCACCCCAAACATGAGCTCTATGAACTCTATGGCACGCCAACTATACCTATGACTGAATCAAAACCAAGGCTTTTCAGTTAAATCTTATCATAGTAAAGTCGGAATTGAGCTTAGCTCCTTATTCAGAATCAAGCAACATGCCTTACTCATATCAGAGATGAGCATAGCCCCATGTTCATATAATCACATAAGCAAAGCTTTTAACTTATCGTATCAATCAGATTCATTCATAGTCTATTAGACAAAACTTACAACTTATCACATTATATTAGAATCGAAAATTGAGCATATCTTCCTAGTCAAGGCATCAAATTACTATCATATCTTATTATGATAGTAGATGAACATGACTCTATATTTCTTAATCGAAGAACATATCATTGTTATTCATGTTTCAAGCATGTACATATAACAAATATCACTTTCAATATCATTATATAACCATTCGAATAGATTCTAACCACATATCTAGCATTCACCAAACAATATATATCATAAGGTACTTTTTGTAAAAATTAAACAACTATAATGCTCGGGATGGTTTCAATCTATCTCGAGACTTTAAACTACACTCACAGTTTGTTCTGAGCTAATTTTGCTCCCGAATCACGATTCCCTTTTTGTTCATCTATTGTTGATCCACTTTAACTTTTAGTCCTTCAACTCTTCCTTGGTCTAAATGTAACAAATAGGACCACTATGCATTAGAACAATTCCTAACAACCATCCATTTGTTAACTACACAGCAATCATGAATATCTATACATACATTCACACAAAAACAACCCATTAAAATGCGTACTTGTACAAAGGAGTCCAATTTTTCCATGTATACATAAGTACATACTCAACAAAATTCTCAAATGTTTATTTTCATGCCAAATTGACCCATTAAATTTGTTTATATGTTTCTATTCACCAAAACAATCCCCAAATTTTATTTCCTTATCTTTTTTTCCCAAGTGATAATCTTCACATTTTTTACTGTTAACCTCATCCATACATTTCACTTATCCAATGGTCTTAGATTAGTGTAAAACTGAATGAGTTTTACACCATGTAACTTGATCATATATATATGAGTTAGGATCAACTTACACAATATAAAACTCTTTAAGTTTTACATATTTTCTAGATCGTTAGATGGGGGAATGGATGGCTCAGATTAACTCCTTACTCATTTTTCTAAGTGATAATCTTCACATATTTACTGTTAATCTCATCCATTCGTTTCACTCATTCAACGGTCAAGAAAATGTGTAAAACTTAAAGAGTTTTACACTGTGTAAATGGATCCTATATATATATATATATATATATATATATATATATATATATATATATATATATCAGAAATAGTCTTCATTCTTTCGCTTATAAATCAATCAGTCTTAATCACCTATGTTCACATATCTATGCACTAAAACAGTCCACATAAGACCTTAATAGCCCCTTACACTTACAAGACTGCCTTTCCCCTATTTTTTATCAATCCAAAACAGCCCACAATTATTCCCATTTATTCAAAAAGATCCACATAAGACCTTAATCACCATTGTACTTGTACATGTTTTTACATACATCAAACAGTCCCCAAAGACATTTAGACATAAACAAAAGAGTTCCTAACATACAAATATACTCATATATCCTTAAAATAGTCCACACAATTTTTTCTATATGCTCAAAATAGTCCCAACTGACATATGCACTTATATCTACATGTAAACACTCATTTAGGGCTATCAAATTCATTCTAAAACAAGGCACTTCTATGGTCAACATCTACTCTATTCAATCAAACAAGCAAATTTACATATCAACCATGGTTATTCAATTGTACATTCCATTGAACCGAGAATTTTCATAACATGAATCAAATTTTCTAACAATTTAAACATTAACCATTATGCATGTATACCATATATATATATATATATATATATATATATATATATATATATATATATATATATATATATATAGTCTCAACTACCCTATTGTTCTTTTTCAAGCAATTTAACCCACCTAACTATGTCACAAGATTTTCAGATTAAGAGAATTTATACATGTATCATCTAATAGGACCAAAATATGTTAGAACATCTTATTAATTCAACTTGTAAGAGTAAAAAGGAAGAATATCTCAGCTTCCTCTTGAAGCTATTTGAATTGTCTCTAAGGATTTAACCAAAAAATTGACTTAGTTCTTCATGTATTTATAAAGCTTCACTCACTCTCTCTCAAACTTTGCTTTGGTCCACGCCAAGGAAGAAGATGATCTTCTTTGATTATCCCCTTGACCGAAGCTTCCCCCTTCTACCTATCTCTTTTTTTGGCTTGACAAGTGTATAGATCCTTAGAATTGTGAATGTTTAACATACAACCTCTAACTCTTAGAAACCTTCGATTTTGGTCCATTCTAAAATGACCATCCATTTTATTATTATTCCAATTTGATCCTAAAGCTCCTAATTGTTTATTTTAAAAACATTTTCAAATCAAATTAAACTATGATCAAATTAGTAGCATACTTTTAGACTATATTTTGGGGTATTGCATCTAACACCATAACCTCATTCCTATGTGATTCCTTAAGCTCTGATAAACTCTGACTAAAATTTGCAAAGCTCTCATCTGCTGCGTTCTTCGTTTGCTTTAGTTTTTCTTTAAGCTCTCGAATCTCAGTCTTGAAACTCTCTTTTGTGGCTTCAAGCAGTTTATTCTTAATTCTTAGAGCACGTTCAATTTCATTCTTTTTCTCAACAATATCCTCTGCATGTATCCTGTGTAAATCCCCTACCCACACCCAAACGTCTGTCTCATGTTTCCCATGCAGCTCCTTTATTTGAGCAACCTGTTTTTTCGTATGCGAACGCAACCTTGCGTTCTCCTCAAGCAAAGATGTATAACCCCAACCTGCAAACACAACTTAGCATTTTCCTCAAGAAGGACTTTTGCGTTCCTCTCCATGTTAAGTTGAACACAACATAGCTCATGTAAGAGACCCCAACCCCCTTAACAGTCCTCCTAATACTAGAGCAAGGAAGATAGGCGCCAAAACTATTAGAATACAACTCAAACAGTCTTTTGGCAGCTGACTCGAGGTGGAACCAATTCCTTGTTTCTAAAAACCCCCTTCATGGGTAAAACGCGCTCCACGAAGCAAGGTTTCGCCGCCTCTGCACGAAGAAACACTGCCAGACAAAGGCACTAAGTAAGTCATCGCGTCGTTTGAAACAGACGCAGTCTCAACAAGTGCAACCCAAGAAGGTGTGTCCCCGGCGGAATAATGGGCAACAATAGAATCTGTAGCAGTTACCCATATAAATAAAACCTTGTCAAGAGTTGAACAGTAAAATTCCCAAACCCAAAACAACAATATCATATTACTTAAAATACCTGAAGGCACGTGAATTACAACAAGGGTAGCACTCGAATTAACAGAAGCAATGTTCCCAAAAGCACCACTCGCAGCAACGAAAACGGAGCTGCAAGGTCGTAGCGAAACAAATAAAGTCTCGCATTCCGACTCTGGCAAAGTTTCGATAACCCTAACATCAACCAATGTCCTCTTTCCCAGCATTTTTTTCTGCGGCACCTAAGAGGCATCCATGCGAGGCATAAGCCTTCATTTGCCTTACCACACTTTCCCGTGTCGCCTCTACAACATCTATTGACACTCCTTTTAAGGCATCATATTCTTTAGAGGAAATCCCCAAGTAAGGAGCAGCGGGAATCACATCCACACGAGGAATCACAGCGATAGCTGTAGTCAAATGAAAAGGCGAACTCACATCTATTTCGTAACCAACAACCCGCAAAGGAGAAACCCCTGCCCTTATGAAACATATATAAAAGCAAGCAAGAGTCAACAAATCACAACATATATAAGTGAAAGAATCCATTCTACTCCAAGGCCATGAGCCCATGACAAACCAATACCAGTGTCCATTTGTTTTTTTGACCTCCGCTCCGAGCACAGACAACTTCCTCCCCCCGCCAGACAGGAAACAACAGGCAAGCTTGAAACCGTCCATCTCTTTTCTCCCTTACCATGATCAGAGTCGAATGGAATCATGTTAGCGCAACCCTTTAGAACGATAAAAGCATATTCTTTGCCAACCTTATCCAAAAGTGCACCTTCCCCATGACATTTTCTAGAGCGAGAACAAGCGCTGATATATTTAGAAAAATCCTTCGATTTGCTTTCACTACCCATAAGAATAAAAGCAACTCATTTATTCCCTTTCCCCAAAGGGCCAAGCTTACACGCAAGAAGGCACGTTCGCCAGAGAACCCTCCGGAAATACATCCAAATATCCTTCATTCCAACCATTAGGACTATTCTCATTTAAACAATGCAACCAAATATTTTTGAGAGTACATACATCCCTAAAATAAGAAGGATGATTATTTTCTAGCCTTCCAAGAAGCTGCAACTCAGTGGGTGAAAATTTCCCTATGTCAGGCAGTGCAACCCTATCCTCCGTTGGTCGACTCCATACGACGAGAAATGGATAATTCCCAAAACTACATTCCACTTTCACAAATTTCTTCCTCTTAAGAAAGCAACTTCCAACATGGTTACTTACTACTGGCATTTCCCCTCTGCGATGATCAGTGGAGACTAAACCCTTCACATTCTCGTCATAATTGATGGCTACATTATAAAAATAATAAAACACACTAATAGAGGGATCGTCTCCATGAATCTTGCAATTCAAGAAATACGTCATCAAAGTCTCCAGCTACTCTCATCCAACTGGCCAGACACTACATCAAACCAATTTAGCCATTTATAAAGAAAGGATGCAGCGACAAATGGAACCCAGCTTCAAAAGAAAACATATGGATCAAAAACTACGATCTCCCCTCATCAGGATATGCACTCAAACAAAATGTCTCAACTGGCACACTGTGTAACATCCTCAACTCGGTTTAGAAGAAAAACGAAATTAAGAACGTTACCGCAAAGTAAACCAAAAATCAAGACCAGAAAATTTCAAAATTTATTAAACACTTAAAAATTAATAAAGTCCTTCGATTTCATTGATCAAATTTCAATGCTTGTTAATTACCAATCTTATAATCAGTAAAACAGTCACTTGTACGAGACTATCATTCCTTGAATCAATTTACTACAATGTAATTTGTCATGCAAGCTAGAGCTTGGTCAAGGAGAAACGAGCAATGATTTAAACCCTTAGGAATATAACCAAATTCAAGATACAATGATCCCTATAACAAACTTATGATAGGGTCAAACATCTACATAACTTCATACAAATTGCTTAGCTACAACTATTCTTATATTTTAAGCCCATTTGATATTTATCTCAATGCTATCATAATACAATTAATAAATGAGCCTCTAAGACGTGTATTTAACAAAATATAAAAAAAACAGCTTGTTGCAACCATTAACTTTGTGTAGTTATTAAATCCACAAACACCATTTGAAACTCATGATAAAATAAATATTACAACCTTAGACAACCATATGGATTAAGGATCGAATTTATTATAGTAACAATTGTTTCTAGGTCAAATGTCATTATTAATTTATCAAGAAAAGAACATAATCAACCATATCACATAACAAGTGATCTACTCGATAGACAAACATAAAGCTATTAAACTTCATAGCCGGTTCTTCAATGACTACAATCAAATTTCTCCTTATCTCAATTTATGACTTTCTAGATAACTCAAACTACAACCCAAGCCTTAGATTGCATTTCCTTATGAGATGGTATATAAGCAATCATTCGAACACTCCTAAAACATAGCTCATTCTAGAATCATTCATTCAATATTCGTTTTTGTCACACATGACATCCTTAAGCTCAATTCACACAATCAACTCTAGATAATTATTTAACTATTCAAAGCAATTAGCAAATTTAGGTATCAATCAATTACACGAAAACATACCCAAAATAATTCTTAATTTATTATTTACATGCCAACTTGATTTAAGCTAATTTCTTAAACAAATACAAGGTGCCACAATCCTAGGAGTATTCTAACTAAGATAAAATCAAACGCTACTTGGATCTTGTATAAAGACTTGCAATCCATGTCCTTATTTGAAACACATGAGCTTTAAGCATCCTGCAATGCACGAGAATGAATGTGTTAGGCTTATATAGCCTAAGTGAGGTAGCAGACATCAATAATGACAAAGCATATATGTATGACTTTTAACGAAACACACAATCATTTATACAATCATATGTTAGCATTTGTCAATAGTGTCTTAAATTAGCTTTTGTAGGATTTGGGGCATTCAAAAGCTTCTTCAAGATTCTTTTCACATCATATCAATCTTGTTAAAGATTAACTTTTCACATTTAAGTCTTCCAGAGACTTAGTAAATACTCAACAACCTTTGGATTCTTTATTAGCTTATCAATTGTTTGTCAATAGTTCGATTGAATGTTTGTTACTTTATATAAATGGGCATTTGTTCATCTCGTGTATAACTTTTAGCATATGCTCACCAAGAGCTATCAATTCAATGCTCACCAAGAGCTATCAATTATATAACTTGTTCATAACTCTCTTGAATTCTTTACTTAATTATAAACATTACATGTCTTTTATAGGTTTGCCTTGGATCACAATTGGTGATGAATAACACTGGTCCGTATTTAACCATATAGGTCCAAGTGATACTTAGCTCAAAGCACATAGCAATGACTGATATCGAAAACATATCAATCCTAAACTTCACACTATCCAACCAAACTATTGTCAATCTCCGTACTACTCCCTTGTTACCTCCTACTGTCGCTAATAACATATCACATATCCATGGGGCATCCTCCGAGACGTAGCTCATGGACCGTAGTCTCAATATACCAAGCATCAAACCAATGTATCCAATGACTTCCATTGAAAGGCAACTTAAGTATCTTTTCTCATTTTCAATATTGAGGGAATATCTTATTATGAAAATAACATTGCTTGTTATTGTCTTAATGTCTTATATCACTTTTTGAGCTTTTGTTTCTTTAAGCTTATCATTTAGTACTTTGTTGAGTTCGAAAGACTCAAATTCCTTAACATTAGCAACCAATAGTTAGTTTCCAATATGAATACACAATAACATAATCATAATAGACATTCATACCAATTCATCATGGCAAAGTACAAACACTTGAGTAATGTATAACCAACATGTTAACATGGATGCCATGCTAATGCTTGAATGCCCTTTCCCCAATTAGCTCTAATTGAGCTTTATACACTATGTAAATGATCATGTACTTCCTTTATAACCATACCACACATTAATTAAAAAAACGATGACACCGTGCCACCCGAAACACAAATAACTACTCTCACCTTCTATCTCGACATTGCGAGATACCTGATCCACAAGTAATCCTAGCTTCCAACCAACTTCTTTTAATGTCCCGAGATAGAGTGCATACCTCACAAGAATAACACATTATTAAGACCAATCTCATGTATTCATTGAAAGTGATCAAAGTCATAAAAATTATATACATATGTACCAATCATATCATCTTCATATTCTATCCCATATCTAATTTAAACACCAACAACTTCTGATTACCAGAATCACTATTCGAATTCCCTTTAGATAATCATGTAATTCGACTACATATGACATTTCAAGGTAATATCAATTATCCTTTTCTTAACCCATGTAACTCATGCCTTTCTTCACTTAAGAAATAGTTTATTTGTCATGACTTTATACACAAAAACAATCCACATTTAGACTAATCAATATTACATTTTCATTCAAACACAAGATCACATTTTTAAGATAGAAAATGCATTATTATTATACCAAACTGCATTGTAATTCAAACACCAAACTGCTCATTACAAAACCGTTTACACTGCATTTTAATGAATTATCGGTTCTGTCATCATACAATTATGCACTGTTTTAAACATGATTATGCATATATTAAATACTATCAAAATAGTCTCTAAATTTATTAAAACAGTCCATTTACATTTTCTATATGCTCAAAACAGCCCCCTTAAAATACATATATATTTACTCATACATTCGCCAAAACAGTCCTTTATGCATGTACACACCTACAACTTTTTCACTAAACAGCCTTTACGCATTCGTTCATGTTTGTGGCAATTATCTACATGCTTATGTACCCAAATCAGGGCAGCCTTTACATCTATCTCTTTATTGAACCAAAACAGTTCCATTATTTCTATTTTACACATCAAACAGTCCTAATTTCATGCACTTATTTATGTAAATACTTACCAGTCCACTAGCTAGGTAAACCATTCATTATTCCAGCAAAAACAACCTCAAAATACTTGTATATATATATATAGCAAACTGTCTCAAATTCGAGTACCTACTTATAAGTGTACAAAACAGTCCAATACTTGTATACATATTCAAAACATTCCGGTAAGATTCATGTTTACACAAAAACAATTTTCATGTCATGAATACACCAATTCACATACAAAATAGTCAATATTTCACATATATACAATTCAAGGCAACTTACATGCTTTTCTAACATGCCAAAATAGTCCAAAAATTCACATATATATAAACATGTAACTCAGAACAGTCCTCAAACTTATTATTTAACCCATATATTTTCAAGAAGTAATTCCCTTGTTTTTAATCTACTTAAAACAGTCTACACGCTTCCCTTTTTATTCAAAACAGTCTCAAATTTTATTACAGATGTATTTACCATTCAACTAATCCAACATGTTTTTCTTGCGTTCTAAACAGCCCCTAGTATTCACTTATACACTTAAAACACTTCATTTCATAGGTATCCATTTACATGCTCATAAAAAATCCTCATGTCCTTTTTTTTCCTCAACAAGATGCCGTATATTAAGAGAAAATATACAACCATACGTCACAACGGTCGCCTCGTTAAAAACCTCCCTAATCCTAACGGAGGAAAAGAGTACGGCCCGTTTGTGACAACAAAAACAACCAGATAACAAACGAACAAACCTAGCATACACCCGAGAACATTAACAAGCACAAAATAAAGAAACACGCGACACCCCCTCCTTAGCCAATGCATCAGCTAAGCCATTCGCCTCCCGGAAAATATGCGAAAAACACACCGAATGCAAACTACTACAAGCGCTGTCAATCTCATGAAACACCTCCCAATAACGCCACGGTCGCCTATCCACATGTAGCACCCAACTAACGGCAACCATGGAATCCGACTCCACAATCAAAGGATACGATGACCAAGCCGATTGCCGAAAGAAAGTTAACGCAAAAGCAACCGCCCGCAATTCAGCCTCATTAGACTCAATGCGAAAAATATCCTTCTCATTTTCATTTAATCAAAAACAGTCTCAAAATAGTTGGTTCATTGGTAAAACAGTCCCATATGTTTTACATTCTTTAAATCATATGACAAACAAAATTCTTAGATTAGTTTCTAAGCTTTCTTTCAAATCTGTCTTAGAAGAAACCAATTGCACATTAAACACATTTTATTTGACTCTACTCAAATATCAAATTGCATTCCAACTACATTTGTTCAATACTATCAAACAGTAATTTACACATACCAATCATCACACAATTCTGCATTTTTCCTAGCATTCAAGACTATATAATTTCATACTTATTAATTTCTGGATTATCATGACAGTTTCTTGTATTCCAAACTTCTTTGTACATTAAACTACCTAAATTCCAGTTTTGTAATATTATTACACTGTTTTATGCCAGTTCCAACACTGCTTTATTATTCTATAACACTAATTCAGTCTTTGCAAGCTTTTAGTTACTCGAAACAGCCCCTAAGTGTTTCAGGCTATGGTTCCCTATTTTTATGGAACCTAGTAATTTAATAACACTATCATGCATAGGTGTATACTTAAATTTTAAGTTCAAACATCAAAATACTTTGTTAACATGTATTCATTCGATCACTATTTCATTTTAACAATTCTAAATTTTCCTTTCAAGGTTCAAACGATGAGGATTTATATGAGCATCATCACATAGAACTAAAACTCAATATCTATACTAACAATCAGATTTGAAGTAATGAAAGAAGAAGCATTATCGCCTCCCTTAAAAGTTAATCGAATTGATCTTCCAAAAATTCAATCCAAAACTGACTAAATCATGAACGCCGCCGGCAACAAGGTGCAGCGCAAGGCGGCCAATGAGAACGAACGCCGGCAGCACTGGACTGTTTACGTGGGGAGGATATCGGAGACGCTGCATTGGAAAGGGTTATGGCAAGTTTTTGATAGACACGGCGAGGTTATCGACGCATTCATCCCTCGGAAACGGGCAAAAGATGGAGGACGATTTGGATTTGTTAGGATGGCCAGCAAAGATGATGCGGATCGAGCGATTGAACGCCTCAACAACAAGTGGATTTATGGATCTCGACTAAGAGTGAGTTTGGCAAGATTCGCCGATCGCGGATCGTTTCAACGAAAGAGGGGGCTAGATGAACATGCTAGTAAAAAGCATGGGGAAGAAAAGGGTAAATCCAATAGCGTGAATTCAAAGAGAGATTCTATCACGGCAACGACAATCAAGGGGTATGTTGACGAAGAGAAAGTGGGCGTTCTTCAACACTGTATGGTGGGTTGGTGTGATAGACAATGGAGTATAAAGGAACTAGCAGCGAGGATGCAAATCCCCGATCACCATGGTTTATCTATTATGCGAATCGCTGGAACGGCGATATTGTTGATGGGACGCAAAAACAATGGAAGGGGTGTTGGAAAAAACAAGCTTCAGCGATTGCTTCTCAAAATTAGTACGATGGTTTCCGGGGATGTTGATACAATCACGACGGGTTTGGCTTTCTGTCCGAGGCATTCCGGTGCATGCTTGGTCGTATGAGACGTTCGAGAGTATTGCGACACAATGGGGATCACTGGTTCGAGTAGCAGAAAACACATCAGCGTCGACATCTTTCGAACGTGGCTGGATATTGATTGAAACGGAATCGATGGAGGTCATTGATACCCAATTGATGTTGGATGTCAAGGGCAAGCCATACCGGATTTTTGTTCAAGAGGTGACCATATTTGGGCCACTCATCGATTGCGAATGCACCGTAACTAGTGAGGATGACAGTGATGACTCGACTGAGGGTAGCTCGTCGGAATACGTACCGGATTCGTGCATGGGGGACGATTCTGCTCGGCAACATTTTGATGAAACAGGAGCAGGGGTAGCGGATTGGACTACCAACCAATTATGGAATGATGCCTGTCTAGGGGATCAGGAGGCTGTCGATATCACTTCGAAGATCATGGCTGGAAGCGATATAGTACCGTCGGGGCACAATGGACCGCCACAAGGCGGTGGGGATGCTGAGATGAGAAGTAGTGGACCGGTAGTAGGGGACTGCAGTGCAACGAGGAGTCCTAACGAAACTGAAGTCCTTAGGATTGGAGTTACTGAAGCCAATCCAAACTCCCAAGATACAGTGGCCAATCAAACTCTTTTGTCTATTCAGGATAATCTTATCGAAATTCAAGGCCAACGGGGGAAGACGGAAATTGGGGAGAAGGATACGGCAGGTTTGATTCCAGTCCCGATATCGGTAACTATAGTCGACCAAAAAGGAGTGATCGCAATACCGGTTGAAAGAATTGGTGACGTACAAGGCTCATGGCAATCGGAAGCTGCTGTTGATGTTATTCCAGTTTGGATTAATGGTGTGCTGAAGAAAACAAAGTCAGTGAACGCTTTATCGGGGGTGACGAATAAAACGAAGCAGGGGAGGGGAAGGCCGCGGAAGACTGGAGGCTGCGCATCCCAATCAGCAATTGCGGATGCTTCATTAACAGATTCAGATTTTGTCCGTAGACAAAAAATAATTCACCGCGAAGCAACAGCAACTGCGGCTTTAGGGAATTTGGTGGGTGTGACGTCGATAGGTCGTGAGGAAGAAATTTTGCGAGACTTGTCGCGAGTGCTACAGGACGGCATTCGTCAATAGAAATTATGCGTTTATTGAGCTGGAATGTTAGGGGGTTGGGGTCCGTGTTGAAGAGGAGACGGGTTGGAGAAGTGATTCGGAAACATCGTTTTGATATGGTTTTGTTGCAATAGTCGAAATTAGAGGAGCTGAGTCCGTCGTTGGTAGCTGGGCTGTGGTACAACGATGGATATGAATTTTCTTTTTCGCCTTCAATGGGAGCATCGGGTGGTATTTTAGCAATATGGGAAAGTGATAGATTCGTGCTGGAATCAGTTGAAATTGCAAGGCATTTTGTTATGCTCCAGGGACGTTGGAAACATAAGGACATGGTGTGTTATATTTTGGCGGTGTATGCACCATGTGACGCGATCGAGCAGGAAGGGTTATGGCAACAGTTGGTGAATGCGATTGACAATTATTCGGGACCTTATTGTGTTGCGGGTGATTTTAATGCGGTGTTGCAATCATCGGAAAGAGCTGGATGTAGTATGCAGCCACGAGGTATGGTTTCTTTTATGTCGTTTGTGAATGATGCTTGCTTAATTGACTTGCCTTTGAGGGGAAAGCAATTTACGTGGTTTGGGAGGGATTGCCGGAAGAGCCGTATTGATCGTTTTTTAGTAAATTCGAAGTGGTTAGACTGCTTTTCTCGCATGGATCAAGTATCGTTACCGCGTGGTATTTCGGATCATGCCCCTATTTTGTTATTGTGTGATGATATTGATTGGGGTCCTCGACCATTCCGTTTCATTAATGTATGGTTAGAGGAGAAGCGGAATGTTAATCGTATGGCGGAGGAGTGGTGTAGGTTGACGGGAATGGGGATTGGAAACTCGAACATATCAGTAAAGCTCCGCCATTTGAAGCTATTCCTAAGGAAGTGGAACAAGTCCGACTTTGGGGACATTGAAAAGGAAATTTCCAGCATCCAATGCCGTATTGATCGCCTAGACAAGGGAGAGGTGGAACAAGCCGTGGGGGAGGGGGCGATGTTTATGATCAACGGCGGGTTTGGTTACAAGCTCTATGGCGAGCGATCCGTAAAAAAGAATCGCTATGGCGACAGAAGTCACGTGCGACTTGGCTTAAATTGGGAGATAGGAATACAGCGTATTTTCACAGGGCAGCGAAGTTGCGAGCGTGTCGGAACTCCATTGTTGGTTTGAATATAAATGGATCTTGGGTGACTGATCCGAACAGGTTACGGCGGTACATGGTAAGTTTTTTCTCTAGACATTTTGCCGCGGAAGAGAGACTATGCACTTGGCAGTTTGAGGGTGCGTTCAATAGGGTAACCGATAGTGATAACTTGGCTCTGACCATGCCTTTCTCGATGAATGAGGCATGGGATGTGGTGCGTGGGTGTGAGGGTTCGAAGTCTCCGGGTCCGGATGGCTATAGTATGGAATTTTATAAGAGGTGCTGGGCGATAATTAGTGGAGATGTGGACAGGTTCTTGACGGATTTTTTCTCTACTGGAAAGCTACCTCCAGGCGTAAATAATACCTTTATTGTTCTTTTGCCGAAAGTGGATTCGCCGGTTTCTTTAAATGAGTATCGCTCGATCAGTTTGTTAAATTCTATTTATAAAATTTTGGCGAAAATCCTAGCTCGGCGTCTACAGGTAGTGCTGGGTGGTTTAATCAGCGATCATCAATCAGCTTTTGTCCGTGGCCGTCAGATAGTGGATGGGATCCTGTTGGCGAATGAGACGCTCCATTCTATGCGTAACAGTCGAGAGGGGGGTTGTGTGTTGAAGCTAGACTTTGCGAAGGCCTATGATTGTGTTCGTTGGGAATGTTTGGATCAGATTATGGGATCTATGGGTCTTAATGGAACATGGAGGGGATGGGTGATGGAATACATTGGGACAGTTCGCTTATCGGTCTTATTGAATGGGAGCGCAACGAAGGAATTTGATATGAGACGAGGGCTGCGACAAGGCTGTCCCTTATCGCCGTTGTTGTTTGTCATAGTGGCTGAAGCGTTGCATCGTATATTAGTACAAGCGGAGATACGAGGGCTGATTCAAGGCGTGGAAGTGGCACCGGGGGTGACAATAACACATCTCCAGTTTGCAGATGACACAGTTCTTTTCTTCCGAGCATCGGTAGAGGCAGCTTTGAATATTCGAAGACTCTTGTGTTGCTTCCAAGTATGTTCCGGTTTGCGTATCAACTTTGCAAAGTCGTCACTCTATGCGGTTGGTGTAGATGCTGCGTTGTATGCATCAATGGCCGAGGTTTTGTCTTGCCGTCAGGGGAAGCTACCTTTTGTTTACTTGGGCTTACCGCTGGGTGTCAATCCGCGCAATAGTGCTATTTGGGAACCTGTTATTGCATCTGTCCGTCGCAAGCTCGCAGGCTGGAAGAAGACATCGTTATCATTTGCGGCACGGGTGACTTTGGTAAATTCTGTCTTGTCTTCTCTTCCTGTGTATTATATGGGTCTGTTTCGAGTGCCGAAAGGGGTGATCGCTGCGATAGATAAGTTGAGGCGTGCTTTTTTATGGGGTGGTGTTAATTTACAACGCAAAATGAGTAGGGTGCATTGGAACTTGGTGTGTCATCCTCGGCATTTGGGAGGGTTGGGGGTGGCCGATCTTGAAATTCGAAACAAGGCATTGTTGGCAAAGTGGGCATGGCGATATGCCCGGGATGAGAACTCGTTGTGGCGGGCTATTATTGTTTCTAAATATGGTGAAGCGGCGCAGTGGTGGCGGTTTAATACATCGGTTAGGGGAAATGTGTCCGTAATATGGAAACAAATAGTGCACACAGTTAGCTCGGAGGGAGTGCAACAGCATATGGGAGAGACTCGGTTCTTTTGGCGTGTTGGTTCGGGGGAGCGTGTGATGTTCTGGTTTGATGCCTGGTGTATAGAGCAGCCTTTGAAAGACGTGTTTCCGCGACTGTTCTCTATTGCGGTTGATCGTTTGGCATTGGTGCGGGACGTAGCCGTCGAGGGGACTTTTCAGCAGGTGCGTTGGGATATGGTGTTTCGCCGTAGTCTGCGGTCGTTTGAAGCTCGGCAACTGCATGATTTATGCACTTTGGTATGCCCGTTTCGGTTGCGACAAGGTGAATTGGACATGCTCGTGTGGAAGCCGGATACCCATGGGACTTTTTCCGTCAAGGGATTGTCACGGCTGCTTATGTTGGACAAAGAGGGCGAGAGCGACTTTGGGGACTGTTTTGCGTGGAAGGTATTGGTTCCTCCGAAGGTTCAGGCGTTCCTATGGTTTACTTGGTTGCGCCGTTTGCCGACGTTCGTATTCCTACGGAGGCGTGGAATTGATTTGGGTGACAATCATGTGTTGTGTAGGAGATGCCGCGGGTGGGAGGAGGATGTGGAGCATCTTTTTTATTATTGTCCGATGGCCCAAGAATTATGGACTTGGTTTCGAGGATGGTTGGCGATTTCTTTGCCTTTGCCGAAATCCTTAGCGGACTTCCTTATCCCGGATATGCATTGTTCCTTCACGGGGATACTAAGGAAGCTGTGGGTGTCAAGTATCGCAGCTTTGTTATGGTCGATGTGGCTTGCGCGTAATGACCTTGTTTTTAATGGGAAGTCCATTCCGGTTTCTGAAATTTGTTTTTTGGTGAAGCTGCGATCTTTCTATTGGGTGAAGACCCTTAAAGAGGGCTTAATGGTTAGTGAGAATCTTTGGTGGGATTGTCCGAGCATGTATCGGGAAGAGGTAGCTAAAAATTTAGACCGTGTGGGTGTGTGTTGGGAACCACCGATCGGCTCTACTTTGAAGTTCTTAGTGGACGGATCTGCACGTGGAAAGCCAGGACCTGCGGGCTTCGGAGGGGTGTTGCGCGATGCACAAAGTCGTGTCCTTGCTTTGTTTTCAGGGCCCCTCGGTTCTCTTGATTCAAATGTGGCAGAGATTAGGGCGATAGCTTTTGCCTTGGAGTTTTATTTAGCTTCCAAGTGGGTGGATCAACCTTTAATTATAGAGTCGGATTCCAAGGTAGCAATCGGTTGGGTGCTGCAGGTGGACCGTCGGCCGTGGTGCTTATGGGAGTCATTTTGTGTGATAGACCGAGCTTGTGCGCAGCTAGGATCGGTGTGTTTCTCACACATCTTTCGGGAGGCAAATGGGCTAGCTGATGCTCTAGCGAAGGAGGGGGTATCCCGAGTCTCTTTGTTTCAGGCTTCGCTTTGATGTTGTAAGGGGGGTCGTTCGTTTTGTTATTCAGTCGACATGTCGTACTCTTTTCCTCCAGTAGGTTTAGGGAGGTTTTTAACGAGGCGCATGTCTGACTAGCGTTGTATAATTTCTCTAATAATATATTTCGCTTTGCTGATCAAAAAAAAAATCACCAAGCATTTGAAAAATTTAACACACGCTCTCTCTTGTTTCGGCCTTGGCTTTGGAGGAGAGAAAAAAAGATGAAATTGGGTCTAGCCTTTTCTCTCCAATCTGCCAGGTCATTCATTTCCCCTCTCACATGAAAGAACAGCGGTTGACATGTTTCTTTGCCCTTCTATTTTTGAAAATTTTACATGCATTCACCACATTGTGGTATAAACTCTTTTATGTCCTCATAAAATGGCATCTCAAATTGTTACAATTCCCAATTTGAGTCCTAACACTCTTAATTAATAGCTCTATAAAACATTTTAAATTAATTTGAGTCCTAACACTCCAATACCCTTAATAACTCATCCGAATCAGTGGTGCAAAGGTATTCATCACTTGTTACAACAGACGACCCGACCATTAGCACTAAAAAGAAATCAACAGTTAAAGTTTCAAAGACTTAAAAGTAGCCAACAAAACAAAAACAAAACCTAAAAAAGGTGAACTAAAGTTTATTTATAAACGATAAACGTGTTATCCTTGACCCGCTCTGCTACTGGAAAAGGTTCACAAAGTGACGCTTCACATACAACGGTTCACTCTTAAAGAAAACTGACCGATTCCTAAAATAAATTCCATACCACAACGTTTCATACAACACTCACGGCTCCCATATAAACAATCTCCCCCAAGATTTCACACCATAATAATAATAATAATAATAATAATAATAATAATAATAATAATAATGATAATAATAATAATAATAATAAAATAACTTTTGCATACAAATTAATAACAACGATAAGTAATATACGAGCAAATAGAAGCCTCTTTACATTCCTCAGGTTCGCCAAGGTCACTTTATAACCTTCCTTCATCTGGGAGGCAATTGTTAGTACCTATGAACACTTGCCGCCACGTGTTGAAATCAGGACGAGTAAAACCTTAGACGGTGTAACACAAGGTGGACCGCAACATGCAGGATCGCCCACGAAATGTGCAACACCTTCCGCAATATATGGAGAACAAAAAAAATCACAGGTAGCATCACACCTCGCCCAATGGTCACATAACTGCACATGCCCACAACGAATGCTAAGGAGAACCTAAAACGTCAAATCATAGCCAGTCCAATCAATGCACCACGATAACCACACCTTGACACTTGTCCAAGTGGTATAAAACCAGATATGCAGTTGAGAGGAACCAAAGGCCTTCCATTCCCGATACCGTCACCACCAAAAGCAAGAGTCATACTTGAACTCTAACCCATGACAGTCATCCCCACCACCATCGGACCACCATCTCTGATCCTCTGGTCATTTTGACCATCAATAATATGTGCCTTCTTTTACAGTCTTGTGTGCTAGTATCCTTAACTAAGTTTTTCATATGTAAAATGTGTTTGGATTTTTTTTCATTAAATACTAGTTTATACGAATACTTTAAAAATGCTCTCCACGGGAATTTGGAAACGCCTCACCACGGAGCAGGAAAATATCACCGGCCGGAACAGTGAATCACACACAGGCAGCAGATCGGTGCAACGAGACCAGGAAAATCAGCAAGTTTGGACTCTATTCATCGGTGGTCTCTCTCGGACAATCCACTGGAAAGGATTGTGGCAAGTGTGTGATAGACATGGGGTTGTCAAAGTTGCATTCATACCGAACAAAAGGGCCAGGGATGGACAGCGGTTTGGGTTCGTTAGAATGGCGTCGAAAGAAGATGCAAACAGGGTGATAGAGAGATTAAACGGTAAATGGATCTATGGCGGCCGATTGAGAGTTTCTATGGCGTGGAAGGGCAAAACGGTGTGGTACCGTAAGAGAGTGGGAAACACAGAACAACATGGGAAGAAGGAAAATGAGGAATCAAGAAAATCAGAAGCGTCGATAGGGAGAGAAGAGGCGAAACAAAACAGAACGAAAGTACCAGGGATAGTGGATGAAGACAAATGGGCAATATTACAATGGTGTGCGGTGGGCTGGTGCCTGAATCCATGCAGCATAAAGACTCTAGCGGAACGATTGGAGGTCGACAAACATGATGGATTCTCTATCATGCGACTATCCGGTTCAATGATCTTGCTAATGTGTACATCGGCAACCATACGTGATAAAATCATGCAACTTGAACGTGTGAAAGAATGTTTCGCGAAGGTAGAAAAATGGTCTCCAGCGATCAAAGTGGAATCGCGACGGGTATGGATGTCGATAATCGGTCTTCCAATACACCTATGGCACAAGAGGACTTTCATGAATATTGCAAATATATGGGGTGTTTTCATTCGAATGGATGATGCAACGGAAACACCATCTTCATTCGATAGCGGTAGAATTATGGTAGAAACATCCATATTCAATCGGATAGAAGATCACATTGAAGTTCAATTTGAGGGAGAATCATATATTATCCGCGTGTTCGAGATGGATGGCACATCCCCCGCTGTGGAATGTGATTGTGGGGAATTAGATTCGTCGGACGAAGAAGGAAGTAGCGATCACAATACATCACCGCATAAGATAGTGGAAAACGTAGAAGATACAACAAAAATAAAGGAAACTCCAAATTCGGTGTTATGGCTTGCGAATGAAGCATGGGAAGGACAACAGGGTGATCCATCCGAAGAAACCAATGAAGAACAACATTGTGACCGGAATTGCAATGAAGAACAATGGGCATCAAACAAATCCACTCGATCGCCGGACAGGCCAACGGCGAGTCTACCGACACAGACAATGGAGGTGACAGAAAGAAGTCTGAGCGGGGAGAAGGACTGTTGTGATAGGAGTCCTACAGAGATAGGAGACATTCAAAATTGCAAGAGTTCGGATATAGCAGGGATTGCTAACTCTAAATCTAGTGATTCCAAAGAACAGGAGTCTAATCATGCTGTGGATAATTCAGAATTTAATTCTAAATTAAACTCTGAATTAAATTATATTCCTCCTATTTTTTCGACAATTGCACAGTCAGACTTGGGCAAAACCGAAATAATTCAGGTGGGTCAGGCTTATTGCAAAATCAGACGGATATTAGGTGGAAATTTGGAAGGTTTTCGGTTTTATAGAAAAAAGAAGAACAGCCGATTGAATAATGTCAGACAAGAAATATCAAATACGGGAAAGGTGGACGACGGTCAAGCAACAAACAATATAGAAATAGAAGCAATAGAAACGGTGAAGCTGGGTTCATTGATTGGGGTTAATTCCAACGGCCGGGAAGAAGAGATTATTCGAGACATATCAAGAGTGATTACCGGCGATCGTCGGGGTTTGTGACTCATGAAATTGCTATCGTGGAATGTTAGGGGCTTGGGAGGGAGTGCTAAACGCCGGTTTGTTCGAGATGTGTTAAGGAAGAATGCTGCGGATATGGCAATGTTGCAAGAAACAAAGTTGGAGGAGTGTCCGAATTTGTGGCTAGCAAGTCTATGGGGAACCGATAGCTTCAAATCAGTGATCGCGCCATCAATTGGTGCTTCGGGCGGCATTTTAGTGATATGGGAGGTAAGTAAATTTCAATTAGATGTTGTCGAGATAGAACGAAATTTCATTGTGATGAGAGGTAGATGGTTGCATGATGATTTATGTTGTGGTCTAGTCGTGGTATATGCCCCATCCGACTTGGAAGGGCAGCAAGCTGTATGGGCAGCGATTTTGAGTAAAATTAGCAATCAAGAGGGTCCGTGGTGCATAGCGGGAGATTTTAATGCCATACTTCTTGAGTCGGATAGAATTGGCACATCGGACAGGAATATGGAGATGGAAGCTTTTGGCGATTTTGTGTTACAAGCAGGGTTGATGGATTTACCACTTTCGGGGAAACGTTATACATGGTTTGGCCCAAAGAACAGACGTAGCAGAATCGATAGATTCTTGATATCGATAAGTTGGATGGATGCTTTCAGCTCAATCCAGCAAGAGGCGCTAGCACGGGGTGTATCCGACCACACGCCACTATTGTTGAGGTGTGATGAGAACGATTGGGGTCCTCGTCCTTTCCGGTTTTTTAATTGTTGGATGGAGGGCAGGTACCATATGAGGCAAATCGTCGAGGAATGGATTAGACTAACGAAGTTGGATATTGGCACAGTAAATATCATGGTGAAACTGCGACATTTGAAGTTATTTTTGAAACAATGGAATAGGGATAGCTTTGGGGATGTGAATGCAATAATATCTGAGATGCAAGACAGAATTGATCGTGCGGACATAGCAGCAACCACGTCTAATATTGATGAGGAAATAGAGGTGGAAAGGCGAAAATGGTTACAAGCTTTGTGGAAAGCTATGAGACATAAGGAGGCGATGTGGAGACAAAAATCACGAGCGACTTGGTTGCGATTAGGTGATCGAAATACAGCATTTTTCCACCGATCCGCAAAGCTGAGAGCGGAAAGAAATTTTATCCCAGGTTTCATGGTTAATGACAATTGGATCAATTCGCCATCACTTATGCGTAGACATGTAGTACAATTTTTCATGAAACATTTTTCTCGCGACAAGAAGGAATGTGTATGGCAATTCGAGGGGGATTTTAGGCATATACCGCCGACAGCGAGGGTGAATTTGGCGGCGGCATTCTCCTTGGAAGAGATACATGGTATAGTGAGGGGTTGTGATGGTTCGAAGGCACCGGGCCCGGATGGTTTTACGTTGGATTTCTATAAAAAGGGGTGGGAGGTGCTCAATGGAGATATCCTACGTTTCTTCGACAATTTTCATGCTAGTAGGAGGTTACCTAAGGATGTGAATTGCACTTTCATTGTCTTATTACCTAAGGTAACTTCCCCCACGACTCTTGGCGAATATAGGCCTATATGCTTAATCAACTCGGTATATAAAATTTTAGCAAAATGCCTTGCGAATCGACTACAAGCGGTTTTGGGGGATTTGATAAGCGATACACAATCAGCATTTATAAAAGGTCGTCAACTAGTAGATGGTGTACTTCTAGCCATCGAGGTGGTGCATTCCTTACGACAACGGGGAGCAAGTGGTTTTTTATTGAAGCTTGATTTCGCCAAGGCGTACGATTGCGTTAGTTGGAGCTTTTTGGATGAGGTGCTAGGAAGAATGGGTTTCTGCGACATATGGCGACAATGGATTCAGGAATGTATTAGTTCAGTCAGGTTGTCGGTGCTTCTCAACGGTAATGCCACCAAAGAATTCAGAATGGGTAGAGGCCTGCGACAAGGCTGTCCGCTATCACCTTTACTTTTCGTGATAGTCGCGGAAGTAATGCATTTGATGCTGCGAAGGGCTGAATTGGGGGGTTTAATACGTGGTGTGGAAGTTGCGGCTGGGATTTCTGTGACACATTTGCAGTTTGCCGACGACACACTTTTGTTCTTTGAAGGCTCATTAGAAGTCGCGCAAAACTTGAAACAGATCCTGCATTGTTTCCAAGTTTGCTCGGGGTTGAAGATTAATTTCGGCAAAAGCTCATTGTACTCAATTGGTATAGAGGAGGCTTTGGGCACTAGTGTGGCTGAGGTAATGGGGTGTAGAAAAGCTGATTTTCCGTTCGTTTACTTGGGTTTTCCAATCGGCGCAAGTCCGAGATTGATAGCTACTTGGGAACCGGTCATTGCAAATTTCAGGCGAAAATTAGCGGGATGGAAAAGATCCTCTTTGTCTTTTGCGGCTCGGGTGGTTTTGGTCAATTCGGTCCTTTCCTCGTTACCGATTTTCTATATGGGTTTGTTTGTCGCCCCAAAAGGGGTAATTGAGAGGATTGATAAAATTCGAAGAGCTTTCCTATGGGGGGTGTCGGTTTGGAACGGCGGATGAGCAGAGTAGGGTGGGATGTGGTATGTCGTCCAAAACAGTTAGGGGGCTTGGGGGTTGCGGATTTCCGAGTTAAGAACATGGCGATGCTATCAAAATGGGTGTGGCGATACGCGCGAGATAGGGATTCGCTATGGCGTTGTTTGATAGTAGCAAAATATGGAGAACATCCGCAATGGTGGCGGTTCAACACGGAAAAGATGTCGTTGATGTCGCTTGTATGGCGACAAATTGTGTCACTCTCATGCGATGCACAGGTTGAAAAACACATGGGTATGACCGTTTTTTATGGAAACTTGGTGATGGTAGATCGATACTGTTTTGGTTCGATCCGTGGGTAGAACAAGTGGCCATAAAAGATGTATTTCCGCGCTTATTCTCGTTGGCAAGTGACAAATTAGAGAGGGTGTGTGATTACATGTTGGAGGGCAACTTTGCGCATCACATATGGGCAGACTTCTTTAGGCGTCCATTGCGAGTTTTTGAATTGGAAATGCTACGAGATTTAATTAAAATGGTGTCCAATTTTCGCGCATGGGAAGGCAAGCTAGATATGCTAATTTGGAGGTCGGACGAGCGTGGAATTTTTTCCGTTGGGACATTATCGAAACTGCTCATGTTCGATAAGGCGGGGGAAATGGAGTTCGGGGACTGTTTCGCTTGGAAGGTGCTGGTGCCGCCGAAAGTTCAAGCTTTCCTATGGTTCACATGGTTGCGTCGACTACCGACTGCAGATTTCTTGCGAGCACGTGGGGTTCCACTACCGGATGACCAAGGCCGATGCCCTTGGTGTGCGATGGTGGAGGAGAGCATCGCTCACATCCTCTATGAATGCTCTTTTGCGCAATCAGCATGGTTATGGATGCGACAATGGTGGGAAATTGACTCAAGCTTACCGGTTAGTTTTGATGCGTTTTATGTTCTTGGTTTTCATAGTATTTTTACGGGATGCATGAATTTGTGGTGGATAGCGTGTGTTGCTGCTTTATTGTGGTCGTTATGGATTGCAAGGAATGAATTTATTTTTCGTGGGAAACGCTGGAATTTGGCTGAATTGTGTTTCTTGGTAAAATTGAGATCATATTATTGTATAAAAGCGGATAGGCGGGGGGAATTGGTATCGGAGGCAGTTTGGTGGACTTGACCTTCAAAAATTGAGGTTAGTGTCCATCCGAAAAGGGTGAGGGGGGAAAGATGCTGGCAGCCCCCGTTACGAAGTGTTTTAAAATTTAACACGGATGGATCAGCGCGAGGAAAACCGGGCCCGGCAGGTATCGATGGTGTGATACGAGATGCAGACAGTCGTATTTTGGGGTTATTTTCAGGCCCTTTAGGCGTGATGGAGTCGAACGAAGCAGAGGTGCGAGCGATAGCTTTTGCCTTGGGTATGGTACAGAAGAGGGAATGGAGGCAGGGTTGTGTGATTTTGGAGACGGATTCTCAAGTCGCGTTGAGCTGGATTACTCAGGCCGCGAAACGTCCTTGGCGTCTATGGGAGGTGTTTTTGGTAATTGATCAGGCTTGTCAAGTCATATATGATATACAATTCTGCTACGTGCCGAGGGAAGCGAATGGATTTGCGGATGCATTGGCAAAAGAGGGAGTAGATAGACGTTCGACGTTTGTGGCATGTTTGTGACTTGGACTTATGTGATTTTATTTTTCATTTGTAATCGACGGATCGTATCGTACTCTTTTCCTCCAATAGGTTTAGGGAGGTTTTTAACGAGGCGTGCGATTTCGTCAAGCTGTATGTTTTTCTATTTTTCAATAAAAACATACGGTTGCCGATCAAAAAAAAAAGTTTTTCATATGTTTCATCTATTTCCCATGAAATTCTTATTTTTGTCACATTGTCGTTTTTTGCCCGACAAAGTCACAATGGCGTTGAATATAATTTTTTGCAAAATATTGTGTAATAAAAATAATTCTATGAATTTTATACGTTTTTAATTTTATATTAGAAAGTTTAACTTGTTAAAAAATATGTCACAAGAATAATTTGTTAAAATAGATAACTTTATGCCATATAAAATAGTTAGTCTGATAAGTCAAAAGATTATATTTTGGTACACAATCTCTGTAAACTATTTTTTCACACGACTTTGTTTTAACTTTTTTTCACGCAACGGATGATAGACGCTGGACTCCTTAGGTATGTCACTGCATTTTTTGTCATATTTATTTATACTATATCGGTATGCTATTTCAATCAAATAATCTTTTTTTGTAAGGCTCATATGAGGCCTAGGTGTGCGAGCATTGGGGCCAAGCGGACGGTACAATGTTTTTTTAGGAGGACCTCGTAGGGACGGTATAAGTTCATAGGGCCCAATATCACGCTCGTCAAAGAAGTCTGGGTTGGCAGCTAGCATTCGCTATGCCTCGCGGGATTCGATATTCTATGTGTGTGTTTCCTGAAAGATCATGAGGCGGCGCTATTGAGATAAGTCCTTGGATAAAGGACGCGGTGAAGGCTAACTTGTTTAGGATGAGTCCTTTTCATGTGGCGTACGACATGTCGATCCGGGCCTGGACGCATGGCCGTAAAAGTTATTCTCAAACTCATAAACGTTCGTAGAGTTTGGTCTAAACCTGAATCGCTGACTTTATGATACTCAATAAAATTTTGATGAATTTTTTTTTTTGTATTTGGCTAGTTCTTTTTCTAATATACCCCTTATAAAAAAGTAAGGAAATCTACATATGTGGTCAACGAAATAACACCCTTTTGTTGGTTTGGCCACTCATCTAAATTTTTCGTCAAAATAGTCTCTAACGCTATGTGCCTTGTTTTGATCATCGATTGTTAAATAAATAATTGTAATGCTAATTTGGTAATTTTTATTTTCCACATCATCACCTCTAAGCTATTTTTAGGATTTGATTAAGTTTTACCAAAACATGAACACCTTATTTTTGGTGCAAGGTGTTTAACCACTAGGCTAGGTTGAGAAATTATTATATTTTCACATAATTTAATCTTTAATTTAAGATTTTTATCTCCTCAAAATTAATTCAAAATATTACTAAAATTAATCTAAAATTAATTTTGGGAAATAAAAAATTAATTAAGTTTTATAAAGTTATATTATATCATTATAAAAATTTATTATATAATATATATTTATTAAAGGATATAAATTTTAAATTATTTGAAAATAAATATTTAAATTTAAAATTATTATTTTACTTTTTAAAAATCTATTTAGCTCGAAATGTAATTAAAATTTAAGATCAAACTAAAATTATTTTTTCACTTCGTTTTGAAATAAATAAATAAATGTTTATTTATTTATTTATGAAAAAGGTGTTAAAATGTTCTAAAAATTAAATTTTCAATATTTTTAGGATAAAATATAATTTTTAAACAACATTTAATTTGTTGACATGTATATGAACAAGTTATTTTAAATATAGTTAATTTTTAGAATGAACTAATATATTTTTATAAAAATAAATTAATTTTTTAATCATAAATGAATTGAAAAAATAATTTTAGATTGATTTTAGTGGTATTTTAATTTCATTTTGAGGTGATAATAAATTTTAAATTTCGTGGATATATGATTAGTTCTTAATCTAGTTTAGTTGTTAAACACTTTGCTTTGGTGTAGGGTGTTCATGGTTCAAATCTTTATGGAAGTAGGTTTGCTTATTTTTGAGCTTGGTTAAGTATAACTTAAATATGGAGAAGGATGATTCTACAATAAAGTACTGCTATGTACCTCTAATCATACTATTAAATATTTTAATTAATTTTAAAATCATAAGGATTAAAAACATTATTATGCATTTTTAGAATAAAATTTAAAAATTAATTTTTATATTGCTTTTCGGATTTTTTCATTTTAGGGTAAAGTACAAAAATGTAACTGAACTCTGATAAATTATTCAATTTGGTAACCAATCTTCCAATTGCTCCAATGTTACCATTAAGATTTTAATTTTGCTCCAAATTGGTCAATGGCCCGTTAACTACCGTTAAAAGGTGACGTGTTAGTACTCCATGTTTGTACATTCAAACAATTTTGTCATAATTAAAAAATAACAATAAATTTAACTCTCGTTATTTACACGTAATTTCATTTTGGCACTATTATAATTAAAAATAATTTAATTCTAAACCTTAAACAATAAATATTAAACCATAAACTCAAAACCCTAAACCATTAAAATCTTAAACCCTAAAATCAAAACCCTAAACCCTAACCCATTAAATTCTTAAACTCAAAACCCCTAAATTAAATTAATATGGAGTGGATCGTTTCTCGACTAGTCGATTCTTGTGATTTGTAATGCTCACTAATGTTCATTGCTTTTTCTATGTTATGTTCGTGAGGGCGATGATTCTTGATGCAGTGGTGAGGTCTCGGTTTGGGTTAGCACGAAGTCGTGTTAAATGGGTTTGTACGGGTAAGTGTAGTTGCTTGATGTGCACAGACTGTTTGGTATGATGTTTGTAACACCCCAATTTAGCCCTAATTTGTAAACCCTAAATCGTGAAATCCCTAATTAGAAACCCTAGAATTTAGGGAAAAATTCGGAATTTAACCTAATCAAAAATGGGGACCAAATTGAATAAATTATAAGTTTGGTGGTTATTTTGTTAGGCGAGCAAAAGTTGGGACCCTTCTTCTGTAATTTACCCATTTATCTAGGGTAAACACCCCTTTTGTATCAGATTGTTGTTTTTGCGCCGCACTCACTCACACCCTCTCTCTCTCGGTTTCTCTCAAATAAAAAGAAAAATATTAAAACAATCAACCCTTCCCCATCGTTTTTCCGTCGAAGTTCCGACCAGGGAGATTGCGTCGGCCGTTCGTCGTTCCACGGCCACCAGTAGGATCCTTGTGGCCGTCCGATCAAAACCCACCGTGGGGAAATTCGTTCGCCGTCTCCTATTGTCGGAAGGGAGGCTTGAAAGCTTCGATCTTCTACTGTCGCCGCCGTCCTCTATGCGCGCGTCGCCGCCGTCTCGAACTGAGTGAGTAACGGGGTCAGGGTCGGTTGGGCTTCGAGATCGTTGTTGTCGTCGGTTTGCCGGCCGCCGTAGATGTTATTGGTTGCGGTCGGTAAGCCATGGCCGCCGTTGGTTCGCTGGTGGCGTCGTGGGGAAGGGGGGCTTGGTGCGCCGTCGGGGTAGATCTAGGATTGGGAGATAAGGGATTTAGGGTTTGGTTGATATGGGGGCTGAATCGAACCGGGTTGGGTTTGGTGAACCGGACGGCTGGGCTGAACCGAACCGGCCTGAGGAGTTGGGTTGGATGACGTCATCGATGATGTCATCTGCTGGTATAAGGCTGATGCATGCTGACGTCAGCGATGACGTCATCACAGTCATAATGATGTCAGCGATGACGTCAGCGTTGACTTTCGCGTTGACTTTTTCGGCCGAGTTCACCTAAATGTTTTTCGACGTTCCGGTTCCGTTGCCGCTGCCCGTTTCTTCAAATTCGAACCCGAAATGCTTTTTTGGATCAAGTTTATATGTTGAGCTCAGATTTTTGTAAAGTGTTGCATCGGATTTTGACTCAGATATTTTCGTGTTCAGGTGACGTGTACTCTGACCCCGAGATTTTACCTCCTCCGCCAGGCAGACCTCCGGTGGCACAGTCCTCGAGATCTGCTAGTAAGATATCTGTTAAGCGTAGTTTATTCGAATGTGGCATAGTAGGAAATCTCACATAGTGTTCTGTATTTTTAGGAGCTGATTCTGTCCGACCTTCCGCTAGGGCTAAGCGTGGGAGACGTCACTATCGACGTTGACTATTTAGCTGTCTAAGGTGTGTTCTCTGTCTGTGCTACATGTATGTGTTACCTGATTGCGTGATCTGTATGAGAAATATTCTGTGTTATCCTGCTCGGTTGATTGAGAAATATTTTATGTATTATTCTGCTCTGTTATCTGATAAATATTGCATGACTCGACTGTATGATATTCTGCTCTGTTATCTGATAAATAATGTATGACTCGGATGCTGTGATCATGTTATGTAACACATATCGGAATCGGATTATTATGTACATGCATCTTAGTTATTTAACAAGATTGCATTCGGACTCTGAAATCGGATTACATGTCATATCATTGGGTTGGGATATTGTACGGAGGAAGCTCAGCGACTTCATCCTTCGGGTTGAACTTCGCTTCGGATCAGTAGTTCCATCTTTCGGGATGAGTTCTTCTTCGGACTTGGTGTTGCGGTGTAGAGTGGTTCAGGGGAACCTCACTCTTCGGACGGTGATGTAGTTGGGTGCATGTCATGTTATGATATCTGTATGCCTTGCTTGTAATATTTCGGAATATCAGTAAATTCTTGATACGTTGTTTGACTGTTGGATTGACTTCTGTTATGCACTTTAGAGACACACTGAGCTTTATAGCTGACTCCCCCTTAGTATCTGTTTCAGATTTCCAGACTTAGGTTTCGGTACTTGGAGGACCTCGTACGATCAGTATTTGATACTATTTATCAGTATGTTTTGTTCTAGACTTATATTTAATTATTTAAGCATTTTCAGATTTGGTTGTAAAAGTGGACTTTGGACATTTATTATTTTTGGGATTTGATAAACTATTTTTAGCATACTTGTTTTATTATGAAACATTAAAGGTTAATTATTATGATTGAATAATAATTTCGGCACAGTTTTTCATAAATAACCTTACTTGAGGGGAAAGTTTCCAAATCGTCAATTTCAATTTGTTATAAACCCTTAGGTCGAAATAGGGGGTTACAATGTTTATTTGTTGCTTTGGTGTTTTATTCTCTTTAATTTTACTCGGGTTTTCTCATCAAAATATTATCTTGTTGTACCATTTTTCTCATCTTATAATCAGATAGGTTTCTAACGAGACACATGATAATATACTATATGTATAATTTTCTTCGTTGTTGATGATCAATTTTTTTAATGTAGACAAAATTCGTTAAAAGAATTCTAAAACAAGGTTAATTAATAGAATATGCTTTTCATGTAATTTTACAATGCGTCAGCCAACAAATAAAACCTTACATGATGAAACTTTAAGTTCAATATGGATTTAAATAAACTAAATTATAGTTTAGGGGGTTTATGGCTTAGGTTTTTGAGTTTAGGGTTTTAATTTTATGGTTTAGGGTTAAATTATTTTTAATTAAAATAGGGTCAAATTGATATAATGTGTAAAGAATAATGATAATTTTTTTCTTTTCGAATTAGGATAAAATTGTTTGAATGTGCAAACATGGAGGATTAAATGTGTTATTGTATAAAATATGTTAACTGTCACATCACCCTTTTAAAGGTTGTTAATGGGCCAGTGACCAATTTGGAGCAAAATTTAAAATTTAATGGTAACATTGAAGCAATTGAAAGTTTCGTTACCAAACTGAATAATTTACCAAAGTTCAGTTACCAGTTGTCCACTTTATCCAAAAAGAAAAAATCTAAAAAAATATGATTCCAAAAGTAATTAAAATTAGTTAATAGTACATATAGATACACATGATTAGTGGTACATAGCAGTACATGTCGTTTATTGTAGAATCATCCATATGGAGAACATATATTATGTTGTACAAGTTGTTAAACAAAGGCAGAACACAAGGGGATTTAAGGGAGTTTGGTCCCACCAACTTTTTTTTTCATTAAAAATATGATAGATTTTTTAGAAAAAAAGGTAAAATTACCTCTATAATCCCCTTCAAAGTTTTAAAATCTTAGTATGATCCCCTCAAAAATTTTAATTTCATTTTGGCCCCTTTTATAAATTTCTAATTTTTTTAATTTCATTTTGATCCCTTTATAAATTTTTAATTCATCCCCTGTTGTTAAACACTATCTAATTTGATCAAAGAGTTATTTAGTGATTGACATCTTGTATTACATTATCTTTGTAACAAGAAAAAATATTGATTTCAGTAGAATGAAATCTTTTTTAAAACTTTGTTCCATTTTTCTCAACACATTTCTATGTTTATTGCTCTTTTACTCTCTTTGGTTAATTTTTCATCTCAACTTTTTAATGCTTTATGTCTATGCTAGAGAAAGACCATGAAAGGTCCTTGATTTTTGCAAAACTAATGACGAAATTTTAGAGAATCAACCCTTGTTTTGAATAACCCACAAGTTAGTGGTATGCTTAGATGAAAGGTTTTGATTATTTAGAAGTTTACCGATTAATTTTGTTAGTGATGTAAGGAATTCTGAATATATATTTTTTATATAGTTCAATTTATTAATTGATTTATAATCTGTTTGATAAATTAATAATTTTGATATACGTACTTGTACATGTTCGGTGTAGGGCTCTAATGTTGAAATAGAGAACGAAATCTAGAATGATTAGCCACAATAATGAGATCGTATTATGACTACAATAGTGTGCAAGTGTATCTTGTCTGCTTGTTGAATATTGATATATATATATATATATATATATATATATATATATATATATATATATATATAAAAGTTGTTTGTCATGTGTACGAAGGAAATGAATTCACCATATGCATGGATTGAATTTTTAATATAAAAATGTATTTATTTGATTACCAATGAGAATATCTAGGTATTTATATCTAACCACGGTTTACAAAAAATTTTGAATTTCAAATATTTTTAAACTGATTGATCCAATTTGAAATATAAACTATGATTTAAGGATGTCGAATTCAATATAGGTGCGCTAATCCATTAAATATCCCATTTTTCTCGAAGCTATGAGCTTTGTTATGTCCCGAGAATTTAAAGGCCCAAATTAAATACTCATCTCAACGGTCAAATTTCTCCATCCCTTCAACTGTATAAATCCCCCCCCCCCCCAATTCCCATCCATAGTTTTCAAATCCTAGGGTTTCTTTATTGTTGTCTTCGGTTCGTTGGTTTTTCATCTAGGGTTTTAATTTTGATTCAGAGTAAACCCTCTTCTTGCTTTCTATGTGTAATTCTTGAAGCTTCGCTATCTGGTCGGTGTGGATTCAATCCGTTCCCATATGACTCGTTCCCTTGAAGCGAAATTCATTGTGTTGCTTGATTTTCTTTTATTTTCTCCCTGATGTTTTTGTTTTTGTTTTAGAGAGAACGATTTGGCAACTATATTTTTTTAATTATGTGATTTTTGGGAGTGTTGTTTTAATCTAAAGAACTGTGATTTATAACAGACCTGTAATGATTTGCGAATATGATCGCAGATTTTCTTGAACATCTAAGGGACTGAGTTCTTTTCTGGTTTAACACTCCAACTTTCTTTTGGTTTATATCTATTTTATTTGAAGTTAGAATCTTGATTTGGATGATGATAGAATCTGGTAAAAAAGAGCCTATATTGACAGTTCTCCTCACTATCCATTTCCTCTATCCTGAGGTAATTTTCTTGATCGCTTGGATCTCCCTATCTGTTGGCTTTCCCAAATTCAATTTTGATTGCGCTATGTGTGGTACTTTTGGCCCTTCGGCCATTGTCAGTGTCCTTTAATCGTATAATCTGATTGCATCCTTGTAATTGATTGGATCAATATGGTGTCTCCTTTCCTGACTATTTTTGAAAAGGATATTTTGGTTTGCAAACAATTCTGCTGGGATCATTCTTGGCAAGCTCTTTTTGTCACCCGTGAAGCTTATAGTTTATACATTAACGGATTCTCTTGATAAGAATGGTATTGATTGTGAGGTGCTGTTGTTGTGGTATGCCGAGTGACCTATGGTATTCTTTTATTTTTTTTATTTATCAATTTTTGTAATTCCCATTTTTGATGCCTTTGTCATTTTTGATGCGATGGTTATGTTGTGTTGCTACTTGCCTGTGTGTGTGTGGGGGGGGGGGGGGTTGCTGCTCTATCAATACGGTTCTTCTTTAAATGTTCCACATACTTTCTTGTTTGTTTACCTAAATAAATGAATGTGATGTCCACACTTGCAAGTGTCATAGGTGAATGTGATGTAAGGGGCTATGGTCCCATAAGTTTGCTTGAGCTTTCATAATTGTGGTCTATAAGTCTGTTTCCGTTGTATCTGTGATTATCTTTGAGATCAATGAAAGTCATGGGGCATTCCTTAAAACCTTCCTATGTTTGAAATCGAACTGAAGCTTGAGTCAGTTTATGAGGTGGTTTTAATTAGGCGTTTTTTCTATTAGAAAAGCAAGTATTTTGGAATTTATTTCCTTTATATTGTTCAATTTATTAATTTGATTAATAATCTAATTGTTTAAATAGTAAATTTGTTATATGGACTTGTACATGTTCGTTTTGGTACTTCAATGTCTATAAAGAAAACGAATATGAGAATTATTAGCCAAAATTTTGAGAAGGTATTGAGTGTATTTGGTTTGCTTGTTGTGTATGTATATATGTATGTTAATTTGTTTTCATGTGTAGAAACGGTATTGGCATGAATTGGATGTTCAATATGAAAATGTATTTATTTCGATTATCAATGGATTGGAAACATCAAGGTATGTATATTTAACTTCGGATTACAAAAGTTTCTGAATTTGGAATATTTTTAAATTTATAGAGCCAAATTGAAATGTAGACTATAATTTATGGATTTTGATTTCTACCAATCATAAAAATAGTTGCCTAATTTATGCATGGGTATGCTAATCTGTCAAGTATCTAGGGTTTCTTTATTGATCTCTTCGGATCATTGTTTTTTAGCTAGGGTTTTAGTTTTGTGGATTCTTTCCAAGTTTATTTCTTGAAGCTTCTCTATCTGGTCGGTGTGGATTCTTTCTGTTCCCATATGGCTCGTTCTTTTTTATTATTTGAGGTTAGAAACTTGATTTTGATGTTGATAGAATATGGTAAAAAGATTCTAAATTAACTGTTCTCCTCGCTATCCAGTTCCTCTATCATGAGGTAATTTTATGTCGGAGAATTACATTTAATGTTTTTTGTTTTTAATTCAATATGGGTATGAATGAATTCTACTTTATTTTGAGGAAAATTTTTGACTGATTGGAGAAATTGAGAGAGTAATAGAAGTAGAACTGACTGAATGAAGAGTAAAAGAATAATAAACTGATTTTGTACTGAAATCTTTTTTTATATATGGAGATTGTGTTGTTCAAGTTTCTAAACACTATCTAATTTGATCAAAGGGTTATTTAGTGTTCGACATATTGTATTACGTTATCTTTGTATCAAGAAAAAATAGTGATTTTAGTAGAAGGAAATCATTTTTATCTTTTGTCCCATTTTCTTCAACCAACTTATTTCTATGTTTATTGCTCCTCTTTGTCCTCTACTCTCTTTGGTTAATCTCTCATTTCACCTTTGCAATGCCTCATGTGTGTGCTAGAGAAAGACCATGAAAAGTCCTTGCTTTTTACAAAGCTAGTGAAAACTCCCACAAGTTATTGGTAAGCTTAGAATGAGATATTTGGTCTATTTGTAACCTCTCTGTGTTGCTTGGATCCCCCAATCTGTTGTCATTCTCGAATTCAATGTTGATGGCACTGTGTGTGGTAGTTTTGTCCCTGCGGGTCCTGTCGATGTCATTAGAGATCACTAATGTAAAATTCTTATTTGCTTTTCCAATTTCTCTGTGCATCTCGATCCCACTGGGGCAGAAATATATTCAATTTTTGAAGTTCGTTTCATCTTTGTTGGTTCTACATCAATTTTCACCTATCCTTTAATCATAGAATCTAGTTGTTGGTGTTTAATTGATTGGATCAATATTGTGTCTTCTATTCCATCTCTTTTTGAAAAAGAGTTTTTGGTATGCAAACAATTCTCTGCAGGGATCAATCTTGGCATGCTCTTTTTGGCAGTTGCGAAGCTAACACATTAGCGGGTTCTTTTTGGCAAGCTCTTTGTCATTTTTGTGTGCGATGGTTATGTTGTGTTGTCACTGCCCTTTGTGGGGGTGCTGCTATAGCATTTTCTTGAGCTGCTGTGCCGGTTTTATTCTTTTCATGGTAGTTGATTTTATTGGTTCTTTTGGAAGTGTTGCGTATGCTTACTTGTTTGTTTACCTAACGGTTTGCTTGAGCTGCTGTGCCGGTTTTATTCTTTTCTTGGTAGTTGATTTTATTGATTTTAGTATTGGACTTAGCTTTTTCCTTGGTATCTCTGGATTATCTTCGAGATCAATAAAAGTCATTGGGATCACTTTTCCTCCTGATGCTTGGAATTGAACTGACACCGGATTCTAGTTATGAGGGTTTTTTTAATGAGGCCTTAATTCAATTAAAAAAGTAAGGAATTTGGAAACTATTTCCTTTATATTATTAAATCTGTTATATGGATTTGTACATGTTTGGTTTGGGACTCCAATGTCGGAAAAGAAAACATATTTTAAAATTACTAGCCAAAATTTTGAGAACGTGTGGAGTGTATTTTGTCAGTGTAAAGCTTTTTCTTTCTTTCTTTCTATGTCTAATTCTTGAAGCTTCTATATCTGGTTAGTGTGGATTCATTCCGTTCCCATATGACTTGTTCCCTTGATGTGAAATTCATTGTGTTGCTGTTTTTTAAATTTCTCCCTGATATTTTTGTCTTTTTTTCAGGGAGTGTTATTGGGCAACTATATTTTTTAATTATGGGATTTTTTGGAGTGTTGTTTTTATCTAAAGAACAGTGATCTGTTATAACCAACCTGTAATGATTTGCAAATGTGATCGCATATTTTTATGAACCTCCAAGGAACTGAGGGGTGTTTGGTTAACGGAAAAGATCATTACCAGAGGTAATAATCTTTTCCGGAATTAGATTATCATGTTTGGTTTGAAAGAATTCTCTTGAAGGTGTAATCCCACATTACCAACAGTGCCGCTTTTTTATTTACAATCCCGGAATGTTATTCCCTTTGAATTCTTAGATATTAGACAATTCAGTTTGTTTTTGGACAAAAATACCCCTCAAATAAGTCAGTATTTCAAAATCCTTCCTCTCTACATTCGTTGATTCCTTTTTATTAGAAAAATGAAGTAAAATATCATTAATATACAATGGTACATGAATCTCTTTCTGTTAAATATATTGTAACAATAATACAAATACATGAATCGATCCATAAATTCCTTCTTCCAGCTCTGCTTATCACTCTATTAAATTTATTTTATTATTAATTTTTAAGTATATATTTGCTTGTTCTTAGCATTATTTGCTCCAATCGTGTTAGGCTGTGCGTGTTTTGTCTACTGTTTTGGTGGCCTATTTTTATTACTTTGTTCGACTCCTCTGGTGCTTTACGTTTTTCTCTAATAAAAGCCTGGTGGCCTATTTTTTGATTTGTAAATAATGTTTCATAACTGTTAAAAATGGCTTGGATTGAAAAATGCCTTTCGATTTTTTTTCGTAAAGTGGTTATCTATTTCTGTAATTTGATTGTGAGGTGCTTTACTTTTGATTTGTTTTGCAAACAATTCTGCAGGGATCATTCTTGGCAAACTCTTTTTGTCAGTTGTGAAGCTAATACATTAGCGGATTCTCTTGCTAAGAAGGGTATTGATTGTGAGGTGCTGCTGCTGAGTGACCTATGCTATGGTTTATTTATTTAATTATTTATTCTTGTAATTCCCATTTTTGATGCCTTTGTCATTTTTGGATGTGATGTTTATGGTGTGTTGCTACTGGCCTTTGTGGGGGTATCGGGGTGCTGCTGTATAGCATTTTCTTGAGCTGCTGTGCCGGTTTTCTTCCTTTCAGGTGAGTTTAATTTATTGGTTCTTCTTTAAGTGTTGTGCATGCTTTCTTGTTTGCTTATTTAAATAAATTCTGTGTCTACCCTTGCAAGTGTCATAGGTTTGCTTGAGCTTTACTAGCCAGAATTTTGAGAATGTAGTGAGTGTATTTGGTTTGCTTGTTGTGTATGTATATTTGTGTAAGTTGGTTGTCTTGTGTAGGAAGGGTATGAATTCACTATTGGAATGAATTGAATGTTCAATCTGTGAATTTTTAACTTTGGATTGCAAAAGTTTCTGAATTTGGAATATTTTTAAATTGGTAGAGCCAATTTGAAATGTAGACTATAATTTATGGATTTTGCCCTGAGTTTAAAGGGCCAAATTAAAGACTCATCTCAACCTTTAAACTCAGGTCAAAATGGGATATTTGACAGATTAGCACACCCATGCATAAATTAGGCATGCATAAATTAGGCACAAGAAAGCAAACAGCTCGAAGATAATATGCTTTCTTGTTTGTTTACCTAACTGTTTGCTTGAGCTGCTGTGCCGGTTTTATTCTTTTCTTGGTAGTTGATTTTATTGATTTTAGTATTGGATTTGGCCTTTTCCTTGTGTTGTATCTCTCGATTATCTTCGAGATCAATAAAAGTCACAGGGGCTCACTTTTCCTCCATCTGAAGTAAAAAATCATTAGCATACAATGGTACATCGATCTCTTTCTGTTAAATATATTGTAACAATAATACAAATACATGAATCGATCCATAAATTTATTTTCTCATTAATTTTTAAGTTAAAAGCAAAAAAAAAAAGAGGAGATATATATACAGCCTGCTGATGACTGTTAATAATTTCTTTGGTTATTGTGGATGTATTGATGGTATTTTCTTGTTCTTAGCATTGTTTGCTCCAATTGTGTGAGGCTGAGCGTGTTTTGTCTACTGTTTTGGTGGCCTATTTTTTTATTTGTAAAAAATGGCTTGGATTGAAAATGCCTTTTGATTTTTTTTTGGTGTAAAGTGGTAATCTATCTCTCTAATTTTTAATCTAAATGGTATATTTAGTTGTAGTGATATCTTTCTATCCTTATTTTCACTCTACTCTTCAGCTATGAACTATCATCGGTTCTAACACCATTGAATCAGCTAAAGGATGTGAATAAAAATGTAAAGTTTTGACTATGTTTCCTAGTTACATGTGCAGGTGGTTAATGCTCAAAAAGTTGATTGATTATGTATTGAAATTAATTGGTATTATTGTACGTCATTTTTGAGAATTTGTTAATTTTGGATTATATATTCTCATGAATCAACACTCTGCCATGCTTGTTGTCCATTTGATTATTGCTTAACCAAAAAAAATGTATGCTTTGCTTTAATTGATCAGCTAAAATAGAAGTTGATGTCATAGAATTTTGTTGCTAATTAGGTAACTCATAAAAAGAAGCCCTCAAACTTTGTCTTTTTTCTGTTTTAAGTACCTAAACTATGGTTTGGAAAAAATAAGCCCTTAAATTATCTTTCTGGTCAGTTTAAAGTTAAATAATTATTTAAGTCAAAAAAAATTATTTCAACTAATAAGATGTTACACATCACAAAATTTTTTTGACCAATAGATAGTTTAGGGACTAAAAGTAGAAAATGATATAATTTAGGTATTTATTTTGACCAAAAAATAATTTAGGGACTTAAAATGACCAAAAATGATAGTTTAGGAGTTTATTTTGTCTAAACCATAGTTTAGGTACTTAAAAAAATACATAATTAACGGGTTAATTTTTTATTTAAGCCATATTTTTTTTGCTAAAATCTTTGTTTTATCATATGATGAATCATGGAATCTACTAAAATAAAAGTTTTATGGTTGTGGCGCTCTGATTTTATTTTATCTCTAATAGAAATTTAATCTCTAATGGAAATTTAATCCAACAGAAAGGCCATTTACGTGTATTCATGTTGCAATATGTTATTTTTGTACATACTTATAGTCAAACATTTGCTCTTATATGTATGTGGATTTCTGGTGAATTAAGCATTTTTTTTATAAATAAATTAATTGCACCAATAGTTCTAGCATTATCAATAGTGCAAAATTTTATTTTATTTTTATCAATTTTGTCCTTCAAAATATTAGTCATCCAATTATATGTGTTAGTATCTACGAACACTTGCCGTCTGTGTCGAAATTAGGACGAGTAAGACCACAACTGGTGTAACACAAGGCGAATCGCAATGTGCAGGATCGCCCGCGAATTGTACGACATCTTCCGTAATATTTTTTTACTAAAATCTTTGTTTTATCATATGATGAATCATGAAAGTTGCTAAAAATAAAGGTTTTATGGTCGTGGTCCTCTGATTTTATTTTCTCTAATGGAAGTTTAATATCTCATTCTCTCAAACAGAAAGAATTATATATTCTCAGAATTAACACTCTACATCTGTTATTTTTGTACATACCTATAGTCTTCTATTTGCTCTTCATCTCCCCTCTTACTCTCGGTTTTTATGTATATGTATATGGATTTTTGGTGAATAAAGTATTTTTGTTTGATAAATAATTTAATTGCACCAATAGTTCTTGCATTATCAATTATACAATATTTTATTTTATTTTATAAATTTTATTCTTCACAATGATTAGTCATCCAATTATATGTGTACCTATGAACACTTGTCATTACGTGTTGACACCAAGACGAGTAAGACCACAGACGGTGTAACACAAGGCGATTCACAACATGCAGAAGCACCGTGAACTGTTCGACAACAACTGCTACATATGGCGAATAGACAATAGATGCCAAGTAAAAGAACCTAGGGCGTCAAATCATAGCCAGGTTAATCAATGCGTCACGATAACCTTACCTTGACACTTGAACAAGTGGTGTAAAACCGGGCATGCAGTTGAGAGGAATTAAAGGCTTTCCATTCCCAACACTATTACCACCAAAATCAAGAGCCATACTTGAACTCTAAGCCAAGACATTCATCCTCATCACCATTAGACCATTATCTTTGATCCCTGATCATTTAACCATTAACAATTGGTGCGGTAAGCGTGAACCGAACACATGACATTCAAATCTTTTAGTAGGCCTGAGAATCTTTAAACTGAGTGAAGACATCCAAGACAATTTTGACGACAAAAAACGCTAGAGGATGATGTTTTGCCAACCTGACCAAGGCAGTGACCGGTGAAAAACAGTGGAGGACGACACCTTAACGAGTCGACCGATAGAGTTTCCATGCAATAGCTACGGCAATTTTAGCAGGATTTTCGACAACAATTTTGGGAAAAGGCACACAACAAGCGAGAGGGATGTCACCATTAGAGGGTTAGCAACTAGCAATTCCTGAAAATTAAAATAAAAAGAGCATAGAGAAAATTTTGGTGCTCTTGTAACAACAGTACGAGCTATACCAAAAGTCATGCAGGACCGAGTTGAACATCACAGAGTCACATAAGAGAAAAATGAGAAATTGATTACACAGTTGTTCGGCAAAGTCAGAGCAAAAATGGTCCAAGAGGAGCAAGCTCCTTCCCAACACAAGATACGAGAGGGGAACAACCCCGGGAGCCAGGGGAAGATTATGAAGAATCAGAGGATATGGACTATAAGTTCTACAGAAGATGACGAGTAAGTAACAAGCGTTAAGAGCAAAAATGAACTAGTTAGAGAATTTTTTATAGCATCTAGAGCCAGAGGCAAGACGATCCTTCTCAAAATCCTCGGAGATACAAAAATGAGCCTTTATCTGTAGACATCTTAGAGCATCATGTGTCTACATCTTTGAAGCTTCAGAAGCTGATGTATAACGGAAGGGACAACCCTCAGGAACACCTGTCCTATTTCTTAAATCAGGTGGATTTGTTTGGCACCTCTAATCAAGTTAAATGATGAACGTTCTCGATGACCAGTTGGTGAAGCTGTTCATGAGCTGTTTTTAGCGAACAAAGTATTAAAATTTTCAGTTTCATACTTGAAGTCTTTCGTCGTTAACGAGTTTACCCACTTTCGTGACGGAATTTGATGTCGACCCCTTGACCAGTAAAAAAATTGATATGTGGTATTTATTTTATTTTAAAAAATCAATAAAACATTATCTCCGCTGAGAACTAAAAGGGTATGTATACAAGTTAATTTACTTACGATTCAAGATAGCTCTCATGCTGCCATGGCCTCTGAATAACGAAAAGGTATGTATACGAGTTAATTTACTTACGGGGTAATTAACCCTTTTCGTTATTCAGAGGCCATGCGAATCCCTGCGTGAGTTTGTTTAGCGATTTCACATCACAACCATGCAAACCAAAGAGGCTTCTAATGAGTTTATTATCTCTGCTTTCGTCAATGGTACATCACACCAGCATCTCAAGTACAATTTACTAGATAAATCGCCAACAACGTTGTCAGAACTATATGAGAAGGTTCAGCGTACACTGAAAACGAGGAGGCAGACAACGTGAGAGATATGGCACACAGTTTGCAACTTGAGAGTGCAGGTAGGATGACCGCGGTCCCAAATGTGGTAGATCCCCTTTTCTATCAAGGAATTAGAAGGGGAGCCCAGCAATTTCGCCGCGGTCTGCAGTATGTTAAAAGTAATAGCCAATTGCAGCTAGAGGTGTGCAAAAAATTCTATTTGATTGATTTGATCTGAATTTTAGGTCTTTAATTTATTTTTTTATTTTTCAAATAATTTGGATTGGATATCTAAAAAATTCATATCAGATACGAATAGTTATTTCACATTCGGATAGGATATCCAATTATCCGATATCCGAAAATTTAATTTTTTTTATTTTTCAGATAATTTGGATTGGATATCTTGTTATATTTGATATTTTTACTTGTTATATATAAAAAAATTGAAAATTTCATGGAACAAATCTTGTTATATGCAGTAATTTGTTGATTTTATATTTAAAAATCTAAAATTTTCATGGATAGGACCGTCAAATTTAAAAAATAATTAACTTAAGTCATAAATTAAGATATTCGAATATCCGATCCAAAATTTTGGATATCAGATTTTTTCGTATCGGATACGGGTCACTAAATTACCTATTTAAAATTTCGGATATTCAAAATTTCGGATCGGATCAAATATCCGAAATGCACACCCCTAGTTGCAGCGGCAAACGCATGAAGGTTAACAATGTGATACAGCCCAAGAAAGATTTTTTGTGTTCAGAACTTATCATGAATTAAGTAATCACCTTCTCAAATATTGCACTAGACTGAACACACCAGAATCTTAAGACCGCCACTACTGATGAGAGAAAGGGAGCGCTCAGGACCATTCTACGTATAATTGTGTACATATGAAGAAAGCAATCGAGTCCGCGGTGCACATGGGGCAGTTGGAGGCCCATCAGCTAAGACTACATGACAACAGAAGAAATAATTAAGATAATAGGAGAACCATACACATGATAGTCGACATAAACAAAAAGTATAATCAGTCAAGCTCCAGGCATAGAGCGCACATGCAGGGGGTAATGTTGGTTTTAGAGTTAATGACAAAAAATTGAAGTGTAAAGACCCGTGGTGAATCTCATTCTCGAAAAAAGAGGAGGATAACAATCTCGACAAAGAAGGCAATGACCCCATTTTTTTCAGCAGGTATATCAGGGTTTATCGTAAAAAGAATCATGGTGGATATAAGGAGCGTTGTAGAAGTACTAAGCTAGAATGCATTTGGCCAAATAAGAATTCCATGTTCAAAATTAAATTCGGCCAACCTGGGGTATGGCTTCCGCAATCAACTCATTGAGGTGAAAGGTTCCATTCGACTACCAAGTAATACTGGGAGATGGCGACAATAAAGTCACACATATGGACAATTTCCTAGTCATCCATCCGCGTTCAATGCTACCACAAAAGCTCCAATCCTAACAAAAATGGCCTGAGGTTAATATCTTAAGTAAAATTGTAATGACTCTCGACAGCTTAAGCTTCAAAAAAAGGAATTGGATAACTAAGAGCAAAAAGAAGCTAGCGGAGTTGCTGCGGGGTAGCGAGGCAACTCAAGAATCGTTCCAGCAAAAGGATTTTCGAACCCTGTGATGTTTATTTAACACATCCTTCAAGGTCCGTTCCTTCATTGTCTACTTTTGTTTTTTTTCTACTTATATTTTGTAATCTCGCACATTTTGTATAATCCCTTTTATATGATAGTAGCCTGCAGATTCTATAAATTTAATTAATCATTCACCGGCATAACAATTAGCGAGAATAAATAAACGAAAGACCCTCTCAGCGTCCACCGCTTTTAAAAGCGTGCATACATGAATCAGTTCAACGATCGCCGCTTCCAAAGCAAGCGAGCAAAAATAAACAAAGTGTAACACCCGGGTTTTGGGCCTAGAAACTTTTAGCGTTGGTTCGGGGTTAGTAGAACCTAAATTAGAGATTTGAGTTTTCGAGAGTAGTTCAGGGAAAACATAGTTCGGGGTATGATATAATTATGGAAAAAATTCTTAAAATCTTCTAAAAATATATAGAAAGGTTTGGTAAAGGCAATTTTAGAAAATGGCTTTTGGAAGATCGAGATTTTGGTTTAGTGGCCATTTTGTAAATAGTGAAAAATCTGTTTTTAAGGACTATTTTGAAAGAGATCCAAAACTTAGAATCTTTAGGGAGATACCATTTAATTAATGAACATTTTCCTTTAATTTTATCATTTTAAATGATTTAGTAAAAAGGAAATAAACGAGATTTTAATAAAAAGAGGTTTTAGTTTTCTAAAAGGCAAATTGACGTAACTTTCATTCTCTCATTTTCCAAACAACCAAACACTCTATTTTCTCTCTAAAGATCCAGAGATCTTCATCTTTCAAGTTCTTTTTGTTTTACAAATGATTTCCTTAGCTTCTCCATCAATTACCCCAAAGCAATTTTGAGGAACTTTCATCAAATCTTGTCAATTGAGAAAAAAGGCAAATGTTAGAGGTAAGATTCATTAAACTCTTCTAATCAAGTTTCTTTAATGAAATTCCCAAGTCTTTGACTCTCTAAATATGATTATTAACAATGTTTTGCGATTTAATTGATGAAAATTGATAAATTAAGCTTTAAAGGGAGATTTTTTAAGGATTTTCGTATTGTTACTGTTTTGCATGATTTGAGATCAATTTTAGTTATGATTTGAATGTTAAATGATGATTAAATAAAGGTTTTACCATAATAATCCCAAAATAGATTGGATCTCTAGTAATTTAGGTTGTTAGAATTAGGTTTTTTGTGGTGTTAGTGTGGTTTTGGTGTTGTTGGAGGTTCTTGGATGCAATTAGGGTGTTTTTGGATGTTAATTGATGATAAAAATTGGATGTAAGTGTTAGATTTTGGTTGGGTCAAGCTAGGAAGCAATCAAAGGTGTTTTTGGTTGTATCAGATAGGCGTTTTGGTGTTCTTGGGCAGTGCAACGAGATAACAAGAGTTGCTGGTGGTTTTAATGCATTGTGATGCATTAGTCCTTCGTTTTGTGTGGTATAAATAAGGGAGTTTGTATCGGACACAATCGGTGAAGTTTCAGAATCTCCGGGAGCTTGATTTCGCTTCGACAAAGCAAGCGAGGCATGATCAGTGAGTGGAATTAGTTTTAAAAGTCTTTCAAGGACTTGAAAGCAAGGTTTGGGGGTTTAGGTTGAGTTTGAAACACTAACCTAACTTCGGAAGTAAGTATGAGATGTTTTTCTCTCGTTTCTCGGTTTTGTCCTATTGGTTTTATGATCATGCTCTTGTTTTGAAGATAGATTTATACCTACTGTTTTATGCATGTTTTGAGAAATGAAATGATAATTTTAATGATCTCATGAGATAGAATTGATACTTCAATGAGATATAACTATTTGAGAAAGTATTATGCATTGTATATGTTTTTGAAATGGGATGAGGATGATTTAGATTGACGCATTGAAAAATAGTAGGTAATGATGTTTAAAATGAATATATTGACATGAGATGAGATTATTGTTATCAGATATAATTGGTCGACCAATAGGATGAGAAGTGCACTATAATATACAAAATTCGTACGTTCTCTTTGGTTCAAGAAATGGGGGTAGTGTCATCACGTTCCAAAGTGAGAGTGTGGTGATGAGAGATTCCACCACGGTAGGTCTTGGTGAAACACCCAAGCTTTGTGGCGATGAGAGATGTCGCCATGAGAGTCTGGTGATGTGAGATTCCACCAGGGTAGGACTTGATATTTAGTCAAGCTATCCGTATATCCGAGTAATGTTGCTAAATGCCAATATATGAGATTCACATGTACCTTGATTATAAATGATTTGTGCATTGTTTTTTGCATATGAGAATATGATTTGAGAAATGCTTTATGAGATTTAAGCATGTAAGGCCAGGGGCAGAGCCAGAAATTTATTTAAGGAGTATCATTTTTTCAACGATATTTAAGGAAGGTTAATTATTAATAAATAGGTGTCATTTTATTCATAAATGGGGTGTTATTTGTCTATATTTTTAATTTTTTATAAACAAATTATATAGAAAAAATAAGTTTCTAAAAAATTTTGAGGTGTCATGAGACACCCCATTCCAAAGGGTGGCTCTGCCCATGTGTAAGGTTATGCCTGGGATTTGCATTGTGATGAATGCATGAGATAGATGGTACATGTGGTTTTAAATGATGTGGTTTTTCTTTAAAAATAATTTCAAACATAAGATAGAAAGAGCATGATGAGATAGAGATTTCTAAATGTGAAATGGTTTTAAAATGCATTGTTGTTGTTGGTTATTTTGAGCATCCCTCACTAAGCATGTTTGGGCAGCAAAAAGGCAAGAAGGATTCCAAGAAGGGTGGTTAAGCTCAAGTATGATTTTTACATTTGTTTATTAGTAATAATAGTTGGCAATGGGAGGATACCTTGTTATTTTGGGAGATGTGTTTTTGAAACCCCATATTTGTGGCAAGTTTGAAATGGCCATTACATGATGGGTTATGCTTTGGTTTGCATTTTGGGTCTTGAGTGGTCATTTTGCTTAGGAAGCATGCTTATAGATTTGATTATTGCTTACTTTCATGTGTTGATGATGAAATTGCCATATATGATTGAGGTTTGTCAATAAAGTATGATGTATGCATGTTTAAAGTTTGTTAGATTGCTTTAGAGTGGATTGAAGTGTGAAAACCAGTAAAATATGACATTACAAGTCTGTGGGTATCGGTACGGTAGAAAAGGTACCGATACGATCAAGTAAAATAGAAGGGGCGTATCGATACACAGGGGCGTATCGATACACAAGAGCGTATCGATACAGTTCTATGCTACTGGTTTTGGGGGTATCGATACAGCCTTAGGGGGGGTATCGATACGACCTTATTGTTGATTGAATCTGGGAGCTTGTTTGTCGAGGGCATATCGATAGTGGTATTATGGTATCGATACGGTCAGCTGTTGAGTTAGTTAAAGGTATCTTTGGATGTTCTGTTTCTTTATGTTTTAATCCATGAATGTTGTGGACGCAATTAAATGAGCATGGGTGATTGTTTCAAGTTGAGATTTGATAAAGAAAGCATGAAATATGATTAATTAAAAGGTTGGTAACTTAAAAAGTGAAAAAATCTCTGTGTTTTGTATAAATTACAAAATGGTCCCTAAAGTGTAATTAAATGCAATTGAGTTCCAAATCGTTGTTTGATCGAGTTTTTGTTTGTGCCGCTGCGATGTTAAAAACTTAGGATCATAATGAGCATCTAGACAAGATAAAAAATGAAAAAATAGGGTCATTTATTGAGGTAAACTTCCCGGTTTACTTCAATTTTCTCCGTGTGATCCGTTCGGTTCGGTCTTTCACCCAGACTGGGTTGAGGGGATTACATTTGGTGGTATTAGAGCCAGGTTTTGAAATAATTGGGAGGTAAGGTTGATGTGATATTATTGTTTGGTTGAATCCTTGATGAATGTTATGCACAATGATTTATTATGTCATGTTTTGATCATTGTTTGATCTATGTGAGATGCACGGTGTTTGATAACATGAATTATGTTTGTTATATGCTGTTTGGGGAGAGGTTAAAGGGTTCCCATTTCCATATTATTACTAATGTAAAGAGAATTTTGGTTTTGAAAAGAAAAACTTGAGTACCTTGGATTCTTTCTTTGGCTAGTCTGGTTGTTTTTATTATTGTATTCTTTTTTGTAAAACCGTTTTGATAATGGGACCGAGACGAGAGCTTAGAGACAATGTGCGTAATATGGCTGAGAATGAGAATGAGAATGTTGAGAGCACTCGAAAGATTCTTGGTTAGATGAGTTGCAAGGATGTGCAAAAGTTGGGTTGTGGTAGTATCTTTGCTTCGCGGAGATATTGATACGTGATGGATGACCATCACTGCGGGTATGGAACTTGCTGATATTGATTGGGAGTTACTTGGTAATGCTTTCAAGAGAGAGAATCTAGGTGGTTGCTATCTTGATGAGAAGAAGCGAAAGTTTATGTCTTTGGTGCAAGGAAACATGACTGTTTATGAATATGAGGTTCAGTTGTGCAGATGAACTAGCGAACTCTAGAGTTGGCGTCTTATGAACGCAAGGGATGTGAGCCTTGAGACATGGTCTGGTTAAGGCAATGTGTAAGATGAGAATGTGGTTGTAGGAATGTTTGTTCGGGATTTCCTTTCCTGTAGCATCAATGCGGTAATCACTGATAATGTTGATGTTTCGGTTTAGTATTTTAGCGTGTAGATGAAGAATGTCCTAGTGGCATTCGAGGTTGCGAAGAATCAAGTATTTTGAGAATACTTAGGTTTAAGTTTAGCAAGAATGGTAGCGATTTTGTGTGTAATGATGCCAAATCTTGACTGAAAATCAAGATATGAGGTAGTTTTTATGTTGAAGCTTTCGTTCTGGAGGTGGATAGGTGTAAATTTTGGCAAATATGTTTGAGGTGCTGTGGGGATGTGAATTTGGTTGCAAGTGATCGGTCCGAGGATATTGTTGGTAAGTGTGAATCGTTAATCATGCACAGTACAAATCACTTATATGTAATATTTAAATATGTCATTACATGCATGCATTTAGGCATGACATTAGAAATTTTGCATACATATGCATAGGCATCTACGAGGGCATGTAGTTGGCATACACGCATATGTTCACACTTACGGATGATTTCTCGGAGACCGATAAAGATGAGATGTAGTAGCTTTCATAAATAGATTCTTTAAAATCCTGAGGAGTAAAGGAGGTGATTAAAGTGGTTTTTGTGGTCGATGTTTGGAGTGCAAGGTCATTTATGCGATTAGTGCTTCTAATGAAGTATGTTGAGGAAATTTTCTTAAGTTGTTATGTCGTAGGCGAAGTTGCGACATTGGAGATGATGTAAAACCAAAGAATTGATTTTGATATAACAAAGTATTTAAGGACTAAATTGAAAATAGAAAATAAATTTTTAAGTCCTAAAAACTTCCCAAAACTTTTAAGCAAAGTGGTCAAGTAAAAACCAAATGGCTAATACAAAATTTTCTAAGTGTTTTCCAAGTCAAAACAGTAATTTTTGAGTCACTGTTTCGAAATAGCCTTTAGGTGTTTCGGAACGTGTTGAAACTGTTAAACTTGGTTTCAGAACGAGTCTTCCCGTTTTAATACGATAGTATCGAAACAGGACACTATGTTTTGAAATGGATGAAGAACAACGGAACGTGCCATCCATTTCGATACAGGTATCGAAACTATCTCGAACGTTTCGAAACGAGATTTGAACTTGGATTTAAAATTTATGATCGTTGCAATTTTATAACTGATTTTTACAAAACGGTTAAGACGTATCAAAATAATTTAAGCACGTTTCAATACAGGTTTTGACAGTTTCAAATTGTTTCGAAACGATATCAAGCCGTTTCAGAACGGACTCTTAGCGTATCGAAATGATCGTAGTTGTTTTGATACGGTCTCTTAATTACACCCCAACGACTATTTCTATTTTGGTCTGTTTCGAAATAGGTACATGTGTTTCAAAACGGGTAGTTGCAGAAGTGCATTTATGGTGGAAAGATTTCATCCCAACGACAATATTGATGATGGCAACCACACCAACGGCTAGAATTAAATGAGAATGTATAAAAGGGAGTCTAAAAATAACCATCAACAACTATTGATCCTAAAAGAAACAATTCTACATCAAATCCAAGCTCAAGTGCTTAAATTCCAATATCCTTGTACAACCCCAATTGTCAATCCTTGTAATTTCCTATTTCTTAGATTCAATTGGGTTGTGTGCTTGTAATTTGGGCAGTATAAGTATTGAGACATACATTGTATTTGCCACATTCTTCTTTGTAAAATTGATCATTTGTGTAAAAGTTTTCTTCTAAGCCTAAAAAAGGGGAAGATCAACTCGTGAAGTTGTTTGGAAAATACTTAGTGGGAGCTAAGGTAGTGGATGTAGAGTTCATTTGGAACTTGAACCACTATAATTGTCTTTTTCCTAAATTTTATTTTACCACTTCACTACCAACCAAATTAAAAATCCAATTCATCCCCTCTTGGCATTTATTGATTAAACAATCCACTCTATAATCGGTATCAGAGCCTACCTCTTTTGAAGGATTAACAACCACAAGAGGAGATCCTAGAAGAGTGTGATCAAATTTCTAGTCAAGCCATGACATCTACCTCAATCTCCAACCTCTATGTGTCTCTTCATCAAATCCAACGACTACATGGTTTGGGATGTAGTTGAAGAAGGTCCTTGCATTTTGATGAAAAGAAATCATGAAGGAAGACTTGTCCCGAAGGTGAAATCGGAGATGACCGGAGAAGATAGAAGAAGGATACAAGTCAACGATAAAGCATTGCACATCATCTTTTATGCACTTGGTCCGAACATCTATTCTAAGGTTTCTTCAATCGAGAGCGCCAAAGAAGTGTGGGACACTCTTGAGACAACATATGAAGGAACTAGCGATGTTAAGGAGATGATGATCGGGCTACTAAATTTGAGTTATGAGAACTTCAAGATGGATCCCAATGAGAGTGTCTCCAAGATGTTTGATCGATTTTCGATCATCGTCAATGGTATACAAGGATTCGGTGAAGTGATTCCCGGAGACAAGCTAGTTAGGAAGATTCTATATTCTTTCCCGAAATCTTGGGATGGTAAAAGAACGATCATCATCGAAGCTAAGAATTTGAAGATCTTGAAGCTTGATGAGCTAGTTGGTTCTCTCCTTACTCACGAAATTATGAAACAAGGAAGAGAAGAGGAAAAGAATAAAGAATAAAGGAGAATTGAGAAGAAAGAGGTGGACAAAAAAAGAAGCTAGGAGTTTTTCTTAAGGCCTCTCTACAAGAGGAGAGCTCTTCTAGTGAGGAGGATGATTTCGAGGAGTTGGCAATGATAGCCAAACGCTTCTAACGGTTAATGAAGTCTAACCGATGGAGGAAATTTCAAAGAAATAGAGACTTCAAGAACAAGAGCAAAGAAAAAGAAAATGATCCTATCATTTGCTTTGAGTGCAAGAAGTCGGGTCATATTCGTTCCGATTACCATCAACTCAAGAAGAAAGGCTTTGAGACGAAGAAGAAGCTCAAAGCCAAGATTTCTCCTTGGAGTGATGAGGAGTCATCCGAGGATGAGGAACACGAAGTGGCCAACCTTTGCCTCATGGTTCTTGAGGAGGATTCTATGGTAACCTCTAACTCATCTTACTATGATTTTACATTTGATGAATTGCATGATGCATATAATGAGTTACAAGAGGTATATGGTGAGTTAGTAGAAAAATACAAGGAGCCCGTTTTGAAAAACAAAAAGGTCATTTCGTATTTGAAAGCTCAAAACAGTTTACTCTATAAAACTAACTCGAATTTTGAGAAAAAGGTTTTAAGCTTGCAAGATGATCTAAAGTTGTTTGAAAAAGAAAATATATGTATTTGAACAACCTTCTTTCTCAATGTAATGATGAACACCAAAAATTGGTGAATGAGCTCAATGAGCTCAAAAATTCTTTCAAAAGTGTTGGTTCTTCAAAGCTTGAAAAAAGTGAATCTTCAAAAATCAACTTTACAAAAAGAAAGATTTTGAACTACAAACAAAGTGGCTCTTATAGACACTCTAGGACTAAAAAGATTAGAAGTGTATGGGTTCCTAAGGAACTTGTAAAATCTAATAATGTTAATGCCTTGTCATCTTGGATTCCTAAGGGAACCAAGCTTTTGGGAGCTAACACTCACGGACCTAAAATGTTTTGGGTACCAAAAATTAAAGTTTAAACTCTTTGTTTGTAGGGGGAGCATTGCTACAAGGCCAAAGCACAAAGTTAAAATTCATGGTACCTTGATAGTGGATGCTCGAGACATATGTCCGGAGACAAGAGTCGATTCATGGAATTAAATCCAAAAAATGGAGTAATAACTTTTGGTGAAAACCCCAAAGGCCACATTCAAGGTATTGACTCCATAGGTAATCACTCTTCTATACTTATTGAAAATTTCTTGTATGTCAATGGTCTAAAACACAATTTGTTGAGCATTAGTCAATTATGTGATAAAAGGTTTAATGTCATGTTTGATGTAAATGGGTGTAGAATAATAGACATTAAATCTAACAAAACAACGCTCATTGGTCATCGCATAGGCAATATTTATATGGTGCATCTAGATGAAATTCATATATCTCATGCATGCTTAGTTGCACAAAATGAATATGATGCATGGTTATGGCATAGGAAACAAGGACATGCTAGCATTAGCATTTTAGAAAAATTAGTTTCCCTTAATCTAGTTAGAGGCCTACCTAAGCTCAAGTTCTCATTAGATAAAATTTGTGATGCATGTGCTAAAGGTAAACAACATAGAGCCTCTTTCAAGTCCATTAATGATGGTTCTACAAGTAGATGTTTGCAATTGATCCATATGGATCTCTTTGAGCCAATTAGACACTACTAGATTGGGTGGAAAATCATATGCATTTGTACTTGTTGATGATTACTCTAGGTATACTTGGGTTCTCTTTTTAAGCACCAAAGATGAGGCTTTAGAAAACTTCACATTCTCAAAAATAATCCAAAATGATCTTGAACTTAAAATTGCACATATTAGAAGTGATCATGAAACCGAATTTCAAAATATGGTTTTGAAGATTTTTGTAATGAAAATGAGATTAACCATAATTTTTTGGCTCTTCGCACTCCTAAACAAAATGGGGTGGTTGAGAGGAAAAATAGAACTTTAGAAGAAATAGCTAGGACTATTCTTTGTGAAAATAATTTACCTAAGTATTTTTGGGTGGACGCCACTAACATCGCTTGCTACGTTATAAACCGAGTAATGATTAGGCCTATTTTGAAGAAAACTCCTTATGAGATTTTAAAATCTAAAAAGCCTAACATTAGCTATTTTCATCCTTTTGGTTGCAAGTGTTTTGTTTTAAACAATAGAAAAGATAATTTAGGTAAATTTGATGTAAAGAGTGTTGAAGTTATTTTTCTAGGTTACTCTTTAAACTCTAAAGCCTATCACGTGTTTAACAAAAGAACTTTAGTTGTAGAAGAATCTATTCATGTGGTTTTCGATGATAACCTCCTTCCAAGGAAGAATTCTTGTGATGATGATGATTTAGGGATCATTGAAGCCAATGCTGGTGGAGAATCATCAAAGGTGAATGAGATTCAACCAAAGAGGAAGAAGCACAAGAACCATCTCTAGAAGAATTGCAAGACATGTCTCCTTAGGAAAAGGAATTGAGCTACCCAAGGGAGTACAACTATGTCAAAGGTGGTGAGATCTTGGGTGATCCATCCAAGGGGGTAACTACTCGTTCTTCTCTTAAAATGCTTAATAATATTACTTTTATTTCATGCATTGAGCCTAAGAATGTTAAACAAGCATTAAAAGATGACTTTTGGATTATGGTTATGCAAGATAAGTTAAACCAATTTGAGAGAAGTAAAGTATGGACATTAGTTGATAGGCCTAGAAACAAATCTACTATAGGAACTAAATGGGTCTTTAGAAACAAACTAGATGAGAGTGGTAACATAGTGAGAAACAAGGCTAGGCTTGTTGCTGAAGGTTACACTCAAGAAGAGGGAATTGATTTTGATGAAACCTATGCACCCGTAGCTAGAATAGAAGCAATTACGATGTTACTTGCATTTGCATGTTATCATGATTTCAAGCTTTTTCAAATGGATGTCAAAAGTGCGTTTTTAAATGGCTTTATAAACGAAGAAGTGTATGTAGAACAACCACCAGGTTTTGAAGATCCCATTTTTCCAAACCATGTTTTCAAATTGTCAAAAACTTTATATGGTTTAAAACAAGCTCTTAGAGCTTGGTATGAAAGATTATCAAGTTTTCTAGTTGAAAAAAGTTTTGAAAAAGAAAAGGTAGACACAACACTATTTATTAAAAATGACGGCAAAGATATCTTAGTAGTTCAAATTTATGTTGATGATATTATCAAACAAATGAATGATGACATCTTCACCAATCAAGCTAAGTACATCAAAGATATGCTCAAAAATTTTGGCTTGGAGCAAGCAAAGCCTCAAGCTACACCAATTAGCTCATCCACAAAGCTTGACAAAGATGAAGGAGGTAAGTGTATACTCTAAGCTTTATCGTTCTATGATTGGGTCTTTGCTTTACCTTACCGCAAGTAGATCGGATATATTGTTTAGTGTTTGCTTGTGTGCTAGGTTCTAAGCTAGTCCTAGAGAGTCACACCTTATAGTCGTTAAAAGGATCTTTAGGTACTTTAGAGATACTCCTTGTTTAGGCCTTTGGTATCCTAGAGACTCAACCTATAACCTCCATGCTTATTCAGATGCGGATTATGGGGTTGTAAGATAGATATAAAAAGTACTTCCGGCAATTGTCAATTCCTAGGTAGTATGCTCATATCTTGGTTCTCTAAGAAACAGAATAGTATAGCTTTATCTACCACCGAAACATAGTACATATCCTTAGGGAGTTGTTGTGCTCAAGTCATTTGGATGGAACAACTCTTAGACTATGGAATTGAGGTTGACATCATACCCCTTAAGTGTGATAACACTAGTGTCATATGTCTTACCAAAAATCTCATCCAACACTCTAGAACCAAACACATAGAAATAAGACATCATTTCATTAGAGATCATGTCCTTAAAGAAGATGTTGTTTTAGTGTATGTAGACACCTTAAATCAATTAGCGGACATCTTCACCAAACCTCTAGATAAAGATCGTTTTTGGTCCCTTAGGAGTGAGTTAGGTCTAACTAGCTTATATTGACCTTTTAGGACCTTTGTGCTTAAAATTGCTTGAATTCTGAATAAATCACATGCTTATGTGTTTTTGATCTTAATTACATCCTTGCTTATATTTATGGGAGTATGTTTATGTTTTAATATGTTAAACTTGCTCATACATCTCATTCATGCATCTAGGTTCAATCAAAGTTCGATTCTTCTGTATTTTAGAGCCTTATCTACTCTTCCAGGGCTATTGGTAACGAAAAGGGTCACCCTGTTTCGATACGGGCTGCCTCTAAAGAACACATATGGACCAAGTTGTTTCGAAACACTCACAAGGGTTTCGAAACATTTTGGTTCTATTAAAACTTGTATCGAAACGGCCCCTCTTCGTTTCGATACGGGAAACTCTTGGGCTTTGATACAGTTAAACATGTATCGAAACGGTCAATAAGTTTCGGAGTGTTCGTATGCGTTTCGGTATGCCTGTTTTGAAACGATCTCTCCTCTTTCGAAACGCGTATCCAGAAAAGCCAAATTTAAAGGGTTTTAAATTCTTAAAGAGTCTTTTAATTAAACCCAAACCCCTCAAAACCCTAGACCGATGTAACCCCCGTAGCCCGGCCTAGACGGCTGACCCGAACTACGAAGATTACACGGGGAAAACCAAAGTCAACTCGAAAGTCAACCTTGATTAACGACCCTTTTTTTTTAACTTGTCTAGATGCATATTAAACCTAGGCATACTCTTGAGATAAGCATACTCAAAAATCACAGCAATCGGAAAACAATAAGGGACTCAATTGAACAAAATACAAATTTAGGGACCAATTTGTAAATTCTGGAAATTAAGAGGACTTTACCAAATTTTAAGTTACCATTATGAAATTAGTCATGTTTCATGCCTCTCTGCCAAATTTCAACTCAAACGGACATCTCAAACTCAAGCAATTACACATACGAGAATCAGGACTAAAACGTAAAGCTTGCAAACCTCAAATTTTATGCCCAATCGAAACCTTTGACCATAGTTTCGAAACCATGCCCAAAGGTTTCGAAACTTTGGCTTCCAGTAGCCCCTAGAACCCAAAAATTTGCAAAGGTTTCGAAACTTTACCCCTAGTTTCGAAACCTAGATGCAGGGGAGCATATTTTGCTTCATTCTAATGACTTTCAATGATATAAACACATTAGAATCATACATATTCATACATATGAGTTTAAAAGAGGCAAAGGCACTCAACACCAGCCACCCAAGCCTAGATGCATAAGTCCTAGATTAAACGTACTCCAACATACTCAAAACATGAATATGAACCATCAAACATACATGGTAAATTATACATTAAGAACCTTTCATACATGATACTCAATATGAGTATACCTTAATCAACCAAGGAAAATTATGCATTCGATCAAAAGAAGGCAAACAAACACATAAAGTCTCATGCTTCAACATCCATACACTTAGGCATCCTCACAAGGCATATGTCCCACACACATGATAAGCAATTTAAACATCTACCAAACATACATCACTCAAGCATTCATCAAGGCATGCATCATAAGTGATATTTACAAATCAAACAAGGCATCTAAGTGCCAAACCAAATCAACACACATCAAAGCATCAAAAACAACAACACCTATCCCATTGCTTTACTATTACAATCTTTCAATTTATAAATCATACATTGAGCTCACCAAAGCAACACTTGAAGACCTTTCCTTTCCCTTGCCAACCACAAGCTATTTATTTGCATTGTCGAACAAAAGAGAGCGTAAGCATAAAAGCTTAGTGAGGGTAAGCTCATAAAACAAACCTTCGACAATACAGGGTCCAAGCTCGAGCAACTATCATGATATAATACATGATTTTACTTTCGATCCACATGAGCCATAAATATAAATGATGCATGAACATATTACCAAATTCATGTCATGCTCAACAACTTATAAATTCATCATACAATGATACATAACTCAATGTATTAACCACATCATATATCGCTTCACATTTGAAAACACATTTCATATCACATTGATACACATATCAATTCATAACACTTCCGTGCTTAGCACGTACTCACCATGACTCACCGTCATGCACAAACCACATTTCCATGCCTAGCATGTACTCACCATGACTCACCGTCATGCACAAACCACATTTCCATGCCTAGCATGTACTCACCATGACTCACCGTCATGCACAAACCACATTTCCATGCCTAGCATGTACTCACCATGACTCACCGTCATGCACAAACCACATTTCCATGCCTAGCATGTACTCACCATGACTCACCGTCATGCACAAACCACATTTCCATGCCTAGCATGTACTCACCATGACTCACCGTCATGCACAAACCACATTTCCATGCCTAGCATGTACTCACCATGACTCACCGTCATGCACAAACCACATTTCCATGCCTAGCATGTACTCACCATGACTCACCGTCATGCACAAACCACATTTCCATGCCTAGCATGTACTCACCATGACTCACCGTCATGTACAAACCACATGCACATTATTAGCAACCATAACATATCTATCATCAACATGCATATAACAATGCATCAAACATGCCTCATCATACATGTATACAACATATACATAATCAACACCATCACAATTTAATACGAGGCATATACAACCATTAAAAAGTACAACCCAAGTCTTTAATCAAAGCTTGGGATTAGGCTACCACTCTAATCCCAACTCTAGGTGGGTTTACCAAGCCCATCCTGGGTTCACATGCTTGAACCAAATACTCAAACCATTTTAAAAATATTTAACCACTCACCTAAGCTTCCAAGTTCCAAGCCATGCAAGCAACCTCCCTCAAATTTCCGGATTCCTTCCCGAAGCTTCCCCAACACAAATTCCCGCTTCTTAACAATCTCAAACACATTTCAAACAATTCCAAATCAGCCCAACATCAAAATACCAACCCGGAATACAAATTCAAATATCAAACTCAACATATTAAGTCATGACCAAACCCCAACTTTATCTAATTCAAGCAGCCCATAACCTTGATAAAAACTCAAGTTTCCAACACATCTCATACTCACAAATAATTGCTAAATTCAGCCACAACATCAACCCATAGGTGCAAGCCAAGCTCCAACAATTTCCAACCCATACAATTCACCAAAATTTCCATTTTCGTACTCCTATTTTACCCAGCAGAAAATACCATTTTCGAACATCCAAATGACACCTAAATGGTCCCAAAACACTTTCCTAACATACATATACCATCAGCCCTTCAACCTAACTCTAAAACTCACCAAAATTCAAGTTTTAGACTATTCAAAAATGGCCATAAATACCCATTTCGGATTTTCTTCCAAAATCACTCATTTTAACATATTATGTGTATTTTAAGGTGACTAACTCAAAACCCAACTTAATAATTCAAAATCAATTGAAAAACTCATTAAAAACTCAAATTTTCATTAAACTTGAAACTCATAAAAGTGGGTAGTTTCGAAATATAAAGCTATGTAAACGTAGAGGATGAAGAGGAGAGTTCGAATATGTAATTACCTTCAAAAACGCCCTTGAATTGATGAAGAAATTAAAGGAAATAGTAATGAGGGTTTGAGAGAAATTTGGGATGGTTTGTGAACGGTGAAGAAGAAGAAATGAGGAAAAGATGATATAAAAGGGTGTTTATTTTTATTTTGGTTTAATTACCAAAATGATCCCTCCCTTTCTTTCTAAACTTAATTTACTCACACTAAGGTTAATTTGATTGAAATAAATTTTACCGACTCGAACCAACTAACCCGACTAACTTCTAACCCCAAAACACGGGTATTACAACTCTCCCCCACTTAAGGAAATTTCGTCCTCGAAATTCATCGAATAGGAAGAGTCAATGAAACATGCTCCTCCACACATTCCTCTCTCACCACAACATACTAACCAACTCGTTAGACTCGCCACACAACATTTGCTATCCGACACTGAGATCTCAACTGGTTCTTCATTGCACGCAATTTTCAAACTCAACTCAACTATATCGGAAGTGACTTCATCTCTCATTCTAACTGAAAGACAACTCAGACGTACACTGGCCCAATCACACAAATTGATTTCCACTCACACACACTGATCAACTGTCTTGTACTAAAACCATAGTCCGAACCCCCAACGATCACCAACTAACATTTCTGAAATTCAGATTACTCACACGAGACCCCTACCTAGATCTCGCCAAAAGAACTAAGGTACTCATACCTACCTCTGACACCTCATCGGCACATTCAAACTTGCATGCTTGCTAACAATATACAGAAGTGTAGACTCAGAATCATCAAAAGGGAACAAGCTCAAAACTGTACTAAGGCTTACCTACTATATCATTGATAACACTCTGACTCCCACTCATAGGTCGTCACCTCTTTCACCACTATCACCAGAACCGATCACATCGTTCCTCATCAACAGGAACCAACCCACATACACACTAACTCAGTCAAACAAATTGTACCTCAACTATGGTACAACCATACTTCCCTGACTAAAGCGATGAATTCCCTCAACATCATTCACATTTTCAGAACCCACCGTTTCCACTTACCGATTCACAGTCCATGCCTTGGCCTCAAACTTACCAAAAAGCAATAAACTAACAACAACACATTAACATACAAACTGGGTTAGCAAAGGAAAAGGTCCAAGTGGCTCAAGTATGATTTCCTCACTTAAAATCTCTTTTTCCGATGTAATAGAAGCAATGGGACTCTACTCAACATGCTTCAAGCAACTCAACACACATACATGCTCAATCATGCATATTACAAGGCATACTTGCTAAACAAGCAAACATATGCGTACGATCAAACAACATACCTTCTCCATCAAACAATCACACATCACCGCATACACGGGTAACGAGCAACATGCTTTTAAACAAACAACCAACATACTTGTCATACAAGCAATCATACTTACAAAGCAAGCAATCATTCATTACAGCATACTCGAATAACAAGCAACGTGCTTACATGATAAGCAAACACCGTGCATATCAATCATAAAACACAACTTACTTCACTTACCTGCCCAAGGTTTCGGAAACCTTAAGCTCTGATGCCAACAAATGTAACCCCCGTAGCCCGGCCTAGACGGCTAACCCGAACTACGAAGATTACACGGGGAAAACCAAAGTCAACTCGAAAGTCAACCTTGATTAACGACCCTTTTTTTTTAAACTTGTCTAGATGCACATTAAACCTAGGCATACTCTTGAGATAAGCATACTCAAAAATCACAGCAATCGGAAAACAATAAGGGACTCAATTGAACAAAATACGAATTTATGGACCAATTTGTAAATTCTGGAAATTAAGAGGACTTTACCAAATTTTAAGTTACCATTATGAAATTAGTCATGTTTCATGCCTCTCTGCCAAATTTCAACTCAAACGGACATCTCAAACTCAAGCAATTGCATATACGAGAATCAGGACTAAAACGTAAAGCTTGCAAACCTCAAATTTTATGCCCAATCGAAACCTTTGACCATAGTTTCGAAACTATGCCCAAAGGTTTCGAAACTTTGGCTTCCAGTAGCCCCTGGAACCCAAAAATTTGCAAAGGTTTCGAAACTTTACCCCTAGTTTCGAAACCTAGATGCAGGGGAGTATATTTTGCTTCATTCTAATGACTTTCAATGATATAAACACATTAGAATCATACATATTCATACATATGAGTTTAAAAGAGGCAAAGGCACTCAACACCAGCCACCCAAGCCTAGATGCATAAGTCCTAGATTAAACGTACTCCAACATACTCAAAACATGAATATGAACCATCAAACATACATGGTAAATTATACATTAAGAACCTTTCATACATGATACTCAATATGAGTATACCTTAATCAACCAAGGAAAATTATGCATTCGATCAAAAGAAGGCAAACAAACACATAAAGTCTCATGCTTCAACATCCATACACTTAGGCATCCTCACAAGGCATATGTCCCACACACATGATAAGCAATTTAAACATCTACCAAACATACATCACTCAAGCATTCATCAAGGCATGCATCATAAGTGATATTTACAAATCAAACAAGGCATCTAAGTGCCAAACCAAATCAACACACATCAAAGCATCAAAAACAACAACACCTATCCCATTGCTTTACTATTACAATCTTTCAATTTATAAATCATACATTGAGCTCACCAAAGCAACACTTGAAGACCTTTCCTTTCCCTTGCCAACCACAAGCTATTTATCTGCATTGTCGAACAAAAGAGAGCGTAAGCATAAAAGCTTAGTGAGGGTAAGCTCATAAAACAAACCTTCGACAATACAGGGTCCAAGCTCAAGCAACTATCATGATATAATACATGATTTTACTTTCGATCCACATGAGCCATAAATATAAATGATGCATGAACATATTACCAAATTCATGTCATGCTCAACAACTTATAAATTCATCATACAATGATACATAACTCAATGTATTAACCACATCATATATCGCTTCACATTTGAAAACACATTTCATATCACATTGATACACATATCAATTCATAACACTTCCGTGCTTAGCACGTACTCACCATGACTCACCGTCATGCACAAACCACATTTCCATGCCTAGCATGTACTCACCATGACTCACCGTCATGCACAAACCACATTTCCATGCCTAGCATGTACTCACCATGACTCACCGTCATGCACAAACCACATTTCCATGCCTAGCATGTACTCACCATGACTCACCGTCATGCACAAACCACATTTCCATGCCTAGCATGTACTCACCATGACTCACCGTCATGCACAAACCACATTTCCATGCCTAGCATGTACTCACCATGACTCACCGTCATGCACAAACCACATTTCCATGCCTAGCATGTACTCACCATGACTCACCGTCATGTACAAACCACATGCACATTATTAGCAACCATAACATATCTATCATCAACATGCATATAACAATGCATCAAACATGCCTCATCATACATGTATACAACATATACATAATCAACACCATCACAATTTAATACGAGGCATATACAACCATTAAAAAGTACAACCCAAGTCTTTAATCAAAGCTTGGGATTAGGCTACCACTCTAATCCCAACTCTAGGTGGGTTTACCAAGCCCATCCTGGGTTCACATGCTTGAACCAAATACTCAAACCATTTTAAAAATATTTAACCACTCACCTAAGCTTCCAAGTTCCAAGCCATGCAAGCAACCTCCCTCAAATTTTCGGATTCCTTCCCGAAGCTTCCCCAACAAAAATTCCCGCTTCTTAACAATCTCAAACACATTTCAAACAATTCCAAATCAGCCCAACATCAAAATATCAACCCGGAATACAAATTCAAATATCAAACTCAACATATTAAGTCATGACCAAACCCTAACTTTATCTAATTCAAGCAGCCCATAACCTTGATAAAAACTCAAGTTTCCAACACATCTCATACTCACAAATAATTGCTAAATTCAGCCACAACATCAACCCATAGGTGCAAGCCAAGCTCCAACAATTTCCAACCCATACAATTCACCAAAATTTCCATTTTCGTACTCCTATTTTACCCAGCAGAAAATACCATTTTCGAACATCCAAATGACACCTAAATGGTCCCAAAACACTTTCCTAACATACATATACCATCAGCCCTTCAACCTAACTCTAAAACTCACCAAAATTCAAGTTTTAGACTATTCAAAAATGGCCATAAATACCCATTTCGGATTTTCTTCCAAAATCACTCATTTTAACATATTATGTGTATTTTAAGGTGACTAACTCAAAACCCAACTTAATAATTCAAAATCAATTGAAAAACTCATTAAAAACTTAAATTTTCATTAAACTTGAAAATCATAAAAGTGGGTAGTTTCGAAATATAAAGCTATGTAAACGTAGAAGATGAAGAGGAGAGTTCGAATATGTAATTACCTTCAAAAACGCCCTTGAATTGATGAAGAAATTAAAGGAAATAGTAATGAGGGTTTGAGAGAAATTTGGGATGGTTTGTGAACGGTGAAGAATAAGAAATGAGGAAAAGATGATATAAAAGGGTGTTTATTTTTATTTTGGTTTAATTACCAAAATGATCCCTCCCTTTCTTTCTAAACTTAATTTACTCACACTAAGGTTAATTTGATTGAAATAAATTTTACCGACTCGAACCAACTAACCCGACTAACTTCTAACCCCAAAACACGGGTGTTACAACCGATTTCATCTATAAAAACCCTTCAAATCTCTTTTTTTTCATCAAAACTTGAGGGTTTTTAATCCTAAACATCAATCTAAGCAAGCTTCATCAATTTTGTGCAATTTCATCCATAAATTCCTCCAAAATCCAATCTTTGAGGTGTTTTCTATCCTTTTCTTTTTCTTTTTATTTCGTTCGAATATTATGTTAAAAAGTTATAGTTTTGTATAGAATACTTGTTTTACATTATGGGTTTTCAAAATCTTGTAAAAAAAATTCAAATCTCAATTTTTTGATTGAATATATTTTATTTTAATCGTATTTTTTAACACTGTTTTTCAAATATGTTTTCATCAAAATTTTATTTTCATGTACATTCTTTCAAAGTGTTTTTAAAAACCTTAAGGGGATTCTTATTAGATCGAATTAGGATTTAATGCATACACTTAAATTTTTTTGCTTGCTTTGTTTTAGGTGTTTTTAATGGCTATGCAAAAGAAAAGAAAGACTGAAGGGGGTGAAGGTTCGAACCCAGGTGACGATGTTCGTCCAAACCTTGCCCTCCTTTATGCCAAAAGTCTTAGAAACTAAGAGGCTAGGAATCGGTTTAAAATTCTTCAAGATGATGTTGTTCGACGAGAGAGAGTTGTAGACATGGCATTCCTTGATTCTGAACGTTTCTACTTTAAGTACCTACCTCTTTTGCAACGTTGGGGGTTTCCTAAGCTTCATGAATATTCCTGACATTGTCTATAAATATATGGTATTGTTTTTTTACTCCAATGCTCATCTTATTAGCAATGTTGATCATTCTGAAGTTATTGCTATCAAGTCTTACATCTTGGGAAAGAAGTTTTGCATTGAACCATCCACCATAGTATCCGTTCTTGGGCTTGTTGATGAGGATATTGAGGATGAAACCATCTTTGGATCTCGAACTGGATCGATTTCTCACTTTGGATGCCCAAGACCGTTTCTTGCACTTAATCATATCTTGGTTCTTTCGCCTATCAAGAGGAAAATTTGCTCATATCTGTTAAGTTGACACCTTTTTGCTCGAATGTTTCCGACAAGTACAACAACCTAACTTGGTGAAGATAATGTTTGCCGAGATGGTTCATCTCGTAAGGCATTGTCAATCTGACTCCATCACCTCTTTCACCTATGGGACAACTTTGAGCTACATTTTTGTTCGCCTTGACCTTGATGTCTCATACGATTTTCTGAAACAACACAAGCAAAAGCTTGGTCAGTCTTCTCTCGTAAGGTCTGGATTTCGATACACTAATGGTGAATTGACTCGAGTTGATCGTAGAGCTCAACCACCTCAAGAAGAGCCTCAACCATAAGTTCAAGTTCCCGTTGTGGCTCCTAACAATGATGCTCTCATGGCCTTCCCCACCGATAGATTCAACACCATGGACACAAACATGGCTTCCGGGTTTGCAGCTATCGGCACTCAATTCACATCTTTGGATGATCGTGTTCTTGGCATATAAAATCGCCTTACCTCCCTTGAAACCCAACAATCATCCATGGATATCTCTTTCACCAACTTCTATGGTGATTGGAGGCGTTTTCGTAAGGATCAAGAGAAAGACAAGGATGATTTCTTGGATGACCTTAGAGGCGATGAAGACGATGAGGCACCTTAGTTTTATTGCATATCATTTTATTTTGTAATATTAGGATTGAGTTTATGCACCTATCTATGTTTTTTGTTTTAAGACCAATGCATTGTTTTCATGTTTTTATGATTGTGTTTGATTTTATGTTTGAATTTTTTTTTATGAACTTAATGCTATCTATGTTATTATGTTGTTTGGTTTATGATTTATGCCTATTTTATTCTCATTTAGCCTTGATTATATGTTTGATCTAATAAAAAGGGGAGAAATAATTCCTAAGAGCGTGTTTTTAAGTTTCAAGTGCTTTAAATTTCAACTTTTCAAAACTTTAAAACCTATCTTAAATTGAGGGGGAGTTAAAAGTTTTCAAAGATTTCAAAACACTTAAAAATTTATACTTTGTTTTGTTATATCAAAAAAGGGGATTGTAAAACCAAAGAATTTATTTTGATATAACAACGGATTTAAGGACTAAGTTGAAAATAGAAAATAATTTTTTAAGTCCTCAAAACTTCCCAAAACTTTTAAGCAAAGTGGTCAAGTCAAAACCAAATGGTTATACAAATTTTTCTAAGTGTTTTCCAAGTCAAAACAGTGATTTTCGAGTCATCATTTTGAAACAGCCCTTAGGTGTTTCGGAACGTGTTGAAACTGTTAAACTTGGTTTCAGAACAAGTCTTCCCGTTTCGGTACGATAGTACCGAAACATGACACTATGTTTCAAAACGGATGAAGAACAACGGAACATGCAGATCTCGAACGAATCGAAACGAGATTTGAACTTAGATTTAAAATTTATGACCGTTGCAATTTTATAACTAGTTTTTACAAAACGGTTAAGACGTATCTGTAACAAGGTTTTTTTTCACAAGGGTCCCCGCTTTTTTTAAAACATTTAAGTAAAAGAGGGAATTTTAAAAATAATTCGAGTTTGGGAAAAAACCTTTTAAAAAATCCTTTTTTCGGTTGGAGTCGCCACTGGCAGCTGAGGTAGGCCGGACACCGTAAAAACTAAATCAGAGATTTGTTTGAAAGGGTTCGGGAGTTGGTTACGTGTGGGGAAGGGTTAGCACCCCATCACGCTCGGAAATCGGTACCAAAACAATTGTTGCGTTTAAATCGATAGAAATTATTCGAAATTTAAAAATACTTTAATTAGAGGTTCTTAATTGAAAATTGGACTTAATTTATACGAGCTTTTTCAAATTGGTGGTCTCGAATTAATTCGTCGTTTAATTAGAAAGGATGACGGTACACTGGACCAAAGACTAAACCGACATCATATAAGACTGATCGCCGTGTTAGTTTAGGGTTCAGATCTCGTACGTCACCTTTATGCATGATGCAAGCAACTAAAATATGGTGCTATGGTCTTGTTCGTTTTAATTATGGATTTACCTTTAGCCGATTCGAATTAATCCGAATATTCGAGGAGTATCCAATAAGCTAGGCTAGTCGACCTGAATACGCGAATTAATAAGTATCTCCGTTTTATAATTAAAATTAATTATCATGCAAATTTAAAAGTTAAAGAGTCACATGAATGACATATTACAATGCATGTCACACAAACATATTCGAATCATCATAAAAAGACAAAATATGCACGTAAAAACATATATAGCAAAAATATACTAGGCATCATAAACATGCTTAAACAAGATTAAAAAACATACAATTACATATTAAAATAAATAAAACGGGGGCACACATTAAAAAAACAAATATTACATGCATAATAAACACACGTGACAACAATGCAAATTAACATATTGGATATAAAAAGGGCCAAAACACGAATAACAAAAAGATAATGACAAAAAACAAGGCAAAGCAAGAGGTTAACATGCAAACTGACAGGGACCGGAATAGCAAATAAATCATTTAAAGAACTAATTATAATGCGAAATAGGGCCAAATTGAAAGAACACGGGAAGCCACAGGGACCCAAACATGAATTAACCTACTCGAAAATCGATTAGGATGAAAATAGGGACGGGATTGAAAATGCTGAAAAACATACAGAGACCTAGGACGATGTTTGAAATTGCAGAAGCCCCTGTGCGCGTAATAACAATACGTGGAGGGACTTAAAACGTGATTAAACCTTTTTTAACATTTTAAAACACTATAAACCCGAGCTTAAAAAAACGGTTCAACCCTTTGCCATTCTGTTAACCCTAAAACGCACCGAAAACCCTCCCCTTTCACTCTCTAGTTTTCCCGGCGCCATCACGGTTCCGGTTACCGTTGCCGGCACCGGAACCGTAAAAAAACCCTTCTTTTAGACTTTCTTCGATCCCCAAAAAATAATAATCAGAAACTCCTTTCTCTTCTCGAAACCAGAACCAAAGAGAAACCCTGTTTTCCCCTCTTTCAAAAGATCAAACCCCGAAAGAAGCTTAAAACCGACTCTCACCCTTGCTGTTGGCTCACCAGTTCCGACTGATGGAGTCAGAAGGCTTATCGCCGGCAAAGGGGAAACAAAAAGATGCAAAGGTAAAAAGAAAAGAAAACCCTAACTTTCTTTTTTATTTAATGCTATGCGAAACTGAGAAATGAAAGAAAATACCTTCTGATTTTTTTTCTTTTTTGCTTGTATTGCTTCGGAAAATTTTTGGTTACAACTCGTTTCGAAAATGCTCTCCAAAAAACCTCTTTGTTTACATTGCATGTTCGGGTTTATATAGCCCTAGAAAATTTCATTTTTCCCTTTTCTAATTACATGAAATTACTAAGATACATTGTTGGTTGCTCTGATATTTGTTGGTATTCAGTTGATATGGTTGCTGCTTTTTTTCTCTGCCATTCTGAATTTCGGTTGCATTTTGTGCGTTTTTGCCTCTGACATATGGTTTGTTTTGTTGCGTGCGAGGGCTCGTACGAGGGGACCACGGGCTCGGCCGGATGACGAAGGCTGATCCTGACCATCGGTGGAATCTGGATAGCCAGAGGAATTCGAAAAGGTGTGCGGTGGACCACACGCGCGCGTATGGAGACTGAAGCGTCGCGCGTGGGTCACACGCGCCTGGGAGACTGGATCCTGACCGTTCGATGTCCCAAGCCTGATCTGACGGTTGAGAGGCGCACGACGTTAGGGCCAAAGCAGATGGCCTCTAGGGTTTCTTCATCTTGTGTGATCTGGACCGTCAGATCTAGATTAGATCTGACGGTGGGAAATGCGGCGGGTGCAAGACAAAGATGGGCAGATTAGATTAGGGTTTTTAGACTTAAGGCTTTTATTTTTTGGGCCAACAAGCCATGTAATTTTTTGGGTTTTTTAATATGTAATGGACTTTAATAAACTTGGATTTATTATTTATTATATGTGTTTATATATATATATATGGTTTTGGGTTTTCAGATTCGATTATAATATAATAGATAATAATAAAAATAAGATAATACATAATAACGGTAATAATAGTACTTATAATAACAATATAATACTTATAGTAATTATAATACATGGTAATAATAATAAGTATATGGTAATAACACTATAAATGATAGAATAAAGATATTAATAATAATAGGGTAAAGTATGCCAGGTAACACCGAACTATAGGGTGTGACCTGTTTTTAACATCAACCTTTCAATTGGTCCAAACTTACCATCGAACTTTATTTTTCGACTCGTTTATACCACCCTGCCGTTAAATCGTTAACGCCGTGATGACATGGACGCTGCACCAAAACGAAGTCGTTTTGGTGCCGCTATTTTGATGATAAATGACCCAAAACGACGTCGTTTTGCTAACGAAAAAATATGAAATTGTGCACTCAATGGGATTCGAACCTAAAACCTTAAGCATCAAAGACAAACATCTTAACCACCAAGCTAACCTAATATCTTTAAATTAGTTTTAGCACAAATAATATATATTCCCAACTGTAGTTTGTCATATAAATATATTATTTCTAATATAAAAATATTTAAATATTTTTATTAATAATATTAAATAGATAAATAGATAAATATATTATTATAAAAACTAAATGACTAATTTTCAAAACAAAATTTGTTTAAAAAATCTAAAATTCGACAAAACTTAATCCCTAAACTATAAACTTTAAACCTTAAAATTTTATTCATAAACAAATAATATTAAAATATATAAACAAATAATATATTATTATAAAAACTAAAAATCTTATTTAAAAAATATAAAAAATTTTAATATTTACGAAAAGACCCAAAAATTCACCAAAATCTTAAAGATTTGGGGTTTAGGGTTTAAGATTTTGGTGAATTTTTGGGTCTTTTCGTAAATTTTAAAAATTTTATATTTTTAAATAATTTTTTTAGTTTTTATAATAATATATTATTTGTTTATATATTTTAATATTACTTGTTTATGAATAAAATTTTAGGGTTTAAAGTTTATAGTTTAGGGTTAGGGTTTATGAGTTTAGGGATTAAGTTTTGTCAAATTTTAAATTTTTTAAATAAATTTTGTTTTGAAAATTAGTCTTTTAGTTTTTATAATAATATATTTATCTATTTATATATTTAATATTATTAATAACAATATTTTTATATTTTTATATTAGAACTAATATATTTATATGACAAACTACAGTTGGGAATATATATTATTTGTGCTAAAACTAATTCAAAGATATTAGGTTGGCTTGGTGGTTAAGATGTTTGTCTTCGATGCTTAAGGTCTTAGGTTCAAATCCCATTAAGTGCACAATTTCATATTTTTTCGTTAGCAAAACGACGTCGTTTTGGGTCATTTATTATCAAAATAGCGGCACCAAAACGACGTCGTTTTGGTGCAGCGTCCATGTCATCACGACGTTAACGATTTAACGGCAGGGTGGTATAAACGAGTCAAAAAATAAAGTTCGATGATAAGTTTGGACCAATTGAAAGGTTGATGTTAAAAACAGGTCACACCCTATAGTTCGATGTTACCTGTCATACTTTACCCATAATAATAATATATGGTATATGATAATGATAAGATAATAATAGTATAGTAACATAATAATAAGAGTAAGAGATGATTAATAATATAGTAATAACAATATCAATAACTCTAATAAATAATATATATATATATATTGTTTTTCTTTTTCTTTTTTTTAATTTTTTCATAACATATATATATAAGTACCAAAGCCCATTATTATTAAAAAAGAAAGACGGGTTCACACATCGGACAAAATAGGTGATTACAGCTGCCCCCTTTGCTTATACTTGTGAAACAAGGATAAAGCAAAGGCCATAAACACCAATTTTGTCTGACTTCCCTGTTTGGATCCCGAGTCACCATGCACTTGAACTACTGGCGATTCGGAAGTCGGTACATGAAAATACAACGGTCGTGGAGGCTTGAAGTTGTTTTTCTCATTTCAACACTCTTCAACCGTTCGAGGTTCGAATAAATAGATAATTAGCATAAGCTCCATTCTCAAAGTGCCCGAACGGATAGGCGGGTTCCATTCTCTAAAAGCCCGAACGGATAGGCGGGTTCCATTCTCCAAAAGCCTGAATAGATAGGCGGGTTCCATTATCCAAAAGCTCGAATATATAGGCGGGTTCCATTCTCAAAAAGCCCGAATAGATAAGCGGGTTCCATTCTCCAAAAGCCCGAATAGATAGGCGGGTTCCATTCTCCAAAAGCCCGAATAGATAGGCGGGTTCCATTCTCCAAAAGCCCGAATAGATAGGCGGGTTCCATTCTCCAAAAGCCCGAACGGATAGGCGGGTTCCATTCTCCAAAAGCCCGAACGGATAGGCGAGTTCCATTATCCAAAAGCCCGAACAGATAGGCAGGTTCCATTCTCCAAAAGCCCGAACGGATAGGCGGGTTCCATTCTCCAAAAGCCTGAACGGATAGGCGGGTTCCATTCTCCAAGAGCCTGAACGGATAGGCGGGTTCCATTCTCTAAGAGCCCAAACAGATAGGCGGGTTCCATTCTCCAAGAGCCTGAACGGATAGGTGGGTTCCATTCTCCAAGAGCCTGAACGGATAGGCGAGTTCCATTCAACAAGAGCCTGAACGGATAGGCGGGTTCCATTCTCCAAGAGCCTGAATGGATAGGCGAGTTCCATTCTTCAAGAGCCTGAACTGAGAGGCGTGTTCCATTCTCCAAGAGCCTGAACGGATAGGCGGGTTCCATTCTCCAAGAGCCCGAATAGATAGCCAGGTTCCATTCTCCAAGAGCCCGAATAAATAGGCGGGTTCCCTTCTACTGGGAAAAGCTTTAATATACCTGTCACAAGTAGGTAAAAATGACATGATGATGTGAGTTAGCATGCCCCTAATCCTAGGGATGCTTAACTACAAATGACGCATGAATTATTTCATCAAAGTTGCTCGGACGCTTTCAATCTCTCGGTTGGTCGATCTTGACCCTTTTCTTCTTCTTCTTAATCTCCTTTGGCTTTCTCATCTCTGCCAAATCTCAATCTTTTGGTCTCTTCTCGAAAGACGACTACTGACTTTCACTGGTCAGACTGGACGCAACACTTCTTGTAGTGCTCGCTCTCAAAACATTGCCCCCTGCTCAAACTGGGTGCTCAACTATACTTCTCGTAGTGCTCGCTCACAAAACATTGCCCCCTACTCAAATTGGGTGCTCAACTTCTCTTCGTCTTTACTCAACGTGACGACTTTTCTCTTCTCTCAACAATAGGGGAAGCACATGCCCCCAAGCCCTTGAACTTTTCTCCTAAGTTCATCAAGGTCCATTTTTCATGTTCTGAAGCAATCAAAGCATTTTGACAAAAATTTGCTTCCAGTCCTTGAACTGTAGTTTGTAGAAATCTACTACTGTCCTTACCATGGCCACTGACAAGCCGTCATTTGTATTCATGACATTGCATTCTAAACTTTATCCCCAAAGCAATGGGAAATTAATTTGTGTTCACAAAAGATTTAGATTGCATCTTCTAACTTCAAAATGAGATGCATTCTTAAAAACATGACTTTCTTTTCAAATCCTGAATATATCAAGTCAAATTAAATACCCCGAATATCAAGTGCACGAACAACACTACTATGGCTTACCAAGGATTGCCTCAAGCATCATGTGTCTAGGAGACCTCGAAAGATGAGCTGATGTTTGAAAATGCGACATACTCTCCGAATTATTTCAGCTTTTTAATCAATTAGATTCATCTTCAATAGGCTTTGCCTTTATCATTTCTTTATAATTTTAGGGAAGTCAACTCATCACATTTCGTTGGCTCGAAATAAATGATGGAGCAAACAACAAAACCCCGAGCTACTCGGCATTGTCATGATTTGAAAATATTACCATCACTCATGTAGCAAAAGTGAATGGTGCATAGCAACCTTATTGGTCTTTTGCTACAGCGGAGTGCCCCAAAAATTCCACACTCGTATCCAAAGATGCCTATTACCAGGCTTCGAATATTGGAGTGCTTTTGTTACGCTTTTATTATTCTCTCTCTTTTATCTTTTCTTTTCCTTTCTGTTCTTCTTTTTTTTTTCTTCTTTTCTTTTTTCGCTTTTTTCTTATTCTTTCTTTTTTTCTTATTCTTTTTCTCTTTTTCTTCTCTTTTTTTTCTCTTTTCTTTTCTTTTTCTCTTTTTTAGCGTGAAAAATTTCCGGTTATTCTCCCAAAGGCCCCAATTCTATGTGTACTTATTTAGATGACCAAATTAACTCGGAGTGTAAACCACATAGTCGTCGTCTTCAAAGCTTTCGATTTCCACTAGACAAAGGCGGCTCGAAGTTAACCTTTGGGGTCAAGGTCAATGTCCCTTGTGCAATTGATATACGGGGACTCAATAGACAAATATATACACACAAAATGAAAAGGCAATTGAAACACAAAACGATGCATCCTTTCATTGAAATTCAAAAACATGCAGTCTATTGCCCTTACAAAAAGATCTTTGCTACCTTCAGGCAAAGGGTAGTAAAGTGGATTCCACACATCACTTCCAGAAAAGACTAAAATGCAATGAAATGAAGAAAAACGGTCTTGAATGCACTAAAACTCTTATATAATGCTGAGCTGACCATCCATCCCACCCCTTAAACTTCTTCGAGGAACTCAACCTCCTTATTGTCCATCAATTCATGTACCAACTGCTTAAATTCTGGACGAATCTGAATCTCATGCCCCGCAGTCTGATGGTACTCACAGAAAGATTCATGGCCATCATATGCCCCATTTGGACCCTTCTCAAGTCGGCTTCTAACTTAGCAAAACTTTCCTCCATTTGCCTCCTTTGATGGCGAGTAAAGTGTGGGTGTGGAATCTTCGGTAGTCACGAATGTTGCCATGACCCCGAACAATTAATCTCATGACTTAATGATGTAATGCATGAAATGTGTATGCAGAACTGAAACAAATGATTTAAGGCAACAAATTAAAAAACACAAAATCGAATGCAAGGATATGTTAATTCGACGAACATCCTCATTAAACAACTTTCCATAACGGAGATCAAGCCTTGTTACAACGAGGCAAGAAAATAAATAAATAGGGTACGATTTTCAATAAATTTTGCTCGTCCTTTCTTTCTAAATTAGCGCGCTCCGGGAGCTTCGTTGCTATGGACTCTTTTCTCCCGTTGTGAAAGTTTTCAACTTTAGACTGTTCTCAAATCAACACTTCATATGAACATGTCATGAATATGCAAAAATAAGCAAAACAAGACAAGAATGAAACTGGGTTAGTTTCAACAATAATGAATATTGAATAAAACAAGAAAATGAAACACATTAAAGCAAATTGACGATGCAAGACCTAATAGCATGAATTCTAATTCTACGGTTATCCGCATGGCTCTAATCGGGGTGGGCTTCTTAAATTCTCACTCATGTGGGTTCGGTTCTAACAAGGGTTTCTGAACCTATCTTATCACCTACTAAGGTGACAAAAGCCCAAATTCTGGCCCATTACAAGCTTGCAAATTGGTTTCGGTTCGGGGGAAAGCACGACCTAATGACGTGGAGGGCTGCTCATATGTCAAAGGCGTGGATTCCGGAAGTGAATTACCAACCCGTAGAGGGAGACTCACGTGGGTATGGGCGTTTCACTCCCACTTAAGGGACGAAGCTCGGGTATAGAGCTTAATGCGTGATGCAACACATGCCGGTGATTCCTATGAAATTAAATGAAAAATTAATTCAAGACCACCAATTGTCAAAGCTCGTGTAATTAAAGTTCTATTTTCAAGGAAGAACCACCTCGCTAAAGTCAAATTAATTTCAAAAAATTTCATCATTAAAGGCAACAATTATTTCTTTGGCTTAACTCTCTTTTGTTTTGAAAACAAAATTCTCCCCAGCGGAGTCGCCAGACTATAACAAGGTTTTTTTTCACAAGGGTCCCCGATTTTTTGAAAACATTTAAGTAAAATAGGGAATTTTAAAAATAATTCGAGTTTGGGAAGAAACCTTTTAAAAAATCTTTTTTTCAGTTGGAGTCGCCACCGGCCACTGAGGTAGGCCGGACACCGTAAAAACTAAACCAGAGATTCATTTGAAAGGGTTCGGGAGTTGGTTACGTGTGGGGAAGGGTTAGCACCCCCATCACGCCCGGAAATCGGTACCAAAACAATTGTTGCTTTTAAAACGATGAAAATTATTCGAAATTTAAAAAGACTTTAATTAGGGGTTCTTAATTGAAAATTGGACTTAATTTATACGAGCTTTTCAAATTGGTGGTCTCAAATTAATTCTTCGTTTAATTAGAAAGGATGACGGTACACCGGACCAAAGACTAAACCGACATCATATAAGACTGACTGCCGTGTTAGTGTAGGGTTCGGAACCCGTACGTCACCTTTATGCATGATGCAAGGAACTAAAATATGGTGATATGGTCTTGTTCGTTTTAATTACGAATTTACCTTTATACGATTCGAATTAATCCGAATATTCGAGGAGTATCCAATAAGCTAGGCTAGTCGACCCGAATACGCGAATTAATAAGTATCTCCATTTTGTAATTAAAAATAATTATCATGTAAATTTAAATGTTAAAGAGTCACATGAATGACATATTAGAATGCATGTCACACAAACATATTCGAATCATCATAAAAAGAAAAAATATGCACGTAAAAAACATACATAGCAAAACTATACTAGGCATCATAAACATGCTTAAACAAGATTAAAAAACATACAATCACATATTAAAATAAATAACACGGGGGCACACATTAAAAAACAAATATTACATGCATAATAAACACACGTGACAAAAATTGCAAATTAACATATTCGATATAAAAAGTGCCAAAACACGAATAACAAAATATAATGAAAAAAAACAAGGCAAAGCAAGAGGTTAACATGCAAACTGACAAGGACCGGAATAGCAAATAAACCATTTAAAGAACTAATTATAATGCGAAATGGGGGCCAAATTGAAAGAACACAGGAAGCCACAGGGACCCAAACAGGATTTAACCCACCCAAAAATCGATTAAGATGAAAACATGGACGAAATTGAAAATGCTGAAAAACATATAGGGACCTGGGACGATGTTTAAAATTGTTGAAGCCCCTACGCGCGTAATAACAATACGCGGAGGGACTTAAAACGTGATTAAACCTTTTTTAACGTTTTAAAACACTATAAATCTGAGCTTAAAAAAACGATTCAGCCCTTTGCCATTCTGTTAACCCTAAAACGCACCGAAAACTCTCCCCTTTCACTCTCTGGTTTTCCCGGCGCCGTCACGGTTCCGGTTGTCGTTGCCGGCACCGGAACCCTAAAAAACCCTTCTTTTAGACTTTCTTCGATCCCCCAAAAAAATAATCAGAAACTTTTTTCTCTTCTCGAAACCAGAACCAAAAAGAAACCCTATTTTTCCCTCTTTCAAAAGATCAAACCCCGAAAGAAGCTTAAAACCGACGCTCACCCTTGCCGTTGGCTCACCCGTTCCAACTGATGGAGTCGGAAGGCTTATCGCCGGCAAAGGGGAAACAGAATGATGCAAAGGTAATAAGAAAAGAAAACCCTAACTTTCTTTTTTATTTTATGCTATGCGAAACTGAAAAATGAAAGAAAATACCTTCTGATATTTTTTCTTTTTTGCTTGTTTTGCTTCGGAAAATTTTTGGTTACAACTCATTTCGAAAATGCTCTCCAAAAAACCTCCTCTGTTTACATTGTATGTTCGAGTTTATATAGCCCTAGAAAATTGCATTTTTTCCCTTTTCTATTTACATGAAATTACTAAGATACATTGTTGGTTGCTTTGATATGGTTGCTGCGTTTTTTTCTCTACCATTCTGAATTTTGGTTGCATTTGTGAGTTTTCGCCTCTGACATATGGTTTGTTTTGTTGCGTGCGAGGGCTCGTACGAGGGGACCATGGGCTCGGCCGGACGACGAAGGCTGATCCTGACCATCGGTGGAATCTGGACGGCCAGAGGAATTCGAAAAGGTGTGCGGTGGACCACATACGCGCGTATGGAGACTGAAGCGTCGCGCGTGGGTGACACGCGCCTGGGAGACTGGATACTGACCGTTCGATGTCCCAAGCCTGATCCGACGGTTGAGAGGCGCGCGACGTTAGGGCCAAAGCAGATGGCCTCTAGGGTTTCTTCATCTTGTGTGATCTGGACCGTCAGATCTAGATTAGATCTGACTGTGGGAAATGCGGCGGCTGCAAGACAGAGATGGGCAGATTAGATTAAGGTTTTTAGACTTAGGGCTTTTATTATTTGGGCCAACAGGCCATGTAATTTTTTGGGTTTTTTAATATGTAATAGACTTTAATAAACTGGGATTTATTATTTATTATATGTGTTTATATATATATGGTTTTGGGTTTTTAGATTCGATTATAATATAATAGATAATAATAATAAGATAATACATAATAGCGGTAATAATAATACTTATAAGTATATGGTAATAACACTATAAATGATAGAATAAAGATAATAATAATAATAATAATAATAATAATAATAATAATAATATTGTATATGATAATGATAAGATAATAATAGTATATTAACATAATAATAAGAGTAAGAGATGATTAATAATATAGTAATAACAATATCAATAACTCTAATAAATAATATATATATATATTGTTTTTCTTTTTGTTTTTTTAAATTTTTTCATAACATATATATATAAGTACCAAAGCCCATTATTATTAAAAAAGAAAGACGAGTTCACACCCCGGGAAAAATAGGTGATTACAGTATCGAAACGATTTAAGCACATTTCAATACATGTTTTGACAGTTTCAAATTGTTTCGAAACGGTATCGAGCCGTTTCGTAACGGGCTCTTAGCGTATCGAACCAAGCGTAGCTGTTTCGATACGGTCTCTTAATTACACCACAACAGCTATTTCTATTTTTGTCTGTTTCGAAACAAGTACATGTGTTTCGAAATGGGTAGTTGCAGAAGTGCATTTATGGTGGGAAGATTGCATCCCAATGGCTATATTAATGATGACAACCACTCCAACGGCTAGAATTGAATGAGAAGGTATAAAAGGGAGTCTAAAAACAACCACCAATAACTATTGATCCTAAGAGAAACAATCCTACATCAAATCCAAGCTCAAGTGCTTAAATTCCAATATCCTTGTAAAACCCCAATTGTTAATCCTTGTAATTTCCTATTTTTCAGATTCAATTGGGGTGTGTGCTTGTAATTTGGGCAATATAAGTCTTGAGAGATACATTGTATTTTCCACATTCTTCTTTGTACACTTGTGAGAGGGTTTGGTCAATCCAAAATTGACCATTTGTGTAAAGCTTTCCTCCTAAGCCTAGAAAATGGGAAGATCAACTAGTGAAGTTGTTTGGAAAATACTTAGTGGGAGCTCAAGTAGTGGATGTAGAGTTCATTTGGAACTTGAACCACTGTAATTGCCTTTGTCCTTAATTTTATTTTTCCAATTCACTACCAACCAAATTAAAAATCCAATTCACTCCCCTTTTGGAATTTATCGATTCAATGATCCACTCTACAAATGTCCTTTGTCTGTTCAAGGTTATGTGTTTGGGGTTAATCTTATGGAGCTGCCTTTCTATTGTTTCGATGTAATCCTCGGTATGGGTTGGTTAACTAAGCACAGTGTTGTGGTTGATTTTGAGACCAAGCAAGTTTCGTTTAAACTTGTCGACGATTATGAGGTAGTCATCGTAGGTGAGAATGTGAAATTCTTATCTAATGTGGTTTCGGGTCTTGAAGTGAGTCGGTTGATGTGTTTGGGATGTGAAGCATTCCTGGCTTATGTGATGAATCCAAGTACTAAGGAGGTGCGAGTTCAGGACATACGTACAATATGTGAGTTTCCGAGTGTATTTTCGGAAGAGTTGTCTGATTTGTCACCAAGCAGAGAGATTGAGTTTGACATTGAGCTGTATGAAAATACGAATCCATTGTCTATAGCTCCCTATCGAATGACATCTAAGGAGTTGAAGGAGTTGAAGATGCAACTTCAAGAGTTGCTTGATCGAAGTTTCATTAGGCCTGGTGTTCCACCTTGGGGTGTACCGGTCTTGTTTGTGAAGAAGAAAGATGGCACAGTGCGTATATGTATAGATTATCGTGAATTAATCAAGTTGAAAATCAAGATCAAGTATCATTTGCCAAGGATTGATGATATTTTTGATCAGTTTCGAGGTGCTTCAGTGTTTTCCAAGATTGATCTGAGATTTGGATATTACCAGTTGAAGGTAAAGTATGTGGATGTGCCTAAAACTGCTTTTTCGTACAAGGTACGGGGATCAAGGTTTTTGGTGATGCCTTTTGGTTTGACTAATGCACCTGCTGCATTCATGGATATGATGAATCACATGTTCCATGAGTTTTGGGATAGATTTGTGGTTGTGTTTATCGATGATATTCTCACGTACTCTCGTACCGAGGAAGATCATGATAAGTATTTACGAATTGTGTTGCAAGTTTTGTTGGAATATCAGCTTTATGCCAAGTTGAGCAAGTGTAAGTTTTGGCTTAAGGAAGTTGTTTTTCTCGGTCATGTGGTGTCGACCGAAGGGATTAGAGTTGATCCTTAAAAAGGTTGAAGTGGTGATGAATTGGAAGCCACCTAAGTAGGTTCATGAGGTATATAGTTTCCTTGGTTTGGCAGGATACTACCGTAGAATTGTGGATTGTTTCTCAATGATTGCTGCTCCTTTGACAAAGTTGTTACAAAAGGATGTTAAGTTTGAATGGACGGAGGTTAGGCATCAAGCTTTTGAGAAGTTGAAGGAAACGTTAACGCAAGCACCTATCTTGATTCAACCCGAATCTAGAAAAGAGTTTCTGGTTTATAGTGATGCATTCTATGTCGGTTGAGATGTGTTTTGATGCAGAAGGGTAGGGCGGTAGCTTATGCATCTCGACAATTGAAGATGTGTGAGCGTAATTACCCTACGCATGACATCGAGTTGGATGTGGTGGTGTTTGCCTTGAAAATCTAGGGGCATTACCTTTATGGTGAAAAGTGTACGTTTTACACAGACCAAAAGTGTTTGAAATACTTGATGTCCCTAAAAGAGTTGAATCTTAGGCAACGAAGGTGGCTTGAGATGTTTAAATATTATGACTTGACGATCGAGTACCATCCATGGAAGGCTAATGTTGTAGCCGATGCCTTGAGTAGGAAGGTGGCTGTAGAGTTAAGGGTGATGTTTGCTCAGTTGAGTATATTGCGAGATGGTGGTTTAGTGGTTGAGTTACAAGTGAAACCCTCGTTAGTGGAGTTGATTAAGGAGAAGCAGTCATTGGACGATTCGTTGGTACTGCATGTTCAGGACATTGCGGAAGGAAATCCAACATACTTTTGTTTCAGTGATGATGATGTTTTATGTTTTAAGAGTCAAATAGTTGTAACACCCGTGTTTTGGGGTTAGAAGTTAGTCGGGTTAGTTGGTTCGAGTCGGTAAAATTTATTTCAATCAAATTAACCTTAGTGTGAGTAAATTAAGTTTAGAAAGAAAGGGAGGGATCATTTTGGTAATTAAACCAAAATAAAAATAAACACCCTTTTATATCATCTTTTCCTCATTTCTTCTTCTTCACCGTTCACAAACCATCCCAAATTTCTCTCAAACCCTCATTACTATTTCCTTTAATTTCTTCATCAATTCAAGGGCGTTTTTGAAGGTAATTACATATTCGAACTCTCCTCTTCATCCTCTACGTTTACATAGCTTTATATTTCGAAACTACCCACTTTTATGATTTTCAAGTTTAATGAAAATTTGAGTTTTTAATGAGTTTTTCAATTGATTTTGAATTATTAAGTTGGGTTTTGAGTTAGTCACCTTAAAATACACATAATATGTTAAAATGAGTGATTTTGGAAGAAAATCCGAAATGGGTATTTATGGCCATTTTTGAATAGTCTAAAACTTGAATTTTGGTGAGTTTTAGAGTTAGGTTGAAGGGCTGATGGTATATGTATGTTAGGAAAGTGTTTTGGGACCATTTAGGTGTCATTTGGATGTTCGAAAATGGTATTTTCTGCTGGGTAAAATAGGAGTACGAAAATGGAAATTTTGGTGAATTGTATGGGTTGGAAATTGTTGGAGCTTGGCTTGCACCTATGGGTTGATGTTGTGGCTGAATTTAGCAATTATTTGTGAGTATGAGATGTGTTGGAAACTTGAGTTTTTATCAAGGTTATGGGCTGCTTGAATTAGATAAAGTTGGGGTTTGGTCATGACTTAATATGTTGAGTTTGATATTTGAATTTGTATTCCGGGTTGGTATTTTGATGTTGGGCTGATTTGGAATTGTTTGAAATGTGTTTGAGATTGTTAAGAAGCGGGAATTTGTGTTGGGGAAGCTTCGGGAAGGAATCCGGAAATTTGAGGGAGGTTGCTTGCATGGCTTGGAACTTGGAAGCTTAGGTGAGTGGTTAAATATTTTTAAAATGGTTTGAGTATTTGGTTCAAGCATGTGAACCCAGGATGGGCTTGGTAAACCCACCTAGAGTTGGGATTAGAGTGGTAGCCTAATCCCAAGCTTTGATTAAAGACTTGGGTTGCACTTTTTAATGGTTGTATATGCCTCGTATTAAATTGTGATGGTGTTGATTATGTATATGTTGTATACATGTATGATGAGGCATGTTTGATGCATTGTTATATGCATGTTGATGATAGATATGTTATGGTTGCTAATAATGTGCATGTGGTTTGTGCATGACGGTGAGTCATGGTGAGTACATGCTAGGCATGGAAATGTGGTTTGTGTATGACGGTGAGTCATGGTGAGTACATGCTAGGCATGGAAATGTGGTTTGTGCATGACGGTGAGTCATGGTGAGTACATGCTAGGCATGGAAATGTGGTTTGTGCATGACGGTGAGTCATGGTGAGTACATGCTAGGCATGGAAATGTGGTTTGTGCATGACGGTGAGTCATGGTGAGTACATGGTAGGCATGGAAATGTGGTTTGTGCATGACGGTGAGTCATGGTGAGTACATGCTAGGCATGGAAATGTGGTTTGTGCATGACGGTGAGTCATGGTGAGTACATGCTAGGCATGGAAATGTGGTTTGTGCATGACGGTGAGTCATGGTGAGTACGTGCTAAGCACGGAAGTGTTATGAATTGATATGTGTATCAATGTGATATGAAATGTGTTTTCAAATGTGAAGCGATATATGATGTGGTTAATACATTGAGTTATGTTTCATTGTATGATGAATTTATAAGTTGTTGAGCATGACATGAATTTGGTAATATGTTCATGCATCATTTATATTTATGGCTCATGTGGATCGAAAGTAAAATCATGTATTATATCATGATAGTTGCTCGAGCTTGGACCCTGTATTGTCGAAGGTTTGTTTTATGAGCTTACCCTCACTAAGCTTTTATGCTTACGCTCTCTTTTGTTCGACAATGCAGATAAATAGCTTGCGGGTGGCAAGGGAAAGGAAAGGTCTTCAAGTGTTGCTTTGGTGAGCTCAATGTATGATTTATAAATTGAAAGATTGTAATAGTAAAGCAATGGGATAGGTGTTGTTGTTTTTGATGCTTTGATGTGTGTTGATTTGGTTTGGCACTTAGATGCCTTGTTTGATTTGTAAATATCACTTATGATGCATGCCTTGATGAATGCTTGAGTGATGTATGTTTGGTAGATGTTTAAATTGCTTATCATGTGTGTGGGACATATGCCTTGTGAGGATGCCTAAGTGTATGGATGTTGAAGCATGAGACTTTATGTGCTTGTTTGCCTTCTTTTGATCGAATGCATAATTTTCCTTGGTTGATTAAGGTATACTCATATTGAGTATCATGTATGAAAGGTTCTTATTGTATAATTTACCATGTATGTTTGATGGTTCATATTCATGTTTTGAGTATGTTGGAGTACGTTTAATCTAGGACGTATGCATCTAGGCTTGGGTGGCTGGTGTTGAGTGCCTTTGCCTCTTTTAAACTCATATGTATGAATATGTATGATTCTAATGTGTTTATATCATTGAAAGTCATTAGAATGAAGCAAAATATGCTCCCCTGCATCTAGGTTTCGAAACTAAGGGTAAAGTTTCGAAAACTTTGCAAATTTTTGGGTTCCAGGGGCTACTGGAAGCCAAAGTTTCGAAACCTTTGGGCATGGTTTCGAAACTATGGTCAAAGGTTTCGATTGGGCATAAAATTTGAGGTTTGCAAGCTTTACGTTTTAGTCCTGATTCTCGTATGTGCAATTGCTTGAGTTTAAGATGTTCGTTTGAATTGAAATTTGGCAGAGAGGCATGAAACATGACTAATTTCATAATGGTAACTTAAAATTTGGTAAAGTCCTCTTAATTTCCAGAATTTACAAATTGGTCCCTAAATTTGTATTTTGTTCAATTAAGTCCCTTATTGTTTTCTGATTGCTGTGATTTTTGAGTATGCTTATATCAAGAGTATGCCTAGGTTTAATGTGCTTCTAGACAAGTTAAAAAAAAGGGTCGTTAATCAAGGTTGACTTTCGGGTTGACTTTGGTTTTCCCCGTGTAATCTTCGTAGTTCGGGTCAGCCGTCTAGGCCGGGCTACGGGGGTTACAATAGTTGTGCCAGAGGATGTTGAACTGAGGCGCACTATTTTGACTGAGGCTCATAGCAGTCTTTTTGCTATGTATCCTGGTAGTACAAAGATGTGTCATGGGTTGAAGGATGAGTGTTATTGGGTTGGCTTGAAGAAGGACGTGGTTGATCTTGTTAGTAAGTGTATGATTTGTCAATGTGTTAAAGCTTATCATCAATTTCCTTCTGAATTGTTGCAAACTTTGGAGCTTTCATAATGGAAATGGGAGAAAATCACCATGGATTTCGTGACGAGTTTGCCTTTGGCACCGTCCAAAGAGAATTTCATTTGGGTGATTATTGATCGTTTTACGAAGTGTGTACATTTTCTGGCAGTGCATACTACGTATACGTTAGTCAAGTCGGTATATTTGTACATTTCTGAGATTTTGAGGTTAAGTGGGGTGCCTAAGTCCATTGTTTTGGATCGAGATTCGTGTTTCACAACAAGGTTTTGGGAGTGTCTTCATTAAGCGTAACCTTAGGATCGTAGCCTCGCCAATATGACCAATACCAAAACACATCCCTTTGCCTCTCCAAATCAATATAGGTCATAGCCTTAGTGTAACACACCGATTTTTTGTCTAGATGATTCAGTAAGGTTTCGAGGTCCGAAAAGTCGGTGTTGGGAGTTGTGGGTGAGTTCAGGTGAAATGGTCTTCGGATGATTGGAAAATATGAAATAAATTTCTAAAATCCTTAATAAATATGTATAAGGCTTTGGTAAAAACAATTTTGGAAAAACTTTTTCCGAACCATGACATTTTGGTTTGGTGACCAAAATGTAAAGATTGCAAAATCTATTTTTAGTGACCATTTTGTAAAAGAGTCAAAACATAGAATCTTTAAGGAGATAAATTGGCTGGGCCAATATAGTTATTTTCCCCTTTATTTTTGACTATTCAAATATTTTAAAAAGGTTTTATAATTAAAATTAAAAAGGTTTTCCCTTAATTCTTCATTTCACGTTAAAACTTCATTTTTAGTTTTCTCATCTTCTCTCTTCAGCCAAACAGCCTTTGGGCTTGATTTTCACAAGGTAAAAGTGATATCTTATCAATCTAATGTTGTCAAATGATTCTCTTACTTTAGTTTTCTGAAACCTAAGCTTGATTCATTGTTTTCTCAAGGGATTTTTGCTTAACAAGGGAAAATAGCTATCATTGGAGGTGAGCAACGAAATTCTCCTCTAATATAAGGTTCTTTATTGATATTCATATGCTTTGATTCTTTTAATTACTAAGATTATGTTTTCTTAAAGTAACTTTAATGGAAATTGGCTAAAATGCGCTAAAATGAGCATTTGGGTAAGATCTTGAGTTGGATCTGTTGTTGCTGGGTTTGATGATGGTTTTGCCTTTATTTTGGTGTGGTTATTGTGTAGAGATGATGGCTGAATGATAGGAATCTCGAAATTGGGTTTGGTGTTGAAGTTGAAGTGTGAAAAGTGAGTTTTTAGGTGAGTTTTGTGATAAATTGATAGTTGGTGATATTTTGATGATGGGTTGATGTTTTTAGATGTTTATTCATGTGTTTTGATGATTTCTAATGCTAGATTTTGCTGGAGGTTGTCCGAATTGAGTTTTATGATGTTTTCGGCTTGTTTCATAGATGTTTCGATAGGTGTTTTGAATGCGTTGTTGAATCTCTGTTTTCCAACAAGTTAGAGTGTTGAAAATATCTCTAATCCTCTGTTTTGGGTTGGTTAGAAGTAGGGGTTGAAGATCCGAAATTGTTGGATTCAATTGTGGGCGAACCAGAAAGTAAGAAAGAGTTTCGACTTAATTTTGGTAATCTTTGGTGAGTGGAAATGGTTTTAATGCTTTAACAAGGTTGAAGAAGTATTTTGGGAGTTTCGGTTGTGCCGATAGGCCAATCCAAGCCCAAGAGTAAGTTTCGTGTTGTTTTGGCTTTTTCGTCGTTTTAATTTTTAACCATATTATGATCATGAGCATATCTTTTTATCGATGTTTATCCACTTTTGTTGTGCATTAAATGCATGTTATTTTTGTCCCATGAGAATACCATATGATTTACAAAAATGTTGCTTGAGTTCATGCTATGCATGGGCTTGTGGTTATGGTATTTGGGATGTGTTTTGGGGAGGTGTTTATTATCGGTGTAAAATAGTGGAATATAATGTTGCGATGAGTATATTGACACATGTGGATCTTGATATCGGATAGATTGATCGATCAATAGGATGCGAAGTGCACTATGATTACAAAATTCGCGCGTGAGGTAAATTCTTCGGTTTCACAATAGGGGTTGTGCTATTGTGATGCGACTGTTAGGGGTTGTGCTATCACCAACGGGCAATGCGGGTTGTGGCATCCCGGCCGAAGTGAGTATGTGGTGAGGGTTGTTTCACCATGTGACTTGATGGGGGTTGTGCCATCAAGGTGTCCGCTTATTCGAGCAACGTGTCAATGATGTTGGTATACTCATTCGCTTATGGTTTTAATTTGAGCTTGGTAAACTCATATGGTTATGTATTTGTGCTTGAAGCATGTGAGTTGATTTGGAGCCGGTAGGCTTTGTTTGCATATGTTGTTTACATATGATTTATGCATGGTTGATGCATGTGTTGTGCCTATGGCATGTGTTGTTGCAATTGCTTATATTTGATTTAGGTTGGTTTGTTGAAAGGAAATGATTTGCGAAAGTGATTTTAAGAAATGATTTGATTTCCAAAATGAAGATGGTTTTCAAAACTGCATTGTTGTAGTTTGGTTTTGAGCCCCGCTCACTAAGATTCGTAGCTTACGCTCTCTTTTCCAACAATGTAGATCTGTAGATCTTTTGGAAGGCAATGGTGCAAGGGTAGTGATCCAAGTGTCCGCTTCAAGTTCAAGTATGGCCTTGTTTAGATAATTGTGTGTGTGGAAATGAGGATAAACCTTGTTTATGTTTTAAGAGTGTTTTGTAAACTCCTTGTGATGAGTGCATGTTGTTTTGTCTTTGTTGGCTTGTTTATTCCTTCAGCTTCACGGTTTTGGTTTTGTACCTTGTCTTTGCTTAATGTTTGGTTCTTGAAGCACCTTGTCATAATCGTATGTTAATCATGTTTTAGTTCTCTTGCTTATAGGTATGTTTGATTGTCTGATCTTGATGTTTGTATGTTCCCCTTGCTGCTTCCTTGTTGGATGTATTGTTTTGAACCAAAGGGAAGTAACCTTGGAGATGCTCGACCTATAGTTTTTTTGTTACTGCAATAGGGTATTTCGAAACGGGCTCGAATGTTTCGGAACAACCCATGTTTTGGTCTTCTTGTTTCAGAACGAGTATCGAAACATGCTTTGCAAAGCCTGAATGGGTCCAAGCTGTTTCAGAACGAAATCTCATTGTGCAGCCCTGTTTCGATACGGTCGTGAGTGTTCCGAAACGGGGGACGTTGGAAGTTAGTTAAGAGCATCTTTGAAGTTATCTTTTCTTGCGTTTTGGTCCTAGTTTGTTGTGTTTTCAATTGTGGATGATTGTGGGCCTATTTTGTGTTGCATTTCAACATATAAGTATGAAGTGAGACTAATTGCAAAGTGATCACCTTAATTACATCATAGGTCTATGTCTTATGCTAGTTTTGCATTTTGGTCCCTGGTTTCTCGTTTGATCGATCGGTGCTCGTTTTGTCGTGTATTCTTCCCCTGTGTGTTCTTTAATATAAGGTTTAATTCGAGCATCTAGAAAAGATAATAATCAACACATTTTGGGTTACTAATTGGAGGGAAATCTTCGGATCTTCCTTCGGTTAGTCCCGTGTTATCCGCTCGATGCGGTCTGGTGGCTAGGTCGAGTCGAGGGGGTTACATATGTTGGTATCAGAGCCTAGGTTTCTCGGAAAGGCTTGCGTTAGTTGTCGTGCAACCAAAAAGGTAAGTGCGGTAAGTGTGTTGTTGTAGTGTTTGCTTGCTTATTTGAGGTTACTTGTTGTGTAAGGTACCCATTGCCACATAATATTATCGGGAAAATCTTTGTAAGATACTTGAGTACCTTGGACCCTTGACGTTGTTGACCCGAATAATTTTCTTTTGTTTCTTTTTTGTTTTTGTCGTAGCATTGTGTTTGTTTATCATGGCTAGACCTAGAGGAGGTCAGATGGGTAAGGTGAGGAGCCTCGTGGTAGCCAGGGACATGTCGGAGCTGATATGAGCCCGTTGATTCAGGCTATTGCTAGGGCTTTTCAGTCTGCTTTGGCTGGGTTGCAGGCGGCTGCACCGTAGCATGGTCAGTGGGATGGGTTACCCCTTGAGAGACTCCGTAGTTTGGGTGGAGTAGAGTTCTGTGGGTTATCGCCCGAGGGAGCTGAGGTATGGTTAGCAAGTACTACCAGGATATTGGGTCAGATGGCGTGCAGTGATACACAGAAGCTTGGTTGTGTAGTATATTTGCTTCAGGGTGACACGTATGTTTGGTGGACTACGATCACCGCGAGTATGGCTACTATTGATGTCACCTGGGATTTCTTCCCTTCTGCTTTTCGAAAGAAGTATTTGGGGCCGAGATACCAGGATGAGAAGAAACATGCGTTCATGGCTTTGGTTCAGGGAAGCATGACCGTTTCTGAGTATGAGATCCAATTTGTTAGACTGAGTCAGTATGCGACCGAGCTGGTTCCCACTAAGAGGGACCGTTGTGAGAGGTTTCGATATGGATTGACTGAGTGAGTAAATACTTACATGTTGGCTGTTGATTATACATACTTTGATGTGTTGGTTGCCCGAGCCAAGGATATAGAGTATAGTCTTGGTTTGTCTGCTAGAGGAGGCATGTCTAGTTCAGGGAAACGACATGCGGAGTGGAATCGTGGTCGTGCCAAGTGGCACAAGGACAAGAGGCAACATTTTGACCATAGACATGGGGGTGGTAATCTCGGGCGTGGCCAGCAAGGCCAAGGTTTTGCTCACCGTACACCCGAGTGCACAAAGTGTGGTAGATCTCATCCGGGAGAGTGTTGGGGAACTTATGGTACGTGCTGGCAGTGTGGATCGAAGGATCACTTAAAGCGAGATTATCCTCAACTAGCTAGGGGTGTTTAGGCATCGGCACGAGCTATCGAGTACTAGAGAGGCCGTGGGCGCGACCGAGGGAATTTTCAGCCACTGAACTATGGTTAGAGGAATGTGGCGCATGTATTCGTAGTTTAGCTTGAGGGAGGTGAACCAGCGAGGGTGTACGCACACAGAGAGGGCAGGAACGAAACTGATGTTATTGCACGTAATTTCATGTTACAATCTATTAAATTTCTTTCATTGATTGATTCTGGTTCTACGCATTCTTATATTCTGAGTGAGCATGCTAAGATGTTGGACGTACCGTGTGAGATTGTCGATGTGCGTATGAGTGTGACTAATTCATTTGGCGAGACAATTGTGGTCAGAAAGATGTGTTGGAGGTGTCTGTTGATGGTACATGGTCACGTGTTTCCAGATGACATGATGGAATTGACGTTCTACGAGTTTGATGTGATTTTAGGAATGGATTGGTTGGTAGAACACAAGGAAAAGGTGGATTTCGAAACTAAGCGAATGAGTTTGAGATTATCAGATGATTACGAGGTGGTAGTGGTTGGTGAGAACGTTAAGTTCTTATCCAACGTAGTTTCTGCTCTAGAGGCTTAGAAAATGCTGGATTAGGGATGTCAACCGTACTTAGCTTATGTGATTAATCTGGATATGAGTATGATCCGACCAAAAAACATTAGAATAGTTTGTGACTTTCTTGAGGTCTTTATAGAAGAATTGTCTGGTTTGCCACCGGATAGATAAGTCTAGTTTGCTATTGAGTTGTATTCGGATTCAGCTCATATGTCGATTGCTCTGTATCGGAGTGCTTCGAAAGAGTTGAAAGAACTAAAGACTCAGCTTCAGGAATTATTAGATCGTGGTTTTATCCATCCGAGTATATCACCTTGGGGTGCACCGGTACTGTTTGTTAAGAAGAAAGACGAAAGTATGTGTATGTGTATTGATTACTGTCAGTTGAATAAGTTAACTGTGAAGAGCAAGTATCTGTTGCCGAGAATAGATGATTTGTTTGATCATTTGCGGGGGTGCGTCAGTACTTTCGAAGATAGACTTGTGATCCAGGTATTATCAGTTGATAGTGAAGGATCAAGACATACCGAAGACAGCTTTCCATACACGTTATAGCCATTATGAGTTTTTGGTGATGTCGTTCGGATTGACTAATGCACCAATCACGTTTATGGATATAATGAACCGCGTGTTTCATGATTTTCTAGATCAGTTTGTTGTAGTGTTCATTGATGATATATTGATTTATTCGCGCACTGAGGAGGACCATGATAGACATTTACGACTTGTGTTGAAGACTTTGCTAGATAATCAGTTGTATGCGAAGTTGAGCAGATGCGAGTTTTGGATTAAATATGTAATCTTTCTAGGTCATGTTGTATCAGCTGATGGCATTAGAGTTAATCCTAAGAAAGTGGAAGTTGTTGTGAATTAGAAGCATCCGAAGCCTGTGACCGAGGTTCATAGTTTCCTAGGCTTAGCGAGCTACTACCGTCGGTTTGTAGAAAGGATTTTCAAAGATAACTGCTTCATATACGAAATTGTTACAAAAGGATGTCAGATATGAGTGGACTGAAGCGAGACAGATGGCTTTTGATCGATTGAAAGATGCTTTGACTAGAGCATCCGTGTTAGTGCAACCGGTAACAAGGAAAGATTATGTGATTTACAGTGATGCATCGTATGTAGGTTTAGGGTGTGTGTTGATGCAAGATGGAAGAGTTGTTGCATATGCGTCGAGACAGTTGAAGATTCATGAAAAGAATTACCCCGCGCATGATATTGAGTTGGCCGTTGTTGTGTTTGCTTTGAAGGTGTGGAGACACTATTTGTATGGTGAAAAATGCACGGTGTATACCGATCACAAAAGTTTGAAATATTTGATGTCTCAGAAAGATTTGAATCTCCGTCAGCGTAGATGGATTGAATTATTGAAGGATTATGATCTTACTATTGAGTATCATCTAGGTAAAGCCAATGTGGTAGTCGATGCGTTGAGTAGGAAAGTGGCAGTTGTTCTTCGAGCGATGTTTGCTAGGTTGAGTTTATCGCGTGATGGTGGATTAATCGCTGAGTTGCAGGTGAAACCATTGCTAGAACAGTTGATCTGTGAGAAACAGTTGCAAGACAGTTCTTTGGCTCCACATGTTCAGGATATTGCGGAAGGTAAACCGATCGAGTACAGTTTCAGTAACGATAATGTTTTATGTTTTAGAGATAGAGTTGTTGTGCCTGAAGATATTGATTTGAGACGAACCATTTTGAGCGAAGCACACACTAGTTCGTTTGCTATGCATCCGAGTAGCACGAAGATGTACCGAGACTTGAAGAATGATTATTTCTGGGTTGGTTTGAAAAAGGATGTGTCTAAATTCGCGAGTAAATGTATGGTTTGTCAGCGAGTGAAGGCTGAACATCAGTTTCCTTCAGGATTATTACAACCTTTACAGATTCCGAAATGGAAATGTGAGAGAATAACTATGGATTTTGTATCAGGTTTACCGTTGACTCCATCGCGAAAGAATTCAGTTTGGGTGATAGTGGATCGACTCACCAAGTGTGCACATTTCCTAGCTGTCAACACGACTGATTCTTTGGATAAATTGGATGATTTGCATATCCGTGAGGTAGTGAGACTGTATGGTGTGTCGTAGTCAATTGTATCAGATAGAGATCCGAGGTTCACATAGAGGTTTTGGAATTGTTTGCATAGTACTTTAGGTAGCCAATTGAATTTCAGTACATCGTATCATCCTCAGTCACATGGTCAGTCAGAACGGGTAATACAACTACTTGAGGATATGTTGCACTATTGTGTTATTGATTTTCAGGGCTCGTGGGAGAAACACGTGTCGTTGGTTGAGTTTGCTTACAACAACAGTTATCAGGCCAGTATTCAGATGGCACTGTACGAGGCTTTGTACGGTAGGAGGTGTAGAACTCTTGTTTGTTGGACAGAAGCTGGACAGAAATTGGTATCATTACCTGCTATGCTTAAAGGTACTACCGAGAAGGTGAAGTTGATATGTGACAGCTTAAAAGCAGCAGTTGATCGACAGAAGTCTTATGTAGATTTGAAGCGTCGAGAAATCGAGTATGTTGTGGGTGAGAAAGTCTTTTTGAAAGTATCGCCATGGAAGAAAGTGATGAGATTCGGTAGAAAAGGTAAACTGAGTCCGAGATTCATTGGTCCGTATGAGGTTTTTGGACGAGTTGGTCTTGTTTCTTATAGATTGAGTTTGCCTCCGGAATTAGAGAAGATTCATGATGTATTCCATGTTTCGATGCTTCGAAAGTATAGGTCAGATCCGTCGCACGTAATGTCTGCTGAAGAAATTGAATTGAATCCAGATTTGTCGTATGATGAAGAGCCGGTTGAAATATTAGCTACAGACATCAATTTTTTACATGGTAGATCCATTGAGTTGGTCAAAGTGAAGTGGCGACACCGAAGTGTTGAAGAAGCCACTTGGGAGAGGAAAGACGACATGAAGCGCCAGTTTCCGCATCTTTTTCCATCAGGTAAATTTCAAGGACGAAATTTCTTAAGTGGGCGAGAGTTTTAACACCCCAGTTTTGGGTTTAGAAGATTCAGTAAGGTTTTGAGGTCCGAAAGATCGATGTTGGGAGTTGTGGGTGAGTTCAGGGAAATTGGTCTTCGGATGATTGGAAAAATATGAAATAAGTTTATAAAATCCTTAATAAATATATATATATATATATATATATATATATATATAAGGCCTTGGTAAAAACAATTCCGGAAAAACGTTTTCTGAACCATGACATTTTGGTTTTGTGACCAAAATATAAAGATTGCAAAATCTATTTTTAATGATCATTTTGTAAAAGAGTCAAAACATATAATCTTTAAGGAGCTAAATTGGCTGGGCCAATATATTTATTTTCCCCTTTATTTTTGACTATTCAAATATTTTAAAAAGGTTTTATAATTAAAATTAATAAGGTTTTCCCTTAATTCCTCAATTCACGTTAAAACTTTAGTTTTAGTTTTCTCATCTTCTCTCTTCAGCCAAACAACCTTTGGGCTTGATTTTCTCAAGGTAAAAGTGATTTCTTATCAATCTAATGTTTCCAAATGATTCTCTTACTTTATTTTTCTAAAACCCAAGCTTGATTCATTGTTTTCTCAAGAGATTTTTGCTTAACAAGGGGAAATAGCTATCATTGGAGGTGAGCAGCGAAATTCTCCTCTAATGTAAGGTTCTTTATTAATATTCACATGCTTTGATTCTTTTAATTACTAAGATTATGTGTTCTTAAAGTAACTTTAATGGAAATTGGCTAAAATGAGCTAAAATAGGCATTTGGGTAAGATCTTTAGTTGGATCTGTTGTTACTGGGTTTGATGATAGTTTTGACTTTATTTTGGTGTGGTTATTGTGTAGAGATGATGGGTGAATGATAGGAATCTCAAAATTGGGTTTGGTGTTGAAGTTTGAAGTGTGAAAAGTGAAAAGTGAGTTTATGGGTGAGTTTTGTGATAAATCGATAGCTGGTGATATTTTGATGATGGGTTGATGTTTTTAGATGTTTATTCATGTGTTTTGATGATATCTAATGCTAGATTTTGCTGGAGGTTGTCCGAATTGAGTTTTCTGATGTTTTCGGCTTGTTTCGGAGATGTTTCGATAGGTGTTTTGAATGGGTTGTTGAATCTCTGTTTTCCAACAAGTTAGAGTGTTGAAAATATCTCTAATCCTCTATTTTGGGTTGGTTAGAAGCAGAGGTTGAAGATCTGGAATTGTTGGATTCAATTGTGGGTGAACTGGAAAGATAGAAAAGAGTTTCGACTTGATTTTGGTAATTGCTGGTGAGTGGAAATGATTTTAATGCTTTAACAAGGTTGAAGAAGTATTTTGGGAGTTTGGGTTGTGCCGATAGGCCAATCCAAGCCCAAGAGTAAGTTTTGTGTTGTTTTGGCTTTTTCGCCGTTTTACTTTTTGATCATATTATGATCATGAGCATATCTTTTATCGATGTTTTTTCATTGTTATTGTGCATTAAATGCATGTTATTTTTGTCCCATGAGAATACCATGTGATTTACAAAAGTATTGCTTGAGTTCATGTTATGCATGGGCTTGTGGTTATGGTATTTGGGATGTGTTTTGGGGAGGTGTTTATTATCGGTGTAAAATAGTGGAATATGATGTTGCGATGAGTATATTGACACATGTGGATCTTGATATCAAATAGATTGATCGATCAGTAGGATGTGAAGTACACTATAATTACAAAATTCGCGCGTGAGGTAAATTCTTCGGTTTCACAATAGGGGTTGTGCAATTGTGATGCGAGTGGTAAGGGATGTGCTATCACCAACGGGCAATGCGGGTTGTGGCATCTCGACCGAAGTGAGATTGTGGTGAGGGTTGTTTCACCATGTGACTTGATGGGGGTTGTGTCATCAAGGTGTCCACTTATCCGAGCAACGTGTCAATAATTCTGGTATACTCATTCGCTTATGGTTTTAATATGAGCTTGGTAAACTCATATGGTTATGTATTTGTGCTTGAAGCATGTGAGATGATTTGGAGCCGGTATGCTTGGTTTGCATATGTGGTTTACATATGGTTTATGCATGGTTGATGCATGTGTTGTGCCTATGGCATGTGTTGTTGCAATTGCTTATATTTGATTTAGGTTGGTTTGTTGAAAGGAAATGATTTGCGAAAGTGATTTTAAGAAATGGTTTGATTTCCAAAATGAAGATGGTTTTCAAAACTGCATTGCTGTAGTTTTGTTTTGAGCCCCGCTCACTAAGCTTCGTAGTTTACGCTCTCTTTTCCAACAATGGAGATCCGTAGATCTTTTGGAAGGCAACGGTGCAAGGGAAGTGATCCAAGTGTCCGTTTCAAGTTCAAGTATGGCCTTGTTTAGATAATAGTGTGTGTGGCAATAAGGATAAACCTTGTTTATGTTTTAGGAGTGTTTTGTAAAATCCTTGTGATGAGAGCATGTTGTTTTGTCTTTGTTGGCTTGTTTATTCCTTCAGCTTCACGGTATTGGTTTTGTACCTTGTATTTGCTTAATGTTTGGTTCTTGAAGCACCTTGTCATAATCGTATGTTAATCATGTTTTAGTTCTCTTGCTCATAGGTATGTTTGATTGTCTGATCTTGATGTTTGTATGCTCCCCTTGCTGCTTCCTTGTTGGATGTATTGTTTGGAACCAATGGAAGTAACCTTGGAGATGCTCGACCTGCAGTTTTTCTGTTACTGCAGAAGGGCGTTTCGAAATGGGCTCGAAGGTTTCGGAACGGCCCCTGTTTTGGTCTTGGCGTTTCGGAACAAGTATCGAAATGGGCTTTGCAGTGCCGGAACGAGTCCAAGCCGTTTTCGAACGAAAGCTCACTGTGCGGCCTATTCTGATATGGTCATAAGTGTTCCGAAACAGGGGATATTGGAAGTTAGTTAAGAGCATCTTTGAAGTTATCTTTTCTTGCGTTTTTGTCCTAGTTTGTTGTTTTTCAATTGTGGTTGATTGTGGGCCTGTTTTGTGTTGCATTTCAACATAGAAGTATGAAATGAGATTAACTGCAAAGTGATCACCTTAATTACATCATAGGTCTCTGTCTTATGCTAGTTTTGCATTTTGTTCCCTGGTTTCTCGTTTGATCGATCGATGCTCGTTTTGTCATGTATTCTTTCGATGTGTGTTCTCTAATATATGGTTTAATTCGAGTATCTAGAAAAGATAATAATCAACGTGTTTTGGGTTACTAATTGGAGAGAAATCTTCGGATCTTCCTTCGGTTAGTCCCGTGTGATCCGCTCGATACGGTCTGATGGCTAGGCCGGGTCGAGGGGGTTACACTTAGGATCGTAGTCCACCCGTACACTGAGGTCATAAATTCTATGGCATGCCAATTGTATCCAATGTCCGTCTAAATCCAATGTTTCAATATCAATATCCATATTAAATAATCAGTGATATTTCCGATGACCAATGACTTTAATATTAATATTTGTAACCATGTTTCAATATCAACATTTCATGATTTCAATGTCGATGTCTATGTCCGATGATTCATTTACAATGCTTCAATAACAATAACTATATCAATAACAATGCACGATAATAATGTCAATAACTATGTCTGATATTCATTACCAAACTTATCGATGCTTACCAATAGGTTCGTTTAACAATCTGATGCAACTTCCTTCAAAGACATATTAGCTATTTGCTCGAAATAAAAAATAATGAGTTTGGGAAGGCTCCTCGCCTAATCCCGAGACTCCGACTACACTTACCTTGATAGTTGATGCTCTTACGACTCTCGGATGACAACGCCCTTGTTTCTAGCTTTCACTGGAGATGGCAAACCTCTCTCTCCACTTCTTGAGCTAGAAAATCAATATGGAGATTATTAGGATCGATATTGCGATATCAAAATCAATATAACAATATCAAAATCGATATCCGAATTCATTATAAACAACAACGATGAAATATCCATGGATGGTCAAAAACCTAGCTTGAGATTAAGCTCGATACACCCATGGAATCCGACGATCGATTGAGGAATATTGCTTACCCGAATGGAATCCGACGATCGATTGAGGAATATTACTGTAGTACTGATTTGATATTTTTTTATCTTCCACGTCCTCACATGTAAGATAGTTTAACCACTATGTTAGGTTGAGAAATTATTATATTTTTAGAAAATTTTAATCTTTAGTTTAAATTTTTTATCTCCTCAAAATTAATTCAAAATATTACTAAAATTAATCTAAAATTATTTTGGGGAAATAAAAGAATTAATTAGTTTTATAAAATTTATTATATAATTTATGTTTATGATAGAATAAAAATTTTAAATTATTTGAAAATAAATATTTAGATGTAATTAAAAAAATCTATTTAGCTTGAAATGTAGTTAAAATTTAAGACTATACTAGAATTATTTCTTCACTTCGTTTTAAAATAAATAAATAAATAATTACAAAATTATTTATTTATTTGTCGACGTGTATATGAACAAGTTATTTTAAATATAGTTAATTTTTAGAATGAACTAATACATTTTTATAAAAATAATTTTAGAATAATTTTAGTGGTATTTTGATTTGATTTTGAGGTGTGTAGAACTCATATTTTGTCCGGGGTAGTCTTATATTAATAGTTCGATATAAATAGAATCAAAATATATAATAAATAAACATAAAAGGTAGTCCATATATATAGTCCATAAATGCCCAAAGTTCTTTTACAAAGCCAAAGCCCATTTACATATATGAAGGCCCAATTTTTATATCCTAAACCCAAACAAACACAAATCTGCCCAAGAAACACAAATTTCCCGCCCAAACTTGTGACCCAATGGACACACATCGTTCTATTATTGGTCCTCTCCTCCTTCACATGGATTATGGTAGTCGTGATGTCAACAATGATGCAATATTCCAATACCTATAAATACCTATGAGAGATTAAAAAAACTAATAAAATACTAAATACATTAAAAGGGAGGGGAGAGATTACCTTTGGGAAACTGAATCAGCTCGATAATCAAATTGGTTGAATTCGAATCGTCGCCGGTCAATTGAAGGGACGTCGTCGGCAAGCTCGACCGCCACCAGAATCACCGAGCGTCACAAAATCTTTTTTTTTCATATCCGAAACTCGATTGAAGCCACGAAACGCCAAAATCGAAATCGTCGAAGGAGCTGGAAACATGAACGGTCACCGTGAAAACGCCGGGAACACGAGCGGTCGCCTGAGACTTGAACCGTCACTGCGTTTATCACCGAAAACAACACAACGAAAGATAATTTCTCGTTATCTTTTCATTTCCCTGCAAAATCGATTAGATCTAAATGAAAAAAAACAGAAACAAAAGTGGGGTAAATGATTTATGTAGCGGCTGGAAACGATGAATATGGCCTTATCGGAGTTGTAAACGAGTGACGGGAGAGAGTACTTAGAGTTAGATCGAGGAAGTCGGGGGGATTCTTTCGAATCCTGGTAGATTAGGTTGAAACTAGGGGAAGATGGGGCTAGATTTGTTCAGATTGGGGTTAGATCTAAGATTTAGGGTTTTGAAATAAATTTTTTAAGGTTTTTTGGGTTCTAATGACGGTGGCTGGAGAGTGAAAACGGCGGCCGAAGATTTAGTATGATAACCGAAATCATGAAAGGGATGATCGAAGTTAAAAAACGGTGGTCGGATAACAATATTATGTAACTGGTGTTAGAAGAAAAGGATCGAATGAAGAAAAATTGTATAACAAATGTTGAATTTAGAGGAAAAAAAAAGGTGTTTGATACATTTCGTTTCGTTTTTCTGGACATTTTATGTTTGTAGTGAGAGGAAGGGAATGAGTTGGTGAGAGAGATGATTGAGAATGAATGAAAAGAGGGGAGAATTTCAGAAAAAGGGCTTAAATATCCTTACAAAAACGTTGTGTTTTGGTGACGGGTTAAGGTGACCCGCGCATACTCGGATAGGGTCCGCGCCCTGTGTCTGACTCGCATGGATGGTTCAAGTTGGGCAGCTGGTCCAGTTTTCATTGTGGGCTGCATGTCGCTTGGGCTTAGGTTTGGGTACTGATCAAATTGGGCTTTCTTTCGTAAAATCTGAATTGGACTCTTTAATATATGTTTAAATTCGATTTAGCCCAATTTATTTGCTGGCTATTTAATTTAATTGTTTAAATTATATGTTTGCACGTTTTTAATATAGTGCATATTATGATGCTTGTTAAATAATTTTAATCACATAGTTAAAATAGTTAGAGCCTTTAGATTAAGCCTCTTAATTACATAATTAAATAGGAAATGTCATTATAGTAAATAAGTGGATATTTGAAATAAAATTAGAATGTTCAAGATTGGTTAGTATCCTATTGAAGAGTGATGTTAATCAATTAATATTCCGATGAAGATTTCAATGTATCATTTTAACCTAGAAAATGAAAATAATTCACAATTAGATTAATTAAAATTAAAATAGGACTAATGACTAAATCACTCTAATTATGGAGTATTGTTACTTTTGGACTCATTAAAGATAGTGTCCAATATTATTTTGGATATTATCATTTATGTCCAAAAATTAATAATATTCTTAGAATTTTAAATTAATTAAATTAATGGTGCCTAATTGATGTTATCATTTATTGTTACTATTAATATTTTTATATTAATAGTTCGATATAAATAAAATCAATAATAAATAAATATAGAGTAGTCCATATCTATAGCCCATAAATGCCCAAATCCTTTTACAAAGCCAAAGCCCATTTACATATCTGAAGGCCTAATTCTTATATCATTAACCCAAACAAACACAAATCTGCCTAAGAAACACAAATTTCTCGCCCAAACTTGTAACTCGATGGACACGTGTTGTTCTGTTGTTATTAGTCCTCTCCTCTTTCACATGCATTATGGCAGTTGTGATATCAGCAATGATGCAATATTCCACTACCTATAAATACCTAAGAGAGTAAATTCGTATCATTAACTCACATAATAATTACTATCATTAAAAAACTAATAAATAATATCATTAAAAAATGAGGGGAGAGATTACCCTTGGGAAACTGAACCGGCTAGGTAATCAAACTGGTTGAATTTGAATCGTCACCAGTCAATTGAAGGGACGCCGTCGGGAAGCTAATCTGCCATCAAAATCACCGAGCATCACAAAATCTTTTTTTTCATCGCTGGAACTCGATCGAAGCCATGAAACGCCAAAATCGAAATCGCCGAAGGAGTTGGAAACACGAACGATCACCATGAAAACGCTAGGAACATGAGCGGTCGTCTAAGACCTAAACCGCCACCGCGTTTATCACCGAAAATCGCACGACCGAAAGGTAATTTCTGACCGTCTTTTCATTTCCCTGTAAAATAAATGCAAAATCGATTAGATCTAAATCTAAATGACAAAAACAGTAACAAGAGTGAGAGGTGAATGATTTATGTAGCGGCTGGAAATGGTGAATATGGCCTCATCGGAGTTGTAAACGAACGACGAGAGAGAGTACTTAGAGTTAAAACGTTGAAGCCGAGGGGATTCTTTCGAATCCGTGTAGATTAGGTTGAAATAAGGGGAAGATGGGGCTAGATTCGGTCGGATCGGGGTTAGATCTAATTTTAGGGTTTTGAAATGGTGTTTTAAGGTTTTTTGGGTTTGAATGATGGTGGCCGGAGAGTGCAAACGGCGGCTGGAGTTTTAGTCTGGTTACAAGAATCATGAAAGGGATGATCGGAGTTAAAAATGGTGGTTGGATAACAATATTAGGCAACCGGTGTTAGAAGAAGAGGATCGAATAAAGAAAAATTAAAGAACGAAGGTTGAACTTAGAGAAAAAAGGGTGTTTGATCTGTTTCGTTTTTCTTTGCATTTCATGTTTGTAGTGAGAGAGAGAGGGAATGAGTTGGTGAGAGAGAGGGGTGAGAATGAATGAAAAGAGGGGAGAATTTCGGAAAAAGGGCTCAAATACCCTTACCAAAACGCTGTGTTTTGGTGACGGGTTAAGGTGACCCGCGCATACCTAGATAGGGTACGCGCCCCGTGTCTGGTTCGGGTGTGACCCGCGTGCATGGTTCAAGTTGGGCAGCTGGTCCAGTTTTCATTGTGGGCTGCATGTCGCTTGGGCTTAGGTTTGGGTACTAATCAAATTGTGCTTTCTTTTTGTAAAATCTGAATTGGACTCTCTAATATATGTTTAAATTCGATTTAGCCCAATTTATTTGCTGGCTATTTAATTTAATTGTTTAAATTATACGTTTGCATGTTTTAAATATTGTGCATATTAGGATGCTTGTTAGATAATTTTAATCACATAGTTAAAATAATTAGAGCCTTTAGATTAAGCCTCTTAACTACATAATTAAATATGAATGGTCATTGTAGCAAATAAGTGGATATTTGAAATAAAATTAGAAAGTTCAAGATTGGTTAGTATCACATTGAAGAGTGATGTTAATCAATGAATATTCCGATGAAGATTTCAATGTTTCATTTTAACCTAGAAAATGGAAATAATTCAAAATTAGATTAATTAAAATTAAAATATGACTAATGTTTAGAATCACTCTAATTATTAAATATTGTTACTTTTGGACTCATTAAAGATAGTGTCCAATATTATTTTGGATGTTATCATTTATGTCCAAAAACTAATAATATTCTTAAAATTTTAAATTAATTAAATTGATGGTGTGCCTAATTGATGTTATCATTTATTGTTACTATTAATATTTTTATATTAATAGTTCGATATAAATAAAATCAAAATATATAATAAATAAACATAAAGTAGTCCATATCTATAGCCCATAAATGCCCAAAGTCCTTTTTGAAAGCCAAAGCCACGTGTTCTAATGTAACTGGACGTTTCATACTTATATTCGTCCAAAATGTATTTTCTTACAAAAAGATATTCTCATTCGGAATAAAATTTATTTTTATTGTTAAAAAGATTTAAATTAATGTTCGAAATGCCAAAGTGGCCTATGGCGATAACGGGCGTTCGTAGGGGTGCTAACCCCTTCCCTACACGTAACTGACTCCTGAACCTGAACTTTTCAAAAAAGAATCTCTGGTACATTTTATGGTGTCTGGCCTACCAAAGTGGTCGGTGGCGACTCCAAAATGATTTTTTTAAAGCAAATAAAAGAGATTTTGATTAAAAATAGAAAATTAATTAATCACAAGATAAAATTGGTCGAAAACCCTAATTTTCCAAATTTTAATCGTAAGGCTGTATTTTTATTTCAAATCTAAAAAGCGGGTTTCCAAAAAACGGCCGCGACAGCTTGGCGACTTCGCTGGGGATGAAATTGAAAGTCAGGCCTATTAATTAATTACATGTGACATTTCGGCATTTGGAACATTAATTTGAATTTAATTTCTTCTGAAGAATTGTTCAATGGATTTTAAGAAGAATGAGGGTAGTTTTGTGTATGATATATCTGTCATTCATGCATAAACTCTATACTCGGGTTTTTCACCCTTAAGTAAGATAATATTAGATGTGATGCTCTTCAACTCCGAGTTCGGATTTTTGTCTTCTTCCGGTATACTAACCTTATGCATCGTGGGACTCACGCCTCTGTTATAAGGGACATATACAACCGAATCGATGTCTTACTATCGCAGTTGACGGTAACGACAGCTCGGGAACCGAGAGTCTAGAACAAAGCCCACATTCTATTTTAGAAGCCCACCCCGCTAGAGCTAGACAGGGACTTAGGGCAGGTGTTGTCGGTTTAAATATTTTTCTCTAGTTACTTTCTTTGCAAAATATATCATGTTTTACTATGTTTGAAAATTGTTTAATTGTTTTCCATATTAATTCACAATATTGTTTTCTTTTGTTTTGTTTTGTTTGTTTTTTATGCATCCGACATCATTTTGCATACTCAGAGGTATCGATTCAAGGGTTACTCAAGTTAGGCATTATCCATAATGACCAATGAGTTAGATAGACAATGAGAAGACAATATGACGGTGTGGATTCGGTCAGAGAAGACTCAGTTAATGAAAATGATAACATTCAAGCAAGTCACATGTCAGAATGCAAGCAGCCACAAGAAGTTGTATGAAGACATTTAAAGGGCAGTGAGAGAGAAGATTTAGGAATTAGTGAGTTTGAACAAACAGATTGAACAGAAATTTAAAAAAAGAACAAGCATGAAATTCACTTGAAAGGCACGTTTGAAAGCTTTAGAAGGGACATTGCAGGAGACTTTATCCATTGAAGTCATGAATCTGTAACAACACCTAGACCTCACCACCAAGCATGGACAGACATTGACTCAGAAGTAGAATGAAGCAATTAATCCAAAGATGAAGGCTAGTTGATTTCTTTAAACCAAATTGTCTATTTCTTGTAATCAACCTTTTGGCTTGTGGATGTTGCTCTAAAGACTAGTCCTTGAAATTGATACCTCGTGCATTCATGCATTGTATTGCATTCATCGCATTTTTTCCCAAATAATGTCATTTAAAAAAACAACAGTAATAATAAAAATAATAATTAATAATAACAATAAATGCATTTTGACCTAAATAATCAATCCTTGAACAAGTTGGTAATTCGAGCTACTGTTTTGCTTGGAATCAGGGAAGCCTAAAAAGAATGTTTCATACAAAAATACTGATATTGACAAGCTAGTAGGTATCACATCTCACATGAGGGTCTAATTTGAATGATTCTTCCCGCAAAAAAGGAGATAAAAAAGTCAAAGAGGAGAAAAGTCAAAAGACCAAAAGAGAGAGAGGTAAAAAAAGTCAAAAAAAAAACAAGAGGAATACAGAATAAAAGGTAGAAATCAAAGAAGAAAAAAGGAGCAAACTTAGGGCAATAAGGCCGGGGCACCTACGATAAATCTATCATATCTGAAAGAAATAATAAAGTGCTTGACCTTGATACACCGGTAGTTTTTGAAAATATATGGACGAGGGTAGTCCAGTTAACAGATGTGAAGGACGGAGTAAAGCCAAATTTTGAAGAATTCTACCAAAAACTCGTCGATTAATGGTTCAATGACAGTTAGAGGACCTGGAGATTTTAGCGAAATTGAGGGAACACGGAATTTTTCTTTGAAACATTGAAAGTCAAGGATCTAGTGAAAGACTAATTTTTTTCTCAAGAGGAGAAAAGAGCACAGACACTCAAGACAGAGATCGAGTGGTTCAACAGGAAAAGAGATACGATTATTCCTATCCCAATGTCGTATTCAGAATTGTTGCCCAACCTTGTGTAGAATCCACATTTTGATGACAATGCCGAAAGTTTTACAAGTCTTTTTAGGGTATGGTTCTGAAGCAGAGTCATTGATTTCATCGAGATAAACACTTATGATCTGAGAATGGAAAATTTTGGTGCTACAAAAATCGTTAACTGCTGAAAGAATTGGCATAGAAGAGAAAGGATGTAGTTCACAACAAGCATTTTAGGGTGATCCACTACAGTTCGGGGTTCACCATAAGCTAAGTAATGATTAGACATCCATCGCATCAAAGTTTCTTTTACTAAAGAATGCTCTAGTGTTAGATGTCCAAGATTACTCTAAGTTTCACTCAAGTTGTTACAACATTAGGAATCATTTAGATTTTGGATCTTGACACTGATGGTCGATCCATTAAGAATTGCAACTCAAGAGGAAATCCCATGATTAGAGCCAATGCAATCAGAAATGCCTGAAAGTCAAATGCAGAAAAAAGTGCATGATAAAGTTGATTGAGAATTATTAGTTGAAAATGAAGATCTTCGAACAAACATGGCCACTGAAAGCATGAACACATCCAGCCAATAACAGGAAAGCAGAGTTCATTTAAGTGTAGACCAAGAGCAGTTGTTAGTTTCCATACACGGATGATTGGGTATCTCATAGAAAAGAGTGAACAATTGATTGAAGAAACAAGGAAACTCATAAGCAGAATGGTATTACTCCAAGATTCGATGAGAACATTAGAGCATAAGCAAGAAGGGGCATGACTTTGTACCAAAAGAGAAAATAAATGAAGAAATGCTGGTAGAATGGGAGTGGCTGGAATTCACTCATGTTTTCCTTGACCAATGGTTGACAGTTTGACCACATGAGACCTATCTGCACTTTTAAGACCATTGCAGAGTAATATCTTGAACCATCCCAGTCGTTTTTGCCCGCGAGCATTGGGGGTCCTTTGTAAGGGAGGTTAATCGATTTATTTGTTTATGATGCTTGTTTCCAACATAATTTTTCTCAAATGGCAAGCATTTTGCATTCTTTGATTCTTTGAAATAATTCATTTATTCTTTGTTATGGGTTAGTTTTTGTTCTCCCATACATATATGTATATATCTTCTTTATCATTTTTTATCAGGTTTATGGATATTAATGGCAAGATTACCCAAGAATCAAACTCAGAGATTAATTCCGAAATGTGGCTTTCTTCCAAGTTATTTAGGCCAACGGGAAGACATTAATGAGTGTTCAGGAATCACGGGGGAATCCCAAATACAAAATATGAGTGAATTTTCCTCTCAAGCATTGTTGACTAAGGTCCTTAAATGAAGTGATAACCCAAAACATCTACCACCTGAAGGCTACTTTTCTTCGAAGATATTTGTATATGGGAGGAAATTTGGCATTCCTTCATTTTCCTTCTCAAAGAAAGAAAATAAGAAAAATATCATTTGTTGTCCCCTTTTAGCTTGATGATTTTCTTTCGATTCAACCCAAACCAAGGATCACCCCTACACCGGGGGCAAAGAAGATGAAAGTTTGTTTGCAAGTGAAAGATGATTGGTTTTGATCGTGCTAATGATACCTTGGGAATCAGGGGCAAGAAACAAAAGTGAATGTACAAGAGCAAGAAACAAAAGTTGAATGAAGACAAATACTCAGAATCAAGTCAAAAAAAGAGAAAAGAAAGAAAGAAAAAGAAAGAGAAAAGGAAAGAAAAGAAAAGAAAGAAGAAAGAAAAAGAAACTGTGAAGAGTTTGTGTTAAAAAATTCAACCGAATCAAGTTGAAAATTGCTGACATAAAGGTTGAAGTAGTTGAAAGAGAAAGCACGAAGTTGAAAAGTGCAAGAAAAAGCGAGTTACACATGTGAGATCTTTCATTCAAAATAAATCTCATCTAAAGGAGAAGTAGAGGATTGATCACTTTTGAATTCAACGAAAGGAAATGAACTCTAGGGCAAAACCCTAGAAATGGGCAGTTTAGAGCGATCTAAAAAAGGAGATAAAAGAAAAAGAAGAGAAAGAAAAAGAAAAAGAGTATTTCACCCGAGCATGTTCAGATCAAAGAGCACAGAAATAAGATTTCACTCGGAAGAAATGATCCTTGGTTTCATCACCCTTAAATATTTATTTGAGTCTCTATATCCTTTCTTTCATAACCGTGAGCCAAGCCCTATTACAAGCCTCAAAAGACCATTTTGATCATATACGTGCATTGGAGTAAGTGGAGTTCGTCTTCAGATTACATCTCGCTTATCAGAGTTAACCTTTCTTCAAGGATTTCCATGCTTCTAATGTTTAATTGAGATCAGAAAAGAAGGAAGGATTGGGTTGGTGAGTTAGTGAGGCAAATAGTGCCACTTAAATGGGATAAAATTAGGAATATGAGAATGTTTCTCTCGGAAGCCGAATAAAGTGGAAGGGGTCACATTTGAGTTGATCTTTGTCAATTTGGTTCGATGGCACTCTTGCACTTAATATTCCAGAGCCTAATTTTTTTTTCTTTTGTTTGCCATGACTTATCAAATTATTCTAATTTAATAAGATAATATTTTGAGCCTTCACTTATTGTTTCAACAAGCATCTTGCAGATAAAATGATTAGATACAAGAAAAGCAAAGGATTTCATGGGTAATATTATGATGTACTAATCCTTTAAGCGTGGGCAGAACAAGAGGTGACCTCAATACTTGATTAATGATGAAAAGTATGACGAGGAAAAGGGCACAACTCTGAGTGTCAGAAATATTTAAATAAAGCTGCAAGAAAGAAACATAGACAACCTTGGGGAAAAAAGAGAGCGTAAACCATCTTTGGGTGCAAAAGCTACAACGAGTTCAATCAGGAAAAAATCATTACTCTTGAGGCACTACAAGACAAGAAAGTGACAAGACAATAATTGACCATGCATTAAACCTTTTGTGTTGAGATACATTTTGAATATAAATTGAAGTGTCCTAATGTAACTGGACATTTCATACTTATATTTGTCCAAAATTTATTTTCTTACAAAAGGATATCCCCATTCAGAATAAAATTCAGATTAATGTTTGAAATGCCAAAATGCCACAAGTAATTAATGAGGTACCGATAACGAGCGTTCGTAGGGGTGCTAACCCTTCCCTACACGTAACTGACTCCTAAACCTAAACTTTTCAAAAAAGAATCTTTGGTACGTTTTATGGTGTCCGGCCTACCAAAGTGGCCAGTGGCGACTCCAAAATGATTTTTTAAGCAAATAAAAGAGATTTTGATTAAAAATGGAAAATTAATTAATCACAAGATAAAATTGGTCGAAAACCCTAATTTTCCAAATTTTAATCGTCAAGTTGTTTTTTATTCCAAACTTAAAAAACGGGTTTCCAAAAAACGGTCGCGACAAGGTGATAATAAATCTTGAATTTTGTGGATATATGATTAGTTCATAATCTAGCTTAGTTGTTAAACACTTTGCTTCAATGTAGGGTGTTCATGGTTCAAATCTTTATGGAGGCAGGTTTGCTTATTTTTTAGCTTGGTTAAGTATAACTTCAATATAGAGAAGGATGATTCTACAATAAACGTCGTGTACTGCTATGTACCACTAATCATACTGTTAACTATTTTAATTAATTTTGAAACCAAAAGAACTAAAAACATTATTATGCATTTTTAGAATAAAATCTAAAAAAATAATTTCTATATTACTTTTCAATTTTTTTCCTTTTAGGGTAAAGTACAAAAATGGTAACTGAACTCTGATAAATTATTTAATTTGGTAACTAAACTGTAAAACATATGTTTGATCTAATTTGAAAACTTGAAATAGATTTTTAAATCCCTCAAAAGATTTTAAATCAACAAGGCTTTAATCTAATTTAATCCAAGGCCAAACTATTGAAAAACGTCCAGGTGTATCGATACGCTTCCAGTCGTATCGATACCTTTTTTTTACAAATTTGGCTACTGGAGAAACGTGTTTCGATACGCCCCATATCGATACGGTTTTAAAGGAATTTTAAGCTTGAAAGCCATTAAAGTGAATGGCGTACCGATACGGTGTCACCCGTATTGATACGATTTTAATGGAATTTTAAGCTTGAAAGCCATTAATGAATTTGAACGTTGGTGTTAGTTGTTAGGTAACCGATTTTTAAAGTAATAGTTGTCACGTACCGATACGCCCTTTACCGTATCGATACAGAAACTTCCAGTGAGCTCTGTGGAAATAATTGCATCGATACAGATGTTCCTCGTATCAAAACGGTCCCTATCCCGTACCGATACGCTTACACGCGTATCGATACGCCCCTCTTGTTATTGTGCAATGGCTCTTTCTATTTTGAGACATGTATCAATACGAGTCCTAGTGTACCGATACGGTAAGCTGCAGAAGTGCATTTATGGTGGAAAGAGAGGGTCCCAACGGCTATATTCAATACCATAACCACCCAAACGGCTAGAATTAATGGAGAAGTTATAAATTGAAGCCAATTGAAGACTAGCAACAACCATTGCATCAAAAAGAAACATCCTTACAAAAATCCAAGCTCAAAGTGCCTATTTTCCTATCTCTTGTAAAATCCCAAATTGTGTTGTTTTCAATTATGATCTTGTATTCAAATTTGGTTTGAGTGATTGTACTTAAAGGGGCAATCTTGTATTGAGAGATATCTTTCTTGCCTTAATTTCTTCTTTGTACTCTTGTGAGAGTTTGGTTAAATTTTGGGTAGAAAATTTGACCGGTATTGTAAAGGTTACCTCCTAAGCCTTGAAAAGGGGAAGAGCAATTAGTGGATTGTTGGAAAATCCTTAGTGGTAGCTAAGGTAGTGGATGTAGAGTTCATTTGGAATTTGAACAACTCTAAAATTCCTTGTTCTTCATATCTAGTCATTGTACTTTCTACAACAAATTTTAAAAACTCAATTCACCCCCTCTTGGCTTTTATCAATCCATTGATCCACTCAACAATTGGTATCAGAGCCTATCTCTTTGAAGGATTAACAACCACAAGAGGAGTTCCTAGAAAGAGTGTGATAAACTACTAAAGCAAGCCATGGCATCTACCTCCGGGTCAAGCATGTACGAGTCTCAATCGACTACAAAACCTTCTTTCTTCAACGGTGATAACTACCCTTTTTGGAAGAACCAGATGCTTGTCTTCATTAAATCCAACGATTATCTAGTTTGGGATGCTATTGAAGATGGTCCCTCTATTCCAATGAAAAGAGACGATGAAGGAAGATTAGTACCAAAAAGGAAGAATGAAATGAGTGAAGAAGAGAGAAAGAAGATTCAAATCAACGACAATGCTCTTCACATGTTATTTTGCTCTTTCGGTCCCGACATCTACTCTAAAGTTTCCTCCATCGAAAGTGCTAAGGAAGTGTGGGATACACTTGAGACTACATATGAAGGAACAAGTGATGTGAAGGAGACAAAGATTGGAATTCTCAATCTTAGTTATGAGAATTTCAAAATGGAGCCCGATGAAACCGTTTCAAAAATGTTCGATCGTTTTTTAACAATCATCAATGGGCTAAAGGGTTTTGGAGATATAATCCCAGAAGATAAACTAGTCTGGAAGATACTCTACTCATTTCTCGAGTCCTAGGATGGGAAGAGAACCACCATCATTGAGGCAAAAAAAATTGAAGACACTCAAGCTTGATGAGCTAGTTGGTTCTCTCCTAACTCATGAGATCATGAAGCAAGGAAGGGATGATGAAAGAAAGAAGGAAGAGAGAAGAGTGGAGACACTTGAGGTAGACAAGAAAAAGAAGCTAGGAGTGGCTCTCAAAGCTTCTCTACATGAGGAGAGCACTTCTAGTGAGAAGGAAGACCTAGATGAATTGGCTATGATAGCCAAATGATTCTCACAGTTTATGAGGTCCAACCGGGGTAGATAGATTCAAAGTAAAATGGACTTCAAGACCAAAAACAAAGAAGAAGAGAGTGATCAAATCATTTGCTTTGAGTGCAAAAAATCGGGTCATATTCGTTTCGGGTGCTCTCAATTCAAGAAGAAGTGCTTTGAGAAGAAGAAGAAGCTCAAAGCCAAGCTTGCTACTTGGAGTGATGAGGAGTCATCTGAGGATGAGGAGCACGAAGTGGCCAACCTTTGCCTCATGGCTCTTGAGGAAGATTCCTCCATGGCAACCTCTAACTCATCTTCATTTGATTTTACATTTGATGAATTGCATGATGGTTATGATGAGTTACAAGAGGTTTATGATGAGTTAGTTGAGAAGTATAAAGAGTCGGTTCTAAAAAATAGAAAAATCATTTCGGAATTAAATGCTAAAAATGACTCACTTTCTCAAGCTAACTTGAAATTTGAGAAAAAGATCTTAGGTTTACAAGATGAACTTAAATTCTTTCAAGATGAAAATGTAGACTTAAACAATCTTATTTCTCAATGCAATAGCGAACACCAAAAGGTGTTAAATGAGCTTAATGAGCTTAAGAAATCTTTCAATAGTGTTGGTAATGTGAAAAATGAAATAGGTGAATCATCTATCAAACCAACCTAAAAGAAAGAACAATAATTACAAACAAAGTGGCTTCCATAAGCATAATAGGACAAACAGAATTAGAAGTGTATGGGTTTCTAAGGAAATTGTCAAGTCTAATAATATTGATGTCATGTCACCTTGGATTCCTAAGGGAACCAAGCTTTTGGGAGCTAACACTCGTGGACCCAAAATGATTTGGGTACCAAAAATCAAAGCTTAATATCTTTGTTTGTAGGGGGATCATTGCTACAAGGCCAAAGCACAAAGCCAAAACTCAAGGTACCTTGATAATGGATGCTTGAGGCACATGACCGGAGACAAGAGTCGATTCATAGACTTAAAGCCAAAAAGTGGAGGAGTAGTGACATTTGGTGACAACTCCAAAGGCCGCATTAAAGGTATTGGATCCATAGGTAATCACTCTACTATACTCATTGGAAATGTTTTATATGTCGATGGTCTAAAACACAATTTATTGAGCATTAGTCAATTGTGTGATAAATGATTTAATGTCTTATTTGATAAAAATGGATGCAATTTTTTTACATTAAATCAAACAATATAATGCTCATTGGTCATCACATAGGTAACATTTACATGGTGCATTTAGATGACATTCATACATCTCATGCATGTTTTGTTGTACAAAATGAAAATGATGCATGGCTATGGCATAGGAAACTAGGACACGCTAGCATTAGTGTTTTAGAAAAATTAGTTTCCCTAAATATAGTTAGAGATTTACCCAAGATTAAGTTTTCAAATGATAAAATATGTGATGCGTTCTCTAAGGGTAAACAACATAGATCATTCTTTAAATCCATTAATGATGTTTTTACAAGTAGGTGTTTACAACTAATTCATATGGATTTATTTAGGCCTATTAGAACTATAAGCTTGGGTGGTAAATCGTATGCATTTGTACTTGTTGATGACTATTCTAGATTTACTTGGGTTCTATTTTTAAGTACTAAAGATGATGCTTTAGAAAAATTCATCACGTTTTCAAAATTAACTCAAAATGATATTGAACTTAAAATATCTCATATTAGAAGTGATCACAAAGTACGAGTTATTATCATATACACTACTATTTCGTGTTAGTATTGTTATTGTTTTAGTAGTTAGTATAATTATAAAGCCCAAAATAAAAAACAGTCCATTGTATTTAAAAAAGCACATTGTATTTAAAATAAGAGCCCATTACATTAAAAAAAGCAAAGACCCGATCAGCCCAATTTATAATAAAAAACCTAGGCCCTAACTTCATTTCTCTCTTTGTGCAGCCAACAGGGAGCCGTTAGATCAAGGGTTGATCCAACGTCGCAGATCGAGTGCGAGAAACCCTAGCTGGAGGAGGTGTGTGTCGCACTACCTACGACCGTTATATCAAGGAGAAATCTAATGGCTTAGATCGCTCTAAAGCAGGCCACACGGATTGTCACTTGCGCGTGGCAGCAACACACCCGTCGTTTGAGCTTCTAGCGCCCGTTTTGCCTTTTCTGATGAAGCCTGTGTCGTCCTTCCATGCTTCGTCACTCGTCACTAGCATTGTTTAGCCTCCAGAAGCACAAAAAAGACAAAAATTGGTTAGATCCCTAAACTAAAGTAGATGAAGACATTGGTCAAATCCCTAAAATTAAGCTTGACAAGAATCAAGCAAAGATCAACACACAATCCAGCCAAATTCAAATCAAAGGGAAGAAATTTATGATTTTTTTCGTGTAATTCAAGCACAATTGTACCTATATAAACATTGTAATTCCATGTAAAGCACACACAGAAAATACAAGGTTTAAACAAGAAATACATACAAAAAATTCGAGCATTCGAATTTCCAGTGTAAGGAGTAGCAATTATTTTGCAATTAGAGTTTCAAGGTATATAGCAAGCTTTTCTTGTAACTTTCTTCTTTCAATTCTTTCGAATTTAAAATAAAGAAGGGATAAGTTTTATTTTTTACCTTTTTTTTGAAACATCGCCGCAAGAAGCATTCGAGGTTGTGTCCGATGATAGATGCATGTTTAAGTACCCACCGAATTTTGGAAAACCAGACTTGAAGGAAATGGAATTTTATTTTTTTATTTCGGATTCATTTTTAAAAGGATTTCGAGAAATGTTTTTTTAAAAGGAAGGGGTTTCTGGAAATCTCACCGTTGCCGACAATGGTGACCGACACAATGGTAATACGCCACGATCATCAGAACCATGGAGGAAGATGAAGGGCATTTCAGAGAAATAAGGGAAAGGTTTTTTTCGGTCGATTTAAATGAGTAAACAAAAGTGAATTTTGTTTTATTTTTTAACTTTTATAGTGACTCGTGATCCAACCCGTATCTACCCTTCAACCTGCGCCCTTCTTTTACGGGTTTTATACCGTAGCTCTTAGGTTTTCCTTTTTTTCAATTTTATCCTTTTTACTTTAAATTGACCACAAAATATCTTTTTTTCATTTAATTCGATCATTACATTTTATTTTTTTTCCAAATCAATCCTTAATTTCTTTTAGAAATAAAAATTAATTTTGTTACCCCTTTTCTTTATTTAAATTATTTATTGTTTTTCAACAATTTAATTTTCATTTATATATGCTTATATGTGTTTGTTTAAAACTCTAGGAGTAGGTTCTCAAAAACGTAGATTAGAGCCTTGTCTGCATAAAAGCTTCCTTCATATAGTTATGAATAAAATACACTTAATTTTACTTGAACCTTTTAATAAATAAAATAAACGTAGACATTTTTAGGGTTGTTAATCACTAAGTTTTAATTAAAAAACTACAACACATTTAATTGTTTTTTGTTGTTTTTTTTTGAAAAAGTGAAAACTAATTAATGCAGAGTCTTACTAAACGGAAATGACAGGTTAGCGCCATGAGTGTTGGCGGTGATTGGAGTTCATTTTTAGGCGGTAAGGCCGTTAAAATAGACTTATACTCATAAATCGGACGAATAAATCGAAATTCTTGTGAACTTGCAAACTCCAATTTTGAAAATTCTTTTTGAAGTCAATAAGGTACCAATTTTTAAGCGTTGTGGGGGTGATAATCCTTCCCCACACGTAACCGGCCCCTGAACCTATTTTTTGGTTTTCGCAGACCAAAAATGTTATTTTAATAAATAAAATGTTTTGTTAAAATAACCCTGATTATAAAAGTGATCCAATCACACTTTTAAAAAAAATTGGTGGCGACTCTGTGTTTTCTCTTTCTAAAAATGTCAGGCTTGAAAGGGTTGCGACATCTACGACTATTGAACCAGTCACAATTACCTCAACAATCAAGTTGGTTGCATGTTTTGAGTGCTTCGCAATTGGTGCAAGTGTACAGGTCGCAAGTTATAGTATAGAAAAATATCATCTTCACAAAGATTAATGTAACTCTGGATTCAACTTCTTGCACTGAAAAGAGGAATAAATGGTGATGATAGGAGTTTTGGAATTGACGAGTAAGATAATTATGCAAGTAAACAAAAGGAGATTGTTATCGAAGAAGAGAGTAGGTTGGGTTATTGTGGTCTGTGGTGTGGTGGTTGAATGGATAGTCTGGGATATTGATTGCTGAGGCAATTGTGACTGGTTCAATTGCTATAGCAATTGGGTTCCTTCCTTCAAGTCTCAGAAAAGCGTTCTTCAATGTCTTCTTGTTATCCCTAACCTGAAGAACTGGTCAATTGTGCATGCCTTGGTGATACATCCCTGCGTTAACCTTGGGCGAAGAATAACCGATCTTACGCTTCTTTTAGCTGTTGAAATCCAAATCTTATTCCTAAGATGGATTAACCTCCAATAAGAATTTTTTGAATGAAGGTCATGCTCATTCGTTTCTTTAGTCTAACTCTCCTGATGCTAGATAAATGGATAACTCTCGAGATTCTCTCCAAATTCACTCAAAATCAAAATAAGAACTAAGAATGAACAAACTTTGAATTTAAATTGCTAACAAAATCCTAAACAATCCAAACGTTTTCACTACCAAAAAACCCAATAACCTAAGCCAATTTAATTTAGCACATGGCTAGGTGTAAAAAAATACAAAAGAAATATTCCCCAACATGAATTGCATAGAAACAATGAAGAAGAAGATGAAGTTTATGATCAGCCCCATTTTTCTCTCTCTTGTCGAACACCATGAAGGCTGCGATTTGGTCTCTATTTGTAGGAGATGATTAGTTTAGGTTCCTTATTGATGAGGATAAGTTTAATTTGGAATTAAATTGAATAATAAAAATAATAAATCTCTTTTATTTTTATCCTAAAAAATCCTCATAAATTTGAATTTTAATCTCCATTGAATTCTGCGTGGAAATCCAAATCCTTAGGATTTATCCCTTGCTTCTCGTGCTTATCTAAAATTAGGTGGACTTATCCAATAATCATTGGCAATCAGCATGACAGCCCCTTCAGAATTCTCCTTAATTGCTATGGCAATTCCTGCTTGCTACAACAATCCAATCTTACACCAAATAATACACACCAGCAACATCTTTTCCTCAAAAACCAACCAAAATGTAATATCAAACTTATTAATGAAGGAAACTATGATATCATGCATGAATGACTAACCATGCAACTAAAATGAGCCTAAATCTAACAATAATTATGAGTAGAAGGGTAGAAAATATAGTACTTTTATAAACTTAACACCCCTCAAACTCGAACTAGTGCTTGTCCTCAAGCAATGCAAAACTAACAATTACATGCCAAGGCTTCAACCATCAAAAACATGCTTCGTACCTGACTTCAATCCTTAGAATCGTGGCACAAAGTATGATTACCTTTCAGTTTCAAAGTATTCTGTGTCGGCAAGAATTTGAGAACTCTCTAGGAGCTTTGAAGTTTCCTGCTATCCCTAAAGTAGCATGTTGCAAAACATAGGTGCTTTCTTGATTGTCAGCCTTTCTTCCATGATAACGAGAACAATTTTATAGACATTGGAGGTAGCATCCTAAGATATAGGGATTTTCATTCAAGTTCCAGAGGACTCAAGGAGGATTGTCACTAAATATTGATGTATCAACTACAATGATAATAGTTATTATGACTTTTGCATACGAAGTCCAAATATTTTCAATGAAGCAAAGAGGAACAAAGAATGAGAATGGCAAATAAGAGACAGTTGAAGAAGTCTATCCTCCCAACCAAGAGTAAAATATTACTGGAATAAGTGAGCAAATATACAAAGATTAGATGTTTCTAATGAAGCACAAAGAATGAGAACAATAGAGTAGTAAAAGAGAAATGGCTGCTCGACAGGGCTAAACAAGTTAAAAAGAAATTATAAAACTTGACATGCATTCATGTTTTAGGCATCCCTAGGGGCATGCATTGTGAATCACATTTTCACAAGTATATGAAGGCTTTTCAGCAAAGGAACTCACATATTTGTTTGGGCATATGGAGAATGGAACCTACTTATCTATTCAGGCATCAGGAGAATAGAACCCGCCTATCCGTTCGGGCGTTTGGAGAATGGAACCTACTTATCTATTCAAGCATGAGGAGAATAGAACCCACCTATCCGTTCAGGCGTATGGAGAATGGAACTTGCTTATCTATTCGAGCATAAGGAGAATCGAACCCGCTTATCTATTCGGGCATATGGAGAATGGAACTCGCTTATCTGTTCTAGCATAAGGATAATAGAACTCGCCTATCCGTTCAAGTATAGGGAGAATGGAACTCGACAATCGATGCAGGCAGAGAATTTTGGTAATTGGTGAAAATCAATTTTCGTTGTTCTTTGCTATATTCCTGTTTCACTGGAATGACCAAAGAGGGGCAACTGTTGTCACTGAATTTTCACCAAAAGCTTTTATTTGTTCATATTGTTTTCTTTCTATTTTTGTTTTACTTTTATCACCAAGTACATGTTATTATCATATACACTACTATTTAAAGTTAGTATTGTTATTGTTTTAATAGTTAGAATAATTATAAAGCCCAAAATAATAATAAAAAACAGTCCATTGTATTTAAAAAGGGCACATTGTATTTAAAATAAGAGCCCATTACATTAAAAAAATCAAAGACCCGATCAGCCCAATTTATAAAAAAAAACCTAGGCCCTAACTTATTGTCTCTCTTTGCGAAGCCAACAAGGAGCCGTTGGATCAAGGGCGGATCCAACGGCGTAGATCGCGTGCGATAAACCCTAGCTGGAGGAGGTGTGGGGTCGCACTACCTACGACCGTTAGATCAAGGAGCAATCTAATGGCTCATATCGCTCTGAAGCAGGCCACACGGATTGTCACTCGCGCGTGGCAGCCGCACACCCGTCGTTTGAGCTTTTATCGCCCGTTTTTCCTTTTCCGATGAAGCCTGCGTCGTCCTTCCTTGCCTCGTCACTCCTCACTAGCGTTGTTTAGCCACCAGAAACACAAAAAAGACAAACATTGGTCAGATCCCTAAACTAAAGTAGATCAAGACATTGGTCAAATCCCTAAAATGAAGCTAGACAAGAATCAAGCAAAGATCAACACACAATCCGGCCAAATTCAAATCAAAGGGAAGAAATTTAGGATTTTTTCGTGTAATTCAAGCACAATTGTACCTATATAAACAATATAATTCTATGTAAAGCACACACAGGCAATACAGGGTTTAAATAAGAAATACATACAAAAAATTAGAGCATTCGAATTTCCAGTGTAAGGAGTAGCAAGCATTTTGTAATCAGAGTTTCAAGGTATATAGCAAGATTTTCTGGTAACTTTCTTCTTTCAATTCTTTCAAATTTCAAATGAAGAAAGGGATAAGTTTTATTTTTTACCTTTTTTTTGAAACATCGCTGCAAGAAGCATTCGAGGCTGTGTCCGATGATAGATGCATGTTTAAGTACCCACCGAATTCTGGAAAACCAGACTTGAAAGAAAGGGAATTTTTTTGTTTCGAATTCGTTTTTAAAAAGATTTTGAGAAATGTTTTTTTTAAGGAAGGGGTTTCTGGAAATCTCATCGTTGCCGACAACGGCGACCGGCACGATGGTAATGCGCGACGGTCATCGGAACCATGGAGGAAGAGGAACGACATTTCAAAGAAGTAGGGGAATTGTTTTTTTCGGTCCATTTGAATGAGTAAAAAAGTGAATTTTATTTTATTTTTTATCTTTTATAGTGACCTGTGACCCAACCCGTATATGCCCTTCAACCTGCGCCCTTCTTTTACGGGTTTTATACCGTAGCTCTTAGGTTTTCCTTTTTTCAATTTTATCCTTTTTACTTTAAATTGACTACCAAATTTATTTTTTCATTTAATTCGATCATTACATTTTATTTTGTTTTTAAATAAATCCTTAATTTCTTTTAGAAATAAAAATTAATTTTGTTATCCCTTTTCTTTATTTGAATTATTTATTGTTTTTTAGCAATTTAATTTTCCTTTATATATGCTTATATGTGTTTGTTTAAAACTCTAGGAGTAAGTTCTCAAAAACTTAGATTAGTGCCTTGTGTGTAGAAAAGCTTCCTTCATATAGTTATGCATAAAATACACTTAATTTTACTTGAACCTTTTAATAAATAAAATAAACGTAGACATTTTTAGGGTTGTTAATCACTCAGTTTTAATTAAAAACTACAGTACATTTAATTGTCTTTGGTTGTTTTTTTGAAAAAGTGAGAACTAATTAATGCGAAGTTACCAAACGAAAATGAAGGGTTAGCGCCAAGAGTGTTGGCGGTGATTGAAGTTCATTTTTCAGGCAGTAAGGCTGTTTAAATAGACTTATACTCATAAATCGGATGAATAAATCGAAATTCTTGTGAACTTGCAAACTCCAATTTTGAAAATTCTTTTTGAAATCAATAAGGTACCGATTTTTTAGCGTTGTGGGGGTGTTAATCCTTCCCCACACGTAACCGACCCCTGAACCTATTTTCTAGTTTTTCTTCAGACCAAAAATGTTATTTTAATAAATAAAATGTTTTGTTAAAATAAACCTGATTTTAAAAGTGATCCAATCATACTTTTTTTAAAAAAATTGGTGGTGACTCCGTGTTTTTGCTTTCTAAAAATGTCAGGCTTGAAAGGGTTGCGACAGCTACGACAATTGAACCAGTCACAATTACCTCAACAATCAAGTTGGTTACATGTTTTGAGTGTGTAAAATGTCCACAAGTTCTAAATTTCATGCACATTCCATCTCATATTATTGCTGTTTTTGAGTGCATTTTAGGCATAATTAGGACCATGCATTGCATTTTACAGTATTTCTTTACTTCGCCATGCTTTTCTAGATTATCGTTTATTTGGTTAAGAAAATGTATCATTTTAGTGTACTTTTGGTTTTAGGTACTAGAGGCTGACAGAGGGAAAGAGGAGCTAAGGATGTGATGCTGAGGAAGCGAACATAGGAGTTGTACTGATGCAGTTCCAGATAGAGACAGTAGCTACCGCCGCCCACCTTGCCGCCCAAGACAGCAGCCTATGGAGCTAGAGAACCTGAGTGCGATCTGTAAATCAGAAAAACGTGATTCTATCGATGTTGTCCACTCAATTTTCCGACGTTTGTAGCAGCGGGCAGAGCCGCTGAAGAAGGATTTTGAGATTACTTGCGGAGCAAGGCAACGTGATAAAGCCCATATTCAACTCAAAGAAGTCAGAGTTTAAACCCACATTTAATGTAAAATGCTACTTTGAAGACATCTACTTCAAGAAGGACTAGACCTAGCTTATGCCAATATATACCCATTGTTATTCTAGTTCAAAATATCATAGGTTTTCCTTAGGCATAGATTAGGTTTTCTTGCCGCTGACATGTTCTAAATTTCTCCTTGGGTTTGGGTTATGTTGTAATTAGTTGTGAGAACGGTTGTTTAGGATTTCAAGTTTGTTTTTGCAAATAAAATTACAAGGTTTACTTATTCCATGTTCTTCATAGTTTTCAATTAAGGCGAAAGATTAGTTGAATTCTATCCATTTGTTCGGTATCGAGAGAGTTGAACTCACGAAAAGAGTAAGTACGATTTCATCTTTAGACGGTGCAATCAATCCGGCTTAGACATAGGTTTAGGGTTTAAGGCGGCTAATAGAGGACAAATCAACATTGTTGTCTTTGCACGATTCACGCCGCGACTGGTATTATCTGTAGTGGGAATCAACAGAACTCTGACTTAGACATAAGTGGAGTCACTTTCGAAGCGTTCTGCTGAGCCTTGTAGTTCTGTCGAGTTTGCCGCTGAGACACAATTCCATTCCCCTGCCGAGGCAGGGAGAGGGTCTCAGCAGTCTACCTTCCATCATCCGTCGAGGCAGCAGAATCTAGCAGCGCAAAACAACTTATCTTATTCAACGCAGTTTCACACTAAGCAGCAACATAACCCTGCCCTCTTTATCAATATGATCACTTCCTCTTTAATTACTTGTGTTTTTATTTTACTTTTTCTTTCGACCATCCAATTTAATTGTGCATTTACTTTTCTTGTGCATGACTTACAACTCGAATCAAGCTGTCCAATCCCCATGGGAGACGATATCGTTTCTACTATAACTTGACAGGAGTGTGCACTTGCGCTCATAAATAGAGAACACCCAAACGCTCTACAGAGTGCTTTGCAATTGGTGCAAGTGTACACGTCGCAAGTTATAGTATAGAAAGATATCGTCTTCACAAGGATTGCTGTAACTATGGATTCTACTTCTAGCACTAAAAAGAGGAATAAATGATGATGATATGAGTTTTGGAATTGACGAGTAAGATAAATATGCAAGTAAACAAAAGAAGATTGTGATCGAAGAAGAGAGTAGACTGGGTTATTGTGATCTGTGGTGTGGTGGTTGAATGGATACTCTGGGCAATTGATTGTTGAGGCAATTGTGACTGGTTCAATTGATGTAGCAACTGGGTTCCTTCCCTCAAATCTAAGAAAAGCATTCTTCAATGTCTTCTTCTTATCTCTAACCTAAAGAACTGGTCAATTGTGCATGCCTTGGTGATACATCCCTGCGTTAACCTTGGGTGAACAACAATCGATCTTACGCTCCTTTTAGCCATTGAAATTCGAATCCTATTCCTAAGATGGATTAACCTCCCATAAAAATTTGTTGAATGAAGGTCATGCTCATTCGTTTCTTGAGTCTAACTCTCCCAATGCTAGATAAATGGATAACTCTCGAGATTCTCTCCAAATTCACTCAAAATCAAAATAAGAACTAAGAATAAACAAACTTTGAATTTAAATTGCAAACAAAATCCCAAACAATCCAAACGTTTTCACTACCACAAAAACCCAATAACCTAAGCCAATTTAATTTAGTTCATGGCTAGGTGTAAAAAATACAAAAGAAATATTCCACAACATGAATCGCATAGAAACAATGAAGAAGAAGATGAAGTTTGCGATAGCCCCCTTTTTCTCTCTCTTGTCGAACACCTTGAAGGTTGCGATTTGGTCTCTATTTGTAGGAGATGATTAGGCCAGTTTCCTTATTGATGAGGATAAGTTTAAATTGAATTAAATTGAATAAAAGAAATAATAAATCTCTTTTATTTTTATCCTAAAAAACTTCTCATAAATTTGAATTTTAATCTCCATTGAATTCTGTGTGGAAATATAAATCATTAGGATTTATCCCTTGCTTCTCGTGCTTATCTCAAATTAGGTGGACTTATCCAATCATCATTGGCAATCAGCACGACAACCCCTTCAGAATTCTCTTTAATTGCTATGGCAATTTCTGCTTGCTACTGCAATCCAATCCTGCACCAAATAACACACACCAGCAACATCTTTTCCACAAAAAACAACCAAAATGTAATATCAAACTTATTAATGAAGGAAACTATGATAACCAGCATGAATGACTAACAATGCAACTAAAATGAGCCTAAGTCTAACAATAATTATGAGTAGAATGGTAGAAAATATAGTACTTTTATAAACTTAACACACCCCCAAACTCGAACTATTGCTTGTCTTCAAGCAATGCAAAACTAACAATTGCATGTCAAGGCTTCAACCATAAAAAAACATGCTTCGTACCTGACTTCAATCCTTAGAACTGTGGCACAAAGTATGATTACCTTTCAATTTTTTGGATAGCACAGAAATTACTCAAAATTAAACTATAATGCTCGTGACAATGTGTGTGTGGAGTTGTGTACAATTCGTCTAATAGGATTCCATGTGAAAAAATAAATTTTATCAAATTAATTATCGGGGCATTTAAGTTTACTAGAGCCAATTTCTGGCACCTCTAGTGATTTTTTAATGTGTGACAACTAGAGCCGGTTTCGGGCACCTCTAGCAAGAAATTATCTTTAATCCAATTTTAGTTTAGCCTAGAGTCGAATAGGCACCTTTAGCACAAAATTTTAATTTCAATTGACCCAAGTTTTAAAAAACCTAAGTTCACTAAGTCGCCTTTTATCAACAAGTCACAATAGTGTAAAATAATAGTTAGCATTATAGTAAAATCCTAAGTGCTTTCCATGTAAATCATAAAATTAAAAGTTCTATCAATTAAGTGCAGTGGAAAAAATTCATCATTGGATATCCAACAGGTCTAGACAGTTTAATCCGGCAAGAGATATGGCAAGTAACATATGCAAAGTATATGATATGAATTCAACTAATGCAACAATCTAACAATACAAACAAGACCCCCCCCCCAACTCGAGAAAAGCATTATCCTCAATGCATGCAATTATATAAATTAAAAAATGAAATGGAATGCGAATGAGTTAGTCGAAGAGGTCGTCACCTCGAATGAAAAATTTCCTTCGAGCCATTTTCTTGGTCCATTTGCTGGCTCGCGGTGGTTGGTAACGTGTAGCTGGTGGTGCATCTTGAACCCGTATTTCTGCAACCTCATCGCTCGGTTCATCCTCCTATGCAACCTCTTCGATGTTAGAAGCTTTGCGCTTCGACTTTGATGGTGCAGCCGGTGGCAACTTTATTGGTTCAGAAATAGACTCGTCCGAATCTGAAAATCCATGAAGAGATTCAGTACGAGTAGGTTTGGTCATAGGTTCTTTACCTTTTTGTGGTGCAGCGGTTGTCGTGGTATCTGCAATTGTCGGGCAGTTAATTCAATAGGGAAAACTGAAAAATGGACGATACAATCGGGATAGTTCTCCAAAATAACTCGTGTGATGGCTACATCTTGATCTTTCATATACTGCATGAACAATAGTTTTCAAGCCTCCATTTGCTCCAATCGTTGCAATAGAGGGCGAAGTAGTTCGGCGATTTAATCCATGCTTGCCAAGGAATGTTCTCTTGCTGGGGCATGGGAACTTACTGCGATAGTGGAAGTTGCCCTGAAAATTGCTGGAGCATGGGATTTTCTTGCTAATGTTGGTTCTTTTTATGGCTCCTCATCCATTATCTGCAGATATTCAGTCTGAGTCCAGCCTTTTTTGTGGTCAATTTCTCGTCCATGGCATCAAGCGGCACATGTTCCTTCTCGCACAATCAAGATATCAAGCTTGGGAAGAAAAATGCCCCTACATCTTTTTTACTGCAAGCATAAATCTCATCAAAAATAATCTGGCCAATGTTTATTGACCGCTTGTGCAAAATAGAGTGTAGTAATAAAAGACGAGAATAAGAAATCATGGTGTGATGGGTAGTAGGCATTAAGCATGTCTTAATAAAATTGTTCCACAATTTTGCCTCGGGTTTTAACAGAATTCGGTTTATCGTTCCCTTCAAGGTTCCTTGGTTCCACTCGACTCCTTCAACTGCTAGGTCTTTGAACACCTTTTCTACTTCGTTGGCTGAGATATTATCGACAAATGCCTTATGCTCATTTTTCTCAATATACAACCCATAATAAGTGTTGATCGTGTCGGCATCAATGAGGATTGCCCTGCCATGAACATAGACGCAAGGGTTGTTTAGGTTAGAAAAATAGGATTAAAACTCTCTTACCCAAGTTACATTGTCGGGATTTGGTTGTTGGCAAAGGATTTTTCATTTGTGATACTTGTTAATTTGAAAGATTTACACATCAAGGACAAAAATCTTGTGGTAGATGGCATAATCGAATCCTTGTTCTTCCCCCACCTTCCGGCTCAAAAATTTGGTGAGATATCGCTCTTCAACGATTGGAGTTGCATACCGGTAGAATGGAAGTTCAGCTTCTTTAGAAGAACTCGGTTTTGCCATGGTTTTGAGGTTCTTGGCCATGGTATTGTTAGGTTGTGATTAGAAAAGAAAACAAAGAAAAGGAAAGAAATCTTGAGAGTTCAAAGATGATGGAAAAGTAAAGGCACAAAGATGGAGTTGAGGGTTAATGGTGGAGTGAAAATATGGTAGAGGTGATGGGTGTATGCTCGACTAATTAGGGGAAAGAAAAGAAATGAAAGATAGAAAGATGGAAAGAAAAGAAGTAAAGCAAGAGATTGGGTGGGTGTGCGGCTAACGAGGATTGGAGGGAAGACAAGGGTTGTGCGGCTAGGTCTAGAGGGAAAGAATTAAGGTAAAAACAAACAATTAAATGAATGTTTTAATCCCTTAAAATTAGCCCATTGTTCACTCCAAAGGATAGATTCTATCTTTAATCCAACTACTCTTTCTCTAGAACTCTTATCCTAAAAAAAGAAGATTAAAAATAAAAAAGATAAATAATATGAAAAGATAAAAATAAATATAAAAAGATAAATAAAAGAAAATGATCTAAATCCTAAAAGATAAATATGATAAATAAAAATTCAAAATAAAGATAAATAAAAGGATAAAGATAAAAATCAAATTAAAAATAAAACAAAATTATCCTAGAAAGAAGAAATTAAAGCAAAATAATACTCCCTTCGTCCCATAAAAATGTCTCTTATTGACTTTTTGAAAGTCAAATTTTTTAAACTTTAAATATTATTATATTTAATCTTTTAAATAATTAAATTTTATAAAATATATATTTGAAAACTACTCGATTAGATGTTTTTAAAATATATTTTTTCATATTTTTATCAATGATACATTTTAAATAATTATGAGCCAAAGCTGAAAAAATTGACCCAAAAAAAGTCAATAAGGGACAAAAATTGTGGGACGGAGGGAGTAAGAAAATTAAATAAAAGAAAAGTCCAAATTAAAAAGAAAAATAAAAACACATAGATAATACATTTTTCATGCATCGTCTAAAGTTAATGCTATCTTGTCGCGCTCAACATGGGTGCCAACATAATGCTTCAATCTATGTCTGTTGACCTTAAACTCGTGTCCATCAGACATTGATTTGATCATAATAACCATGAATGGCCCGAACCATCGTGACTTCAATTTTTCGGGAAAGTGTTTTAGGTGAGAATTAAAAAGTACTAATTTCCCTGGCAAAAATTGACGCGGCAATAGCTTCTTGTCATACAATCGCTTCGGTTTCCCCTTGTAGATTCTTGCATTGTTGTAAGATACGAAACAAAATTCTTCTACCTCGTTGAGGTCCAGTAGGCGCTTCTGCCTTGTACTTTCCCAGTCCATGTTAACGGTTTTGATAACCCAATAAGCCTTATGCTCAATCTCCACCGATAGGTGGAAAGTCTTGCCATAGACAAGTCTGTAAGGAGACATGCCTAAGGGTGTCTTGAATATTGTTCGATAGGCCTAAAGTGGTTCATCGATTCTCACAGACCAATCCTTCTAAGAGGGATTGACAACTTTCTCGAGGATAGCCTTCAATTCACTGTTAGAAATTTTAGCTTGCTCGTTAGTCTGTGGGTGATATGCTATGGCAACTTTACGGGTCACTCCAAAGCGTTGTAACATTATAGCAATAAGTTTATTGTCAAATTGTCCGCCCTCATCGCTAATAATTGCTCTCGGCATTCCGAACCGTGTGAATATGTTCTTCTGCATGAATCGTTGCACTATCTTGGAATCATTTCTGGGAACTGCAGCTGCCTCAACCCACTTGGATACATAGTCTACGACGAGCAAGATGTAAAGGCTACCGAACAAGGATGCGAAAGGCCTCATAAAATCGATACCCTACACATCAAACAATTCCACCTCAAGTATGTTCTATAATGGCATCTCATGTCGCCTGGATATGTTCCCCGTCTGTTTGCAACAATCACATCCATTGTAGAATTAATGAGCATCCTTGTAAAGAGTGGTCCAGTAAAAACTAGACTGTAAAATTTTGGTCGTCGTGCGAGTTCTACCAAAGTGGCCTCCTTAAGGTGATGAGTGGCATTGACAAAGCACATTTTGCTGCTCCTCTTCGGGAACACACCGGCGTATCACCTGATCTGCATATTGTTTAAACAAAAGAGACTTGTCCCAATAATAATGCTTAGCATCATGTTAGAACTGCTTCTTTCCTTGGTGAGTAAGGTCATAAGGCAAAATACTGCTAACCAAGAAATTAATTAAATCGGCATACCAGGGTGTTGCCGAGGCAACCAATATCTGCTCATCCGCGAATGCATCATGGATCTCCAAATAATCATCATCTCCGTCGCCTTTTTCTAGTTTTGACAAGTGGTTAGAAACTTGGTTCTCGGATCCTTTCCTTTCCATAATTTCAATGCCAAACTCTTGTAAAAGCAATATCCAACGAATTAAACGAGGTTTGGCATCTTTTTTAGCAAATAAATACTTAATTGTCGAATGGTCAGTGTGAAAAATTACCTTTGTACCAATCAAATAGGAACGAAACTTGTCAAATGCGAAAACTACCGCTAGTAATTCTTTTTTTCACCGTGGTGTAATTCAATTTAGCACCATTAAGGGTTTTGCTAGCATATTATATCACTGGAAAAATTTTACCTTTTCGCTAACTAAAACAGCCCCTACCGCAATCGCTCGCGTCGCACATGAGTTTGAAAAGTAGGGTCCAATCGGGTGGAATGACAATGGGTGTCGTGGCAAGTTGTTTCTTTAGGGCTTCTGTAGAGAGTTTGGGTGTTCTCCAATTATGAGCGTAAGTGCACACTTTTGTCAAGTTATAGTATAAAAGATATCGTCTCCCACGAGGATTGGACAGTCAAATTCAAATGTAAATCCCCGCATAGAGAATATTTAAATGCACAATTAAATTTCAGTTTATTTAAAAGAAAAGTAAATAAACAGAAGTAATTTAAGGAAGAGATCAGGTTGATAGAATGGGGTAGGTTATGCTGCTTCGTAGTGTGAAACTGCGTTGAATAGGTTAAGATGTATTGCGCTTCCAGATTGTGCTGCCTCGGCAGATGATGGTAGATTGGTGCTTAAACAACTTTCATTGCCTCGGTAGGTGGAATGGATGAATGGCTCGGCGACAAGTTCGACAGTTCTTCAAGGCTCGGCAGAACGCTTCTGAAGTGATTTTGCTTATGTCTAAGTCAGAATACTGTTGATGCCCATTGTAGATAATACCCGTCGGTGTGAATCGTACAATGAACAAAAACCTTTGGTGTGTCCTCTCTTAGCCGCTTTAAACCCAAACCTATGTCTAGGCTGGATTGATCAACACCTGGTATAGATGAGATCGTGCTTACTTATTTCGTGAGTTTGACTCTCTCCATGCCAAACAAATGGATTGCTCACAATCAATCTTTCAAACTTAATTGCAAACAGTGAAGAACATGAAATAAGGAAACCTTGAATTTTATTGCAAATACAAACTTTAATCCTAAACAACCGTTCTTACACTACCCTACAACACAACCCAAACCCTAAGAGAAATTAGAACATAGCGGCGGCAAGGAAGCACAAGAGAAACCTAAGCTAGTGCTGACTAGGAAATCTTCCGATGTCTAAAATACAAAATATGATCAAGTATATATAGAGCATGGACTAGGTTAAGTCCTCCTTGGAGTAGAAGTCTTCCTCATGATAAAGCAGCTTTTGCATTAAATGCAACCTTTAAATCTGACTTCTTTGACTTTAATTTGGACTTCTCTTGTCGTTGCCTTGTACCACAAGCAAGCCTTGATCTTCTCCTTTGGCGGCTTTGTCCGCTATTTCTGGCATCAGTAAATTGAGTGGATGGGCTCAATGGACTCAGTAAATTATGCTCTACCGATTGTACTCCAATTCACCAATTCCTCAAGTTGCTGCTCTGAGCGGCAGATATGGCGGCAGTAGCTACTCGACAACATCTCTATCTTTTTTGAACTGCTTCAGTACAGCTCCTTGGTTTGCTGCCTTAGCATCCGCTCCTATGATTTCTCCTCCTTCTAACAGCTTCTAGCATCTGAAACTAAAACTAAACTAAAACGGTATCTTTTCTTACCAAATCAAAGATATTCAATAGAAACATGGTAAAGTAAAGAATACTGTAAATAATGCATGCATGTATGTAAAGTGCTCATTAGTCTTATATTTTATATGCGTTCGATCTCATTTTATTGTTGTTCTTAAGTGCATTTTAGGCATATTTAGGTCCATGCATGCATTATTTACAGTATTCTTTACTTTACCTTGTTTATATTGAATATATTTGATTGGTGAGAAAATGTATTATTTTAGTTTAGTTTTAGTTTCAGGTACTAGAAGCTGGCAGAAGGAGAGAGGAGTTGAAGAGCTGGTGCTGAGGCAGCAGATCAAGGAGCTGTACTGAAGCAGCTCTACACGGAGAGACGTGCTGCCGAGTAGCTGCTGCTACCATACCTGCCGCCCAGGAAAGCAACCTAATGAATTGGTGAATTGGAGTGCGATTGGAAGAGCTTAATTTTTTTAGTCCAATGTGTAACGCCTCGAGTTTAGGGTCGGGAGATAATCGTGTTGGCTAAACCATTTCGGGTTAGGATGATTTTGAAACTATTTTTAAATGGATAACCTTGATTTCTATCAATGGGGTAAAATGGGAATTTTGCTATTAAAAAACTAAAGAAAATGGGATTTTTGAAAGCTATCATCTTCTCCCATTTGATTTTCACGTTCAAAACCTCCCCTAAACCCCCATTTCATTATTCCATTGCCAAAAGCCCTCAATCTAAGTGATTTCTTCAAGGTAAATGGCTCATTAACTTGGTTTTGTCTTCCTTGAGTCCTAAATGTTGAGATTTTTGCAAAACTCATGGTTTAAACTTGTTTTGATTTTTAAAGTTTGGTTTGAAATGGAAGAGAGTTTATGGGTTTTTCGTTTGGGTTGGTTATGGCTGAGTTTGGGTGAGTTTTAACTTTGTTTTATTGCTAAAATAACATAAAAATGATGGGTTGTGATAGGAAACTCGAAATGGGTATTGTGGGTGATTTGGGGAGTTGAAAATCTTAAGTTTTTGGATGGGTTTTGGGTATAAATTACAACTGAATGTTTGATAGCTTTGGGTTGATGTTTTGGAATGTTAAAAGGTATATTTTTTATGGTAAATTCGTTGGGTGTGGCTACAAGTAGTTTGGGACTGAATCGATATGTTTCGGGTGAAATTTGGAGCTTGAATCGATGTGTGTTGTTGCAAGATTGTTAATTTCCGGGTTTTGTTGTGTTTGTGAGTGTAATAGTGTTCTAATGTTCAGTTTTGGGTTGCTTAAAATAGAGGAATCAGATTCGGGCTTTGTGGATGGAAATCCGGGTACCTCGGAGGCTTGATTCGGCATCTTGGACATCGTTTGTGTGTTGGCTAGTGAGTGGATCGATTTTAAAAGCCTTAACGTGGTTAAGGGAATGTTTTGGGAGTTTGGATTGAGCTTGAAAGGCCAATCAAAGCTCAATAGTAAGTTTTAAAGGTTTTATGCAATTAATTCGTGTTTTACGATTCTTGATGCCATGTTGATAATGTGTTAGTTTGCATTGTTACACATGTTGAGACTTATGACTTGTGCTTATATTTGCATTGTAAGTACATGCTTTGCATGGAAGTTTGGACATGATAAGTGGTTCAAGCATCGATAATGCTTGTGGTTGTGAATGAGTATATTGACACGTGTTGAGTTGTTACTAGATATAATTGATCGATCAATAGGATTAGAGTGCACTCGAGGTAAAAGTTGCGTGTGGCCTTAGTGATGCTAGATTCCACTAAGGAGGAATATGGTGATGTGAGATTCCACCGGAAGTTATGTTTTGCTAGACGAGTGAGTACGGTGATGTGAGATTCCACTGGAAGTGTCTAGTGGGTTTGAGAAACTATCTGCATATCCGAGTAAAAACGATGAATGTCAATATACCAATGATGCTTTAATTCTCATGTTAAGCATGTTGTTGATTTTCTTCTTTTATGCTTATGCATTGTTGGTTACTTTGCTTGCATTATGGGAATGAGCATGTGGTAAGCATATGGCTTGTGGTTGCATTCGGTAAATGCACGTGAAGGTAAATGCATGTTGTTATGTGATCAAGCATGTGGAAATGATTTGTAAATGGTTTTGGTTTTCAAGCAAACTACGTTTTAAAATTGCATTGTTGTAGCTACCGTTTTGAGCACCGCTCACTAAGCTAAACGCTTACGCTCTCTTTTCCAACAATGCAGGCCCTTAGACCTTTGGAGCAGCTCGGGGAACAAGGGAGTTTGGTTTGCTCAAGTATGAGTTTAAACTTCAATAATTAGTATTTAGCAATGGGATATGACCTTAATGTTTTGAGGTGTTGTTGGCATGTCTTTTGCTTTAGACAAGTTTGCTAGGTTGTGTTTGGCTTGTAATACCTTTTACCATGATGATTTATGCTTTTGTTTAGCTTTTAGCTATGTTGGTGAATGCTATATATGCTTGTTTTCTCTAAGGATCTTGTCTTGATGGTTGATGCATCGTTAAGTGTTTAAATTGCTTTATATGCTTATCCATGGATGCCTTGTGTTATATGTGTGCTTGTATGTTGCTTAAATGCTTGTTAAATGCCTCATGTGTTGAGTCCTTTATGTTTTTGACAGCTAAATCATGTTTTGCAGGGCAAGGCGTATCGATACGCTCAAGGGCAGTATCGATATGGTCCCTTGTTTTTGGAAAGTCGTACCGGTACGCGGGGGCGTATCGATACCCAAAATGCTCTCTGGAAATCTGAGAAATTGACGAGATTTTGGCGTATCAGTATGGGTCCCTAGTGTACCGGTACGATCTTCGTAGTTGACCAAGGGAAGCTGACCGTTAAGGGCGTATTGATACCAGCCTTGAGGGTATCGATACGGTTTCCTAGGTTTGACTTGGGTGTTGACCAAGTACAGACGTATCAATACGGTCCTTTAGCTTATCGATACGACCTATTGTAAAGTTTGAAAAGGGTTATCTTAATTGCTTGTTTTGCATGTTTTTTAACCATGTGAGTTTTCCACTGCGTGTCCTCTCACATAGGATATAATTAAAGCATCTAGACAAGATAGCTTTAAAAGAAATTTTCTAGGGTTGCTAATCGAAGGGGAGCCTTAACGGGGTTCGCTTCAGTTTTCCCCGTGTAACCTATTCGATGTGGTCTGGCGGCTGGGCTGGGTCGAGGGGGTTACATTTGTTAGTATCGGAGCCTATGTTCCGCCTAGGTTCGTTGAGTTTCCGCAGGCCGAAAGGTAAGTGAGGTAAGTTTTATGGTGTAAGCTTGTTGATTGTGATTGCATGGTGATTGTAAGCATGCTCTTGGCTATCTTTGTGTTGGTTGAGAAATAGTTAAAGGCACACATTACTAGTATACTATTATTGTAAGTGATTTTAAGTTTAAGGACTTGAGCATCTTGGACCTTGTTCCTTGCTGACCCCAAATCATTTCATTTGTTGTGTTTGTTGTTTAGGTTTGCATCTGTTAGCATGGTGAGACCAAGGGGATGGCCAAGAATGGATAATCCGAGGGTTGAGCGGATTGAGAATGTTGAGGATGTGCGAGGAGAGAACTTGCCTCATCCTCCTCCTCCGGGGGGTGGAGTGAATGTTGAGTGTGTTGGACCCCAGGCTGGTCAGGGACATGAAGGTATTGATGTGAATCCGTTGATTCAGGCTATAGTCGGGGCTATTCAGACAGCTTTAGCGGGTGTTCGGGTTGCAGCACTGCCTCAGGGTGCAGGTTCCGGTTTACCGTTAGAGCGACTTCGTAGCTTGGGCGGGGTTGAGTTTTGTGGGTTGTCACTTGAGGGTTCAGAGGCATGGTTTGAGAGCACAGTTCGTATTTTGAGTTAGATGGAGTGTTTTGAAGCACATAAGCTAGGTTGCATTGTCTCTTTGCTTCAGGGGGATGCCTACACTTGGTGGACTACTATCACTACGGGTATGCCAGAGGCCGAGGTTACTGGGAGTTCTTCAGGACTACTTTTCGTAAGAAGTACCTAGATCCTCGATACCTAGATGAGAAGAAGAGAGAGTTAATGGCTCTAGTTCAGGGTAGCTTGACCGTGTCCGACTATGAGGTGCAAATTTGTACGTTTGAGCCAGTATGCTTCTGAGTTAGTTCCCACTGAGGGGGAACGATGTGAGCATTTCTGATATGGGTTGGTTCAGGAGGTGAAGACCTACATGTTGTCTTCCGACTATAAAGATTTTGATGTGTTAGTAGCTAGGGCCAAGGACATCGAACAGTCTTTGGGACTTGCGGATCGCAAGGGTGGGTCTAGTTCAAGAAAGATGACTGCTGAATGAGACATAGATCATGCCAAGAGGCACAAGAATAGGAAACCTCGTCATGATCATAGACGCGGAGGTGGTAATCCAGGGCGAGGCCATCACGGCCAAGGGACTGAGAATCATACTCTCGAGTGCAACAAGTGTCTAGGGCGCATTTGAAGCGTTTGAGGCAATGTATAAAGCTTGGGAGAGGTACCAACAGATGGTAAACAACTACCCGCTTCATGGTTTCCCATCCTGGACTCAGGTGTTAATGTTCTACAATGGGGTAAATTAACAGAAACGAATGATGCTCGACGCCTTAGCCAATGGAATCATCTTGGATAGACCACCTGAGGAGGCACTACAGATTCTGAACAGAATTTCCAAAAATGACTACAAGTTTCCTACAGCTCGCCGCGGCGGTATAAGGCGGCCAACTGTTGTGAATGAAGTAGAGGCCATTGAATCTGTTAATGCTCGCCTGGACAAGCTGACACAACTAGTGATGAGTATGGCCAAAGGAAAGACATATGAGGCCAAGGCTGTGGAGCCTTTTGTGGTGAGTGTGGGGGCAACCACGATTCCTCTTAGTGCAGTGAATCCGCCAACTTCATGGGAACCTATGAAAGGAATAGCAGGCCCAACACCAACACATACAACCAAGGCTGGAAGAAGCATCTGAACTTCTCCTGGAATAATCCAAACACGTGTCGCAACCCTTTTTAGGAGGCTTCGACTTTTTGGAAAACTATTTTTTAAAAAAACACGGAGACACCACCAATCTTTTTGAAAAGTGTGATTGGATCACTTTAAAACAAGGTTATTTTAATAAAATGTTTTGTTTTAATAAAACAACGGTTTTGGTCTGCGAAAATCAGAAAACAGGTTCGAGGGTCGGTTACGCGTGGGAAAGGGTTAGCACCCCCACGACGCCCAAAATTGGTACCTAATTGGTTTTAAAAACGTTTTCAAAACTGGAATTTGCAAGTTCACGAAGGTTCAACTTTATTTGTTCGTTTAATGAATATTAGTCTATTTTAACAGCCTCATCGCCTGGTAGATGAACTTTAATCATCGCCAACATTTCTGGCGCTAACCCGTCATTCTCATTTGATAAGACACCACATTAAATTAATTTCACTTTTTCAAACAACATGGAAATTTAGTGCGTTAAACATTTTATATTTATTCTAAGTTCGATTATTTAAAAATCCTAAGAAATGTCTAAGACTTTTATTCCTAATTAAAGGTTTAAATTTGCTTAAGTGTGTCTTATTTTTTTGTGAAGTAATTTTTCAACAAAACACGTCTCTATCTAAGCTTTAGAACATTGTCCTAAGTTTTAACCTATTTCTAAAGAACAAGCAAGAAACTGATTATTTTTTCTTTTGTGTTTTTTTCCTTTTTATTATTTCTTGTGAAAAATATTTATTTCTTCTTTTTTACTTTTTTAAAGCCAATACCCTTCTTTTAACCCTTTTTACATTTTTTATAATTTTTATTTTTTATGTTTTTTTCCTTTTTTATATTTTTATTTCAAAAAAGAATTTCTCCTTAAAAACTTTTTCATTTTTTAAAAGATTTTCTTTAAAATATGACCTTGTAAATAAATACCTTTTTTAAAAAGTTTTCTCTTTAAGCTTTTTTTCGAAATTTTATTTCTTCCTAAAAACCCTAAACTTTTATTTAAACCTATTTTTAAAATTTATTTTCTTTTTCTTGAAAAACACTTATTACTTATTTTTTAAAGAAACATCTTTATTTTTTCCTTTTTTTAATTACTTAACCCACTTTATTATTAAAACTAAATTTCAAGAAAAAACATTCTATTTATTTTTTTAGAAATCAAGCCTCTTTATTATTTCCACTCATGCATTATTATTTTTCCTGATTAAATTCTTAACTTTAAGTTTTTTTTAATAAAACCATATTAACTCCTATTTATTCTTGAATTTTAACATTAACACTTTTAAAAATTCATTCCTACATTTCTAAAGATCAAAACACTCCTAACAACATTTTTTAAAGCATGCATTTTTTAAAAGATCAAACCAAAATTAAAACGAAAATTTAACGGAATCGCGAAACGATTTTCCGACTTCAAGAACACAACCTAAAATCCACAAAAACATAAACACAAAAATTCAACCAAGAACAAACATGAAAAATACTAAATAAAAATTAAAAGGAAAGATAGAAATTTTACCGAAACGACGAACGGAGAACTTGAATATGAACTTCTCGAAATGCTCCTAATTGCCTCCAAGCTCGAACTTCAACTCCGGAATTTCCAGCATCTCTTGAGAATTTTTAGAGAATTTTTTTCGGAATTTTCTAAGCCTATTTGCTTTTCTTTTCAAGTGTATTTTCCTTGAAATTGTCGTGTGTTGAACAAGGGAAAAAGGGGTATTTATACTTGAATTTCAGCTTCAAATTCAAGCCAAATTTGGATTTCAATCCCCGAATTGAAGCCAAAATCAGACAAGAAACTTGATTCTCGGAAAAACCCCTCAAACTCTATCCGATTTGGTTCAGATTTGAAGTTAAATTTTCCCCTTAATTCGAGCCTAGGGTTTGACCACTTGTCTCAGTTTTTTGCAGATTCCGGCGACCACAGGCGACGGCGGCGAGCGGAGTTGGTGGCCACGTGACGGCGAGGTGGTTCGACCGGTACCAGCAACGTAACCGGCCGTGACCGAAAGACGTCGTCCGGTCACCAACAGTGCGTCGGACAAGGATTTTTGGGGCTGGGATTTGGGGCTAGATCAAGCGCATGCGACACACACGCTAGGCACGTGGTCCCTTTTTTTCTTACTTTTCTTTTTTCTTTTATTTTTTGTTGTTTTTGCTAATGTTTTTTTATTTATTATTTTTTGGGTTGTCATCCTATTTTCCTTTTTCCTACATTTATTTCCACCATTATTACTTATTTTAATTTATTATCACATTTTCTTTTTTTTCTTTTTAAAAGATGGGCTTGTATTTCTAAGATGGGCTTTGTTTTTTTTCTTTTGAAATGGGCTTCAAAAATGGGTTTTTAATGATGGGTTTTTGTTGTATTTTTTATTTAATTTAGAAAAGGGTGGGCCTTTTATTATTTTAAGGGGAAATGATTTTTTTTTATTTTTTGGGATGAAAATCTAGTGACAACAGCTGCCTCTTTTTGCTTATCTCTGTGAAACAGAAATAAAACAAACACCAAAAGGCACTGATTTTCATCGATTTTCCAATTGGCTCCATTCTCCTGTTGCTCGAACGGATAGGCATGTTCTATTCTCCAGACGCCCGAATAGATTAGCGAGTTCCATTCTCCAAATGCCCGAACAAATAGGTTGGTTCTATTTTCCTTTTGCCCGAATAGATGAGCGGATTCCATTCTCCAAACGCCCGAACTGATTGGCCGATTCTATTCTCCTTATGCTCGAATAGCTGAGTTGGGTTCTATTCTCCCAAATGCCCAAATAGTTGAGATGGGTTTCATGCTCAAACAAATATGCTATTTCTATTCTCCTTACGCTCGAATAGATGAGTTGGGTTCTATTCTCCCAAATGCCCGAACTGTTGAGCTGGGTTCGATTTTCCCAAATGCTCAAACAAATAGGCAGATTCTTCTGAAAAAATTTCATCTCTCTTATGCTTGGATGAATAAGCAAATAGACTTCAAAAGATTTCATCCTCCTTATGCTTGGATGAATAAGCAAAACCTTAAAATATTTCATTCTCCTCGTGCTTGGATGAATAAGAAAACATTCTATTTCCTCCCGAACGGATAGGTGAATCTTCTAAAAAATTCATCCTCCTTATGCTTTGATGAATAGGCGAACCTTACAAGATTTCATCCTCCTCATGTGTGGATGAATAAGAAAGCATTCTCTTTCCTCCGGAACGGATAGGTGAATCTTCTGAAAAATTCCATCCTTCTTATGCTTGGATGAATAAGCGAACTCAATTCTCCTTACGCCTGAGCGGATAAGCGAATCTTCTGAAAAAATTTCATCCTCCTTATGCTTGGATGAATAAAAGAACTCCATTCTCCTTACGTCTGAAAAGATAAGCGAATCTCCTGAACAATTTTCATCCTCCTTATGCTTGTATGAATAAGCGAACTTCTGAAAAACTTCATCCTCCTTATGCTTGGATGAATAAGCAAACTCCATTCTCCTTACGCCTGAACGGATAAGCGAATCTTCTAAAAAATTTCATCGTCCTTATGCTTGTATGAATAAGCGGGTTCTATTCTCCTTGTGCTCGAATAGATAAGGAATCTCTTCTGGAAAAAACTTCATCACCCTTATGCTTTGATGAATAAGCAAACTTCATTCTCCTTACGCCTGAACGGATAAGTGAATCTTCTGAAAATTTTCATCCTCCTTATGCTTGGATGAATAAGCGGGCTCCATTCTCCTTAAGCTCAAATAGATAAGCAGATCTTCTGGAAAAAATTCATCCTCCTTTTGCTTGGATGAATAAGCAAACTCCATTCTACTTACGCCTGAACGGATAAGCGAATCTTCTAAAATATTTCATCCTTCTTATGCTTGGATGAATAAGCAAACTATATTCTCCTTACGCCCGAACAGATAAGCAAATCTTCTAAAAAAAAATTCATCCTCATTATGCTTGGATGAATAAGCGGGTTCTATTCTTCTTTTGCTCGAATAGATAAGCATATTCCAAAAAGGGTTTCACCCACCTTACGCTTGGATGAATAAGCGGGTTCCATTCTCCAAATGCCCGAACGGATAGACGGGTTCTTTTGCCGAAAGGTCCTTCGTGTACCTGTAAAATGTGATATTTAATGCAATTATGATGAGCATGCCCCTAGGGATGCCTAAAACATGAATGTGTGTCTCTTTTCTTTTTCTTTTTGAATTCTTTTCTCAAAATTAATTTTTTCGCACATTTGCTCACCCAATCCAGATAAGCAGATGTACTTTTTCTCTGTATTTTTTTTACTTATGGAAAACATCTGATCTCTGCTCACTTAATCCAGTGATCTTGTACTCTTGGTTGGAAGGACAGACTCCTTCAATTGGCATTGCTTCGCCATTCTCATTCTTCATATCTCTTTGCTTCGTCGGAAACGTTCGACCTTCGTAAGGAAATGTCTCCGGATCTACTATCATTGTAGTTGATACATCCATATTGAGTGAAAGGCTTCCTTATGTGGTCTTGAAAGCTTCAAGTCTTCATATGCCCCTTATTAAACACCTTCAATGCTTCTTGTGAATTCTCAAATTCTTGTTCCTGCAGGACATCTTGCATTGTTTGCATGTAAAAGAAGGAGGAGAAGAAGAAGAAGAAGAAGAAGAAGGAGAAGGAGAAGAAGGAGGAGAAGAAGAAGGAGAAGAAGAAGAAGAAGAAGAAGAAGGAGAAGAAGGAGAAGAAGAAGAAGAAGAAGAAGAAGGAGAAGAAGAAGAAGAAGAAGAAGAAGGAGAAGGAGGAGAAGAAGAAGAAGAAGAAGAAGAAGAAGGAGGAGGAGAAGAAGAAGAAGAAGAAGAAGAAGGAGGAGGAGGAGGAGGAGGAAGAAGAAGAAGAAGAAGAAGAAGAGAAGAATTGAAGATTTCTAAGGGGACTAAACTATGTGAAACTAATCACTTCAACAAAAAAGGATAAGAAGAAGAATGTTTATCAAATATAATCTAGTGCCCTAGATTCTTAAATGGAAAATGTTTTAGAAGTGTTTGGGATCCAAAATAACTAATCACTTCAACAAAAAAGGATAAAATTGAAAAATCTATTCCTAAGGGGACTAAACTATGTGAAACTAACGTCTATGGATCCAAAGCAATTTGGATACCAAAAATTACTTGATTGTCTTGTTTAGGTGTGATAGAGAGTGATCAACAAGTCCAAATTTGTGAGGGAGCTCCATGCACACAAAGAATAACACTTGAAGAAGGAAGGTTTCACATCCTCCCTTGAGTTCAAGTATGGTAAAATCTAGTTGTTTTATTTGTTTAATTTGATTTATTTTTTATTTCAACTAGATTATCATATACGTTGAACTAACATATTTGATGCTTTGAGTAAATGGGAACCATTTTTAAAACCAAAAGGTTCTAATTGTGTCAAGTTTTTTAAAACCTCCTAAGTTATTTTGAGCCTAATGTATTTTTAAAATTCTTTTTGATATAACAAAAAGGGGAGAAATGGTTTGAAAAATTGATTTTTCAAGAGAATAAGGGGAGCTTTAATTTCATTCACATTTTAATCTCTTATTCAAATTTTTAAAACACTAAGGGGGGAAATCCCAAACAATTTTCAAGTTCGTTTTATTATATCAAAAAGGGGGAGATTGAAGAACTAATTGTTTTGATATAATAATTGAAAAATGTTTTGGACTAAATTGAACATAATTTAAATTATGTTTTTAGTCAAAAACAACTTGAAAATATGTTTAAGAGTTTTACAAGGCTTTGGAATGATTTAAAGAGCGTTTAAAGTAGTCAAAACCATATTTTAAGTGTAACCGTATCGATACTGTATGGTACCGTATCGATACCCTTAAGGGTTTCAATTATAGTGATTTTCCAGTAGCCCCAACTACCCCCAACGATCAATTTCCCAACAGTCTTTTAAATTGCAAGACCATACCGATACGCTTACCATGCATATCGATACGCACCAGCTAATGTGCTCAACGTATACTTTCTTATCGAGACTGTATCGATACGGTTTGAGGAATATCGATACGCCAAGCTGCATAACTGATTTTATGGTGGGAAATAAAGGCTCCAACGGCTCCAAAACAACTCCAATGGTCCTCAACGGCTACAAACTCAATTGGAGTATAAAAGGGACCTCCAAGCATCAAGAGATTGTTAATGCTTCAATTGTCAACAACATTATGATGTCAAATTGTCTTCAGAGCTTTATTGTACATTTCTTGTATAGACAACATTGGTGAGCTAAACATTGTCAAATTTGCTCAAGTGTTTAGGTTTTGGGTGAGGGCTAAAGTGTGCAAACAAATACCTATTAAAGGGATTTCAAGTTTGCTTTGAATTTCTCTTGTGAGAGAGTGCTTGATCAAGCTTTGGGTAGAAAGCTTGATCGTTGTAACGGTTTCCTCCTAATCCGAGAAAAGGGGCGAAATTCTTAGTGAATTTGGTTGTAATCCTTAGTGGGGAGCTAAGATAGTGGATGTAGGTGCTTGTTAGAAGGTCGAACCACTATAAATCCTTGTATCTATTGTCTATTTTTTCACCTCCCACAAAATCACTCAAATATCCAATCTTCTCCACACTTTGCTAGCTAGAACGATTGAAGGAAATCGAGCACATAAAGTTCAACATACATGGACGAACTTTTTCGTTCCTTCCATTTAATATTTGGAAAAACCCGCTTTGTGTCGAACGCGAGTTCAAAAGTCGCTTTGTGTAGAACGTGAGTTCAAAAGTCGTTTTGTGTAGAACGTGAGTTCGTCTTCGTGGACTACAAGAGAGCATTTTTCTAAATAATCAAGTTTGAAATTATTTTTCCGATTAATTTTTAAAAAAAGGAACATTTACATAAAAATGTCATAAGTACTGATGTTTTTACAAATAATAGCCATTGTTTTTAAAATAAAGAGGAAATATCCAAAAAAAAATATAATAATTGTCTATAAAATATAATAGATTAATCAAAAAATTCTCTAAAATAATCATATTGTATAAACTAGACACTTAAAAATAAAATAGGATCAAACTTGAAAAGGGTTAAAAACTTCAACCAAACAACTCGAACAAATGATACATACAAACAAATACCATAGCCGATGATGAATAATAAAGATCATCAACATAAACATTAATTAATATATATATATATATATATATATATATATATATATAGCAATGATGGTTAGTTGAAAACGAGTATTACCACAACTCAACAACGATATATTTTCAATGATTACGAATATATATCAATATTCTGGTCAATGATCCAAAGTAAGAATATATCAACAAGATAATATAATAAACGTCGTCTAGAGAGTGATGTTAAATACAACCCTAGAAAAAAAGAGAAAAAAAAGAAAATGCCACAAGAGCAGATAAAAAATATGCTACAAGCAGATCCACTGATTGGCCAAGTGACCAAAGATGCTCATGTTACCACATCTTGTATGAATTCAAATTCTGACATTTGTCTTAAAATATAATATCTCTGTATTTAATAAAAAATTGCTACAAGAGAATACAAAATCACCCATAGTTTCATATAAAAAAATTAATTAAACAAAATATCAAAACTCATAATAAATAACATAAAGTCTACTAATAAAAATAGGAGAGAAAGAAGAAAATGAAAATGAAAAACTAGCAGTTGACAACCAAATCAAAAACTAATGTCATGAATGGTAACAAAAAAAATAAGTAAAATAAAAAATGACACAAAAGAGAGTAAAAATAAGAAGTACTAAAGTTTTTTTTTAAGTCAAAAAGTTTTTAGGATTGGTACTATTCCTAGAACTACAAAAAAATAGGATAAGGATAAAGTAAAAACCAATTTTTTTTATAATTACACTGATGCATTTATAATATTACAATGAACTAATAATTTTAAAATATTCGTACCTAAATTAAAATTTTGGAAAAATCAACCTACGGTGAAACTTAAAATAGAATAAATTTATATAAAAAATTCATATATAATATCTAGAATTTTGAACACATCCAAATAATTATGGGAGAGATAATAATTCATGGGGTACGACATGCACATTTTTTTTTCCTTTTTTCAGTTCCATCTTAAATATTTTAGCTTTGTTTGGTAATTAGCTGATAGTTGATAACAGATTATATTAGTTGATAGCTGATTGTATTAGCTAATTTAACTAACGGATTATATTGGCTGATTGTATAAAAGTGTTTGGTAAAATTAACTAAAAGTTGTTTGATTATTTAAACAAGCAAAATGGCATATAATGACATGATTATATTCTATATTTTTTTGAATAGTTTATTAGTTATAATATTTTGTATATATTAATATTAATTGGATTTTATGAAAAATAATCTCTTTAATATAATATTACTAAGCATATTTGATGGATCTATATATTAATTTATTGTTTATATAATTATTTTTAATATAATTTAATTAATTGTTAAATTTTAATACAAATATAAATATGTGAAAATAAAATAAAAAAAATAATAGTTTACAAATGTCTCAATGTAAATACGTGAGGTGAATATTTTAAATAGAAAAGGTTAAATTTAAGTTATTTGAGCATTTTTTATAATTGTTAAGGGTAAAAGTGTCGTTATAATTCTTATATTAAAACCTCTAATTTCAAAAAAATGTCTATTAACAGCTTTTTTTAAAATTAGAGGTTTCACCTCAATCCGATATTTCAATCCGCTATTTATCAAACATTCAAATTAATAAATTTGACTGATCAAACCTCTAATATTAATTCAAACTTTTAATTTTAGCTCAATTTTACTAAACATGGCTACATCTTTTGATTTTTACGAGAAAAAAACATTTACAAACTGTGGGTCAGTCTTCTGTTAGGTTCTTGACAACCACTGATATTTATAATTTTAATTTAATAATATTTTTTACAAACTATATTAGCCCAAAATTTTCTTTATCAATTATTGATTTTTAATTAAACGAGTAAACTGACATATAAAGTAACAAACCGTTAAATTAATATTAGTTATTTTTATTTTTTTAATCTTATTATTTATTGCATAAAATAAAAAAACATTTAGAAATTAAAATTTTAAAAATTTATTATCATTAGTTTTTGAATTTTTGCGTAAAATAAAGTAATCGAGACAATAATGATAAAGAGAAAAAAATTGATACCAGGTAATTGATACAACAATGATAAAGAGAAAAAAAAAATTGATACTAGGTAAACAAATCTACTTATGTGCTTAAGTGTTTTACCCTTTTTTTTTCTTTTAGAATTCTAATATCATGTTATACTCTTTTTCTTTAGAAAAATTTTTAAAAATGAGTCTAGCGTGCGGCAGTTATTAAATGTGACTAAAAAATAACAAGTTTCGAAACTTGTAAAAGACTTACGAAAACTTAAAATGTTTGACTTTTTTATAGCACTTTAGGTTGTTTTTGCGTGATTTTTGACAAGTTTTGAAACATAAAAAACAAGTTTCGAAACTTTGTCCAAGAACCTAAGATGTTAAAAAAAACAAGTTCTAAAACTTGTTTTTTAAGTTTTGAAACTTGTCAAAAATGACGAAAAAATAACTTAAAAAAGTCTAATATTTTAAGTTTTTAGTGACTCTTTCACAAATTTCGAAACTTATCGTATTTAGATGTACCTTTACTTGTTGGACATTAAACTCCTCAAATTTTTAATAAGATACGTAATAATATTTTGTCTTGTATGATATCTATTCAACGAATAAAATCATTCATACCAATAAATAAAATAAAATCTTGTGTGCGGAAGAAGACATTTCTAGTATTAAATTCTAGTGATCCTTTTATTTGAAAAAAAAACATAACACAATTTGCTCATCTCTTTGTGCTCTGGTGGCAAAGGTAGATGTTTGACCTGAGTTTGAGTACCAGTAATGCATGTTGTGTGTGCCGTCTTTGAAAAGACTAAAAAGTTGAACAGATGTTAGTTACTCTTGCATCACACCAGCATATTCAAAACATAACACCATTTGATAATTATTTATAGTAATTATAACTGTAAGAAATATGAAAACAAATCCAAACCCAAGTGCCTCATAGGCCATAAGCTGATCATCTCCATGAAAATAAACGCTGGACAAATCAAAAGGTCCCTTTGACCACTGAACAATCGTTTGCTTAATAACGTCAGCCGTATTTATGTTCTATTACTGACAGACAGTTAAAGAGTTGGTGTGGGTTTGAGAGCATTGCCATATGATCTGCATCCTTAATCTCCATCACATCGTCGACTTTAAAATTCTGGATCATCCAACGTTGGAATTTCTCTGGTATCCCTTCATCTGCATTGCAAACGATATAGACTCGAGGAACTCTTCCGTACTTTTCGTTCGACAACTTGTCTGCCTTGGTCAAATCGTTTACAAACAATGATCCCGGCCTGATCAGAGCCTTCGCTAGTTCCAGATCCTTCACAATACGTATGCACAGTGTTTAGTTTGCCGATTTCCTAATGAACTATAATGATTATAGATATTCAAATATTAAATAAAGTCAGATACCTCAACAGGGGATAGCTGATAAAGTTTGAATGTTAAGAACTTGGGCCCAAAAAACATAGACATCAAAGACTCTTCCGGTCTTCCATACGGAGCGAATTGAGTGTCCAGCCAAGCTTCCGCTGGTGTTCTTTCCCAGTACTTTCGAGAAAATAAAAGAAAAACAAAAAAATGAAAGTTGAAGTTATAGAATTATGGACTAACAGTCTCAACAAAAACGAAGAATTTATGGGTGGTTACAGTGTACCTGTTCCAAAACAAATGAAGGACGATGTATAGTATCAGGCATGAAAGCAGTCAAGAAAACAGCAACTGAGATCTTCTCTGGGTACTTGTCCATTGCCAGGGCCAAATTCAAGCCTCCCAAGCTATGCCCAACGATAATAACCTTCTCACTGCGAGGCAGTGAAGCCAATATCTCCAACAATGGTTTTGTGTATTCGTACATGGACTGAACATCCTGGATTTCCTTGGTGTTGATGCCAGAGGCCGCCAAGTCCAAAGCCGTCACACGGTGGCCTACTGACTCCAGCCGTGGTTTGAGCTTGTACCAGCACCAAGCTCCATGACAGGCTCCGTGCACTAGAATAAAATGCTTTTGTATTTTCACCTCTGCCATTACCCAATTTTTCCTTCAAACCTAATTAAGAGAGCTTTCCAGTCTGCAAAATAATAGAGTCGGGGGCTATTTATTCCCAAAATTTTATAGCTATTTCATATTTTCTTCGGCTAAATTACTGTCCATGTCATGCACTTATGCATTTGGCAACAAATGTGTCATTTTTTCTCTCTAAAAGTTACAAGCAAGTCACTCAACTAAAATATTGTTATAAACATGTCACTGGTTGTTAAATACTAGAAGAGAATAATAATATGATTTGATATGATAATAATTTTAATCCTCAACACTTATACAATCTATAAATTTAGTCATAATAATATGATTTCATAGTATTTTCGAATAAAGGTCGTTGTCTGCACTGTATTTGTTTGCGACATTCCTAACTCGACTTTATGATCAGAGTCGGGAAGGGGTGTTACAAGTAACTTTTTTAGATTTAAACGTAAAATACTACCATCAATTTTAAGGTTTTAAGTTTTGAGAAACGTGTGTAACACTTTAGGTTAGAAAAGACAATCTTACCATGACGTTGACTTTTTAGGTTTTACGGGGTAGCATTTTAGGTTTGAACTTAAAATGTTATGTTTTTCATAATAAATCATGTACATTTGGTAACTTTTCAGGTTTAAACATAAAAAGTTATCACCGATTTTAAGGTTTTAGGTTTTGAGAAACTCATGTAACATTTTATCTTGTGACAGATTTTCTTAACAAGTAAATAATTTTTAGGTTGAAATCAGATAACATTTTAAGTTGAAATTGAATAACATTTTGAGTTTTTATGGTTACTTGTTGTCACGGGGATGGACCTTGAAAGGGGCTGGAAGGGGTGATCGCCCTCTCTAAAAACTTGAAATTCATATATGATTTAGAAAATTTCTATTGTAGATTCTTTGCTCGGCGAGATTTTTTTATTAATGTGACTTTTGAAAAATCATTTTTAAAGAATTTTGAAAAACCAGAGATTCATTAAAACATGAGTTTCGGGAGTTGGTTACATGTGGGGAAGGATTAACACCCCACAACTCCCGAAATCGGACCAAATTATACGTTGCTTTTATCGATGGAAATTTTTGAAATTTAAATTGAATTTAAGTAAATGTTTTTGGTTAAATAATTTTTTTAACTAAATGGGCTTTAACATTTGGTGAGGTCGAATTAATTAGTCATTTAATTAACAAGGGTGACTTAAAATTCGAACCATAGATTAAACCGACATCAAATAAGTCTGACTGTCGTATTAATTTATGGTTTGAATTAAGTACATCACCTTTATGCATGATGCAAACATTTAAGTATGAGGTTATGACTTGTCAAATTTTATTCATTTTAAAGTTTACCTTTAGACAATATAAATTTATTGATGGTCAAAAGGATCGAGGGTCAGAGACGATGGTCCAACGATGACCGTTCTGGGTTAGAGCTCAAGTATTACTCTTTCTTTTTGGAGGTGATGATGTCGGGGATGGAAGGCCCTCTGTGCCTCTCGGTTGCATGCCCATTTTTATATCACTTGGACATGTGTCAAAATGGGGTTGTCTGAGTTCATGCTCTAATGAGGGAAGGTCATGGTATTTTATCCCCTTGTTTGCTTCTGAAGGTGGGTTCCATTTGTCATTGCATCCCTTCTTCATGAACTGGTTAAACTGGTTTGACGTAGCACCGGGTTAATTAAGCGGGACTGGTTGGTGGACTTTGGTGACTTACTTCTTAAATTGTAAGATTCATGGGATGATCCTTCTATTGATGTATTTTGCTATTTTATAATGTAACGGTTGGTCATGACAAGAACGCGAAGGGTTTCGTTACCATTTGTCACCGTAGAGAGAAGAGGTCGTTAATGAGAAATCGGATTGACAATCTTCACTTGGATAAGGATGAGCCTAACAACTTCTTTTAGAGCATATTGGTTTTCGTGCGCGTCCCTTGAAATATCATGAGGAGGATGCCCCCTAGAAGGGGTTAGCGGAGAAGCCGCTTCGGTTGCTCCAAAGGGTTTTGTTAATGCAAGCCCGCTTGACTTTGGTCGCAGTAAAGGGGAAAAGAAACGGGCAATTTCAAGTTCACTTGTTGTTTATAGTTCGGATGACGAGGGGAGTTGTTCGCGTTTGAAACGTAGGTTGAAGAGGCGAACGGATACTGGTAATAGTTTATTGTGGCTCAGAAGGAAAATAAATCCTTCTTACCTATATGCGAGTTGTAGTTGATTGGTATTTTGTCCTTATCTTCCCCTTTTGGTCGTATGTTTTACAGGGACCGCAGTTTCTACTTTACAAGTCGTAAATGATGAAACGGGAGATCGGATTGCCGTGTTTGATAATCTGCCCTTTGTGGCTAGCGACAATCCACTAGGTTCGGGAGGACTAACAACAATGGTGCTGTCTAACGCTTTTAATAGCAGATATGTGAGTTTATCCTGTTCGGTGGCATTAGCTACTGTGGCAACGTCTTTAGCAGATCAAACTTTTGCTCCTTATCTGGGGACTTCCCCTCGAGACCAGGATGCCTTTGTAGGAGTACCAACAGACGTCGTAGAGATGATATAGGAAAGTGTGACAATGCGAATAAAGGCTTATAACTAAAAAAACGTCATTTGAGTGCTGATGAAAATGTGTTGGGAAAGAGGCCAGTGTTTGATGTTGGGGCTACCGATGTTTTTCCTGGGCTAAAACGTGATGCTCATCCTATTCTCAAACTTTACAATACAATTCCTCTCACAAGGCTACGACAGACGCTATTGAAGGCGTTGTTCTTGCCAGCCGTAGTGTCGGGATAAGGTTAAAACGTTTATGGGTTTCTCCTGGTCGAGTTTACTGGTACTAAGAGTTGAGTGACTTTAAGGAACATAGAAATTGATGGCGTGCTGATTTTGTTATGGTTTGGGTTCTTGCCCCTAGTGATGAGAAATTTGTAGGGTATAAGTTACAATGTTGGGATTTTTGTTCCTAATCAGTAAAATATTAGTTTTTTAATGTTCTCCATTTGTGAGGTAAGTTGTATATATAGGAAGACTGGTTTTCTTTGTTTACTTGTTTTTAAATATGCTTGCAATAAACTTTGTAGTAGTCAAGGGGTCATACGAGGAATTTGGTTGTGTGTGGCTGCTTCCAACATTGATAGCTTGTGATACTTTGAGGGAGGCAAAGAATACCTCATAGAGACCAATGTAAATAAAGAAATAAATCAAAACCTAACAAATATACGCAAACCCTTTACAACTTGTTTTTACTCCAAATGAATTCATCTTAAAAAAATGCATAAAATAGCCAATTGGGGAGCGACTAGCGATCTTTTTTATCTTTGTGGTCGCTTTTCTATGCATACCCACTTTGGGAGCAGCTAGCGATCTTTTTCATCTTTACGGTCGCTTTTCTATGCACGCTCACTTCGGGAGCGGCTAGCGAGCTTTTTTCATCTTTGCGATCGTTTTTCTATGCACGCTCACTTCGGGAGCGGCTAACGAGCTTTTTCATCTTTGCGGCCAGTTTTCTAAGCACGCTCACTTCGAGAACGACTAGCGAGCTTTTTCATCTATGCGGTCACTTTTCTATGCACGCTAACTTCGGAAGCGGCTAGCGAGCTTTTTAATCTTTGCGGTCGATTATCTATGCACGCTCACTTCGGGAGCGGCTCGCAAGCTTTTTCATACTTCCAGTTGCATTTCTATGCACGCTCACTTCAAGAGCGGCTAGCGAGCTTTTTCATCTTTGTATGCATGCTCACTTCCGGAGCGACTAGCGACCTTTTTCTTCTTTGCGGTCGCTTTTTTATGCACGCTCACTTCGATAACGGCTAGCGAGCTTTTTCTTCTTTGTGGTTCTCAACAAAAAAAGAAACTCTTTTTGCTTTGGACGCCATTTGCAATTGTCTCCTTTCCTTTAGCTAGATAGTCATAAGGGTCGTCCAGATTCCCCATCCAAACTCTTTTTGCTCTTTGCATGTGCTTCTACTGAGTACATCACCTCTCTATCTTTAACGAACTCGTCTACTTGTCCCCTTCTAACGACCACCTCTATCGCGTTTTTCAAATGGATACATTCATTTGTGTCGTTCCCCTACCCCTTATGAAATTCACACATTTTGTTCGACTTTTCTCTGATTCCGTTAGGCCTCATATGTGGTGAGGGCTTCAAAATTTTTAAATGTTTTGCATGGTATAAGATACACGATGGCTGGTCTGTTAGAGGATGATACGTTCAAAAACTGAGTGGTAGCCCTTTTTTGACACGACTTTTCGCGTGCTAAATGATCATTTTTCTTACTTGAGCTCCTTGCTTCTGCTTTCTGACTAACGTTGTGATTATTTTCTTATTTGTGCGATTTTCCTCTACTCTAATAGGATAGTAAACTTCCTCCCCTAGTTGTGGGTTATGGGTTTCGAGTTTTGTATGCTCTTAGCCACATCTCTTGAGGAACTTACTTTTGTGGCTCCCCGGCTATTTTCGGTTACATACGCACATTGCTCCCCCGTTGTCTTGGCTGTGATAGCTCCGAATTTCCTCTTCTTTCAAACGTTGCATTCGTCCTTTGATATATTCTTGTTATTGTCTAAGCTGTTTCAACGCGACATAGGTATACTCTTTCAAGATTTCCAATTTACACTTCATGTTGGTTAGTCGATCGCCTCTATCTTAAAGAGGATGGGTTTTTTTTCATCCATCTCTTTTCGACCTTTTCTTCTTCCAAATGTTCTTCCATGGTTTCTCTTGCTGAGGGTGGCTTTACGTTGCTTCCTAAGAGTCATACCGAAAGGTGAAAAGTCCACACTCACTGCACCAATTGTTGATGGTCAAAATGATTGGGGTCAGAGACGATGGTCCAACGGTGACATGACTGACCGTTCTGGGTTAGAGCTCAAGTATTGCTCTTGCTTTTTGGAGGTGATGATGTCGAGAATAGAATGCCCTTGGTGCCTCTCGTTTGCATGCCCAATTTTAAATCACTTGGACAAGTGTAAAAATGGGGTTGTGGTGGTGTGTTGATTGGACTAGCTATGACTATACGTCCTAGGTTCTCCTTAGCATCTGTGATAGGCACGTGTATTGTCACGTGACCAGCAAATGAGGTGCGCTGTTGTTCGTAACTTTGTTTGTTCGCCACAGATGGCGGGGGTGTCGCATGGTTCACGGGCGGTTCTGTGCGTTGTGGTCCTCTTGTGCTATGAAACTCATCGCCAGACGTCCTTTATATTCTAATGTCCATGATCTTACTCACTCTAGTTTTGACACGTGTCAACATGTGTTTGTAGATGCTAACAAAATTAATTCGAATATTTTGTCAATATCCATTAAGTTAAGATATTACGACACAAATACTCGAATTAATAAATACCTCCTTTTATATAGTTAAAATTAATTAATTATCAAAATATATAATTTAACAATTAAATTAAATGAATAACAATTAAATGTATGTCACATTAAGGCTTTACATAAACACACATGACGTCTACTAAAGTTTTAACCTAAAAAGCTTAAATTATGTAAGATGTAATTAGTGATCTTTTATTGTCTAAGTTATTCTAATATTAACCCTAAATTAATTAAAATTTAAAACTTAATATTTTATGAAATTGTCTTAAAACTCAATAATTAATTTTAAATTGTATCCTATTAAGTCAAGGACACTACTTAAAAAGAATTAAGTATTTTCATATTCTAAGATAATTAAGAGAATGAATTTAATTAAGTTAAAATACATCACATTAAATTAATGACGTATTTTAATTTAATTAATTCAACTAAAATCTAACTATGATTTTTTAAAGCTAACCTAAATTTAATTTAACTTAATTTAAACATACACCTCATTGAGTCAAATGTATATTTTAAATTAATTAAATTAAATTTTACTAATCCTATATCTAACATACAACAAAACATGAATTAAAAAAATAAAACTTTGTCTAACCTATGCATATATGCATAGGTTAAGAGTCATTGAAGAGCTTCCATTAAATAAAAAATTTTATTATGAAAAAAAATTCTATCATTCAATGTATTACAGAACCTTAAAAGATTCTATTAAAAAACTCTCATTCAATGTATTACTAAACCCAAAACCATAAAACCTAAAACTCTAAAACCCTAAATCCTAAACCATAATACATTAAATACGGGGTTTTTTCAATGAAATCATTTAAGGTTTTATAATACATTGGATGATAGAGTTTTTTCAAATAAAATTTTATATTTAATGCAAACACTTAAATGACCCTTAATCAATGCATATATGCATATGTTAGATAAAGTAAAAAAACCAATTATTAAACAATCATATTTAATAAAGGTAATATAAAAGATAATAATATTATTAAATATATATGTAAAGATTATGAAAAGTATATAGTAATATATATTATACGTGTGTGTATATATATATTAAGTTTAAAGAAGGTAAATTTCATATGTACTTGTGGCATGATTTAACATATTCTAGCGGTCGATCGTTGTTCGTATAGAGTTTTTAATCAACGCTAGTTCTTGATTAAGATTTTGTTGGTGGTCACGCAAAAGTAAATCCCCACTCAGTTGATGGTTGTTTGCCGATATTAATCAATCTTAGGTAGCTGAACATTCTGCCTGGTAGTTTAAATCGCTCACCACTCTTTTTTCACTAGTTATGAGTCTCGGTTGAATAGAGACAAGGAGATTCACAAAGCTTATGAATTTTGATAATATGCTTATCTCTATAGAAATTTTTTGCTTTCCTTTGTTTTGGGTTGTAAGAAATTTTAATAAATATTTTTCTTTCAGTATGCATTGTAATTGTGATATCTTCTATGGTTATAATAAAAATACAGTGGTCATATTAAAAAAAATATAAATAAAAAAAATATATTTTTGGTAATAGATTATTAATATGGTAAAAATCTGTAATTAATCAAAAAAATATGGTAATCGATTCACTCAAATAATTATAAACATACCATATGCAATTAAAAAATAAACAATAAAAAAACAATCAATTAACGCAGGGATTAATGACTAAAATGAATAAATACGAAGTTAAAAGGAATTCAGGATTAAATTGAATTAATTACAAAGCTGGAAGCCAGAGTATAAGATCCGCCATAAAGGCGCGGATCCTAAGCGGGTCAAACTATATAACGGCCTTTTACCCGTTTTCAGATTTCATCTTCTCACTACCCAAATTCTCTCTCAACTCTCTCTAGAAAACTAAGAATAAAAACATGAAATTTCCAGATTTCTACTCAAATTCGGATCAAAACCTCAAAACTCAACCACGTTCTTCCTTAAAATCTTTCTCAGATCTTTACAAACACAAAAAACTCGACCAAAACTCGTTTTTGTGGATCAAAATACCAAAAAGCTAAGAACATTCAACTTGTTCTTCAACCTTTTCTTCCTTTGACCCGAAACAAACACAAAATCACCTTCCCTTCTCTGTTTTTCCAAGATCTAGAACCCTTAAAACACTTATTCACTCAACATGTTCATCTTCTTTTAAGCCTACACCCCGATACATCTGAATCTAACCCTTCATCTCCCAGATCTAAGCCTAAATCTACCCATACCATTAAAACCATCTTCAACTCCGCCATTTACATACTCCGGCCGCCATGCAACCTCTGCTCGGCCGCCAAACGACATTCCGATCACTACCCGACGAACTCCGATCACCGTAATAAAAAACAGTAAGGTAAAGCTTTTAATCTCTTTTCCTTTGTTTAAAACTCAGATGCAAAAAATATTGATATAATGACCACTTAATTTTTTGCAGGAAATGAAGAAAGTAAAAGAAATTACCCTCGTTTCTCTCGATCTAACGTTGAAATTCAGACGACTGTTCGTCTCCGCGACGGTACGGATTCCGGCGACCGATCGGCTTTTCCGGCGGTGTTATGTTTCCTTTTCTCTATCTTTAAATTTGGCAATAATTGCTCCTCTAGATCTGTACTTTTTTTGTCTTAGCCTTTTAATAAGGCATAAACATCACGTGTGTATAGTGCTTAAACTTAAATAACCTAAATATGTATTTTATTGTTTATTACAAGAACCACTTCACGAATTTTTTAATGCCGCTATTTAATTTCTCTATCTGCTATTTATAGCAGTGGCATAGATGACATTACTGTTATTAAATTTGCTTCGGCCTTTTTGATAAATTTCACTGTTTTTCTTCATTTGATGACTTGTCGGCTTGTATTTGGTCACGGTGGCTGAGGTGTCAAAAAGGAGGCCTCTGATTGGCCCATAATTGTCTATTTTATTTAATTTGTCTTTTATTTATTTATATAATATTTTTGTTTTGAGTGTATATAATAATAATAATAATAATAATAATAATTCAGACAAAATTAGGGCATAATATCTATATATTTTTTATTAAATATTTATTTTTGTTTTATTAAAATTTTATAAAATTTTTTCTTAGAATTTTATAAGTTCACCTTTTTCTTTGGTGCTTATAAGTTTAACCGGTCTGACTGTAAATTAGCCCTAATTTTTTTCGTCGCACAGCAGAACTACCTAAGGTACTCTGTCTGGGCTTAGAAGAGCATTGGAGAAATGATTGATTTGTTCAGAGACTGATGGAATATGGAACGATAATTAGGTCTTCGATCAAAAAAAAAAAATGGAACGATAATTATGTCCTCCACGTCTTTATAAATTTGATTACTTATTAGGGACTAATTATGTTATTTAACTTTTTGGTTAAATAACATAAATGGTCTCCCGACAACGACTTAATTTTTTGTTGAATCACCTGATTATGAGAAGTTTTAAATAAGTCTTCTGACTAATCATGACTAACAAATCGGTCTAGTTTCGATAAAAAATAAACGGTTGATGATGGGTCAGTTATTAAAATTCGTATAATAATGTATTTAACCCTCGATCTTTATAATTTTTTTTAATTTAGTCTTAAATTTAAAATTTTAGGTCTTAACATTTAAGTATAACAACATTCTAGTCCCTTATATCTTAAACTTCATATTCTTCCCTTCTAAAAAAACAAACCTACATTGTTGTTAACACTAACTATCTGCAATCCCATTCGTATGAGCAGTTAAAACAAATAGAGAATCAAAACCGTTATTGATGTTAACAGTAGCTAATCTCTTTAAAAGGCTCAGACAATATCTAATCTTATATCATTTTTAGTTAAAGCTTTTTTTTTTCTTTTTTTTCACTCTCTTTTGTAAAGTTTAGCAAATTCATGACGATTTTGAAGAGCTGAATAAAAGAAACGTTATTCTACATATTAGTAAATTCATGACGGTAATTAATTTAGGACCAAATTAATATAAAATATAAAGGTTGAGAGTTTAATATGTTAGTTTATAGATTTTATTAACTGACACATCATAAGCCATTTATTTTTTAACAAGATTAAATCGATTTGCTAGTCGCGATTAATCGGAGGACCATTTGTAACTTTATATAGCAAGAAAATTTAACAAAGAGTTGAGTAAGAGTAGGAGAATCACTTATATAGTTTACTCTAACTTTTTTTAATAGCATTATTCCTCGGTGGGTGAAGTAAAAAATTGTTTAGTCCGTAAATTATAAAATTTTGAACTGTTCAAAATATAATTTTATAATTGATTTAGCGTGTGATTATATAATTTTAATAAGAATAAATTGAAATTCTATCATCACCTCTGTTTTATAAGATAATATTTTAAAAACTCAATGAAATAACTCGAACAAATGATACAAATAAAATATTATAGTCGACGATAAATAATAAAAATCATCAACACGAACATAAAATGTATATAGCAATGACGGCAACTAGCATTATCACAATTCAACAACGATATATTTTCAGTAATTGCGAAATATACCAATCAGTGGCGAGCCACATATTTTTTAGGGGGTTAATTGATCCACTTGATTTGTTGTGGTATGAGATTTCCAAAGAGAGAGATGAGATTTTCAAGTAGTTAGTATAAAATTTTTCATGAAAATATTAGAATTGACTCCACTTGATTTGTTTGGGTATGGGGTCAACAATATTTATATTATAGTGGTATGAGAATTCTCGTACCTCAAAGTCTACTCTGACCTCACTATATTAAAATCCTTACTCCGCCACTGATATCAATATTCTGATCGATGATCCAAAGCAAGAATAGATTTGTAACTCCCTCGTCCCGGTCCTGGCGGCCGACCGATTCGAGCGGGTCACACGGGGAAAACCGAGACGAAACCCTTTAAGGCTCCACTTCGGTTAACAACCCGAGAAAACTTTTTCATTTATTATTATCTTGTCTAGATGCGTTAATAATCCTATGTGAAACAACAACAGCGGAAGCAACAAGCGAGGCGAAACAACGAACATACAGCTTAAAACAACCCATTTTTAATTTTCACATCAGGCCGTATCGATACACTAGAAGAGGGTATCGATACGCCTTGACTAGGTCAACAGCCCAAGGTCAACCCAGGGAGACCGTATCGGTACACAGGTTGACCGTACCGATACACCCTCACTGGTCAACTTCTCACGGTCAACGATACAAGACCGTACCAATACACTCTAGACCCGTACCGATACGCCAAAATCTCGTCAAAATCTCATATTTCCAAAGAGGCGTTGGCGTATCGATACACCCCTGTGTACCGGTATGCTAGGCCAAACTTGAGTCCCAAAGTGTAGGACCGTATCGGTACGGCCCTTGGGCGTACCGATACGCCTTGCACTGCAATACTCAAATTTGCAGCCAAAGACTCCAAAACACAACTCTAGATGCAATTTAAGACTCGCCTAGACACGAGCAAGCATACATACAACATATAACAACCAAGATTTCAGCATACGAGACATTTGAAACGAACAAGAATCATACATTCAAAGGATTCAAACATTTATCAAAAAGAGACATACATAGCATTCAAGGTTTCATGCCTTAAAAGCAAAACACAAAAGCATTCACGACATGCAACTTAAACATGATTTACAAACCAAAACAAGGCATCAACGAGCCACCCCATACATCAACATAACGAAGGATTCTAAACAAGCTCATAACACAAAATAACCACACAAATCCCATTGCTTGTCTATTACATCTCATAAATTAAAAATTCATACTTGAGGATTAAGATAGCACAACTAGCACACTTGGAGGCCCTCTCCTTGTACAAGCAACCCACGAACTAAGGATCTGCATTGTCGAACAAAAAAGAGCGTAAGCATAAAGCTTAGTGAGGGTAAGCTCATAAAACAAACCTCGACAATGCAGGGTCCAAGCACGAACAACTCAACCAAGAAAGAATGCATACTTTCTTACCTTCGAAACCACAAGAGTCAAATATATATGATGCACGAACATAATATCAATTATCATGCCATGCTCAACAAGTCCATAAACACAACCATATGGAAACACATATATTAAACGTATTGGCACCTAGCTATGACCCGAATACACGGATAACAACCGTCAGAACTCACATCCAATGACGCAACTTTTACATTACCTCACGGTGGGATTACACTCATCACCGTTTTTTGCGGAGGGGATTACACTCATCCTCACGCCCCGCCGATGGGATTCCACTCATCACCGACTAACATATAAAAGAAAATTTCCGGGCGTACTCGTACTCCATCTTGAAGACTACCATCACCAAGACCACGCGCGCATTTCGACTCTCGTGTGCACACTAACATCCTAATGATCGATCATTGTACCCAAGCATACTAGTGCCAATACTAACACATTTCATTAATCAGCCTCACAACTTTCTTACCAATTTTCATGCTTAGCACGTACTCACCATGATTTACCATCATGCATAAACCACATTCCACAACCACATGCATATCACAATGCATCACACATCATGCCTCAACACACATGTATATCACAATGTACAATACAACATTTATCACAATTAATAATGAATTAAGAGGCATATCAACATTTAGGAGTTCAACCAAAGGTCTCCTAAATTAAGCTTGAGATTAGACTACCACTCTAATCCCAACTCTAGGTGGGTTTATCAAGCCCAACCTAGGTCCTCATGCTTGAACCAACATTTGAAAACCAATTTAAAATCATAGAACCACTCACCGACTACTCAAAGCTCAACAATTCTAGTCGATCAATCCACCAAGCTATCCAGATTCGTTCCCGAGGCTTCACCTACAAAATTCCTTGCTTCTAAACATTCCAATACAATCAAAACAACCACATTTCAGTCCACAATCACAGTAGCAAACCCAGAACACAAACCAAGCATCAAAATCAAGCCAAGACACTACCAAAACCCACATTTTCGAGCAGCCCTATAGCACAGCCAAAACCCAATGTTTTCAACACTTTTAACACACCAAAAAGCTTCCAAAAAAAACCCTTAAACATCAACCAACCATCAGCCAACAATTTCCCACATCAAACAGCCCCAAAACTCAACCTTTGAACTCCCTAAAACCTCTCTAAAACCCAAATCCGTGAATCATTATAAAACCAAGTAAAAATCACATATGTTGGACCTTTTGGATAGTAAACAACTTATCTAACAACAACAAATCAAAAGCTCAACTAAAAGCTAACAAAGTTCACATTTTTAATCCAAAACTTCAAAATATAAAATCATGGGTTTTAATGAAAACTAAAGGTATAGATATGTAGAGGAAAGTGAGGGCAAGTTAAAAACATGTTTACCTTTCAAAAATCATCAAGAATGAAGGTGTATGGTGATGAAATAGTAACTCAAGGGGAAGGGGGAATGTTGTCGTGAAAATGGAAGAGAAGGGGGAAGAAGATGAGCAAAATAGGTGTTTTAAAATAAAAGGGGTTTTTATTTTACATGACTCATTAATTACAAGATTGCCATTAATGAAAATGGCCATCTTCCAATTTCTAAAATCCATGAAAATTTTGGGCTTTAAATCAAAACCGGGTCCAACATATTTAATGAATTTTAAAATGAAAAGGGAAAATCCGAAACATTATTTTTAATTATTTAATTCACCCGACCCCCAAACCCGGGTGTTACAAGATCAACAAGATAACATAATAAATGTCATCTAGAGAGTTATGTTTAATACATTTGTGTGGTCAAAGATGTACATGTCTCCATTTTGTATGAGTTCGAATCATGACATTTATGTTGGGAATGTAATATCTTTCTATTTAAATGTAAAATCATTCATAATTTCAAATAAAAAAATTAATTAAACAAAATAACATAAAATAACTCAAAATAAATAACATAAAGTCTATTAGAAGAAGAAGAACGAGCAGTTGACACTTGACAACTAGTCTAAGACTAGTATCGTAGCTAGCAATAAAAAAAAATAAGAAAAAATTGACACGAAAGAGAGTAAAAGTAAGAACGACTAAAGTTCTTTTTATTTTTTTAAGTCAATAAGTTTTTAGGATTGGTACTAATCCTAAAACTATATAAAAAAAACTAAGATATGGATAAAGTATGAACCACTTTTTTATAATTACAATTGATACAGTCAGGGACGGTCCTAAGATTTTAGAACTCGGGTAAATTGAAAAATAAAACCTTTAATAATAAATATTGAAAAAAACAAATTCTTAGGGCAAGTCTCTAACAAAAAATATTAAAAAATACATGAATTTTAAGAGTGCGCTCCTAATAACAACTATTTAAAAAAATTAAATTTTAAGAATAAGCCCCTAATAACAAAAATTGAGAAAAAAATGAGCCTATAATAACAAAGTATTAAAAAAAATTTGGCCCCAAATAACAACTGTTGAAAAAAATGGACCCCCAATAACAAATATTGAAAAAACAAATTTTAAGAATATGCCCCTAATAACAATTATTGGAAAAAAATGAACCTATTAGTACACAAATAACAAGTATTGAACAATTTAGATCCTTAATAATATTGAAAAAAAAATTTAAGTTCAGTCCTTAATAACAAATTTTGAAAAAATTAAATTTTAAGAGTATGTCCTAATAACAAATATCAGGAAAAATGAGCCTCTAATAACAAATATTTTTTTTAAAAAAATTGGGCCTCAAATAATAAGTATTGAAAAAAAATTAGACCCCTAATAATAAATATTAAAAAATAATTTTTAAGCCTCTAATAAAAATATTAATAAAAAATTGAGTCTCTAATAACAAGTATCATTAAAAAATGAACCAAAATTAACAAGTATTGAAAAAATAAACCCCTAATAACAAATATTAGAAAAAAAAAATTAAACTATCATTATAGTCTTAATTATGACACTTGGACTCATTAATGTTTTGACTAAATAATTTTTTAATTAAGAATGATGGACTCCATTAATAAATATTTAAATTTTAAAAAACTATATATATAATTAAAAATTTTAAATAGAGGGCCCTGGGCCGGCGCCCCTTCTTGCCCACCCTCAGGGCCAGCCTGGATACAATTATAATATTACAACGAACTAATAATTTAAACATATTCCTACCTAAATTTATACTTTAGACAAGGTCTACATAAGATGAGTCTACAATAAATGCCATGTATTAATATGTACCAGTAATCATGTGTATCGCTATGTACCATTAACTATTTTAATTACTTTTGAAATCATAAGGACTAAAACTGTTATTATACATTTTTAGAATAAAATCTAAAAAATATATATTACTTTTTGTCGGTACCTATGAATACTAACCGCCACGTTTCAGTACCAGACGGCCTGTGGCGAACGAACAAGACTTCGAACAATATAACAAAAAAAGACATTCGGCGATCGACGAAGTAACGCATGTGATCGATGCGAACCACAACAAGTGAGGTCGCCTGCGAATCGTACAACACTCTTCGCAACCTACGGCGAACTAGCAAGACCACAAGCAATATTGCATCCGGCGATCATGTGACTGCGCACATGATCGCTACGGATGACAGAGCAAACCTGATACATAATGATGCATGTGATCCATACTAACACCGAGTCACGACAACTCACTAAAACACCTTTCCTGTAACACCCGGGTTTGGGGGCCGGGAGAAAATAATACTTAAATAATATTTTGGGTCTCGTGTTATGATTAAAATGATATTATATATTATTTGGGCTTTGTGATTTCAAAACAAATATTATATGTTGGACTCAAATTAAATTAGAAATCAATTTCATGGATTTTAAATGTGGATAAGATATGCTGTAACGCCCCGGTTTTGGGCTTAGAAGTTCTGGGCGTTGACCGGTTTGGTCAAAGTGCTGTTCGAATCTAAAGAGGTGAAATTAGGAAAGCCTAGTTCGGGTTGCATTAAAAATATGGAAAAATGTTCTAAAATCATCTTTTAATATAATTAAGTGAACTGTGAAATCAATTTTGAAAAATGGGTTTTGGAAGTATGACATTTTGGCTAGTGACCAAAATGTAAATTTTGAAAGTTTGGTGACTGTTTTATAAAGAGTTGAAACTTTGAATCCTTAAGGAGCTATTAATCCAAAGATGATTTCTCCAGATTTTTCTAAGATATTTTAAGTCTAAAATCTGATTTTAAAGGTTATTAAAATTGGAGGGAAGCCATTTTGGCTATTTTTGGATTTTGTAACCAACTTTGCTAAACTTTCTTTCTCTCATTTTCTCTCAAACCAAACACTACTTTTCCAGAGAATTGGATCTGATTTCTTCACCTAAATCCCTCCATTCAACTCTCATTTGATTCCAAATCATTGTATCTTCAAATCTCTTCAATTGCTAAGTGTTTCAACAAGGATTTTCATTCCAAAAAGTGGAGAAACACAAGTTTGGAGGTAAGAACGTCCTTCTCCTCTAAACTATCAGTTCTTTACTGAAATTCCCAAGTTATCAACTCTTAATTGATGTTTAATTAAAGGCTTTTGAGTTTGGAATTGTATCTTGGCTTATAATGCAAGATTTGATGGTTTTCATGATTTTTCGTTAGATCTGATTGATCTGTGATTTGAGATGTGTTTTTGATGTTAAATGAACTCTAAATTGATAAGGAAATGAGTTTTGATTAATGCAATCCCGGATAGGTTGAGTTTCCTAAGTTTAGCTTATGTTTCTTGGATGTTTTTGTGGTGATCTTGTGGATCTGTTGTTGCTGGAGGTATAAGGATGTTTGTAGGTTGTTTTTAGATGTTTTATGGTGTTAATGGATGTTAGGTTTTGCTGGTTTATGGCTGGGCTTTGTTGAGAAGTGGTTTTGATGCAATTTCGGTTGTGTTTGGTGGCCGAAATTGGAGTGAGAATGAGAGCAGCGAGTTTGAGTGCTTTCATTGAAGCTTTTGATGCTTGATGATGCATTAAACCTCTGCTTTAATGTGTTTAATCAGGGGAGGCATCTTTGGATCCAAGAGTTGTTGATCCGGAGGCTTGAATTGGTACTTCGGCAAGAGGCGAAGTGGAATCGGTGAGTGAAATTGGGTTTTCGGCTTTGAAACCAATGTCTTGGGAGCTTAGTTTAAGTCTAAACAACTTTGCTAAGCTCGAGCGTAAGTTTTCGGAATTTCTCTCTAGTGGTGGCCATGATTTTGTTGTGATGCGAAACGATAATTTGCATGTTTTACATACTGTTTTGGAAGCATGTTTTAGCATGGTTTTTGCTGATGATGTAAGCCATATGTTGAAGGTAACTCTAGGTAGGAGTTCCTTGCTTTTGTACATTGAAATGATGTGGTTTAATGCTTTTAAATGCATGATGAATATGGCTTGGTTTTATGCTTTAAAACAGTGATGTAAGTGATGAAAATGATGTATATTGGCAAGTGATGTTTTTAAAATGTTAAGGTCACTAAGGTGGTTAAAAGTCCTTGAGTGAGCCTTGTTACTTATGGACATCAAGGTGGTTAAAAGTCCTTGGATGGTTCATGTTGTGGACACTAAGGTGGTTAAAAGTCCTTAGGTGATCCTTTTCTATGGTGTTTAAAAGTCCATAGGCCAAGGTGTTTAAAAGTCCTTGGGATCAAGGTGTTTAAAAGTCCTTGATGTGATACATTTCATAGTGTTTAAAAGTCCATGGCCAAGGTGTTTAAAAGTCCTTGGGATCAAGGTGTTTAAAAGTCCTTGATGAGATGCATTCTATGGTGTTTAAAAGTCCATAGGCCAAGGTGTTTAAAAGTCCTTGGGGCCAAGGTGTTTAAAAGTCCTTGGGGTGAAAGTTGATGAACTTGTGTTTAAAGAAATGGAATTTATCACTTGTAGCCAATATGACATGTTATGATTTGATGCATGAGATGCATGTTTAAGTATGCTTTTGAGCATGTGTAAATGATGGTTTGAAGCATGTTTTATAAAGTGTTTTACAAATGCATTATTGGATGGTTTTATTGAGCATTCCTCACTAAGCCTTTGCTTACGCTCTCTTCGTTCTCCTTAATTCAATAATGCAGAGCATTAGAGACCTTTTGAGGGCAGCAAGAAGGACAAGAATTCAAGTGCAAGTAAAGCTCAATGTATGGAAGGTTTTTGTTAAACATTTTAGCTTTTGGGTGATTTGGCAATGGGGAAACCATGTGTATGTTTTGGGAGGTGTTTTGTACTCCCTAAGTATGTTTCTTGATGTTAAGACTGTTGGTCTTTGGATTGGATCTTTATATGCTTGTTTTGTAAGTTTGGTGCTTGAATATCTAGCTTGTGTAGGAAGCATGCCTATAGAATTGGGGCTTTTTGCATATGATGATGTTTGGTTGAATTGATGATGCCATTATGTCCCTTATATGTTGAATTGCATGTTGGCAAAGTTTGGTGACATTCGGAGCATGATTGGTTGTGTAATTGCATGTTTAAAGTGGAGTTTTGGAGCAATCTGGGCAGGGTGTTTCGGAACAGCACCTACCGTTTCGGAACGGGTGCCTTAATCGTGCCCAAGCGTCCGAAACGGGAGGGGCCGTTCCGAAACGGAAAGGCCACTGCCAGACCCCGTTTCGAAACGGGCTATGCCTGTTTCGGAACGGCCCCGCGTTTCGGAACGGGCTGTCTCCCGTTTCGGAGCGGTTGACCGTTGGGGGCTGACATTGGCAGTTATGTGTTTTGAATTGTTTGCGTTTTGGTCCTAAAACTTGTTTGTGCAATTGTATGAGTTTGGGAGGTCCTTTTGAGCTGAAATTTTGCAGAGAAGCATGAAACATGATTAATTTCAAGTTGGTAACTTCAATTTGGGTTAAGTCCTTTTAATTATCAGAATTTACAATTTGGTCCCTAAAGTTGTATCTTGTTCAATTGAGTCCCTATTTGATCTCTGATGTTTGTGATCTTTTGGTATGATGTTTGTGTGATCACAATTAGGTCTAAAGAGTATCTAGACAAGTTTAAAAAGAAAAAAAAAGGGTCGTTAATCAAGGTTGACTTTCGGGTTGACTTTGGTTTTCCCCGTGTGACTTTCTTAATTCGGGTCAACCGTCTAGGCCGGGTTAAGAGGGTTACATTTGGTGGTATCAGAGCTGAGTTCTCGAGTAATTGGGAATGTTTGTATGCATGATTGAAGTATGTATGCTATGAATGCTTGTTGTTTGAAAGCATGTTCAGTAGTTTGAAATGTTGATGCAGTTGAGTTGTATGCTCTGATGTTGCATGTTGAGGGTACCCATTGCCAAACAAAAGCTAAAGGAAAGATGTTGTTTTGAAATGAAATTGAGCTTGAATACTTGGATTGCTTACCTTGCTGGGCCTGACTTTGTTTTATTTGTGTTGTGATTGCATGGTAAAAGTATGGCACCACGTAGAGAGTTAAGAGGTAATGCGAGAGCTACGGCTCCTAACGAGAATGAGAATGAAGAGCACACTGGTAGTGCTGTGTTACCCCCTCCTCCGCCTGGTGGTGGTGCTGGAGGTGCGAGAGCTGAAGCTGCAGCTGATGCTGGTGCTGGAGCTGCTGGACCAGAGGTTGGTCAGGGGCAAGCTATGCCTGATATGTCTGTTTTGGTACAAGCTATTGCGGGTGCTTTTCGAGCAGTAGTAGCTGGAGCTCAGGGAGCTGGGCATCAGGGAGATGCTGGAGTCAGATTGCCTTTGGAGCGTCTGCGCAGTCTTGGAGGGACTGAGTTTAGAGGTTTGTCAGCTGAGAGTTCTGAGGCTTGGCTGGAAAGTACCAATCGTATCTTGGGTCAGATGAGTTGCACGGATGTGCAAAAGCTGGGCTGTGTTGTGTCCTTGCTGCAGGACGATGCTTATACATGGTGGGCGACTACCATTTCTGGAATGGCTGAAGCTGATGTTACCTGGACATTCTTTCAGAATGTGTTTAAAAGAAGATATCTGGGAGTGAGATATCTGGATGAGAAAAAGCAGGAATTCATGACTCTTACCCAAGGGAGCATGAGTGTAGCTGAGTACGAGGTACAGTTTGTACGGCTCAGTCAGTATGCACCGGAGTTGATACCTGATGAGAGGGCTAGGTGCGAGAGGTTTCGTTACGGTCTCGTGACGGACGTTAAGATGTATTTGCTGGCCGCCGAGTATGTTGATTTTGATGTGTTGGTGGGCCGAGCTAAGGACGTTGAGATGAACCTGAGTTTGTCTGCTAAGGGTGCTGGCAAGCGAGCTGCTGAGTATAGTTCCGGAGGTGGACGGAACAAGAGGGGACGAGATCAGAAATATCAGTCCTCAGCCAGGAGAGGTGGTGGTGTACCTGCTAGAGGAGGCAATGCTAGAGCTGATCCTAGTGCTTGTTGGATCTGTGGTTTCCGTGGTCACTTGAAGCGTGATTGTCCTCGTGCTGAGAGAGTGGCACAAGCTCCTGTTGCGGCTGCTGGTAACGGGTGCTGGAATTGTGGTTCTGCAGACCACATAAGGCGAGATTGTCCGAGGATGGCTGGTGAGCAGGTGCGTGCTCCTGTTGTTGCTGCACCACAGAGAGGTCGTGGGCGCGGCCGTGGTAATTTCCAGAGGAGAGAGGAAGGTGGCCGAGGGGTAGCTCATGTTGTAGCTATTCAGCCTGAAGGTGGAGGCCAAGCGAGGGTGTATGCTCAGAGAGAGGGCAGGAATGATGCAGATGTGATTGCAGGTACCTTTACTTTGCAGTCCTTGTCATTGCTTTCTTTGATTGATTCTGGATCTACGCATTCATATATTCTTCGTGAGCATGCTGAATTGCTTGGTTTGCCTGTTGAGTCTTTGGATGTTGGTGTTTGGGTCACTAGTTCCTTTGGTGAGACTGTTGTGTCTCGTAAGCTTTATAGAAGGTGCCCTTTGGTTGTTCAAGAGCATGTCTTTCATGTTGATCTTATGGAGTTGCCCTTCTATGGTTTCGATGTGATCCTTGGTATGGATTGGCTTGCTGAGCATCGTGCTGTTGTGGATTGTGAGAATAAGCGTGTTTCGCTTAAGCTTGCGGATGATTATGAAGTTGTGGTGGTTGGTGAGAATGTGAAGTTTCTTGCCAATGTGGTATCTTCTTTGGAGGCGAGCAGGATGCTGAGGCAAGGTTGTGAAGCCTATCTAGCTTTTGTGATGAATCCTAGCTCTAAGGAGTTGAGGGTGCAAGATATCAGGGTTGTAAAGGAGTTTCCTGGTGTTTTTCCTGAGGAGTTGCCTGGTTTACCTCCTAACCGCGAGGTGGAGTTTGGAATTGAGCTGTATGAGAATACAACTCCTGTGTCCATTACTCCCTATAGAATGGCACCTAAGGAGCTGAAGGAGCTGAAGACGCAGTTGCAAGAGTTGCTTGATCGTGGTTTCATCCGGTCGAGTGTGTCACCTTGGGGAGCACCGGTCTTGTTTGTGAAGAAGAAGGACGACACTATGAGAATGTGCATTGATTACCGTCAGCTGAACAAGTTGACTATCAAGAATCGGTATCCTTTGCTGAGGATTGATGATCTCTTTGATCAATTTCGGGGAGCTGCTGTGTTCTCTAAGATTGACTTGAGGTCAGGGTATTATCAGTTGAAGGTGAAGGATGTGGATGTGCCTAAGACAGCTTTCAGGACAAGGTATGGGCATTATGAGTTTCTTGTGATGTCGTTTGGGTTGACAAATGCTCCTGCTGCTTTCATGGACATGATGAATCGTGTGTTTCATGAATACATGGACAAGTTTGTTGTGGTGTTCATAGATGATATCCTCGTGTACTCGCGTACTGAGGAGGAGCATGTAGAGCATTTGAGGATTGTTTTGCAAGCTTTGTTGGAGAATCAGCTTTATGCTAAGCTGAGCAAGTGTGAGTTCTGGTTAAGAGAGGTGGTTTTTCTTGGGCATGTGGTCTCAGCTGAGGGGATTCGTGTTGATCCTCAGAAGATTGAGGCGGTGATGAGCTGGAAGGTTCCTAAGTCTGTTCATGAGGTCCGTAGTTTCCTTGGTTTGGCGGGATACTACCGAAGGTTTGTGGATGGGTTTTCCAAGATTGCTGCTCCTTTGACAAAGCTGTTGCAGAAGGATGTTAAGTATGAGTGGACAGAAGCGAGACAGCAGGCTTTTGAGAAGCTGAAGGCGGCTTTGACGCAAGCTCCTATCTTGATTCAGCCTGAATCAGGGAAAGAGTTTGTGGTTTACAGTGATGCATCCTATGTTGGTTTGGGGTGTGTGCTAATGCAGGAGGGTAAGGTGGTGGCTTATGCATCGCGGCAGTTGAAAGTGCATGAGCGCAATTACCCTACGCACGATATTGAGCTGGCTGCAGTGGTTTTTGCTCTGAAGATCTGGAGGCATTATCTATATGGTGAGAAGTGTACTGTGTACACAGATCACAAGAGTTTGAGGTATCTGATGTCTCAGAAGGAGTTGAATCTTAGGCAGCGGCGTTGGTTGGAGTTGCTCAAGGATTATGATCTGACGATTGAGTATCATCCTGGAAAAGCTAATGTTGTTGCTGATGCCTTGAGTAGGAAGGTAGCTGTTGAGTTGAGAGCCATGTTTGCTAGCTTGAGCATATCGCGTGATGGTGGTCTTGTGGCTGAGTTGCATGTGAAGCCGTTTATGGTTCAGTTGATCAAGGATAAGCAGTTGTTGGATGATTCCTTGGTGTCTCATGTTCAGGATATCGCGAAGGGTAGACCTTCGGATTTCTGTTTCAATGATGATGGTGTGCTGTGTTTTGGGAGTCGGATAGTAGTGCCCAATGATGCTGAGTTGAGGCGTGCTATTCTGACTGAAGGTCATAGTAGTCCTTTTGCTATGCACCCTGGTAGTACTAAGATGTATCGTGATCTTCGTGATGAGTACTATTGGGTGGGTTTGAAGAAGGATGTTGCAGAGTTCGTGAGCAAGTGTTTGGTGTGTCAGCGAGTTAAGGCTGAGCATCAGTTTCCTTCAGGGTTGTTGCAACCGTTGAAAATCCCTGAATGGAAGTGGGAGAGGGTTACCATGGATTTTGTATCTGGTTTACCTTTGTCTCCATCGAAAAAGAATTCGGTCTGGGTGATTGTGGATCGCCTGACGAAGTGTGCGCATTTCTTGCCTGTGCATACTACGTTTTCTTTGGATAAGTTGGCAGAGCTGTACATTGCTGAGATTGTGCGGCTGCATGGTGTGCCTAAGTCGATCGTGTCGGATAGGGATCCGAGGTTCACATCGCGGTTCTGGCAGTGTTTGCATCAAGCTCTGGGTACAAGGTTGCATTTCAGTACATCCTATCATCCTCAGTCGGATGGTCAGTCTGAGCGAGTTATCCAGATTTTGGAGGATATGTTGAGGTGCTGCGTGATTGAGTTCCAAGGTTCTTGGGAGAAGCATCTGCCTTTGGTTGAGTTTGCTTATAACAACAGTTATCAGGCGAGCATACAGATGGCACCTTATGAGGCTTTGTACGGGAGGAAGTGTAGGACTCCTCTTTGTTGGGCTGAAACTGGTCAAAAGTTGGTTTCGATGCCGGCTTTGTTGAAAGGGACCACAGAGAAGGTGAAGCTCATTTGTGAGCGGTTAAAGGCTGCTTCTGATCGGCAGAAGTCTTACGCGGATTTGAAGCGTAAGGAGATAGAGTATGCAGTGGGTGACCGTGTGTTCTTGAAGGTTTCGCCTTGGAAGAAGGTGATGCGGTTTGGCCGGAAGGGCAAGTTGAGCCCTAGATACATTGGACCATATGAGGTGGTTGAGCGTGTGGGTCCTGTTGCGTATCGGTTGAGGTTACCTCAGGAGTTGGAGAAGATTCATGATGTGTTTCATGTTTCTATGCTCCGGGAGTATAGATCTGATCCTTCGCATGTGATGCCTGTGGAGGAAGTGGTTTTGAATCCGGATTTGACCTATGATGAGGAACCGGTGAAGGTTCTGGATTCGGATAGCAAGGTTCTTCGTGGCAAGACCATTGAGTTGGTGAAGGTGCTGTGGAAGCATCGCGGTGTTGAGGAAGCCACGTGGGAACGGAAGGAAGACATGCTAAAGCAGTTTCCTTATCTCTTTCCTTCAGGTAAATTTCGAGGACGAAATTTCTTAAGGGGGGGAGAGTTGTAACGCCCCGGTTTTGGGCTTAGAAGTTCTGGGCGTTGACCGGTTTGGTCAAAGTGCTGTTCGAATCTAAAGAGGTGAAATTAGGAAAGCCTAGTTCGGGTTGCATTAAAAATATGGAAAAATGTTCTAAAATCATCTTTTAATATAATTAAGTGAACTGTGAAATCAATTTTGAAAAATGGGTTTTGGAAGTATGACATTTTGGCTAGTGACCAAAATGTAAATTTTGAAAGTTTGGTGACTGTTTTATAAAGAGTTGAAACTTTGAATCCTTAAGGAGCTATTAATCCAAAGATGATTTCTCCAGATTTTTCTAAGATATTTTAAGTCTAAAATCTGATTTTAAAGGTTATTAAAATTGGAGGGAAGCCATTTTGGCTATTTTTGGATTTTGTAACCAACTTTGCTAAACTTTCTTTCTCTCATTTTCTCTCAAACCAAACACTACTTTTCCAGAGAATTGGATCTGATTTCTTCACCTAAATCCCTCCATTCAACTCTCATTTGATTCCAAATCATTGTATCTTCAAATCTCTTCAATTGCTAAGTGTTTCAACAAGGATTTTCATTCCAAAAAGTGGAGAAACACAAGTTTGGAGGTAAGAACGTCCTTCTCCTCTAAACTATCAGTTCTTTACTGAAATTCCCAAGTTATCAACTCTTAATTGATGTTTAATTAAAGGCTTTTGAGTTTGGAATTGTATCTTGGCTTATAATGCAAGATTTGATGGTTTTCATGATTTTTCGTTAGATCTGATTGATCTGTGATTTGAGATGTGTTTTTGATGTTAAATGAACTCTAAATTGATAAGGAAATGAGTTTTGATTAATGCAATCCCGGATAGGTTGAGTTTCCTAAGTTTAGCTTATGTTTCTTGGATGTTTTTGTGGTGATCTTGTGGATCTGTTGTTGCTGGAGGTATAAGGATGTTTGTAGGTTGTTTTTAGATGTTTTATGGTGTTAATGGATGTTAGGTTTTGCTGGTTTATGGCTGGGCTTTGTTGAGAAGTGGTTTTGATGCAATTTCGGTTGTGTTTGGTGGCCGAAATTGGAGTGAGAATGAGAGCAGCGAGTTTGAGTGCTTTCATTGAAGCTTTTGATGCTTGATGATGCATTAAACCTCTGCTTTAATGTGTTTAATCAGGGGAGGCATCTTTGGATCCAAGAGTTGTTGATCCGGAGGCTTGAATTGGTACTTCGGCAAGAGGCGAAGTGGAATCGGTGAGTGAAATTGGGTTTTCGGCTTTGAAACCAATGTCTTGGGAGCTTAGTTTAAGTCTAAACAACTTTGCTAAGCTCGAGCGTAAGTTTTCGGAATTTCTCTCTAGTGGTGGCCATGATTTTGTTGTGATGCGAAACGATAATTTGCATGTTTTACATACTGTTTTGGAAGCATGTTTTAGCATGGTTTTTGCTGATGATGTAAGCCATATGTTGAAGGTAACTCTAGGTAGGAGTTCCTTGCTTTTGTACATTGAAATGATGTGGTTTAATGCTTTTAAATGCATGATGAATATGGCTTGGTTTTATGCTTTAAAACAGTGATGTAAGTGATGAAAATGATGTATATTGGCAAGTGATGTTTTTAAAATGTTAAGGTCACTAAGGTGGTTAAAAGTCCTTGAGTGAGCCTTGTTACTTATGGACATCAAGGTGGTTAAAAGTCCTTGGATGGTTCATGTTGTGGACACTAAGGTGGTTAAAAGTCCTTAGGTGATCCTTTTCTATGGTGTTTAAAAGTCCATAGGCCAAGGTGTTTAAAAGTCCTTGGGATCAAGGTGTTTAAAAGTCCTTGATGTGATACATTTCATAGTGTTTAAAAGTCCATGGCCAAGGTGTTTAAAAGTCCTTGGGATCAAGGTGTTTAAAAGTCCTTGATGAGATGCATTCTATGGTGTTTAAAAGTCCATAGGCCAAGGTGTTTAAAAGTCCTTGGGGCCAAGGTGTTTAAAAGTCCTTGGGGTGAAAGTTGATGAACTTGTGTTTAAAGAAATGGAATTTATCACTTGTAGCCAATATGACATGTTATGATTTGATGCATGAGATGCATGTTTAAGTATGCTTTTGAGCATGTGTAAATGATGGTTTGAAGCATGTTTTATAAAGTGTTTTACAAATGCATTATTGGATGGTTTTATTGAGTATTCCTCACTAAGCCTTTGCTTACGCTCTCTTCGTTCTCCTTAATTCAATAATGCAGAGCATTAGAGACCTTTTGAGGGCAGCAAGAAGGACAAGAATTCAAGTGCAAGTAAAGCTCAATGTATGGAAGGTTTTTGTTAAACATTTTAGCTTTTGGGTGATTTGGCAATGGGGAAACCATGTGTATGTTTTGGGAGGTGTTTTGTACTCCCTAAGTATGTTTCTTGATGTTAAGACTGTTGGTCTTTGGATTGGATCTTTATATGCTTGTTTTGTAAGTTTGGTGCTTGAATATCTAGCTTGTGTAGGAAGCATGCCTATAGAATTGGGGCTTTTTGCATATGATGATGTTTGGTTGAATTGATGATGCCATTATGTCCCTTATATGTTGAATTGCATGTTGGCAAAGTTTGGTGACATTCGGAGCATGATTGGTTGTGTAATTGCATGTTTAAAGTGGAGTTTTGGAGCAATCTGGGCAGGGTGTTTCGGAACAGCACCTACCGTTTCGGAACGGGTGCCTTAATCGTGCCCAAGCGTCCGAAACGGGAGGGGCCGTTCCGAAACGGAAAGGCCACTGCCAGACCCCGTTTCGAAACGGGCTATGCCTGTTTCGGAACGGCCCCGCGTTTCGGAACGGGCTGTCTCCCGTTTCGGAGCGGTTGACCGTTGGGGGCTGACATTGGCAGTTATGTGTTTTGAATTGTTTGCGTTTTGGTCCTAAAACTTGTTTGTGCAATTGTATGAGTTTGGGAGGTCCTTTTGAGCTGAAATTTTGCAGAGAAGCATGAAACATGATTAATTTCAAGTTGGTAACTTCAATTTGGGTTAAGTCCTTTTAATTATCAGAATTTACAATTTGGTCCCTAAAGTTGTATCTTGTTCAATTGAGTCCCTATTTGATCTCTGATGTTTGTGATCTTTTGGTATGATGTTTGTGTGATCACAATTAGGTCTAAAGAGTATCTAGACAAGTTTAAAAAGAAAAAAAAGGGTCGTTAATCAAGGTTGACTTTCGGGTTGACTTTGGTTTTCCCCGTGTGACTTTCTTAATTCGGGTCAACCGTCTAGGCCGGGTTAAGAGGGTTACATTTGGTGGTATCAGAGCTGAGTTCTCGAGTAATTGGGAATGTTTGTATGCATGATTGAAGTATGTATGCTATGAATGCTTGTTGTTTGAAAGCATGTTCAGTAGTTTGAAATGTTGATGCAGTTGAGTTGTATGCTCTGATGTTGCATGTTGAGGGTACCCATTGCCAAACAAAAGCTAAAGGAAAGATGTTGTTTTGAAATGAAATTGAGCTTGAATACTTGGATTGCTTACCTTGCTGGGCCTGACTTTGTTTTATTTGTGTTGTGATTGCATGGTAAAAGTATGGCACCACGTAGAGAGTTAAGAGGTAATGCGAGAGCTACGGCTCCTAACGAGAATGAGAATGAAGAGCACACTGGTAGTGCTGTGTTACCCCCTCCTCCGCCTGGTGGTGGTGCTGGAGGTGCGAGAGCTGAAGCTGCAGCTGATGCTGGTGCTGGAGCTGCTGGACCAGAGGTTGGTCAGGGGCAAGCTATGCCTGATATGTCTGTTTTGGTACAAGCTATTGCGGGTGCTTTTCGAGCAGTAGTAGCTGGAGCTCAGGGAGCTGGGCATCAGGGAGATGCTGGAGTCAGATTGCCTTTGGAGCGTCTGCGCAGTCTTGGAGGGACTGAGTTTAGAGGTTTGTCAGCTGAGAGTTCTGAGGCTTGGCTGGAAAGTACCAATCGTATCTTGGGTCAGATGAGTTGCACGGATGTGCAAAAGCTGGGCTGTGTTGTGTCCTTGCTGCAGGACGATGCTTATACATGGTGGGCGACTACCATTTCTGGAATAGCTGAAGCTGATGTTACCTGGACATTCTTTCAGAATGTGTTTAAAAGAAGATATCTGGGAGTGAGATATCTGGATGAGAAAAAGCAGGAATTCATGACTCTTACCCAAGGGAGCATGAGTGTAGCTGAGTACGAGGTACAGTTTGTACGGCTCAGTCAGTATGCACCGGAGTTGATACCTGATGAGAGGGATAGGTGCGAGAGGTTTCGTTACGGTCTCGTGACGGACGTTAAGATGTATTTGCTGGCCGCCGAGTATGTTGATTTTGATGTGTTGGTGGGCCGAGCTAAGGACGTTGAGATGAACCTGAGTTTGTCTGCTAAGGGTGCTGGCAAGCGAGCTGCTGAGTATAGTTCCGGAGGTGGACGGAACAAGAGGGAACGAGCTGTCTCCCGTTTCGGAACGGTTGACCGTTGGGGGCTGACATTGGCAGTTATGTGTTTTGAATTGTTTGCGTTTTGGTCCTGAAACTTGTTTGTGCAATTGTATGAGTTTGGGAGGTCCTTTTGAGCTGAAATTTTGCAGAGAAGCATGAAACATGATTAATTTCAAGTTGGTAACTTCAATTTGGGTTAAGTCCTTTTAATTATCAGAATTTACAATTTGGTCCCTAAAGTTGTATCTTGTTCAATTGAGTCCCTATTTGATCTCTGATGTTTGTGATCTTTTGGTATGATGTTTGTGTGATCACAATTAGGTCTAAAGAGCATCTAGACAAGTTTAAAAAGAAAAAAAAGGGTCGTTAATCAAGGTTGACTTTCGGGTTGACTTTGGTTTTCCCCGTGTGACTTTCTTAATTCGGGTCAACCGTCTAGGCCGGGTTAAGGGGGTTACATATGCCATCTCATTAATGGCAAAGGTGTAATTAAATGGTCTTCTATTTTTAAAACCCCCTTTAATTTAAAAGACCACTTTAAATCCTATCTTCATCTCCTTCATTCCTCTTTTTCACGTCAAATGCCATTTCCTCTCCAAATCTCCATTTCATCATCTCCTTTGATTTTTGTTGGTGATTTTTGCAAGGTAATCTCGTTTTTAACTTGTCCTCATCTTCCTCTTTAAGATGGTACCATTAGTTTTCATAAAGCTCATAGATTTTGTAGTTTGGGGTTTTGAGTTTTTAGATTAAAAATGCAAACTTTATTGTCTTTAACTTGAGCTTTCGATTTGTTGAAGTTATATATGTTGTTTACTACCTAAAGGGTCCAACATAGTTGATTTTTACATGGTTTTATGTTGATTCCCAAATTTGGGTTTTAATGGGATTTTTGAAGGGTTTAAAGGTTGATTTTGGGGGTTCTTGATGTTGGAAATCATTGGCTGATAGTTATACTAGGTTTGGGTAGTGTTTTGAACATGTTTAAGAGTGCTTTGGATGACTACATTTCTGATTTTTGATGGGTCTTTGTGGAAGTACGAAAATGAGAAATTGAAGAATGAACTTGGCTTTGAATTGTGAGAATTGTAGTGGATTTGTGTGTTGGTGTTAAACTTTGGGTTTGTGGCTGATTTTGAGGTTAATATATTGTTTTTGAATGGTTAGAAGCAAGGGAAATCAATAGGGAAGCTTCGGGCTCGGATCTGGAAACTTGGATGCTGGGTAGGCTTCTCAGCTTGTGCTAATGGAGTAGTCGGTGAGTGGTTACTGTTTTTAAATGGCTTTCAAATATTGATTCAAGCATGTGAACCTAGGATGGGCTTGGTAAACCCACCTAGAGTTGAGATTAGAGTGATAGCCTAATCTCAAGCTTAGCTTAGGAAACCTTTGGTTGAACTCCTAATTGCTTATTATGCCTCATGTCTAATTGTGATTGTGTTGGCTATGTATAATGTGTTATGCATGTTGTTGAGGCTTGATATGATGCGTTGATATATGCATGTGGTTTGGTTTATGAATCGTGCATGATAGTGATCATGGTGAGTACGTGCTAAGCACGGAAGTTATGTTGAGTTGATGTTGTGAAAGGTTATGTAATTTGATTAATATTGGCACTAGTATGCTTGGGTACAATGATCGATCATTAGGATGAGTGTGCACACGAGAGTCAAAGTCGCGTGTGGCCTTGGTAGCGTTAAGGCACCAAGGAGGAGTACGGGTACGCCCGAAAATCTTTATATTAGTCGGTGATGAGTGGAATCCCATCGACGGGGCGTGAGGATGAGTGGAATCCCCTCCGCGAGAACCGGTGATGAGTGTAATCCCACCGAAGGTAATGGTTATGTTGGAAATGCGTTCCAACATGTTATCCGCGTATTCGAGTCATAACTAGGTGCCAATATGAGATTATATGTGCCTTTATGATTTGAGATGTGTTGCCAATATGATATGAATTGTGATTCCAATACGCATTGAGATATGTTGTTAAATATACATTGATATATGTATCATTGTAAGTTGAGCTTATGAGATGTTGAGCATGGCATAATGTTGACTATATGTTCATGCATCATGTATGTTTTGGGCTCATGCGGAGCGGAGGTAAGATCATGCATTTCATCATGGTAGTAGGCTAGTAGCTCGTGCTTGGACCCTGCATTGTCGAAGGTTTGTTTTATGAGCATACCCTCACTAAGCTTTTATGCTTACGCTCCTTTTTGTTCGACAATGCAGATCAGTAACTTGTGGGTGGCAAGGGCAAGGAAAGGCCTCCAAGTGTTGCTTTCAGTTAGCTCAAGTATGATCTTTAAGTTGTAGATTGTAATAGTCAAGCAATGTGATAGGTGTTGTTGATGTGAATGCCTTGTTGCATGTTGATGTTGGTTGGCTTTGGTTGCCTTGGTTTGCTTGTAAACCATGTTTAAATTACCTATCTTAAATGTCTAATTGTAAACCTTGTTTATGTTGCATGTCTTGAATGCTTATATGTTTTGTTGGCTAAGGCGTGTAACCTTAAAAGCTATGTATGCTTCCTTGTGGTGAATGTATTGTTGAGAAATATTTTGATATAACAATTATGTGAAAATTGTTTTAGGGACGTGTTTAAAGATTTCAAAAATAATTCAAAAGTCCTTAAAACGTGACAAAATGTTTTGAAAGAGTTCGATTGAATACCTATATCGAACTACTCTTTTAAAAGTCGAAAAATGTCCAAAATACATGTTTTTAGAGTAAAGTTTCGAAACCTTAACAAAGGTCTCGAAACTTGTCAGGGCAGTAGCCAAAAATTTGGAAACCTAGGCAAAGGTTTCGAAACCTCTACAAGGTTTCGAAACTTTGGCTCAAAGGTTTCGAAACCTTGTAAAGGTTTCGAAACTTTGGCCCTGTAACGGCTCCAAACGGCTATAAAACGGCTAGTTTTTTGAAACCACTCTTAAGGTTTCGAAACCTCTCAAAGGTTTCGAAACTATTGTGCAGGAGAGCATTTAATGCTCAACTTAAATGGCTTCCAACGGCTCCGGAACATCCCCAACGGCCATAAACGGCTAGATACTCATTCCACACTATAAATACAGCCTTGGGACACTTGAAGATAGCAAGAGATGATATCCAAGCTTCATGATCAAGAGAAATAGCGTTTAAGTCTTTACTTTCTTCATTTCTCTTGTATATATTGTATAGAGAGTGTTTTTCATTGTTTTTATTCTTTACACTCTTGTGAGCTTAATTCTCGTAAACACCCACATTGTGAGGTATATTTGTTTACATCTTTCTACCCTTGTAAAAGGAGAGGTTCTAGTTTAGCCTTGAGAGAAAAACTAGAGTGGTTCTATCTTAGCCATTGAAAAGATAGGGTTGTAAGGTTACCCTTTGTCCTCAAAAGGAAGAATTCATTGTTGAGTGAATTGGGAAATCCTTAGTGGTGTGCTAAGGTAGTGGATGTAGACTCGGTTGAGTAGTCGAACCACTCTAAAATCATCGTGCAAATATTGTCTACTATTTTCGGTTTTAGCCAATTCAACCACCAAGCAATTACAACCCTCCTTGACGGTTTTGGTGATCGATTCGAGCGTGCTACAAGCCCAACATGTATGATCTTGTGTTTGGATGCCTATCTTATATCTTGTGTATCTTGAGCATGGTTGCTATAAGATGTATGCCTCTAGAGCGTGTTTGTATGTTGTGTGTGCTTCTTGGGGTCGTTTAGGGCGTTTGGGATCGTTTAGAGATGTGTAAAACAGATTTTGGAAAACTTCAGGCTACAGGTGTTTCGAAACGAGTTGTGCCGTTTCGGAACGGGTGTGGTTCCAGGGTCCCCCGTATCGAAACACGTTTCGGTACGGTTTGGAGCCCCTATTTCGAAACAGGTTTCGAAACGCTTTGGCCACTGTAAACGCCTGTTTCGAAACGAGTATCGAAACACCTAGGCAAAACGTGACCCTGTTCCGAAACGGGGTGGAAGCGTTTCGGTACGGGTGTCTTGCTTTTTAAACTGAAGCCCGTGTTCTGAAACGGGTGACGCCTATTTCGAAACACAGGCCTAAAAATGGGCAATTTGACATCACTAATGGGTCCCAAGGGTTGGGCTTAGGCCCGGTTTGCTGCAGGGCTTTTCGTGAGCCTTGTTTTCCGCTGTCGTGTTCACTCAGGATTTAATTATGCCTCTAGACAAGATGTAAAATAAATGAAAGAAAAATTTAGGGTTGCTAACCGAAGGGGAGCCTTAACGGGTTTTGCTTCAGTTTTCCCCGTGTAGCCTACTCGAACCGGTCAGCCGACCAGACCGGGGCGAGGGGGTTACATTTCCCCCTCGATTGACATTTGCCTCACTTCATATAACCCCTTTTATAAGCGGACTATGCACCCTCCCTTTACGAGACAACCAAAGAACGTGATGTAAAGCTAAGAGTGCCACAAATGACATGGCGAAAAGCGGGAGCAAAAGAGGCAAGAAGTCCGGATGAAGGATGTAAGGAACCTTCATCCGCTGGAAGAAAGGAAGTGATCTCTGCCGATGAAATTCAAATTTGTAAGGCTTTGAATTTCATCCGCTGCTCCCGTGACCTCCATGATGGCTTGAGGAGCGATCATGATTTGCATCCGATGTAGTGTTGTGGACCATTTAGCAGTCGAGATAGATAGTGAGAACGCATGAGAGAGAAAAACTTGTGACAAAGCTCGCACGAACCAAACATGCGAAGGAATTATCTAGCTTATATTGTCCAAGATGCACTTTATTTTCATTTTCTATCATTATGCACATTCTATGACAAACTATATATGATTGTTTTGGTTAATGAGAATATCTCTTCTACTAATATTTTTATTCAGTCCTCAGTTCTCCCCAAGGATGAAAGGCTCGTTAGCCACCCCTAAAATAATCGCCGCTTCTGAAGCAAGTGAGCTAAAAATAAACAAAGGGCCGTCTGAGGATCCGCCGCTTTTAAGAAGCGTGTAGAGAGGAATCAGCTCAACGATCACCTCTTCTGAAGCAAGTGAGCTAAAAGTAAACAAAGAGTTGTTTGAGCGTCCTCCACTTTTAAGAAGCATGCATAGAGGAGTCAGCTCAACAATCGTCGCTTCCAAAGCAAGCGAGCGAAAAAATAAACAAACTGTCGTCTGAGCGTCCTTCATTTTTAAGAAGCATGCATAAATGAATCAGCTCAATGATCGTCACTTTCGAAGCAAGCGAGCTAGAAACAAACAAAGGGTCGTCTGAGTTTCTGCCGCTTTTAAGAAGCGTGCATAGAGGAATCAACTCAACGATCGTCGCTTTCGAAGCAAACGAGCTAGAAACAAACAAAGGATTGTTTGAGCGTCTGCCGCTTTTAAGAAGCGTGCATAGAGGAATCAACTCAACGATCTCTGCTTCCGAAGCAAGCGAGTTAGAAATAATCAAAGGGTCGTTTGAGCGTCCTCCGCTTTTATGAAGCGTGCATAGAGGAATCATCTCAACAATCGTCACTTCCAACGCAAGCGAGCTAGAAACAAACAAAGGGTCGTCTAAACGTCTATTGCTTTTGAGAAGAAGAGCGTAAAATAGTAGCGCGCGGGTTAAAAATAGCGCAAGCATTATACCGTTCTAATAAATATTGCTCATCAAAATAGAACTGCAGTACTGGCATGCAAGAATAACGGGTATGCAAATATGAACAATAGCAATCAAGACCACGTCACTCGAAGGGTAAAGCAAACATGCGAACATATAAGAAAACATAATTGTTCTCGTAGAACAGACCTTATTAGATGCCAGCAACCGCATATATATTCAAATCGAACAGAAGGCCTAGATCGAAAAAACCAAAAAGAGCTTTGAAATCGTAATATTTTCATTAATAATGGACCCTATTTACATCCAATCACCAAAGTAAGCCTTAAACAAATAAATTAATTCGAGTACAAACGCTTCTCGTCGAGACTTCTTCTCATTGAACAACAACAAATCAACGCAATTAGCCAACCTATTCTCAAATCCACCGAAACGCTCTCAGGCCCCAAGAATCCCTTTTCAAAATGTTTTATTGATGAACTTATACAACCAAAATAAAAAAAAAAAAGTGATCACAAAACGAGTAGACCATCTAAAGCGTCCGAATAAGTACACACAATGCCTAAAAACGAATATCTCCCAATCTATCTAGGTTACACTTGCTATAAATTCAAAAAAAGTATTCAGTGTCTATTGCCTCTAATAAAGAGCACAATAAAGTATACGAGCACGAGCTAGCATAGCAATAAAAAAATCACCTCACCTAGGAGGCAAGAATCCACCCAACTCCAGGCAGAAACACAAATATATAAACCGCCCTGAGAAAGTGATATCGTTCCATAAGAAACAACGTAAAGCGATCCCTCCAACAAATTATAGCAGGGGCAAGAGTTTGCCGCCTGCTTATTTGGAAAAATTACAAGCATTAAATGTTTATATTTATCACAAATTGAAAAAGAATAAGTGCAATATGAGCAATAGAACACAAGCATAATTCCAATAAAATATGTGCGACCCTACAAAACGACCATTTATATAATTTATAAAAAAACACTCACACTAATTGAGATAATATTGGGATTCCTAAAATACCAGGCAAAATACACAGAAATGACGGGCATCTTCCCTAATTCAGCCTCAACTCTACCTTAACAAATCATTCGGTGTGAACTGTTTAACATCATAAAGGAGAGCAACGCTTCCCAGATACTCTATATGTTGGTGTTCATCCCTACAACGGGTTAATGGCCTTCCGAATGCAATTATTTGCATGTCGCCGATACGAATAACACGGATATCAAATAATCACCCAGAATCTATAACGCAAAAATTCTTATCTCACCCAACCAACCATAACCATGATAACTTCAACCAATATCAAAGCTCTTCATATATGTCAAAATCCAAAAGAACGCAAAGATAACAAGATTCTTATTTTTAATATTTCAAGCACATTATTATTAAACATAATATTATAGGGACGTCAATAGTAACACCCAGATCCACCAAATAGCACGGACCAGGTTAATGGGTGAACAGAGCCAGCAATAAGAAACTACATAACAAAAGAGGGGATTAGTAATTTCAGATAAGCAAGATAGGACAACGAGGAGCTGGGAACAAAGTGAACGCATAAATATTTATACATCCCTACCGTAATCTCCCAAAACATTGCAGTATCCTCAAGCTAGGACACAACACATGGTCACCATTAAGAGATACATGATTCACAAGGAAAAGCACTCGTATATAATACTCCAAGAAAGTAATAACAATAGCTAACACAAAAGGGGGAGCAAAAATGTCGTTCATCACTATGCAAAATAAGCGGACAGTCTTACCTTAAAATTAATACAATACACAAATATTTTCGTGAAACAAAATGATCGCAAATACAAATAGGACCAAGCTTTCCTATGTAAACAAAATAAGAGAAGACTGTAATCATACAACCAAACAAAGGGAGAACGATCTATAGATTCTCTTGGGGCAAACTTAGTCTGGAGAAGGCTGTGGGTTGGCACCAAGTCCCACTCTTGAGACAAAAGTGGATCCCCTAAAGAAGTGGGTGTGAAGTGGAAAGAGACAACCACATGTTCTCTTTGTTGTTTCAAAACCAGAAAATTCCCCAGCAACTGACAGACAATTGGCGGCAGGAAACAAACCAATGTATTTGAAAAATCATGAGAGAAAGGTTTTCCACGTACTCCGCATGTCAATCTACATCTCCAAAAATGGCTACTCGTAGCCTTCCGAATCCTATTGCCCGATGATACAAATAATACAAACACAAAGTAACCCCATCCGAGTCTATAAAATATAGCTTCTGCATACCGTCCAACACAACAAGCATGTTCGCCTTCTTTTCCCCCTCAAGATGACACGAGGAAAACTACAAGACACTAAAGTCACACAAAAAAGGGATAAACCACCCACACATTAACTTCTGAAAACACAAATATACAGGAACTCTATTTATAGTGAAAGGGAAAACGTTAAGTTCCAACTTTCAAAATTCCAATATGGAAAGTTGTTACGTGAACAATCAATTCCTAAATCTGCAAATCTTAAGAAAATAACTTAAAATACGTAACCCCAAACTTCCAATCAATAAATGCATGAATAGTCTCTCACACCTGCCTAAGCCAATAAGGGTTTTCTCTTTCTCCATCATGATCTACCCCAGATTGTCCAAGTTACCATAAAAGCCAGCACACATTAAACACAATAAACGAATACTAAGGAGCGCAATTATAGCAAAAAATGACACATCTACCAAAACCACATGGTGCAGTGAAACAAACATTGTTGAATAGCTAGTACAACCAAAGGCTACAGATAAATTATGTATCAAAATACAACCCTCATTTAATTGTCTGATATCTTGGGTATTTTGCAAAATAAAAATTGCGAACTACAAATTTCACTTTTGTATACAAACAATGAGGCTCTGATTGTCTTGTAAATCCCATTCAGAACAATTCCATCCAGAAAAATGAAAGAGTTATAAATCTCTAACATAAAGATAACAATATCGCGAACAAGGTCAGCACACCCATCAAAGGAGTCGTTCCCCATCCAGGGACCACCTTGCAATATTCTATAATCAATGGCATACCACTTTGCTTATTTTGTATTTCGTGAACACCCGTTGGCTCTGCGTGTCATTTTGCTGTAAATAAACGATCTTATCATAGATCTATCACGATCTTAAAATAATATAAGTAAAGCGTCAATCTCATTCGCCATCCAAGTTAGGAGGCATGAACCCCCCCCACCCAATTCAAAATATGCTATTCAATACTTGTGACTCTTAAAAAACGAAATCTATTTACCCAGAAGAAATATGTGAGCATACAATAGATGACAGTCCGCCATTTTCGTATACCACAAACTTTTAACATTAGACAATATATACATACAACCAAATTCCTTGCATGACCATCCAAGCAGATCTACTACAAAGTTAATCGCGAACATATTTAAAATAAAAAAGGGGAAAGTAACATTGTTCTATTAAAAACAAGTGAAAAACAATGATTGTTATTAACAACACAATACAAAAGGAAACAAAGCCTCCAAATGTCTTGTCAATTAGGGAGCAAGAACCCACCTTAAAAACTATTGTTAACATATCAATACGACATAGAACTGTGAACTTCAAAATATAAGCCCCTCTTTTCTTGATATTAGTCCAAAACACCCACTTTTGCCATAGGGTTTCGTTACTCCAAATCTTTGGCTTGAGCTGCATTTGCTTATCGCCACGACACCCACCATCGCAACTGAAAAGTGAGCGACCGCCCTGATAATCAAGGGGAAGACGGTCAAACCTAAGCGCAAACTAATCATCATGGAAATATGCTCTGAATGAGTTACCCCGTTCCCCCTGAAATAAAAACGGGATCATTAGTAAGGCAGGAAAAAAATTAAGATGACAAAAATCTCTCCTATTTTCGACTCCAAAAACTCATGCTTTACACCAAATGGGGAACGATCAAATCCCAACGCAAATAAACCGCCTCCCCCACTATAGCAACCAACGCCAATAGTCAATGATATTCGGAGAATCTTGCGCTCACGATCTGCCAAATACATCGCCTAGTACCGCTCCTCACTACAAGTGGCTAATCATCCCCTTCTGAATACTATTATCTGATGATACAAATAGCCTAAACTGCAATACTAACACCCCCAAGATATATCAAAAGTGATTTTTGCAAACCACTTCTCTCCACAAGCATATTTTCTCTTTCTCCTCTAAAAATGGTACAAGAAAAACTGTAAAAATAAAACCACATAAAGGGGTTAAAAGTAAACTACTCGAAAGCTAGGTCATAAAGGTGCATACCTAAAGGGACCTATTTATAGTAAATAATATACATGCCAAGCGACAACGTTTCATGAATCTATGCGGGGGCCACCTATGCCAACATTTAAGTCCCGACCTAAAATCTCGAATAAACAAATTAAAACCGCGTAACTTTCAAAGTTCCAATCAATCACTACCCAGAGACGCATATATACACGTCGTTGCAAAGTCAGATACTTTCCATTCTATCACAGACCGCCATGAACTGTCTAAGTCACCGCAAGCCAAGCCAAGTAACAATAAAAAGAGAGAAAGAAGGGAAAGCACACAACAACAAAAATAGAGTCACACACAATATCCAACTTTTTAAAGCAAATCCCGTGAAATAGGAAATATAAATCTCATGAACAGACAAAAGGGCAAAGCAATGAGACCTTTTTAGAATCCTTATCACAAAAGCCATTTCAGGTATATCATTCGTTGCATTTTGGCTCAGGAAAAATAGCAAAATAACCAACACAAAACTCTTAGAAACAAGTTCAAACCCGCTTAGTGCAATCGCCCAAAGTATTCCCATCGTTTTTCCCATCCGTAGCACTGCTACCGACATTCAAGAGGGAGGACATCCTCGGACCAAAGGAACATGAAATTGCATTGTTCCTATACTTCGCAGCAAAGCTTTTCTAGGAGGGCCCGCTAGGATTTCTCACATAAAAATCCATAGTTACTTCGTAAAAAGAACTAAAATCTACACCCTTAACATCAAAAGGCCCGCAGGACAACTGAAAGCCAAGAATAGTAGCATCCCGAGACTTTTCCATCGTTTCGACCATAAAGGCGGAGGTTATGTCTGCAGTCACCTTAACTTTCTCTGCCATAAAAACGTCATGGGCAGCTTCTAACACCATAACCTCATTCCTATGTGATTTCTTAAGCTCTGATAAACTTCTACTGAAATTTGTGAAGCTCTCATCTACTGTGCTCTCCGCTTTCTCCAGTTTCTTTTTAAGCTCTCAAATTTCAGTCTTAAAACTCTCTTATGTGGCTTTAAGTAGTTTATTCTTAATCTTGAGAGAACGATTGATTTCCTTCTTTTTCTCAACAATCGCATCTGTATATCTCTTGTGCAAATCCTCTACCCGCGTCCAAACGTCTGCCTCATGTTTCTCCTGCAGCTCCTTTACTTGGGCAGCATTTTTTTATGCCTGCGAACACAACCTCGCATTCTCCTCAAGCAAAGAGGTATAACCTCCCACATGTGAACGCAACTTAGCATTTTCCTCAAGAAGGACCTTGCACTCCCGACTCTATCACCATCCCAAAACCAAGAGTAATACTTAAACTCTAACCCAAAACGGCCACCCCCAGCACTGTCGGACCACCATCTCCGATCCCTAGTCATTTTAACCATCAACAATTGGTTCTTTATTGCAACATAAAATTTAACTCCCAGTAAGAGATAAAAGCACAAGACAATGAGGCTTTTTTGGTTCTTTATTGCAAAAGCCATTTCAGACATACCGTTTGCCATAACAAAATAACGTCAGAATACATTCCAACATGGGTAAAAATAACAGGCTATTTTTAGAACGGGGTAAGTGTTTGCTACCCATTTATCTTGCAAGTTTGCAAACATCAAAAACATATATCTGCCGCCATTTTAAAGAAAGAGAAATGCAGCGCGAACATCAAAACTATAAACATAATTCAAACTTCATAATTTATTCACCAAAGGAAAGACAATACGTTATTAACTAAAAATGAACCAGAGTCTACAATCACAAGCGGATACACACGAATATTTAATTATTCATCAAAGAACCACAACTCCAAAATTGCAAATGTACAAAACCGTTCCACGACCTACAATCCCACTTCAATTTCTAGGCTCGCAAAGGTCACTTTTTAATCTTCCCTCACCTGGGGGAAATTGTTGGTATCTATGAATACTAACCACCATACGTCAGGACCAGACGACCTACGACGAATGAACAATATAACACAAATGACACTCGACGGTCGACAAAGCAACGTATGTGATCACTGCGAACAACAACACATGATCCACATTAACACCGAGTCACGACAACTCACTAAAACATATATCCCCCTCGATTGACACATGTCTCACTTCATCTAACCCCTTTATAAGGGGCCATACACCCCCAAATAGAGGCAAGACCCCCAATCACACACATAAGCTCTCATGTCCAAAACTCAAGCTCTCAAAAACTCCAAGTGAACTCCCCATTCCGAGTACTACTACCATAAGAGAAACAAGAGCCACACACAAGATCCGACCCGGAACAACTGTCCCGGCCACCGTCGGATCACCGTCTCCGGTTCTAACCATTTTTCCATCAACACCTTTTCAGATTTTTTTCTTCATTTTTGAGTAAAGTAAACAAATGGTAAATGAACTCTGGTAAATTATTCAATTTGATAACCAAACTTTCAATTGATTCAATGTTACCATCAAATTTTTAGTTTTGCTTCAGATTGGTCAGTGGCCCGTTAACTACCATTAAAAGAGTGACGTGTTAGTCCTCCACGTTTGCACATTCAAACAATTTTGTCCTAATTCTAAAAAATAATAAATTCAACCATCATTATTTACACATTATTTCAATGTAGCACTAGTTTAATTAAAAATAATTTAACCATAAACCCTAAAATAAAAACCCTAAACATTAAGCCCTAAACTCAAAACTATAAATCATATTCCCCAAACCTTTAAATTCTTAAACCCTAAACACATAAACCAAATTAATGTGGAGTGGACCGTGGATCATTTTTCCAAGTAATCGATTCTTGTAATTTGTCATGCTCACTGCTATTCATTAGCACTAAGTCGTGTTAAATGGGTTGGTACGAGTGAGTGTAGATGCTTGATGTGCACAGACTGTTTGGATATGGTGTTAATTTCTTGCTTTCCTTGCTTTGGTGTTTTATTCCTTTTAATCTTACTCAGGTATTGTACTCGAAATACTATCATGTTGTACTCTTTTTCTCATCTTACGATTAGAGAAGCTTTTAATAAGGCACGTGATAATATACTATATGTATGATTTTTTTTCGTTCAATAGAAATCATACTTGTTGATGATAAAAAACATTAATGTGGACAGAACTTGTTAAAAGAATTCGAAAACAAGGTTATTTAGTAGAATATGATTTTTCAGGTAATTTTACATTGTGTCAACCAAGAAATAAAACTTTACATGGTGAAACTTTAAGTTAAATTAGAAAGCTTGATTCATATTAAGCTTAATACATATCATACGGAGTTAAATAAACCAAATTATGGTTTAAGGGTTTATGATTTAGGGTTTTGAGTTTAGGGTTAAATTATTTTAATTAAATATGGTCAAATTGAAATAGTGTGTAAACAATGAGGGTTAAATTTATTGTTTTTTTTTCAAATTAGGACAAAATTATTTGAATGTGCAAATGTGGAGGACTAAATATGTTATTATACAAAATATTTTTAACTACCACGTCACCATTTTAATGGTCGTTAATGGGTCAGTGACTAATTTGGAGCAAAACTAAAAGTTTAATGGTGACATTGAAGCAACTAAAAGTTTGGTTACCAAATTGATTAACTTACCAAAGTTCATTTACCATTTGTGTAATTTACCAAAAAAATATAAAAAGGTAATATAAAAATTGTTTTTAGATTTTATTCTAAAAAAATATTAACGCTTTCCGGCCTATGATTTTAAAAATAATTAAAATAGTTATGGTACATATCGGTACACATAATTAGTGGTACGCAGCGGTACATGACGTTTGTTGTAGAATCATCCATCTATGTATAGTGAAACTTAAAGAACAAAATAGTAACCAAACTTTCAAAAATCACAAAATGGCAATTAAACTTTATATTTTATAACAAAATGGTAACTAGACGTTAAATCCCGTTAAGTGTCTGTTATAAAATTTGATATAATGACACATTTAGTCCTTCATATTTATACCTTCAATCAATTTAGTCTTAATTCGACAAATCACTAATTTTAACCCTCGTTATTTATGCATTCTTTCAATTTGGTCCTTAAAACAAAATTCCAAAGTATGGTAACATGATAAATAATTACAATTAAATTTTTATAGGAACTCAAAAACTCAACTCGACTCGAATCGAAAAAAGTTCAAATAAAGTTTGAGTTGTAAAATATGACTCGTCAACTCGAAATTTTTTGACTCGACTCGATCGAACGTTCACCTCTATCTTAAGATATGACGCGTCAACTCGAATAACTCGAAATATTTGAATATTTTAAATCATTTTCTTTTAAATCGAATATTTTTTAAAATAGAATATTTAATATTTTCATATTTAAATCACATCGAATATTTAATAGCTACTTCAAATATTCGATTTAATTAAAAAATATTCAATTTAAATGAAAAAATTGATTTAAAATATTCGAATATTTAATTAAATTTTTATAGGAACTCGAAAACTCGACTCAACTCGAATCGAATTTTTTTTAAAAAAAGTTTGAGTTGTAAAATATGACGCGTCAACTCGAATAATTTAAAATATTCGAATATTTTAAATCATTTTTTCTTTTAAATCACATCGAATATTTAATAACTACTTTAAATATTTGATTTAATTTAAAAATATTCGATTTAAAAGAAAAAAATGATTTAAAAGAAAAAATTGATTTAAAATAGTCGAATATTGAAAGCAGTTATTAAATATTCGAATGTTTAAAAGAAAAATATTTAAAGTAGTTATTAAATATTCAAATATTTTAAATCATTTTTTTCTTTTAAATCGAATATTTTTAAATTAAATTGAATATTTAAAGTAGTTATTAAATATTCGATGTGATTTAAATATGAAAATATTATATATTCTATTTTTAAAAATATTTGATTTAAAAGAAAAAACGATTTAAAATATTCGAATATTTTGAGTTGACGCATCATATCTTAAGATAGAGGTGAGCGTTCGATCGAATCGAGTCAAAAAATTTCGATTTGACGCGTCATATTTTACTACTCAAACTCTATTTGAATTTTTTTTGATTCGAGTCGAGTCAAGTCTAGTCGAGTTTTCGAGTTCCTATAAAAATTTAATTGTAATTATTTATCATGTTACCATACTTTGGAATTTTGCTTTAAGGGTCAAATTGAAAGAATGTGTAAATAATGAGAGCTAAATTTAGTGAATTTTTTCGAATTAGGACTTAATTGATGGAATGTATAAATATGAAGGACTAAATATGTTATTATAGCAAATTCTATAACAGACACTTAACGAGATTTAACGTTTAGTTACCATTTTGTTATAAAACATAAAGTTTAATTGACATTTTGTGATTTTTGAAAGTTTGATTATCATTTTATTTTTTTACCAAAGTTCAGTGACCGTTTGTGTACTTTACCCAAACTTATAATAGAATAAATCTATATAAAAAATTCCATATATAATATGTACAACTTTAAACATCCAAATAATTATGGGAGAAATAATTATATAAATTTTTATACAGTTGATAATAATTTCGGTAAAATTAAAATTATTACCCAGTTAATAAGAATTAAAATTATAATATAAATTTTTATCCAATTAATAAAAATTTCGGTTCTACCTAAATTATCATTTAATTCAACTTAAATTCTTATCATTTATGTGGGCAGCTTTTTAGCCGCACCATGCTGCACCTTAGCTCGTGTTACTTTGTCTTTTGATTTTTACGAGAAAAAAACGTTTACAAATTGTATGTCATTGTTCTATTAGGTTCTAGACAATCACAAATATTTATAACCCCAAACTAAAATAAATTATATTAGCCTAAAATTTTCTTTGTCAACTATTGATTTTTAACTAAATGGGTAAACTGACAGATAAATTAACTAACCATTAAATTAATATTAGTTATTTATCTTATTATTTATTTATTTTTTACGTAAAATAATAAAATGTTTTAAACTTAAGAATTTTAAAAAAGTTATTATCATTATTTTTTTTGAAAATTTGCTTAAAATAAAATAATCGAGACCACAATAATAAAACAGAAAAAAATGATACTAGTTAAATGAATCTCCTTATTATATACTTTAGTGTTTTGTTCTCATTGTTTTCTTTCGATATTTTACTATTATATTGTACTTTTTTCTTAAAGGTATTTAATGAGATATATGATAGCATTTTTCTTGTATAATATTTATTCCTATGAATAAAATCATAATGACGAGAAAAAAATAAAAATATGTGTACGGAAGAAGACATTTCTAGTATTAAATTCTACTCGACCCTTTATTGGAAAAAGAAACATTCCCGCGAAACCCAACTACCCCATAGGCCATTACCTCACCATCTCCATGAAAACAAACGCTTGACAAATCAAAAGGTCCATATGACCAATGAACAATCGTTTGCTTAATAACGCCAGCCATATTTATGTGATATTTCTGACAGACAGTTAAAGAGTTGGTGTGGGTTTGAGAGCATTGCCATATGATATGCGTCCTTAATCTCCATCACACCCTCGACTTTAAAATTTTGGATCATCCAACGTTTGAATTTCTCTAGTATCATTTCATCTGCATTGCAAACGATATATGTTAGATTAAAATCCGCAATTGTGGGCACATATGTAAAATGTATGTTGCTATTATAAAGTATGACACAAAATTAAGTGACCAATTATGTTAAACGTGTCATAGGTATTAAAGTGTCATGGAAATAAAAGTGTAGATACCATAAGACATATTTATAATTCAATGAGGGGCAGGGTTATAAATATTTAATAGTTGATTAAATCAACTATATAAAGAGGTAGTGGTCCCCAAGAAATAGGTTAACTTGTATTACTCTTGTCCCGTCAGAGAGTTTTTACGGCAAGAGCTAACCTATCTTCTTGGAAGATCACAACCACATTTTAGGCGATCTTCATCAAAGAATTAAAGGTTTTCATCTATCGATTAATTCAGGTACGCTTCCGTTTCGGGTTATTGTTCTTGATGATTTGATAGATCCTGAGTTTAAATTTTATATCTATTATGATTTGGTTCTAACAAGTGGCATCAGTGCCATAATATGTCCAATCATTGAGATCGTATTTTTTTGGGTTATTAATCTTTCATGTTTTTCTCCGATTTGTAAATCCATGGTCTTTGGGTGTTTTTGTTTTGAGTTTTATTCCGATTGCATTATTAATCGGGAATTGGGCGTCGTGTTTTCAATGTTCAGATTCATATATTTTGCCTCAATTTCTGATGAATCTAGGGTTTCGATTTAGTAACAAATGTTTTGGGATCTTTTATCACCGCATTAAAGAAAGAAAGCAAACATGTTAATTATGACAATTGTATATTTTTCTTTTAAATTCCTTATGAACCCTACCTACGTCTATGTTATAATTGATTTTAGGTTTATATATATTTATATAAACTGTTGAGGCAATTTATAATATATATGCTTTAATACTCATGAATATCAGTGCCATATATTATGCTCAGGTTTTGAAATTCATTAATAGTAAACTATTTCAGAATATGAATTTGCTCTTAATATTTGTATTGCTTTTGGTTCTAAGTGTTGGCATATTTAATTTATTGTTATGATACATATATTTTATTTAAAATATATTAAATTCAGTTTATCAAAATTTTAGTTTTGATAGTTAGTAATTAAGAAAAAAAAGTTTGACTTGAGCTTTGTCATAGTAAATTTATCGTGACTTGGAAATTTTATAATCAAGTTAGCTCTCAAAGCTTTATATTCAGTTTATGTCTAATAAATTATGGTTGTTTTTTGTACAAAATATTTTGCTTAAATTTGTTTGATATTATGTTTAATTATGTCATTAATGTTGTCTACGGAATATACATTTGGTTTTGGCAAGCATGCCATTAATCTTATGAAATTCATATCCTATTCATTTTGATCATCAAGTAATTATGGATATGCTAAAGTTTCATGCGATCATTATTTGAATTATTTGTTTATATGATACTTCTGATTTTGACTTTTAGTTAAAGATTGAATGTTATGAATTCGACTTTGATTTTGGTAAATGCATGTTTAAGGTTTAAGATATTTTTTTAAAGAAACAGTCAAGGATTTAGGTTTTTCGATTTCTGATAGCCCCATTTAGACAACTTTATTTTAGGTTATTTCGGAAAACTCAAGGGTTATCAGAAATTTCAGTTTTGATTGTTGCAAAATTTTAAATTTGAATATCGGTATATTTATATTATATATTTTGAAACAAATTAATTGAAACATTAAGTCACCAAAGTGACCTCTATTGTGGAAATTATTTTATTTTGAAATATAGAAGGTTTTGTGCATGTAAGTCGGATTATGTTAGTATTAATCGGCCCAAAGGAAGGTTAATAATTAACATTATTACATGTGCAACTGTGGTAATAAACATGAGATAATTATTCAGTTTTATATGTGAGCAATAAATCGGCCCAAAGGAAGATTTCTGTTTGACATGTTCTTATTATCAATGTTTGATTACTGTACCAAGATATCACTTGCAAGTTAATGTTTTGTTCAAAGATAAAATATTAATGGAGTGTCCGATATCTTGATATGAGGTTTACCTTTATTCAAATTTATTATTATTTTGGTTATCTTTTAATTTGATTGAAAGATAAAATTAAGACAAACATTTTGAAACAATTAAATTCATATTTTGGCTTCAGATATCTAATATTTTAATAGATTAATTGAAACATAATGTCACCAAAGTGACCGCTTTTGTGTAGATTAGTTTATTTAAAATATCAAGATGATTATGAGTTTTTGTAATTCATGCGTTTATTAATTGGCCCAAAGGAAATTTAATATTTGGCAGAATTACAACGACAACTGTGGCGATAAATGTGTGACAATTATAAGGTATTTTATGTGAGCAGTACGTTAGTCCAAAGATTAGCCTATTGTTTGACATAGTTTATTGTCAATGATTGATTGCTACAACAAGAGTACCGCTTACAATTAATATTATTGTCCAAAGATTTGATATTAATGTTGTGCTTGGTATCTTGAGGGGAACTAGTCATTATTTTGAATTTATTTGTTTACTTATGAATATTTATGTGAGCTTATTTTATTTTATTTTATTTTTGTTCTATATTTAAGTAATTTATCTTTGCTATCACAATATCTGTTAAATACATTCCACACTCATGTTTAGTGAAACTAATTTCAAGGAATAAAAAAAAGACACATATAGTATTTGGTTGTATGAACATAGACTTTGCACTAAGGAAATAACAACTTGCACCTCTCACTGCGGTAATCACCTATAAAAGGTATTTTGAGAGGTGAGATCGTTCGAATCGTGTGAGTCTAATAATCATAAAGTACAACATTCTAGATGTCTTTAGGAGCACAAATTTAAAGAAACTACTCGTATTAAGGGTTTTCTTGACGAATTAAAAAAAATGTTTTACCCAAAACACTAAGGTTAAGATGACATAATTTATGCTTTTTTTATGTCTATGAAGTATAAGAGTCAAAGAAATGTGAGGGAGTAGATTATGAAAATTCTTAATATTGCTTCAAAATCAAAGGCTCATAAGGTCAAACTCTCTAACAATTGTTTGTTCTTGTGATTTTGGTACCACTTCCTATATAGTTTAACCAATTCAGACTCGATTACAACTGCCAAAAGGGAGAAATAGACTATATTTGGGTTCATTTCTCATCGTCTTCAAGAGGAAGAAAAGTTCCAGCATTATAAGTGCAAAAATAATCATTTGGTTAGTGCTCATTTAGTTAGTGTCTTGAAGAATAAGGGCAATAAAAGAAAATATTAGAATAAAGTTGCTAAAAGTCATAGTAAAAAGAAACAACAATAAGTTACAAAGTGTTGATTTTTTTTTGTATAAGTTAGGACACATGTAACGAAATTAAACTTTAAAAGTGAGCAACTACTTCGGTTATTTTGAGTGATCTATGGGCTGTAAGTTTTACGATCCCACTATTAAGAATTACTTTAAGGAGAGATTTATAAAAAAAATTAGGATGTTGAGTTTGGAGGGAGAAATAAGGTTAGATGCATTGTTATTGAGGAGAAATTGAATTATAATTTAATTCATACTATCAGTTTTGATGATATTAAGGTTTTCACACTTATCATTAGTCAAGAAGTGAATCAAGTACCTCAGAAAAATAATGTTGAACAACTCTTATTCAAGATAAGGTAATTGTTTCAGAAGAACAAACTCAACAACCTTTAAAAAAACAAGTGTCATTAAAGATGTCCACGAGAGGAAGATAAAATACTATTTCGGATTATTATACTGTATTTCTTCAAGAAAAAAAGGTAACAATGGAATGATAGAAAATGATCACTCATTTTTTATCAGATCATAAAAATTCTAACTCTATAAAGTGGATTGATGTCATTCAAGAAAAGTATAATTTTATGCAAGACAATAAAATTTATGAATTTGTCTCATTACCTGAAGGTGCAAACCAATTGGTTGTAAATGGATATTTAAAACCAATAGGGATGAAAATGGTAATGTGGATAAGTATAAAGCATGTCTTGTATCTAAAGGATATACTCTAAAAGAAGACATTGATTTTACAGAGACTTTCTCTCAAGTTTTATTAAAAGACTCTTTCAAAATAATTATTACACTTGTTGCTTGTTTTAGTCTTAAGCTACATTAGATAGATGTTAAGCTTGTTTTTTCAATGGCAATATTGAAGAAACTATTTATATGGTACAATCATAAAGTTGTGTCTTATGATACAATACCAATGATATGTAAATTAAAAAAATCTATCTATGAGCTTAAGTAGGACTCTTATTAATGAAATTATAAGTTTCATGTTGATTATCTCATTTGGTTTTGAGATAAATTTGGTTGACAATTGTATATACTACAAGTTCAGTGGGAGTAAAACCAAGTGATACTCATATTGTTAAAGATGAAAAATTTAGTCTTACTCAATGCCCTAAAAGTAATCTTGAAATTTAGAAAATCCAAAAGAATCTCTATGCATAAGCTATTGAGAATCTAATTTATGCTTAAGAATGTATGCGTTTGGAAATTGTGTACATTGTTTGAATGTTAGACAGATATTTGAGGAATCATATTATGGACCATTGGATAGCAGCCAATAGGGTTATGAGATATCTTCAGAGAACAAAAATTACTTGCTCACATGTCGGAGTTCTGGTAAGTTAGAGATAATTAGGTTTACAGACTTCGATTCTAATAGAATATTGATGCAAAAGAATTTTGTCACATGGACTGCTAATTGTATATTGAATAGAAAGACCACTTTAGTTATTTTATGACAATAAATATGCATTCATTTATTCTATAAACAATAGGAACACTTTAAACTTGAAGGATATAAATATTACGTTCCTAGTTGTTAAAGAAAATTCAGAGTGTTTGTGTGTTTATAGAACATGTTGGTACAAACTCCATAATTGCGCGCATATTAAGAAACTGTCACCCTAGGTCTTTCATGAGCACACTACTCATGTGGGTGTAATGTTATTTAAGGATATTCGGTTTAGTGGGAGTTTGTAATTTTGAAAAATGCTCATTCAGTTTAGATACAATTTCAGTTACTTTAGTTTAAAGTTATTTAAGATTATTTTCTGCAGAAATAAAGTTCATTTGGTTTATGTATACTCTGAATTTAGTAAAGTTGGTATCATTAAGGTTTAGGAGGACAAGTTGGAAATAGACATGTTCGGTTCACATTTGACTATGTTCGTATATGTGACCATTGATGGGTCCAATCATGATTGATATGGCGAAGACTGCTTTGATCCTATATGGATATAGTTGATGGACGAGATTGTTATAGAATACCTATTATATAATAGCAAAATTTTGAGCTCATAAGGTTGTACATTTATCAGGAAACATATGTTGCCCAAGTGGGAGATTGTTGGATTAAAATCCGCAATTGTGGGCACATATGTAAAATGTATGTTGCTATTATAAAGTATGACACAAAATTAAGTGACCAATTATGTTAAGCGTGTCATAGGTATTAAAGTGTCATGGAAATAAAAGTGTAGATACCATAAGACATATTTATAATTCAATGAGGGGCAGAGTTATAAATATTTAATAGTTGATTAAATTAACTATATAAAGAGGTAGTGGTCCCCAAGAAATAGGTTAACTTGTATTACTCTTGTCCCCGTCAGAGAGTTTTTACGGCAAGGGCTAACCTATCTTCTTGGAAGATCACAACCACCTTTTAGGCGATCTTCATCAAAGAATTAAAGGTTTTCATCTATCGATTAATTCAGGTACGCTTCCGCTTTCGGTTTATTGTTCTTGAAGATTTGATAGACCCTAAGTTTAGATTTTGTTCTAACAATATAGGCTCGAGGAACTCTTCCGCACTTTTCATTCGACAACTTGTCTGCCTTGGACAAATCATTTACAAACAATGATCTCGGCCTGATCAGAACCTTTTCCAGTTCCAGATCCTTCATAAAACTTATACGCAATGTTTAGTTTGCCTATTTCCTAATGAACTATAATGATTATAGAAAATTCAAATATTAAACAAAATCAGATAGCTCAACAGGGGATAGCTGGTAAAGTTTGAATGTTAAGAACTTGGGCCCAAAACACATCGACATCAGAGACTCTTTTGGTCTTACATACAGACTGAATTGAGTGTCCAACCAAGCTTCTGCTGGTGTTCTTTCCCAGTACTTTCGAGAAAATGAAAGAAAAACAAAACAAATAAAGGCTGAAGTTATACAATTCTGGCTAACAGTCTCAACAAAAATGAAGAATTTATGGGTGGTTGTTAACTCCTCAAAATTACTACTTTTCATGTATATATTGCCATGATATTGCTTAACTTTGAGTACATATTTTTGCATTTAGCTAGTAGATTCATGCATTTGCATCTAGGAGTTAAGGAATGTTTCTTTTGCCATAGTGAAGGGGTATTTTCTTGCCTTGGTGGCAGGTCAAGAGCAATTTGCAGGGCAAGATAAGAGTAGTAAGCAAGAGGAGCAGAAGAGAAATGCCGAGTTGCGATTGAAAAAAGATGGATGAAAATTTCCAAGCTCGGTTGACAAAAGAAGGATGATGATGTCCGGCCAGTTAACCGTTGGTCAAAGACCAAGTCATCCCTAAAATTCAAAAAGAGGATAACACGTCTATCCTGCTGCATAACAAACTTTCAAGATTCAAACTCAATCTAGGGTTTCCACGAGCGCCTATATAAAGGAAGCATATCAATGAGCCAAGGAGGTTGTGTCGTGGTGAAGAAAGAGGGTAGAAGGCAAACTGTGGTTCGACCAGGCTGTGACCGAGAGCTCTGGATCCATTGAAGGGCTACATCGACGGATCTCTTTCATTGTCCATTTCTATTAGTTTAAATTATGATTTTATGATGGTTTTGTTTACAAACGATATTTTGTTGATGGTTTCCCCAACCATGAACTAATTTTCTTAAGTTGGATGGGATGTTTGTGACGAACGCTTGCTTTTTAAGTTTTTAATAATTGAATGTTTTGACATTTCTGTATATTTTGCTAGCCCTTATTTTTATCATATTTTATGCCATACGAAAGTTACATTGAATGCTCATTGTCCCTTATTATATTAATAGACTTAAGAGAGAAGGATTAATTTCCAAATACTGAGGAGAGAAGCTTCGATAGAAGATGTTTAAGTAGATGAGCTTACTTCGGAAGTGAATCTACCCCTTAGGAGTAAAGATTAAAACTTTGTCAAGTTAATTATTTGAAAGCAACGCTATAGACATATAGGTGTTTTAAAGTGATTAACTTAGGATATTTCCATTGATAGAGGAAATACTACTCGAAATCTGCCCGGCAATAAAACCAAGGCTGAAAGTTGTTGATCAATGTTTTCGCAAGTGTGAAATCCAAGCATCCACTGCCAACGATAAATTACCATCTTGATTCAATTGTTTGCAAACCTACCTGAGTTTTTACTTTATTTTTCCTTAGACATTTCCTTAATTAAAACCTAATCTCAATCACGATCTCTTTTATTTCATTTCACAAGTAATTATCGTGGCATTTAATTCTTGGACAATCTTTATGGATACGATATTCAGCTTACTGTTGTATTACTTGCTGACTGTGTATACTTGCACGCAAAAGACCTATTCTTGGCATTATTTTCCTACATATTTACGTTAATTCATCAATTGTTGGCCAAGTGTTAGTCAATTGACAAGTTTTTGGCCCCGTTGTCGGGGATTAATTGCAACGAAAATTATTGTTTTGATTTTTGCTTGTTTTTTTTTACTTATTTTTTGCTTGGTGTATGACCAGGAGCTGCACTGCAAAGGATGATTGTCCATACGACCCAGCGATTGAAAGAACCCTACGCAGGTTAAAAAAATAAACTTAGAGAAATGGCTATTAATTGAAATGGTGGAGCATAAGGTGTCATGAATAATCAAGAAATCCAACAATGCATGAAGAGATACCACTCGGTCCTACTGTTGTTGTGGAGAAGAACAACCTATCATAGAACACTTGGCACCAAACATGGATAATTTGATGTTAGGATTAATCGGTCCATAGGTAAATACAACTAATTTTAACCTTAAACCGATAATGATACAGAGGCTTTTGAATGTAGGTCAATTTGATGGATCACCTACTAGAGACCCGAGGTAACACCTGAAGCAATTCATGGAGGTTTGCCAACTATTTCAGCAACCTGGTGTAGTTGAAGAGACAGTAAAGTTGAGACTATTCTCATTTTCTCTGAGAGATATAGCAAAAACGCGGCTAAGTTCTTTGCCACATGGTTCAGTTACTTTATGGGCAAAATTAGCCAGAAATTCCTTCTGATATTCTAACCACATAAACTTAATGCCAAGTTGCGGAGGGAAATCATTACTTTTAGGTAGGATGATGATAAGACTTTGTATGATGCTTGGGAGCATTTTAAGGACCTATTGAGTAGGTGTCCCATGCATGGATTTCCTACTTGGTCCCAGATGGAGACCTTTTATAATAGACTCAATGCTCATGTCAGGACTGTGGTTGATGCTTCGGCAAATGGTTCGTTGATAGACAAGAATTACACGAAGGCATTTGAGATCCAGTATCCTACTGTCAGACTAAGAACTGGAACAAAAGTCACTAGAAAATTAGAGGTTGATGTACTATCTTCTATCGATGCTCAAATTACCAACCTCACTAATATAGTGAAAACAATGCAAAAGCCTATTGAGATTAGAGAAGTAAAGGAACTAGAAAAATTCTGCACTAATTTTGGAGAGGATCGTCATGTTGATGAATGCCCATCAAATCTTGAATTGGTAAAAAAAATTGGCAATTTCAATCGTAATTTTAACCCACACTGTAATACTTATAATGCAGGTTAGAAGTTGCACCCGAACTTTTCTTAGGAAAATCAAGGAGGTAACCAATTTAATGCCCAACGTCAGAACAACAATGCACCGCCAGGATTTAACCAAAATGGAATGCCTTAGAGAGCACAAAACAACTTCTAATCAGAGAAAAGATCTAACATGGGGAATTCTTAAACGGAGTACATGGAACAAAATGATGCAATTGTCCAAAGTTTAGCAGCATCTATGCGAAACTTGGAGGTTCAGCTAGGGCAGATTGCCAATGCATTCAGTAACAGACTCCAAGGAACTTTGTCAAGCGATATAGAGGATGTTCGTCAAAAAATCTCTATTTGAAAGGGCTTCTTCCTATACCTAGGAATTCCATTAGACCCAAAAATTATACATTGGAATAATCTTTTGGGTCTTCCAATATCAATAGGTTGATTGTTTCGCTCATGTATCTTCCAAAAGGAAAAAAATCTCTAAGAGATGTTTCATGGATTCGAAAGAGAGTACTTGGTTTCTCCCAATAACTAAAAAGTGTATCATGCCTGAATCTAACCGGGGTTCGAGAGAACAATGCAAAATAGTTACTCTTTAGAGTGGAAAGCAATGCTAGAAGGAAACACATGTCAAACAGTCAACTATTTACCAGGACGAGAAGTTGGTGCCAGTAGATGAACCCAAGGAAGCAAAGAAAAAGGAGGCTAGCATTGATATTGCCAGACCTCGATCTGATGCCAACAGTACTTTGGCAAAACCAACAGAGCCAACATTTGCCTATCCCCCACCACCTTTTTCACAAAGACTTTAGAAACACAAGCAAAACCAGCAGTTTAAGCGCTTCTTGGAAACCCTTAAACAACTGCAGATCAACATACCATTGGTAGAAGCTCTCGAACAAATGCCCAACTGTATTAAATTCATAAAGATCATTTTGTCCAAAAAGAAGAAGCTGTGTGAGTTTGAAACTGTTGCTCTTATTGAAGGATATACTGTGATGATAACCAATAGATTGCCACCAAAACTGAAAGATCTGGGAAGTTTCACTATTCCTTGCACGATTATCAATAGATTCATGGGTAAAGTACTGTGTGACAAGGAAACCAACATCAATTTGATGTCAATGTTAGTTTTCAGGAAGCTTGGAATTAAAGCAAGGCTTATCACAGTAACACTTTAGCTGGCAGATCGATCTTATGCACATCTCAAGGGTAAGATTGAGGATGTGTTGGTAAAGGTAGATAAATTCATATTCTCTGCTGATTTCATTATTTTAAAATACGAGGCTGATGATAATATCCCAATAATTTTGGGAAGACCATTTCTTGCCACGGGTAGGACTTTAATTGATGTACAAAAAGATGAGCTTACTATGCGTATGAATGACCAACATGTTACGTTTAACGTATTTCAAGCCTTTAAGTGTGCAGATGAACCTGAGGAATGCCAAGCTGTTGAGCTAATAGAGTTCATTTTTACTGTAGACATGGCACATATTTGCCAAGGCACTAATGATGATGCCAAAGAACTGGATGATGAGGATATGGCGCGCGAAGAATCTGAAGAACCAACCATGTTGAATGAGGTCATAAGTTATTTCGGGAGACCTAAGCAACTTGATTTGGCTGGCAGAGAAATCAAGGCACCCAAATCATTTATAGAGGAGCCACTAGAATTGGAGCTGAAACCTTTGCCAAGCCACCTCAAATATGCTTACATAGGAGACAACTCCACTTTTCTAGTGATCATTGATGCTAATTTGATTGAAGATCAAGGGGATAGATTGCTGGAGACATTGGGCAATTTTAAGCAAGCCTTGGGATGAACCTTGGCTGATATACGAGGGATAAGGCCAACAATATGCATGCACAAAATCATTTTGGAGGATTACCATGACAAAAAAATTGAGGCCTAGAGGAGACTGAACCTGAGCATGAAAGAGGTAGTCAAGAAAGAAGTCATAAAGTGGCTGGATGCCAGGATAATTTATCCAAATTCTGATAGCTTGTGGGTCAGCCTGGTGCAATGTGTGCCAAAGAAGGGTGGAATGACCGTGGTAGAAAAATAAAAAAGATGAATTGATCCCCTCGAGAATCGTGATGGTCTAGAGGGTGTGCATGGATTATAGGAAGCTAAATAATGCCATGCTGAAGGATCACTTCCCACTGCCCTTCATCGATAAGATGTTGGACATATTGGTAGGTAAGGCATTTTATTGCTTCCTACACGGCTACTCTGGCTATAATCAGATTTCCATCATTCTAAAAGATCAAGAGAAAACTATGTTCACTTGTCCATATGATACATTCGCTTATAGAAGAATGCCCTTTGGATTGTGTAATGCCCCAACAACGTTTCAGTGTTGCATGATGTATTTTTTCTCAGATATGATCGAAAATAACTTGGAAGTCTTCATGGATGACTTCTCAGTATTTGGCAAAAGTTTCAAGGAATGCCTTCAGAGTTTGGAACTTTTTCTATGGAGATGTATTGAAACTAATCTAGTCCTGAACTGGGAACAATGTCACTTCATGGTGAAGGAGGGCATAGTTCTTGGACACAAAGTGACCAAGAAGAGAGTGGAAGTAGACAAAGCAAAGATAGAGGTAATTAAACAAATGTCATACCCCACAAGTGTCAAAGGTATTAGAAGTTTCTTGGGACATGCAAGTTTTTATCGTCACTTTATTAAAGATTTCTCAAAAATTTCTAAACCTTTATGCTTAATTTTGGAACAAAATACCACTTTTGTGTTTGATGATTCTTGTTTGAAAGCTTTCCAAAAATTAAAAGACAGGTTGATTAAAGCCCCTATAGTCGCGGTACCAGATTGGAATGAGCCATTTGAGCTCATGTGTGATGCCAACGACTATGTTGTTGGAGCTGTGTTAGGACAGAGGCATGGCAAAATTTTCCATACCATCTATTATTCCAACTGCACATTGAATGAGGCTCAGCTTAACTACAAAACAACTGAGAAGGAGTTCCTTACAGTTGTCCTTGTGTTTGACAAATTCAAATCTTACACGGTGGGTAGTAAGGTAGTGGTATATATAGACCACTTGACTCTCAAGTATCTTTTGGCAAAAATGGATGCCATGCTCAGACTGATCCAATGAATACTTTTGTTGCAAGAATTTGGCCTAGAGATTCGAGATAAGAAGAGGAGTGAGAATCAGGTAGCTAATCATTTGTCTCGTTTAGAGCATCACCACGTGGATGGCAACACAACTTCCATTAGAGATGATTTCCTTGATGAACATTTGCTTGCGATCACTACTATTTTGTGGTATGCTGACATAGTCAACTACCTGGTCAACAAAATATTGCAACTAGACTTGTCAACTAATGCCAGGAAGCGATTTCTGAGAGATATCTGGCAATATTATTCGGATGAGCCGTTCTTGTTTAAGCAATGTGCCGACCAATTCATTCGTCGTTGTGTTCCAGAGGATGAGCAACACAACATTCTTCAACTTTGCCATGCAACACCATATGGAGGACACTTTGCTGGAATGAAGACATCGACCTAGGTGTTGCGGTCAGGATTTTTTTTGGCCTAAACTGTTTAAGGATGCCTATTATTTTGTCAAGGCATGCGACAGAGGCCAACGTACTGGAAACATTTCCAATAGATATCGATTGCCACTTCAGAATATTATGCCAGTAGAGTTGTTTGTTGTGTGGGGGATAGACTTTATGACTCATTTTCCTCCATCGTTTGGCAATTTATATGTACTTGTGGTAATCGATAATGTTTCAAAATTGGTTGAAGTTGTTGCGCTCCCAAAAAATGATGTCAAGGCAGTTCCCAAGTTCCTACACAATCATATCTTTACCAGATTCAGTGCCTTTAGAGCCATCATTCATGATGAATGTACTCATTTTTAAATGTCATTTAATCACTAAAGCTCTGTGTAGATACGAAATCTAGCAAAGAATTGCCACTTCCTACCATCCTCAAACAAATGGCCAAGAAGAAATTTCAAACAAGTAGATCAAGAACATCTTGGAAAAGACAGTGAGCTCAACGAGGAAGGACTAGTCCTTGAGGCTAGATGATTCCTTGTGGGCATATAGAATAGTTTTCAAAACTCCATTAGCAACTTCTCCATACAAGCTTGTATTTGGGAAGTCATGCCATTTGCTAGTGGAATTAGAGCACCAAGCTCATTGGGCAACCAAGTAGTTGAACATGGAATCAAGGGCTACATATAAGAAACAATTGTTAGATTTGAATGAATTGGAGGAGTTTAGAGAACAAGTCTATCAAAATGCCAAGCTTTATAAAGAGAAAACAAAGAAGTGGCATGACAATAAAATTTTGCCAAGATAGTTTGAAGAAGGGCAAAGAGTGTTGTTGTTCAATTCAAGACTTAAGTTATTTCCAGGAAAACTTAAATCCAGATGGTCAGGACCATTTGAAGTTGTCAAGCCTTATGCTCATGGAGCAATAGATATCAAAGACTTGAAAACAAGGACAACATTCAAAGTGAATAGCCAGAGATTGAAGCATTATTGGGAAGGAAGTCAGAGGAATGCCAATGAGGTTATTGTCCTTGCGGAAACTCAGTAATTATGCCATCATCATTTGATCATTGTAAATAGTTAGGTTAGTTGTTTTTCTTTTTTGGTATTTTAGTTTATTTATTTACATTTTTTCTGCTTTAAAAGGTTTTTGTGAGTGTTAGTATAGGAAATTATGCCAGGACAGGCCGTCATTTGGACACCCATCGTCATAAGATTGGGCAACACGTGGACCCTTTGCACGATTAGGCCTAAAGGGAGAGTGATTTTTGCTGAAGCGGGAAAAACCCTAGCTGCCTAGGTTAAACTTTCAAACTTTGAATTTTAATCCTAATCCTTTTACCCCTTCCTTTTTCCTACGCCGTCAAGTCTCATAACCTTAAAACCCATCATCATGCCACATTCCCATACACGCATAATTACCACCCTATCATTATCTCCACTAACCCCACCATTAAACCATCCCAACCATTTCTCCTTTCTCTTATTTAACCCCTATTTTCCCTTAAGCAAAATCATTACTCTTTTTATTCTTTCGCACATTAAGAAAATCAAGAACCAAACTTGCTTTCTTTTCTGATCATCATCTTCTTTCCCCAATCTTTTGCAGTGGCATCTTCATCAGAACCTCTTAAATTTTTTTTCATGACGAGATCAAGAAGTATGAAGAAAATCATGCGGCGAGAACTTTTTGCTACGAGAAAGGTTTTGAGTTCAAGAATGAACCCAATTTGGGTTATTTGCCGGAAGTGAAGAAAATCGTCAAGAAGCATCATTGGGAGATATTTTGCCAACAACCAGGGGAGGTCCACTCCACCATTCTTCGTGAATTCTATGCCCACCTCACAACCAATAAATTGCATTTTCTATTTGTGCGAGGTATGTGTGTTCGATTTGATGAAGGATATGTTAATGGCATGTTTAGTTTAGATGGTGCAGGAAAAGAGCATTCAACATTTGTGGAATCCATGGATGCTGCCAAGAGACAGTTACTGCTAAAGGACTTATGTGAGAGTGGAACAAAATGGATTGTCATCCAAAGGTAAACGAATCGTGAAACGACTAGCATTCAAACCACAACCAAGGGGATATAACCACTTTTTGAAAGCTAATCTCACGCTGACCACACATAATGATATTGTTTCTGAAGAGAGGATGGCTTTGTTGCACTCTATCGTGGTGGGAAGGAAAATCAACGTGGGTTGTCTAATTGTGGATGAGACCTTCAAGTGTGCCAGTAAGGGTAGTGGTAGTTTGGTTTTTCCTTCAGTAATTTCTACAATCTGTAAGCAGCATAAGGTGCCACAGCTTGACTCATACAACGTCTAAAAGTGTAAGTGTACTATAACTCTTACCCTGTGGCAATAATTGATTGCCAGAAAGGCCAAGAAGAAGGGCAAGGAAAGACTATTGAGCCAGCGTTTGCTGCCAAGGTTCCCAAGGTTGAACCTTCCACACCTATTCCAGCGGATACAATGACATTGCTTTCTCAAATCTACCAAATCTAAGAGCTCATAATGCAGAAATTGGAGAGGGTAGAGGAATAAAATTTGGCGCTCTAGAAATATACTAGAGCATGGGACCAAGCCCTAAAGACAACTCTTAAGGGCATCACCACCAATCATTTTCAACCGTTCCCTGAGTTTCCACCTAAACTTCTTATGCCAAAAGGAATGTCGCCTAGTCCACAATCTATTCATACTCTAACCCAACAATCTGATGCCACTATCCATGTTTCACCTGTTCAAGTTGAATGTGCCAAGATAAAGACAAAAACACAACTCCTGGAAAAGATAAACAAAAACAATGAGTTAGTCTATACAAAAAAAAGAAATAAAATGGTGCACAAAATAAACTTAAAAAAACCAAATGCTAATCCCCGATAATGGCGCCAAAAACTTGTTGCGTGTAAGGATGTCCTATAAATGATATGCAAACGGTGCAAGTATACACATCGAACAAGTAATAATAGTGATAAGTAAGATTGTCTCCATAGGGATTGGAGGTAAATTAAGTCAAGTTCAAGCACTCAAAGAAAAACTAAATATAAATGAAATAGTTGATATGAGCAAATGAAGGGAATGATGTAGTAAAAGTTGTAATAAAAACTGGAGTTGAATAATAAGACTTTGTACGTCCTCGAACGTGTGTGAAACTCTCAAATGAGATTATAGGCTGGGTTTGTCAAGGAATCCTATGCCTAGTTTTCCTGTATGGCTAACACTTTCCAGCTTATACTTGAAGAAAAACAAAATGTATTTATGTTTCTTTCGATTCAATTAATTGATAAACTTACAAAGGTTTACATACTTATATAGACTATGACTTTTAGTTACATTAGAAGTCCTACTAATTATTAACTTCTAACTCTAGTCTTAGGAGTTTGACTTTAACTAAACTTATACAATATAGTTTGATTACAATAACTAATCTAGTTCGACTAGACTTACAATTCTAGTTCGAGTAAACTTACACTCCCCCTCAAGTTGGAGAATATACATTGTATAATCCCAACTTGAATAAAAAATCTTCGAATAAGGCTTTTGGCAGTGCTTTTGTTAGTACATGTTTTGTTATGTCGTGTTGAATATGGTTCTTGGCAATTTGAATGGTCGATTGATTATCACAAAAGATCTGGAAATTTTCATCTTTGGTCATTCCTAGTTCTTTAAGCAACTTTATTAACCAAATTCCTTCACACATTACCAAGGCCAATGCTCTGTATTCTGCTTCTGCACTGCTTCTGGAAACAACTGTCTGCTTTATACTTTTCCAAGTCACCAAATTACCCCATACATAAGAGCAATATCCATTGGTTGACCTCTTGTCTGTTAGTTCACTGGCCCAACTTGCATCTATGAATACTCTAACAGTTTTATTAGAACTTTTCTTGAATATTAAACCATGTCCAGGTGTACCTTTCAAGTATCTCAAAATCCTCTTTGCTGCTTCCATATGTTCCTGGCTCGGATCTGTCATGTGCTGACTCACAATATTCACTGGAAAAGAGATATATGGTCTTGTTAGTGATAGATAGATCAATTTCCCTACTAGCCTCTGGTAGAGTCCTTTATCTGCTTTTGGACTTGGATCGACTTTGTTGAACTTTAAGTTTGCATCCATAGGTGTATCTACTGGTTTGCAACCCAACATTCATGTTTCTGTCAACAAATCCAGAACATACTTCCTCTGATTGATCACCAAACCTTTGCTAGACCTTGCTATCTCCATATCTAGGAAATATCTGAGTTTTCCTAGATCCTTGATTTCAAATTCCTTGATCAACAGGGTCTTTAATCGACTCAATTCCACTTCATCATCTCTTGTCAATATTATATCATCCACATAAACAATAAGAATAACCCTTTTATTCAATGAGGTTACCTTAGAGAACAAGGCATGGTCTATCCGTGACTGTTTGTATCCATTCTCCAAAATAACCCTGGTAAATCTGTTGAACCATGCTCTTGGAGACTGCTTAAGGCCATAGAGAGATTTGTCAAGCTTGCATACCTTCTGATTTTGTCCAGCACCTTCTAGTCCAGGTGGAATCTGCATGTATACTTCTTCCTCAAAGTTACCATTAAGAAAAGCATTTTTAATGTCAAGTTGATGCAGTTGCCAATCACAGTTTACAGCTAGGCTTAACAAAACTCTAACTGAATTTAATTTAGCAACATGGGCAAATGTTTCCTTATAATCCACTCCATAGGTTTGTGTGAACCCCTTGGCAACCAATCTGGATTTATATCTCTGTATACTACCATCTGAATTGTACTTAATGGCGAACACCCATTTGCATCCAACAGGTTTTTTTTACCTTGGGGAAGATATGTAATGATCCATGTACCATTCTTTTCAAGTGCCTCAATTTCTTCACCAACTGCTTCCTTCCACTTTGGATTCTGCAAAGCTTCTTCAATAGTCTTAGGAATACGTTCTTCATCTAGCTTTGTTGTAAATGCTTTAAAAGATGGCATCAAATTCCCATAAGCAGCATACAATTGAATAGGAGGCTTAGTACATTGTCTCACCCCTTTTCTTTTAGCAATAGGTAAGTGTTCAAATTCAAGGAGATGAGAAGGAATACTAGCAGAATCATTACCTCCACTTTCTTTACAAGCAGCTGGACTAAAATCCAATTCTTAGCAAGTACTAGATTGCAGAATGGTTTCTGGAATGGTTCTCCTCTTCCTGGTGTAAACCTGCAGTTGTTTAGGGGGGCTGTGAAGAAGGTTTGATTAAATTTTGGGTTCCTGCAGGCGTAACAATAAGTGAAGTATGTGGTGTAGATAAGGTATTAGCTGAGGAAATAGGTAAAATATTAGGTGGAGAAAGAGAAGTCTGAGGCTCAAGTGATGAGGAATAGGTAGGAGGTGGTAAAGGAAAAGAAGGAGCCTGTTTTGGAGAGGGCTGGAAATCATCAAAACTCTCCCCCTGAATTTCAACCGTGGGAAAAATATGGTTCATGTTAAAAAGAAGTTAAGATCCAAAGAAACAAAAAATTTACGAGAAGGTGGATGGTAACATTTGTAGCCTTTCTTTAGTAAAGAATATCCTGCGAACACACATTTTAAAGATTTAGGATCAATTTTAGACCTAGAAGGATCATGGTTTGTAACAAACATGATACACCCAAAAGTTTTCAAAGGAAGTGTAGAGGACAAAGGCTTAAAGTGAGGAAAACAAGATAAAAGAACATCTCTAGGTGTTTGGAAATTTAATACTCTACTAGGCATGTGATTAATAAGATATGTAGAAGTTAATAAGGCTTCTCCCCATAGATATTTAGGAACATCGTGGGTAAACAATAAGGCTCGAGTTACCTCTAGTAGATGCCTATTTTCCCTTTCTGCGACTCCATTATGTTGAGGAGTATCAACACAAGAACTAATATGTAGTATCCATTTCTCCTTGAAAAAATCACCTAAAGATTTAGTAAAGAATTCCCCTCCATTATCTGATTTAAAGATTTGAATTTTAGAATGAAATTGGGTCTCGACCATGTTGTAAAATCTCTAAAAAACACTAGTCACTTCAGATTTTTCTTTCAAGAGGTAAGTCCAAGTGGTTCTACTATGGTCATCAATAAAGGTCACAAACCATCTGCTACCAGTAATATTCTTCACTTTAGAAGGACCCCAAACATCATTGTGGATAAGAGAAAAAGGATGTGAGGGTTTGTAAGTAGAGGGTAAGTAAGATTGTCTTGTTTGTTTAGCAAGTTGACAAATATGACATTTAAAGGAAGAATGTTTTTGATTTACAAGTAATTGAGGAAAAACTTTTGCAAGATAGGTGAAATTTGGGTAGCCTAACCTAAAATGCCATAATATAACATCAGACTGACCTAAGGAAGTAAGACAAAATTTAGAAGATAAAGGTTTAGAATTTCTTGTACTGTGAAGAACATATAAACCATTTTGCAAGCGAGCATTGTCAATCCTCTTTTTGAAGTCCAGTGCCTGTAAAAAACACTCAGAATTAGTGAACTGGACAACACAATTTAAATCCTTACAGAGCTTGCGAACTGACAACAAATTATAGTTCATGCTAGGCACAAAAAGCACGTCTCGAAGGACTAAGTCATCAGTAAGAAATACAAAACCACTACCTTGAATTGGTGAGAAAGAATCATCTACTAATTTGACAGAATTCTGAGAGGAGGAATTTTTAAATTGAAAAAACAATTCCCTGTTACCAGTCATGTGCTCAGAAGCACCAGAGTCCACAATTCATGCTGATGTATTCGTAGTAGAAAGAAGTGCAGTGGAAGAAGAGTTGGTCTGTGTACCATCATTGTCTGCAAAAGCCAGATTTCTTGCACTGCTCTTAATGAATCTGCCGAACAGTTACTGCAGTTGTACCATCTATTGGTTGGTGAAGCCTCTAAATGAAGTCGGATTATCTATTAAAGAGGAAAAGATAGAGAGGAATTGGATAGGATCGAATTTAGACTGATACCATGAAGAAAAACAGAATGTATTTATGTTTCTTTCGATTCAATTAATTGATAAACTTACAAAGGTTTACAAACTTTTATAGACTAGGACTTTTAGTTGCATTAGGAGTCCTACTAATTATTAACTTCTAACTCTAGTCTTAGGAGTTTGACTTTAACTAAACTTATACAATATAGTTTGATTACAATAACTAATCTAGTTCAACTAGACTTACAATTCTAGTTCGAGTAAACTTACAATATTATGCTCGACAGAGTTTACTTAAATGTTTCTAAACTATCTCTAGCAAGAAACCTGAAAGCCAGAATGCTACGACAATATATCTCAGCATGAACCCTAGCAAGCTACTTATCAATGAAGTTCTACTCCTTTTAGTCGTTGAAACTCTATTCTTATCTCTAAGGTGAGTTAGGGTTTTGCCTCTCAGCATCAAACCCCATTGTCCACGTAGATCTAAGCTTAACTCTCTCGAATATTAAGCTATCAAACACCTAAGTAAAGACTAACTCTCGAAAGCTCTTACAAACTTAAGGCAATAAAATGGTGAACAAAGCATATAAAGAACTGGAAAATGCATAAACATCCATTAAAAACTAAAACATAATCATCCAAAACAAACCCAAGCAACTTAAAGTTAGTTCATGGTCGGGAAAACATCCATAATCATTCGTTTAAAACAAACCATTCAAGATAAAAAAAAAATGCAAGAGCAAAGAGCAACTAAGAGTAAATGAAACTTCCAAGCCACCTTGGACTGTCGTGAACCACCCTAAGCTTGCTGCTTCTCTCAAAGGCCAGCAAGATCAACCCTTTGGAGCTTCAACAATGGAGGACACCAAGATGAATAAGAAGGAAAGCGGCCACCTTTTCTCCTCTCTCTCTCTCTTACCTCGCAAAGAACCTTTTTCAGCTCTCCCTTTAATGTGAGTGTCTTATCCTTTATATAGTGTGGGATCCTAGGGTTTTGTGCCCTTAATTCCTTTGTGTACCCTAGGGAATATTCCCTTCACGTGTGTGGCACAATTGGCTGGTGGAATCACATGTGGAGTTGGAAAATATCTTCATCTTTTGTCTTCTTGTGTGCCCAGAATGTCATCCAAAATGTCATAGCATATTGCCCTTGCCCTGCACTGCTCCACAAATATCCTACACATCACCGCACCAAAACAAACCTTCCTCAAAGTAGCACAAATTTCATACATATATAAATTAAACCAAGCAAACACCACTACATGTAACTATATAAACTAAATGCAATGAAATGGGCTTAAAACCAAACAATAACCTAAGTAAAAAGGCATGAAATGTATACTTTTTACAATGTTATCCACACGTTGAAATCTCAAATTTTTTCCACTTAGGAGAGTGTCAGATTTGCATTGTTCTCTCTATTTTTGTCGAGAATCCTCTGTATCAATTGGTAGAGTCCCTGGAGGTCTAGCATTAAGTGCCCTGACAATCTGTCCTATATGAATTTCCAAGTTCCTCATGGATGCGGCTAGTCTCCGGACAGTCGCGTCATTGCGCTACATATAATCCTTTAGGGTGTTCTCATCAGAAGATCTTTTCACGGGAGATAGATTATTCTGTGCTCTCTATGGCATTACATTTTGGTTGAAATCTGGTGGCGCGTTGTTATTATTCTGGCATTGGGCATCAAATTGATTACCTCCCTGATTTGACCATTAAAGGTTCAGATAGTTCTTCCACCCTGTTGTTTATATATTATAATAAAGGTTGTTATTACAGTTGTAGTTGCCAAAATACACCAACTCTGGGTTTGTTGGGCATTTCTCCACGATATGGTTATCACCGCAAATAGTGCAAAATGGTTCTAATGCCTTCACTTCTCGGACTTCACCATGCTTTTGAATTGTCTTCACCATTTAATTGAGGTTGGCAATTTGAGCATTGATAGATGAGAGTGCATCAAGCTCCAACTTTCCAGTTGCTTTCGTCTTGATTCCCAATCTAGTGGTAGAGTATTGGAGATCATTGGTGGCAATCTTTTCAAGGATTTCATAGGCATTAGTGTAATTCTTATCTAGCAATGAACCGTTTTGATACGCTTCCACTCTTGAATTGTTGATTTCCCGATCGTTGAATGTAAGTAAGCAAGTAAACTTGTGATTTTCGAATGGAACAAGAAAGGGATTTGGGTGTGGTGATGGTTTATGGTGAAAAGAATGTAAGGATGATAATGGTGATGATGATGTTTTCAGACAAAGGTGATGCATATGAAAGGATGATGGATGGTGTTTAGGATGACGGTGATGAAGATAGGGTAGTTTCAGATCAAGGAAGAACCTATACTAAAGAGTATAGACCCGAACCTTATAAGACTTCAACAGATAGGACTTGGACCCATTAGTTAGAAAACTAGGAACTCGAAGTATCAAGAAAAGGTGACCCCACAAGCAGATGCTTGATAAGTCGATAAAATTCAATGAAGAAAAAAGTTTGAGAGAAACCTCACAAATCTTATTTAATTGAAAGAAATGAGTTGTTTACAAAAGCCATATGTTTGACTATTTATAGGAATACATAGGGGGTCGGCCGAATAGGCACAAGATGTTTCGGCCAAGCTTGAATGGTTGAGTCTCTTCGTTTTGGCGCCCAAACTTGCCGCCCTCTATTGGTGAAGGATGGTGTGTCATTTGGTTGTATCTCTATTGAGTTGACCACACAATTGCAAATGGCCAAGAGGGGGGTGAATTGGCAATTAAAAATTTGGTAGGAGGTATGAATGAAAAATAAAGAGTGACACAAGTGGTTAGAGTGGTTTAAGTTCTCCAAATGAACTCTACATCCATTACCTTAGTTCCCACTAAAGATTTACCAATTCACTACTTGAATTCTTCCTCTTTTCTTGGATGAGGAGGTAACCTTACAAATTGATTAAGCTTTCTACCCAAAGCTTAATCCACTCACTTTTACAAAGAGATGGATTTGGTAAACTCAAATAATTCCTCTCAAAGGATAAATGTTTACCCAAATACAATTTCAAACACCCCAAACTCACAATACAAGATAACAATAAATTCACTAGAGTTGGGTACAAGAATTTGACTATGAAGAGCACTAGGGTTTGGATTTTTGCTTTGATGTTGCTTGTAGGTTCAATGGTTGTTTCTTGGTCAATTGAAGCTTGTTTTTATACCCTTGCATTGAATTCTAGCCGTTTGGGTAGTTGGGATCATCAATAGAGCCGTTGGGAGCAATTTTCCCACATTAAATGCAGCTCTGCAGCATACCGTATCGGTACTCGGGAAGGGCGTATCGATACCTGCATCGAAGAGGAAAGAGCCGTTGTGTCTGAAAATAGAGCGTATCGATACGCATAGAAGGCGTACCGGTACGGTTTTAAGGGGCGTATCGGTACGGAGGGTCGTATCAATACGGTGTTTACTCACTGGAATCCCAAGTTTGGTTTTCATAAAAAGTGTATCGACACGCATACCAAGCGTATCGGTACGATATAAAGGTCTTTTAAAAATTGGGAAGCCAACCAACTGACAAGTAACGGTCAAAAAATTAAATGCTAAGATTTTTCAAAGATATGCTTATCGTATCTATACGGTTGCAAAGCGTATCGGTGCGATTTCATTAAAAGAGTTGCCCAGATGAATATCGTATCGATACGGTTGCAAAGCGTATCGGTACGGTAAGTCCATTAAAATTCCAGTGGCAAAAGCTCGTATCGATACGCATAAGGGTATCGATACGCCTGGGCATTCTTGTATACTTTGGCTTGAAAATCAAAATTCCAGTAGCAAAAGAGGGTATCGATACGCCTAAGGGTATTGATACGCCTAGGCGTTTTTGCATAGTTAGGCTTGAAAAACATAGAAAAAGACTTAGAAATTTTTTCATATATTTAGGAGCTTGTCTTGAGATGTTATTTTGTTTAAAATACTTGTCAATTGTGAGACTTTAAAGAGTACTTAAAAATTTATTGTTTTGCAAAGTGGTCCTTAAGTTTATATGTTATATCGAAATCAATTTTGGTTTCACAACCTCTTCATGATTATAGTGTCTTTATGAATAGGCACAACTTGGAGAGTCATGGTGCTTCAATGGATGGTAACTTTTGGAGAAGAGACGCGGCTCTTGGCGAAGAGGCATGACTCTTGGTGAATAATCATGACTTGAAATGGTACTCGTTGGTGAAGAGGTATGTATAGAAATGGCACCTCTTGTTGAAAAGGCACGACTTGAAAAGACACCTTTTGGTGAAAAGTTGTAACTTTTGGTGAAACACCCTTTTGTGAAAAGACACGATCATTGACAAAAAGACATGACTTTTGGTGATGAGATGCTTGAGCTGGTTGGGCTACACTTGAGCTACTTCTAGTTGCTTGAGCTGGTTGAGCTACCTTCAAGCACCTTCTATACATCATTCTAACTGTAACGGTCTCCCCAAGAGAACTAGTTTCTAGGAAGCCCACATTCAAAATATCAACATGAATATCTAATAATTGTACATGTTCACTCAAAATGTATGAATGCCTGGAACCCGAATCAACTAAATAAAATAATGAAAAAGATTGTAAGGTAAAAGTACTTGGATCACATCAGTGTCATTACGGCCCTCGCGATGAGCATACACCCTTGCTTGCCCTCTGTTCTCTGGCTGAATAGCCATGGTGTGAGAAACGGTCCTCTGACCCTTGTCACGCCTCTGGAAACTTCCCTTACCACGGCCACGACCTCTAGCATATGCAACCATGGCGGTTGCTTGAATCGGTGCATCACCAATCAATTTTGGACAATCACGCTTCTGATGCTCTCTCGAACCATATTTCCAACAAGCTCCAGGTATTCCCCAACACTTCCTTGGGTGGTGCATCTGTAACGCTCACAATTAACCGCAACGGCCACAGAAGGCTGAGCATTCTGATTGCCTCTACCACTTCGACCACCTTGCTTACGATCCGACTTGAAACTTTTGTCCTTTGGCCTCTTATTTTAACCACCAAAAAAGTTAGAATCATCGACTCTCTTTCCCGAACTAACATTTCCAAACTCAGAAATTGGAACCAAGGACTACTCAATATCCTTGTCCCTATTGACCAGCTCATCAAAATCAATGTAGCCGCAAGCAAATATGTCTTAATGTCCTTGACAAGGCCATAGCGACAAACTCCTAAGTAACATTAACATCTGGTACTACAGCTATAGTGGTTATCCACCAATGATATGCATCATCATGCAACAGAGATACAATGCAACCAAGCTTCCGTACATTCGTACACATTATCTAGCCAAGGATATGCTCAGTGCTTTCAAACCACTCTTACGTAGATTTAATGTTCAACCCTCAAAATTCAACCCCTCCCAAGCTTCGCAGATGCTCCAGCAGCAATCCATGATTAGCCACAATCATAGGAACTGGCACCTGCACTTGCACTCCAGCAACAACTACTTGGAAGGCTTTGATCATTTCCTAAATCAAAGGCGTCATGTCTCCAAAAAGGCTCCTTGCAACGCTTGGGGTACATTTCCTCTACTTGCTCTAGTCGATGGAATAGGTGGGGAGGTGGGAACTCGTTATGAGGAATCACACCATCCTCAGGATTTCGATTATTCGGAGCATTGCTCGTGTTAGCTCGAGTCTCACGTCGCATGCTCATATTCACTAACAATTAAAATATGCAGAAGCAATTTTAGTTAGGTTTGCATTCGGTGAAGAAACCAATACAACCTGTGAAAAAATCATTTAAAAACAATGGTAATAGATGATGTGTCCCCAATCAACCCACATTTAAGCAAAATGACATCATAGCAGTCAAATCATGCTTAAACACAAATAACATCACAGAACATCTCAACAATAACCGAAACATTTAGCAAACCATCCCAACTTTTCGAAACCTAGATATAATACCAAAAAATGTAACCCCCTTGACCCGGCCTAGGCATTAGACCGAACCAAGTGAGCTACATTAGGTTTGCCGAAGTAGACCTGAACCAAATATCTCGAATAAGGACCATTTTTTTCTTTTTATCTTATCTAGATGCATCATTAGATCCTAGGGTGTACACTTAGGCAACGAATAAATTTTAAACATAAACGCACATCGATTTGACATCCAAACATATGAATTTGCAATTTACGGACCAAATTGCAAATTTGGAAAATTAAAGGGCTTACATGAAATTAAGGTTACCAATCTTTAATTAGTCTGGTTACATGCTCAAGAGTTCTATTTTGGCTAAAACGGATCAATTGAACACATTCAATTTGTATAGATACGAAACAAGGACTAAAATGGAAGAATCTCAACTTCAGCATTCACATAACTATCATAACAACCTTCGACATTGGTATGCGGGATAACGTACCAATTCAAAGCTTCATATACAAAGGCAAATATCGATACGTGGACAAGTGTACCGATACCTAATTCATATATCACAAGGTCCGTATCGATACACTTCCTCGAGTATCGATACCCAGGCTTAATTGGCCAAAACACAAATTCCACTAGCTTAAACTCGTGCCGATACACCTTCCCGAGAATCGGTACCCATGTCAATTTCTCACTTCTCAAGCATGATTCAGTACCCGAGTACCGATACAGGAAACCCCGTATCGATACCCAAAGACTTATAATGTCACTTTTATCTGGTTTTTTGGCCTTCAACCCAATACGAAACAATCCCAAACAACCTAGCATGCATACTAAACATGTTTACGTATAAAGGCTAACATCCACAACATACCAAGCCGTCAAATATGCATTCTTGGAAACAAAAGTGTAATCTATAGGCATGCTTCCTAAACATTTCAACCAACATACTCGAAATTAAACCAAAGCTTAAATCCAACAACACTCATCACAAATCTAAACAACAACCAAAAGCCAACGAGACACAATCCTAGGAAGCATATAGAAACAACATACAAATCTCCAAACTTGGTCGACACATTGCCTTATTACTAAAAGCTTTAAGCTAAAAATCATACTCAAATTCAAACCATGTTCTTGGATCTCCTTGCGCCAATGCTCCCACAAACCTCAACTTTCTGCAAAGAAGAATGAGAGCATAAGCAAAAATATACTTAGTGGTGCCACTCTACACATTCATCAATGCATTAAAACATGAGTACAAAACCAACACTTTTGAATCCCTTTTCAAATCATAGCATGCATAACAATCATATGAAAAATATAATTTTCCACTTGTTTCTCATATATTGGCAAGTATTATGACATTAGATATACCATTGCTTCATTAAACAATATCGGATACACAGATTTTTCGGTAGACTCACCTCTACCAAACTATACCTTGCCTAGTTAAACTGCAAGGAACAACATCAACTTGAGTTGCCTAGTTAAACCGCAAGCCACAAGTGATACCCAACAACCTGAGTAGCCTAGTTAAAACGCTTCCCTCAAGGACCATGGTGTGATCGACTTTACATATTATAGTGCACTTTAAACCCTATAGTGTGCCAACTATATGTGATACATTATTTCCATTTGTTAGATAGCTAATATACATTTTTAAACACATTTACTTACTAATTTCATATGCATTTATCAAAATATTCTATGCTTCATGTTTTGAGATTTGATTTAGGACTTATTTTCCGGAATCACATACACACATTTGTTTAGGAGAATTCCCTACAATATCTTTGAAATAATATTTTTTATTTAAATAAATCATTATTTTCTATTTCTCAAACAATATTTTTTGTGTTTTGATATGTTAAAACAATTCTTTATCTTACCTAAATTATTGCATAATAAAATATATAAACCACGCTCATCATTAAAAAATAATAATAAATATTATGAATATTTTTTAATATTATTTCTTCTTTAAAGAATAATATTTTTTTATTTATATGGTAAAAATTTGTATTATTCAATTTTAAATCACATTACAAATTTTGTTTAAAATTTTATATTTTAAAGAATGACTTTAGATTTTAAATATAATGTAGGTTGAGTAATAAAACAATTAATATGATATTTTTAATTAGGTATTAGTATAATTTAATTTAGTAACGAATGTGATGAGTATTATATAAACTTATGAAATTGTTTATTTTTGTATTTTTCAAATATATAATTATAATAAATCACAAATATTCAAATATATGATATGGTATTGTAACATTAAAATTTATGTTCAATTATTTGTGTAAGAACTTTTTAAAAGAAAAATATATAAATTAAAAATAATAGAAAAAAACATATTTTCTATGAATTCTCATGCAAATATTTTAACTTTAATATTGTAAGTTTGACTAGTTAAAAAGAAAATATACCACAAAGATAATTTTATAAAATATGCATTCTAAAATTCAATTTTTGATGATAAGTTGTTACAACAACTTCAAGTGGATGAAGGAAATATCCACAGCCAAATCCAAGGGGATAGTGAGGGTGATACGTTTGGTTTTCAACGTCAGGAGGGTGAGGTGGAGGCCGAAAAAAACAATTTGGACGGGCTGGTAAACATACCTGTTGCGGCAACCGTAGAAGAGCAGACAGGTTTGGTTAACATCCCCGTTGAGGAACTTGATGGTGACCAGGTTGTGCGAAATACTTCTGAGGGCGATAAAGTTATCCCAGTATGGATAAACGGGGTTTTTAGAAAGACAAAGTCGGTGAATGCGTTATTGGGGGTTGCAAGGTATCCGAAGCAAGGGAGAGGGAGACCGAAGAAGAGTGTGGGGCGTGAAACTACTACTATAGTAGCCGACGCTTCGTTAACAGACTCGGACCTAAATCATAGGCAGCAAATTATTTACCGCGAGGCTGCAGCTACGGCGGCTTTGGGGAATCTGGTGGGGGTGACATCGATAGGCCGCGAGGAGGAGATTCTTAAAGACTTGTCACGGGTGCTGCAGGACGGCATCCGCACTTTGTAGCCATGCGCATTTTGAGCTGGAACGTCAGGGGGTTGGGTTCTATGTTGAAGAGGAGAAGGGTGGGTGATGTTATACGGAGGCAGCGGGTTGATATGGTGTTGTTGCAGGAATCAAAGTTGGAGGAGCTAGTGATGTCGGTTGTTGCTAATTTGTGTTTGAGTGATGGTTTCAAGTATTCATTTTCGCCATTCGTGGGAGCATCGGGTGGGCTGCTAGTGATTTGGGAAGGTGCACGTTTTGTGCTGGAGTCAGTGGAAGTGGATCGACATTTTGTTGTTATTCAAGGGCGATGGAAACCTGAGGATATTGTATGTTGCATCATGGTCATTTATGCTCCTTGCGACGTGACGGAGCAAGAATGTCTGTGGCATAGAATGATGATTGTGATTGGGGGGTTTTCGGGACCATGGTGCGTAGCGGGAGATTTTAACTCGGTGCTTCGTCCGTCGGAAAGAGCAGGGTGTATCTCGGCATCAAGAGGTATGAGTTCATTTGTTTCTTTTGTGAATTCAGTGAGTTTAATTGATTTACCGTTACGGGGAAAGCAGTTCACATGGTTTGGTAAGGACAGTCGTAAGAGTCGCATTGATAGGTTTCTTGTATCGTCGCTTTGGTTGGATTTTTTTACACATATTGAACAGTTGTCGCTACCTAGAGGAATTTCAGACCATGCTCCAATTCTTTTGTTGTGTGATGATAAAGATTGGGGCGCGAGGCCTTTTCGTTTTATTAATTGTTGGCTGGAAGAGAGCCGTAATGTCCATTGCATGGCAGAGGAGTGGTGCCGTTTGGCAGGTTTGGGTATTGGAAACTCCAATATCTCGGTTAAGCTTCGGCATTTGAAGCTCTTTCTTCGACAGTGGAATAAAACAAAGTTTGGGGACATTGAGAATGAGATTACTCAACTTCAAAACCGTATTGATTGTTTGGATAGTGGAGCAGAGAAGGAGGCCGAGGGGGAGAGTTTTGAGTTGTGTGATCGGAAGAGGGTATGGATTCAAGCTTTGTGGCGTGCTATTCGCCGGAAGGAATCGTTATGGCGACAAAAGTCGAGAGCGACTTGGCTTAGATTGGGGGACAGGAACACTGATTTCTTTCATAGAGCAGCGAAGTTGCGTGCCATGCGTAACGCCATTGCTGGTTTGACTATCGGTGGTTCTTGGGTAACAGATCCGAACAGATTGCGCAAACACGTAGTTTGTTTTTTCTCTCAACATTTCGCTGCGGATGAGAGGTCTTGTATATGGCACTTTGAGGGATCTTTTAATAGGGTGAATGAAGCTGATAATTTGGCCTTGGTTGTGCCTTTCTCTATTGACGAGGCATGGGCGATTGTGCGTGGATGTGAGGGATCGAAGTCACCGGGCCCAGATGGCTATAGCATGGAATTTTTTAAGAAATGTTGGGAGGTTGTGAGTGATGATGTGGGGCGTTTTTTGGCTGATTTTTGCACCTCGGGTAAGTTGCCTGTGGGAGCAAATAATACCTTTCTTGTGTTATTACCTAAGGTGGACTCACCGGCTACATTGAATGAGTATCACCTGATTAGCTTGTTTAATTCAATCTATAAGATTCTAGCTAAAATTATGGCTAGAAGGTTACAAGCGGTGCTGGGAGGTTTAATCAGTGATCATCAGTCGGCATTTGTACGCGGGCGTCAAATTGTCGATGGGATTTTATTGGCTAATGAAACTATTCACTCTATGCGGCAGAGTCGGATGGGTGGTTGTATCTTGAAGCTAGATTTTTCGAAGAACTATGACTGCGTCCGATGGGAATTTTTGGACCACATTATGTGCTCGATGGGGTTTAGTGAGACTTGGCGTGGTTGGATTATGGAGTGTATCAGTACAGTTCTGCTATCAGTTTTACTAAATGGTAGTGCCACCAAAGAATTTGGCATGGGGCGTGGGTTGCGGCAGGGTTGCCCGTTGTCGCCTTTATTGTTTGTTGTTGTGGCAGAAGCACTGCATCGGTTGTTTGTACAAGCAGAGGGGTTGGGGCTTATCCGTGGGGTAGTAATGGCTCCGGGGGTATCTATATCACACCTCCAGTTTGCCGACGACACTATTCTTTTCTTTGAAGCTTCAGTAGAAAGTGCTACGAATATCCGCAGGCTTTTGTACTGCTTCCAAGTGTGCTCCGGACTGAAAATTAACTTCACTAAGTCATATCTTTACTTGATTGGTGTGGGTGAGGAGTTATTCGCATCCATGGCGGATGTTTTGTGTTGCCGAAAGGGAGAATTTTCGTTTGTGTACATGGGGTTACCGTTGGGGGTGAATCCTCGAAATATTGCAATGTGGGAGCCTGTTATTGCTTCGGTCCGACGGAAGCTTGCTGGTTGGAAACGAACATCGCTTTCTTTTGCGGCTCGCGTCACTCTGGTAAACTCTGTATTGTCTTCCCTCCCTGTGTATTATATGGGCTTGTTTCGTGTGCCGAAAGGTGTTGTAGCTGAAATTGATAAGTTGAGGCGAGCGTTCCTTTGGGGTGGGGTTAGTTTACAGCGAAAGATGTGTCGAGTGAGTTGGAGTATGGTGTGTCGACCTCGTCATCTTGGAGATTTGGGGGTGGCATATTTGGAGGTTCGGAACAAGGCTTTGTTGGCGAAATGGTCGTGGAGGTATGCTAAGGATGAATCCTCTTTGTGGCGAGCTATCATTGTGGCGAAATATGGTGAGGCAGCTCAGTGGTGGCGTTTTAATTCCACTTTCAGGGGCTCAATGTCAGTGATTTGGAAGCAGATAGTTCAAACAGTTAGCTCGGAGAGCGTCCAAAAGTATATGGGAGGGTCTCAGTTTGTTTGGAAGGTCGGTTCTGGTACGCGGGTGCTGTTTTGGTTTGATGCATGGTGTGTTGAGCAGCCGTTGAAGGATATTTATCCTAGATTGTTTTCGATTGCGGTCATCGCCTAGCCTTGGTTGTTGACCTTGCCGTTGGGGGTAGCCTCCAGCATGATCGATGGGAAGGTTTTTTCCATCGTAGCTTGCGATCATTTAAGGTTCAGCAACTGTAGGAACTTTGTTCACTGGTGTGTCAGGTGAGTTTGCGGCAAGGGGTATTGGATATGCTAGTTTGGACACCGGATAGGCATGGGATTTTTTTAGTCAAAGCCTTGTCTCGTTTGCTTATGCTTGATAAAGTGGGTGAGAGTGATTTTAGTGATTGTTTTGCGTGGAAGGTCCTAGTCCCTCCCAAGGTCCAGGCGTTTTTGTGGTTTACTTGGCTACGACGACTGCCTACTTTTGAGTTTCTGCGGATGCGTGGAATTGTGTTGGGTGAGCAACATGGTTTATGTAGGTGGTGTCGAGAGAGGGAGGAGGACATTGATCACTTATTTTATCTTTGCCCGTTTGCCCAAGGTTTGTGGGATTGGTTCCGACGATGGTGGGAAGTATCGTTGCCGTTGCCGAAGGCTTTTTCGGACTTCCTCATCCCGGATATGCACTGTTCTTTCAAGGGCACGCTAAAGAAGTTGTGGGTCTCGAGCATTGCTGCACTGTTATGGTCCTTATGGCTTGCGCGTAACAAGTTCGTTTTTAATGGTAATTGTATAACGGTCTCTGAGATTGGTTTCTTGGTGAAGTTGCGTTCATTTTATTGGGTGAAGACTCTAAAAGAGGGGCTGTCCGTGAGCGAGTCCCTATGGTGGGAATGTCTGAGCTTGTTCAGAGAAGGGGTAGGCTTACAGGTTTGCCGTTTGGGAGTATGTTGGGAGCCTCCTCTCGGGGACACGTTAAAGTTTTCGGTAGATGGTTCCGCTCGTGGGAAGCCGGGGCCTGCGGGTTTTGGGGGGGTGTTGCGAGATGCACAGGGTCGCATCCTTGCACTTTTCTCGGGCCCTCTTGGTTCTCTTGACTCTAATGTTGCGGAGATACGGGCGATAGCTTTTGCATTGGATTTATATGTTGCGTCTAAATGGGCTGCTCGTCCACTTATTATTGAGTCGGATTCTAAAGTTGCTATTGGTTGGGTGATGCAGGTGGAACGTCGACCTTGGCGTTTTTGGGAAATTTTTAGTTTGATCGACCATGCTTGCTTTACGTTGGGATCCGTTTGCTTTTCGCATATTTACCGGGAGGCGAATGGGCTAGCTGATGCGCTAGCGAAGGAAGGGGTTTCTCGAGTCTCTTTGTTTCAGGCCTCGGTTTGATGGTTTTGTAAGGGGTGTTGTTCCTTTGGTGCGTTTCACTTTTTAGTCAACATGTCGTACTCTTTTCCTCCATTAGGCTTAGGGAGGTTTTTGATGAGGCGCATGTTTGACTCGCGTTGTATATTTTTCCTTTAATAATATACATCGCTTTGCCGATCAAAAAAAATCTTGTAATCCATTAACCAAACACTGTAATTTTACATTACTGTCAAACTAACCAAACAAAGTAATATAACATTCCCAGTAATATGCCAAATAATGAACCATTCCAAGAATTTTATTCCCAATGGTAATATTACATTCCGTGAACCAAACATTCCTTAGGATATAGAATTGTAAACCCTAAATTCTATACCCATAAATCTTAAACTAAATTCTTAAACCCTAAAACTAACCTATTTGTGAAAACTTATTTCCACAACCCAAAACTTAAACTCATAAACTCCAAATTAACTCTCAAACCCCTAAAATTGACCCATTGGCTCTATGCATATAATATTTAGCTTCAGGGATTCAGCACCTCTAAAGATTACTAATATACGACCACAATTCCTTTACCAATTGTAGTGAATTGTCAAAAATATATAGCAATGTCTTAATGTTCACTCAGTGCTCCCTAGGCTACAACTGAACTGACCCAATGAACCGACAATGTTACCATTGGCCACAGGTAAATCCGATACTTTCATATGTTTCATCCAAGACGTAATAACATCGAGGAAGATTAGCATCACCAGCCATATGCCAATACATGCGTTTGGGATTGGTGAAGTTCAATATGATTATCCTTTCAGAAATTCCAGGTAAATTTGAAAACTAAGCACAGGAGAGATCTAAAAAGTCTATAAAATGCCTTAGCATGAAGAAAAACACATAAAGTAATCACTAATCAGAACAAGCAAAATGACACACTCCAACGTCTTTTGTTTTCCTCCAAGTAACTTCCAAACTCTTTACCTAAACACAAATCAAATTCTTACTACAGTTCCCGATTATATATGCTATATGAATAAACTCATAATATTGACCTAAGAGTCTCACTTCATACTATAAATATGAATCACAGCCGGAAACCAAGAGACCAACAGTCCAGCAAACCTGGACGCGTGATTTATCCAAGGAAATTCATTATCACTAAATGGAGCACCAAATTGCAAAGAACAAAATCTGCAAAAGCTCGCTCAGGTGGTAGATCCTGCAATTCATATGAGCATTCATAAGTTAAGTATTTAACACATGGGTAAACTACACAAATGACCACCTTACTATTTTTCATCACAATTAAACCACCAAACTATTTAAATGGTATTAATGTGATCACCAGCCGTTAAAGGTTAACGGAAGGGTGATGTGGCAGTTAAAAAAATAAAGGTATAATTACACATTTAGTCCTCGTTCCTTATAAACTCTATCAATTTAGTCCTAATTTTAATTTAATAAAAATAAATTAATTATTTAATTAGGTGTTGACACGTGTCAACACCCACCTTATTGGAGGAATTTAATTATTTATATTTAATTAAATTATTTTATTTTTCTCCTCCAATCAGGAGGTGACACGTGTCACCACCATTTAAAGGAGAAAAAATCAAATTGCCACTAGTGGGAATCGAACCCATATATAGGTGAATTAGAAGCAATGGCTTAACCACTACACCAAGCATGTATTTGTGTTAAAAATAATCCTTTTAAATATATGTTTTATTCCGGTTGAGATTTAATGAGAAATGAAAATTACAATCAAGAAAAGCTCTTGATAACAATGTTTGTGCAAATTACAAAAAAACATGATAAAAGTATTCGAATCAACAACAACTTGGATTAAAACAAAGGAATCATACTGGTTCCCTTGAAGCAGTAGAGCTTGCATCACACATTTCATTCCCAACAGACGCTGCCTCGCGCTTGTTCGCGAGAGCATTCGAGAGCTCCATAGACGAAATACTCCATGATCGAGCAAGAAACTCCATGGACTCTCTCGGAGTTTCAGGAGGAGGACAACACACCGACGACAACCACCTTGCAGGGCCATTCTCATCTATATTTTCCAGCTTTAGGGTCAAGCTTTTCATACTGCATGAACTCACTAACACCAAAAAGAATAAAAACAACTCATTCAAGCAGCCATGTTAGTGCTCCAAGTTCTAAATGAAACACCAAAGACTATAATAGTAAAAGGACTTACTTTCTTTAAGCTGAGACTTTGGTTTTGATAGTTGCCATTTGAAGTGAAGCTAGAACCTGCAACTTTCATTTCCTTCATCGGGAATAACAAAAAGAGAGAAAAAGTGGGGAAGGGGGATATATTCTATTGTACTGGAAAGGGCAGTTTTTCATCTTTGTCCTTGACTTCCTGTTTAGTATCAGCTTTATGTTATAAAGAGAGGAAAAGAATTGAACAAATTCTTCCAATAAGGTGTTGACACGTGTCACCTCCTGATTGGAGGAGAAAATAAAATAATTTAATTAAATATATATAATTAAATTCTTCCAATAAGGTGTTGACACGTGTCAACACCTAATTAAATAATTAATTTATTTTATTAAATTAAAATTAGGACTAAATTGATAGAGTTTATAAGTAACAAGGACTAAATGTGTAATTATACCCTTATTTTTTTAACTGCAATGTTACCCTTCCGTTAACCTTTAACGGCTGGTGGTCACATTGATACCATTTAAATAGTTTGGTGGTTTAATTGTGACGAAAAAAAGTAATGTGGTCAGATCGTAACTTTTATAATAGTAAGGTGGTCATTTATGTAGTTTACCCTTAACACATTGAGGTAAGGAGATATATATATATATATATGGGTTAGAATCCACTTACATTGTGTAAAACTCAATCAATTTTATATCTTTTTTTGTACCGTTGGATGATCGTAATAAATGGCTAAGATTATTTATCTTTTTTTACCAAGTGATAATCTTCACATTTTCTACGGTTAATCTCATCCATCCATTTACCTGCATCCAACGGTCCTAAAAAGGACATAGTGTAAGAGGATCTTATCTCTATATATATATACACCCAACACTCAATGCCCACCTCAAGAAGACAATAAGTTATTTTTGGAGGTTTAAGGCATATCAAATGCATTATGCGTCGGTCTAAATTCAACAAAGTTTAGAAAGATTTGTAGTCTTGATGTCATTTGAATTTTAGAAAGATAATAAGAACATTCCATTTTGTATTTATTCATCGTCTGTCTTGTAACTCATGTAGTAAAGCCAAAGAAACCACACGAACAACCTTACCTTGAATTCCTTGTTTTCTCTATTCACTTGAATACGAAGACAAACTGAGTGGAAAGAAACCAAATCAGTGCCGGATGCGGTCAATTACCTCGCAAAGAGGTATGATAAAAAGCCGACTTACCGGCAAGGACTGTTGTTCCAACACAAGAAAGCACCCCAGAAAGAAATGAGTTGAAAGGAAATGATCCCACGACAGCCATGTAAACAACCTGCGATCCTCAAAATTGGAGTGTGCAAGTTTTGAACATATATGCGACTAAATTAAATATATTGGAACATCAACACATAAATAATCAAACAAAAAATGGGGTTGCATTGCAACAATGGGTTTAGGAAGAACTATAAAGAGTATCTGAGCAAAAGTCAAAAGATACATTTACCTTAATCCAACAATTAAACGGTTCCAGGGAGGGGAGCATTCTACTCTAATTAGGTTCTCATGGAGTTTCAAAATACAATTCAACATATACTTGCATTTTCTAATTTGTTGAAGTTTGAGCGGATGAAATATAGTGAGAAAGCAAAGAGTTAGGAAACGCATTTCTGAAGATGAATGGAAGTACCTGGATCAGGGCGGTGAAGATTGCGAAACCCACATATAGATCTATGATCTGTAAATAGAAAACCCCCAGGAAGAAAATGGGGGATTAAAAAATCAAGATTTGAGAGTTAAAAGGGGGAAATAGGAAGGAGATAAACCTTGAGATTGACAGGGGTTGCAGCGTAAGCAGATCGAAGAGAATGGAAGAGGGCTCCGGCGTCTTCCTTGCTCGATGCTCTCCCCATGTTTTTGCCCTAATTCAATTGCACTGGTTCGGATCTACACTCCTACTGCTAAACTTGTTTGCAAATAGTGGTAATATCTACTGCTCCATTCAATTAAGGTTTACTCAGTTTTTAATTAATTTATTTTATTAGTTTAAAATTAGGACTAAATTAAAAGAATGTGTAAATAATAAAGACCAAATGTGTGATTATACCTTTAATTTTCTAACTGCCACGTCACCTTCCATTAGCCCATTAACGGCTGGTGGTCACATTGATCCAATTTTAATAGTTTGGGTGGTCAATTGAGTCGATTTTTTTAAGATGGTCATTTTAATACGTTAACCAAGTATGGTGGCCAACGGTATAGTTTACCCTATTTCTTTTTTGCTGTGTAGTGGAGAAAAAGACGAAAACCAGATGTGTATAAAAATACGTTAATACATTTACCGTACTTTATACGGTCAACGTATACTGGGAATTCGGGACATGATACGACGCCGTTTACAGGGTCGACAAGGACGCTCCTTTGCACGAGCGATCGTGGATGGCAGAGAGACGTTGTAGATTTATACTTTTTAAATGGGGAAATTAAACGGCCTCGTTTTTGGTGGCCGGAGAATATTTTTAATGGTCCTACAATTTTTAAGATGTTAATGTTTTGATCACTCAACTGTTAAATTATCCGTTAACGGTTAACATTTTATTTATCCGAACAATATTATATATATACTAGCCACTAGAATATTAATTTTTCTTAATAAATAGTAGTATTTGAGATACACATACTTACTTTAACAATATATTTTTTTTAAAAAATTATTATATTATAAAAATGTGTTAATTTAAACTTATTAATACGTATGTCAGTAAAATTGAACTATTATTACAATTTCATGAATCTATATTTTTTTTAATTTATACTTTAGTTTTTGCATATTTTTTAACTGAATTAAGTGACACCAAATTAAATTAGACACTTCAAAAATATTGTATTATGTCGGTCAATTTGTAAAAGAAAAGTTAAATTAATAAGATTTATTAAAAAATTATATTATAAAAATGATTTTATTAAAATTTAAAGCTAATTATTTATTAATAAAAATAAATTATTTTTATTATAACTTTATAAATATATATATATTCTCATTATTATTATTATTATTATTATTATTATTATTATTATTATTATTATTATTATTATTATTATTATTATATACGTGTTAATTTTTAGGTGCTTTCTGAACTAAAACATCAAACTTTTTTACACCAAAAAGTGTTGGGAGCAATGACTTGTACATTGCTTTTTAAAGAGAATTCGAGTTTAAACCTTAAAGAATATATTGTTAGAAAGAACAGTCATCAATACCAAACATAAATGGTAAAATTGACATATATTTGTATTATACCAAAAAATCTAACTAAATTGTACACTTATAAACTAAATTACTCAAATTCATATAACAACTAAAACATATCATCATTTATCACTGGAAACAATTTTTGAATTCAACTAAAACATCAAAACTTAATACACTATAAAAAGTATACATTACTACAAAGATCAAATCAACTTTACCCATTGATAATAACCTTAAAAAAATTGGACCGACATGGGTTTAGAATATCAACAAATCCAAGAAAGTAGAAAACCCCACATGCTGACCACCCATACCTTCATGTATGTATGGCTCTTTGGTGGCCATGATCTTTTGATTCTACCAAAGAAATGTAAGACAATAATTTTGCTTAAATAAGAGTGTATTTAGATTTGTTTTTGATTAATTTACTTTGGAACACTTCCCTTTTGGTCTTAATTGTGTATTAAGACAACCACTTGCATTAAAAAAAAGTTTCAAACAATGCATGCTTTATTATTATTAGTATTTATATATTTCGAATCGAGTTGGATATATATATATATATAATATGAATATCATATATATTTATTTAAATTTTACCCAATTCAAAATATGAATTTTAAATTTTGTTATATGTATTTGAAACAGAATGATTAAACTACCACTAAGTGTTGGGTGCATTGATGAGGAACATTGCACTCTTAAGGAGATGACGTGAGTTTAAACTTTAAAAACAACATTGTTAGGAGGGACATACGAGCATCCTCGCCCCGAACATGGACCCCTTAAGACACGGACATGCATATTACCCCAAAAAATGAGTGATTAAACTTGTTTAGATTGATTCATATGTTTATAATTAAGATGTTTTTCTATAATTTACGAGAACATCGAATTCAGTTTGGACTTTTAACATTGTTAGAATAATAGATTAAATAAGATTAGATCTAAATATCCAAGTAAATATAATTTTAATTCATTTTAATTTGGGTCTAACATGGAGCTACCCATGTGGGTACAAGTGGTGGGGTGCTTGCAAAGATGCAAAGAATACAAAATTACAAAAACAAAGGTCGATTCATTATATAATTTTGGTTGACCCTCTCCACTCGGATGCCTTTGGAGTCATCCCTTGATAATAATGCAAATGTGGTTAAATAGTACGCATAATGCTAAAAAAAATTCAAATAACGTTTAACTGAATAGTTATTTTGGTTTATGACACGCGTCGTATAGTGTCAAAAATAAAACCTTAAACTCAAATAAATAAGATTTAAAATAATATAGCGAGAGTAAGGGTCGATCCGCAGGGAATAGAAACTCTAACACCTTTCGTTCTGATTTAGACCAATAACCTGTAGAAAATAAAGGGGGGATTTAGAGTAGTGATTTGAATGAGAAAAATAATAAGAACGTAAAAATAAATATTGAGAATGAATTATAGATTAAAATAGCCTCAAGCCACGCTTTGCCACGACATCTTCGATCACTGAAGTTGATTTTTCTTCGACTTTCCTGCAGGTTACAGTCTACAAGGCCCAACCCTTGTAACTTACTTCTCGTTGGTAAATTCGACTCCCAGGGCAATCCTTGAAGTCAAACTTTAGTGAATTAGCTACGGCAATCGATGCTAACTCAAATCTGAGTTAGTGCTGGAGAAGCCCGTGCTCGGATAATCGTCTCGATGAGAATTGTTTTCGATTTTGATTCCCCTTAGTGGACCGCCACTAAGTTTGTTCTTAGGGAGTTGAATTGGCTACAATCTTTTCCTCGTCCCCAACGATGGATCTAAACCACTTCAACCTGATACGCGCTCTCGGAATGAAACAATTGCGATGCCTAAAGATTAGGCCGATTGCCTAATCAATTTTACAGGAAATCTAAAAAGGAGTTGTTGAAGGATTGAAGTATTTTCCTAATCTCACGAGGTTTGTCGGGTTTGGCGTTGCTTTTGGCTAAAGAGAATTTAGTTAAGCATGGTTGGTGAAAAAACCATACTTAATTAAACAAAGAAAAAAAATGGAGAAAAATGAAATGAAAAAATGGAGAACTCTTATTAATCTCAACGAAGAAGAGAACAATGGAATGTTTGATGATTTAATTCACCCCCAAAGTGGGGTATTTATAGTAGTTGAAAACCCTAAAAACCTAAGATGATAAATCCTAAATTTAAATTAAATTACATAAGATAAATATCCAAGTTTTGAATTTTAAAATAAAAATCTGGATGATAAGCTATCTGATAAGTGGACTGATAAGCTATCTGCGTTGCTGACATCATCTTCTAGAAGGTGCTGACGTGGCGCCCAGTCAGCATTCATGCCCTGGTTCATGCCCATGAATCTGCCCACGACTCCAGTATTTTCTGCAACATTCCAACTTATTTCCAGCATTACGTAACCTGCACGAGAACAACATAAAAACAGCCCAATTAAGTCCTTCAAACATATATTCGATCAAAATAAGGACTAAAAACATAACCAAAATAAATACTTATCAAATTCCCCCTCACTTATTCGATGCTTGTCCTCAAGTATCTCAAAATTAAACAAACTTAAGTTCAAGTTTCCATCCGTAATTTCACGAAGTCTCAAAGGTTTCAATATGATTAAGTATCTAAATATGAAAGAAAACTAAGGAGCAAAAATAGATAAATGGCAAGATTAATAATTTAAAGCAAAAACGACATTTTAAAACCCTACTAACATCAATGATGCAAACCAAGTACCCTCACAAGGAATCGCTCATGTCACTCAAAGTGTTTAAGGGTAGAGAAAAATCACTCGAGCCAAAGCTAATTAGAGCATAACCATAGGCTTGTGTTTAAATCTAATTTCCACTACTAACATGAATATGATGCAAAAATCAAGAGGTCTTAAAGAAGGGTTGTAATGGGTCTAAGGTAAGGGTAGGATAAAGGCTGAAAATAAGGGTGAAAATTCAAGACAAAAAATCATCCCAAAAAAAATATATTCGAAACTTTTTTTTTCATTCGAACTAAAACTGTTTTGCAGTGTATTTTTTTGAACTGCACTATTTTTTTTTCTGTTTTTATTTTTCTGCAGACTCGAACAATTTCCTGCACTTCTTTTTTTTCTACACTGCATATTCGAACAGTTCTGCACAGTATATTCGAACAAATCTGCACAGTTTTTTTCCTGCACAGTATATTTTCTACTGTTGCACTGCACTTATTCGAATCTATTTTGTTTTTTTAAGACGATTTTTGTCTTGAAAAAGGGGACAAAAGTAATAGAATTTAAGAAAAAAAATGGATTAGGCTTAAAAAATGTGGTGATCAAGAAAAAGGCCAAGACTCAAAAATTGGTTCACTAGGGGAAATTAATTAAAGGGTAGGCAATTTATTTGGTAAGAGAAATGGTTAAAACCTAGTGCCTCTATCATATTTAAGCATCATAATCAATCAACGTAATCTCAAAAAGAATTTAAAAACAAGTTCTAGAATGCAACTAATTTAGCTAGGCACACTCAAAGAAACAAAGATCAAATATAATGCATGCTCATTAAGCTCAAAAACTCACAAATATGTCTTGTGTACTTAGGTAAGCATCATGTGAAGTAGAGAAAGAAATGTCATATAAAGGATTTTAATCAAAAAAAAATTAATTATGCCAAAATCTACCATGCAACCTAGAATTTTCTAACAAGATAGATACAAAACCATATGAAAACAGTGAGACAAGGCAAAACTAAAGACTAAACGAAGAAACTTAAATTAATAAAATTAAGAAATCAAGAGAACAACCAAAACGGATAAGCAAAATAAAAATTTGACAAGCATATCTCCCTCCCCTCACTTAAATCATTTTGCCTCAAAATGAACATAAAATAAAATACAAAAGAGAGAGTGTGAAAATACTCCCCGATTGTAGAAGAGCATGTTTCGGTAGTGGGCTCCGAGTCTGGTGTAGGGGCGGAGGCTAGCTTGCTCTCGAGTTCGGATCATGATGGTGGTAATGGTGGACGATCGGGTGATGAAGGTTGAAGATGAAGTGATAATGGCGGCTGCAGAATAAAGAAAAAGTAAGGGAAAATTATGTTAGTTTTTTTTTGAAATAAAAGGGTAAAAAAAATTTGTAAAAGGATAATTTTATTTTAAAATTTTAGATATAGTTGATAAAGATATATATATATATATATATAGATTAAAAAGATATATAAATATAGATTAATAATTTAAAAGATATATATATATATATATTATGATTTAAAATCAATAATAATTTAGGATAATAAAGATAAGGGTTAAATTTAAAAATAAATAAGATAATAGATAGATAAAGATATATATATATATATTTAACTTACGTAAATCTAAAAAAATAATATATAGTAAATAATATATAATAAATAATATATTATAAATAATATATAATAAATTTAAATTAGTAATTGTTGGGTTTTTAGGCACGCTCGAATCGATCACCGAAACCGTCAAGGAGGGTTGTAATTGCTTGGTGGTTGAATTGGCTAAAACCGAAAGAAAGGTAGAAAATTTGCACGATGATTTTAGAGTGGTTCGACTACTCAACCGAGTCTACATCCACTACCTTAGCACACCACTAAGGATTTCCCAATTCACTCAACAATGAATTCGTCCCCTTTTCCAAGCTCAGGAGGAAACCGTTACAACCCTATCTTTTGGACTTGGCTAAGATAGAACCAACTCTAGTTTTTCTCTCAAGGCTAAACTAGAACCTCTCCTTTTACAAGGGTAAAAAGATGTAAACAAATAAACCTCACAAGGTGGGTGTTTACACAATTGAGCTCACAAGAAAGAGTGAAGGATAAAAACAATAAAAATCACTCTCTACAGACTATGTACAAGAGAATAGTAAAATAAAGATTTAGACTCTGATTCTCTTGACCATATTGCTTGGATGTTGTCTCTTGCATTCTTCAAGTGTTCCAGCCTTCAATTTATAGCCCCAATTGAGTTTGTAGACGTTTATGGCCGTTGGGAATATTACCGTTTATAGCCGTTGGGAATATAGCCGTTGGAATAGTACCATTTATAGCCGTTGGGAATAGTACCATTTATAGCCGTTGGAAATAGTTCCATTTATGGCCGTTGGGAATAGTACCATTTATGGCCGTTGGGAATAGTACCATTTATGGCCGTTGGGCTATTTCAAAATACACCGTATCGATACGGTTAGGCGTATCGGTACGGGTTTTGGCTACTGGAATTTTGGTAGTTTAAAAAACCTTTAAATACATTTTAAAACCATTCCAAAGCCTTTAAAACCCTTAAACATATTTTCAAGTTGTTTTTGACTAAAAACATATTTTAAATTCTTTTCAATTTAGTCCAAAACATTTTTCAAATATTATATCAAAACCTTAGTTCTACAATCTCCCCCTTTTTGATATAATAAAACCAACTTGAAAAATTTGTTTGGGATTCTCCCCCTTTAGCTTTAAAATTGTGAATAAGAGATTAAGATATGAAATCATATAAAGCTCCCCCTTATTCATTTGAAAATTCATGTAACACCCGTGTTTTGGGCCTGGGAGTTAGTCGGGTATTAGTTCGAGTAAATTAAAACGTAATTAAAATAATTCAATTTCAAATAAGGGTCTAAATGAGTCTTTTTATGATGGGGGGGGACCTATGTTGCTATTTACCCACATTTTAAAATAAAGGAAGACAACTTTTCCATAAAAGTTGTCATCTTCCTTTTCAAACCCTCTTTTCCCAAATTCAAAACCCTCCCCCATTATCAAACACCCATAAACCCTAGTTACTATTCCATTAGCCTTGCTAGCCGATTTCTACACCAAATTGAAAGGTAATTACATTTTCTTAACCTCCTCTCCATCCCCTACCTATCCATTGTTTTAGATTTCAAAAACATTGAGTTTTGGGAATTAGGGTTCATAGGGAAATTTGGGGTTTTGATGGGGTATTTCAATTTGTTTTGAGAAATTGTTTTGGGGTTATGTTTAATCATGATGAAAGTTACAACATATCTTAATTTGGTTGATTTTGGGTAAATTTTCGTAGTGAGTCTTTAGGGCCAATTTTAGGGTTTGAAAGATTGGGTTTTTGAGAGGATTTGTGTGGGAAGTGAAGGGCTGATGGTCTATCTATGTTAGGAGGGTGATTTGGGGTATTTTGGAAGTCATTTGGGTGCTTGGAATTGGGTATTTCAGCCCTTGGTTGTGGGAGTCCGAAAATTGGGTTTTTGAAATGCTATGTGATTTGGAATTTGTGGAAATTGAGTTATGTTTTGCAAAGTGGATTGATGGTTGAATTAGCATTGATTTGGGAAGTGATGTATGTATTTTGTTTGATTAGAACCGAGTTTGGGCATCGGTGAAGCTTGGGAAGAGAATCCGGAGAATTGAAGGTTGTTGCTTGCTTGGTCTTGGAGCTTGGGAGCTTAGGTGAGTGGTTAATTGTCTTAAATGGTTTTAAATTGGTTGGTTCGAGTATATGGACTAGGTTGGGCTTGGTAGACCCACCTAGAGTTAGGATTAGGGTGGTAGCCTAATCCTAAGCTTGATCTAGAGCCCTTGGATGAACTTAAATGTATGAATGTATGTGCCTCGTATGTGTTGTGATATGAATGCTTATATACATTGTATTATGCATGTGAGATGAGGCATGATTTGTATTGCTTAATGCATGCATGGTGTTGGTTCATGATTGTATTCATGGTGAGTACGTGCTAAGCACGGAAATGATTGAAATGAGTAATGTGGAACGAGTAAAATATTGGCACTAGTAAACTTAAATACAAATGATCGATCATTAGGATGTTAGTGTGTACACATGAGTCAAAGTCGCGCGTGGCCTTGGTGGCGTTGAGTCACCAAGGAGGAGTACGGGTACGCCCGGAAATGGTATTTAAATATAGTCGGTGATGAGTGGAATCCCATCGACGGGGCGTGAGGATGAGTGGAATCCCCTCCGCGAGACCGGTGATGAGTGAAATCCCACCGTCAGGTAATGGTTGTGCATTGGACGTGAGTTCCAACGGTTATCCGTGTATTTGAGTCTTATCTAGGTGCCAATGTTGATTGATATGTGTATTAATGTGTGAGATATATGAACTGTTGGGATGTTTATATGTGGTTACATGTATGGTAGCATTGAGCTCATAATTGTGACATACATGTGATATATTGCTCATGCATTTATATCTTGTGGACTCTTGGTATATGTAAATGGCCTTGGTTAGATCGTGCTCGGACCCTGCAATATTGAGGTTTGTTTTTAGAGCTTACCCTCACTAAGCATCATTGCTTACGCTCTCTTTGTTCAACATTGCAGATTCTTAGTTCGTGGGTTGCTCGGGCAAGAGGAGGGCCTCCAAGTGTGATTTTGATTTGAGTGCACCAAGTATGGAATTTAGAATTTAAACATGTAATGGTTTGAGCAATGGGGCATGTATGAATTTGTTGGATTGTTGTTGGTTTTTTTTTGGGAGCATGTGTAGACTCCTTTAAGTATATTGCTTTTGCATGGTTGTGTTGCCATGACGAATGTTAACTCATGTCTATCGTTGCTTGCTTGAATGTTGGCCTTATGCCTTAAGAGTTTACATATGTGCTTGGATAATGTTTGAATGAATGCATGTGTGGATCGTTGCTCTAGTGTAGGACATGTCTAAATATTGTTGAAGCATGCTAGCATGATTAGTATACCTTGTGTACAATTTGTATGCTGTTGTATGGTGTTTTGGAGGTGTTTGGGGGCATCCTTGTGCCCCAAAACAGTCCAGGAAAGTCTGCAGACAGGGGGTGTTTCGGAACGGGTCCCCCTGTTCCGGAACGGTCCCTGCGTAATAGGCCTGCCGTTTCGAAACGGATGAGGGCCGTTCCGAAACGATTTCGCTACTGGAATTTTGAGAAATTGGCGAGATGAAGTCGTTCCGAAACGGGCCTTTGAGGTTCCGAAACGGTCAAATCTCGTTGACCACGAGATATTGACCGTCAAGGTCGTTCCGATACGGGTCTTCCCTGTTTCGGAACGGTCACCCTTTGGTTGGCCCTAGCATGTTGACTTAGTCAAGCCGTTTCGGAACACCCTAGGGGCGTTTCGAAACGGCCAGCTTGGCCTGTTGACTTAGTCAAGGCGTTTCGGAACACCCTATAGGTGTTTCGAAACGGCCTGCTGCGGAATGATAAAATGAGCTAATTTAAATGTTGGTTGGTTGATGTTTGACGTCATGATTGTATCTTCCGCTGCTGTGCCACACTTAGGTCTTAATTAAGCATGTAGACAAGATAAAATAAAAAGAAATTTTCTGGGTCATTAACCGAGGGGAAGCCTTAACGGGTTTCGCTTCGGTTTTCCCCGTGTGGCCCACTCGGACGGGTCATCCGACCAGACCGGGACGAGGGGGTTACAATTCAATTTTTCAAACCATTTCTCCCCCTTTTTGTTATATCAAAAAGAATTTAAAATGACATTTAAGTTCAAGATAACATAGGAGGCAAAAAAAATTTTGACACACTTAAAATTTTGGTTTAAAAAAAAAAAACTGGCTCCCCCTTACTCATTGCATCATATTAGGCTTAACAGATAATCCAAGACTTTAAACAAAAAATAGATAACCAAATGTATAAAATGAAGTAATTAAGCTTAGAGGTTACCCAATCTTCTTCTCATGTGTGATTTGAGCATTCTTTGATTTTGCTTTGCTTGCCATTGCTCCAACACACCTACAAAAGACATTCACTTGATTTTTGGTATCCAAATTGCTTTGGACCCATTTACGTTAGTCACAATGTCTTTAGTTCCCTTGGGAACCCATACTTGTCTAATCCTATAAGACTTTCTATTCCTAATAGGACAAGTATGTAAGGAATGACCATGATAATGGCAATGTGAGCATTTTGCCATTATGTGACAAGATGAATTATTGAAAACAATTTCTTTTTCTTTTGTTAAGCTTTCAAGCTTAACTTTCAAATCAAGATTTTCTTTTTCTAAAACATCTTTACTTGTTTTTGAAAACTCTAAATCATTTTTCAAAATTTCATTTTGGTTTTCAAAATCCACTTTTGTTTTTAAAAGAAAATCATTTTCAATTTCAAGTTTTGAAATCATTTTCTTAAATTTGGAATTCATGGTCTCAAATTCCAAAAATAATTCATCAAATGCATCTTGTAACTCATCAAAAGAATATGAATTTAATTCATTTGAGTTAGAAGATACCTTAGGCTCCTCGAGAGCCAAAACACCATCCACTTTTGGATTGGAGAGAAGGTTTGCACATGATTGATCATCATCTTTCTTTTCTCCATTCTTGTTGCCATAAAGCTTCTCAAGTTTCTCCCATAATTCTTTGGCACTTTTGCATGTGGAGATTTTCTTGGAAACTTCTTCGTTAAGGCCACAATAGAGAATGTGCATCGCCTTGGTGTTTAGCTTTGCCTTCGTGTCGTTGGCACTCCTTTGCTTTTTCTTCTTCTTTGGAGCTTCCAAATACCCATCTTCAACGATGTCCCAAACCTCATAGTCTTGAGACTTGATGAATAATTTCATGATATTTGCCCATTGGAAGTATGCTTCTCCTTTGAAGAGCGGAGGACACGAGATAGAGCGGCCTTCTTCAAATCTTGCCATTTTCTTGAACGGTGGACTTCGAGCAAATGATCTTTACTCCCGGATGTTAGTCCTTCGATGGAGACGAGGCTCTGATACCAATTGTTGGGTTTTTAGGCACGCTCGAATCGATCACCGAAACCGTCAATGAGGGTTGTAATTGCTTGGTGGTTGAATTGGCTAAAACCGAAAGAAAGGTAGAAAATTTGCACGATGATTTTAGAGTGGTTCGACTACTCAACCGAGTCTACATCCACTACCTTAGCACACCACTAAGGATTTCCCAATTCACTCAACAATGAATTCGTCCCCTTTTCCAGGCTCAGGAGGAAACCGTTACAACCCTATCTTTTGGACTTGGCTAAGATAGAACCAACTCTAGTTTTTCTCTCAAGGCTAAACTAGAACCTCTCCTTTTACAAGGGTAAAAAGATGTAAACAAATAAACCTCACAAGGTGGGTGTTTACACAATTGAGCTCACAAGAAAGAGTGAAGGATAAAAACAATAAAAATCACTCTCTACAGACTATGTACAAGAGAATAGTAAAATAAAGATTTAGACTCTGATTCTCTTGACCATATTGCTTGGATGTTGTCTCTTGCATTCTTCAAGTGTTCCAGCCTTCAATTTATAGCCCCAATTGAGTTTGTAGCCGTTTATGGCCGTTGGGAATATTGCCGTTTATAGCCGTTGGGAATATAGCCGTTGGAATAGTACCATTTATAGCCGTTGGGAATAGTACCATTTATAGCCGTTGGAAATAGTTCCATTTATGGCCGTTGGGAATAGTACCATTTATGGCCGTTGGGAATAGTACCATTTATGGCCGTTGGGCTATTTCAAAATACACCGTATCGATACGGTTAGGCGTATCGGTACGGGTTTTGGCTACTGGAATTTTGGTAGTTTAAAAAACCTTTAAATACATTTTAAAACCATTCCAAAGCCTTTAAAACCCTTAAACATATTTTCCAGTTGTTTTTGACTAAAAACATATTTTAAATTCTTTTCAATTTAGTCCAAAACATTTTTCAAATATTATATCAAAACCTTAGTTCTACAGTAATAATAACTATATTATTAGGAGGAAGTAAATAAAAAATGCTAAAAAGAAAAGATAAAGGAAAAGTAGACGTGGGTTTTAAAAATAATAAAGAAAATAAGAATAAATTCGAAACTGAAAAAATCAAAATCAAGAAATAAATGAAATGGGTTGCCTCCCATCCAGCGCTTGTTTATCGTCATTAGCTCGATGACCTGGTTCAGACTACAGGCATTGCGAAAAATACTTCTTCCAGTTCTTGCGCTTTATCCAACTAAGTATTTCCCTACGAGAAATTTTGCGATTATAGGGTTTTTTTACAGGAAAAATTTTTCTTTCACTCTTCAATTTATCTGGAAGTAATTTTAATTCCAAATTCAATCCCTGCAAAATGAAAGAAAACATTTTAGATTTCAATGGAGATAGGCGTAAATTAGAATGAACAGAAGAAACATTTTTCAACTCCTTAATTCCTTTGCCATGATCCTTCAAGTCCCTGCACGAATCATCAACAGATTTAGATTCTATAAATTCTTCAACGGTGGGCTCAATAACATCTATAAAATTTATACTAGCAACATTATCAGGATGTCGCATCGCTTTGTAAACATCAAATTTTACCACCTCGCCATCGAACTCCATTGTGAGGATCCCGCTTCTCACATCGATTTTCATATTTGTAGTACTTAAAAATGGACGACCAAGGAGGATTTCGGAAGAATTATTAGTCCGATCATTTTCCATGTCTATGACATAGAAATCTGCTGGAAAGATTAAATCATTTACCTTTACCAGGACATTCTCTAGCAATCCTTCTGGGTAAATTATGGATCTATCCGCCAGCTGTATGGTTACTTTCGTATCCTTCAAAGGCTCAGCAGAAAGTGAGTTATAAAATGAAAGTGGCATAACATTAATAGAGGCCCCTAAGTCACACATTGCTCGTTTAATGCCCACTTTACCGATTTTGCAGGGAATGGCGAACATACCTTGGTCCTTCAATTTTGGTGGCAACTTTCGCTGGAAGACCGCCGATACATGCTCTCCTAGATTAACCTTCTCAATTCCAATAAGACGACGTTTGTTAGTACATAAATCTTTAAGGAACTTAGCATACCTTGGGATTTTTCAGATTACGTCGAGGAGTGGAATATTGATCTCTACTTTTTGAAACACATCTAGGATCTCCTTTTCTTCTGCTTGTTTGTCTCTTTTCATTAATCTCGACGGGAAGGGTGGTGGTGTAGCGTAGGGAGAAGGTACAGGGGTTGGATCGGACATACCTTTTCTAGTAGGGGGTGATTGATTTTCTTCTTCTTTTTGTACGACATCTTCTTTAGCTTTAGGTTCGCTAACTGTACCGCTTCGTAGAGTAATGGCGTTCATATTCTCTCTTGAATTAGGCTCCGTTTGAGAAGGTAATTTCCCTTTGGATTCTAAGCGACTTACCGCTAACGTCAGTTGACTTATTTATTTGTCAATTGCTTCAAAGTGAGCTTCGGTCTTTAGTTGAAATTTTTCTTGGGCTAGCGCTAACTTTTCAACAATTGACTCCAACGATGGCTTCTGCTGTTGATATTGTTGTGGTGCAATTGGTTGATAAGCTTGATTTGGCCTCTGGTTTTGCGCATAACCGAAGTTTGACTGGTTTCTCCATCCCTGATTATATGCATTTCCTATGGCGTTGGCTTGGGCGACGTCATCTTCCTGAATCATCGGACAACAGTCTGTCGGATGTTCTGGGCTAGTGCATATTTCGCAAAGTCTAGCTGTTCTTTTTTTATCTACAACAAGAGATTGCACTATTTCAGCTAATTTATCAATCTTATTTTCTAAAGAAACTGTGCTTACCTCGCGAACCCTTCGAGATGGTTCGCTAGATTGATTGAATCTTTGCGAGTTGGCGGTCATGGTTGATATCAGTGTTTTAGCCGCTTTTGGGGTCATATTGACTAGAGCTCCGCCACTTGCTGCATCTATTACTTTCATATCCATAGGCGTCAATCCTTCATAAAAATACCGGAGGAGGGTTTGTTCTGACAATCCATGTTGTGGACAATTTGCACACAACTTTTTAAACCTCTCCCAGTATTCATATAAAGATTCAGCTTCTTTTTGTTGGATGCTCAGGATGCTGCGCCTAATTTCGCTTGCTTTCGCTGCAGGGAAGAACCTGTCAAGAAAAATTTTAGCCATGTCAGTCCATGTTGTAACAGAATTAGGGGGTAAATCAAATAACCAATCTTTCGCTATATCAGCTAAGGAAAATGGAAAAGCTCTAAGTTTGATTTGGTCATCGGATACTCCCTGTGGCTTTGTACTTAGACAAACCATGTGAAATTCCTTCAAATGTTTGTGAGGATTTTCTGTTGGCAAGCCGTGAAAGGTAGGTAGGAGGTGGATTAAACCCGTTTTTAGCATGAACGGTGTTTCGCCATTTGAGAAGGTTATACACATCGGTTGTTGGCCCTCGGGTGCCGCATTTAGTTGGCGAATGGTTTGATTTTCGTCTCCCATCGGATTGGGCTCGTAATTCGACTCTGCTTCGGATGTAATTTCTAGATCGCGTTCGAATCTTTGCTGGCGTCTTTTGTTTTTCTTTTCCCGAAGTGTTTGTGCGTTCAACTTTCGGGCTAGTGCTTCGATTTCCAGGATGAGTTCAATTTGTTCTCCCGGATTGTTCCTGGTCATAAATCAAATAAAACGATATTAGTACTTTGCCGTATTCCCCAGGTCACGGCGCCAATTTTGACACGCGTCGTATAGTGTCAAAAATAAAACCTTAAACTCAAATAAATAAGATTTAAAATAATATAGCGAGAGTAAGGGTCGATCCGCAGGGAATAGGAACTCTAACACCTTTCGTTCTGATTTAGACCAATAACCTGTAGAAAATAAATGGGGGATTTAGAGTAGTGATTTGAATGAGAAAAATAATAAGAACGTAAAAATAAATATTGAGAATGAATTATAGATTAAAATAGCCTCAAGCCACGCTTTGCCACGACATCTTCGATCACTGAAGTTGATTTTTCTTCGACTTTCCTGCAGGTTACAGTCTACAAGGCCCAACCCTTGTAACTTACTTCTCGTTGGTAAATTCGACTCCTAGGGCAATCCTTGAAGTCAAACTTTAGTGAATTAGCTACGGCAATCGATGCTAACTCAAATCTGAGTTAGTGCTGGAGAAGCCCGTGCTCGGATAATCGTCTCGATGAGAATTGTTTCCGATTTTGATTCCCCTAAGTGGACCGCCACTAAGTTTGTTCTTAGGGAGTTGAATTGGCTACAAGCTTTTCCTCGTTCCCAACGATGGATCTAAACCACTTCAACCCGATGCGCGCTCTCAGAATAAAACAATTGTGATGCCTAAAGATTAGTTCGATTGCCTAATCAATTTTACAGGGAATCTAAAAAGGAGTTGTTGAAGGATTGAAGTATTTTCCTAATCTCACTAGGTTTGTCGGGGTTGGCGTTGCTTTTGGCTAAAGGGAATTTAGTTAAGCATGGTTGGTGAAAAAAATCATACTTAATTAAACAAAGAAAAAAAATGGAGAAAAATGAAATGGAAAAATGGAGAACTCTTACTAATCTCAACGAAGAAGAGAACAATGGAATGTTTGATGATTTAATTCACCCCCAAAGTGGGGTATTTATAGTAGTTGAAAACCCTAAAAACCTAAGATGATAAATCCTAAATTTAAATTAAATTACATAAGATAAATATCCAAGTTTTGAATTTTAAAATAAAAATCCGGATGATAAGCTATCTGATAAGTGGACTGATAAGCTATTTGCATTGCTGGCGTCATCTTTTAGAAGGTGCTGACGTGGCGCCCAGTCAGCATTCATGCCCTGGTTCATGCCCATGAATCTGCCCACGACTCCAATATTTTCTGCAGCATTCCAACTTATTTCCAGCATTACGTAACCTGCACGAGAACAACATAAAAACAGCCCAATTAAGTCCTTCAAACATATATTCGGTCAAAATAAGGACTAAAAACATAACCAAAATAAATACTTATCAGTTTATATTCTCTTTCTTTCGAAGTATTTTAATTTTTAATGTTTTTATTTTGGTTGTGGCTGAAAACTATTAGTTAAATAACACTAAATGACTTGAAATGATGTGACAAACATGTATTGTAGTGCACGCTGACATAGAAATATCATATAGACAAGTGTGCTGACTTTATAAAAGAACACATCAGTCAGAAATAATTTTATAAAATTGTATAAATATAAAATTATTTTTTGTGATGATGTGTCATCCTATCAAATCGTTTCAACTTGTTTATCGTCAATTGCCTGACAGTTTTTATCTAAAAAAGAATATTTTGACCCAAAAAATATTTTTTTTTGCTACATATGTTCTCTAATTTGACACAAAAAAAAAGACTCCTAAAACGAGAGAAAAAAAACCTCCAGTAACGATAGACTCATAAGAATATGAATAGTTTTAAATTTAGAGAAAAAAAATATTTCAAATGTTTTTTATTACCAAATGAGAATCAAAATCTTTATCCTCTTTAAAAAGATGAAAAGAATTTGTTTGAATTTTGAAAGATGCATGAATTATATTATTAAAAGTAAAAGATAAATAGAAAAAAAAATCTGGAGGCTAAGGCCAAAAATGAATAGTGTGCACATTTGATATGTATGGCTTACATGTCTGCAAACAACTATTCCCGTGAGATATGGTGAGTGGGGAACTGCTCACCCATCACCAACTCAATGAATTTGGTAGTCAAGGATTATTAATGAGTTGGTCCAAATGATAAACAATATGATATTGTTTAAATAAATTTCAAATTTGAGATTTTGTATATACATAAAAATTTTGGGGGAAGCTCACATACCAAAACTAGGTGAGCTACACACATCGAACCGAATTAGTTAAGTCAAGACCCTGAAAAATCGGAAGACGAAAATACAACAACAAAAATCATAGATTTAATTGTGATTTAGAATATGTGTTTATTCTCTCTTTCTTCCAAAATATTTTCCCCCAAATAATAAAATCATAAAAATAAAAGATCAAACTCTTAAAATTAATTTCATTCTAAATACAAGTGTTCGTTAATGGTTTTAGGCTTAAGTGTGGTTAAAGCCCTTGGATTTTTGAAAGAAAATTCAAATAAGCCCCTAGTTTTTTTTTGCATCAAATTAAGTTCTCAAACCAATATAGCGAATCAATTAAGTTATTTGATCAATTTTAACTATCAATTTTTGACAGTTTTTTCTTGAGATATTATTACCACGTGACACACTACAGTTTTGTTATGTGGCATTGACAGATTTTTTAGAAAACTATTTTTCAATTTTTTTTAGATTTTTAGAACTTTCATATAATTTTTTTAAAAAAAAACTCTAAAAATGTCAAGTGATAACACTATAACACGACACGTTGCAATAATTGATCCAAAAAAATATTAGATTTAACAGTTAATGTTGACCAAAGGGGTAAATTGATCAAATTTTTAGAATATAAAGATTTAATTGAATGCAAAAAAGTTCAAAGACTCAATTGAAACTTAGGATACCTTAAGCCATTATATTACAAGTCATTTTTTTAGTTTGAGTTGAAATCGAACGGACATAATGATTTGTCACTCCTAAAAAATAATAAAATTTCAATGTTCTTAACCTAACTTAAAGCTCCCAAGGAGATCACAAAGCGTTCTCAAAAAGGTCCAAAACTCCTTACCATGATTCTTATTTACGTGTGTGCCTTTTAGTGGGGACAATAAATAGGATGTGTACCTTTTAGACCTTATCTTTTTCTGGATAGTTCAATGATATGAATGAGTTAATTACCCCATTAATATATGAATTATATCGAATTTTCAATTCCATACATTTAATTTTTTATTCTCAGTTTTATACATAAATTTTGTTATCATCAATAGGTTTACACGTTTTCGACACAGAAGCTTACTGTATCATTAGAACCACTCATATTTTAACACGTAGTATTTATTTTTTAAAACAAAAAATTTTATTATTTTAAGGGTTAATAATACGATTAGTCCTCAATATTTTATTAGTTTTTTAATTTAACCCTTCGAATTTAATTTTTTAAAAATATTAAAATATTTTATTTGAAACTAAACGCTCACCTTAGCACCAGCTCTTCAACAAGCCTGAATTCTAGCATAAATGCACTCAATAAGTGCATTTATTGAGGAAGAAACGGACTGTGAAGATGGTGTGAAGTAGATGGCGACAACGACAACATGTATGATGGAGAAGACAAAACAGTTCAGATTTGATGTTAAAAAAATCAATTAGCAAAATCGAACGTATAACTCTATCGTCGTTGTTGAATCATCTCTTTATTTTCACGATGTTTTAGAAATCTAAAGAGTTGAGTTTTTCATTTTTTTCGAGTTTAATCTTTTTAGTGAACGGTGAAGAAGCAAATATCTACTTATAATCCAACATTTGATCTCAGATATTTCATTATTGAGTGATGTTAAATTCATTACTTCATATTTTTAATTGTGTAATTTTCATGTTTTGTTTGTTGGATTGGGTTTGCTTGAATAGTGATAGGAGAGGGAAAAAGAGAGAAGAAGGTGAATAATTATTGTTAATTTTAATATTTTGCCACATGTCAATTAGCAATTGGTTGAATATTTACTTATATTTTTTAAAAAATTAATATTCATTTTTTTGTATATTTAAAGAGTAAGGATGAAATTGAAAATTAATAAAACGTTAAGGACTAATCTTGTTACTAACCCTTAATTAAATGATTTTTTTATTTTTCAATTAAATGTCATGTGTCAAAATATGAGTGGTCCCAGTGATATACATCAACTTTCGTGACGGGAAAGGGTAACCAAATTGACGGCAACAAAGTTCATGTATGAAGCTGAGAATAAAAAAAATTAAATGTATGAAACTAAGAATTCAGTATAGTTCATGTATGAATACGGTAATAACCCTTCTTCAAAACTTGTAATAGGAGGTTTAATTTTTTTCTTCAATATTTGTTATTCATTATTTTTCAATATTTGTTATTAGAGGTCAATTTTCCAATATTTATTATTTGAATCTCAAATTTTAATGTTTATTATTAAAAACTCGTTTTGTCCTAATATTTGTTATTAAAGACTTACTCTTATAATTTTTTTATTTATTGATATGTCATTTTTTATTTTCCACCAAGACTACTTGCACATGGATCCATCGCATAACAAATGAGCCAGGTTATAAACTTGTTAAAATTTCGACAAAACTTACGTTTAAGTTATACTAAATTATATGCAAGTTAAAATTTTGTTTTTAACCCATGAGTAATTAGTAATATTACAAAGAAACTTTAAAACTAAAAAAAAATCCTAATTTTTTTCTCTAAAATAGTTAAGCCGTCGCTGCACTTTTTTTTTAATTTTTTTACATTAGTAGGCAACCAACAATCAATTAGCTTTTAATTGTTGATATATATTTTTGTGACACGCTTTTCTTCGTTCTTTGTGGTTTGTTTCACCTGTTCTTGTGGCATGATTTCAACATACCTTGGCGACCGGTTGGTACTCTCACAGAGATTTACGGCGCTAATATCTAATTATGGTTTTATCGGTGGTCTTGCAAAGATGGATCCCCACTCGGTTGATGGTTGGTTGCCGATGTAATTAGTCTTGGGTAGCGTAATTTTCTGCCTGATAATTTGGGTCGTTCACCACTCCTTTTTCACATGTTATGCGTCTCGATTAGATAAAGACAAGGAGATTTAGGAAAACTTCTGAATTTTGATGGTATGCTTATTGTGATAAGTTTTTTTTCTTTCGAAACAAGGACAAACCTTGAAGTGTCCACTTTTTTGGAAAATTCGATTAAAAAGGGGAACTTCTTTTTTAAAATTCCAAGTTTTGGAAAAAACCTTCAAAATCTTTTGGAGTCGCCACCGGCCACTGAGGTAGGCCGGACACCATGAAAACTAAACTAGAGATTCGTTTGAAAGGGTTTAGGAGTTGGTTACGTGTGGGGAAGGGTTAGCACCCCCATCACGCCCGGAAATTGGTACCAAAACAATTGTTGCTTTTAACCAATGGAAATTATTTAAAATTTAAGGTGAATTTAATTAGGGGTTCTTAATTGAAAATTAAACTTTAATCGGACGAGCTTTATCAAATTGGTGGTTTCGAATTAATTAGGCATTTAATTAAAAAGGATGACGGTACACCGGACCAAAGACTAAACCAACATCATATAAGTCTGACTGTCGTGTTAGTTTAGGGTTCGAATCCCGTACGTCACCTTTATGCATAATGCAAGCAGATAAAATATGATGTCATGGTCTTGTTCGTTTTACTTACGAATTTTATCTTTAGACAATGCAAATTAATCAGAATATTCGGGGTATATCCAATAAGCTAGGACATCTCGACACGAATACGCGAATTAATAAGTACCTCATTTTTATAATTAAAATTAATTATTATGCGAGGAAATTCTAAGACCATGTGAATGACATTGAACGATGCATGCCAAAAATACATATTCGAGAAACAAAAGAAACTAAACTATGTACGCATTTAAACCAATCATATAAATATGTAATAAAACCATACTATACGTAAAACCATATATTAACACAATAAAAACAAGAAACGTATGTTAACACATATCCACATGGCAATCACGTACATAAAACATAAACATGTATTTATCAAAATAACAAAAAGCATGAATAACGAAATATCATATAACAAAAATAAAATGCAGAGTAAAAGATTAAGATGCATAATGACAGGGACCAAAATGGTAATAAAACCATTAAAAACTAATTAAAATGCAAAACGGGACCAAATTAAAAGGAAACGGAAACCTAAAGGGACCATGAAGGGAGTTAGCCCACTCGAAATTGATTAAAACCAAATTGGTGACGAAATTAAAAATGTTTTAAAAGTTTGAGGGACCACGGACGGGGTTTAAAAATGCGGAGACCCTGCGTGCGTGATTACAGTGACACGGAAGGACCAAAACGTGATTAACCCATTTTTAAAACATAAAAAACACTATAAAATCTGAGTTAAAACAATTCATCATCTCTTTTTTTTCCTAAACCTAAAACCAGAGCCTCTCCCCCCCCCCCCTTTTTGTTCTCTGTCGGAGTGCCGCCGCGCCGCTCTGGTCGTCGTTAATCGGCGCCGGAGATCTTAAATAAAACTCTACCGCCCTTTTTTTTCCTTTTTCCGACCTTTCGAAATCCCAAAAAAGAAAACCTTTCCCTTCATTCGTGTAAAACAGAACCCAAAGTAAAAAGCCCTTTTTTTGCGAGAACCCGAAAACTCTAACCTCTTTTCTGTTTTAAAAAGACGAGGTAGATCTCCTTTTGCTACCGTCTTCTCCGACTTACCATATACGACCTCAACGAGGTCAGAGGGCTTGTCGCCGACGAGAGGAGCAACCGAGGTGCGCGAAGATGAAACGAAAGAGGTAAAAACCCTAACTTTCTGTGTTTTTATATACGATTTGAAATGAAGAAAAGAAAGACGATGATGATACCTCTAAAGACTTTGAGGTTTTGCTTGTACTGATCTCTAGAAAATCTCCCCTTTCAAACTTGGGGTATACAAAGTTTGGTTTCGGGTTTTATAACACCGATAATTACATTTTTTGCGAATTACATAAAATCGAAGTAAAAATGCTATTGGTTCTACTGGTTGTATGTTTGTATTCATCCTCTGATTTTGTTTGTTATTTGCCTCTGATATTATGTTTTTTCACGTTTTTTTTCCTCTGACATTTCGGTTATTTTGTTGCATGTGAGCCTCTGGTACGGAGGGGACCATGGAGACAGCGTGGAGCAGTCTCGACTGTTGATGGGGATCTGGAAGCTGAGCGGCTTGGGCGTGTCTGGTACGCGCGCGTGGAGAAGATGGATGGTCACGCGTGGATCTCACGCGTGAGGGGGTTGATCATTGCCTTCGATCTCGAGCCGGATCTGACGGTTGAGGCTTCTGTGGCGCCGAAGCAAAGACAGATGGATTATGGCTTCATATCAGAAGTCATCTGGACCGTAAGATCTAGATTAGATCTTACGGTAGAGATTCAGCTGCGCAAGAAATTAGAGTGTATTAAGGTTTCTTCCTTATAATCATATTAGGGCTTTTAGTTAGGTTGGACCAAACGGGCCTTAGGGTTTAATATGTAATAAAAAAAAGTGGGCTTCTTTTTCGTTTTAATGTAAATAGACTTTATTAATTAACTGGGTTTATTCTTACTTGAAATGTATTATTATTTATTATTTTTTTGGTATTTTCGGATTCGTTAATAATAATAATAATAATAAATAATATAATATAATATATGATAATAATATTAATGAATATACAACATTAATAATAATAATAATAATAATAATAATAATAATAATAATAATAATAATAATAATAATAATATAAACAATACTAATAGTAATAATAATAGACAGATAATAATATTATGGGTAATAATAATAACATATGACAATAATATAGATAATAATAATGATAATAATAATAAATAATAATGATGATGACAATAGTAGAGGTACGAACAATAATAATAATGATAAGATAATAATATAGATAATTATAATATTAATAAGTAGATAGTAATATGATAGTAATAATGATAACAATGATACTATAATAATTTTTTAATCATATGATATGTAAAAAGGTAAACAAAGCCCAATTTTACGAAAAAAACGGGTTAACACCCCGGACAAAATAGGTGATTACACTTTTCTCTATGAAAGTATTTACTTTTCGTTGTTTTTAGGTTGTAAAAATTTTCAGTAGATTAATCCCATTAGTCTTCTTACTAAATATGTTGTAATTGTGTTATCTTCAAAAAAGAATATCTAGGCTTAGATTGATTGAAATCTTTGTAATACAAATTTTATTTATGGATCGGGATGTATGGTGAAGTCGTTAGCTAGTCCTCCCCCATCGTATTTTGTAGAAAACCAAATGACAGTGCCTGAGACACATCTCTTGTGGTCCACGCTGGTGGTGTTAAGGTTGAAGTCGGACCAAGAAAACGTATAGCAAGAATGACACTATCTCATTAAAAGTTTTCTCAAGCCCAACAAAAGTAAAAAAAAAAACATTAAAATTTTAAAGTAAACAATCTTCTTCTTCAACTCACATTCTCCGTTTCTTCTGCGTGAAACTACTGGTCTGAGATTGGTGGGTTTTTTTAATTTTATTTTTTCATCACGGATCAATAACGGAAATAGCGGCCCATTATCGCCGTTATTGACCGCTACCCGCTAAATTACAGCCGCGACCCTTCGCAAACGGTGTGATTCCGTTTAACACCGATATTTTTGGCAATATCGGTTTCGGCCGGCGGCGATACCGCAAAATAGCGGCCGCTATAGCAATTGATGTCCGTTATTTAAAACCCTGAGTAGTACCTTGAGTGCATGTGTGTATGGCGATGTTATTGATTTCGGGAGGCAAGTTCACTGTGATCTGATCAAAGTGGGATTCGAAAATAACCCTTTTGTTTATACTTCTTTATTGAGCATGTATGGAAAATGCGGAAAATGTTTTCCATCAGGTATTGGATAAAGGAATTGAATTATAGAATGCTATGAATTGAATTATGGAATGCTATGATATCGACTTTGGTTTTTAATAAATATTCTTATGATGCTTTCAAAGTTTACAAAAAGATGAGATATAATGTAATAACCCTTGATTCTTTTACAATATCTAATGTTTTATCATGTAACAGTATGATTGGAATATATAATGTTGACGAGTATAATCATTGTTCTTGTCTAAAGTGTTAATCTGTTTTTACTTGTTTAATCTATGCAATAAAGAGCTTTCTATTTTATAGCCAAAAGAACAAAAAACTATGTAACAAGGTTTTTTTCGTAAACCATGTTCCCCGCTATTTTTAAAAAACATTTAATTTAAAAGAGGGGGAATTTTAAAAAATGATTCGGGTTTGGAAAAATCTCTTTTAAAAAATCTTTTTCGTGTTTGGTTGGAGTCGCCACCGGCCACTATGGTAGGCCAGACACCGTAAAAACTAAACCAGAGATTCTTTTGGAAGGGTTCGAGAGTTGGTTACGTGTGGGGAAGGGTTAGCACCCCATCACGCCCGGAAATCGGTACCAAAACAATTGTTGTTTTTAATTGATGGAAATTATTTAAAATTTAAGAATACTTTAATTAGGGGTTCTTGATTGAAAATCGGACTTTAATAATACGAGCTTTTTCGAACTAGTGGTTTTGAGTTAATTAAACATTTAATTAAAAAGGATGACGGTACACCGGACCAAAGACTAAACCGACATCATATAAGACTGACTGCTGTGTTAGTCTAGGGTTCGAATCCCGTACGTCACCTTTATGCATGATGCAAGCAATTAAAGGATGATGCATGGCATTTTCATTTTTACGCCTCCGCTTACCTAGAGACGGTGAAAATTAACCCAAATATTCGATCGGCATCCATTAAGCTAAGACTGTCATATCGCGAATACCGGAGTTAATTAATACATCTCTTTGGGTATATTTTAAGTTAATTAATTATCGAACAAAGTTTAAGAGCCACATGTAATGACATATAAAATGCATGCCAAAAAAATATATTCGAATGGCATAAAAAAGGCTAAAGAACGCACATAAAAAAAGCATGCAATATACCACATATCATACATTTATTAAATAAAAACGAGCAATATGGCAAAAAAAATATATACATTCGATGTAAAAAATGCAAAATGCATGAACAACAACATTAAATGTGCAAAATAGATGAAATGCAAAATAAATAATTAACATGCAAACTGGCATGGACCAAAACTATAAATAAACCCATTTAAAAAACAATTAAAGTGCAAAAATGGTGCTAAATTAAAAAGACTCGAAAAAACACAAGGACCAAAAAGCAATTTCCCCACTCCCAAATCGAATGAAACCAAATTTGGGACGAGATTGAAAACACGGGAAAACCTACAGGGACTGTGGGAAGGGTTTTGAAAAGCGGAAGTCCTCATCGCGTGATTACATCGACGCGGGAGGTCTTAAAACGTGATTAACCCTATTTTAAAACCAAAAAACATTATATATACAGGTTAAAAAACACACTAGGCCCCTTTTCCATTTTTAAAACCCTACACCTGAAACCAGATGCCTTCCCCTCTTTTTTCTACCGAACGTCGCCCTCGGGGTTCCGGTCGCCGTAAAAAAAACCTTCTTTTTTCTTTTTCCGAAACCACAACGACCCCCTTTTATTTAAGAGATCAAAACCAAAGAAACCTCTATTTTCTTTTAGATCGAACCCAAATCAAAACCCGAAAACGTTTTAAAAACCTCTTTTTAGTGTTTGTGTAACGGGCCTATTTTATATTTGAGTAAAACTCACCGTTTTAATAGTAGTTTAAGTAAAACTACGTCGTTTTGTATTTGAGGGATAAAACCCTCATTGAGCTAGGCTTTTGGGAATCGATCAATTGAATGAAAAATATCTGGTCTTCCCCTTTCTTCTGCTTCTTCTCTTATCTTTGCTCTGTTCTATCTTCTTCCTTAATTAAAATTCTTGTTCTTCAATTTTTGTTCTTACAAAGGCATCAGAGCCATCGATCGCGGCCATGGATGAAGGTTTTCAGTTGCTTTTGTCTAAGTGTAGTGAGGATTTAAAATCAATGTTCGATGGTTTTTTCAGCAATCGAACTCTCTTAGTTACAATCCACCATGCGATTTGGCCTATTACTCAAGACGTGTTGCATCGGGTCTTCTCACCTTATGGGTCTGTGCAAAAGATTACTCTGTTTCAGAATTCGATTGAGGTTCAGTTCTTGGTACACTTTCAAGGTTATGGCGCTATCGTTGCTAGAAATTCTCTTCAGGGCCGTAATATTTACGACGGTTGTTGTCAGCTCGATATAAAGCTTCATGACGATGCGGGGTTGACTGATTTTGTTGAGCCAACACAAATTTTGGATTCATGTATTGCTGCCACAGAGGTGGGTTCGGGTGAAATCCAACAGGATGATAAAAGGTTGGTACAAACGGCGGAGGTATTTGGTGAAGTTCGTGTCGGTGAGATGTTTCGTGTTGACATCTCGCAAAGCGATGATCGTGAACGTTTGTTGGAACCACCACTGGTTCAAGGTGAATTGCCGATAGAGTTGGTTGAGGCAGAACAGGAACCGTTGGTAACAGGCTCTTTTGAAGTCAAGGTGTTAGTCGAATTGTCTGTGTCAATGGATGAATATTCAGACGTCGCCATCTTCGAGGCCATCTTCGAGGATTCTACTGTGCAGTCTGAAGGCATTATGGACCAAGCTGATTCGGATGACCAAACTCAGGTACCTATTTCTGATGAACCTACTGATGGAGCGGTCCATATTTTTGGGGAATTTGATTTTCAACGTGATTACACATCGGTAATTGATTCGTCCAAACTATTTGAGACACTAGACATATTGACAGCAGTAATGGATCAGGTAATGAAAAATGAATGTCAGTATCAAGTTCGTATATGCAACTTTGGTATTCAAATAATTCATTCTTTAGTTCTGAATTGCTTATGGTTATTTGTACCTGATTGTGGTTATGGATCTGTATCTAGAATTGTTGAAGTTGATGATCCTTATGGTTTTAGACTATTATTAATGGGGAATGGTGAAATGAAACTAAAAGTTAGAACCGTGGAAGGAGTGATTTGTTGGATGGAAAGTGTTGATGATGTTGTATGGGATGATGGAGTATCAAGAGGATCGATTAGCTTATGTATTATTGAAGTTAGTCCAGACCATGAACTAGCTTACGAAGGAATAAGTAAGGATGACGTGGTCAAGAGTAAAGAGAAATTGAAGAAGGTTGTTAAGAATGGTGAAGCTAAAAAGGGAACACACATAGAGGATGGGATTGTCTACCGTGCTTTATCTTTTAAGAACCATGTTAGATTTGATTCTGATTTGTACTTGAATCTTCATGAATTTGGGATGAAATTATATTCAGAAGCAATGGCAGATGATGTAACAAATGAAGACGCACAAGAGATGTTTAAAATCACTACAGATAAATTCCAAGAGAGGGATGCTCTACCATTGTTCAACCGGAGAAATGTTCACATGTCCAAGGTGAGGAAACATGTCAAATTAATAGAAGATGGCTCAACAGAATTTATGCTAGACCAGGTTAAGATTGCATTTGATGATGAACTTGATCATGCTCCTGTTGTTGATGTTAGCTTTTTGACTCATTATGTAAACCTTATGATGGAAACACATGCTACTTTAAAAGCACGTTGTTTGTTTACTTTAATGGTCAAGAAGGTATTGAAGTTTATGGTGTTTTGATAGTGATGACATTAGGAATGTTTTGCGCGGCTGTTGCAAAGATAACCTTTAAGGGTGCTACAACCATCTTGGGAAGCAATGCTTTAATTGATCTGATAGAGGTTTTCAACAGAATGGTTGTTTTTGTTTGTACCTTTTTAACAAAAGATGAGCTTGTAGGCACACTGCATTCTTGTATGCCTGCTACTTGTGACAGAACCAAGCAGTCAACTGAAGGGGTTATCCTATCTGTTATCGAGTTTGTAACACTAAGAGGGATTGAGCTGAGTGACACTGTTGTTTCAAGAACCTCTCAATATTTGTTCTCAGTCGCAAGGCAGATTTGTGTATTTAAAAGGGATCCAGCAAAAGGAGAAAATTTAAGTTTTCTTCCAGAAACTCAGTTGGAGGATGAAATGCTGCAAGCTGTTATTTTTTCCCTTACTTCCTTCTTCAGAGGTGGTGGTAAAATTGGAGACTTAGCTGTTGGACCGAGCTACTTTACGCTTTCTGTTGCACTTTACTACAACTTGGAAGTTGTCATTGCCTTGTTATCTCTGGTCGACATGAACCATTGCGTGCATTTTGACTTGCATTTAAGGCATTCTTACAAGTTGGACGTTTTTGATCCCGGAGGTATTAAACTTGCCTACATCGACATGGAAACTGTATTGTTGGTTGATCTTTGGTTTTTAACCATTGTCGACAATGAAGAACTACTGCTGGTTCATACTTCATTTTCGATCAAGGCTAAGAGAGCATGGGGACACGTTTGGTCTAATCATCGGAAAAAAGGAGGGTCTTGTTTTAATCCTTGAAGACAAGGATTATTTCGAGTAGGGGGATTTGTAACGGGCCTATTTTATATTTGAGTAAAACTCACCGTTTTAATAGTAGTTTAAGTAAAACTACGTCGTTTTGTATTTGAGGGATAAAACCCTCATTGAGCTAGGCTTTTGGGAATCGGTCAATTGAATGAAAAATATCTGGTCTTCCCCTTTCTTTTGCTTCTTCTCTTATCTTTGATCTGTTCTATCTTCTTCCTTAATTAAAATTCTTGTTCTTCAATTTGTGTTCTTATAGTTTGCTCCTCACCGACTCACCGCATGCGGTCTCGGAGGAGACCCAAGGGCTTGTCGCCGGAAAGGGAAACGAAACGGAGAAGAAGGAGACGCGAAGGTAAACCCTAACCCTTTTAGTTTTTTATTTTTATTTTTCGCTTTCGATTCGACTGGAATAAAAGATGAAAATGGGATACCTCTGAAAACCTATTTGCTTGTATTGATATGCGGATTCCGATTACAATCTCTCTGGAATTTTTCTGAATCCCTCTTTTACAACTTTTTCTCTCTAAGAAATCCTCTCGAAAAAACCCTCCCCTATTACATCGTTTGCTTCGGCTTTTATAGCCAGGAAATTACAGATTTTCCTATTTCTAAAATGCGTGAAATTGATGGAAAATCGTTGTGATTTGTACGATTTCTGTTGATTGCCTCTGTAATTTGTTTCTGTTTGTCCTCTGTGATTTCTGTTGCAATTTTGGCTCTGATTTTGTTGTTTTCTGTTGCATGTGATCCGTGAGAGGGAGAGGATCAGAGTGCCGGACGGCCGTTGATGGAATCCGGACGGCCAGGGGAAGCTGGAGAGGCTCGGGATGGCGTACGTGGGCTACACGCGCGGCGCGTGAAGAAGATGAACGATCGTCTGGCGTGGGCGTGCACTCCACTCGGCAATCCAGCGGTCACACCAGCTCTGATCTGGACCGTCAGATCACTCTTGATCTGACGGCTGGGATGTTGCGGCGCTAGGGCTGAGGGTAGACAACTCCTAGGGTTTCTTGGTCCTGGTGATCTGGATCCCAGATCCAACGGTGGAGATGGGGTGGCGGCTGCAAAACACAAGTTAGGGCATTAGGGTTTTTAGATCAGATTAAGTTTAGTGTTTTGGGCCAACAGGCCTTGTAATTTTATTTATTTTTTTGGGCTCTGAAATTGTATAATGGACTTTAAAATAAACTTGGGTTCTTTATTTATAAAGGTTGGGCTTTTATTTATAATAGTCTTTGTTTTGTTTTTCCAGATTTAATAATAATAATAATAATAACAATAATAATAATAAATATAATAATAATAGTAATAAGATAATAGTATAATAGATCATACTCGTAATAATAGTAATAATAATAATATGGTAGGTAATAATATTAAGATAATAATAATAATAATAATAATACTAAATAATAACAATGGATAAGTAATAGTAATATAATTAACAATGTAATAAAGGTAAATAACAAAAATATTGATAAGTAAGCATAAAATGATGATAAAATATGATAGTAATATAGTAATAATGATAAGATTAATAGATGATTAATAAGGTAGTAATAATAATATCATATTAAAGCCCATTATTAAAAATAGAAGAAATTGGGTCTAACACCCCGGACAAAATTATTGATTACAAATTATTACTATTAATTTAGTTAAATAAGGGCCCTATAATCAGCCCATTTGATATATAGAATTATCATCAAAGTTTCAAAAATAGTATAGGTATTATTTCCCTACGCGCCGGAGGATCTCTACAGTCAGATCTGGATCTTGAGAGGGGATCGAACGATATAAATGCAACTAGGAGTGCCCCTTTATCTAGGGGTGGGAATTGTCGGGTACCCGGAAAATCGGGTACCCGGTTCATTCGGGTATCTCATTAAACGGCTCGTGTCCCGGCCCATTATATTCGGGTACTCGGGATTCGAGTACACGTAAAATTCGGGTACCTGGGTAATCGGGTACCGGGTACCCGGTTCCTATTTATTTTTTTAATTTTAAAATTAAAAAAATCACATGTTAAACACAAAAATATTTATAAAAAAAATTAAACTTAAAACTTAAAAGAATATAATACAAACATAGAAAAAATGTTGGGATTTAAACTTAATTTTAGAGTGAAAATATTAAGAAACATAAAATAAAAATATAATTTTAAATATAAAAAATATATATTAAATTTTATCGGGTCGGGTCGGGTCGGGTCGGGTACCCGGTAAGGGAAAACTTTTGGCCCGAGTCCCGGGAAATTTGCCATGTCGGGTAATTTTTTTCGGGAATTACCCGGTATTTTAGTTTCGTGTCGTCGGGTTTTTGGGTCGGGTCAATCGGGTCAGATATTTTCTCCCACCCCTACCCTTATCCCCTTACGCGCTGTACGCGCAACTCTCAGTCTCCTTCACTCACACGCGTAGAGCTCACCGCCCGGCCCTTCATTTTTCAGTATCGGCACCTCGCTTCCACGCTGCCAAGGAAAACCAATGGCTAAATTCCACATCACCGTCGTTCCGCCACATCAACATCCATGTTGGTAGGCCGCCCTCTCCGCTGGTCCCTTTCTCACCGATAAGCCGCACCAGCACATGCAAATATCAGAAATGCACCAAAATGAGGGAATTTCAGAGATCAATAGGAAACTTTAATTATTTTCTTTCTTTTGTTGTAAAAATAGAAATTCGGGTTCTGTTTTAGATTTCAACCGAAGCAACAAAATTCTAAACCTCTAAATTGGAAACGGGAAAAATTTTCAGAGATTAGTAGAGATCAAAAACCTTTAGGTATTTTTCTTCATATCTTTTAGATTTCAAAGCATAAAACATAAAAAGGAAAAACCTAGGGTTCCGTTTTTACCTCTTGCGTTTTGATCCTCTTTCGTTGATGTCGTGTTTTTTCACCAGTGACAAGCTTCTCGGTCTTTCTCAGACCCTCTGTGGTGAACCGATGGGAATAGGGGCAGTGGAAACCTTTTTTCGAGTCTCGATTTTTAGGTTTTAAAGGCAAAAGAGCCTTGGTTTTTGAATAACAACTTTAGATTCGGGTTTAAATCGAGAAAAAGGTATTTTTTTTTGTTTTAGGGTTCGCCGGCCGTCGACATGTGGTGGTGAGCGGTGGCTTTTCACCAGAGATATGAGAGAGGGGAGAGTCGTCTGGTTTTTTTAAGAAACAGAGATAAATTTCTGCTTTTGGTAAAAAAGAACGAGTTATATTGGCTTTTAAAAACAAATTGGCTAATTTCTTTTTTAAACCCTTCCGCCCTTTTGTTTTCACGTCGTTAGCCCTTCCGCTTTTTAAAATCAACCCCACATCCTTGAATCTTTTAAAATGTTTTCAATTCGGTCCTTCTTTCATTTAGAATATGTTTTTGTTGGTAAAAAAAATCCTTTATTGGCCCATAAGATTTTGTTTTGAGTTCATTTTGGTCCCAATCTAGTGAAGAAACTTCTGTTTTCCCCCTGGTTGTTCACGCATAATTAATTTCCAGTCTCTGTTGAGTTAATTTTATTGTTCTCGCATTTTATTTATTTATTTCTAGTTTCATTCCCTAATGTTAGTTTATATTTAATTTATATGATGTGGATGTCGTGTTTTATTTTGTTCAATATGATATGCTTGCTCATATGTGTTTATGTTATTGATATACCACACTTTTTTATAGTCTTCTTATAACGTATAATTCGTTTTATAACCTATACAATATATAGTACATGTATATGGCTTTTATATAACTCATAGTTTTTATAATTTATAATATACTTATAATATATAGTTTTGACATATATGTGATATACATAGTTTTTAACATGTTTTTTTGTTATAATATAATATATAAATACCGTTCTAACTATATATATATGGTTTATATAATATAATGTTTTATATAATATATTGTTTATATATAATATAATATTTTTAATATATAGTTTATAATATATCTAATATATAGTTTTATATAAAATATACCTTTTTAATAATATAACATATAGTTTTCTATATAATATACGATTTCGGTTAGAATATATAATTTATATTATATACATATATGGTTGCATGTTAATTAATTTAAATTATAAAAAGGAGATTCCCTGGTGACTCCACGTTCATCTTTATCGCAACGATCTTCCTTCTTGCTTGCGTCATCTCGACTCGTACGTAGCGGAACTCGCTCTGATACCAGAAAAATTTATATTAACATTGTAAAATTCTCGGGTCAACAACTTAGTTTAGGTGCGATGCCTCTTTTATTGTTTAGATAACATTTGTTTGGTCCACAATTTATTCATGAGCAACTTTGACTATAAACACATACTTATGCCAAATATTTTATGTGCAACATCTTGATAGTTTTGACTTTCATAACCCTTTCCTTTTGCTTTTCTTCTTGCACCATCATGTTTCGTCACATCATTTCTATGATTATTGTCCAAGCTATTAACGCTTGGATCAATATATTGTACGAGAAGAGCAACGCTATTAATACTAGCATACCAGTGCTTATAGCGTATCGATTCATTATCTCATTAGCCGGGAAATTTGCCTGGTCGGGTACTCGGCCTGGTCGGGTAATTTTTTTTCGAGAATTACCCGGTATTTTAGTTTCGGGTCGTCGGGTTTTCGAGTCGGGTCAATCGGGTCAGATATTTTCTCCCACCCTTACCCTTATCTCCTTACGCGCTGTACGCGCAACTCTCGGTCTCTTTCACTCACGCGCGCAGAGCTCACTCTCGCAAGGAAAACCAATGGCTAAATTCCACATCAACGTCGTTCCACCACGTCAACAGCCATGTTGGCAGGCCGCCCTCTCCGCTGGTCCTTTTCTCACCGATAAGCCGCACTAGCACATGCAAACATCTGAAATGCACCAAAATGAGGGAATTTCAGAGATCAATAGGAAACTTTAATTATTTTCTTTCTTTTTTTGTAAAAATAGAAACTCGAGTTCTGTTTTAGATTTCAACCGAAGCAACCAAATTCTAAACCTCTAAGTTGGAAATGGGAAAATTTTTCAGAGATCAGTAGAGATCAAAAATTTTCATGTAATTTTCTTCCTATCTTTTAGATTTCAAAGCATAAATCATAAAAAGGAAAAACCTATGGTTCCGTTTTTACCTCTTGCGTTTCGATCCTCCTTCGCCGCTGTCGTGTTTCTTCACCAGTGACAAACTTCTCGGTCTATCTCAGATCCTCTGTGGTGAACCGATGGTAATAGGGGCTGTGGAAACCTTTTTTCGAGTCTCGATTTTTTGGTTTTAAAGGCTTCAGCCTTGGTTTTTGAAGAACAACTTCAAATTCGGGTTTAAATTGGGGAAAGACGTTTTTTTGTTTTAGGATTCGCCGACCGCCGACATGTGGTGGTGTGCGGTCGCTTTTCACCAGAGATATGAGAGAGGGGAGAGTCGTCTGGTTTTTTTTAGAAATAGAGATAAATTTCTGCTTTTGGTAAAAAAGAACGAGTTATATTGGCTTTTAAAAACAAATGAGCTAATTTCTTTTTTAAACCCCTCTGCCCTTTTGTTTTCACGCCGTTAGCCCCTCTGCTTTTTATAATCACCCCCTCATCCTTTAATCTTTCAAAATGTTTTCAATTCGGTCCCTCTTTCATTTAGAATATGTTTTTGTTTTTTAAAAAATCCTTTATTGGCCCATAAGATTTTGTTTTGAGTTCATTTTGGTCCCAATCTAGTGAAGAAACCCCTGTTTTCCCCCTAATTGTTCACACATAATTAATTTTCAGTCTCTGTTGAGTTGATTTTATTGTTCTCGCATTTTATTTAATTATTTATGCAATAAAGAGCTTTCTATTTTATAGCCAAAAGAACAAAAAACTATTACTACTAGTTTAGTTAAATAAGGGCCCTATAATCAGCCCATTTGATATATAGAATTATCATCAAAGTTTTAAAAATAATATAAGTATTATTTCCCTACGCGCCAGAGGATCTCTACAGTCAGATCTGGATCTGGATCTGGAGAGGGGATCGAACGATCCAAATGCAACTAGGAGTGACCCCTTATCTAGGGGTGGGAATTGTCGGGTACACGGGATTCGGGTACCCGGAAAATCGGGTACACGGGATTCGGGTACCCAGAAAACTGGGTACCCGGTTCATTCGGGTACCTCATTAAACGGCCCGTGTCCCGGCCCATTATATCTATGTACTCGGGATTCGGGTACCCGGGTAATCGGGTACCGGGTACCCGGTTCCTATTTTTTATAATTTTAAAATTAAAAAAAAATCACATGTTAAACACAAAAATATTTAAAAACATTAAACTTAAAACTTAAAAGAATATAATACAAACATAGAAAAAATGTAGGGATTTAAACTTAATTTTAGAGTGAAAATATTAAGAAACATAAAATAAAAATATAATTTTAAATATAAAAAAATATATATTAAATTTTATCGGGTCGGGTCGGGTACCCGGTAAGGGAAAACTTCATTTGCCAAATATTATAAAAAGGAGATTCCCTGGTGACTCCACGTTCATCTTTGTCGCAACGATCTTCCTTCTTGCTTGCGCCATCTTGAATCGTACGGAGCGAAACTCGCTCTGATACCATAAAAATTTATATTAACATTGTAAAATTCTCGGGTCAACAACTTAGTTTAGGTGCAATGTCACTTTTATTGTTTAGATAACATTTTTTGGTTCACAATTTATGAATGAGCAACTTTGACTATAAACACATACTTATGCCAAATATTTTATGTGTAGCATCTTGATAACTTTGACTTTCATAAACCTTTTCTTTTGCTTTTCTTCTTGCTGCATCATGTTTCGTCACATCATTTCTATGATTATTGTCCAAGCTATCAACGCTTGGATCAATATATTCTACGAGAAGAGCTACGCTATTCATACTAGCATGCAGTGCTTATAGCGTATCGATTCATTATCTCACTAGCCGTCGTTTCTCCTCTGACCTATTTTGACATGTATATTTTAAATTTAAAAATATATGTTATTTCGTGTCTATTACATTGATTTTTTTATATTAAAAAAACAATTTTACAGGAGACACATACCCCCATGACTTGGATGATTTCCCTCTTATGTCTTTTGGAGGGAGTTTTTGGGTATGTATTTAGAATTTTAATTTTAATTAGTATTTAATCAAACGTAGTTAATTTATTTTAAATCTGACTTTTGAAAAACATGAGAGTTCTTGCATGGAGTATATTCGCGGCGAGCTTCAGTTTCGCTTCCGCGAGCGCTATAGCGACTATTTCCAATCTGGCCCCCGCTATTACATATATATTTGTCGTGTTCTTCGGGTAAGTAAAAATTATAATTATATTTATTTATTATACCTTGATTGAATTAAAGGTTAATCTTCTTTTCTACAAGTTGTAAGAATTATTAATTAGTTGGAGGTCGATGGTGCTAGGATGGCACCTAAACTAAGTTGTTGACCCTAGTTTGGGTGCGATGCCTCTTTTATTGTTTAGATAACATTTGTTTGGTTCACAATTTATTCATGAGCAACTTTGACTATAAACACATACTTATGCCAAATATTTTATGTGCAACATCTTTATAGTTTTGACTTTCATAACCCTTTCCTTTTGCTTTTCTTCTTGCACCATCATGTTTCGTCACATCATTTCTATGATTATTGTCCAAGCTATCAACGCTTGGATCAATATATTGTACGAGAAGAGCTACGCTATTAATACTAGCATGCCAATGCTCATAGCGTATCGATTCATTATCTCATTAGCCGGGAAATTTCTCGGGTCGGGTACTCGGCCCGGTCGGGTAATTTTTTTTCGAGAATTACCCAGTATTTTAGTTTCGGGTCGTCAGGTTTTCGAGTCGGGTCAATCGGGTCGGATATTTTCTCCCACCCTTACCCTTATCTCCTTACGCGCTATACGCGCAACTCTCGGTCTCTTTCACTCACGCGCGCAGAGCTCACCGCCCGACCCTTCATTTTTCAGTATCGGCACCTCGCTTCCACGCTGGCAAGGAAAACCAATGGCTAAATTCCAAATCACCGTCGTTCCGCCACATCAACAGCCATGTTGGCAGGCTGCCCTCTCCGCTGGTCCTTTTCTCACCGATAAGCCGCAGCAGCACATGCAAACATCTGAAATGCACAAAAATGAGGGAATTTCAGAGATCAATAGGAAACTTTAATTATTTTCTTTCTTTTGTTGTAAAAATAGAAACTCGGGTTCTGTTTTAGATTTCAACCGAAGCAACCAAATTCTAAACCTCTAAGTTGGAAACGGGAAAATTTTTCAGAGATCAGTAGAGATCAAAAATTTTCAGGTAATTGTCTTCCTATTTTTTAGATTTCAAAGCATAAATCATAAAAAGGAAAAACCTAGGGTTCCGTTTTTACCTCTTGCGTTTCGGTCCTCCTTCACCGCTGTCGTGTTTCTTCACCAGTGACAAGCTTCTCGGTCTATCTAAGATCCTCTATGGTGAACCGATGGTAATAGGGGCTGTGGAAACCTTTTTTCGAGTCTCGATTTTTTGGTTTTAAAGGCAGAATAACCTTGGTTTTTGAAGAACAACTTCAAATTCGGGTTTAAATCGGGAAAAGAGGTTTTTTTTGTTTTAGGGTTCGCCGACCGCCGACATGTGGTGGTGAGCGGTCGCTTTTCACCAGAGATATGAGAGAGGGGAGAGTCGTCTGGTTTTTTTAAGAAATAGAGATAAATTTCTACTTTTGGTAAAAAAGAACGAGTTATATTGGCTTTTAAAAACAAATGGGCTAATTTCTTTTTTAAACCCTTCCGCCCTTTTGTTTTCACGCTGTTAGCCTCTCCGCTTTTTACTATCACCCCCTCATCCTTTAATCTTTCAAAATGTTTTCAATTCGGTCCCTCTTTCATTTAGAATATGTTTTTGTTTTTTAAAAAATCCTTTATTGGCCCATAAGATTTTGTTTTGAGTTCATTTTGGTCCCAATCTAGTGAAGAAACCCCTGTTTTCCCCCTGGTTGTTCACACATAATTAATTTACAGTCTCTGTTGAGTTGATTTTATTGTTCTCGCATTTTATTTATTTATTTATGCAATAAAGAGCTTTCAATTTTATAGCCAAAAGAACAAAAAACTATTACTACTAGTTTAGTTAAATAAGGGCCCTATAATCAGCCCATTTGATATATAAAATTATCATCAAAGTTTTAAAAATAGTATAAGTATTATTTCCCTACGCGCTAGAGAATCTCTACAGTCAGATCTGGATCTAGATTTGGAGAGGGGATCGAACGATCCAAATGCAACTAGGAGTGCCCCCTTATCTAGGGGTGGGAATTGTCGGGTACCCGGAAAATCGGGTACACGGGATTCGGGTACCCGAAAAACTGTGTACCCGGTTCATTCGGGTACCTCATTAAACGGCCCGTGTCCTGGCCTATTATATCTGGGTACTCGGGATTCGGGTACCCGGGTAATCGGGTACCGGGTACCCGGTTCCTATTTTTTTTAATTTTAAAATTAAAAAAAATCACATATTAAACACAAAAATATTTAAAAAAAAATTAAACTTAAAACTTAAAAAAATATAATATAAACATAGAAAAAATGTAGGGATTTAAACTTAATTTTAGAGTGAAAATATTAAGAAACATAAAATAAAAATATAATTTTAAATATAAAAAAATATATATTAAATTTTATCGGGTCGGGTCGGGTACCCGGTAAGGGAAAACTTCATTTGCCAAATATTATAAAAAGGAGATTCACTGGTGACTCCACGTTCATCTTTGTCGTAACGATCTTCCTTCTTGCTTGCGCCATCTCGACTCGTACAGAGCGAAACTCGCTCTGATACCATAAAAATTTATATTAACATTGTAAAATTCTCGTGTCAACAACTTAGTTTAGGTGCAATGTCACTTTTATTGTTTAGATAACATTTTTTGGTTCACAATTTATGAATGAGCAACTTTGACTATAAATACATACTTATGCCAAATATTTTATGTGCAGCATCTTGATAGCTTTGACTTTCATAACCTTTTTCTTTTGCTTTTCTTCTTGCTGCATCATGTTTCGTCACATCATTTCTATGATTATTGTCCAAGCTATCAACGCTTGGATAATATATTGTACGAGAAGAGCTACGCTATTCATACTAGCATGCAGTGCTTATAGCGTATCGATTCATTATCTCACTAGCCGTCGTTTCTCCTCTGACCTATTTTGACATGTATATTTTAAATTTAAAAATATATGTTATTTCGTGTCTATTATATTGATTTTTTTATATTAAAAAAACAATTTTGCAGGGGACACATACCCCCATGACTTGGATGATTGCCCTCTTATGTCTTTTGGAGGAAGTTTTTGGGTATGTATTTAGAATTTTAATTTTAATTAGTATTTAATCAAACGTAGTTAATTTATTTTAAATCTAACTTTTGAAAAACATGAGAGTTCTTGCATAGAGTATATTCGCGGCGAGCTTCGGTTTCGCTTCCGCGAGCGCTATAGCGACTATTTCCAATCTGGCCCCCGCTGTTACATATATATTTGTCGTGTTCTTCGGGTAAGTAAAAATTATAATTATATTTATTTATTTTACCTTGATTGAATTAAAGTTGAATCTTCTTTTCTACAAGTTGTAAGAATTATTAATTAGTTGGAGGTCGATGGTGCTAAGAGGACGTTAGCTACTTAACCTTGAGAAAAAGTTTAATTGCCTTACTCGCAACAAAAAGAAAGATATTGCCTTACTCCAATCTCGGAACCGCTTACTCTCAGATTAGTGTGTGGCAACATGATTGTAACCCCACATCCCGATCTAGCCGGATGACCGGTCCGAGTGGGTCACACGGGGAAAACCGAAGCGAAACCCGTTAAGGTTCCCCCTCGATTAGCAACCCTATTTTTTTTCTTATCTTGTCTAGAGAAGTATTAAATCCTAAGTGATCAAACAGCGGAACGTACTACATGAGACATACATTCGAACCCCAAACCACATTTAAACAGCCCAATTTTAATCTTGACTAAAGGCATCTTAATACCTATGTGTTTTTCTCTTTAAAAAGGCCAACAAGGGTCAAACAGTGCATTTTTTAGTAAAGGTTTCGAAACTTTCCCCAAAGGTTTCGAAACCTTGACTGGCAGTAAGGTCTGGAACCCAATTTTCACCAAAAGTTTCGAAACCTTGGGTAAGGTTTCGAAACCTTTGACCATAGTTTCGAAACTTTCCCCAAAGGTTTCGAAACTTTGGTTGGCAGAATGTCCTGGAATCCCAAAATTTGCAAAGGTTTCGAAACTTTACCCCTAGTTTCGAAACCTAGGTGCAGGGGAGCATATATTGCTTAATTCTAATGACTTCTTATGGTAAAAACACCTCAGGATCATATATAATCATGCATAAGAGATTAAAGAGGCTAAAAGTATGAAATAACACATACAAGATTTGCACATATCAGCTAAGCAACCTAAACATCCAAAAAGGGCATGCCATCACACACAAACATTTATCAAGGCATAACATGGTTTACAAAATCAAGCCAAGCATAACATCAACACCATTTATGAGTCAAACATTGCTCATGCAAATCATATAATTGCCCCATTGCTAAACCATCACATTAATTACAAAACCATACTTAAGAGCTTAACAAGAGCTAAAGGCACACCACACCAACCACCCAAGTCTATAGGCATACGTCCTAGGTTAAACGTACTCCAACATACTCAAAGCATGAATATGAACCATCATACATACATGGTAAATTATACATTAAGAGCCTTTCATACAAGTAGGCTTGAGACATCGATAGACAAAAGCACCATTCATCACATAAAGGTTTACATGCCATCAAGCAATTTAAACACCTACAAGGCATACATCACTCAAGCATTCATCAAGGCATGCATCATAAGTGATATTTACAAATCAAGCAAGGCATCCAAGAGCCAAACCAAATAAACATACATCAAGACGTCCAAAACAACAACACCTATCCCATTGCTTTACTATTACAATCTTTCAATTTATAAATCATACATTAAGCTCACCAAAAGCAACACTTGAAGACCTTTTCTTGCCCTTGCCACCCACAAGCTATTTATCTGCATTGTCGAACAAAAGAGAGCGTAAGCATAAAAGCTTAGTGAGGGTAAGCTCATTAAACAAACCTTCGACAATGCAGGGTCCAAGCTCGAGCAACTATCATGATATTATACACGATTTTTACCTTCGATCCACATGATCCATAAACATAGATGATGCATGCACAATTATTCATTAATATGCCATGCTCAACATGCTCAATCTATAACATATGTAAACACATACATTAATCCAATTTGGAAACACATTTCATATCACATTGATACACATATCAATTCATATTAGCATGTATGCATAATCTCATATTGGCATATACATACGTTCTCATATTGGCACCTAGCTATGACTCGAATACGCGGATAACATGTTGGAACGCATTTTCCAACATCAACCTTACCTCGGTGGGATTACACTCATCACCGGCCTTGCATGGGCGAGATTCCACTCATCACCACATGCCCTACGGATGGGATTCCACTCATCATCACGTAGAATATATATAAATTTCCGGTGGAATATTACATCACCGTACTCCTCCTTGGTGCCTTAACGCCACCAAGGCCACGTACGTTTTGACTCAATTAGTGTGCACACTCATCCTGATGATCGATCATTGTACCCAAGCATACTAGTGCCAATATTAATCAAATTCCACAACCTTTGATGTTCAAGAGTCATAATATGGCATCTTACATCATATTAAGCTCAACATCAAATATCTCAACAACATAATATCATTTTCAAGAGTCATAATATGGCATCTTACATCATATTAAGCTCAACATCATAATATCTCAATATCATAATCCAAACCACATGCATAGCAATGCATCAAACCATGCCTCAACAACATGTATAACACATTATACATAATCATCATAACACAAATCATCATGAGGCATAACATCAATTAAAGAGATCATCCAATGTCTCTAACTAAAGCTTAGGATTAGGCTACCACCCTAATCCTAACTCGAGGTGGGTCTACCAATCCCAACCTAGTCCACATGCTCAAACCAATTGCTCAAAACCATTTAAAATATTTTAACCACTCACCTTTACCTCCAAGCTCAACTACCAAGCAAACATCACCTTCAAGTTTCCGGATTTTATTCCCGATGCTTCGCCGACCCAAATTCTTGCTTTTAAACAACCTCGATACAATTCAAACAACCTCAAATCAGCCCAACATCAAAATATCAACCCGGAATACAATTCAAGTACAATTTACAATGTTGCAAGCCATGACCAAACCCCATACTTAGCAATTTCGGACAGCCCCAATACCTCTTCCAAAAGTTATGTTTCCAACATCCATTGCACCCACAAATGATCCCAAATCAATCCCTAACCATAGTACTACCATTGGGCTATCAATTCTCACCTAAAACAACCCCCAAAACTTACACAAAACCCTCCAAAACTCCATTTTCGTACTCCTATTTTACCCAGCAGAAAATCATGTTTTTAAACACCCAAATGATATCTAAATGGTCCCAAAACATCCCCCTAGCATACATAAACCATCAGCCCTCTAATTACAATCTAAAACCCACCAAAAATCAAATTTTTGACACCTTAAAAATGGGTCTAAGAACCCACTTCGGATTTTTACCCAAAATTTCTCATTTTAACATATTATGTGTATTTTAACATGATTAAACAAAACCCCAACTCAATTTATCAAAACAAAATGAAAATCCCCTTAAAAATCCAAACTTTGATATAAACCCTAATTTTCAAAACTCCATAACTTTGAAATCTAAGACTATAGATAGATAGAGGATAAAGAGGAGATTAAGAAAACATAATTACCTTTCAAAAACCCCTTGAATTGATGAAGAAATCAAAGGGAATAGTAAAGAGAGTTTGGGAGAATTTGGGATGGTTTGCACGGTGGGGAGGGGAGGAAATGAGAAAGATGATAGCTTTCTCAAGTGATAAGGTTGTCATTATTTTTATTTTGGTTAAATTACCAAAATGATCCCTCCCTTTCTTTCTAAACTCAATTTGCTCACACTAAGGTCAATTTGATTAAAATAAATTTTACCGACTCGAACCAACTAACCCGACTAACTTCTAGCCCCAAAACACGGGTGTTACAATGATCGAGTGGAAACCCTTATCGATCAAGGTAACAGAACAACAATATCTTTCTTTTTGTTGGGAGTAAGGGAATTAAGCTTTTTCTCAAGGTTAAGTAGCTAACGTCCTCCTAGCACCATCAACCTCCAACAAATTAATAATTCTCACAACTTGTAGAAAAAAGGATTCAGTTTTAATTCAATCAAGGTATAATAAATAAATATAATTATAATTTTTACTTACCCGAAGAACACGGCAAATATATATGTAACAGCGGGGGCCAGATTGGAAATAGTCGCTATAGCGCTCGCGAAAGCGAAACCGAAACTCGCCGCGAATATACTTTGTGCAAGAACTCTCATATTTTTCAAAAGTCAGATTTAAAATAAATTAACAACGTTTGATTAAATACTAATTAAAATTAAAATTCTAAATACATACCCAAAAACTCCCTCCAAAAGACATAAGAGGGCAATCATCCAAGTCATGGGGTATGTGTCCCCTGCAAAATTGTTTTTTTTAATATAAAAAAATAAATGTAATAGAAACGAAATAAAATATATTTTTTGAAATTTAAAATATATATGTCAAAATAGGTTAGAGTAGAAATGACGGCTAGTGAGATAATGAATCGATACGCTATAAGCATTGCATGCTAGTATGAATAGCGTAGCTCTTCTCGTACAATATATTGATCCAAGCGTTGATAGCTTGGACAATAATCATAGAAATGATGTGACGAAACATGATGCAGCAAGAAGAAAAGCAAAAGAAAAGGGTTATGAAAGTCAAAGCTATCAAGATGCTGCACATGAAATATTTGGCATAAGTATGTGTTTATAGTCAAAGTTGCTCATTCATAAATTGTGAACCAAAAAATATTATCTAAACAATAAAAGTGACATTGCACCTAAACTAAGTTGTTGATTCGAGAATTTTACAATGTTAATATAAATTTTTATGGTATCAGAGCGAGTTTCACTCCGTACGAGTCGAGATGGCGCAAGCAAGAAGGAAGATCGTTGCAACAAAGATGAACGTGGAGTCACCAGGGAATCTCCTTTTTATAATATTTGGCAAATGAAGTTTTCCCTTACCGGGTACCCGACCCGACCCAATTAAAATTTAAGATATATTTTTTTATATTTAAAATTATATTTTTATTTTATGTTTCTTAATATTTTCACTCTAAAATTAAGTTTAAATCCCTACATTTTTTCTATGTTTGTATTATATTCTTTTAAGTTTTAAGTTTAATTTTTTTAAATATTTTTGTGTTTAACATGTGATTTTTTTTAATTTTAAAATTAAAAAATAGGAACCGGGTACCCGAATTTTACGGGTACCCGAATCCCGAGTACCCAGATATAATGGGCCAGGACACGGGCCGTTTAATGAGGTACCCGAATGAACCGGGTACCTAGTTTTCCGGGTACCCGAATCCCGTGTACCCGATTTTCCGGGTACCCGAATCCCGTGTACCCGACAATTCCCACCCCTAGATAAGGGAGCACTCCTAGCTGCATTTGGATCGTTCGATCCCCTCTCCAAATCCAGATCCAGATCTGACTGTAGAGATCCTTTGGCGCGTAGGGAAATAATACTTATACTATTTTTAAAACTTTGATGATAATTCTATATATCAAATGGGCTGATTATAGGGCCCTTATTTAACTAAACTAGTAGTAATAGTTTTTTGTTCTTTTGGCTATAAAATAGAAAGCTCTTTATTGCATAAATAAATAAATAAAATGTGAGAACAATAAAATCAACTCAACAGAGACTGTAAATTAATTATGTGTGAACAACCATGGGGAAAACAGGGGTTTCTTCAATAGATTGGGACCAAAATGAACTCAAAACAAAATCTTATGGGACAATAAAGGATTTTTTAAAAAACAAAAACATATTCTAAATGAAAGAGGGACCGAATTGAAAACATTTTGAAAGATTAAAGGATGAGGGGGTGATTATAAAAAGCGGAGGGGCTAACAGCGTGAAAACAAAAGGGCGGAAGGGTTTAAAAAAGAAATTAGCCCATTTGTTTTTAAAAGCAAATATAACTCGTTCTTTTTTACCAAAAGCAGAAATTTATCTCTATTTCTTAAAAAAACCAGACGACTCTCCCCTCTCTCATATCTCTGGTGAAAAGCGACCGCTCACCACCACATGTCGGCGGTCGGCGAACCCTAAAACAAAAAAAAACTCTTTTCCCGATTTAAACCCGAATTTGAAGTTGTTCTTCAAAAACAAAGTTTATTCTGCCTTTAAAACCAAAAAACCGAGACTCGAAAAAAGGTTTCCACAGCCCCTATTACCATCGGTTCACCACAGAGGATCTGAGATAGACCGAGAAGCTTGTCATTGGTGAAGAAACACGACAGCGGCGAAGGAGGATCGGAACGCAAGAGGTAAAAACAGAACCCTAGGTTTTTCCTTTTTATGATTTATGTTTTGAAATCTAAAAGATAGGAAGAAAATTACCTGAAATTTTTTTATCTCTACTGATCTCTGAAAAATTTTCTCGTTTCCAACTTAGAGGTTTAGAATTTGGTTGCTTCGGTTGAAATCTAAAACAGAACCCGAGTTTCTATTTTTACAACAAAAGAAAGAAAATAATTAAAGTTTCCTATTAATCTCTGAAATTCCCTCATTTTGGTGCATTTCAGATGTTTGCATGTGCTGGTGCGGCTTATCGGTGAGAAAAGGACCAGCGGAGAGGGAATCCTGCCAACATGGCTGTTGATGTGGCGGAACGACGGTGATGTGGAATTTAGCCATTGGTTTTCCTTGCCAGCATGGAAGCGAGGTGCCGATACTGAAAAATGAAGGGTTGGGCGGTGAGCTCTGCGCGCGTGAGTGAAAGAGACCGAGAGTTGCGCGTACAGCGCGTAAGGAGATAAGGGTAAGGGTGGGAGAAAATATCCGACCCGATTGACCCGACTCGAAAACCCGACGACCCGAAACTAAAATACCGGGTAATTATCGAGAAAAAAAATACCCGACCGGGCCGAGTACCCGACCCGGCAAATTTCCCGGCTAATGAGATAATGAATCGATACGCTATAAGCACTGGCATGCTAGTATTAATAGCGTAGCTCTTCTCGTACAATATATTGATCCAAGCGTTGATAGCTTGGACAATAATCATAGAAATGATGTGACGAAACATGATGGTGCAAGAAGAAAAGCAAAAGGAATGGGTTATGAAAGTCAAAACTATCAAGATGTTGCACATAAAATATTTGGCATAAGTATGTGTTTATAGTCAAAGTTGCTCATGAATAAATTGTGGACCAAACAAATGTTATCTAAACAATAAAAGAGGCATCGCACCTAAACTATGTTGTTGACCCGAGAATTTTACAATGTTAATATAAATTTTTGGAGGTTTAAGGCATATCAAATGCATTATGCGTCGGTCTAAATTCAACAAAGTTTAGAAAGATTTGTAGTCTTGATGTCATTTGAATTTTAGAAAGATAATAAGAACATTCCATTTTGTATTTATTCATCGTCTGCTTTGTAACTCATGTAGTAAAGCCAAAGGAACCACACGAACAACCTTACCTTGAATTCCTTGTTTTCTCTGTTCACTTGAATACGAAGACAAATTGAGTCGAAAGAAACCAAATCAGTGTCGGATGCGGTCATTTACCTCGCAAAGAGGTATGATAAAAAGTCGACTTACCAGCAAGGACTGCTGTTCCAACACAAGAAAGCACCCCAGAAAGAAATGAGTTGAAAGGAAATGATCCCACGACAGCCATGTAAACAACCTGCGATCCTCAAAATTGGAGTGTGCAAGTTTTGAACATATATATGCAACTAAATTAAATATATTGGAACATCAGCACATAAATAATCAAACAAAAAATGGGGTTGCATTACAACAATGGGTTTAGGAAGAACTATAAAGAGTATCCGAGCAAAAGTCAAAAGATACATTTACCTTAATCCAACAATTAAACGGTTCCAGGGAGGGGAGCATTCTACTCTAATTAGGTTCTCATGGAGTTTCAAAATACAATTCAACATATAATTGCATTTTCTAATTTGTTGAAGTTTGAGCGGATGAAATATAGTGAGAAAGCAAAGAGTTAGGAAACGCATATCTGAAGATGAATGGAAGTACCTGGATCAGGGCGGTGAAGATTGCGAAACCCACATATAGATCTATGATCTGTAAATAGAAAACCCCCAGGAAGAAAAGGGGGATTAAAAAATCAAGATTTGAGAGTTAAAAGGGGGAAAGAGGAAGGAGATAAACCTTGAGATTAACAGGGGTTGCAGCGTAAGCAGATCGAAGAGAATGGAAGAGGGCTCTGGCGTCTTCCTTGCTCGATGCTCTCCCCATATTTTTGCCCTAATTCAATTGCACTGGTTCGGATCTACACTCCTACTGCTAAACTTGTTTGCAAATAGTGGTAATATCTACTGCTCCATTCAATTGGAAGGGATCGAACACAACCCGACACTTTATCTGTAACCCCCTAGACCCGCCTATGCATTACAACGGATCCTAGGAAGTCACATTAGGGTCACAAGAGCGACCCACGATAAAAATACACATAAAAACATATTTATTTCCTCAAAGCACTTATTAAACTGTAAAATCAATTTCTGTTTAAAATGCTATTTCGGAAAATCATTTAAACACATAACAAGATTTTCAGAAAGTATTCTACAGACACTGACACGAAACAATACATGACATACATGACATACATGCCCACTAATTATACAGTACCGTACTCCAGAGGCAACGCTGAGGGGACTCCAAACACTGTTGTCAAACATTATACCATGCTATAATCTTTTAACCAGCGATGGTAAAAACAACGTGAGCTTGGAAAAGCTCAGTAATATAGAACTACCAAAAGATGTTATAAGTTCATGCAGACATATGGTAGGCACAACATTTTTATGATGTTCCAGGCAATACTTGTCTCCATTTATGTTTCGCTAATTTAGTGAAGCACTATTCTTGAGGACAACAAGGTTTGTTCTTTCTATGTTACTGAGTATTACAAGAGAGAGCTTATTATTTAGAGAATCAACAGAGTGACGGGTTGGAGCAGTTAAACCACAAAACCTAGTGTGTTTTAATAAGTTGCAGATCAAACATACATAAGTACTTAACATCATATCATATGAGCACATAACAGATTAAATGCAAATGTTCAATGTTCATACAGAAGTTTACAAGAACTACCCTCCAACCTTACACCAATATGCAGTCCCCCAGAACTGCATCCATAAGGACTTACCCTAGGCCCGGTGGGCATATGTGCCACCTAAGGGGTTGCCTTAGGTCCATAAGGACTTACCCTAGGCCTGATGGGCATAGGTGCCACCTAAGAGGATGCCTTAGGTCCATAAGGACTTACCCTAGGCCCGATGGGCATAGGTGCCACTCAAGGGGAGACCTTGAGTCCATAAGGACTTACCCTAGGCCCGATGGGCATAGGTGCCACCTAAGGGGATGCCTTAGGTCCATAAGGATTTACCAGCTTGATCAGGGTTGTACCAACATAGACTCCATAACATAACCCAACAGTATACCCCAGATGACAATCGGTATTCAGATTTCAGACATGAGTAACAGAATACATGTGACAGACGTATTCTATTCAGAGTATCAGAAACAGAAGATTCAAGATTTTGACAGATAAATGAGCATACCATTGAGCAAAACAGACATTTTCATCATTCATCATGCAAACAGGTTGTTCCATCATAGGTCAAGCTAACAGATCATACTATCAAGTTCATTAGACAATCAGACAATATCATCATAGATCAAGCCATCACATAACAAGTATGCATATTGAGCAGACATACATCAAGTAGGCAGAAAATGTAATCATATATCCAGTTCATCAAACATAATATTATTCATGATTAAATCATTATACAATCCATTCAACAGAATACATCGCACGTGGAACACACTAGGTGAGACAGATCATTTCTTAGTGATATTTGGAATTTACGGAATGGGACACATTAAACTTCTGACAATTTGAACGGATTTCTGAAGCGTGGCCCCTATTAAATGGGGTTCATACTAACGGCTTAACCCAGATATTCAGGAAGTGATACATCAAGGTCTTTGAGAGTTTAAACGCATCATGAGTTATTTAGTCATTTAAGCTTACAAGGGCATTATGGTCATTTTATCACATGTGAACATTTTGGTAATTTATACCAACAAGTCATAAACAGTCGTTCAGGAAATTCTATTTGCTCATCAGGCTTCATATCAGGCATTCGGAGATTTCTATGTCAAGATCTTTCATGATATCAGATACATTCAGGGCTATCTTAATTGCTTTGGCCAAAGAGGGCATTTTAGTCTTTTAACTATCAGGGGTGATTTTGTAATTTAGCTCAGTAATAATAAAATGAAGATTTATAATATTTAATATATATTTGACGATTACTTTCATAATTCACCACAGGACTTGCCACAGAGTAGCCGAACTTATATTTTTGTGCGAAAAACTTCCAACCTTAAATTAATATCATGAGTGATTAACATACATAAGTGTGCATCCTAACACTAGGGGCCTTTAGCCCTTAAAGTCTTATTAGAAATCTCATAATTTCATCAAATGCATAACTGCCTATTTAACTCAATAGGGCTTTTCAGTCATTTTGGGAATTAGGATAAATCCACTATTTTTGTCAATTTTACTATTTAGCACCACCGTCGCTTACGTACTCGGTGGAGATTTAGTCGTTCTAATCCCTTCGGCCCTTACAGACGGTTTACTCATTTTAGAACTTAAGGGTAAAATTGTCATTCTGATTAATTAAGAATTTCGGTGCTCGAAGGCACTATAGTCTTTTTGGTCATTACGATCATTTCGATTAATTCATTCCTTACTGTCGTACGGATCAGCTTAAGAATACAACAATAATTTCACCTTTAGGTGTTATACCTTCATGTGCTATACAGAGCTTGGGGGAAATTCAAGTTTCTTTTAGTATCACACACATTTGAATAATGATGCCGAAGTCTTTTCCAAAAGAACATACATCTTGGGTAGTGTAATTTGCATAATCAGGTCGAATGCAGATTTTTAGGTCATTTCCTTTATCAGAGGGGTAGTTTAGTCATACTTATGCTCCAAGGGCATTTTTGTAATTTCATAATTAATATCTCTCACTCCGTATCCTGGACCTCGATTCTTACGCACTGACGATTGAGTTGCGGATTAACTGAATTTAATTATTAGAACTTCTATATTGTTAGCCCATTAGTAGTCTTATTCGGATAATTTGGTCTTATTAATATCCATACTTATTGCTCGAGTCTGATTCAATTTAAGCAGAATTTACAGTATACGTCATCATAAGCATGCATGCGTTAACCGGATATCAACATGTACATAAAGCATACAAGGGGTAGTAATGTATTACCTTAACTCCGAGCTACACCAGTCGATTCATAATACTTTATTCGACCGTACTCGAATCCCAAAATGGACGTCCCACGACATCTCGAACACCAAGGTATAAGGGTACCTTCAATTACACAAGTTAACGTTTTAGTCCTTATTCACAAAGCCCTAAATAGGATTAAACACAAAAACACTTTTGGGTTCAAGGTCAGATTCGGAGGCTTTCGCATCAGAATTTTGCAAATTGGGCTTCAAAAACGGACTCAGGACGTCGAAAAACATAAAACATGAGTTTTCAGAAAATTTAACTTTTTGGTCAACGGTCAAAGTCAACGCTGACGTCAGCAGGTCAACGGGGTCAGAGTCAACTGGTCACAGTCAATGCTGACGTCAGCATGACATCAGCAGTCAACAAGGGTCAATTGAGTTGACTCGAGTCAACTCGGACGAGTTGACTCGGCTGACTCGGACGAGTTGACTTGGGTTGACGGGTCGGGTCGGACTCAGGTTGACGGGTCGGGTCGGGCACAGGTTTGGGCCAGGATTGGGCTTAGGCTAAACGGGTTGGGTAACATGGGTTTGGGCTTGGTTTGGGTCGGGTGGTTCACTGAACCGGTTCGGGTCGAGGCTCAGATCGGGTTGGGCCGGTTCAGACCGGGTTAAACCGGTTTGGACCCGGTTCACTTACCCAAAAACTCAAGCTCGCCGGCGATACACCGGATTCTTCGCCGGTGACTCAAAAACGTCGATTCTGCCAAAAAAAAGGTAGATCGTTAGACCAATTTCAAAACCCAACCACGAACACTCAAAACTAACCGGAAATCACACCGGATTTTACCTAAAACGAAGGTGAACGGTCGGAAAACTCGCTGCTCCGATGAGGCTCTTGTCGGCGTCGGATGGGTGATCAATCATAGGGGTTTTGCTTGCCTCAACGCCGTGAACGCAGATCCGAGGTCCGTTTCTCGAACGGTCGACGTGGGTGGCCGGAAAAAGCAAGAGACAAAGGGGGCAAAAAAAAAACAATTTCTGTCGAACGTTCAAGCCGGTCTTTTCGTCGAACGACGACGATGCAGCGCGAGTGACGCATAGGGACGGGATCGGAGTACGATGACGATCACACCGATAGTGGCGGTGACGTCCACGACGGGGCGGTGACGGAGATCGGAGCCGGTGCCGAATATAAAAACCCTCTCTCCCTCTTTCCCTCTTTCAATGGTAAAACAAGAAAAATGGCAGGTGAAGGGTCAATCCAGATATTAAATCAGAATTATAATACTACTTAAAATTAAGTTAAAATTACTTCCAAGTAACATTTGACAAGAATAAGCTCCTGGCTCAATGGTCTAGCACCCAGGTGTGTAAGGGTTCCATTCTTTTCTTTCCTTTTTTTGCATCATTTATTATTTTGAGGTGTTACATTATCTTAAAAAAATACGAGTTTGATTCATAATTTTATATAAAATTAAATTATATTAATTTATTTCATTCACGATTTTATGTTTAAGTTTATTAATCATATGTTTGATTCTTACATATAATTTTAAAAGAAATTACAAAATTTATTAAAAGGGATGTCTATCCCTTTCAATACATATACAACTAAAATAAACAAAATGAGTGAGCGATTAAATTAGGAGATTTAAGATCATTTTGATTTGAATGTAAATTCAATCTCTGATGTTAGTGTAATTTTTTTTTTTTGTTAATATATCAAAATTTCCTTCACCAACAGGCAACAACATGCGAATGGGAAAATCTAATGTAAATCACCTTACAAAATGTAGTCTATAATGTTTTCTAGAATTAGAAGGGCCTCAAACTTTCTTAATACTACAAAAATAATCTCCACCCACTCGGGAAAGGTTATTGACAAAATTGATGGCATGGCGACTTCGGCCACAGTTTTTGAATAAATCACAGCAACACTCCAAATATGCAGTTTCTATACCAAAATCCTTACAGCCGACGCTATAGCCTGCAGCTCTGTTTCCCCAACTTTCTTCCACACTCCATCCATCATAAGGTGCCCACAACTGCTTGGTGAAGGAACATCTTCATGCTTGTTCTCCACCGTCTCCTTTAGTTTCTTAGGGCTTGAGGTATTCATTACCTGGATATCATCACTGGCTTCTCTCTTGCCACTTTGTCCGCTAAGTTCCGACTCCTTCTTCCCCTCCATTACTTCTGTATCCTTTTGGCAATCACTATCACGGTCGAGAACCGGAATACGACCAGAAGACCCGAGAGTACGTGGCAACATACCGAGTGGACATGGGTTCCATGATTTTGCCACAACCCATCTGTTTGAGTTTCTAACATCATCTGCTGTTTTCACAACATTACTCTTCGTTCGACGAAGTTTCACGAGTTCTAGATTCTTAGCAGCTTGATGGATATATTTCTCATTTTGGCTAACAATTCTGGAAATCTCGTTTGAGGTATTTTCTTCGGTAACCTTTGTGCTTGACAAACCTAAGGAACGAAGTTTGTTGAGTTTCTCCATCAAAACACTGTTTCCGGCCAGCTGTGCAATATGAAGGGCTGAATCCAAGAGATGGTCATTACAGAAAGACGACACCAAAAGACATTTACGCAGTAGCTCCAGTAGAATTGAATTTGACATGCTTTTTCCAACAGAGCCTTTGGTGTGATTAGCTTTTAGATCCAAATGTCTAACCAGCCATGCAAACAAAGATGAGAGATGTTCTATTTCGTAAGCCTCTTGTCTACTCTCTGATGATGTCGGATGACCTTCTAAATAAGAATCAGAGAAGGAACAGTGAGATAGAAGTAAACAAAAGTCAAATTAGGTAGAAGTCTTCCACGAAGCCAGGCAAAGAAAAAAAGCGACATTCAAAAGGGATGCACAGCCTAGTCGATATAATTGCGTGTTTACCTGTTTCATGTTTTGATGCCTCCTTTGTCCCAATCATATCAAGAATCCTCTGAAGAAGGGACAGAAGCAATTCTGGTTCCTTCTTTGAAAATTTTGTTATGACAAGCTGCCAATCATCCCATGCAGCATGTTTATCTGCGCCATCTTCGGTGTCTTTTGAAAGGTCCATGGAGCTTGACGAATCTAAAGCCTTCAGCAAGAATTCCAATAATACAGACACAACTTCTGAGGATGAAGTAGAATATAAGCTTACAAGGCTTTTTAAGGTTTTGCTAATCTGTTTTCTAGCACCTGCAAATACAGACAGCCCCATCAGAAAATGGGTAATTTTATTAAATACATGAACTGCATATTCTAGACAGCAATATCTCAAACACATTCCGGTCAGAGCACACACAAAGAGAAAACCTGTAAACTCCGCATAGATTATACATCACTCGGTTTCCACTTTACAGTGGAAAATTCATTAAAAAAATTACAAAGTAAATGTCCCAATATGTTTAATGGTGAGGCAAACCCATACTAATAAAAGATACAATATCGTTTTCAAGAAAAAAACAATGCTCTTCATCTCCTATATTTCGAGCAAAACAAGAAAAGGGAGGCAAAAGAGAAAATGAAACATGAACAAAGAGAATTTAGGGAAGCACACCATTAATTAATTTTTTCCTAGACTCAACTTAGGGTGTAAAATATATAAATTTCTCTTTGACCCATAGCTCTAAAGAATAGTCTGACTTTTCGGGTATCACCGAATGGTTTCTAATAATTAATATTCGTTTAGAATATTAGAAGTAACTTTCGTTGGGAAGAAAAACGAAATTAAATTATTTGGTTTCTGATACTAAGCATCACAATTTTTTGTACCAAATGGACCTAAAAGTAACTGATCAGGGAGGATATCTTACCTCCAGATTGGGATGAATGGACCTTCCCTGCCATAAGTGAAAAGAATTTACTACGGCCACAAAGGTGTTTGAACTGCCTGCCACCTGTAAAAAGTAGATAATATAAACCATGGTGTTTTCAGATGAACAACACTAAAGATTAGGAGGAAAATATTACAAAAAAGCACTGGATAATGGGAGCCATGCTATGTTTGATGCAGGACAGAAAAACAGTCTGATTAATAATCCATGTAAGAAACCACTTACACTTATATTAGTTACAGGAGGAAAAAAGGGCTTAAACATTAGCATCAACGTATTGGTATAACTGAAAGTTAAAAGACAAAAGCACCTTTTCCTTTGACAAGCAAAGATCTAAGTTCAGGATTATGCTGGACTTTTATGCACAAAGCCAATTCACGGAGTTTGGATTTGATTTCTCTTCGACTATTAACAATTACATCTCTATGAAATGAAATTTGCTTCTTCTGAGGTTCCCAGTAATAGGATTTCAGCCAATTCAGAGCCTGGAAATAGTAAGAAGGACACAACACATCACAAATTTGAAGAACACAATGGAAGAAAAGGCTGATGGATCCCTATTGATGAATCACCTACCACGACTGATGAATCCCGAGCAATTGTGAGTGATGGTAGGTCACGGTGAGAACCCTCTTCCAATATCAAGAAACAAAGAAATCAAATCATTTTATTTTCTTGTTGTAGCTGAGTGACTCAATGAAGATAACTTTGGCACTACCACCATACTAAATACTAATTATTAAAGCTGCGCTTACCATGACGAACATCAATCAGTCTTCGCGGCATACCAATGGCATCAGCTGCATCAGCAATCGAAATCCCAGTTCTCTTACGTGTCTTCTCGATGACACAGTTAACAAGCCTTCAAATATTAACACAAAAAAAAAAACATAACAAATCATAAAACTAGAAAGGCACAACTTTAGACACCCCCCAGTATTTCCCAAATACTAAGAAAAAAAGAGAAATGAGTTGACCTCAAGATTGCCATGGAATACAACATAGCTAGCATTTGCTCTGAATGTGAACCATCTTTCGATTCGTCGCCTCTACAGATAGAAGGAAACTATATATAACTCCCTTGGAAAAACTAGGGGAAATCTTAATGAGTAAATGATTACCGGAAGAAAGGGTCGGACTGTTGAATCTCAAGGATTGAAGCAGTGACATCAATCACAACCGGTAAACAACCTCTGCTCCGCCACGTGGATATCTAAAAATGGAAACTTTATGAGAAACCAAGAAAGAAAGAAAAGGAATGGAAGATAAGAGGGAGTTATGTGTACTCTTGAGAGAGCAAAGGAAATCTTGCGCGGAGAAGAAGAGAAGAGGGATTTTCTAACGGAATCCCATTCGGCCCAGTTCAACCAGGGCACCAATTTGTAGTCACTGGAAGGTGTGGATGATGAAAACTCCTGATTATAAGCTTCAATGGTCTCTTCTTCGAACCCTAGCAGCGGTTCCATTGGGGCTGACGGAAGGAGGTGCTGAACAACGATGTGCAAAGGTTTTCTCCTTTCTTAAACCCTTCACAATCTAACAAGCTGAACTTGGGTTAATGGATTGGGTTCAGTCCATTAATTAACAAATGGGTCTCGATGGGCACCAGCTTAATACTTCCAATAGTTCTAGTATTGGACCATTAACATTTGTTTTTCTGGACAGGGACAAAGATTTTTTCCGAACTCATACAAGATACAATAAGATGAGAATCGTTGGTCAATCAATCAATTAATAGATCTTTAGAACAAAACAATGTTACTAAGGTAAAATACAATCATGACCATTGAATTATAAATTTTGTCAATCATGTCATTTAACTATTTAAATGGTATCAATCAAGTCATTGGCCGTTAAAAATTAACGAACATACTAACGTGGCAGTTAAGTAAATTTGTATAATTTCACATTTAATTTTTCATATTTACACATTAATCAATTTAGTCCCAATTTAATTTTTTTAATAAATTTAACACTCAATTTTTACAAATCATTTCAATTTGGTCCTAATTTTATTTAAAAATAATTTGATATTTGGTTCATCGGTCAAATTGCGACCGAGAAAAAAAATAGAAAATGAAGGCATCGTTTAGCATTACTTTTAGAAAGTACTTTTTGAGTCAAAAGAACTTTTGGAGACAGAACCAATGTTAAACATATAACTTTTGGAGAAAAAATTGCGTTTGAAAAGTGTTTTTTAACCAAAACGTAAAAGATGAAACTTTTAGCTTTTGCGGTTGAAAACTATTTTCGGGAACAAACTACAATTTTAATCTTCATTTATTATTGTGTTTATTTATAATTAAAAACTATATTTTTTTACGAAGAAATAATTATATGATTCATAAATTATATTTTAGTTTAAAGTTATATATATTCTTGTCGAATTTTTAAAAAAATATATTTTAAATTTTTTTATATTTTCATGGAACTTGTACAATTGTTCAATAATAATTTATTTATTAATAAAAGTATTTTTTTATATTTTTATAACAATTTAAGTTGATATATTTCATATATTATAACATTAAAGAATTTGAAATTATTTAAATATATATTTTTAACTTACAATATCATGTTTAAAATAGTCATTTATTTTTTTTTCAAAAGCACTTCTTAATAATAATATTAAACACTTAAATCTCAAACTCAAAAATCTCTAAAAAAAAATCCACCGCACTTCAAAAACAATACTAAACTAAACCTAACAACTAGAGTGAGCAACACACTTGGTCACTAAACTAAGATCTATTCATAGTTAAAAATTAGCATGTTTATACTATAACTTATTTTATTAGTTAAAAAGTTAAAATTAAAGGTTAGAAAGATGATACAACTAAATACCGAGCCAACCTTATTCCTTAATTCATGATTAACAAAACATTTTTTTTACAAATTCTAATTTTGTTCCTAATTCTATCTAGAAATGAGAAATGAGAAGAAGTGGAAACTCTAGGGGAAAGAAGGAGGTGTTCCTTATAAGTCTAGAATCCCCAACCTAAAAAAATATAAGGGAACAAAGATGAACATGTTGACCAACCAGCCAAATATATTTACTTGATTAACAAAACATTTTATGTAACTTAAACATTACTTTATAAAATATATTAAACTATATAATATAAATATATATACACTACATTATTAATATATTTAATAAATTTTATTGTTTTATAAAATATTTAATTTATACTATTAAATTATTAATAAATATATTAATTATCATTTTTTCTAAAATAATACTTAAATATTATATTAATATTAAATACATATATTCAAAATTGATAAAAAGGATGAATTGCCGTTATTTCAAAATATAATAATTTTTTTTCAAAAGTAGAAAGACTTCTAACATCCTAAGTAAAAAAAAAAAAAAAAACTATCAAAACAATAACACAACCTCATGTTTTTTGGGTTCGATTTGATTCAATACGTAAATATCTTTAAATTTCTACCACATACAAAAAAATTTAGTTCCCTAAATTGAGTGCTAAAAATCACATATATTTCGCTTGAATTCAGGCGGATTCACTTGGAAATAGATTTCATAACCATCCACATAGTATATATATAGCTGCATGCTTTAACCTGCAACTAAGCACAAAAAACACCAGATATTATTTTTTTTTTATATTTTTTTTTCTGGCTTTCACGCAATGCTGGGCGTTAACCACAAATTCACAGCTTTGACATTGTTAATCAGCGTCCAGCTTTTGTCATGCTCAATACAACCATCCGATGCGTTTGGCGGTGCATTTTTTCCCAAAGTGAACGTGACGTTGAAGAACGAAGCCAACCACAGCGTTTATCTCAAGTGCGGATTCGACGAGACCAAGGACCAAACATTGCAGAGATTGGAGCCCGGGGAAATGAGATGGTGGTCGTTCGTAGAGGTTTTGTTCCCGCTGCGGTGGTGCTACGTCCATATCAACAACGACAACCGTGGGGCTTTCTGGGCCTTCACCGTCTTCTTGAAATGCGCCAATTGCTCCTGGAGCATCAGGGATGATGGCCCTTATCATTTCAACCATCGCCAGATTTGGAAAAAGCATAAACTTTACCTCGACTACTGAAATCCTGCACTTCTCCGTTTCTGATTAAATCCGGGAATTCTGTTCAACCTCGTAGCCAATCATTGTAAAGGTTAAGATAATTCTTTTTTATTTTTGTACAGCCAAGCAGGATTTCTGGGGAAATAGATCCAACCTAATTATTGTACCAATCGATTTATTTTTAAAAATAAAAAACAATGTCAAATTTTGTTTGAATTTAATTTATTAGAATTTAAATTTTAAACTTTTCAATTTTTCTTCGTTTTTTTTAAATTCAATTATCCTTTCTAAGAAACCAATATGAAATTTATTACAATAAATTTGTTGGTGACTATATTAATTAATATACATAACATATTTAATCAATATGAATAGAAATTTCATAATTTAAAATGATAAAGAAAAAAAAAACAGATTCAACTCATGTTTGCGTAGAAAAAACTCAAACGGAAATTTGATTAATATTAAAATTATATTTTCATGACAGAATGTTATTGTTTTGAAATTTTAGTCCAAGAAAATATATTTTATTGAGATAAAATTGATGTAAATTCTTTTAATTGATAAGGACAATGGATATGAGGTAGAAATGATCCACAAAATAATTTTTCTTAATCCTACGGATTAGAATGATTGAAAATTAATGATAGAGATTTTAAATAAAAACCAGTAGTGCATATAAGTATGCCACATTCATCCTAAATTTTTTTTCTTATTTACCACATAAAACTAATGTAACTGTAACTTGAAAATTCCACTACTTGGTTTTCATTAAATTACCAATAACCTCCCCAATTTATCATCCCATCTTCAAATTCATGAAAAGAAGAAAAAGCTGAGGATGTTATGGGTAATTCAGGAAGAACCAAGACCCTATTTTTCTGGTGCATCAGCAGCCTCAGTGCAATAGCCCGCGCCATTTCTTTTCTCGGGGCAGCTAAGGGTGCCACTGCTACTACTCAGAGCAGCACTGATTTGGTGAACGGTTGTGCATAAATGGTTGTTGATGGCGGCAATGCTCGAGAGGTTGATCTTTGCTGATGGAACTGTGCCGGCAAGAACTTGAAGTCCAACAGTGAGTAAACTGCCTTCAGAGACATGAACATTTGCCCCTTCGGTACTGCCACCATCATCTTTGATGAGTTCCATTGGGGTTATAAAAAAGCCTAAGGGAAGCAATGGGATGCAAGACGGGTCCTCCCCACTCATCGCCAGCTGAATGGAATCAACATCGACAGTTGAGTAAACAACGAGGCTGCCGGATCGGTCCGTGCAGCTCTCTTGCAACATCAGCTCTACATGCTGGGAGGAGTTACTGGCAACCTGCATTTAATCATTTGAATCTTAGGTCATACTCATTTCATGTCGAAGAAGGGAAAACATTGCAGAATTAACACAAGCTTATTACATTGATTCTAAGAAGCGAAATGCAGTTCCCGGGATGTGAGCCATTAGCAATGTGAGCCACCTCTTGTAAAGTATTCCCATTTGAAAGTACCTCCAGCTGCATAATATTTTACATCAAAATGCTGCATTTAGAGAGGAAACTATATAAATAGATGAAAGAAAATGGAACCTGAGCTCTGCGGCGTTCGTCCCTCAAAAGGTCAAAGACTTGGTTGTGAGGATATGGCAGCCAAGTGGTGGAAACAGCACAAAGAATGAGTCCATTGGGTTGGCCTGCTTCACTGACTTTCCTCGTCGTGATTCGAACAGTATCGCCGGAGGAATCTGGAATAGCCGTCCATAACTGACCACTGGAGTTGCTGGTGTTGACACAGAATGTTCTTATCATCCTTTGAGATAGTCTCATTAGATTCCTCCTTGCTTCCAGAGAAGGTATCACTGAAAGTGAAAGAAAAAATGGGTGTAAATCACTAAATCTAATTATATTGGAAACTAAATCTTTCTTTAAAAAGAAAGTAGGGTTTGGGAACCTCCAATGTCACTGATATTTCTGGCCATGAGGCTAGCAATCCTTTCACATTGTCTCTCTAAAACAGCTAACCAATGACTGGCTCCAAAGGCCATTCCACTGTGAACGAAGTGGGCAAATATCTCATGTATGGGTTTCTCCTCTATCTCTGCATGCTCAACCCAGGTAACCCTTGAATACCCGTTAGGCATGTCTTGAATCAAACAGCCAGAAGGCCTTCTCTTGTATAAGGGAAATGAAGTCTGTAAGTTGTTATGAAGGCCATCGAGTGGGAAATCAACAATTGCCCAATACGTTTCGTCCTCCAGAGTTTGTTGTTGGCAATAACGCAGGAAATATGCCTCTCGAGTGGGCACCAATGGAGATAGAACATGCAATTCTGCATACATCTGCATAAATAGACAAATTAACAAATGCAACTCATAACCTAAACACACTCAGAATGTATGAGAGTGCATACCAGCTGAAGGCAACCATTTGTTCCCGAAACACCTGGTGATATAACTTGGACACCTTTGGCTCTAGCAACAATGGAGGGAAAGAGTTCGTTCCATTTGTTCTACAATAGGGAAGAAAACATATTGAAAACCGACCAATTTATACTTTTTACTATGGCTATGGTAAGAATTTTTCAAAGGAAATTCAAGGAAAGGCAGCATACGGCATCGAGGAATGCATCTACCAAAGTAATGCTATTCATTATAACGACTGCACTGTCACGGCTAGCTTCAGTTCTCAACTCACTTGAGCGCTGCTCGAGATTTAATGGCCACTGGAACACCTTGGCATGCTCTTCCAGGTTAAGTATTTCCTTGCTGTTTTCGTTGTTTCGGATCCAAAGAGGCTCATTCACTCGGCACATCTTCACCAGTTCATCCACGGCAGACATAGCAAGCTCCATTGCAATAGTTTTCTCCTCATCCAATAAAATTAGGTTATCATTCTCAGTAAAGGAGGCTGTTTCAGCCAATGTAGGAGCTATATGCTCTGGGAATTGCCTTGGATAAATGTTCATGTCCAAATCTAATGAAGGTGGCATCAATGCGCCCACTGTTTGGATAGGCCGCCCCATATATCGTGAAGAAATGGCGCAGACCCGTTGCAACTAATAAAACATATCAAAATTATCAACACTAAATTTTATAATTAGATTTCCTAATGTGTTCCAATAGAAAGGAATGGTATACTATAAGTCTCATAAAGCAGAAATGTTATTAAAACTGAACATATTAAATGGAGAAAAGTAACCTCTTCTCCAAGACGTGCATTCTCCATACGAAGTTCTTCAAAGGAAACTCCTCCAGGCACAGGCGGACCACCGCAATTCGGACAAACAAGTTTGCAGAGTTCGGCCTGAAGCCGGTAAAACTCATTCTTGAGATTCTCATTCTCAGCTCTAAGTATGGCATTCTCAGATCGATCTTGTTGAGCCTGTCAATTAAAGATTCATAATTAAACATCAATTACATCCTTAAAAGCCATAATGAGTATAGTGTACACATAAATTACAATTTGCATTAACTGTGAGAACCCTTTGGGAAGCACATGAGCAGGTAAACGAGTTTAATGCAGAACCCAGTCCACATTTATGAATACAGACTGTAGTTGCAGTGGCCCCAAATTAAAACAGATCCTTCTCTTCAAGCAGTTTAGACCTTAGGGTTTGAGCTGGTTTTCCATGCAAACCCGACGCGTTTCCTCGGGACTCGGGTTTTTGTTTTGTTTTGTGATAATTCTCTCAAAGGGTTTGGTTTTCAATATGTGTAGAAAAAGACCAGAGAGAGATGGAAATAAGTTTTTTTTTTTTTTATTTCACCTTCATCTGAGTGCGGCGATTTTGGAACCAAAACTTGACTTGGCGAGGCTTAAGGCCAAGTTCTTGGCTCAGTCTCATCCTTTGCTTGTCATCTGGATGGGGACATTCCTTAAAAACACTGCAAAATGACCAAACAGTAATCTATATAAACAAAGGCAATGCTTATAATTTCGAAGAGTTAGGGATTAGTGAAAATACGCTTCCAATTCTTGGATCTGGCGAGCAGTGTGTCGATGGTAACGTTTTTTCTTGAGTGGCTGCTGACTGCTATTCTCTTCATTCCCGGGCTTGTCTTCAGCTTGAAGTTCACTTCCAGACCCGCTTTCCATATCCTCTTTCCCACTCAGAAATAACCCATTTTCTTCTTTCTGTTAAATACCAAGAAAAATAAACAGCACAGTACAACTTAACAAATACAAGGGAAGATGGAGTTTGAATGACTTACCGGGATCATAGGAGGTAAAGGTTGGAAAGGCAAGAAGCTGAAATTAGGGTTTTGAAATGTTGATGAAAACAAGGCTTCCGAAGAAACCACGTTCCCTCCCATTGATGAAAGGACCGGAAAATCTTCATACATTTTTTCAACCAGAGTGAAACAGTTCTCTTGGTGAACCTGCAAATGATGTGATTCTTTCTTTTCCAAAAGAAGAAGAAGAGCACTGTACTTGGACCAAAAACGAAAAGAGAGAGAGAAATGAGAATATACAATGAAAACCCACCATGAACAAAAGCTTCAGGAATTAATTAGAGCAAGCACCAAATTAAGAAGAAGAAGAAGAAGAAGAAGAGTAAATACCAGAAGCGACCGGTGTTTTCTTTGCAGGAGAGGAATATGAAGAGAACACAAACACGCGTTTTTCTTCCTTTGATCTGTATACCTAAAACAGACACTCACAGTGAGAGTGAGCAACTACGCCCTTGTAAATAAATTAATACCCAGGATTGTAACTGCGGTTTCATAAAAATCAAGCAACGCCGCTCACTCCGTTTACCGTCTCTCTTTTTTAAGCCACGTGCCCGTTTTGGTAATAAAGTGACTGTGATCCACGCTTCCATACGTTTTTCCATATTAAATATAAAATATTTTAAAAAGTCAAACAACATTTTCTGTTTAGTCCTTCCTTAATACACGCGCATTGCTGATAGCGTGAAGTTAAAGTTGATGTGATTTTGATTCCTTATTTACTTTCACGCTCGCTTCTCGCGTGCGTTACGTTTTTCTCGTGAATCTTTTTTACTTCGGTTTCAAAACAAGTCAAAAGCAAAAAAGTTAAGGAAATGTCAAACGATCAAAGCCGTCCATTAGGGATTTGTGGGGTCCATCAATTTGGGGTAGAAGATGGCTTACTATATAAATTAGTATAGGAAGTTGGTAACTTTTTCAAATTGGTATTTGATTTGTTTTCTTGAAAATAGCTATCAGATTTCTAGAGAAATTATATTATAAGTAATTCACATTATTTAAATAATGGTGATAGTTTTATTCAATATTAATATATTTTTCCAAATCATTTTTTGATTTAACTTTTAAATATCAAATTTACCCTTATCTTCTCCAATTTACTTATTTCCCTTCTCTAATCACTGCCTTCAATCACATAAGAATCATAAAATCAATTATTTTATGGCACCATGTGTATTTGTTGTAATGACTTTAGAAATCTAATTAAAATCATAAATAAAATCTTTGAATTCTGTGATTTTAATACAAAATTCTGGTATAAAAAGTTTAAATCTCTTGGGTTTATTAAACTGAATTTTATCCGATGTTCATATAAATCTGAAGTTGAGTTTACTCCTTGTTATGTTGATATATACATACTCCTTGTATTATATAAATCTGAAGTTGATTTTAATACAAAATTCTGGTATAAAAAGTTTAAGGCATTGTTTGATAAAGAGAGGTTTGAGCAAAAATTAGAGGTTTGAAGTATAATTAGAGGTTTGACCAGTCAAATCCGTGAATATTGTTGTTTGGTGAATATCTGATTGAAAGAGCTGATTGGGGTGAAACCGCTAATTTTGAAAAAGCTCATAATAGGAGCTTATTGGCCCTGTTTAGTAAACAACGGTTTGGACAAAAATTATAGGTTTGAGGTATAATTAGAGGTTTGACTAGTCAAATCCGCTAATATTGATATTTGGTAAATAGCGGATTGAAAGAGCGGATTGGGGTGAAAAAAGCTAATTTTAAAAAAAGTTCCTGAGCTTTTTGAGATTAGAAGTTTGATATTAGAGTTGTAATGACTCTTTTACCCTTAACAATTACCAAAAATCTTCAAATAACCTAAATTAAATAATAACATTGTTTTAATATAAATAATAACATATTAAATATTGAACTTATTTGTTGTTACTACTAATTTATATGGTGACATTTGTAAGTTAATTATATTTTTTTATTATCACATATTTATATGTGCATATAATTTTTTTAATAATTATATAAATAATAAATTAATATATAAATCTTTCAAATCTGTTTAGAAAATTTATATTAAAAATAATTTTTACAAATCTAATTAATATTTATTAGATACAAAATATTCATAACTGATAAATTATTTAAACAAGTATTGAATATAATCATGTCCTTATATGTCATTTTGCTTGTTTAATAATCAAACAGCTATCAATTAATTTTACCAAACACTTTTATACAATCAGCTAATACAATCCGCTAGTCAAATCAGCTAATGCAATCAGCTATCAGCTAATGTAATCTGCTATCAGCTATCCGCTAATTGCCAAACAGGGCCTTTGAGATTAGAGGTTTGATATTATAGTTGTAAAGACTCTTTTACCCTTACTAATTACCAAAAATCTTAAAATAACCTAAATTAAATATTTTTCACCCTATTTATAAGCTAATCATATTTACTTTTTTTTCTTTTTATTATCACATATTTATATGTGTATTTAAATTAATTAATTAATTAATTAATTAATTAAATTATATTAAAATAATTATATAACTAATAAATTAATATATAAATCATTTGAATATGTTTAGAAAATTTAAATTAAAAATAATTTTCTAGATCTAATTAATATTGATTAGATACAAAATATTGATAACTAATAAACTATTCAAACAAGTATTGAATATAATCATGTCCTTATATGTCATTTTGCTTGTTTAAATAATCTAACAGCTATTAGCTATCAGTTAATTTTACCAAACACTTTTATACAATCAGCTAATACAATCCGCTAGTTAAATCAACTAATGCAATCAGCTATCAGCTAATGTAATTCGCTATCCGTTAATTGCCAAACAGGGCTTAAATCTCTCGATTTTATTTTATTTTATTTTTTATTCTCCATTCTTTAATTGTTACACCGCCAGCAAACTTCAAAAGTAGCCATTATAACATGCTTAAAATCTCAACGAACCTTTATATTCCTTCTAAATCATACCATATTCCAAATTTTAGGTTGAAGGGTGCGATTAGGGAAGGGAAATAAATAAATAAATTGGAGAAAATGAAGGTATATAAAATGGCTTGAAAAAATGTTGATATGGAATAAAACTATTGGATATTACCATTAATTAGGTGGTAGAAAACGCTTATAATATAATTTTTTTTGATAAAATAATTTCTTTTAGTTATAACGTAGTAATACTTTAAACATCAGTTTATATAGTAAACCATAGAAACAAATGTCAAAGGGTACACTACAAAAATTGTGTTTTTTATGACAATTTTATTGTGACTTTGAGTTATTTTATCACAAATACTATGTTTTTTTGTGACAAAATATTTTTATGACACTATTGATATAAGTAATTGTGACAAGTTGATATTTTGTCATTAATATAACAATAGTTGTGGCCATTACATTCTTTTCACAATTAAATTGTCACTACAATGAATATTTTGTGACATGATTCTGTTTGTACCTAAAATTTCGTCACTGATAAAGTACACATATTGGGGCCAACTTGTATTTTGACTTGAATACAATAATAGTGACAACATACGAAATTATCACTATTATTTTAAATTATCGTGTCAAAAATATTAATTATCACTTAAAATTTTACTTTCTGTTACAACTTTTTTGTCACTGTTAAACATTTTGAATTAATGTCGAATTGGTTTTGTCACAATAATAAACTTGTTTTTGTAACCATTAAAATTTCTACATATATAAACTTGTTTTTGTGACCATTAAAATAAATTTTATTACAATACTATTTTTTTACAAAAAAATTATTAGTAAGTGATAAAAATATTTTAAACTCATCAAAATATTAATAAAGAATTGCTGACCAATTAAGATAGCTTGTGTAGCAAAAAAACTCGTTTATTAAGTCCACAAGTTAGATTAAGTAGTTGTTTGTTGACCAATTCGCTTGCTTCACCATGCAATTGGTAGACATGTTGTAACCAATAATCATCAAATGTAGAGAAAAATAAATATTACATAGCTAACAAATAATTTACTAACAATTTACAAGTTATTTTATATCATAATAAATATTCTTGTTTATGAACAACATTAAAATCTACAACCAACTCTAAATTTTGAATTCTCCAAATTCATATCAAACACTAAATTTTAATTTTTTTTTAAATTCATAACCAATTTTGAGAAATTGATTATATTTTATATTAATTTTAAGATAGTGTTCCATGTTAAAAATTTCATTTTCTTTTAATTTAACCATTTTAAAAATTTATAATAAAATTTAAGCCTTTTCAGTACATAGTATATGTTTCTCAACTCATTTTAAATTTATTTTGGTCTTCCAGCTTAACAAAAAATATTGGGCCCATAGTTTAAGATGCACTTCCACAAATTCTAACTTATATCTCGTACACACAAAAAAATAAATTCTACAATAATGCTGTAGGAAAATAATGATCTTTTTTGTTTCTTTTTAGTTAATTACACTATATACAAAATTATTATTAAAAATTGTAATTTTAATTTTCTAGTACCTAATTTAGATGATTGTGAATAGTAAAATTGTTTAAAGAATACATAATTGAAAAATTAAAAAATAAATACCATTTTTTATCTTAAAAAGTTACTTATCATCAACAAATTCTAAAAATAGTATAAAAATAATTTTAAAATAATAAGTGAAAATTAAAAGGTGTTTTATGTTTTTTTAAAACACTTGCTTCCCACTACAATCACCATAAAACATTCATTTCACCACCAACTATCCCATGATATATATAATTTAATTTTCTTAATTATTCTATTTTAACTTTTTTTATTTTCTCCAACTTTTATTTCTCTTTTTTGTCTCTTTTAAGGAATTGACGATGTTATTTACGGTAAGGTATTTTTATTTCTTTTTTAATGTCTTTTAGTTTTACAAAATATCATTCATGAATTTATCATCGTGTTTTACTATTATGTATGATTTCAAACTTATTTTATTTTTTAAAAAAAATAAGTTGGTAGTGTTTTCATAACTATTTGGAATGATGATTATTTGATTGATTTTTTCATATTTATATTTTATATTTATTGCATCAAATTGATTATGTTTTCATAGCTATTTAGAATGATAATTGTGTTTTCAACTCTTGTTTTGTATATTTTTCATACCATTAATATTGTTTTTGTTGTTAGATTGTTTTTGAGAATTTACCTTGTTCTCTCATTGACTGCTTGTTTTATTTTTCGGTGTTAATTATCGATTAGTTTGTTTCTATTTGGTATGTGTTGGTTAATGTATCTTAGTCAAATTAATTAATGAATTTTCGTTTTTAACGAGTTTTTATCCCAAATGACATAATTAATTTTGTATACTAATTAATTTATTCTTTCTCTTATTGTCTATATTTTGTAGGGAAATGTTGAGGAGTGAACATTGGGGGTGGAGTACTTGACTTGAACTTCTATTTAAATATTTCGATATCTTAAGATTAGAATATATATTATGAACTATTTAGTTTTTCTAAGAATTTATTTTTGATGTTGTTTTTTATGGTTTAATATTGATTACAATTTAATTTACTTATTTACTTTAAAATATTGTAATTATCCACTTGTATTGAGAAAAATGAATGAGTGATAGCACTTTTATGCAATTATATTTTTATTCACGAATATTATTTTTAATAATCTAAAATTTTTAGACGTAAAAAAATATTAATTGATTAGTGATCAGATAAGGCTAAATAACTCGTACATAACCAACAATGAGACATTTATCTCTAATAAAATTACATATGTGACAATTTTTCTATAACTATTGAAAATACATTTAGAGATAATATATTCATCACAAAAAATAGTCATTATGATGAGTTTTTTTTGTCACAACTTTATTATTTTAGTAGCAAATAAATTGGTTTAAAGAGTTATTGTGACTATTTAATTTATCACTATTGTTAATGTTTATAGTGTCCAATATTTGCTCACAAAAATTGTTATTGCGACTTCTTTTCTTTGTCACAAAATATATTTTCTGTGACAGGTACAAGTATCACAATTGTTAATGATTATTGTGTCAAACATTTGGTCACGAAAAAATAATTATTGTGGCAACATTATTGGTCACAAAATATATTTTTAGTGTCCAACAAATTTATCACAATTTCTATCGATTGTAGTGTCAAATTTTTTGTCACAAAAGATAGCAAACTATGACCAACTTTTTTATCACAACATTTCTTCCCAATGTCGAAAAATTCATCACGAAAGATAGAGTTATTAGTGTCGAAAAGAGGGTTACAAAAAAATTTACAATTGTGACTATTTTTGGTACATCTGTCACTAATATAATAGTGATAGAATTATTAGCGACAACGAGTGACGACTTGAAAATTTTGTCACTATACATTTTAGTGTCTAAATTTAATATTTTTAGTGACCATTTTTATTGTCATTAAAAATGCTTTTCCTTGTAGTGGTATAACAAGCCTAAAAGATATTTTTTTATCATAAAGCTCAAAAAGAAATATAATTTTGTCTATAAAATGTGTGCATTGTTAAAGGGTTAAAAATATGTATAAACAGACACTACCTTGTAATCACCTTAATAATATTAAAAAATACAATTACTGAATTATATAAAAAAATATTATTAATGAAAATTTTAGAAAATATTTAAAGATTATATGTTATCTACGAAAAAAGTATACAAATTTTATATCGCATCTTTTACAGAGAGAGATTGTTATCACATGCACATACAATTTAACCGTTTAAGGGTTTTCCTTTGAGATTTTTTTTTCTTTTGATTTTTTAGGAATGTGACGCGGTCTGCCTTTAGTTAGGCGACCGTCAGTTATATTTTATCATAAAATTTGTTATGTTTTCTTTCATTTTTTTTATTTTGGGTAAATTACACAGATAACCACTGAAATATGAGTTTGGTGTCAAAATGATCACTATATTATTTTTCGCCGCAAATGCACCACACAACTATTTAAATGGTTTCATTTTAGCCACACGCCGTTAAAAAAACGAAAAAGTTAACGAAACTGTTAAAAAAATTGGTATAATTACACATTTGGTCCTCTATATTTATACAATATATCAATTTAGTCCTAATTTTAATCTAATAAAATAAATTAATTATTCAATAAGATGGTGACACGTGTCACCACCTTATTGGAAGTCTTTAATTATTTTTATTTAATTAATTTTCCACCTCGAATTAGGTGGTGACACGTGTCACCCAATTGGAGGTGGAAAAAATGAGAGGAACAAAATCACCCCCACTAGGACTCGAACTTAAAACCTCTGGGTACCCAAGCTGTGTTCTTGCCACTAAACCAAGCAAACTTTCATGTTATGGGGTCATTAATATATGTATTTAATGGTTGTTAGTGCCCAGAAAAATTAAAGAGAAGAAAATGCAATTGCAAGGATTCAAACCAAAGACCTCATGGTCCAAAGCACATGTGCTTGCCACTGCACCAAGTGTATATCTTGTGATATAAAGTACAACATTTAATATTGAGAAAAGGAATGAAATGTGGTTTTAAGAAATTCGAATGTAATATTTTTATGATGCATAAAAAAATCTAACCCAATTAAATAAATCTAATAACTAAATTAAAGTTAACAATATTTTGTATATATTTTAAACTATAGTTAGTGCACGATTTAAAATAAAAAAATTAATATTATTTTTTTAATATAAATATCATTTTAAATTTTTATATTTTAAACTAAATTTAATATATTTTTCAATTATAGATTTATTTTTATAATTTCACGTATATAATCATTGAATTGATTTTTTTAACTTAATTAATAATTTTAATATTTATTAAAAAATTAATTAAATTATTATATATAATTATCTTAAACTACTCCAAATTATATTAAATTCATTTAGCGAATTCAAACTCACAAACACAATTTAATATTGTTAACTTTAATTTAGTTATTAGATTTATTTAATTGGGTTAGATTTTTTTATGCATCATAAAAATATTACATTCGAATTTCTTAAAACCACATTTCATTCCTTTTCTCAAGCATTAAAATCTATATAAGACATATATTAAATGTTGTACTTTATATCACAAGACATACACTTGGTGTAGTGGCAAGCACATGTGCTTTGGACCATGAGGTCCTTGGTTCAAATCCTTGCAATTGCATTTTCTTCTCTTTAATTTTTCTGGGCATTAACAATCATTAAATACATATATTAATGACCCCATAACATGAAAGTGTGCTTGGTTTAGTGGCAAGCACACAACTTGGGTACCTAAAGGTTTTGAGTTCGAGTCCTGGTGGGGGTGATTTTGTTCCTCTCATTTTTCCACCTCCAATTGGGTGACACGTGTCACCACCTGATTCAAGGTGGAAAATTAATTAAATAAAAATAATTAAAAACTTCCAATAAGGTGGTGACACGTGTCACCATCTTATTGAATAATTAATTTATTTTATTAGATTAAAATTAGGACTAAATTGATATATTGTATAAATATAGAGGACCAAATGTGTAATTATACCAATTTTTTTAACGGTTCCGTCAACTTTTTCGTTTTTTTAACGGCGTGTGGCTAAAATGGAACCATTTAAATAATTGTGTGGTGCATTTGCGGCGAAAAATAATATAATGGTCATTTTGACAACAAACCTATAGTTCAGTGGTCATCTGTGTAGTTTACCCTTTTATTTTTTTATTTTTTCCTTTTTTTATATTTATAGTATTTTTGCATATTTAAACGAAAATGGTAGATGTTTTCATGCTCTTGTAACTTGTTTTTTTGTTGTTGTTATAACATTTTTTTTCTTTTGTTTTAATGTTGGATTTAACGTCACCTCTCCAGTTGGCGGTTATTTAATTATCACGTTGATTTACTTTTGGTTTAGACCTTCGGACTGATTCACCTGTATTGATAGACACTTGCAATCATCAAAGATAGTTCGCGGTTGAATTGTGGTAAACTTGTTTTGTCAACGTGCTATTTTGTTATATCAATTTTCATGTTAGTGTTGGTGATGTTTACCTTTCACCGACGACAATGGTATTTATTTATCTATCATTTTCGAGTTATTTGATTAAGTTTTAACCTTTCATGCTTTTGTGGCTAGTTTGTGTAAAAAAACATGATGAAAATCTTCTACCCCTTTTCAGTGCCCCTACTTATGCTCTCACGCTCAAAGTTAGGTTTAAGGTTTAGAATGTAAGGTTTTAGATTAGGGTTTATGGTTAGGTTTAAGGGTAAGGTGTATTTTTTAGGGTATTAAGTGTAGGGTTTAGGATTTAAAATTTAGGATTAGGGCTTGAAATTTAATTTTGTAGTACTTTTTAATATCGGGGCATAAGTAGGAACACCGAAAAGAAGCAGTAAATTTTTATCCTAAAAACATTGGTTATATAATTAGTCTATTCTAATTTTGTAAACTCTTTTTGTAACTTTATTGCACTTCTTTACCCAAAAAAACAGTTTATAAGTCTTTGTGTTGGTGCAAATAAGTTCATACAGTTTCAAATAACAATTGTACTATAAGCATAACAAAAACTTTTATTCGCTCAATCAAAATCTTTTATTAATAATATAAAAGCTACTTAAAAAACAATAATAGTAACAGATAATTAGTTGATTTAATGGATAAGATGATAATGAGCTATTACGGTATTTAATTTGGACTAACCAGACAATAAATTAGATACCAATAATTGTTAGTACCTGTAAATATCTACTGCCACGTGTTAAAGAATCCCGACCAACTAACTTATACTGCAGGCGAACGATGATAACCTGGTTCTACGAACCCTGTAAATGCGAACAAGTAGAGGTGAACTGCAACAGGCAAACCAAATGCGAATATACCCAGACGAACGGTGCTCAACGGCCACATGTTGGCATGTGTGATCATTACCGATGACACAACAAATCTAGTACGTCAACTCATAGTCAATCCAATCACAATGCCATGATAACCCTGTTGTGACACATGTTTGGACAATATAAAAGAACACATGCAACAAGGAACACACAAGACCTCCCACTCTAAGAACACCAACATCAGACCAAAGAGACGACACTCGAGCTCAGACCAACAACCAGTGGCAGATCTTGACAACAAGATTTGATGGGGCCTATTTAAAATTTTCAAAAACTTGAAGGTATAAATTAAAATTTTCAAAAATTTTGAAGGGTTTAATTTTAAATTTTCAAAAAAAAATTAACTATTTCCAAAAAAAATTGAGACTTAATGAGAAGTTTTAAAAATTTTAGAAGGAAACTTAATTAAAAATATTTAAAAATTTTAAAACATAATAAAACATCTACAATTTGTAAGGGTCAAATTAAATTTTTTTAAACTTTCAAAGGACAAAATATCAAAATCTCCAAAACTTGAGGGGAGGGGGGGGGCAAGGCTCCCTCTAACCCTTATATAACAATTCGCCCTGACAACAACCACTGTCAGACCCATCACTGAACCACCATCTTTGACTATTATTTACCAGTAAACAATAATTATAAAAATACAATAACAGTACGAAAAATATTGAAGAAAAAAAATATAAACAACTAAACATCGAAACACCAATTATCCAACAGAACAAAAACTTATTTAAGCTCGGCTGACATAATTTATTGAAACTTTGTATGGATTATTTTTTAGGGAAATTCTACAACGGGCGTCGCACACCGCTGAACACCACTAACGTTGAACATCGCTAAACACCATTAATTTCTTTAATAAAAATTAAAAATTTCAAGGACTCGAATTATAATTAAATTTATTTTAAAATAAAAAAATAAAAAAAAAGATTTAATAAACATTTTATATTTCTTTATATTATCTTTTTATCTTTATTTCAAAATAATATGATCATATTCTCCACCATACTCAAAACCTAGGTAAACCCTAAAATTTTAATTCTCCTAGCAACCGCAGTAGTCGTCGGCGGCGCTGTCATCGTCCATGTTTTTTCGGCAAGAATGCAGTGTCGTCGTTCAATATAACCCAACATCGATCGAGTATTTCTGACGCGTGGATCATGTCTCTATCAAGGGTTTTAATCATTTCTGTCGTGTCTTTCAAATCCGTCTACCACGTCCTTTGCCTCGTCGTTCGCTGCGCCTCTACAAAACCTAATTTGATTTTGATATAACAAATTATCTAAGGACCTATTTGTAAAAGTAAATAAAATTTTAAGTATTTCAAAGTCTCAAAAATTGACAAGCAATTTTGAATCTAAATTGTTTCTAAGTTACATAAAAATTTTCAAAACAATTTTTTCTAAGTATTCAATCCCAAACCTTACTTGTACGCTAAGGTGTATCGATACGCTATAGTCGTATCGATACGATTTTAAGGTTCTGGAATTTTAATTGACAAAAGCGTATCGATACGGTCTTCTTTCTGGGCTTAATTTTAAGGCATAACGTACCGATACGGTTGTCCACGTATCGATACAATTTGATTTGATTCGATAAATCTTTGCATTTAATAATATAGTCGTTGCTTGTCAGATATGAAATCAACAAATTTCAAACGGTCGTTAGACCGTATCGATACGCCCTTATAGTGTATCGATACACTTCTTGCTTAAGTTTTTCTTAGGATTCCAGTGAGCAAAATCGTATCGATACGATTTTGAGTATCGATACACCCCTTGTTTTACACTATAACCGTACCTATAACCCCCTCGTCCCGGTCTGGCCGAATGACCGGTCCGAGTGGGTCACACGGGGAAAACCGAGTGAAAACCCCTAAGGATTCCCCCTCGGTTAGCAACCCTATTTTTTTTCTTTTCATTAAAATCTTGTCTAAATGGACATTAAACCCTATGTGATCATACAGCGGAACAACATATACAAAACAATCAAACGAACTCAAACAATCATGTTACAGCCCAATTTAAACTTAAACTGCAGGCGGTATTGATACACCTAAGGGGTGTATCGATACCCCTTGACTAGGTCAACTGGTCAGAGTCAACCAGTAGAGACCGTATCGATACGCCCAAGGAGTGTATCGATACCCTCCCCAACGGTTGACTCTCCACGGTCAACGCTAAGGTGACGGTATCGATACCCCAGAGGCCCGTATCGATACCGAAATGGACAGTAGCTCCAGTGACCAAAAAGGTATCGATACGCCTCCCTCGCGTATCGATACACGATGCCTGAAACAAGAAGGCGGTATCGATACTGGACCAACCGTATCGATACCCCTGCACAGCAAAAACTCCCAAACTCAGCCAAAACATACAAGACTCGAACCTAGATGCAATTTAAGACTTCCCTAGCCCCAACCAAACATTCACACGACATTTACATACCACTATATAGCCATACAAGCACCCAATACGTATAAGCATCAAGGAAAACATGCAATAGACCCAAGATGGCATTTAAGCGTTCAAAGACTCATACTTCAACATTCAAACATAGAGACAACCTCAAAAGGCATTGGACCAACACACAAGGTAAGTAATATAGACATGGTTTACAATCCAAACATGGCATCAACAAGTCAATCAAAACAACATAATTAAGGGGTCTAAACATGCTCCTAAACATCCAACAATAGCACCAATCAACAACACCTATCCCATTGCTTAACTATTACATTCTATCACTTAAAATTCATACATTGAGCTCACCAAAGCAACAATTGGAGACCTTTCCTTGCACTTGCTACCCTCGAGCTATTGATCTGCATTGTCGAACAAAAGAGAGCGTAAGCATAAAAGCTTAGTGAGGGTAAGCTCATAAAACAAACCTTCGACAATGCAGGGTCCAAGCACGAGCTACAACCAAGATCAAATGCATGATTTTACCTCTGGTCCACGCGAACCATAATTTCAATTGATGCATGAACATATAATCAAAATCATGACATGCTCAACATGTTTGAATCCACAATATATGAAATCACATATATTTAACCATGTTAGCAACACATCCCAAATCACATTGGTTCACAATTAATCACATATTGGCAACATAAACCACAATCCGTATTGGCACCTAGCTATGACTCGAATACGCGGATAACCGTTGGAACTCACATCCAACAACACAACCATTACCTGACGGTGGGATTCCACTCATCACCGTTCACGCGGAGGGGATTCCACTCATCCTCACGCCTCATCTCACGCGGAGGGGATTCCACTCATCCTCACGCCCGTCGATGGGATTCCACTCATCACCGACTAATGTAAATACAATTTCCGGGCATACCCGTACTCCTCCTTGGTGACTCAACGCCACCAAGGCCACGCGCGACTTTTGACTCATGTGTACACACTAACATCCTAATGATCGATCATTTGTACCCAAGCATACTAGTGCCAATACTAATACATTCCACAATACCAGTTATTAACAACTTCCGTGCTTAGCACGTACTCACCATGACTTACTATCATGCACAAACCACATTTCCATGTACTCACCATGATCCTCGGATCAAGCAATCACCTCATAATCTCATTTCACATGACAACACACATGTACATCATTAACAACCATAACACATCACCTTTTGCACACGAGAATGACCATTTCATATCTATCATCAACATACATACAACAATGCATCCAACATGCCTCAACATACATGTATACAACATATATATAACCAACACCATCACGATTTAACACGAGGCATATACAACCATTAAAGAGTGCAATCAAGGTCTCTAGTCAAAGCTTGGGATTAGGCTACCACTCTAATCCCAACTCTAGGTGGGTTTACCAAGCCCATCCTAGGCTCACATGCTTGAACCAAATACACAAAACCATTTTAAAAACATTTAACCACTCACCTAAGCTTCCAAGCTCCAAGCCAAGCAACCATGGTCTTCAATTTCCGGATTCGTTTCCAAAGCTTTACCAACACAAATTCTCGCTTCCAAACAACCTCGAACACATTTCAAACAATTCCAAATCAGCCCAACATCAAAAGACCAACCCGAAAAACAATTCAAATCTAATTTACAACGTTGCAAGCCATGACCAAACCCCACACTTTGAAATTTCGGGCAGCCCCTAAACCATATCCAAAAACCATGTTTCCAACATCCATAGCACCCACAAACAATCCCAAATCAACCCCTAACCATTACCCTAACATCAAACCTCAATTTCCAACACAAACCACACCAAAAACTCAACTAAAAACCCTCATAAAAACCCATTTTTATCCAATTTCGGGAATCATGATAAAACACTTTAAAATTCACTTATGTTGGACCTTGAGAGTTGCAAACAACTTAGCTAACAATAATAAATCGATAGCTTAAGTTAAAGACCATAAAGCTCTCATTTTTAAACAAAACCCTAAAACTTTCAATTTCAAAAATCATGAACAATAATGAGAAATATTGGTACCAACTTGAAGAGGAAGGCAAGACCAAGTCAAAAATATATTTACCTTTCAAAAAGCTCCAAAGATGAAGGTGGTAGAGATGAAATGGTGAAATGGAGAGAAAGACTCTCCATTGTCGTTAGTTTTGAAGAGTTGGAAAATGAGGAAGAAGATGAGCACATGCTCATCTTTTGTTTTATTTTAAATTCACCCAAAATAATGTTTACCACTATGCCCTTAATGAAAATCCAAACCCATATCTCTTAAAGTCCATGGATTTTGGACCCAAGAGATAGGCCCAACATAGATGTAGATATTTTGGAAATCCTGAGGCCCATAAAAATATTTTATTATTTTAAATCTTAAAACCGAAACCCGAAACAATATTTTAATATTATTTCCATCCGACCCCCAAACCCGGGTGTTACAACTCTCCCCCACTTAAGGAAATTTCGTCCCCGAAATTTATCGGACAGGAAGAATCACAGAAACTGTCTCTCCACACTTCCTTCTCACCACAACATACTAACCAATCTCAGTGGACTTACCCCACAACAATAGCTATCTAATGCTGAGATTCCCATTGGTTCTTTCAAGGCATGTCAATATAAAACTCAACTCAATCTCTTCAACAACATAGCACGGGACAAATCCAGCTCACACTTCTGAATCATAGATACATAAACCACATCACAAACCTCTTTCTAACTCTGGTGGTAACCGCAACAATTAAACAACTGAACTAGTCTGATTCACAATCTCAGGCAGCACTGTATGAACACTTGGATCATAACCTTCTCTAACTGAACATCTGCCTTCAACGGATAACCAGACACTATGCAAACGTCTTCAAAATAATCTAGCAGAAATTTCGGATCTCTATTATCCACCTTCATTACGAATCTTCCACAGATGTAGCAAACTAGAAGAAACTGAACTCGGTCTTGACACGCTGGAAATTTACATACTTACTCTTATACTGAACCACATTATTCACCCACTCAATCTGGAAGTACTCATCTTCAACCCACAATACGTCTTCATACTACTCAGATGCAATACAAATGAACTACTGTGTGCTTCGGTCAAATCAATATGTCTCAAAACACTATGTCAATCGGCAGAACTGTTCTGTCTCTGAAATGCAAAACTCTATCATCTCTGAAACTGTATTCTGAAGGTCTTCTTTCTACTATGCCTCGCACGTGAGGTGCCAAGAATCTGTCTTGCAACTATTTCTCTTCAAGCATTCTGACTCAGCGTAGGCTCAACATGAAACGCGGCCACAAGGATACTGGCATTCGGTAACTGAATTCGGCAAATACAACTCGCAACCCAACTACCAATATAATAACAATCACTACTCGGAACATCGGTCACTACGGAGGCTATCTTCGGATGGTACTCAATCTTGATATTACAATCTTCAAGCGGTTCTAACATTTCATGCTGTTCAAGTTTTCACCCTTCCTAAGTCTTCAAATATTTCAAGTTCTGATGATACGTACATACTCACTGTGCATTCTTGCTATACAAGCTTTGTCTCTAAGTCTTCGAAGCAAATACAACTGTAATTAACTCTATGTCTCATATCGGATAACTCTTCTCACAATCTTCCAACTAGCTCGATGAACAAGCCACAATCTTCTGTCTTGCATAAGCACACAACCTAACTCTACATGTAACACATCACTATGGTTCGCAAACTCTTTTTCTGATATAGACTGATTCAAGGTCGAAGCTCTCTTCAAAGTTTCTTTCGGTTTCTCAAGGGCTCATTGTCTCGCATCTAACCACACAACTGAACATTCTTCGATATCAATCTGACAAAAGAGCAATTATCTTCGAATGGCTATTTACAAACTTCCCGTAGTAACACTGCTAGACTTAGTACTATAGGTTTCTGTCACAGTCTTCAATTTCTTCAAACTCACATCTTCTTTTGTCTTTTCAAGATTTGTTCTACTACACTCGGCTAATTTTCATGTCCTAGGAGAGCGTCTTCATTAACTCGGAGTTCACGTTGGCTCAACTTGGCATACCACTGATTCTCTAATAGAATCTACCACACTAACTTCAAAACTTGTCATGATCTTCCTCGGTACTTGAATATACTCACGTGACATCTAGAAGAGCTACTACAACTGATCAAGAAACTCAGGAAAATATTATGTTCAACATCTCTATGAAGGTAACTAATACACTGGTCAAACAAAGCGGCATAACTCAGAGCTCAAGGCGATTACATCTTGCCCCTAAAGCTGTCTTTGGTACTTCAAATTTCTCACCTTCATCTGGTAGAAACGGATCTCAAATTAATCTTCAAATAGACTGAAGCACACACTAACTAATCAACAAATCACTGGCACTCAGAAACAGATACTAATCATCCACTGTCACTTGTTTCGACTGTATGTAATCTGAACACATTCTCATACGGTCACTCTTTCTTCTTCACAAATTACACTGTAGAACTCTGAGATGATGCACTAGGCCTAATGAATCTAAGGTCTAACAAGTCTCGAAGCTAATTCTTCAACATTCTCAATTCTGCCGGAAACCATAAGATACAGAGCAAACTAAAACACGAGCAACTCGGAGACGACATCAATAATAAACTCTTCTTCTCTGTTAGGAGACAAACCGGGCGTTTCTTCTAAACACTTCTAGGAAGAATCACAAACTATTCTAGCATTTTGCGGTCCACTCTTCATTCAAAATCAAATTCATCACACTTGCTAAGCAAGCCTACCAACTAAACTCAATCAACCTTTGATCTCTAAAACTGGATCAACATTCAATAAGAAGCTCACATCCTCACCTACCACTACAGTCACACAAAAATCTACAATTTCAAGGCAACTCTCTCTTTGTCTCAACGTACACTAACTCCTTGCTCTTCAAGCCGAGCCTTGTCAAAAGGCACATTGAAACTGTAGGAAGACAATCACTTCACGTCTATTAGAAACTAGTAACTCTGAACCACCAACAAACATCTTCTGTACATCTTTCTGATCACTACCATCTCCCTAAAGGCTAGTCACATGCGTCCATACATCTAAGGTCTCAACAAAGATATCTAATTTCTTACATGCTCACACAAAAGGAGGTATCCGCAGAAATTGTAACTTCACACGTACACAACTGATAGTCTTCGGTCCTCTTGTCTTCAGACTGGTTCTTCAACAGAATCTGACTCTTCTAAACTGTTCTTAGAGCATCTCGTAACTTCAAGACTCAATTTTGATCCACACAAACAGTCTAGCTGGACTTGTTCTACCCCTACCAAACAATCCTGAAGTCAAAGCTCAAGGCTCCCTTCTCGGCTCAACTATATCGAAAGTGACTTCATCTCTTCCGCTTGCTGGAAAACAACTCAACGTACACTGACCCAATCACACAAACTAGCTCCCACTCACAGACACTGACCGGCTGTCTTGTATTAAAATCATAGGCCACACCCCAACGGTCACCAACTAACACTTCACCAGGCATGTTCAACTTGCATACTTGCTAACGATATACAAAAGCACGGATTGAGAATCAACTGGAGGAAGCAACTTAATACTATACCAAAGGCTTATCTGTTAAAACATCGACACCACTCTAACTCCCACTCATATGCCTTCACTTCTTCTTACCAACTGATGCTAGAGTTGATCACATCGTCCCTCATCCACAAGAATCAACCACATACACCGCCTCAAACGAACGAGTTGTACCTCAATCCCGGTACGACCATACCTCCCTAACTAAGGTGATGGACTCCCTCAACATAGTCCACCCTTTTCAGAAACTACAACTTCTACTTACCGAAAAACAATTTAAATAAACAACAACATCAACAGTAAAACATACAAGATTGGGTTAGCAAGGCAAGGCTTCCAAGTGGCTCAAGTATGTTTCCCTCACTTAAAATCTCTTTTTCAATGTAATAGTAGCAATGGGACTCTACTCAACATGTCTCAAACAAATCAGCACACATACATGCTCAACCAAGCATATAACAAGGCATACTTGCTAAACAAGCAACACATGCGTACGATCAAACAACATACATTCTCAATCAAACAATCACACATCACAGCATACACGGATAACAAGCAACATGCTTTCAAACAAACAATCAACATACTTGTCACATAAGCAATCATACTTACAAAGCAAGCAAACACCGTGCATATCAATTCAAAACTGAAACTTACCTCACTTACCTGCCCAAGGTCTCGGTAACCTTAGGCTCTGATACCAACAAATGTAACCCCCTCGTCCCGGTCTGGCCGAATGACCGGTCCGAGTGGGTCACACGGGGAAAACCGAGTGAAAACCCCTAAGGATTCCCCCTCGGTTAGCAACCCTATTTTTTTTCTTTTCATTAAAATCTTGTCTAAATGGACATTAAACCCTATGTGATCATACAGCGAAACAACATATACAAAACAATCAAACGAACTCAAACAATCATGTTACAGCCCAATTTAAACTTAAACTGCAGGCGGTATCGATACACCTAAGGGGTGTATCGATACCCCTTGACTAGGTCATCTGGTCAGAGTCAACCAGTAGAGACCGTATCGATACGCCCAAGGAGTGTATCGATACCCTCCCCAACGGTTGACTCTCCACGGTTAACGCTAAGGTGACGGTATCGATACCCCAGAGGCCCGTATCGATACCGAAATGGACAATAGCTCAAGTGACCAAAAAGGTATCGATACGCCTCCCTCGCGTATCGATACACGAGGCCTGAAACAAGAAGGCGGTATCGATACTGGACCAACCGTATCGATACCCCTGCACAGCAAAAACTCCCAAACTCCGCCAAAACATACAAGACTCGAACCTAGATGCAATTTAAGACTTCCCTAGCCCCAACCAAACATTCACACGACATTTACATACCACTATATAGCCATACAAGCACCCAATACGTATAAGCATCAAGGAAAACATGCAATAGACCCAAGATGGCATTTAAGCGTTCAAAAACTCATACTTCAACATTCAAACATAGAGACAACCTCAAAAGGCATTGGACCAACACACAAGGTAAGTAATATAGACATGGTTTACAATCCAAACATGGCATCAACAAGTCAATCAAAACAACATAATTAAGGGGTCTAAACATGCTCCTAAACATCCAACAATAGCACCAATCAACAACACCTATCCCATTGCTTAACTATTACATTCTATCACTTAAAATTCATACATTGAGCTCACCAAAGCAACAATTGGAGACCTTTCCTTGCCCTTGCTACCCTCGAGCTATTGATCTGCATTGTCGAACAAAAGAGAGCGTAAGCATAAAAGCTTAGTGAGGGTAAGCTCATAAAACAAACCTTCGACAATGCAGGGTCCAAGCACGAGCTACAACCAAGATCAAATGCATGATTTTACCTCCGGTCCACGCGAACCATAATTTCAATTGATGCATGAACATATAATCAAAATCATGACATGCTCAACATGTTTGAATCCACAATATATGAAATCACATATATTTAACCATGTTAGCAACACATCCCAAATCACATTGGTTCACAATTAATCACATATTGGCAACATAAACCACAATCCGTATTGGCACCTAGCTATGACTCGAATACGCGGATAACCGTTGGAACTCACATCCAACAACACAACCATTACCTGACGGTGGGATTCCACTCATCACCGTTCACGCGGAGGGGATTCCACTCATCCTCACGCCTCATCTCACGCGGAGGGGATTCCACTCATCCTCACGCCCGTCGATGGGATTCCACTCATCACCGACTAATGTAAATACAATTTCCGGGCGTACCCGTACTCCTCCTTGGTGACTCAACGCCACCAAGGCCACGCGCGACTTTTGACTCATGTGTACACACTAACATCCTAATGATCGATCATTTGTACCCAAGCATACTAGTGTCAATACTAATACATTCCACAATACAAGTTATTAACAACTTCCGTGCTTAGCACGTACTCACCATGACTTACTATCATGCACAAACCACATTTCCATGTACTCACCATGATCCTCGGATCAAGCAATCACCTCATAATCTCATTTCACATGACAACACACATGTACATCATTAACAACCATAACACATCACCTTTTGCACACGAGAATGACCATTTCATATCTATCATCAACATACATACAACAATGCATCCAACATGCCTCAACATACATGTATACAACATATATATAACCAACACCATCACGATTTAACACGAGGCATATACAACCATTAAAGAGTGCAACCAAGGTCTCTAGTCAAAGCTTGGGATTAGGCTACCACTCTAATCCCAACTCTAGGTGGGTTTACCAAGCCCATCCTAGGCTCACATGCTTGAACCAAATACACAAAACCATTTTAAAAACATTTAACCACTCACCTAAGCTTCCAAGCTCCAAGCCAAGCAACCATGGTCTTCAATTTCCGGATTCGTTTCCAAAGCTTTACCAACACAAATTCTCGCTTCCAAACAACCTCGAACACATTTCAAACAATTCCAAATCAGCCCAACATCAAAAGACCAACCCGGAAAACAATTCAAATCTAATTTACAACGTTGCAAGCCATGACCAAACCCCACACTTTGAAATTTCGGGCAGCCCCTAAACCATATCCAAAAACCATGTTTCCAACATCCATAGCACCCACAAACAATCCCAAATCAACCCCTAACCATTACCCTAACATCAAACCTCAATTTCCAACACAAACCACACCCAAAACTCAACTAAAAACCCTCATAAAAACCCATTTTTATCCAATTTCGGGAATCATGATAAAACACTTTAAAATTCACTTATGCTGGACCTTGAGAGTTGCAAACAACTTAGCTAACAATAATAAATCGATAGCTTAAGTTAAAGAACATAAAGCTCTCATTTTTAAACAAAACCCTAAAACTTTCAATTTCAAAAATCATGAACAATAATGAGAAATATTGGTACCAACATGAAGAGGAAGGCAAGACCAAGTCAAAAATATATTTACCTTTCAAAAAGCTCCAAAGATGAAGGTGGTAGAGATGAAATGGTGAAATGGAGAGAAAGACTCTCCATTGTCGTTAGTTTTGAAGAGTTGGAAAATGAGGAAGAAGATGAGCACATGCTCATCTTTTGTTTTATTTTAAATTCACCCAAAATAATGTTTACCACTATGCCCTTAATGAAAATCCAAACCCACATCTCTTAAAGTTCATGGATTTTGGACCCAAGAGATAGGCCCAACATAGATGTAGATATTTTGGAAATCCCGAGGCCCATAAAAATATTTTATTATTTTAAATCTTAAAACCGAAACCTGAAACAATATTTTAATATTATTTCCATCCGACCCCCAAACCCGGGTGTTACAGTACCGATACGCCTATACGCGTACCTATACACCCTCTTAAATATGCACAACGGCTCTTTCTGTTTTGAGACAAGTATCGATACGGTTGTTCGAGTACCGATATGGTAGGTTGTAGAAGTGCATTTATTGCAGGAAAAATGGAGTCCAACGGCTCTATTGATGATCTCAACCACTAGAACGGCTAGAAATCAATGCAATGGTATATAAACAAGCCTTTAAAGATACAACAACAACTATTGAACTTATTTGCAACAATCCAAGCACATACCCAAACCCTTGAGTTATTAGAGTGAAATTCTTGTAACACGACTTTTGTAATTCTCATTGTATTTTTTTTCAAGTTTGGGGAGTGTTTAAATGTAATTGGGCAATACATTAACCTAGTAAGAGGTGCTTTTCAGATTGCCAAAACATTCTTTTTATTGAGAGAGTCTTGGTTAATCTTTGGGTAGAAAGATTAATCGATTCGTAAGGTTTCCTCCTAATCCGAGAAAAGGGGACGAATTTCTAGTGAAATTGATTGAAAATCCTTAGTGAGATCTAAGGTGGTGGATGTAGAGCTTGTTCTAAGTTTGAACCACTCTAAATTTCCTTGTCTTCAATTTTCATATTTTCAATTTGCTCATTTCAATTTTAAAAAGCCAATTCACCCCTCTTGGTTATTTTCGATTCGATTGATCCACTCAACAATTATTATCGGAGCCTAACTCTTTGAGGGACTCACATCCACAAGAGAAGATCATGGAAGAAGATCAATCAACCTTCGAATCAAGCCATGGCATCTTCCTCTGGCCAAAACCTATTCGAGTCACAATCGATCACCAAGCCGCCTTTTTTCAATGAGGATAACTATCCCTATTTGAAAAATAAAATGGGGCTCTTCATCAAATCAAATGACTATGTCCTTTGGGATGTGGTGGAAGATGGACCAATTATTCCGATGAAGAGAAATGAACAAGGAAGGCTAGTTTCGAAAAGAAGAGTAGAAATGACCGATAAAGATAGAAGAAGGCTTCAAGTGAATTACAAGGCTCTTCATATAATCTTTTGTGCACTTGGCCCCAACATGTATGCAAAGATGTCATCGTGCACAAGTGCAAAGGAAGTGTGGGACAAGCTAGAGACCACCTACGAGGGCACCAATGATGTAAAGGAGACCAAGATTGGGATACTTAATATAAGTTACGAGAACTTCAAGATGGAGTCGAATGAGAGTGTCTAAAAAATGTTTAATCGGTTCTCCGTCATAGTAAATGGTCTCAAGGGCTTCGGTGAGATCATTCCCGAACATAAGTTTGTCTGGAAGCTTCTTTACTCTCTTCCCGAATCATGGGATGGGAAGAGAACCGCAATTATCAAGGCTAAGAATTTGAAGACATTAAAGCTCAATGAGTTGGTGGAATCTCTTCTTAATCATGAGATCATGAAGCAAGGAAGGGAAGAAGAAAAGAAGAGAGAAGAGAAAAGAATGAAGAAGCAAAAGGTAGAGAAGAAGAAGCAAGGAATTGCTTCAAGGCTTCTCAAGAGGAAAACAATTCTATTGAGGATGAGTTTGAGAAATTGGCTATGATAGCCAAGAGATTCTCTCGGTTCATGAAGTCCAACCGAGAAAGAAAGTTTCAAAGGAGAAAAGACTTCAAGAACAAGAACAAAGAAGAGGATAGAGATCAACTTATTTGTTATGAGTGCAAGAAGCCGGGGCACATAAGATGGGATTGCCCTCAACTCAAGATGAAGGGCTTCGATAAGGAGAAAAAGCAAAAGCCCATGTTGCTACTTGGAGCGATGAAGAATCATCATCCAATGAAGAGGAGCACGAAGTGGCTAATCTTTGTCTCATGGCTATTGATGATAATCCTAAGGTAAACCCTAACTCATCTACTTTCGATTTCACATTTGATGAACTTAAAGATGTATATGATGAGTTGCAAGAGGTTTATGATGAGTTGTTAGAAAAATATAAGGAATCGATTTTGAAAAACAAGAAAATAATTTTTGATTTAAAAAACCAAAACGATTCCCTTTCCAAAACCAACTCGGAACTTGAAAAGAAGATTGTGTTTTTACTAGACGACTTAAAATATTTTCAAGATGAAAATGTTGATTTAAACAATCTTCTTTCCAAAGTTCATGGTGATCACCACAAAGTGGTGAATGAACTCAAAACTTCGAACAAAGTTGGTACTTCTACTTTTTGAAAAAGGTCAATCTTCTAAAACCAACTATGTGAAAAGAAACTTTGTGAACCACAAACAAAAAGGCTCTCAAAGGCATCCTGAAGGTAAAAGGGTTAGAAATGTATGGGTTCCTAAGGAACTAGTAGTTTCTAATGATAGTAATGATATTGCTTCTTGGATCCCTAAGGGAACCAAGTATTTGGGAGCTAACTCACATGGACCCAAAATGATTTGGGTACCAAAAATCAAGAATTAATCTTTGTTTGTACGGAGAACATTGCTACAAGGCCAAAGCTTCAAGTCAAAACACTTGGTACCTTGATAGTGGATGCTCAAGACACATGACCGGTGACAAGAGTAGATTCATGGAGCTAAAGTCAAAGAGTGGTGGAGTGATGAAATTTGGTGACAACTTCAAAGGACACATTGAGGGTATAGGTTCCATTGGTAATCTCTCTTCTATTCTTATTAAAGATGTGTTATATGTCAATGGTTTAAAGCATAACTTGTTGAATATTAGTCAATTATGTGATAAGGGTTTAATGTTCTTTTTGATGTTAATAGTTACAAAATTGTGGACATTAAAACAAAAAATATAATGCTCATTGGTCATTGCATATGTAACATATACATGGTGCATCTAGAAGACATTCATACATCACATGCATGTTTGATTGCTCAAAATGAAAATGATGCATGGTTATGGCATAGGAAACTAGGACATGCTAGCCTAAGTGTTTTAGAGAAATTGGTTTCTCAAAATCTAGTTATAGGTTTACCTAAGCTAAAATTTTCCATAGATAAAATTTGTGATGCTTGTGATAAGGGTAAACAAAATCGAACTTCATTTAAGTCCATTAATGATATTTCAACTAGTAGAGTTTTACAATTGATCCATATGGATCTCTTTGGGCCTATTAGGACAACTGGCTTGGGTGGAAAATCATATGCTTATGTTTTAGTTGATGATTTCTCTAGATACACCTGGGTTCTCTTTTTAAGTACAAAATATGAGGCTTTAGAAAAATTTATCACATTTTCAAAAATTACTCAAAATAACCTTGGTCAAAACATTTCTCATATTAGAAGTGATCATGGAACAAAATTTCAAAATCTAGGTTTTGAGGATTTTTGTAACACTAATGGTATTAACCATAATTTTTTTGCACCTCGTACTCCTCAACAAAATGGGGTAGTTGAGAGAAAAATCGTACTTTAGAAGAAATGTCTAGAACCATGCTTTGTGAAAACAATTTACCTAAGTATTTTGGGCGGAAGCCACAAACACCGCTTGTTATATCATAAATCGAGTAATGATTAGGCCAATTTTAAAGAAAACTCCTTATGAGATTTTAAAATCAAAGAAGCCTAACATTAGCTATTTTCATCCTTTTGGATGCAAGTGTTTTGTTTTAAACAATGAAAAAGATCATTTAGGTAAATTTTATGCAAAAATTGATGATGCTATTTTCTTAGGTTATTCTTTAAACTCTAAAGCCTATCGAGTGTTTAACAAAAGAACTTTAGTTGAAACATCCTTCTAAGGAAGGATTCTTGTGATGATGATGATGTAGGGATCATTGAAGCCAATGATGGTGGACAATCATTAAAGGTGGATGAAGTTCCAACCAAAGATGAAGAAGCACAAGATCCTCCCATAGAATCCTTGAAGGACATGAATATTGGTGAAAAGGAAGTGAGCTACCCAAGGGAACTCTATGTTAAAGATGGTGAAATTTTAGGTGATCCATCCCAAAGGGTAACCACTAGATCCTCTCTTAGATTGCTTAATAATGTTGCATTCATTTCATGCATTGAGCCTAAAAATATCAAAGAAGCATTAAAAGATGGTTTTTGGATATTGTCCATGCAAGAAGAACTTAATCAATTTGAGAGGAGTAAAGTTTGGACATTAGTTGATAGGCCTAGTAATAAGTCTACTTTAGAAACTAAATGGGTCTTTAGAAACAAATTAGATGAGAGTCGTAACATAGTGAGGAACAAGGCTAGACTTATTGCTCAAGGTTAAACTCAAGAAGAGGGAATCAATTTTGATGAAACCTATGCACCTTTAGCTAGAATGGAAGCAATTATGATGCTTCTTGCATTTGCATGTTATCATGAATTCAAGCTTTTTCAAATGGATGTTAAAAGTACATTTTTAAATTGTTTTATTAATGAAGAAGTGTATGTTGAACAACCCCCCGGTTTTAAAGATCTAATTTATACAAGCCATGTTTTCAAACTAACTAAAGCTTTATATGGTTCGAAACAAGCTCCTTGGGCTTGGTATAAAAGGCTTTCAAACTTTTTGGTTGAAAAAGGTTTTGAAAAAGACAAGGTGGACACTACATTTTTCATTAAAAAAGTGGCAATGACATATTAGTAGTACACATTTATGTTGATGATATAATCTTTGGTTCTACTAATGAATTTTATTGCCAAGAATTTTTTAAGTTAGTGCAAGGTGAGCTTGAGATGAGCATGATAGGGGAGCTCTCATTTTTCTTGGGGCTCCAAATCAAGCAAAGGAAGGATGACATCTTCATCAATCAAGCTAAGTAAATCAAAGATATGCTCAAGAAGTTTGGCTTGGAGAATGTAAAGCCCCAAGTCACTCCAATAAGCTCATCAATTAAGCTTGGCAAAGATGAATGAGATAAGTGTGTTGATTCTAAGTTTTATCGTTCAATGGTTAGTTATTTGCTTTACCTTACCGCAAGTAGACCCGGCATTATGTTTAGTGTTTGCTTGTGTGCTAGGTTCCAAGCTAGTCCTAGAGAATCACACCTTATAGCCATTAAGAGAATTTTTAGATACCTTAGAGACACACCTTGTTTAGGCCTTTGATATCCTAGAAAATCTTCCTTTAACCTACATACTGATTTCGATACGGATTATGGAGGTTGTAAGATAGATAGAAAAAGTACCTCCGGCACTTGCCAATTCTTATGTAGTATGATCATATCTTGGTTCTCTAAGAAAAAAATAGTGTAGCCTTATCTACCACCAAAGCGGAATATATATCGGCCGGAAGTTGTTGTGCTCAAGTCCTTTGGATGAAGCAACAACTTCTAGACTATGGAATTGATGTAGGTACCATACCCCTTAAGTGTGACAACACTAGTGCCATATGTCTCACTAAGAATCCCATACAACATTCTAGAACCAAACACATAGAGATAAGGCACCATTTCATTAAGGATCATGTATTAAAGAATGATGTTATTCTAGAGTATGTTGATATCTCAAACCAACTAGCAGATATCTTTACAAAGCCATTAGACAAATAGCATTTTTGGACTCTTAGGAGAGAGTTAGGTCTAACTAGCCTACATTGACCTTTTTGAGCCTTTAAGGGTGCGTTTCGTTCACGGAAAAGATGATTACCTCTGGGAATAAGATTACTGGAATGTAACATTACATGGTATATTACTGGGAATGTTATATTCCCTTGTTTGATTTATTTGGCAGGAATGTAAGATGACAATGTTTGGCTGGAGGAATAGAATATTACTTAAATGTATATTTTACCAAATTATCCTTGTGATATATATTGGCAAAATAACAAATTTACACCGGTGTAAATTGTAATTAAGTTTGAGAAAATATAACTTTTTTACAACGGTGTAAATATGTTGAGATTATTATATTAGAGTTAAAATTTTAAGGTTTATGGTTTACGTATCAAACGATATTAGTTTTTAAAAAGAAGTTTAAAAAATCACCACCGCGAACGCTATTTAAATACAGAGGTAATTGTTCTTGTCTGAACTGCTCTTCTTTTCGGCTTCACGCAGAGAGAGCATTCGAATTCTCAAGAAATCAAATGCAAGATGTTGAAGAAGTGGCCTTGGATTTGATTAGAGAGTTATCGTTCCTACAAAATGTTTTGAAAAAAATCTGCTTCTGGTGCTAAAGATCAATCTAGTATATTTATCAACGAGGTGAATGACATATATTACATACATTAATCTATATACTTGGTATATATTCAACATTATTTACAGAAATTTGTGTTAACATAAATCTCTAATATTCCGAGTTCAGGTTAAAGATGCTTGCAAGAAAGCCTCTGAAGCCGAAGAACTTGCCAAAGCCCGTCTCAGCGAAATGAACTATGATCTAAACGTTCATTGCAGAATCCCAGTAAGTATAGTTTGTGCTTTTTCTCTCCATACAATAGCCCGTCTCAATCTAGAATCGATGAAAGGGCTAGATGACATGGTTGATGGCTCAACCACATGTTTGGGGCTAGTTTCTAACTTTTGGTCACTAAACTTTACCCTTTTCTTGCTTTGATGATTGAGATGGTTTGAGAAGATGAAGGAGGAAAAGGGATTAAATTTATTGCTTTTTTAAAATTAGGATTAAGTTGATTAAATTTATAAATATAAAGAACTAAATGTGTTATTATTCAAATTTTAATATTTACAACGTTACTCCTTTTAACAGACTTTAACGTATGAGTTACCATTTGTTACAAAACATAAAGTTTAATTGTCATTTTTTAACATTTGAAAGTTTGGTTACCGTTTTGTTTTTTTTAACAAAGTTCAGTCACCATTGGTTAACTTTACCTAAATTTATATATCACATCTCATATTTGACTAAAGTTAGTGTGCAATTTAGGTATTTACCCCATGATTATATCCTAGAGATATCTCTTGTCTATGGTAAATATTAATTGTAGAAGATATCTATTTTTTTCTAAATCTTACGAACTCGTATACATGAGAAATTATATCATTGGTTGTATTTATCACATCAGCTATGGTCTCAATTAGGGGTGGGCAAAAAATTTAGTTATTTGGTCTCGGTCCCAGGCCCGGTAGATCTTTACCCGGAACTAGTTTCGGTGGGACCAGGACCAGATCCAAAATTTTGGTCCAGGTTGCAGCCGGGATCGAGATTAGATTCTGATTTCCTAGACCCGATACCCGGTGGGTACCCAATGAGACCTGGACCCGTACCAGATACCCGGTACTGGTCTGTTAGGACCACTTTTGCTGATATTTTGGTAGATGTAGACTTAGAGCTCTTTAGTTTATTCTTTCTCTTTATGTATGAATATTATGAGTATGACTCGTTTTAAGACTTCAAACTTCAAGCCTACAATATTCTGACTTTGTTATTTAATATTATTATTGGTGGTTGGAATTTTTTCGTTTTAAGACTTCAAACTTCAAGCCTACAATATTCTGACTTTGTTATTTAATATTATTATTGGTGGTTGGAATTTTTTCCCCTTGGTACTCAAATTTTCTTAATAGTAGACCAATTGACCGGGTACTAGTACCGATTCCCATTAATACCGGGACCAGTTCTTAGAATCTGAGACCCGATCTAACCAGGACCAAAACTAGTTCCAGTCTTGCCCACCCCTAATCTCAACCTATAAAAACCACACACTTTATTATTTTTTCTCACGTAATCAACCCATTCAAACGGTCTATTTAAAAGAACTTGTGTTTATGGAGTTGAATTATCAAGATAGGATTACATTACAATATTTTGATCATATCATTACACTACTATGCATTTAATGAGGTCTACTTAGTGTGAAAGTAAGGTGAATATAAAAGTATTGGATAGTGGCTGCAACTAGTTTAGAGTGAGATTGAGCATAAAACATTTATTATATGTTGTTCATTTATAGTAGATTACTATCTGAGCAAGAGTCGATCAACGTAGAATTGGGTCCAAATAGCATAAAAATAGTGTCCTCTTGTTTATGATATCAATTTTTGAGGGGTTCTTTATTTGTAATTGTTCCAATGATTGCCGGATAAAAAAACACTAAAAGTTAATATTGGAGCTAGATATCATACAGTTAAAGTTGATTTATATATTTGAAGTTTAGGTAATATTTAGATTCAAAAATATTAATTGTTATTTTTAATGGATTCATACTAGATAATTGATTTTTAAAGGTCATTATTCCGTACACAAGAGATGAAAATAAAAAAGTTTTCACAAGGTTTAAAATTTAGGTTTAATGGTTTATAATTGATGGGTTGTGTTATAATTTAGGGCTTATGGGTTAAAACTTAAGACTCTAATTATATTACTCTAAACTCTAAGTCTAAACCTCTAAACTCTAAATTCTAACCACAACCATTAAATTCTAACTTCTAAACCTAAACTCTTAACGTTTAAACCTAAAAACTAAAACACTTGTAAAAATATTTTATTTCCCCCCTTATGTATTGGGTATAAATCCATTTTTAAATACCTATTACCCAATTCAATTTACTTTTATCGATATAGATTTAAATTAAAACATTTATTATCCAAATCCACTTTTACCGATAACTTATTCAGATCTGCACATCCAAATTCATTATCAACCTTTTGAAATTTTTGTTTCACTTTTTTTAGACTTGTTAAATGTTGACAGACCTTTAATTAATTTGGACTGAGTGACAATATCCGGATTTAATGTAGACAATTAATTAATGAAAATTTTAAGGAAGAGATGAGAATCAAGAAGGCTAAAGAAGGAGAAATTATATAATGAGTTCACCTTAAAATTAGGCTAAATATTTCAAATTAATTTCACGTTGAATATTTCAAATTAAACCTCAAACTCTAAAAATTTCAAATTAATTCTATACTAAATATTTTAAATTAAACTCTAAACCTAAACCTAAACCCTAAAAATTTCAAATTAATTTCACTCTAAATATTTCAAATTAAGCATCAAACCCCAAACCCTAAATATTTAAAATTAATTTCACGCTAAATATTTCAAATTAAACCCCAAACCCTAACCTTAAACCCAAAAATTTTCAAATTAATTACACACTAATTATTTTAATTTAAACCCTAAACCCTGAATATTTCAAATTAAACCCCAAACCCTAATTAATTTGAAATATTTAGGGTGAAATTAATTTGAAATATTTAGGGTTTAGGGTTTAAATTAAAATAGTTAGCGTGTAATTAATTTGAAATTTTTAGGGTTTAAGGTTAGAGTTTGGGGTTTAATTTGAAATATTTAGCGTGAAATTAATTTCAAATATTTAGGGTTTAGGGTTTAATGCTCAATTTGAAATATTTAGAGTGAAATTAATTTGAATTTTTTAGGGTTTGAGGTTTAAGGTTTAATTTAAAATATTTAGCGTGGAATTAATTTGAAACTTTTAGGGTTTGTGGTTTAACTTGAAATATTTAGCATGAAATTAATTTGAAATATTTAGGGTTAGAGTTTAGGGTTTATGATTTATATATGTGAAATTAGTGTTTAGGGTTTGAGCTTTTGGCTTATAAATGTAGAAACTAATACGAGATATATATTATATCCGGAGAATTATGACACAAAATTGTGCTTGGTGCAGTGGCAAAGCCATTGGCTTTACTTTTTACTGTCCTGAGTTCGAATTTTACTGGGCGCAGGTGAGAAAAAATTTGTTTTTCTCCTCTAAATTGGTGGTGACACGTGTCACCACCTGATTGGAGGGGAAAAATAAATTAATAAAATTAAATATAAATAATTAAATCCTCCAATAAGGTGTTGACACGTGTCACCACTTAATTAAATAATTTATTATTTTATTAATTTAAAATTAAGACTAAATTGAAAGAATGTGTAAATAACAGGGACCAAATGTGTAATTTTAAAATTTTTCCATCAATTGCCACGTGGCAGTTCCGTCACTCCACCGTTAGGTTTTTAACGACGGTGGTCAAAATAGGTTGATTTTATAAGTTCGATGGTCTGATTGACGATTTTTATAGTTCGGTGGTCCAAATAGGTATCCCCAATTTGTTTGGTGGTCAGTGGTGTAGTTTTTCCTTAATAAAATGTATTTGTTTTATTAATTTTTTTATCTTATTTTTTTACTAAGTGAATCATCACTCATATTTGCTATAAATCAAATTAAAAATAGTTTTTAGCAAGTAAAGATTCAATTGATAAAAAAATAACATAAAAAAATTAATGAAATAGATACATTTTATTAGTTGGTCTAGCAAAAATGACCCATTCTATAATTTCTCCCAAAGAAAGGTCAAACATTTTTTAATAACAATAGTAAACTAGAGGCAAACATAATTAAATTAATTAAGTCTAAAAACAGCAATCAAATTAAACAAGAGAAGGGGGTAATAACGCAGAAGTCAATACCCGAACCAGTACCACCAGCCTTGCAAATCGGTGAGTACCAGAAAGCAAGGATCACAACTGGTGCGCTCTTGACTTCCTCCACCTATTCCCCCATCATATATCCACAACTAATATTACATTCTTATTTACCACTTAATATTACTAAACCTGCTACTAACTACACAATTCCACTACTTGATTTTCAGTAAATTACCAATAACCTCCCCATTTTACCATCCCATCTTCAACTCCGTAAAAAAATGAGGATGTTACGGGTAATTCACCACCCTATTTTTCTGGTGCATTAGCAGCCTCGCTGCATGAACCATTTCCTTTCTCGGGGCAGCTAAGGGTGCCACTGCTACTACTACTCAGAGCAGCACTGATTTGGTGAACGGTTGTGCATAAATGGTTGTTGATGGCGGCAATGCTCGAGAGGTTGATCTTTGCTGATGGAATTGTGCTGGCAAGAACTTGGAGTCCAACGGTGAGTAAACACATATGCCCATTTGTTGCCTCATCTGTACTGCCACCATCATCTTTGATGAGTTCCATAGGGGTTATAAAAAAGCCTAAGGGGAGCAATGGGATGCACGACGGGTCCTCCCCGCTCATCGCAAGCTGAACGGAATCTACATCCACAGTTGAGTATACAACGAGGCTGCCGGATCGGTCCGTGCAGCTCTCTTGCAGCATCAGCTCTACATGCTGTGAGGAGTTGCAGGCAACCTGCATTAATTAGAAGATATAGGCTTAATCATGTGTAAAAGAAGGGACATGATATAGAAATGTAACGTTTAACATGCGGGGAAGGAAATTATTACATTGATTCTAAGAAGGGAAATGCAGTTTCCAGGGTGGGCGCCATTAGCAATGTGAGCCACTTCATGTAAAGCATTCCCATTTGAAAGTACCTCCAGCTGCATGATATTACATTAAAATGCTGCATTTTGAGAGAGGAAACTATATAAATAGATAAAAGAAAATGGAACCTGAGCTCTGCGGCGTTCGTCCCTCAAAAGGTCAAAGACTTGGTTGTGAGGATATGGCAGCCAAGTGGTGGAAACAGCACAAAGAATGAGTCCATTGGGTTGGCCTGCTTCACTGACTTTCCTCGTCGTGATTCGAACAGTATCGTCGGAGGAATCTGGAATAGCCGTCCATAACTGACCGCTGGAGCTGCTGATGTTGACACAGAATGTTCTTATCATCCTTTGAGATAGTCTCATTAGATTCCTCCTTGCTTCCGGAGATGGTATCACTGAAAGTGAAAGAACATTAAAGCATGTGAATTTTTCTGATGGAAACCAAATCATATAGAAAGTGGAATTTTTTGAACCTCCGATGTCAGGGATGTTTCTGGCCATGAGGCTAGCAATCCTTTCGCATTGTCTCTCTAAAACAGCTAACCAACGCTTTGCTCCGAAAGCCATCCCACTGTGAATAAAGTGGCTAAATATCTGATGGATTGGTTTCTCCTCTATCTCTGCATGTTCAACCCATGTAACCTGCAATTTATGTGGCTAAAAAAATTCAAACTTTGATCGGAAACATTTATGTGGCAGAGAAATATATTTTTGACGCACCCTTGAGTACCCATTTGGCATGTCGTGAATCAAACAACCGGAAGGTCTTCTCTTGTACAAGGGAAATGAAGACTGTAAGTTATTATGAAAGCCATCGAGTGGGAAATCAACAATTGCCCAATACGTTTCGTCCTCCAGAGTTTGTTGTTGGCAATAACGAAGGAAATATGCCTCTCGAGTGGGCACCAATGGAGATAGAACATGCAATTCTGCATACATCTGCTCAAATACACAAATTAGCAAATGCAACTCATAAGCTGAACACACTCAGAATACATGAGAGTGCATACCAGCTGAAGGCAACCATTTGTTCCCGAAACACCTAGTGATATAACTTGAACACATTTGGCTCTAGCAACAATGGAGGGAAAGAGTTCGTTCCATTTGCTCTACAATAGGAAACAAAACATGTTAAAAAAGATACTAAATTATAAGTATTAACTATGGGTATGGTACGAATTTTTCAAAGGGAATTCAAGGGAAGGCAGCGTACGGCATCAAGGAAGGCATCTACCAAAGTGATGCTATTCATTATAACGACTGCACTGCCACGGCTAGCTTCAGTCCTCAACTCAGTTGAGCGCTGCTTGAGATTTAATGGCCAATGGAACATCTTGGCATGCTCTTCCAGGTTAAGTAATTCCTTTCCATTTTTGTTGTTTCGGATCCAAAGAGGCTCATTCGCTCGGCACATCTTCACCAGTTCATCCACGGAAGACATAGCAATCTCCATCGCAATGGTTTTCTCCTCGTCCAATAACATTAGGTTATCATTCTCGGGGAAGGAGGCTGCTTCGGACAGTATTGGAGCCATAGGCTCCGGGAATTGCCTTGGATATATGTTCATGTCCAAATCTAATGAAGGTGCCATCGGTGCACCCATTGTTTGGATTGGCCGCCCCATATATCGTGAAGCAATGGCGCAGACCCGTTCCAACTGTTAAAACATATCAACGTCGAAAAGGTGAAAATATGATGCAAATCCTTGTGCTTTCATAAAATTAGAGGTTTAATCGTGATGAATAACCTCTTCTGCAAGTCGTGCATTCTCTATACGAAGTTCTTCGAAGGAAACGCCACCAGGCACAGGCACAGGCGGACCGCCACAATTCGGACAAACAAGTTTGCTGAGTTCCGCCTGGAGCCGGTAAAACTCGTTCTTGAGAGACTCGTTCTCAGCTCTGAGTATGGCATTCTCAGACCGATCTTGTTGAGCCTGACCATTAATTTAAAGCAATATTCATTAAAAGACGTAATTATACATCATTAAGAGCCATAATGAGTACACATAAATTATATAATTTGCATAGACTGTGAGAATTGAGAACCCTTGGGTAAGCACATGAGCAGGTAAAGGAGTTTAATGCAGAACCCAGTCCACATTTATGAATACAGACTGTAGTTGCAGTGGCCCCGAATTAAAGAAGATCCTTCAGTTTAGGGTTTGAGCTGGTTTTTCATGCAAACACATCAACGCGTTTCCTTGGGATTCGGGTTTTTCCTCGTTTTGGTTTTCAGTATGTGTAGAGAAAGAGCAGAGAGAGGTGGAAATCAGTTGTTTTGATCTCACCTTCATCTGAGTGCGGCGATTTTGGAACCAAAACTTGACTTGGCGAGGCTTAAGGCCAAGTTCTTGGCTCAGTCTCATCCTTTGCTTGTCATCAGGATGGGGACATTCCTTAAAAACACTGCAAAAACACCGAACATTACTCTAAATAAACAGATGCAATGTTTTAATTAAGAAGAGTTAGAGATTAGTGGAAATACGCTTCCATCTCTTGGATCTGGCGAGCAGTGTGACGATGGTAACGTTTTTTCTTGAGTGGCTGCTGACTGCTATTCTCTTCGTTCCCGGGCTTGTCTTCGGCTTGTAGTTCACTACCAGACCCGCTTTCCATATCCTCTTTCCCTCTCAGAAATAACCCATTTTCTTCTTTCTGTTAAATCCCAAGAAAATAAACAACTTAACAAGTACAAGAGAAGATGGAAGTTTGAATGACTTACAGGGATCATGGGAGGTAATGGCTCCAACGGCAAGAAGCTGAAATTAGGGTTTTGAAATGTTGATGAAAACAAGGCTTCCGAACAAACCACGTTCCCTCCCATTGATGACATGACTTGACAATCTCCATACATTTTTTTTTAGTTTGGAGTTGGACTCAGTGTGTTTTTCTTTTGACTGTGCCCTGATTCTTCAACTACACATCACACTGCAGAAATCAAACCAAACCAAACCAAAAAAAAAAGAGAAAAACCCACCATGAACCAAAGCTTCAGAAACTGAACCAAGCTCCAAAAGTATAAAATAAAACCGAGTGAAACAGAGAATAATAATTAAAAAAAATCAACGGAAGAGTATATACATCCATAACCAATGTTGTCGGTGTTTCCTTTGAAGAAGAAGAAGAAGGCAAAGAAGACAACTCTCCGTTTTCTTCCCTTTGCTTTCACTATGATTTCTATACCTAAAATAGACACGCACATCTATGTCCCTCTCTTATTTCTTCTTGTAAAGAAGTTTTAGGTAAAATTCTGATGTCAGTCCTTCATTTGAATAGAGTTCAAAATTAAATCCCCTTACCTTTCTCTTTAAAAGTTTTAGTTCGATTGTTGATACATTTACACCTATTCGATCGCATCAACTTAAGAATAAAATCATTATAAATGTTACCATGGAGATTTAGCTTGTAGTTTTTGAAAATTTATGGAATAAATCTTAATCTTTATCAAATTAAAGGGACTAATTAGGGTTTTTGACCTAAAATTTCACCGTTGGTGGTAAACAAGGATCGTAACAGCAGTTTCATGGAAACCAAGCAACGCCACTTACTCCGTTTATTATCTCTTTCTTTTCCGTTTTACAACGCGTCCGTTTTGGTAATAAAGATTAAAGGGATTGCATTGATCTGTCCATACGTTTCTCAAAATGAAAAAGAAGTAATTTACTATTTGACCTTTGAATTCATCGGCGGAACATAGGAAAATAGTTTGAGGGATTTCTTTAAATTTTTTTAGATATTTAAACTGTTTTTTAAACGAAGGATTTAATTTATTTTTTTTAGTTAAATTGAGGTTTAACTAAAATTTTTAAAAATATTAAAACCTAATGTCTATTTTTAAAACTTTTAGGAGGAGACTTAAGTTATGTGTCATGTTGTAATCGGTAAGAGTATTCATACAATTAATTTGGTTCAAAATCAATTAATTAACTGATTTAATCAAACTACACAAAAATATTAAATATATATTATATTTACATATATAGTTATGTTTATGCCCATTAAAATTTTAAGACCCAAGTAATTTATAATCAAAATAAAAAATTACCCAAAGCTGCCTAAAAAAGAAAAAAAAGAAAAAACCTATACTAATTTTTTATATTTTCTTACAACAAATTTCGGTTAATCCAAAAATCAATTGAATTAGCTAGACTTTGATTAGTCCGGTTAATGATTTTTTTTTAAAAAATCAAGTTTGATTGATGGTTAAAGAATGCATTTTTTGGGTTAATTCGATTTTGGATAATTCGGTTCAGTTATCGACCGAATTAACCATTTGAACAAATTCTTTAATTGTTATTCAATTGAACAAATTTCGATGTCCAACCATTATGCCGAACTGATTCTGTTGGTTGATTCAATTTTAACCTAACAGTGAACAGTTATTGGCATTTTTTGGGGGGAAATGTAGTTTATGTACCAAAGTGGGACAAAAATGTTGAAGTGCCAAAGTGTAATATGTGATTTAAATTAGGGATCACATTGTGAATTAAGAAAATTTTGATAAGGGCGACCAGTGAAGTAAAACATTTTTAATTAACTTCTTCCTTAATACACGCGCATGACGATAGCGTGAGGTTAAAGTTCATTTGATTCCTTATTTACTTTCACGCTCCCTTTTCGAGAGCGTTATTTTTGTTTGTGTACAGTTTTAGTTTGGGTTTAAAAGTCAAAAAGAAAAAAAATTAGAATGGAAATGTCAACCGTTGTCAAACCATCAACTCCTTCCATTTGAAAAATTATACTATAGGTCTGACTTACTATATTAATTATGATCTCAATTGATAAAAGATGCACACTACATTACCTTTTAGTCATTTTTTAATTAGTAAATATTCACTAATGTTTTTTATGTCATTTAAAAAATAATTTTTTTAAAGTTATTATATAATAGAAAAAATAACATAAAAAATAATGTAATGAGTAATTTTTATTAGTTAGGATCATGGCTGATATGATAAGCCAGACTCATGATATAATTTCTTCATGACTCCATCCGGTAGAAAAAATAATAATTAAAGAGTTCTTATTGTTTGGTTACAAAGGGACACATATATTAATACAATTTAACCATGCAATTACAATTTTATTATAAATATGTTATCTTAATGTTAAAATTAAAACAAAATATAATATAATAATACAGTCTTTTTTAACCTATGCATACATGCATGGGTTAAGGGTCAATTAATAGATTATATTAAATAAATAATTTTACTTGAAAAAATAACAATCATTTAATGTATTACAAAACTCTAAAAGATTCTATTGAAAAAAAATCCCCATCTAATGTATTAGGGTTTAGGGTCTAAGGTTTATAGTTTCATGGTTTAGGGTTTATGGTTAGGGATTAGGGTTTTATGGCCATGGTTATGATTTATAGTTTTAGGGTTTATTGGATATGGTTTATAGTTTTAGGGTTAGTGTTTTAGGGTTTTAGAGGCATGATTAGCGTTTAAGGTTTATGGTTAGTGTTTATAGTTTACGATTTTGAGTTTTAGGGTTTATGTTTTATTTTTATAGTTTAGGGTTTAGTGTTAGGGCTTGAGTTTTAGTGTTTTAGCGTTTAAGGTTTAGGTTTTAGGGTTCATGGTTTAGGGTATAGGATTTAGGGGTTTGTGTTAGATTGTTTAATATAATCTTTTAGGGTTGTGTAATACATTAAATGATTGTGTTTTTTTTCTCTTCCAAATAAAATCTTGTATTAAATTTAAATTATTAAATGACCTTTAACCTATGCATGTATGCATAAGTTAGACAAATCCTAATAACATTTATGCAAAAACAGGAGTTTGAAGGTTTAACTAAAAATACAGAAAAATATAGATTTATGGACAAAAAAATATATTGTAAAGTACTATGAATATATTGTCCACAAAAGAACTAGGATGTTGTACTTTGTAGTAACATAGGTGCTCTTGAGTCTTGAGCACGCTTATTCAAATAACCTACAAACGAAAATATCTTAGTCAAGCTTTACAATCATAGCGGTACACTTCTACTATTGAAAGGGTTATTATGTATTTAAACTTAAAATTTATAGGACAAATTTTAATTTATTTAATATTTAAATATATAAAGACTTAAATTGTTATTGGACCAAAAAATTAGAGGATACATGTTTATTCTTCTTTAGTTCAACTTAGATGTGTAAATGAACAGAACGTTCGACGAATTGTTAGTGAACCGTTCATATAATATTCGTTTATTAAGCTAAATAAACGAGTAAGAACAAATTTTTATGTATAATAAACGAAAGGACACAAGCATATATGTATTCAGTTCATTAGGTTCACGAACAAGCTCGTTTATTAGCTAGTTTATAAGCTCATTTACTCGGTTTCTCTCTCTCTCTCTCTCTCTTTTACATTTTCAATATTGGTGAATGTATGGACTAAATTGAACATGTGGTGAATTTTTGAGTTTAAACTGTTAAGCCTAATGAGCTTAAAGAGTAAAGACTAGTGGTGTAATTCCGCCATTTTGACGAACATATAATAAACATGTTAGCGGTCTTATAAATGAACTTGTTTCGCGAACATTACACGAACTTGTTTCGCGAACATTACACGAATATGTTCATTTATATGATTGCTAACATGTTCGTGAACATTAAACAAACATACACGAACACCATAAAAAATAAATAAACAGACACAAATATGATATTAAAAATTTAAACAAACCGAACACGAATACCTTCAAATATAAATAAACAAACACAAACAAAACCTTATGAGTATCAATACCAAACTCATGAGTGTCAATACTCATCATGAGTATCAATACTAAAATAACATTCGTTGTTTTTATAAATCCAAACAGTATCGATACCAACCCTTGAGTAACGATACTGAATGATCAATATCGATATTAATCCATCAAAATAAACTTTTTTAGCCTATGTTCATTTGATATTAGTATTGTATGAACGAGTACCGATACTAAAAATCGAAAAGTGCATTTTTGAACTCAAATTTAACCTCTGAATTAATTTCCTAATTGATTTGTAAATTTAAGGAAGTAGCTAAGATCATTTGACACCATTTAGATAATCTTTTAACATCATATAAGCAATTTCATCACCAAACATGTTTAACAGCTCAATACTAACAAGTAAAGCATTATTTTATGAAAAGCAAGATGCATTATTTTATGTTTAACAAAATGCACCTTACATCAACTACTATTCACTTTCTCTTTTCCTCTAAAGTTACATGGTTCACCAACTTCTTTCTTTAGTAAAAAATGACAATAAATGAAATTAATATTAAAGCTTAAAAGAAATAAAAATAAAAATTTATAACTTAAAAACAAGGCTTATATGAAAAATATGTGCATAAAGTATACATTTTTTAAACTTTAGGTGCTTAAAGTATTTTTTGTAAAAATATGTGCTCAAAGTTTCAACAATTATAATTTTAGGTGCCTAAAGTTTACACAATTATAATTTTAACTGCATGACCGTTAAAGGGTGTTAAAAAATTTGTTGATCAATCAATGCTTGACACGTGGCATTGATTTTATTTTATTTTTTAAAGAAAAAACACCCCTAAAAATCAATTTTTCATAAAATCCTAAAATTTTGAAAATTTTATAAAACAGTCCCCAAATCCCTAAAATTACCCAAATTGAAACCCTAAATCACTACCGCTTTTGCCGCCGATCGCCGCCACTGACCACATCCCTTTGGTTGCCGGATCATGGCGGTCATTTCCCCCAACGCGACGTCGTTGGAAATGACGAACGACGTGCAGCCGAACGTCGAACGCGAAATCAACGTTCGGCTGGCACGCCGTTCACCGTTTCCGACGATGCCGTGTTGGGGGAAATGACCGCCTTGGTCCGACAACCAAAGGGGTGTGGTCAGTAGCGGCGATCGGCGGCGGAAGCGGTGACGATTTGAGGGTTTCGGTTTGGGTAACTTTAGGGGTTTGGGGACTGTTTTGTAAAGTTTTCAAAATTTTAGGATTTTATGAAAAAATGATTTTTTGGGTGTTTTTCTTTAAAAAATAAAAAATAAAATAAATTTAGTGCCATGTGTCAAGCATTTATTGGTTAACAATTTTTTTAACACCCTTTAACAATAAGGCACCTAAAATTATAACTATGTAAACTTTAGGCACCTATTTTTACAAAAAAAAAAAAAATTGGGCACCTAAAGTTCAGAAAAGATATACTTGGGCACTTATTTTTCATTTAAGCCTAAAAACAATAAGAAACTATCTATATGAGCTCTCCAAACTTAAATCTTTTTTCATGTTTTTCAATTTTCTTATGTAAAGCTAGAAAATATGGAGCTTCTTAAGGATGAAAAGGTGGAATTTATAAAGAGTTGAAGAGTGGTTAGTAACTCACTCTCTTGCCCTTGAAAAATATGCACACTTAAGTAAATTGGCAGCCAATTTCCTTCAATGGGAAAATTGTCCCATAAGTCTCTTAACTTCCATCCTTAAACCCATGAAGTGGTCTCAGTAGTAAAAGATGATGTATTTTATTCAGGTGATCTGAGTTCGAGCACTATGTGTGCACAGTATGCGTGCGTTATTAAATAGCTAAAAATTAAACATATATTACCTTGTAATCACACCAATATATTAAAAAAACTTCCATCTTTTAACAATAAAGCCCCCATTTGAGCCCAATTCAAATCTAAAGCTCATTTAAAATGACCCACTTAACCCCAAATGCTCCAAATACTTAACGACCCAATTTCCGATCAATGCTCGAAGATTGATTCAAAAATTCGAGTTGTTAGGGTTGGCTTGTCGTCACTCAAAAGTTGATGGATGTATAGTTTGTTTTCAAGCATATCTATTTTTGTTGGATCCGGTGGAATGCTAATAAGCAGTGACGGGACCACTTGAGAGGTGAGAGGGGCTCTTGCCTTCCCACGCACATGAATTTTTTTCAACTTTTTTTATGTTTTTTAAAAAATTAGATTAATTATGAAATTTTATTATTTTTCAGATATTTATATTTTAGCCCTAATCTTGATTCCGTCCCTACTAATAAGGTCGCTTATTGTCTTGCTATTAATGACCTTATTTTGAGCAGACTACTTTATTTGATAAGGTATTCTCATAATACTTTGGTTGTTGTTAATGATGATAATTACTTGAATAATATCAATTCTTCGCAAGAACTTAATTTTAGGTATATTTGGATATGCATGTTAGTTTGGGAGTGATACTCCTTTGAAATATTGATGGTTAGGTAATTGGTTTTCCTTATTATGAATGAAGTTCCAAATAAAAAATATTTTATCATGATATATCATTATAAATAAATAATTTAAAATTATAAAAGAATTATATTTCTTCTATAATTAGCCTTTTGTGATTCACTAACTCTTTTTTTTTTTTACAAATATTCCCTAACTGTTTATGGACTTAACATATTGTGTCTAAATACTACTATTTTATGCACAAATATCAATTAATCTTAAGGTAGAGTAGTCAAAGGATTTTACAAGTCTTCCATTGACATTACTCTAAAGTGAGATTTGATCTTTAGACATCTCATTTTTTCTTTTGCACAAATTTTCTAGCTCTCTCGTTGTAAGAATTTATATATCCTCAATAATTTTTTTAAAGATCATATCCTCAATAAATTAAATTCAAATATACTAGAATTTTGTGTAAGCACATTTGGAGTAAAAATCTTCTGCCCCCTAACCATGCCTCCTTCTATGCCCCCTGCCTAAAAATACTTAAAAATTAAATCTTACCTCATAACCCTAATTTTCATATCCTAAACCCTAAACTCTAAACCCTAAAAAAATACACCCTACCCCTAATTCCCTACACCCTAATCCTAAGCCCCAACCTTAAACCCCAAACCTTAAACCCTAAACCCACTATTTTAAAGTGGAGGCACAAATGGGGGCATACTTTGGGGGCAAATGATTTTCATCCGCACATTTGACCGGTTGGCCAAGCTGCTCATCTTTGTTCCCTCGTATTCCTTTAGGTCATGAGTTCTAGACCTACTAAGAACACTCTCCTCCTTCCCCTAGAATCTCTCTTCCCCTCCCCTCTAAGTAGGATTATGATTAGATTTAAGATATATATACTAAAGATTTATATCCAATGTACTAACAAGGTATAAATAATCATCAATGACGTATAAGTTATTAACTTTTTTAAAAAAATATAATAACAATATTTAATATATTTACTATGTATAGAAACAAGAGTTATATTTTGATACACAAGCTGTGTAAAAAATGTACACAACCATTCTATAAAATTTAAAACCTAAATCCTAAACCCTAGCACCCTAAAACCTAAACCTTAAAGGCTTAAATTATATGCCCTAAACTCTAAATTCTAATCATATATCTTAAATTCTACACCTTACACACTAAACCACTAAACCCTAAACCATAACCTAATACCTTAAACCCTAAAATTAAAAGATTACACAAACTTGTGTATTAAAATATTTTTTCAAATGATCCACCTTATTAAAAATAAATTATATGTTTCACAAAAAAATGAGTAAATTATTTGGATTTAAATTTAAAAGAACTTTGGTAATACATCAACATCTTAAAATATACATCTTAAAATATAAAACCATTCAAAGAATCCAAATAATGTAGCAAACATAATAGCATATGCAATAAATATATATCATAAACATATATAGTGCGACACAAATGATAAGACATACAGTGAGAAAAGAAGTGGGTAGAAATATATAAAAGACAAGATACACACATTTTAAAATTTAGAGGCAGAGAGTGACTTTGGCATAACTGCGAGACATAAATGGGGTTTTGACCTTTTATACTAAAATCCAAAGCTGTCTTCATCACCCGGACCACCTCTCTAGACATTTTAATTAATGGAATTTGTTTAAAAGTTGAGCACAATAATGATTGCCTTTATATATTAGATTTGTTAATCACCACCTGCATTATTTTTAATTTATATTGCTTTTCTAGTCCATAACTCAAGATTTTGTAACTTTGGATTTTTTTGTTACATAGTCTGATATTGTGATTTTTTTATAGTTTATATCTGTTATATGATTTATGTACGAAATTTATAATTATTTCTTTTAATAATGTCATACTTTTTGAATCAGATCAAATACGTAGTTGTATAAATATTTGTCATATACTTGGGAGGTTAATTGTGTCAGAAGTCTCTAAATTATAGTTTAGATTCTAATTTGATTCATAAACTATCAAACACTTTAATTAACAAAAATAAATTTATTTAAATAATTAAAAAATATATTTTGTTTTACATATTCAAATATATTAATAAAGTAATTTCAAATCTCATTTAAAATTATACAATAATAAGAAAATAAATATATTGATCACTCATCATAATTTTTTAATAGTCTTTAATAAGCCACACACACCTTACAGACAAAGCTGCTCGAACCCGGATCTCTCAGGATGAACATTGTTGATACCCAAAACTGGCAGGCATCAGCCAAGGGAGGTAGAGGGAAGGACTGGGGTAGTTGGTTGCTGTTTCGAATGGTTCACCCCTTTATATTTGGGCAGAGAGCCACAATCGATATGGTAGTCAAGTGAAGATAGGAGGGCTAAAGTGGTCAAATAAAAAAAAAGAGACGACATGAGAGACAAAAAGTCGATCCTCCTCTTAGTTGCCCCTATATTATTTATACCCATCAGTATTAATGGGGTGACAGGTGTCAGGGGCCATGATTAATTCTTATGATGGATACTGACATTCTTGCTCGACGAATACACAATTGTGTCATACAATGATAGATCAACTAAGTTAGAGGATTACCGAATGGTCACATCATGAAGTATCGATTGTAAAACGTGCGACCCTGGGCTGCCTCCAAAGGTTATGATTCTGGAGACTAGAACTAAACTCTGAAGGTATAACAATTGTCCCTCCCTAAGTTAGGGAAGTGCCATAAAGTGGCACGAGTTGCGGTCTTAAAAGGACATAGATGGATTGTCTTTTGCAATCTGTTACAATTGTTTTTTCAAAGGCGTAAGTGGGTATAACCATATTTGCTTTCATAAATAGCAATGCCAAAAAATTTTATGTGAGTGGAGGTATGTGCGCTCTTGTAGAGTCGGTGCTACCAGAGCACGAAATAGGTACAAGCGTCCCTGCTCCATTTAAGATATTGATGCGTTGGGTATTAAGTGAACAAAGGCATTATATGAGCATTCTGGTGTGGTTAAGAATCATCTAAATGTTTGGTGCTCTGCAAGAGGTAATGCCAGAGGCATTGACCGAGACAAAGTATGCTCACCATGGTTCAGAATGTGAGAACTTTCTGATGCTAAAAAAGAGCATATGCATCTACACCCTTGTAATGTCAGTGCTATTAGAGCACAAAATGGGTACAAGTATCTCTGGCTTGTTTGAACCAACAATGCTCTTAGCATCAGACTAGTGGAAGTATTTATTGTCATCGAGAGGCATGTATCAAACAATGATATTTGCACCCTTATAGAGCCAACTCTACCAAAGCACAAATGCGTACATGTATATCTTGCTTGTTTGAATCAACAATGCACCTGCCATTGGATAAGAGAAAGCGTTTTGCACTGTCTAAAGGCATATATATCAAGAAATTTTATCTAATTTCAACAGCTTTACTCTGTGTAATTTCAAAACTAGTTTTTGGTGATAGAAAAAGGTAAGGTTATAGTTCGTTGATCACTACAGTTGTGTTTATCTCGTTATTGTATTATAGGAGGTAGACGTCCAAGATTTCTCAAGCACCATAGGAGCGGACGAATCTGTCTTAAGAAAATTATACAACAAACCTCAACGAATCTGCTCATCCTAATTGTTGTGTGGATACAAGTATATGATTTCAGTTTTGTTCTTATTTTCGATCTCTATTCCGAATCTATTAGTAATTATTTTGTTATGTTTAATTCCGTAATAATATCAATATTTTATTTTTTGATAGGAATTATGAGCCTCGTTAAAACCCCACTCATATCGTTCAACGTATTAAATCATACGTCGTCCGATAGTGGAAGGGGGAAAAGAGTGCCACTAAGAATTTTATTAATAAAGGAAATTGTAATGCCCCGATTTTGGGCTTAGGATTTTTGATGATGGTTTTAGATTTGACCGAATCTATTTTTGAAGTTCGAGTAGTTTAGGGTGAGTTCAGGGAAAACGACCCTCAAGTGTTCTTAAAAATGTGGAAATAATTTCTAAAATCCTTATATTATATATATATATATATATATATATATATATATATATGTTGTGTGCGAAATCAATTTTGGAAAATGAGTTTCGGATTTAAGACATTTTGGTCTAGTGACTAAAATGCGAATTTTCAAAACTATTTTAGTGACCGTTTCATAAAAGAATCAAAATATTGAATCTTTAAGGAGATAATTATCCAAGTCTAATTTCAGACTTTTCCCTTATTTATTTTATTATTAAATGTGATTTTAAAAGAGTTTTCAATTATATTTTAAAAAGGGTTTTATATCATCCAAGTTTTTGACGTTAAAAATTTTCAAAAGACTTTCTTCACTCTCTCTTCAACTAAACACCATTTTGGCAGCAAGATTTCAAAGGTAAACTTCCTTTTAAGTTGATTTCTAATAATCAAAGTATTTTCTTATGATTTTCTTCTAAAAACTAATTGTTTTCTCTTAGATTTCTTAAGTTTTTTCTTCAAAATCAAGGGTAAACTCTACCATTAGAGGTGAGCTGCGTTTTACTCCTCTAATGTAAGGTTATTTATTGAAATTCCCATGTTATTGATTCTTTTATTGTTTTAGATTAAAGGTTTTACAAATATATTTATGAAAAAGTGAGAAATCAAGCTAACAATGGTTGTTTTGTGAGTTTCATTGTTGGATAAGGTTTCGCTGGGCTTGAGATTGTTGTGAGCAATGTTTTTGATGTTGAAATATGTTGGGATAATGGGTTAATCAAAGGAATCCCAGATTTGGTTAAGTTGATGAAGTTTCGGATTGATATTTTTGGGTGTGAGAAATCAGTAGCCGATGGTTATTTGATGACGGGTTAATGTTTTTGGATGTTATTAGATGTATTTATGATGTTAATATTGCTGGGTTTTGGTTGGAGATCGTTTGGGTTGATTTATTCGATGTTTTCAGCTTATTTCGGATATATTTTGATGATCGATTGTTGCTAGATGATGAGTCTCTATTTTCCAGCAAGTTTTTGGGCGGAAATAAAGTCTAATGCTCTATTTTGTAATGGTTAGAAACATGGGTTTTGGATTCGGAATCATCAGACGCATTTTTGGGTGATCCGACGGCTTAGATCGGTGTTTTGGGTTGAGTTTGTGGTTTGATGGTGAGTGGAAATGCTTTTAAAGCCTTAACATGGTTAAGGACATGTTTTAAAGGGTTTGGATTGTGCCGAGAGATCAATCTAAGCTCAAGCGTAAGTTTGGGTGTTTTTGCCTTTGTTTTCATCTTGTTTTTTATTGTTTTGGTTTAATGTGATGATGATGCGTATGCATGGACGATTATGATACATCCTGCTGTTCTCATGCATAAAGAGTTGTTTTAAAGTGACTATATGAAATCACATGAGTTAATGTCATGATTACAAAGTTGTGAAATTATGTTGAGAAATGCCATGCTTTGTACATGCTTTGAAATGAGATGTTGTGATCATGTTTATACTTTGACATTAATGAATGTTTCTGGAGGTAAATTGTATATTGGAAAGTGATGATTATATATATTGGATATATTGATCGATCTATAGGATGTGAGAGCTCTATAATACAAAATTCGTGCGTGTGGTATCCTTCAGTTTCACAATAGGGGTAGTGCTATTGTGATGCGAGTGGTAGGGGCAGTGCTATCACCAACGGGCTCTGCGGGTAGTAGCATCCCGCCCGAAGTGAGTTTTATACATCAGTAATGCATGTGACTTGATGGGGGTAGTGCCATCAAGGTGTCCTTATATCCGATTTGAGAGTGATAGAGGTAGTGCTATCACTATGGGCTCCGCGGGTAGTGGCATCCCGAATCACTTGTGGCCAATATACATGTGTTGTTCTCATTATGTTTATGCTATGTTTTGGCATGGTGTTTGATCGTGAGTTGGTAAGTTATGTTTGACATGCATCGGCAATGCATGGTTGTACGAATTGGTAAGCTATGGTTGATTTGCATTGGTAATGCATGAATTGTGATATTATGGTTTTGACTTGAGAATATGCCATGTGCTGTAATTCTAGCTTGTTTATTGGTTTGTTGTAAAGAAATGATTTGAAGAAAGGTTTTGGTTTTATGAACGAGTTACATGTTTTAAAAACTGCATTGTTGTTGCTTTGATTTTGAGCACCGCTCACTAAGCTCTCTAGCTTACGCTCTCTTTTCCAACAATGCAGATCGCTAAACCTTTCGGGGGCAGCAAGGGAGCAAGAGAGGTGTCCAAGAGTCCAAATCTTAGCTCAAGTATGGTTTATTCCAATAGTAGTGTAGTAGCAATGGGGCTAGACCTTTGTGAGTGTTGGGAGCAGTTGTTGAACTCCCTTTTTGTTGAGACATGTTTGTTGTGATCCTTTAATGTTGTGTGAAGTACGGTTTCATTGTTTTAATGCTTATTTTATGTTTTGGCCTCTTATGCAAATGTGGACCATCGTATGTTTCGTTCTTGTTTAATCAAAGTGTTGAAATGTTCTTTTTTATGTTGTTAAGTCCCTTTGCTTGTGAAATGCATGATTTGTTGATCCTTTGCTGATAGTATGTTGTTGGAATGATTTCGGTAAGCTTCGAAAATGCCTAAGACCCTTTTTAAACCAAACTGTGTACAGGAGTTCCGAAACGGGCTCATCCGTATCGAAACAAGCATGAAATTGTCCTAGCTGTTTCGAAACGCCCCTATTTTAAAACAGACAGTAGTGTTTCGAAACGCCTGACAGTTAAGTTAGTTAAAGGCATCTCCCAAGTTCTATTTTCTTGCGTTTTGGTCCATGGTTGATGTTTTATCAATTGTATGAGTTTGGATGGTCGTTTCATGCTGCATTTTGGCATATGTGTATGAAAACTGACTAATTGCAAGAAGGTAACCTTAATTTCATATTAAGTCCCTATTTTATGTTAGAATTACATTTTGGTCTCGATATTCTTGTTTGTCTGTTCGAAGTTTGTTTCTTTGTGTTTTTATCCGCTGTGAGTGTTCCTCACCTAAGTTTTTAATAAGTGCATCTAGAAAAGATAATTTTAAAAGCTTTTCCTCTTTTAGGGTTGCTAATCGAAGAGAAATCTTCGAGTCTTTCTTCGGTTAGTCTCGTGTGACCATCTTAGGTCAGTCTGGTGGCTAGGTCGGGCTGAGGGGGTTACATAAATAAACCTCCAGGAAAACCAGTCCCAGTACAATAAAACCATAGACAACCTAAACTCCCAACACCCCTAGCATTCCACCTATCACCAAATTCCTAATTTGGCTAATCTATCAGCCTCCATATTTACATTTCTGAGAACAAACCGAAAAATACACTAATGCAAGCTTCCTAATGCTATAATTTCTCGAACAATGGAGCTAAAATAGGCAGGGCACAGTTAGAGGTTCGAAATCCAGCTGAGAGCAATTTTACAGTCCCCTTCAACAATTAAACGAAACTTTCTGCAATCAATAAGCGAATTGAATAAATTTAAACCAAACCTCAATGCTGCCAATTCAGCTAAAATATGAGGGCCGGGGCCAATCGGCTCAAAGAAAGACATAACAAATTCACCCATCGAATTGCGAATAACTCTACCGATCCCCTCAGCGCTGCCATTCCGTAATATTACCCCATCGACATTGAGCTTCATAAAATTAGGAGGAGACCACAAAACATAGATTGAGCTCGCCAAACAACAGAGCAAGCATTGTCTACAATAGCCAGATTACTCATAAGTTCCTACACCAAGGCTAAGGCTGCCGGAAACTTGGCTTTAAACCAAAAGCCAACATGTATCTAGCCACAAAAGACAGATTAATCCTATCAAGTTTCCCATCCTTGAAGATGATCTCATTCCTAGCTAGCCACAATGACCAAATAATCATTGTAGGAATGAAGTGCCAAATCGATTCCTTAGAAGTATGAGTACAAGCTTCATGCCAAGAAGTAACTATTGATGTAGTGTCTCGAGGAAAAAACCAAGCAGATCTTTCAGAGCGAAGCAAATCACATCCAAAGTTTCAAATATAATTTGCATAAGAATAAGAGATGTATCGCAGTTTCAAGAGCTTCGCTACAAAAAGGGCAAAAAACCTCCAAAATCGAAGGCAACCCCGTATAGCGAACTCAGTTTTAACAAGGATTCAATTTTTCAGCACATGCCACATAAAACATTCTACTCTCGGAGGAGCCAAACCAAGCCAGATATACTGACACCAAAAGAAATTTGAACTAGCCTTAGGGAAGATAGCCTCACTACAAGATTTTAACAGAAAAAGAACTATCCCCAGAACCACGCCACATCAAGCAGTCATAACCAATATAATTTGAAGAAAAACAATGAAGCAATTCCATTAGAGAATTCCACTGATCCAATTTCCAATCAAAAACTCGCCTTCTAAGAGGGATATCCCAAACCCAACCCAAATTGAGCTTAGTACCAAATTCAGCTAACTTAATAGATTTGGTACAAGATAAGGCACAAATACAAGGGAAGTTTACTTGTAGAGACGCATCACCAATCCACACATCAGAACAAAAGGAGATTGATTGACCATCGTCCACTTGTATAACAAGATTGTTTCGAAAGCAAGATCCCACCTCATCATTGTTGTAGAAAGAATTGTTGATTCCTTTCCATATCCATGAGGACAAAGTATGGTTAATTGAATTCGGCAATAGGGCAAGAAACTCCAAATTATATTTTACGCAGATAGTCTTTTTCCACAAACTGTCATTCTCATTTGAAAACTTCCAAACCCATTTACATAAAAGCACGTAGTTCTAAAAATCCAAATCACGAACCTATAGTACTTCTAAAGCTAAAGGAGAGCAAATTGAGTCCCATTTGACCCAATAGATCTTTTTTCTGAGTTAAAGATCCACCCCATAAAAAAACAGTCATTAAATTGTTAAGTTTTTGAGATACAACCGCTAACATTCTAAATAAAGATAAAAAGTAGATAGGTAAATACGAAAGAGTAGACTTAATAAATACCAGTCGACCACTAAATGAAAGATTGTTAATTTCCCAACTAGCTAGAGCATCATAAAATTTCTTCACCTCTAGATCCCACAGGGATACAAAATTCCTCTTAGGACCCAAAGGCAGGCCCAAGTAGTCCGATGGAAAATGACCAACAGTGCAATCAATACTCGAAGCCCAATCCACAAAAGAAGATTCCTCCACATTATCTCGAACAATATACACTTATTTAAGTTCAGTTGAGGCCCTGACGCCACTCTGAACAATAACATCACCCTCTTCACATTCAAAACTTCACCCAAAGAAGCTCCACAAAACATCATTAAATCGTCGTCAAATTAGAGATGTGATAATGTAAAAGAACTATCTCCCTTCCCAATCACAAAGTCGTTAAACAATCCCATTTGGATAGCCTTATCAATCATGAGATGAAGAGCCTCTCCAACAACATTAAAGAGCATCAGAGATAAAGAGAATCCTTGTCTTAACCCTTTGACCAAAGAAAAACAAGGAGTCGGAGCCCCATTCTCCAGTTCAGAGATACATGCAGATGACACACATTTAAAAATCCAGCTACACCAAAGTTCACCGAAGCCCATCTCATTTAAAACACGAATTAAGAACGCCCAATCAATTGTATCATATGATATTTTAAAGTAAATTTTAAATACCAAACAATTCAACCCTTTCTTATGAAGATAATCAATACCTTCATTTGCGATGAAAGAACAATCCAAGAATTGCTGACCTAGTATGAAGGCAAATTGAGATTTACTTATAATCGGCTCTACACAGGATCGAAGTGTTCATGATAGAACCTTAGAATTTTTTTTATAGATCCCCTACCAAACTGATAGGTCTATAGTCATCCAAAGATTCCGAACCAACTTTCTTAGGGATTAGTGTTATAAATGAGTGGTTGACATCATCATCCCAGTTACGGCCATGTTAAAAATCATCAAAGAACTTCATAATGTCAGCTTTCAGAGTAGGCCAAAGTTTCTTGAAAAAAACCTATATTGAATCCATCTGGCCCTAGAGCATGGGAGGTGTTCGTAGATGAAATGGCCTCCCAAACTTCCTTTTTAGTAAAATTCCTTTATAGACATGTTTTTTGTTCACTTGAGATCTTAAAAAAGTCCAAATTTAACTTCTTCACTTCTAACGCAAACTTCACAATATAAGCCGTAAAGAAGAAGTCAAAAGCACATGATTTGACCCTATTAGGCTCCAAAATAGGGGAACCATTATAGGATATAACATGGATAATATTAATTCTGCGCCTCTTCGAAGCTAAGATGTGGAAGAAGCGAGAATTTTTGTCACCTTCTTGAAACCACCTCAAACGAGAATTTTGCAACCATATTCTTTCCTCTTTTCGTAAGAGAGCCCATAAATCATTTTTCAGTTTAGCTAAATGATCCCATGAACCAGAAGAAAATACCATGTTGAAGATTCTTTTCTAAGGCCATGATTTGATTTTCTAAACTCAGAATTGACTCCATGGAAGACAAATTTTTATTTCTGGACCACTTTTTGATTGCAACTTTAGAGCCTTTTAATAACCCAATCATACCAATTCTACTACTTCCCTTCTTCAGATTATTGATGGAGTAAGTAACAACCTCCTCGAAACCCTCTTTATCAAGAAGATAATTAAACAATTTAAAGGGTTTTGGACCCCAATCACAACCCAAGCCCTCTAATAAAATGGCATTGTGGTCCAAAATGGACTTGGACATGAGAATCTGATTCAAATTTGGAAAAATCAAAAGAAAGGCAGGATCAATAAGAAAGCGACCTAACCTCACAAATGTAGAGGGTCTCTGTTATGGACCAAGTGAAAGCACCACCATTGAGTGGTAGGTCTACCAAATTGGCTTTCTGACTAAAACTCCTGAACAACTCAACAACTGAAAAAATCACTAAAGCCCCCTCTTCTCTTCACTACATGTATAGGCATTGAAATCTCCACCTATGCACCAAGAGATGGCATAATTTCTCAAGAAAGACAGTAACTCAGAAAAGAAGCTTTCCTTCTCCGAATCCACCAAAAGACCATACACATTGATGAAACCATAATGAAATTGTTTCCCTTTAAATTTTTCAATGATAGCCGTAAAACACCGAAAAACAAAACTATCTGATGTGAAAAGAGCTCTGAATCCCAGATACTCAGAAGCCCACTTGCAGACCCAATCGATGGAGAAATATTTTATCCATACTATTTTCTCACCCTAATTTTCTGTACATAAAAAGACATAAATCATCCAGTTTAGTTTCTTGTACAAATAACAAAATCAGCTTTTTACATTGAAGCAAACGTCTTACCACTCTCGATTTCTCAGACTTACCAAGATCCCTAACATTCCAAGAGATAATAGAAAAATGCATAAGAAATATGAGATTTAACCAAGTAGAAACTCTTACAGCCCAGACAAAACCCACTTAAGAACCCTTTTCAATATCTACAACCTTATCAACCAGAGTTTTTTTACCATCAACAAAGGAAATCCCCTAGACTTTACTTACCCCTCACACAACCAAAACTTCTTCAATGTAATTCAGATGAATCAACTCATGAGAATCGGCCGAGTTCGCAGCAGACGAAGAAGGAATATGATTTTCAAGGGATTCTCCAATTTGTCTTTTCATAGATCTCCTTTGTCCAGCATCGATTTTTTTATAATCCCCTAAAGAAATAGAGAAATGCAATTGGGGCTGAGAATTTACCAATTTATTCCGCTTAAAACCATCTTCAAAAGAGACACCAATAGGGGAAGAACCAATACCAGATCGAGAGAGGCTCTTACAACTATCTAGAACAATCCCAAATGAAGGATTTCACATAGGAGACACGTGACCAGAGTCAAACGTGTTGGGAAAATGCTGGTACATCCCATGGCACAACAGAAAAATTATTCGGCGTATTCCACCAGTGATTTATATACGAGGAACGAATCCGGGTAAAAAGGGATGAAACGTTACCTTAATTAAATTTGGAAAACTGTAGGGAGTTAGGAAAATCTAATTCTTCTTGCACGATATGAAACCCAAGTCATCACAATAGCATTTCGACCTCTACGTAGTCCACCCGAACAAAACGAACAATATTTTCTCTTCTCTAACTGTTAGAGAGATTTTTCGCAAAAGCATACTTTGGCTGCTAGACCTTATGCCTTTATATAGCATTTAAAAACCTAATTTTAATTAAATTCGAATTCTTTAAATATACAATATATTTAACCGAATATAATGAAATATGTAGAATCTGATTCTACTTCAATCAAGTTTATTAAGAGATATATATATATTAATAGTATCTAATAATTACAATAATTATCTAATATTAAAATATATATATACGAAATTATCTATAATTACAGTAATCATAATAATTTCGGTTTTTATTTATTTCTAGCACAACAAGTTTGTACACATGCTATCTAGTCGATATTTGTTCGTTTCAATCATAGGGTGTGACCTTGTAGGTTCATGTAACATTAGCAGTAATATCTAGAACAATTCTAATATTACAAGCAATGAGTGACATCTAACAATACATCATTGGTACCTAAGTTACAAGAAGTCGTGGTTCGCCATAAACTTTTTCGTGATTAACTCTATAAAATCTATGTTTGATTTTGATATAACAAATTAATTGAGGACCAATTTGCAAAAGTAAATAAATTTTTAAGTACTCAAAAGTCTCACTCAAAGTTAAACTTAAAACCCCAAAAATTTTCTAAGTGTTTTCAAGCCAAACTTTACAAAATCGCCCAGACGTATCGATACACCCTATACCATTTCAATACGGATATTAGCTACTGGAATTTCAATTAAGCACCATCATTTTGATACAGCTTACCCCATTTCGATACGGTATTGCGATACGAGCTTGTCAATTTTGATACGACATTCAAACTAGGCTTTATACAAATGAGTTTCGGTATAGGTCTTACGCGTACCGATCCTTAGTTTCGGTACGACATGTCAGCGTACTGATATGGGGTCTTAAGATTTTTAAAATCTTTACGTTAAATTTTTCGACCGTTGAGTGTCAGTTAAAGCTTCAAATTTCAGTTATATCGTACCGATATGGGTAACGTCCGTTTCGATACGCTTTTGTAAAAACAAGCTTTGCGTTTCGATACGCCCTTGAAGTGTACCGATACCTTTTTCCCTAGACATTTTCATTAGATTCCAGTGAGCAAAAATTATACCGATACGACCTAGCCGTTTCAATACGACCCCCATTTTACACTAAGACCTTTTCGATACGCCTTCTCGCGTATCAGTACCCCCCAACATTTACTCTTGCAACGTCTAGTTTCTTTCTTACAGGTACCGATACGGGGCTCCCGTGTACTGATACGCCCTGTACCAGAAGTGCATTTATTACGAAAAAAAGGTCTCCAACGACTCTATTTATGACCTCAGCTACCCAAATGGTTAAAAATCAATGAGGAGATATAAAAGCAAGTATCAAAAGCTATAGCAACAACTATTGATCAAGTTACAAGCAATCAAGCAAAAATCTAATCTCTTTGAGCCAAATAGAGTCAAACCCTTGTACCCATCTTGTATAATTGATTTGTATCCCTTTATTTCAAGATTAGGTAGAGTGAACTTGAAATTGGGGAAATTGTTTTACCTCTGTGAGGTTTATTTTTATTTGCCATCAACTTTCCTTGTAAAGAGTGATGTTGATAAAGCTTTGGGTAAAAAGCTTGATTGATTTGTAAAGGTTTCCTTCTAAGCCTAGAAAAAGGGACGAATTCCAATAGTGAATTGTTGAAATCCTTAGTGTGGAGCTAAGGTAGTGGATGTAGAGCTTGTTAGAAGCTTGAACCACTATAAATCTTCTTGTCTTCAATTTTTATTATACCAAAAAGCCAATTCACCCCATCTTGGACAATTCAACATTGTTTGATTATCTCAACAATTGGTATTAGTGCTACACTCATTGGAAGAATTAACACCCTCTTAAGCCGATTCTTAGAGAGACTGATCAACCTACACTTGAAGCCATGGCATCTACCTCTGTCTAAAACCTCTGTGAGTCGCAATCCATCACCAAACCTCCTTATTTCAATAGGGACAACTATCCCTATTGGAAGAATAGGATGAGGCTCTTTATCAAATCAAATGACTACCTCTTATGGGATGTAGTGGAAGATGGACAATCATTTCCAATGAAGAGAGATGTAGAAGGTAGACTTGTTCCCAAGTCCAATATCGAGATGACCGATGATGATCGGAAGAAGCTATAAGTTAACGACAAATCATTACACATGTTATTTTGTGCTATTGGACCAGACATGTACTCAAAGATGTCTTCGTGTACAAGTGTGAAGGAGGTGTGAGACAAGTTAGAGACCACATATAAAAGAACCAATGATGTCAAGACCAAGATTGGAATCCTCAAATTGAGCTATGAGAATTTCAAGATGGAGCTCGATGAAAGCGTCACCAAGATGTTTAATCATTTTTCCATCTTCGTTAACGGTTTCAAAGGTTTCGGTGAAGTCATTCCTGAAGATAAACTTGTATGAAAACTTCTCTATTCTCTTCCCGAGTCATAGGTTGGGAAGAGAGCGATTCAAATGAGAAGGAAGACGAGGAAATGGTTATGTTAGCCAAAAGGTTCACGCAATTCATGAAGTCTAATAGAGGTAGAAAGTTCAATCGAAAAGGAGACTTCAAGAACAAGAACAAGAAGGAAGAGAAGGATCAACTCATTTGCTATAAGTGCAAGAAACCGGGGCATATTGTTGACGCTCCAAAAGTTCTAATTTTTATGCTTATTTCACATACTCTTCTTTGTCTTTTAAGTACATTTAGTTGAATTTAGGTCGTAAAATCATACATTGTATAAAGAGTAAGGATTCGATGTTATGCCAGTGTGAAGGGTTGTTTTTGGCACCTTTTTGCAGGTTGGCATAGCTGATGGCACAACAGCTGGTGGAGCATGAGCAGATTAGCCCAGGAAGAAGACGATGCTAAGGAGGATGCTGAGTAGCCGTTTGCACAGAAGAACCTTTAATGCCAAGCATCGGTTGGCAAAGAAGAGCATTTGATGCCATGCCAAGAAGATGTTGACCCCGAAAAAATAGGACCGTATCAAGTTGTGAGAAAATAAGGATTGGATCAATCTCCAAAGAAATAGCGGATAAGTAGTGCCAAGCGCGGTTGGTAGTACCATGCTGAGCTGCGATGCCAGAGGAGCAATGGCACGATGATGTCAGCCCTAATCTGATCAGCCTTAGGATTCAATCACCGGATACGATGATCAATATCCTTATCCTCACGCGTTCAAATTTAAATTCAAGCTAATCCTAGGCAATCCACTGAGTCCTATTTAATCTCGGTCAAAGAAAAGTTGAGGGGTGCGAAAATGAGGAGGGTGATCGGAGATAAGGTGCAACATTTGGTAGCCTGGCCGTGAAGAGCTGCATCGAGAGACCATCTTCTAGCCCATCCTCTTTGTTGTTATTTTTATTAGTTTTGATGATGATGGATGTTAAAAACGATTATGTTTTTTTGGTTGATACCCTCACCATAAAGTAATTTCATAGTTGGTGAGGGGGTTTTGCGTTTGAACGCTATGTTTTTGCTTAGTTTTTAATAAATCAACACTGCCTCGACACTGTTTTCCTATCTAGCATGTTTACTATTTTTAAGTGTGCTACCAAGCGACAGCTGACACTCCCTTTTTAAAATATTATGCCAAGCGACGATTGGCATAGTTGGCCTATTGCAACTCAATATCATAACTAACTTGGGTGGCAACGATCAGTTGCTGGATACTAAGGAGAGATGCTTTGAAAGAAGATGTTCAAGAAGATGAACTTACTTCGGGAGTGAAATCTACCCCTTAAGAGTAAAGATTGATACTTAATCAAATTGATTTATGAAAAAACATTCACTATAGACATATATAGGTTTTTATATGTTTAATTTAGGGCAATGCTATTGTAACCCCCTCGGCCCGGCCTAGCCACCAGACCGACCCAAGGTTGTCACACGGGACTAACCGAAGAAGGACCCGAAGATTCCTCTTCGATTAGCAACCCAAAAAGAGGAACAAGGCTTTAATTTTATCTTTTCTAGATGCTTAGTTATATCTTAGATGAGGAACACACACAGCGGATAAATTCACGAAGAAACAAACCTCGAACCGACAAATAAGCATGCAAGGGCCAAAATGTAAATCTAGCATATACGGGGACCTATCATGAAAATTAAGGTTACAACCTTGTGATTAGGTCAATTTCATGCTTACACGATGAAATGCAGCTCAAAACAACAATCCAAACACTTCCTAATGATAACACATCAACCAGGGACCAAAACGCAAGAAAAACAAACTTAGGAGATGCCTTTAACCGAAATTAATGACCACCGTTTCGAAACCCAAGAGCCTGTTTCGAAACGGGTCTTCTCCAGGATTTTCCAGTGAGCAAACATTTCAAAACATGGAAGCCCGTTCCGCAATGCCAAGGTAAAAATGCAAGGGCATTCCGAAACACTGGTGCCCGTTTCGAAACACATACCAGCAGGCTGGTTCAAAAACACATTTTAGCCACCTCCAAGCTTGCTAATCTTGACCCAACAACACACACACAACAAGGAACAACATAAGCATGCATTTTACAAGCAAAAGAACTTAACAACAATAACAGACGAGAGCATTTCACCATAAGGGTTAAACAAGAATATAACATGAGACATCACATATTTGCATAAAAGATAAAAACACTAAATAAGCATTAAAACCACAAAGCCATACTTCAAACAACATTAAAGGGGTCACAACAAACTCGCCTCAAACCAAACAACCACAAAACATCAAATCTCTAAACATAAAACATAGCATCCCCATTGCTAGTGGTATTATTACAAACTCTAAAATCATACTTGAGCTAAAGTTGTAAAAGGCCTCACTTCCCTTTCTTTCTTGCTGCCCGAAAACTCTAACGATCTGCATTGTTGGAAAAAAGAGCGTAAGCATTTAAGCTTAGTGAGCGGAGCTAAAAACCAAACAACAACAATGCAGTTTTAAAACCAATTAGAGCTTTGGAAACCAAAACCGTTGCGAAACCACAATGAACATACAACATCTTACAACAACATAACATCCAACAAGATCGTCTTACCAATCAACCATTCTTACAAAAGCACAACATACACTTACAAGATCTTACCGAACCTTAACCATCTTACCACAATATAGCAAAGTCATAAAAGGGAGGAAAGTAGCATATTGACATAATTAACAACAATACCCGGATATACGGATTTCTTACAATCTTACGAGTCTTACTTGACGTCGATGAGAGTAAACTCCATCGCCACGCCCAAGTTGATCATACACATACGAATTTGTCTGACACGACCGAATTTTCTTACACGTATGAATTTTGTCTTACACGCATGCAAATTTTGGTCTTACAAGTCTTACATGTGCACATTAATCCTAGTTGATCGATCAACTATATCCGTTAAAGATTCTAACTTATGCCAATATTCTAACAAGGGTCAAACTTACCAAAGTCAAACATGGCTAACAAGACCATCTTACCACATCTTACTCCGACCAACATTTCCATACCAAGCATGCCTTTACCAGCACGTAAATCTTACAATCTTACAAAAGCATAATAGCATGCTCACCACATAATATAGACATTAAAGGTAGGAAAACAATTGGCAAGCAAACACAAGTCTTACCACAAATTTATAGCACAACTCACAATACCAAAAACATGGTGAAAAGCAAAACCACTTACTCTTGAGTTTAGATTGGCTTATCAAGCCCAATCTAAACCCCCAAAATCACCTTTGAACATTTCCAACGCTTTTAAAATAATTCCACTCACCAATATACTCGTTCCGAAAAGCCGAAACCCATAAAATAGCTAACGATCACCCGGATTTGCTCCCAAACTAGAATCCCATGTTTCTAACAAGTAAAAAAGAGTATTGATACTCAAATAAGCTTCCAAAACTTGCAACAACACTAAAATCTAACAATTACTCTCAAATACCCAACAATCTAATACCGAAAATCATCAAAATCACTTCCAAAATGTCCAAAACACAAACCCAGCCATTACCCAACATTTCAACCATAAAAAACTCATCTATTAACATCAAAATCAGCCACTTAAACATGCCAAAACCACTACTGTCATTAAAAACCCGAAATCAAGCTTAAACCCAAGATTTTTCATACCAAACTTCACTCAAACTTCAAGTTTCAGTTTCCTTACGATCCCTCCTTCATATGATCATCATTTAAACACCAAAACACCATTTAAAAACACTCTAAAACCTAGCCTAAGCCATTTGAACGAAAATATTCTAAAACCCATTTTATTTCAAACTTGAACATTTAAATCAAAAGAGGTAAATCATTTGATATTGATAGGAAGCTAATAATAACAAGTTTAATTAAGAAAAAGCAAGATGAAATCAAGTTTACCTCCCAAAACTTTGATGGATAATCCCTTGGATTGAAAATACTTTAATGGTGGCTTAGTTTTTTAAAAGTTAACGTGAAATGAAAGAGAAGGCTGATTCAAAAGCCTTTCTTTTTATTATAAAACCATTTTAAAATAAGTTTGGGTTTAATTAAAAACTAAAACCACAAGTTTGGCTGATTTTACAAAATGGCCACCAACTTTTGAAAACTTGTGATTTGGTCACTAGACTGAAATCTTGACCTTTTTAAAATGATTTTCCAAAATTGTTTTCACCAACCTCTTACACAATATAAATAGAAATTTTAGAAATTAACCTCAACATTTTAGGAATACTCGAAGAAGGTTTTCCCTGGTCTAACCCCACAAGCCAAACTAACTCATTGAACCTCAAAAACCACATCCGCAACATCTAGCCCCAAAATTAGGGTGTTACAACTCAACCCCACTTAAGAAATTTCGTCCTTGAAATTTAACTGACGAGAAAAGATGCAAAAACTGTTTCTTTATGTCATCCATTCTCTCCCAAGTGGCTTCCTTAACACCACGATGTAGCCACTTTACCTTAACGAGATCAATAGCTCTACCACGCAACACTTTGCTGTCAAAAGCTAGGATCTCAACTGGTTCTTCATCGTAGGAAAAATCTGGATTCAACTCAATCTCTTCTACAGGAAAAACGTGCGACGGATCTGACCGGTACTTTCGAAGCATAGAAACATGGAACACATCATAAATCTTCTCAAGTTCAGAAGGCAACCTCAATCTATAAGCAACAGGTCCAATGCTCTATACTATCTCATACGGACCGATAAACCTCGTACTCAAAATCCTTTTTCTACCAAACCTTATCACTTTCTTCCATGGCGAAACTTTCAAGAATACTCTATCTCCCACCACATACTCAACCTCTTTTCTTTTCAAGTCGGCGTAAGATTTCTGTCTATCCGCAGCTTCCTTCAAATGATCACAAATCAGTTTCACTTTCTCGGTAGTACCCTTCAAGATATTCGACATCGCTACCAATCTCTGACTGGATTCAGCCCAACACACAGGTGTTCTACATCTCCTACCATACAAAGCCTCATAAGGAGCTATCTGAATGCTCAACTGATAACTGTTATTGTACGCAAACTCTACTAATGGTAGATGTTTCTCCCATGAGCCCAGAAAATCAATGATACTACATCTCAACATGTCTTCCAGAATTTGAATCACTCGTTCTGATTGACCATCCAACTGAGGATGATAAGATGTGATGAAATTCAAACAAGAACCCAAAGCATTATGTAAACACTCCTAAAATCTAGCTGTAAACCTTGGATCTCTGTCAGACACAATCGACTTCAGAACACCATGCAATCTCACAATTTCTCGAATATACAACTCGATAAATTTATCTAAAGAGTATGTAGTATGAACATGCAAGAAATGGGCACATTTTGTAAATCGATCAACTATCACCCAAACCAAATTCTTCTTAGATGGTGATAAGGGCAAACCTAATACAAAGTCCATGATGATTCTTTCCCACTTCCATTCAGGAATCCTCAACGGTTGCAACAAACCTGATGGAACCTGATGTTCCGCTTTTACTCTCTGACATACCAAGCACTTACTTACAAATTCGGCCACGTCCTTCTTCAAACCAACCAAGAAGTACTCATTCTTGAAATCACGATACATCTTTGTACTACCCGGTTGCTTAGTAAACGAACTACAACGTTCTTCAATCAAAATGATGCGTCTCAACTCACTATCTTCTGAGATAACTACCTTACTCTTGAAACACAAAATCCCATCATCACTGAAACAAAAATCAGTCAGTTTACCTTCCGCAATGTCTTGTACATGAGCAGCCAAAGACCTGTCTCACAACTGTTTCACATGAATCAATTGAATTAAAGAAGGCTTCACTTGCAATTCAGTCACTAGGCCACTATCCTCTAACACACTTAATCTAGAAAACATAACTGGCAATTCAACTGCCACTTTTCTTCTCAAAGCATCAGCTACCACATTTACTTTACCCGGATGGTACTCAATGGTAAGATCATAGTCTTTAAGTAATTCTAACCACCTTCGCTGTCTAAAATTCAATTCTTTCCGTGTCATCAAATACTTTAAGCTCTTGTGATTTGTGTAAACTGTGCACTTCTCACCATACAAATAATGTCGCCAAATCTTCAACGCAAACACAACAACGGCCAACTCTATGTCATGTGTAGGGTAGTTCTTCTCATGCACCTTCAGTTGTCTGGAAGCATAAGCAAAATCTCTTCTTTCTTGCATCAGGACACAACCTAAGCCAACATACGAAGCATCACTGTAGATTACAAACTCTTTCCCTGACACTGGCTGAACAAAAACTGGAGCATTAGTTAAGGCTTATTTCAATCTCTCACAGGCTTGTTGTCTTGTATCTGTTCTTTCAAACCTAACATCCTTTTGCAACAATTTTGTCAACGGGGCAACCACCTTAGAGAAACCATCTACAAATCTCCTATAGTAACCAGCTAAGCCTAGAAAACTTTGAATTTCGGTTACGAACTTCAGTTGCTTCCACTCCACAATAGCTTCTATTTTCTTAGGATCAACTCTAATCCCTTCAGCTAACACGACATGGCCAAGAAATACAACTTCCCTGATCCAAAATTCACATTTGCTCAACTTGGCATAAAGCTGATTACTCAATAATGTATGTAGCACTAACCGCAAATGCTCATCATGTTCTTCCTCGGACCGTGAATACATAAGAATTCCATCAATAAATACCACTACAAACCGATCCAAGTACTCGTGAAACACCATATTCATCATATTCATGAAAGCTGCAGGTGCATTAGTTAACCCAAACCACATTACCAGAAATTCATAATGTCCATATCTAGTCTTGAAAGCTGTTTTCGGCACATCAACGTCCTTCACTTTCAATTGGTAGTACCCTGATCTCAAATCAATCTTTGAAAATACTGATGCCCCTCTCAGTTGATCAAATAAATCATCAATACGCGGCAAAGGGTACTTGTTCTTTACTGTTAGCTGATTCAGTTGCCTATAGTCGATGCACATCCTCTTACTACCATCCTTTTTCTTTACAAACAACACTGGAGCACCCCATGACGAAATACTAGGCCTAATGAAACCACGGTCTAACAACTTCTGAAGTTGATTCTTCAACTCTTTCAACTCTTTTGGGGCCATACGATACGGAGCAATCGACATTGGAGCAGAATCGGAGATAGTCTCAATAGCAAACTCTACCTCTCTATCTGGAGGCAAACCAGACAATTCTTCCAGAAATACCTCTGGAAAATCACAAACTGTCCTAATATCCTTTGGTCTGATCTCACTCATGTTAGGATTCATCACATAGGCCAAATATACTCGACAACCAAAGTTCATCAACCTATGAGCCTCTAGAGCTGAAACAACATTCGACAAGAACTTAATGTTCTCGCCTACTACAACTATCTCATAATCATTCGCAAGCTTCAATGTAAAAGTCCACCCTAGCTCTATGCTCAACAAGCCAATCCATACCCAGAATAACATCAAAACCATAGAACGGTAGCTCCATCATATCAACCAGAAATACATGACCTTGAATCATCAACGAACACCTCCTATACATCCGTCTAACCACAATAGTCTCACCAAAATAGATGGTCACATGCATTCCTACATCTAATATCTCAACAGGGATATCCAACAATTTTGCATGCTCACTCAGAATATAAGAGTGTGTAGAACCAGAATCAACCAAGGAAATCAATGACATATACTGTAACATGAAATTACCTGCAATAACATATATGTCGTTCCCAACCTCTCTGTGTGCATACACCCTAGCTGGTCCACCGCCCTCTGGCTGGACTGCAACAACATGAGCTACGTTCCTCGAAGCTTCAATCCTCGGCTAGAAGTTACCTCGACCGCGTCCACGGCCCCTCTGATGATCAACTGCTCTAACCGGCTGAGGACCGTTACGCCTCAAATGATCACGAGATCCATAGTTCCAACATGTACCAAGCATACCCCAACACTCACCCGTATGATGCCTCCCGCATCTAGCACACTCTAGAGTACGAGCAACAACTCCTTGGCCCTGATGGCCACGGCCTAGGTTACCACCCCCACGCCTATGATCATAGTGATGCCTATTATCCATGTGCCTCCTGGCATCACCTCTATCCCACTGGTTGTGCCTCTTCCCTAAGCTAGAACAACTAGCACGAAAGACAAATTCAAGTTTTGCTCGATGTCTTTGGCCCGACTGACCAAAACATCAAAATCCATGTAGTCGAAAGCTAACATATAAGTCTTCACATCCTTTACCAAGCCATAATGGAAGCGCTCACATCTTTCCTTCTCATTAGGCACTAACTTAGGAGCATATTGACTCAGCCGTACAAATTGTATCTTATAATCATATATAGACATATTGCCCTGAACGAGAGCTATAAACTCCCTCTTCTTCTCATCCAAGAACCGCAGACCCAAATATTTCTTACGAAAAACAGATATGAAGAACTCCCAAGTGATCTCACCCTCTGGTATACCAGATGTAGTCGTAGTCCCCCAGACATATGCATCTCTCTGAAGCAGAGAAATGATACAACCAAGTTTCTTAGCGTCTGAACACTCTATGTGACCTAATATACGTGTGGTACTCTCTAGCCACGCCTATGACCACTCAGGCGACAATCCACGAAATTCAACTCCGCTCAGACTACGGAGTCTCTCCAGGGGCAAACCAGTCCCCGCACCCTGAGGTGGTGCAATAGCTCGTATACCAGTCACAACTATCTGAAAGGCACCGATAATGGTATGAACCAACTGAGCTAAATCAATCATGGCCTGACCATGTCCAACTAGTGGTACTACACCCTCAACTCCGGCCTCGCCTACTCCAGGCGGAGGTGGGGGCAACTCCTCCTCAACAACCGGCTCCTCAGCATGAGCCTCAACATGATCCTCAACAGGATCCTCAATAGCCCGAGTTGCAGCATGTGGTTCCTGACGAACCACTCTAGGCCTGCCTCGTGGTCTCGCCATAGGAACAGACAAAACAATCTAACAAACACAACAACAATAACACACAAAGGTTTGGGTCAACAAGGCAAGGGTCCAAATTTCTCAAGTACTTATCCTAAACCATTTTCTTACAATAATACCTAGCAATGAGTTGCTTAACAAACTTCTAATCAACAACACAACAACAAGTCATGCTATCAACCAATCATGGCAAAACATCCACCGTACAAGGCAACCAACGGATAAATCTCCAAACAACCAAGCAAACACTTCAACTTACCTCACTTACCTACCCGAGAGATGCATAACTTGGCTCTGACACCAACAGATGTAACCCCCTCGGCCCGACCTAGCCACCAGACCGACCCAAGGTGGTCACACGGGACTAACCGAAGGACCCGAAGATTTTTCTTCGATTAGCAACCCAAAAAGAGGAACAAGGCTTTAATTTTATCTTTTCTAGATGCTTAGTTATATCTTAGATGAGGAAAACACGCAGCGGATAAATTCATGAAGAAACAAACCTCAAACCGACAAACAAGCATACAAGGGCCAAAATGTAAATCTAGCATATACAGGGACCTATTATGAAAATTAAGGTTACAACCTTGTAATTGGGTCAATTTCATGCTTACATGATGAAATGTAGCTCAAAACAACAACCTAAACACTTCCTAATGATAATACATCAACCGGGGACCAAAACGCAAGAAAAACAAACTTACGAGATGCCTTTAACCAAAAATAATGACCATCGTTTCGAAACCCAAGAGCCTGTTTTGGAACGAGTCTTCTCCATGATTTTCTAGTGAGCAAACATTTCGGAACAGGGAAGCCCGTTCCGCAACGCCAAGGCAAAAATGCAAGGGCGTTTCGAATTGCTGGTACCCGTTTCGAAACACATACCAGCAGGCTGGTTCAAAAACTCTTTTTAGACACCTCCAAGCTTGCTAATCCTAACCCAACAACACACACACACACAACAACAAGGAACAACATAAGCATGCATTTTACAAGCAAAAGAACTTAACAACAACGGACGAGAGCATTTCACCACAAGGATTAAACAAGAACATAACATGAGACATCACACATTTGCATAAAAGATCAAAACACTAAATAAGCATTAAAACCACAAAGCCATACTTCAAACAACATTAAAGGGTCACAACAAACTCATCTCAAACCAAACATCCACAAAACATCAAATCTATAAACATAAAACATAGCATCCCCATTGCTAGTGGTATTATTACAAACTCTAAAATCATACTTGAGCTAAAGTAGTAAAAGGCCTTACTCCCCTTGCTTGCTTACTGCCCGGAAACTCTAATGATCTAAATTGTCGGAAAAAAGAGCGTAAGCATTTAAGCTTAGTGAGCGGAGCCAAAACCAAACAACAACAATGCAATTTTAAAACAATTAGAGCTTTGGAAACCAAAACCTTTGCCAAACCACAATGAACATACAACATCTTACAACAACATAACATCCAACAAGATCATCTTACCAATCAACCATTCTTACAAAAGCACAACATACACTTACAAGATCTTACCATACCTTAACCATCTTACCACAATATAACAAAGTCATAAAAGGGAGGAAAGTAGCATATTGGCTTAATTAACAACAATACCCGGATATACAGATTTCTTACAATCTTATGAGTCTTACAGGACGTCGATGAGAGTAAACTCCATCACCGTTCCCAAGCCGATCTTACACATACGAATTTGTCTGACACAGCCGAATTTTCTTACACAAATGAATTTTGTCTTACACGCATGCGTATTTTGGTCTTACAAGTCTTACATGTGCACATTAATCCTAGTTGATCGATCAACTATATCCGGTAAAGATTCTAACTTATGCCAATATTCTAACATGGGTCAAACTTACCAAAGTCAAACATGGCTAACAAGCCCGTCTTACCACATCTTACTCTTACCAACATTTCCATACCAAGCATGCCTTTACCAACACGTAAATCTTATAATCTTACAATATTACAACAACAACATAGCATGCTCACCACATAATATTGACATCAAAGGTAGGAAAACAATTGGCAAGCAAACACAAGTCTTACTACAAATTTATAGCACAACTCACAATACCAAAAACATGGTGAAAAGCAAAACCACTTACTCTTGAGTTTAGATTGGCTTATCAAGCCCAATCTAAAACCCCAAAATCACCTTTGAACATTTCCAACACTTTTAAATTCTGCAAAGTTCTTATAATTTCTAAAAATTATATTTTGGTCCCTAAAAGTGAATTTGTTGCAATTGAGTCCTTAAATGTCTTCCGATCGCTGTGCCTTTTAATCATAAGATTCTTGAGTTTTCACATAGGCTTAATGTTCATCTAGAAAAGATTAAAAAGAAAAAAGGGTCGTTAATCAAGGTTGACCTTCGGGTTGACTTTGGTTTTCCCTGTGTAATCTTCATAGTTCGGGTCAAACGTCTAGGCCGGGCTAAGGGAGTTGGATTTGTTGGTATCAGAGCCAGGTTATCGAATAATTGGGGCTTGGTATGTGGTTATTGTGTGTGGTTATGTATGATTGTGCCTTTTGGTGAAAGTATGATGTATGAACATTGATGCATGATTCAATTGAGATGATTTTGTGATGCTATGCTATGCTATGTTTAGAGTGTGGTTGGGGATCCCATTGCCATATCATTACTAATGAGAAGAAATGGTTTCAAAAATGAGCTCGAGTACTTGGATTACTTACCTTATTATGCCTAATTGTGTTTGTTGCATTTTTGTCACTGTATTGTTTTTATTATGGGGCCATGTAGAGAGCTGAGAATCAATACTAGATCTACGGCTGAGAATGAAAACATGGAGAATGTTGAGGATTTACCTCCTCCTCCACCTGATGGTGGTGGAGTTGGTGATGGGGTTGCTAGACCCGAGGGTGTTCAGGGGCAAGCTGCTCCTAATATGACTATGTTGATACGGGCTATTGCTGGAGCTTTCCAAGCAGGAGTAGCTGGAGCTCATGGAGCTGCACCTCGGGATGGTGCTAATGTGAGATTGTCGTTGGAGCATCTCCGCAGTCTGGGTGGGACTGAGTTTAGAGGTTTGACACCTGAAGGTTCTGAATCTTGGTTGGAGAGCACCAAGAGGATTCTTGGTCAGTTGAACTGTAACAATGTGCAGAAACTAGGATGCAATGTAGCACTACTGCATGATGATGCTTACACGTGGTGGACGACCACTATTGCTGGAATGAAGGATGACGAGGTGACTTGGACATTCTTTTTGAATGCGTTCAAGTGAAAGTATCTGGGAGTTCGCTACCTCGACGAGAAGAAGAGGGAGTTTATGTCTCTTGTGCAAGGGAACATGTATGTGGCTGAATATGAGATTCAGTTTGTTCGCCTTGGCCAATATGCACCTGAGCTAATTCCTAGCGAGAGGGAAATGTGCGAACGGTTCCGTTATGGGCTGGTAGCGGATGTAAAGACCTATATGCTTGAAGTTGATTACACTGATTTCGATGTCTTGGTCACTAGAGCCAAGGACATTGAATTGAATCTTGGTTTGGCGAGCCGAACAGAAGGTTCTAGCTCGGGGAAGCGAGCTGCAGAACACGATTATGGTAGAGATCACAACAAGAGGCATAAGGATAGGAAGTCGCAGTATGATGCTAGACGTGGGGGTGGTAACCCTGGTAGAGGTCAGCAAGGACCTAATGCCTTATTGAGGACTCCTGAATGTAACCGGTGTGGTAGGAGACACGCTGGTGAGTGTTGGGGTAACCTTGGGACATGTTGGAATTGTGGAAACCGAGGGCATATGAAGAAAGATTGTCCTCAGCCGCTGAGAGAGGGGCAAGCTCCGGTGAGAGCAGCTGAGCCACAAAGCGGTCGTGGGCGCGGCCATGGTAATTTTCAACGTAGGGATGATGGTGGAAGGAACATGGCGCATGTTGTGGCTGTCCAACCTGAGGGTGGTGGTCAGGCTCGAGTGTATGCCCATCGTGAGGGAAGGAATGACATGGACGTGATCGCAGGTACCTTTACTTTGCAATCCTTGTCATTACTTTCTTTGATTGATTCTGGATCTACACACCCGTACATATTGCGTGAACATGCTCAAATGCTTGGTTTGCCTGTTGAGTCTTTGGATGTTGGTATGCGAGTGACTAGTTCCTTTGGTGAGACTGTTGTAACAAGGAAGTTGTATAGAAGATGTCCCTTAAAGTTGCAAGATCATGTTTTTCTTGTTGATCTTATGGAATTGCCATTATATGGTTTTGATGTAATCCTTGGCATGGATTGGCTTGTTGAGCATGGAGCTGTTGTGGATTTTGAAAGTAAGTGAGTTTCGTTGAAACTTGCGGATGATTATGAGGTGGTGGTGGTGGGAGAAAATGTGAAGTTTCTAGCTAATGCGGTGTCGACGTTGGAAGCAAGCCGGATGTTGCGGCAAGGTTGTGAAGCTTATCTAGCCTTTGTTATGAATCCTAGCTCAAATGAGGTGCGCGTTCAGGATATAAGGACCGTTTGTGAATTCCCTAGAGTGTTTCCGGAGGAATTACCTGGTTTGCCGCCTAATAGAGAGGTTGAGTTTGGAATTGAGTTGTATGAGAACACAACTCAGGTGTTCATTGCTCCCTATGGCATGGCACCCAAAGAGTTGAAGGAGTTGAAGACGCAACTTCAGGAGTTGCTTGACCGTGGCTTCATTCGGCCTAGTGTGTCACCTTGGGGTGCACCGGTCTTGTTTGTGAAAAAGAATGATGGCACGATGAGAATGTGCATCGATTATTGTCAGCTGAATAAGTTGACCGTCAAGAACAAGTATTCTTTGCCGATGATTGATGATCTTTTTGATCAGTTTCAGGGAGCGGCTGTGTTTTCAAAGATTGATCTAAGGTCAGGGTACTATCAGTTAATGGTGAAAGATGTGGATAAACCGAAAACATCCTTTCGAACGAGGTATGGGCATTATGAGTTCCTTGTGATGTCGTTTGGGTTGATGAATGCTCTTGCCGTTTTCATGGATATGATGAATAGGGTGTTCCATGAATTCTTGGACAAGTTTGTTGTGGTGTTCCTCGACGATATCCTTGTGTAATCTCGTACTGAGGAGGAGCATGAGGGTCATTTCAGGATTGTTTTGCAAGCGTTGCTGGAAAATCAGCTTTATGCTAAGCTGAGCAAATGCGAGTTCTGGCTAAAAGAAGTTGTTTTCCTTGGTCATGTGGTTTTGGTCGAAGGTATTCGAGTTGATCCCTAGAAGGTTGAAGCGGTGATGAATTGGAAGCCTTCTAAGTCTGTTCATGAAGTCCGTAGTTTTCTTGGGTTGGCAGGATACTACCGGAGGTTTGTGGATGGATTTTCTAAGATTGCTGCCCTTTTGACGAAGTTGTTGCAAAAGGATGTTAAGTATGAGTGGACGGAAGCGAGACAACAAGCTTTTGAGAAGCTTAAAGCAGCTTTGACGCAAGCTCTTATCTTGGTTCAACCTGAATCAGGGAAAGAGTTTGTGGTGTATAGTGACGCATCCTATGTTGGTTTGGGGTGTGTGTTAATGCAAGAGGGTAAGGTAGTGGCTTATGCATCGTGACAGTTGAAAGTGCATGAGCGCAATTATCCTACGCATGATATTGAGTTGGCTGCCATGGTTTTTGCTCTAAAGATCTGGAGGCATTATCTTTATGGTGAGAAGTGTACTGTGTACACGGATCACAAGAGTTTGAAGTATTTGATGTCTCATAAAGAGTTGAATCTTAGGCAACGACGATGGGTGGAGTTGCTTAAGGATTACGATCTAACGATCGAGTATCATCCAAGGAAGGCCAATGTTGTGGCTGATGCCTTAAGCAGGAAAGTGGCAGTGGAGTTAAGAGCGATGTTTACTAGTTTGAGCATATCGCGAGATGGTGGTCTTGTTGCTGAATTACAAGTAAAACCATCTTTGGTTCAGTTGATAAAGGATAAACATTTGTTGGATGATTCCTTGGCGCCGCATGTTCAGGATATTGCTGAGGGTAGATCGTTGGATTTTTGTTTTAATGATGATGGTGTTCTATGTTTTGGGAGTCGGATAGTGGTGTCGAATGATGTTAAGTTGAGGCGCACTATTCTGATCGAAGCACATAGTAGTCCATTTGCTATGCACCCTGGTAGTACAAAGATGTATCGTGATCTGAAGGATGAGTACTATTAGGTGGGTTTGAAGAAAGATGCCGCTGAGTATGTGAGCAAGTGTATGGTTTGTCAGCGGGTTAAGGCTGAACACCAGTTTCCTTCAGGGTTGTTGCAGCCGTTAAAGATCCCTAAATGGAAATGGGAGAGGATCACCATGGACTTTTGTGTCTGGTTTGCCTTCATTGCCATCAAAGAAGAATTTTGTTTGGGTGATTGTGGATCGCCTTACGAAGTGTGCGCATTTCTTGCCTGTGCATACTACGTACAACTTGGATAAGCTTGCGGAGTTGTACATTGCTGAGATTGTACGTTTGCATGGCATACCAAAATCTATAGTGTCGGATAGAGATCCGAGGTTCACCGCATGGTTTTGGGAGTGTTTACATCAAGCATTGGGTACGCGGCTGAATTTCAATACTTCTTATCATCTGTAGACGGATGGAAAGTCGGAGCGTGTTATTCAAGTGCTTGAGGATATGTTGAGGTGTTGTGTTATTGAGTTTCAAGGCTCTTGGGAGAAGCATTTGCCTCTAGTGGAGTTTGCTTATAATAATAGTTACCAGGCGAGTATTCAAATGGCACCTTATGAAGCTTTGTACGGGAGGAAGTGTAGAACTCCTCTTTGTTGGGCTGAAACGGGACAAAAGTTGGTCTCGATGCCGGCTTTGTTGAAAGGAACCACCGAGAAGGTGAAGCTTATTTGTGAGCGGTTGAAGGCAGCATCGGACCGGCAAAAGTCTTACGCGGATTTGAAACGTAGGGAGATAGAATTTGCGGTGGGTGATCGTGTGTTCTTGAAAGTTTCACCTTGGAAGAAGGTGATGAGATTTGGCCAGAAGGGCAAGCTGAGCCTGAGATACATTGGACCATACGAAGTGATAGAACATGTGGGTCCTATTGCTTATAAGCTGAGGCTAGCACAAGAGTTAGAAAAGATACATAATGTGTTTCATGTATCCATGCTTCGGAGGTATAGATCAGATCCTTCGTATGTTATGCTTGTGGAGGAAGTTGAGTTGAATCCAGATTTGACATATGATGAGGAACCTGTTGAGATTTTGGATTCGGACAGTAAGGTTCTCCGTGGTAAGACCATTGAGATGGTTAAGGTGTTGAGGAGACATCGTGGTGTTGAGGAAGCCACGTGGGAAAGAAAGGAAGACATGAAAAAGAAATTTCCTTACCTTTTTCTTCAAGGTAAATTTCGAGGACGAAATTTCTTAAGAGGGGGAGAGTTGTAACACCCCAAATTTGGGCTTAGATGTTTTAGAGTCTGAATCGGACCGGTTGGGAACGGTTCGAATCTTAAAGGGAGGTTTAGGGAACACCTAGTTCGGGATGCTTTAAAAATATGGAAAAATATTTAAAAATCTTCATTTATTATATGAATGATTATGGTGAAATCAATTTTACAAAATAAGGTTTGGAAATACTACATTTCGGTGTAGTGACCAAATCACAGTTTTTGCAAAAGTTAAATAGTGACTGTTTTGTAAAGGATTGAAACTTTGAATCTTTAAGGAGCTAATTTTACCAAAATATTTTTAATCAGATTTCTTCTTAATTTGGGTGATTTTATTAATGTTTTAATTAAAGGAAAATAAAGATTAATTAAAAGGAAACTACCTTTAACTTTTCATAACTACCTTTCATCAATTTTCTCTCATTTCATTTTCTCTCAATTTCTTTTTAGCCAAACACATTTCCTCCAGCAATTATCCTTTGATTTTCATTCCTTTTGATGAGATTTCAATCTCCTTTTGATTCATAATCTTTTTCTCATCAAAACCTCTTATTTTTACATTGGATTTTCAAGAAAACATGCCCAATTCAAGAAGAAATCAACCATTAGAGGTCAACTTTGTTCTTCTCCTCTAATGATCAGTTCTTTACTGAAATTCCCAAGTTATCAATCCTTTGTTAATGATTTTTGAGTTGCTTTAATGTTAGAAACAAGAAATTGTATTAAAACTCAAGATTTTTGAAGAGATCTTGGTGATTTTCATGGTTGATGGTTAGGCTCTATTTTGAGGTTGTTTTCTAATGTATTTTGGATGTTAATTGATGTTATAAAAGAGGTTTTATCAAAAAAATCCCGAATAGGCTTGGATCTCTAAGTTTTGTATGCTAGAATGGTGGTTTTTGGGGTGGATTTGGTGTTCTGTCATAGCTGGAGGTATAAGTACGAGTTTGTGGTGATTTTTGATGTTGAATGATGATTAGAAATGATTAGAAGAGGTAGATCTTGGCTGGGCTTTGTTTTGGAAGAGTTTGGAGATGATTTCGGTTGTGTTTGGTAGCCGAAATGTGGTTTGTGAGTAGAGCAGCGAGTTTAGGTGTGTGGCTAATGATTTCAATGCAAGATGATGCATTAATCCTCTGCTCTTATATGTTATAAACAGGGGAGACATCTTCGGATGCCTTTGGTGTTGATCCAGGAGCCTAGATAGCGTTTCGACGAGCAAGCGAAACGTAATCGGTGAGTGCGTATGGTTTTAGAAGTCCTTGAGGGACAAGAATCAAGGTTTGGGGATTTAGGAAAGGTTTGAAACACCTTCCTAAGTCCGGAAGTAAGTATTGGCTAGATTGCTCTCTTATATGTGGTGGTTGCCCCTAAAATGCTTTTACATGCTCATGGTTTGAGATAGATAAATTCCTACTGTTTTTATGCATCATTTGTATCATGAGATGATGCTTGAAATGATTTCATGAAATAACATGTTGCATGGTTGAGATTTGAGCTTTTGTTTTAAAGCATGGCAAATGTTATGGTTTTGAAATGAGATGAGAATGATTTGAGAAATGTTGCATGAAAAACAGTAGGTGAGATGATGTTTTGACATAATATATTGGCATAGATGTTGAGATACTTACCGGATATAATTTATCGATCAATAGGATGAGAGTGCACTATAAACTAAAAATTTGTACGTGCTCTTTGGTTTAATCCAAAGGGAGAGAACCGATGATGGGCATTCCATCGGGTAGGACTTGGTGAAATATCCAAGCTTTGTGGCGATGAGAGATTCCACCATGTGAGTACGGTGATGTGAGATTCCACCGGAAGCGTCTAGTGGTTAGAGAATGTTGTCCGCATATCCGAGTAATAATGAGATGTGAAATGCCAATATAATATATGAAAATGCTTTTGATTCACATGTACCTATTGTTGAGATGAATTATGCTATGAGAAATGCATATGAGATTTGTATATGAAATGCTTTGGTTTTACAAGTATGTGTATGGCCTTGCCATGAGATTTGCATTGGTTTAAATGCATGAGATAGAATTGAGGTACATGTGTTTTCAATGAGGTTTTGCCTTGAAATGATTTTCAAGCATGAGATAGAATGAGCATGTTGTAGAAAAAGCTTTTGAGAAAGTGTTTTCAAGAAATGCATTATTGTGTTGGTTTTCTTTAGAGCATGCCTCACTAAGCAATTGTGCTTACGCTTTCTTTTACCAATAATGAGATAATTGAGGTGTTTTTGGGCAGCAAGAAGGTTAAGAACATCCAAGGAAGTGCAAAGCTCATGTATGGTGATGTTTTTATACACTTTAGTTTTGATATTGGCAATGGGACTTCAAGGTTGTATTTGGGAGATGTGTTTTGAACTCCCTAAGTTTGTGGCATGTTTGTGAAGGCATTTATGGGTTGTAAATGGTCTTAAATTTTTGGTTTGAGGTTTGATTGCTTATATTGGTTTTGAGACTAAGGAGCATGCCTTTAGATTGTGTGTTTTTATGTTTGATGCCATGCTCTAGCTTAGGGGTTTTAAATATGTTCCTTAGTATCAAAATGAGTTGCTGGTGTGCTTAAATGCTCTTTGAGACATGTTTGAATGGTTTAAAAGGTGAAAAACCAACAATTTCTGCTGTCACTGGGCAAAGTGTATTGAAACACCCTCAATTGTTTCGAAACGGAGGCCTATAATGGCCATAGTGTTTCGGAACGATTGAAGCTGTTTCGAAACAGTTTGGCTACTAGTGAAGCCTGTTTCGATACCGATCTCAGAACATACCCGAGTACCAAAACGGTCAACACCGTTTCGATACGGGAGTTTCGGTACGAAGGGTGGGTGTTCCGATACAGTTGACCGTTGGGTGATGGATTTAAATTGTTTAAGTTTCCATGTTTACATTTTAGTCCTGAATGTTGTGGATGCAATTGCTTGAGCTTGGAATGTCTTTTTAAGCTAAAATTTGACAGAGGATCATATAACTTAACTAATTACATATTTGTAAACCTAAATTCTGCAAAGTCCCTATAATTTCTGAAAATTACATTTTGATCCCTAAAAGTTAATTTGTTGCAATTGAGTCCTTAAATGTCTTCTGATGCTGTGCCTTTCTATCATAAGATTCTTGAGTATTCACATAGGCTTAATGTGCATCTAGAAAAGATTAAAAAGAAAAAAAAGTGTCGTTAATCAAGGTTGACCTTCGGGTTAACTTTAGTTTTCCCCGTGTAATCTTCGTAGTTCGGGTCAAGCGTCTAGGCCAGGCTAAAGGGTTACAAAGGAACACTGGACCAAGAACGAGCCATGTCCAAGCAAAAGAGACTGGCATACCATTACCGAGGCAAGGACCAAGCCATTGTCGAGGCAAAGGCCAGACAAGTATCGACAAGGGAAAAAATGTGCAAAGTGGTATGCGACTTGAAGAACATATAATGCCGAATTTTGAGAGATAATTTTCATGAAGATCGGAGCAGAGGAAGGCCATGAAAAATCCAAAGGAAGGTCAAAGATGGAAAATCGATAAGGAGGAATAAAATAATGAATTAAAAGAGATTTATCTCTTTTATGAAGTTATGTTCAACTTCAACTTATCCTCCTACTCAAAGAAGGACTCGGCAAGGTCATGCCCTATAAAGCCAAGACCCATCCGCCACAATGAAGACTTCTAGAGATCGAGAGGCTTAGGGGTTTAGTAGAGTGCTTATCATCGCCATCATGTTCTAATTCTTTCTTAGGCTAGGATTATTTGTTTATTAGTTTTGAGAAGACGATTGTAATTTGTTTAGGTTTTTGTTAATGCAATTTAAGTTCAAGGTTTGCTTATTCTTGGTGTTTACTTTCTTCTTGCAATTGAAATAGGAGAGGAAATTGTGATTGCATCTATTTGTCTAATATTGGGAGAGTTAGACTCACAAAACGAATAAGCATGGTTTTTATCCCAATCGATGAAAACTAATTCAACTTAGGGACAAGTATAAGTTTCAACGCCTAAGAGAAGCGTAAGATTGATTGGTGTTCACCCTTAGTTCACGCTGGGAGGTATTATCAAGGCCTGCAAATTTGTAGAGTTTCGACTTAGGGATAAGAAGGAACCATTAAAGAATGCTTTGTCGAACCTTGAAGTTTGTCGCTCAATTGCTCATGTAGTAGTTGTTTTTCTTGACGCGACAATTCTCTTGCCCATTGCCGAGGAAATGAAGTTGACGATTGCATTCAAAACCGAGACAATTTCATTCAACTTCCACACTACGATGCAACATAATCCAGCATGCTCTATCATCATATCTACTCAACTTCTTAGTCTACTTGCTTTCTTTATTATCTCAACTGAACCTTCACTTGTGTTTTTAATTTTCTACAGTGTGAGACGATAATATCTAGAAGTAGCACCAATCCCTGTGGAGACGGTATCTTTTATACTATAATTTGGCGATGTGTATACTTGCACTAAAATTGAGACACCTAATACGCGCAACAATGCACATGATCACATCCTTCACCTCATGATCACTTAGTGATTCTGTCCATCCGGTGGCAAATTTTATACAATCCGTCAAGTCGATGATGTTTGGCTCTGATGCTTTTGTGAGGAAAAGCGCCCAAATTTAGCTCAAATCATGTTCGTATAGATTGTCTACCTCGTGCAACATCGCCATAGCACCATTGTCTCATCCTTCACATATGGCACCGCTTTCAGCTACTTGTTCTCGATGTTAAAGATTGATTGTAACACCCCTACCCGACCTGATCGAGAACCAGATCAGAGAGTATTATCAGAAATGTAATCGGAGATCAAAAGCTAAATCAGAGTTCGAAAACTTTTTTATCAATATTTTAATTCCAAACTAACACGACATCTTAAGCACTTAAAATTTATACAAGGCATAGTCATCACAAACGCATCATAACCAACTAGTTAAATTATTTTGCCACCATTCTAAGAGTTTATAAAGACAAAACACATTACTCTAAGCTCGTAGTGACTTGCCGGTCTGTCGACTTCTCTGATCTCGAACCGAACACCTTGCTAGCCTGAAATGTTATGAAGATGAATGCATTAGACTTACGTAGTCTAAGTGAGGTAGTTATAACCAATGAATGAACATGACATTCTAAGCAAATCACAATTCGATGGAATTTCTAGACATAGATTCATTGAGCTATTAACATGGTTCAACAAACAACATGGTTTACCCACTTACCACATAACATAATATCAATGGAAAACGTGCTTATCAAAGATAGTATCACAACATCAATACCCTTGGATCGAATCAACCGTATTTGGATACGCGGATTCCCTCTACACCAAACATATAATCAGAGAATGGACCGTAGTCCTTGAGCCGTAGCTCCGGAGATATATTTCCTTTACACATCCGCCCTTATTACTCCATATATAGGTCGTAGCCTTGGACTGTTGTCCTCCCTTACTTGGTGAGCTCGAATAACCATATGGCATGCCAATTGTATCCAATACTCGAATCCAAGGTTCAATAATTAATAATCCAACTATAACATTTCAATAGCAATATTTTCACATCAATATATCAATAATAGTAATTCAATAGCAATTGACATATATCAAAGTTTCACTAGCAATATTTAATGCTCGATATGCAATATTTAATCAAACTTACCAAACAAAGCTTTCAATATGGTTTTTATGCAATGACCTTCAATAAAATGGTTAGCAAATCAATAAGCAATGATTCAAGATGGCACTTAGCTAACTCTCGAGACTCCGACTACACTCACCTTGATAACCCAACGTTTCTCGAATAATAACGCCTTTACCCTTGATTTTCGGAGGAGACGACGATTGTTCCTTATCGACCTCTTAAACTAGGTTAATTAATAGGAACCAGTTAGAATCGATAAAACGATGTCAATTTAATACAAAAATATCAAAATTGATATCAAACTTAGATTAACAAAAGATTTGAGCTTACCCAACGATAATAGGGATTCGAATTATCGAACTGAAAAACTCGAACCTACCAACCTATCACTGAATTGTGTCTCACTACTTTTTTCTCACCTTTGCTTTTCACTCGTTCTTTCTTCTGCTTTTTTCAATTTTACTTGTTTTTTTTTCGTGCATCCCTCTCCCTTATTTATACTAAACCTACAGCCCCCCTTAAATCATCTCTAATCTCCACGTGCTTGGAACCGTGACACATATTTAGGGTATAATGCCCTTGGCTTGGGCAACGTGTAGTTCTTGATGCCACCTTAATTTGGCATTTGCCATGTGTTTCCCTTACGTGGGAAATCACGGCCAAATTCCTTCAATCGAAAGAATTGGCCGTGGGTCCCACGACCACTTTTTTAATAATAATAATTATTATAATAATAATAATAAAAATAAGCAATTACGATTAAATCAAATAATTGGGTTCCGAACCGAATTTCAACTAGACTAGTTTTTGGGATGTGACATTAATGCTCGCAAGACTATGTTGAGCCCCTCACCGATCCTATCGACGAGAATCCCTTATGTCGTGCCAAGTTTCATTACATTAATGGAGATTGGGTTCGTCTCGAGGCCCCTTCTCAAAATGTGGAAGCTGATCCGGTGGCCCCTTAAGAAGTTCCTCAAGCTTTGATGGCCCAACATTCTATGGATGCTCTTATGGCCTATCTTAATGAGCAATTTACTTCCTTAGGCACCAACATTGCGTCTTTGGATACATTCATGAATTCAGGATTTGCCGCCATCAACACTCGATTCACTTCCTTAGAGGAAATAATTACCACCATTGAGAATTGAGTCACTGTTATTGAGACTCAACAAAATGCAATGGACGTCTCTCTCACCGGTTTTCATGGTGCATGGCTCCAATCTCAATCAAGACAAGCCAATTATGAAGATGAAGATGAATAAGATGAAGACGAGGGGAACAAATCTTAGGCTTATGCATCTCATGCCATATCATATCATATTAGAATTTTTTATTTTTATGCACCTATGTTATTTGTCTTTAAACCTATGTTTTGATTTATGTTTTCAGGATTTGAGTTTGGATTTATGTTGCTTTGAACCTTTTAATGCTTTAAATGCTTAATTATAATTATGTTGTTTGCTTTATATTGCTTCGATGTTTATCCTTTTGATTTTGATCTAATAAAAATGGTGAGAATACTTAAAGAGCCAAATTTTTTAAAGTTTTCAAATTCTAGCTTAAAGTAAGGTGAAGTATTTTTTTCAAATCACTTAAAATTTTATTTTGGTTTTGTTATATCAAAAAGAGGATTGTAAAACCTATGTTTGATTTTGATATAACAAATTCATTGAGGAACAATTGGCAAAAGTAGAATAAATTTTTAAGTACTCAAAAGTCTAACTCAAAGTTAAAACTTAAAACCCTAAAAAATTTTCTAAGTGTTTTCAAGCCAAACTTTACAAAATCGCCCAGGCGTACCGATACGCCCTATAACGTTTCGATACGGATTTTGGCTACTAGAATTTTAATTAAGCACGGCGTTTTGATACGGCTTACCCCATTTCGATACGACGTTGTGATACGGGATTGTCCGTTTCGTTACGGCATTCAAACTGGGATACAATTGAGTGTCTGTTAAAGCTTAAAATTTCAATTATATCGTACTGATATGGGTGATGTCCGTTTTGATACGATTTTATAAAAACAAGCTTTTCGTTTCGATACGCCCTTGAAGCGTACCCATACCTTTTTCTATAGATTTTTTCATCATATTTTAGTGAGCAAAAATCATACCAATACGACCTAGCCGTTTCTATACGACCCCCATTTTACACTAAGACTGTTTTGATACACCTTCATGCATATTGATACGCCCTTGCATTTACTCTTGCAATGGCTAGTTTCTGTCTTACAGGTACCGATGTGGGGCTCCCGTGTACCGATACACCGTGCACCATAAGTGCATTTATTGTGGGAAAAATGGTCTTCAGCGGCTCTATTTATGATCTCAGCTACCCAAACGGTTAGAAATCAATGAAGGGATATAAAATCAAGTCTCAAAAGCTACAACAACAACTATTGATCAAGTGACAAGCAATCAAGCAAAAATCCAATCTCTTTGAGCCAAATAGAGTCTAACCCTTGTACCCATCTTGTGTAATTCATTTGTATTTCTTTATTTCAAGATTAAGGAGAGTGCACTTGTAATTGGGGCAAACATTTTACCTTTGTGAGGTTCATTTTTATTTGCCAACAACTTTTCTTGTAAAGAGTGATCTTAATCAAGCTTTGGGTAGAAAGCTTGATCAATTTGTAACGGTTTCCTCCTAAGCCTAGAAAAAGGGACGAATTCCATTAGTAAATTGTTGAAATCCTTAGTGGGGAGCTAAGGTAGTGGATGTAGAGCTTGTTAGAAGCTTGAACCACTCTAAATCTTCTTGTCTTCAATATTTATTATACCACTTTGCTCTTTTTCAATTTAAAAAGCCAATTCACCCCCTCTTGGCCAATTCAACATTGTTTAATCATCTCAACAAACTTTTTTCATGTATTACATCCTTTTGTCCTTATATCTAGATCAGACACAAGTCATGAAATAGTCACACTTGTATAGTCCATCTAATATTTCTTGATATCTTAAGTAGACTATTATAAACGAATAACTATGATATCTCATATCAATATATTCGAGCGTGGCCATGTATTTCTAGTCTCATTCAATCAAGTGGCCTATGATATTATTCCTATTATATAGGAGGGACAAATTCTATCTTGATCAACCATATTCCGCTACATAGATTGCAACATATCCAATATCAGTCTTTATAGTGTAGTCAGTTACGACACACGTTTGATTGTATCAAAATATGTCACTCACAATGTATAAATAACGGTGATCTCAAGTCTGAGGATCATACATGTAGTTATCACTATGAACAATGTTGTGACTATCACATAATAATCCAAGAAACATGCTCATAGCGGGCCAGTCCAGTATGTCGTTCTCTAACACATACTTATGTATTGATTTTGACATCTTCATGTCAATGACAATACTTTTCCATCAATCAACTACATATTAGTCTTAATATATTATTGTTTTCCATGCCCACAATAATACTAGACTAAGGACATTTTAAGAATAACTATATTATTCTAAGGACTTTATTATAATTCAGTTTATTAATAAACAAGATAAAATAGGTATGTCTTTTAGAACCATCTCATGATTGGTCTTTGGGCATACTCCAACAAAATAAATCCTTGATAATAACATCTGCAAGATCACCACTAACTTGAACATTATCCATAATAATAAAGTTATCATGTGCCTCAGGTAAAGAGTTTACCCCAAAACCAAGATGGCCCAAGGATGGGCTTTGGGAGTAGTCGATCCCACCCAAAGACACATCATTATTTTGGACATGTGAGACCGATAAAGCCACATTAATGTTGTCACTAGGCTTCATCCTATGCAATGCATGGTCATCTTGACCGGAAATGTCACTCACCATACCATGTAGATTCCCCATATCATTTTCCATAAATGTAGATTGCAGAGACATTTCGGGACACCCCCGGGCCTTGGTTCTACAACACTATTCTCATGATTATCTACATCCTCCAGAACCCTTACGGTCGACGAATCTATGTCCACCGGAGAATACCTACTCACTTCATGTCTGAAACCCTGAACTTTATCAACACCTTTATTCATCTTCGGCCATACATCAGCAAAAGTTCCCTCCTCGCCCAAGAACTCATCATCGCTTGGTTCCAGAAAAGATTCACCCGTTTTGATAACAATGAGAAAAGATCTACCATTTAACTTCATTGTAATGGAGTTCGGAACATCAAACTAACTTGGAACTCTAATCACCAATCTTGTCGTATATAGATCTTCCTTGTTTCTAGTAGATTCATGAATACTGATCAACTTCCCTCACCTATTATCCAGATTATTAAAAAACTCATCATACCAACAATAGATTGGAACACCCACTGGCAAAACAAAGCAAAACTCCCACGGAACACCCTCCTCCATAACATTAGAATCTAAAAAATCAAACCAAAAGGACAATTCCTCCTTATTATTCCAGATGTTTTCCTTATCCTGAAGGGAGGCAAAAGTGATAATGCAAGACATATCCAGACATCCCCACTTCGCAATTTTCACCTGAATTCCGTCACTCACCAAAGTTTTTTTGAACAAAGTCCCTCTCAAAGTTCTTTTTTAGAATACTTGCTATCGAGTTCTTAATCCATGCAGTCTCCTCGATAGGGATTGAAAAGTCCACCAGTCCACTATTTCCCTTAATATAATCTTCAACTCTTATACCACTCTTGACTGGATTGATATGGACTTGTTTATTCTTAGTTTTGCTCATAAGAACCTCCCTATATGTTCTTTTGTCAGTTATATTATCCCCTTTATCTCCCTTGTTGACTGTGGCTTCCGTCTTCTGGTCTTCCTATTCCAAACCAACAGAGATCTTCTTGGACCCTACCTTGACACGAGGCGTCAAGGAGCCACGCTTGTGAGGATCAAAAATTTTGGATTTAGAGACTAAAACCTTCCTACCATCAATCATGGTATTATGTACCGCATAAATCACCCTCTGTATATCCTTCTCGCTTGCCAATGAACAAAAGTTAAGGTAGTGTTTTTGTATTTCGGCTTCATATTCACTGATGGAATGAAAACCTTCAAAGTGTTCCCATATAGCACCACGTGATACTCTTTTACTCAAATTATCCACAAAAACAATCCATCCATCTTCAACGGAAGAAGACCGATGGTCACCCTTGGAAGCACATTCTCTCTCGCTCACCATTCTCTCGCTCACACTTTTGTATGTAGGATTTGCAATCGCGGTTGATTATTGCAACGTATAATCGAACCAATAAAAAATCTATAAAAAAATTCACATGTGACAAGATTAATCAAAATAAAATTTAGAGAGAACATATGCATAATTTATATAATATAGAAATCAAATCAGGGTATTCAAAAATTGAAGACCCATTCTTTTATCAACTCTATCAAATTTGTATTCCCATGTTAATAAATGTGTGTGGGTTTTAGGAAGCATATAGTAAAGTTTTAATTTTATTTCCCTGCACCAGCATTTTGTAATGTGTTAGAATGTGGAGAACGGGATATGAGGTCCGTTGACACCATACTTGATGTTAACACACGGGGTGGATGTATACGTGCGTTATAAAGGCTGTATTGTAATAATGGAACGGGAAGCTTATTGATTCCATGATATTTAATGTTTATGTTAATTGCATGTATTTAATTTTAGAGCATTCATGGTACCTTTGACCTGATAATGAGAAATAAATTAATATTTTCAAATGGATAAGTGTGATACCTTAACCTACCCTCGTTAATTAATTGCTACATAAAATTACATTATTATATCCTATTTCTATTGTTGTATAAATATATACTTCAGAGTTCAGGTGATCAAGACAATAAAAAAATTGAGGTACACTTAATTAATTGATAATGTTTTACCCAGTATAAATAATTAATAAGTGTTGGTGTTGTAATGAGATGTGTTATATTTTCATTGAAATTACTTTAAGTATGAATATTAAAAACAATATTATTAGAAAGAATAATCGTGTACAATTATAGATAGTTATTTAAGATTAATTGCCAGGACAGAAAGCAACCAAAGTAAATACTCAAGTCCGACTCTCTTCTCACTTTTTACGCTCTCAGCTTCGTTGCGTCCAAATTTTTACTCGTCTTGTAAGAACTTCAAACGTCGAAACCTAACTCTCTTTCTTTAAAAGATACCTCTTATTTTGTTTTCTTATTAGAGGCGGTTAAAAAATTTAAGGAGTTATATATAATTTATTAAAAATCAGAATTTTAAGTTAAAACAAATTTAAATGTTTGTTAATTTGGTGTATGCGTGGCAAACTGGTTTTTGAATAAAAAATAAGTATAAGATGGACTCAAAATCTAAGAAGTACAACAATATTTTGTTTTTCCTAAGTTCTTTACCACTAGTCCATAATTAATCTTTGTTTTATCTCCTAAACATTTAACTTAGCTCATTTTGGTATTCTTATTTTTATAAAATCATGTAAAATTCTCCTTCCCCTCCCCTTAAGTCAGAATTGTTCAAAAAAAAAACACTCTAATACTTACTATGCTTTTTTTCCCCTTTTAATCTCATTAATAATGATAGCAAGATAGAATATAGATGGTCCAACAGCCAGATAGGGGCCACAACTGTAACACTTTGATGGGCTGTAGCTGTTTTGCTGACTTTGCTTGTTTCATCCCTGTGCTGTCCTCCCCCAAATTTCTTCCAACCAGCCCTTAAAATTTACTTTGGTACAACTTTTCTCACCCACCACCATTTTTCAGTCCATGTATGTATATTGTTTATTCACATGTATTTTTTTAATTCAATTTTTAAAATATAACTGAAATTTCATTACTCAGAGAAATAGCAATAGATAAGCAATGAGTGAGAGAGAAAACATATTACAAATAATCAATTAAATTCATTCAAAAGTGCATATTGAATATGATCTTAACAACTAATAAAAATATTATAATTTGCATATAATAAAATTATCCTAAAAGGTTGTGTTTTATCTTCTTCAAAATTAATATTTGATATCTGAGATTTTCTCCTCTTCAAATATTGATTAATTACTTCCATTTTTGTAAAGAAAAATATTTGAGAAGAAGAAATCAAAAACGACCGAGTCATACATATTAAAAAGGATAAAGTCACAGTAGAAAGTGTAAGGAAAGCATGCCTATTCAACACTAACATATATAACACTGGCTATGTAGAGTAATTTTAACCTTTGGATTACCAGGTGTCGTTATTGAATTGGTCCACGTCCACTAATAACGAAAGATCCGGTAAAAAAAAATTCTAATTGACTGAGTGATAAATAATGCTCGTGTTGTTCCATCTTGTGTGCTCATATAATATCTCTACTTAATAAAAAAAAATTGAAAAATTGTATCTTAGACTAGCGGGCGAGGAATACGTGCACCAATCACGGAATTGAACCACTTTTCACGTATTTTTCCCTCAAAATTTCCTCCTATAATAGATATGAAAACAAGACATTAGCAAGATTTCAATTATTCATTTACAATAAATTATATTTGTCTTCATAACGTTGACTTATCATCATCTTTTATATATGAATGTATGTATACGCATTGTTGAATAAAAACACTTCTTTTGCTCAATCATTTTGTGATCCGGTCTTCGTTTTGAGTCGCTGGTAAACAAGGAAAAAGGATCCATCAGAAATGGAGGAACAAGATTAAGAACGATTTTCAAGCCAATCCCAATTCCCATCTCTCTTACAACAATACTCTTTGTATTTCGTTAGGTGTTGACTTTCTTGCCTTTGGTTCTTAGGGTATACAACGGAAGAGATTGTTCTTAAGATTTGAGGTTTCTGGTATATGAAAATGAGCGGAAAGGAACCAGTCATGCTAGACGATGAGCAAATCACTCAACTGCGAGAAATCTTTCTATCTTTCGATCGCAACAACGATGGTAGCCTAACACAGCTGGAACTCAGTTCGCTTTTGCGGTCCCTAGGCCTAAAACCGAGCTCTGACCAAGTCGAAGCCTTGATACAAAAGGCGGACACGAACAACAACGGGTTGGTTGAGTTCTCGGAGTTTGTATCCCTGGTGGCACCGGACCTTCTCTCGGAGAAGTCAACCTACAGCGAGCAGCAGTTAAGGCAGCTATTCAAGATGTTCGATAGGGATGGTAATGGATACATCACCGCTGCTGAGTTGGCACATTCGATGGCAAAGCTCGGGCATGCGCTGTCGGCGGAGGAGTTGACGGGGATGATCAAGGAGGCCGATACCGATGGGGATGGGATGATTAGTTTTGAGGAGTTCTCACAGGCGATTACTACCGCTGCTTTTGATAACTCTTGGGGTTGATTCAATTTTAAGCCCTGTAAACATAGGGACTAGTTTGCTATGTTGGCTTTGTTTCTGTTCTGCTGTTTTGTTTACTTGTTGCATATGTAGTTTTAACAAGGGGCATTCTTCAATATTTTGGTGTTAATAACATTGTTATTTCAGATGATTGATGAGCTTTTTTATACGATTATAATAGGGCCTATTCGAAATAAGACTACCCTAACAAGGTTATAAACCGTTTTATTAGTATCCCATCAGATGAAAAAGAACTAAAATCCTAAATCTACAAACCAAATTAGATCTGATTATGGCTACTTTTTTCTTGAATTTAGGGATTAGATATGAGAATACAATGCTCCATTTGTTTTAGATGTTTACAGAATGCTTATATAAATCACTCACAAGAGAACTAGAATTAGACCTCATAATTTTAGTAAAATGCTCTGATAAAAAATAATACGAGCATGAGAAGAATACATGAGCATATCAAAACAGATTTTATTTAACTAAGACAATAATAATGCCAGAACAGTGCATTAAACAATCAAATAATCTATTTTCTAATCAACGGAATGCCAGAAAAATAGACTCGAAAAGAATATACAAGAAAAAGCAGTTGGTGGTAAGGAAAAATCTTATCATCGCATATAAACCACTTCAGAAACCATGCAGAATCAAAAGCACTGCATCCCTTCGTGAATCGTAATAACAATCTTGAAGCACCCAGTTTAGTGCTTCTCATGAAATTTTGGTAGTTTTGAAAGTCCAAAAATGCAAACAGATATGGGTTTTCACCTGCACTAGCGCAACATATATTGCATTATATCCTTCCTAATAACGCCCTCGCCTCTCACGTAGTTCAGCCTCAATGTGTCACGTCCATTACTGCATAAATGCCTGCACTGAGTCATGTTTCCAGCAGCACTTGGTGGCCGCATCATCATTGCAATTGTAGGGAAGGAGTTGGACCACATATTTGTTGATGATCTAAAAAGATGCCTACCAGCTTCATTGTTTCGAAGTGACTGGATGATTCGTGAGGTTTTCGACGATGTTGAGTTTGTCACTTGCTTTGGAATGTTCATGAATGCTCTGCCAGCATCATGGTGGGGTTTCTGGTGAGTTGGAGCTCGGATTTGCACCGAAGGTTTCATTTTATTGAGCCAGCGGAGGATCCAGTTACCAAGATTCCGACCTACTTCTAAGTCTCTGTGCTGTATGCTCCTGTTAACCTTGAGTGCTACATCAAATACAGTGCGTGTTCGTCTGGTGGCAGAAAAGGATAACAGATTCCAAAAGAAAACAAAAGTCAAAGAATGTCTTTTCAAGTCCTAATCCTTCCAATGTTAATACTTAATAGTTCCAAAACTTTCAATATTCAGGAGTATGCTCTCCCCTGTAAATGAAGCTTGCTAAGAATTGCTGAATCAACTACGAATCGTTACATATTAAGAAAGGTTCGACCTTAGTAGCTTCAATTAGCAAGGCAAGGCTAATGCCCCCTTTCAATATTCAGTGTTTTCCTACAACACTGATGGAAATCTAGGAATGAATCAAACAATACAAGAATGACTACATGTGTTTCACTAATATCTGTAGCTCGTAGAAATGATGAACTAGGGGTATGTTTAAATAGCATAGTAAGGAAACTCAATGAGGCGTACACTCTCATCCTGCACCTCATTAGCTAAATAATCACTTCACTAATTGATTTTACTGCCGCGAGAGAATATGTAACTTGCTGCTTTCCATGTCTAGATATCAATCAAAACATCTAAGTAAACATGAAATATTTTCAAGACATTTTCAATGAACATACAAGCACCTAATTGTTAAGGCAAAAGAAAAGAGAGGTTGACTGATGTACATATATGATAGATTTCTACCTCACATTCTTTCAACTTAAAAACATAACTAGACCCTTTTTGACATATGTAACCGACTATTTAGTCATAACTGTCAGAAAATTATAGATTGTTATGGTATTGTGGCTTTGCAGTACATTAATATGCTCGGTTGAAACCCATAGGCGTGTCCCGTGTCCGTAGGGAAAGTTATGTTAAATAGAACTAAGAATAAACATTAAACAGTATTCACATGATCATCTCAAACTAAAACCATTTCTCAGAACTAATGTGCTGGGTCAGAAGAATATGCATTCATCACGAATGCATCTACAGTTTAACTCGTACGAAATGTTGAAAACTAAACTCATACACTTCCACAAAAAGGAATCAAGTACAGAAAATAATGGAAGAAATGCAAATCATCCCCAAAGTCCAAGTTGTCCATTTGTCTAACATAGAGTTTATGAGGAATACAAGTCTGTCAATGATTAAAAAACATGGAAACGGGCCTTAATTTGATTAAATATGACCATTTCTCACAGTCTGCAGACCTCAATTCTAAGAATTTCTTTCAGAAGAAATGCAAGTAATTTTTTTCACGATTGCCTAATCAAGCGCCCACTGACAAATACCAATTCAAATCAATTCATTTCAGTAACTCAAGCTCCCACTGTTACATAGTATTACCAGTATTTCACGGTTCAATAACAACTCTTAATACAATGCAAAATCAATTAAAGCCTGAAAGATTTATGCAACAGATAAAGAAATAGTGAAAGAACCAAGAAAAGAGAAATCTCTTTACCTTCGAACAAATTGTTGAAACCTAGGATGGTTGCGGCTGATAATCCGTCGCTGAATCTTCAAAGCAAGCCTGTAAGTTCGCTTAATCCCCAAGAAATAAGCCGTTCCCAGTGCGATCTCCCACAGCACCATGTTTTCCCCTCAGTCTCTCTTTCTCGCAGCTTCATTCTTTGTTTCCCTTTATAAATCCTTGTCAAATGGACTTTTCTTTGGATAAAATTAAAAAAATGTGACTAAACTATCTAAAAATTCAGTTTGATCACCTAACTTTCAAATGTTACAAAAACAGTATTAAATTTTAAATTTTATTACAAAATGAAACCCTGCAGTTAGTACGGGTAAACTTGATCTGAACCTGATTATTTGAGCCAAGCCTTGATATGGACCCAAAGATAATGACCCAAACTTGATTGAAAACTTGAAATAAACAAATTGAATTATAATTGACCCAAATTTTAGATGGACCGATATGGCCCGAACTTGAACAAAAAATAACATGAATGTAATTTACCTAAATCTGACCTGAACTGACCATCAACCCGATTTTAACCTGATACTTTGAGTTGAAGTGATGAATAATTTATTTTATTATTATATATTCGTTAGCAATACGATAAATAGTAAAATTATGTAAAATTTTTTGATCATTACAGAGATTGAAACTCAAGCTAGTGCTCAAGTTGTAGAAATTCCTTTACAAAATTCGGAGGTGCATCAAAAACGGTCTCACCAACAAGTTTTCCACGACTCCAACCAACAAGTGCATCAATAAGACCATTTTGGTTTCGGTTAATAATTGGAGAGCATACCACCCAGTCATCCGCAAGCAAAGATTTTATTGGGTCAACAATCAGATTACCTTGAAGAGCTGTAGACTCCCCTCAAACAATTTTGTATACTTCATAATTATCTGTTTCGGAAACCCATATACCAAGCATGTTTAAGGACATTATGAATCCCCCACACTTCAGCCATAAACACTGAACAACGACCAAGACTTCGCGAGAAACCAACACACCACTTACCCTCCTCATCTCGTATGGCTCCACCACAAAAAGCCGACTCGTCTCATAACCCGATTGCTCTATCCGCGCTCGCTTTAACACACCACTTACCCTCCTGTTACAAATTGAACAATGAGCATCGGTTGCGAGATGTCGCCGGACTCGTTCAGAATTTATGAGCAATTTTTCATGTACAACAATCCAAATAAATACGCGGACTCGTTGTGGAACTCCCAACTTCCAAATGAACCTCCAATCTAGATCAGTTTTGGTATGTGTATCCATTCGAGTTGTTGTATAGGCGGATTGGGTGCTAAAACGCCCTGAACTCTCCCACCTCCAACATGGTTTATCGGCACTATATGGAGGAGAGATTGTTGCAATATAATCCAAAGAAGACCTTGGAAGAACTAAAATCAAACGTTGACAATCCCAACTGCCATCATGTGTTACCCATGCACCTACTGTCAAGTTATCTACACCGGACCACCTGTATTTTGCTTTGAGGACTCTTATCCATAGCTTATTAGAATTACTGATTAGTTGAAACCCAACTTTTATAAGAAAAGCATGTTATGGCATCATAAATCCTTAAGAACAATCCCACCATCCTAGACCGTTTTTTGCATTGTACATTTGTACTCCAATCAATCAAATGAATCTTCTTCACCTCTGATGAAGAAACCCACACAAATCCCCTAATCAACTTTTCCAATTCATCACAAATACCTTTTGGAAGCCATAAGGATTGCATTGCGTATGTTAGGACTGCCTGAATAAACGCCTTCGCTAATGTTATACGCCCTGCAAGGGTGAGAGTCCGAGCAGCCCAACTGGATAGACGCTTACTGACCTTATCAAGAAGAAACTCGTACATCGCATTAGTTACACGGCTATGGAGAAGGGGCACTCCAAGATATTTGCCTAAATCCGACACCTCCAAAAAACCAAAACCTTGAGCTATAACGGCCTGAGTTTCAGGAATAACATTAGGCGTAAAGAATATATGAGTTTTAGCCAAGCTCACACAATGTCCAGATTGCTGGCAAAAACGCTGCATAACCTGTTGGATGATATGAAGTTGCTCGACAGTGGCTTCCGCAAACAACACAAGATCGTCTACAAAAAATAAATGATCGCCGTCTGCTAGACATAACCTCATCATCAATTGCTTGTGAAAGCCTTTCCATGCACATAACAAACAAGTAAGGCGACAAGGGATTCCATTGTCGAATTCCACGAGACAAATAAAAAGTATCAGTTAATTCTCCATTCTATAACACCTGAGTAGACACAGATGTAACACAGTGCATGATAACTCTGATTAAAGAAGGCAGAACACCGCATCAAATAACGTGTCCTCGATGAAAACTCATTCTAAGCGATCATAAGCTTTTTCAAGATCCACCTTGATAGTCATCCAACCCAAATTGTCAGTCTTTTTCCGCATTGAATGTATGATTTTCATCACAAAGAACTGCATCCAATTCATCTTTCAATTCAGTTTTAAGATTGGATAGAAATTTTGAGTCATGAGATTCACTTCTCAATACCACGAATTTGAGCAAGCAAAAGCATTTTCTTACGACCAATGTGACCCAAAACCTCCTTGTTCCACGCTCTCACATTTTCCTGAAAGCGACTAAAATTTTCCATGATAGTTTTATCCGTTATCCACGCACTCTTTAAGAATCACTCAAAATCAGGATGGTCTTGCCAAGCAGCAAGGCACCAGAATGGTCTCTCCCCTTTACATCTTCCTCCTTCATGAAACATCACCAAAAGTGGGCGATGGTCAGACCCAAGCTTTTGGAGATGAATCACTCTTGTATTCGACGACCAATTAAGCCACTCGGCGTTACACAAACACCTATCTAATCTCTGCCCCAAGTAAATTTGGAACCAACAAATCCCAAGTCGTGAAGGCCAGACTCAAATAAAAAGTGGCAGAAATTCTAATTAACACCAACACATCCTGTAGCACCTCCACGTCTTTCATCCATGCTACTAATTACATTTAGATCACCTCCCAAAATCCACGGCTTATCCACAACATTTTCAATATGTCTAAGGTCTGACCACAACCTTTTCCTCTTCTTAGGTGTCGGGCTCGCATAAATAAAAAGTTCCCTTGCCTTGATTTTCAACACACTTCGCATGAACAAACTGAGGTGATACTGTAACATTGTTAATCGTAACGTTATTTCTCCATAAAATCCAAATACCCCCTGAAAATCCTTCAGCCTCAGCATGAAAGGAATTTGGAAAACCAAACCTACGAATAAACTTGTCCACATTACCAACACTTGTCCTCTGTTCAAACAAAGCAACTATATTTGGGCGATGAGTAGAAACCAATAATCTGAAATAGCGAATAAAAGCAAGGCCGCCTACACCTTACGAGTTCCACAAAATTGCTTTAGCCATTAAATAATCTGAGAAGAGAAAGTTAAACCTGATCAGACCGAGGAGTAGCACACTCAAACGCATTATTGGAAATCCAATGAACTAAAAAAATTACTTTCATACTCGATCATAACATGTAAGGAGCTTGGTAATTGACATGTGTGCTTATATGTTGCTAGCAACCATGGGATTCTTGGTTGGTTCACTGATATTGCGTGTCGTGTGAGCACTTATTTGGTGGGATCCGAATACCTAGGTAATGTGTTGCAACACAATAGTAAGTGGCCGAACGGAGGATTCCTATGCTTTGTGTTTCCGGGACTCGTTCGATGATACTCGAGTGGTAATTTCGAGTAAAGGGTGTGGGGTCTTGATGTTGTGTGTCCCCGGACCTCACTCAAGATTTATATGATTGATTTCTTGTATTGCATATGATGTGTATGGATACTTTGCCATTTGGGATAGCATGTGTATAAGTGATAAGTAGTAACGCTTTGCTTGACCTTAATGACATGTCATCATTTCTAGTTGCATGTTCTTATTTTTTTATCTGCATGAAACATGGTAGAGTGAAAGTGTATCCATTGAGCTTTGTTAGCTCGGCATACAGAATTATTGTTTCCGTTAGTAGGTTTTTAGGTTGGCACTTGCATTGGAGGAACACCATCGGTGTAGGTTTCAATGCATCGCTTGTTCAGAGTACAACACTTCGGGATATGTATTCTTAGGACCCTATTGTGTTGTTGTAACTCTTATTTTGAGATTGTATTAAGCAAGCAAATATTTTAATATTTTAAATTATTGGAGCTCCCTTGTAAACGTTTGAACTATTTATCAATATTTTTAACCGTTGGATTTAAATGATTTATGAAATGAAATTTTTTTGGGTTAAGATAGGTTGAAAATTTGAGGTAACGGTTTGAGCTTAAGGCCCAAATATAACATCCAAGTTTATGGTGTTACATAGACGCTTAAGTAGTTATGTAAGAGTGATAATAGACAAAATCAATTTTGAAGACTATTATGCTAATAGTTTTAAATACGACAAACTGCCAAAAAATAATATAATTATACTAGATGTCGACATTCCTCTATAAAAACGTGCACCATAATAATCTCTGCACGAACATCATATTACCATAAAAACAGACGAGAAATGTGCTACGAAACAACAAAGACTAAAGAAACTAGTTAATGTCTAAATATATATGTGATTAAAAATAAATATTGGTAGTTGCCATGGATGAATTGTCCGAATTATTTTGGGTTTCCACTTTTAAATTTATTTTGATGTAAGCCTCTCGATTATGTTTGAGTTTTATCTAAAATTGTTTTGGTCCGAGTCCAATTCATGGATTGTACCGTCTGTAATTAAAAATTATCTTGGAGGAAAATGTTTTTAAGAACTTAAGATAATGAAAATGTTAGAAAGGGAATTAGTTAAATTTAAAAATAATTAATTAAATTTAAAATAGTAAAAATATAAACTTATTTATAATCATATAATTTTATCTTAATTATTTTTTAACATTTAATGTACACTATCTAAATCTCTACTCACCTATAAATAAAAGAATATTGAACACTTAAACATGCTCAATCTTGCATCATATTATATATTATACTAACGACAAATGTTAATCGAACTATTGTCGCCTCTTCCAACTAGTGTTGGCTCTTGTCCTCTGTCATTCGCAGTTTGACTGAAGATCATCACCAATCTAAATGATGATTGTCGATCGCAAGTATTCATCATTTTTCTTGCTTTTATTCATCACGTTTTAGTTTTTTTTCTTGAATTTTTATTTATTTTAATAAAAATCTATGCTCTCGTGACACGTTTTTCCTTTGCATTTGTGGCACATTTTTTTATTTTTTGTGATACACTTTTTTAATTTGGTACGGTTTCACATATATTTGCGTTTGGTGTTCATATAGAGATTTTTATGACTATTATTTTTTATTTGGGTTTGTTGGTGGTCATAGAATGTTTGATTCGCTTTGATAGTTGTTTGTGGATGTAATCAAATTTAGATAGCGAAAAGATTTTTGCTTGATAATCTAGTTCTCTCATCACTCTCTTTTCGTCTTGTTTTGTCTTGTTTAGATTGAGACAAAAGGTAATTTATAAAGGTTTTTAGGTTATTTGCTTATGGTAGTCATTTTAAAGGAAAAATTTGTTTTCTTTTACATTTTAATTTCTATGTTTTCTGTATGAGCTTTTACTGTACTTGGTTCATATTTTTTTTCTTTTATTCGAGTATATTGTATTTGTAATTTATTCTTTTATTTCTTATTGAGATGTCATTTATCAAAAAAAACTATACTTAATAAAAATAGAAAATACTTTGATATACAAGTTTGTGTAACTTTTAGTTTACATAAACCTTTTAATTTTAGGGTTTAGGGTTTTATGTTAGGGTTTAAGATTTAGGGGTTTAGGTTGTAGAATGTAGAATTTAAGATTTATTATTAAAATTTAGAGTTTGGGTTTAAGGTTTAAGTTTTGGGTTTTTAAGGTTAAGAATTTAAGTTTTAGATTTTATAATTTAAATATGAAGATTGTGTAATTTTTTACACAGCTTATGTATAAAAATATAACCCATAAAAATAATCTATTTTTTAATTTTACAAACTAAACAAAGCAACATCAAACTTATTAAAAAATTTAAATTAATATAAATAAATGTTTGGATTATTATCATATACACTGGCGGTAGAAAATAAAATTTTCATAAGAGATGTTATTTAGAGGTTTAGGGTTTAAATGTTAGGGATTTAGGTTGTAGGATTTAGAATTTAGGATTTATGGTTATAATTTAGGGTTAAGGGTTTAATATTTGTGGTTAAATTTTTAAGATTTTAAAGTTAAAAATTTAAATTTAAATTTAAACTTGAAAATTAGTATGCTTGTGTAAATTTTTTTACACTAACAGTGTATCAAATATTAATCCTAAATGTTTTGATCTTCAATATTTCCCATACCAACTTTGTAGCACAAATTTACGATCCATCCAAATAAAAATGAATCTATAATATTAATTAGTATCTTTATTTTGATATCAATTAATTTGAAATTATTCTTTCCGTTTTCTCAAAAAGAACCGGCGAACAATTAATGCTTAGTTAAGCTAAGCTACTCTGCTAAACAACGGCGGCTTAAGGAAAACCTAAAACAAAACCAACTCTCCGATAGTTAGTCAACAAATACTGAAATAAGCACAGGCCAAGGCAATATCTTATTCTAAGCCTCATTTCTCACTTCTCTCTCACTACCAACATGCAGAGACAATCCTTAGGCTCGCCTACCTCCAAGCTCCACATCCATGGAGGAGAAGAGATTACCGGTGCCGATGATCAGAAACGCCGAGTAATCATCGACGGCGAGGACCGCAAAGACAGCAAGCCTCGCCGATTGTCGTTTTCGCCTTCACCGCCCTCGTTGCCTTCGCCTCCTAAGTCTGAGAAGCTTATTCATCTCATTCCTGTTCTTACTCTCCTTTGCTTCCTCATACTCTACCTTAATTCTCACAGTCCTTCACAATCTGGTACGTTTTCCGTTTTCTCCAAAAGCAATCTTCATTAACAGGCTTGGTTATTCAAGTGTAATCTTCATCGTTTATTATTACTCTATCTTTTTGTTTCAGATTTGGCAGCTTTTAATGGATTCGAGCATTCCTCAGAGCATTTAGGTATAATGTAGCTTCAACTCACCTTTTCTCTTTTTAGTTCTTTTATTTTCAATTTAGCGACTTCTTCTTTTGCTGCTTATTTCGGTTTATGCTTTCGTTATGGACAGATTCACGTGAGATCGGCGATGCAGGCCGATTTCTGGAGATTCAGAGAGGCGATGTTCTGGCGATTCGAAGCCAAAGGAATTTGCAAGAACTTGATAAGCACGTTTCGAAGTATCGTCCGCACCGGAAAATCGCCGATTTCTAGGCGGCCTCCTTGAGCGTTCCGTCGGTTTATCTCTCTCTCTTTGTCTTCCGTTGTTCGTCCATGCTCTAGCTGACTATAATCCCACACGTGTCTGTCGTATTTACACGTGCGAGACTTTATTTTTGTTGCACATGTAAATTTAAATTGCATGTTAATTTGTTGGCTTGTGAAGCAAATATCTTAGCTGGCGCTACGTGTGTGGCGCTGGGTCAGTTATTTTATCATATTTGTTCACATAAATTATATTTCTGTATAAAGTTATAGAAGAAATAAAATGGAAGAAACTTTGAGAAATACTATACTTTCTTTTTTAAATTCAAATCGGCTAATGTGCGCCTTTTGGGCGGATGCGTAAGTTAGTGAGGGACTAAGGGTGGAATCCAGCTGGAAATTCGGACCGTTACTGCTCCTCGTGATGCGGTTGGGGATGACAGCTAGAAAGTTGTACTAATCGCAGGACCCTATTAACTGCTCCAACGGTGATAATCCTTACTCTTGATTCCTTGTTTTCTTCAATTACGCGTGTGATTAAAGTGGGTTTAGGGTTTTTTTTTATATATTATAAAAAAAGGAAATCATAATTAGTGGGTTTTTTTATGAAGTTTAAGTTTCTGTTGATGGAGAAAGCAAAGCTGTTTGGATTAGTACGAATGTGTGTACACGTGTCAAAAGTTGAGCACGATGTTACGTCAACAACATGGCACAAAAGTTGTCGGTGGTTACCCTCAGAGTCTAATTGGTTCAATTACCTTGTATTCCCTTTCTCCTTCTCTCTGGCTTTACTGTTTGGTAAAAAAACCATATTAATTGTTTTAATAGTGACCTTCTTTGAGTATTTTCTAATTAATGACTCGGGGTCCCACGGATTCAGCCTTTCTTTCTATTTTGTGTGTCGTGAAAATGAAATGAACGGAGTAGTCAAATTCTTATTATATAAGCCATCGAATTCATGGGTTTGCTTGTTTTTATCTAAACGTGGCTGCCATGCAGTGCAGGTTTGATATGAAATTGGGTTTAATTTATGGGTTTCACCATGTTTGAATTTCTATGTAGTAACTTCTGGTTTCCTCAGTGGGGAGGAAAATTAGGAAAATGAAAAAACAATGGAAGATGAAATATATTTTGTTTTCTTTTTATTGGGTAAGAAAGAGGAAGACCAGAAAGAATATTTTATTTTATTTTTATCAATTATCTAGAGTTGAAAATGTGTTAAAGATTGAATTCAAACTTTCACACCGCACTAGGGATGAATCGAGGGATGTTAGACTACCGTCGCACCCTTAAAATTTTTAAATTTTCTTACATTTCAAATATTTTCTTCGTATATTTTATTAACAATTTAATTTTACACTTCTTAAAATATTGTTATTTTATACCCTACATTTTTAATATAGCTTCCTAATAGTTCACTCCTCTATGTATTCTTGTGGTCGCTGATCTAAAATTTTATTGACAATTTTAAATATTTGAATTACCGACAAAGATAAAAGCTTTAATATTGGCTATATTACGCAAAAAACCTTTTTAAATAAATATCTAGAAAAAATAGCCCCACAGACTTTTATTTAGAAAAATGACCTCCAAATATACCACGTATAAAGAACTCGCGTTTTGGGGATCGTGAGACACGACCTCGCTCTACACAGAGAGCGAGTTCTACATACGTGGCAACACTTTTCAAAATAACAAATTTTACGGAAACTCGCATTCTACGAAACGCGAGTTCCCCGAGAATTTGAAGAGGCAGCTGAATTTATCGCGAGGAACTCGCTTTCTGCAGAAAGCGAGTTCTTTGCAAATCGGGCTGGCCGACCAAGCTTCGATAGGCATGTTCGAGCTTATTAATCGTATATTTTTGGTAAACATTTAGTTTGAATTCGTAGTACTGGAATATGTCTTTCATTTTACACCAATATGGCCCAGTTCGGTCCGTTCTAAACCGACTAAAATTCGCGTCGAAAACGGTATCGTAGCTTGTTTTGTGAATGAATAAAAGTATAAGATGGCCTCATAGGCTTCTTCTGCCAAATTTTCGGGGTTTTTAATCAGAGAATTATCACAATTTTTACATTGCATGCGTTGTAGTGGAACTTGTTTTCTATTTGAGACTGATATTGGCACGCACGATATATGGAGAAGGGTATAAAATTTGCCTTGAAGATGGTTCCAAAGCGTGATTTTCTGCAATAACGACAAGTCGGAAATAGAATTTTTAAAACGAATTAGACTAATTTTTTAACCGATTGTTGAGGAACGCAGATAGAAACAAATTACAATGACTTAGTTAATACGAGGGCCCGAGCGATTAGGATACTTATTCTTTATGTGTCCAAGATTTTTACATATACTGCAATGTTTCTTTTGTCTGGTTTTTTCTCTATGTTTGACCAGATCCTCGGCACAGTAAATTTGTGTCGATCGTGGACGTCCCTTTTCTCTTATTAGTGTTGGATCTGGGCGTATGGTCGGTTCAGTGTCAACGACATAAGGATCAATTTCATTTTCGATGGGAGGAAACTCTTTTTTCGTAAACCTTAAATACCGTTTTGAGTAAGTATACCAGATTAAGCAATCTCATATAGTTAATATGTTGGTTTGAACAAGCAGCAATGGCGTGTGCGCATGGGTATTTTAATGTTTAGAATACTCCGCACTCGCAGGTTCTTTGCCTTAGATCTACCACGTACGCGTTGTGTTGTATGCCTTCCAACGGCCTCGGAAATTTTGAAACACAGAACAAATGTCCTTCTCGCGAGAAGAGAGTTGCAGTCATCTCATTTGAATGGCGCACTTGAGTTTGCAATTTTTTGCGGAAGTCCGGGTGGACTTTGTGGCCACCTGCTATGCACTCAGTTGCTTGCCATCCCAAGTTTGCAAATAGGGTGCCAAACGATAGTAGGTCGCTTTGACAACGGAAGTGATAGGCAAATGTCGCACTCCCTTGAGTGTTGAGTTGATCGTCTCAGCTATGTTCGTTGTCATGTGACCATATCGTTTACCTCTGTCATATGATCTAAGCCATTTTCCCTCGAGATTTTGGCAAGGTAGTCCGCGCCATCTCTATTTCTGGCTCTCAGTTCTTCAAACAGCTCCTCTACCTCATGTCCGTGATGCGAGTTGCCTAGGGAATGATAGTTGAATAGTTAGGGGCGAACAACACATGCAAAGATATCGTAAATGAAAATGAGCTAAAAGATGTACTCATTCGGAGCACAAGAGCATGTTCATCATGGTCTTTGTACTGCTGCAAGTAGATCGCCGCAATGTGTCTCAAGCAGTAACGGTGGTAAATGTAGGGAGGCTTCCAAGAATCGCCCAAACGTTCTATTGCCCACAAGATCGATGTGCCTCTGTCGAAAATAAGACATATCCCATCGTCCCTTGCCCGCATTACATGAGAAAGAACATGTTTCCGTAGGTTCTTAAGGAAGAACACCCAAGACTCGAGATCATCCTTTTCGACAATTGCGAATGCTACAGGAACGGTTTTCCTATTGTCGTTTTGTACAACCGCCAGAAGTAGGACATGTGTATATTTCCCGTACAACCATGTACCGTTGATTTGAACCATCGGTTTGCAGTGCTTGAATGCATTAAATCACTGGGGGAATGTCCTAAATAGCCGGTGGAATTGACAAGCACCTCAAACGAAACGATCATTTTCGTATGCTGGAACCGTATGAAGTTCGACAACTGTTCCGGGTATGTGTTTCTACATCAGGTTTAACCATGGGCGCAACTCATTGTAAGATTCCTCCTATTGGCCAAAAACATTTTCTACGGCACAATTCTTTGCATACCAAGCTTTATGGTATTCAGGATAGTAATGGTGGACCTGTTGAGCTGTAGCCTGACAAACGCGAACCATCACCTGGGGATTTGCTTTTACCAGTGGCATGAAAGTGTTGCAGAGGACATGCACATCCAGGTTCTTGTGATCCTGACTTAGGCTAGTAACAGTGCATGTATGGGGCCCTTCTATCTTTGTGATTCTCCACAGGCGGCCTACCTTCTTTAATTGAGATACACGAATTTTCCACTTATATCCTTGATTCTTGTGAGCGCACACAACCTTGTAGAAACTCGCTTGGGTTTTCTTCACAATCGTCGTAACAACCCGACGAATGTTGTACTGCTTAATTGCGGCCACCACCAGTTCTTTTGTAAGGAACGTTATCCCAATGGCCAGTTCACCATCAGAACAGTTGATTCTGTCGTCAATTGTTTGGTATTATGAAAATTTTGGAACGTTCAATGCATTCATATCAACCGTTGTGAAGTGGGATGGTGGCTGGTAATAAGAAATAGGTGTGGTCGATACTAGAACGTTGCTTGTTGTCGGGTGTTCTTTGTTGCCTTCCAACGCATCTATATCAATTGTCGCGTCTTTTCACTGTACACGTCTGTTGCAATGTCGCGTCTTTTCACTAGACCTCGCGTTAGGGGTGTGCAAAACCGGGTTCAGTTAACCATTAACAAATTATTTTGGTTAACCGATAAGTTTGGGTCACCAAAATCTCGACCCTAAACCGTATCCATTCAATCGGTTAACCGTTTAGTCGGTTAACCGAAAAAATCGGTTTGGTTCGGTTCGGGTAACAGTTTTTTTATTTTGTTTATTAAAAATATAAATTTTAATAATATGTTAGAAAAAAGTACATACTTTTTAAAAACGACACGTGATATTATTATCTTTTCTAATACTAGCAAGTTAAACACTTAAACTTGATAAAATAAAATTATGGTTTTACTTTTGGGGAATGAGAAAATAAAATAAAATTTAATTTTTTAATATAAAATAATAAAATAACATATAATATAATAATATATATTATATAATCGGTCGGTTCGGTTACCCGGTTTATCCCAAACCGTAAACCGTAACCGAACCGGTTTCTTTTTAAAAAATAAAAACCCGAACCGAAACTGAATTTTTCGGTTCGGTTAACCTATATTTCGGTTCGGTTTTTTCGGGTTTCGGAATCGGTTTCGGTTTTTCGGTTTTTTTGCACACCCCTACCTCGCGTCTTGTGAACCGCGAGGTCTTCTAAATATCGCTTTTACTAGAACGCAAGTTCTATTTAATGTCACTTCCCAGGGAGCGCGATTTCTTCTATAAATAACTGGTCCCTACCACACACACAAATCAGAAAGCGAGTTCTTCTTCTTCTACTCTAATATTTTTTATACTCGATACAAATGGCGAGTTTATTGCGGCTTGACCAGCAACACGTGTTCGACTACTGGAGGACCACTAATGAGGCAATATTCTTCTACCTAGGAAGCACTACGAACGTGCATTGACGTTATACGTCAATCGTTTCACCGTCGCGTCGAATCCGGAGATTATGACGTTCATTGAGGAAGCTGGTTTTGGTCACATCGTAAAAATCGTGGGCGGTACGAAGTTGAATCATCTTCTGATTAACGCCTTAACTGAACGATGGAGGCCAGAGACGCACACCTTTCATTTTTCGTGTGGCAAAGCGACAATTACACTAGAAGATGTTGCATACCATCTTGGGTTGCTTATGGACGGCGATCTTATTACCGGTGTAGCCAACGGTCACTGGCCATCCCTGTGTGGTGACCTATTGGGAGCGGGGTCGAAGACATTCGATGGTGGCAAAATCCTCCTAACTTTTTTGGACCAAGATTTTTCAGTCCTCCCCCGATGCGGATAACGAAACAAAGCGGGTAAATATTTTTATTATATATTTCATGATTTTTACTAATTGAAATATTTTTTATATATTTCGTGCCTTTTTTTACTATTATAAATATTTTTATTATATATTTTCACAGCGGTTTTCTTATGCCCACATCTCACACATTATTTGGGGGATTTTGATACATGATAAATCCCGCAACAAAGTGTATGTGATGTGGCTGTATTATCTAATTAATTTTGCATAATCAAGAGCAAAATGTTGGGAGCAGCGGTCTTGGGTTTTCTGTTCAAGGAGCTTTACAGAACCGTCGACCCTGACAGACAAGCAATCGGAGGATGTCTTTTGCTCCTTCAGTATTGGGCTTGGTTTTAGATTCCGTTTTTAAGCCCAGAGCCTAAAGAGCCCACCCCCTCCATATTTCCACTTCTTTGGAGGTACTATTAAAATTATTTAATTGAATCTATTTTTTGAATAATTTTTTAACAATTTAATTTATTTTCCATTAATGATAGGTGGGGCGGTGCACTCACCCACCAGGGACTGCCAACCAAACAACGAGACTACAAGCTTGTGATCGACAAGTTGCGCCACGATATGGTAATCCGAAAATTTATTTGTAGTTATTCATATTATTTCTCTAATCAAATTTCATATAACTAACGTTCAAATAAATTTTTTCAGTTCGTGTGGATCCCGTACGCTAGTTTTGCGATTCACCAGATTACTCCGCCAGACATTGTGCAGTTGTAAAGTGTCTAGAAATTCTATATTTCATGCACATTCTATCTCTTATTATTGTTGTTTTTAAGTACATTTTATGCATAATTAGGTCATGCATTGCATAAATACAATATTCTTTGTTTTGCCATGCTTTTATTGAAATATTTGTTATTTGGTGAAGTAAAGATGATATTTTAGTGTAGATTTAATTTTTCAGGGCTAGAAGCTGACATGAGGAGAACAGACCAGAGGAGAGGATGTTGAGGCAGCAGATGAGGGCAGCAAAGTGAGCCCAGTGCCGCCAGGGTAGCAAACCGAGGAGTTGGTAAATTGGAGAGCGATTGGTAGAGTAGAAAATCATGATCCTAACGATGTCATCCACTTAATTTTTTGACGCTTATAGCAGCAGACAAAGCCGCCGGAGGAGAAGAACGAGCTTACTTGTGGAACAAGGCAACGAGAAAAGAAGTCCATATTCAACTCAAAGAAGTCATATTTTAAAGTTGCATTTAATACAAAAGCCTTTTGAGGACTTCTACTCCAAGAAGGTATTCTACTCCAAGAAGGATTTCTACTCCAAGAAGGACTTCTACTCCAAGGACTTATACTAGATATTTGCCTATATAAACCTCATGTATTTAGCAAATCAAAGGGGAGAGATATCTTAGGCTTTATTGAGGCATAGCTAGGGTTTTTTGCCGTCGCTATGTTCTAAACTTCCCTTGGGTTTTGGGTTATGTTGTAAATTAGTTGTGAGAACGGTTGTTTAGGTTTCAAGTTTGTTTTTAATAAAATATTCCAAGTTTACTTAATTCATGTTCTTCACTTCTTCAATTAGTTCCAAAAAGTCCAGTTGAAGAAATCCATTTGCCAGGCACGAGAGTGTCAAACTCACGAAAGAATTAAGTACGATCTCATCATGTCAAGGTGTTGACTAATTCGACTTAGACATAAGTTCGAGTTTCAGCGGCTAAGAGGAGCAACCAAACGTCGACTGTCTGTGTTAGGTTTACGCTGAGATTGCTAGGTATTGCCTACATCACGTGGTGACAGAATCCTTGCCTAGACATAAAAAGGACCACTTTAGAATTGCTCTGCTGAAATTGGAGTATCTGCCAGACTTGACGCCAATACTTCTCTCCATTCCACCTGCCGAGACATCAAAAGTTGCAAGAGCAGAGATCCGTCATGGCAGCGAAAGTTGTCGCTACCTCAATCCGCCATTACCTGCCGAGGAAGCATATTGTGGGAGCGTAAAACAACTTGGCTTTTTCAACGCAGTTTCACATTAAGCAGCAGCATAACCCTGCCCTCTTTATTAACCTGATCACTTCCTCTTCTACTTGTGTTTTATTTTACTTTTCTCTTCAAACAACTATCTTACTTGTGCATTTTCTTTACTTGTGCAGGAAAACCGACAAACCGAATATCACTGTCCAATCCTCGTGGGATTCGACATCTTTTATACTATAACTTGGCAGGAGTGTGCATTTGCGCTCTTACAAAAAGGGGAACATCTACACGCCCTACAAGTTTTTGGTGTCGTTTCCGGGGATTGGCAACATTGACCATTTGTTTTACTTTTTCTGCATTTTCCTTTTCTGCCTTTAGTTTTAGTTTTTAATTTTTCTTTATCTAATTAAAAAAATGAAAAAAATGTGGGAAAGCTCTTATTCAGGTGAACTACAAGTTAAAGGCAGCCACATGTGGGAAGATTTCTTCGAATTTTGTGAAGGCAATCATGCGTTCGAAAGTTGCCCTCAGCTGTTCATAGAAGAAATTTCGAGAAAAGCCATTCGAGAGTGGATGGCTGATTACGAACAACAGATGCCACTATTGCAGATGTCGCCACCGTAGCAGCAAGACTTTTTATGGTATGATAAAAAAATTCCAAAATTCTTTTTACCATAACAGTTTTGCTACAGAAATCGACATGCCCGAGCAACAATCAACATCCTTGGAGGACACACTTCAAGCTTTCCTTGCGCTCACGGATAAAGTATCAATTGCTATTGATGCCAACATCGCTAAGATGGATGCACGTATGAGCAATTCAGTCTTCAGTAATGCAATGAATGAACCTGAACAATTAAGCCCAGGACAAGAGGACGAAGAACTAAGCAAGAAAGGATCCCTGAAGTGAGAGGAGCATCTAGAACCTCCAGTCAAGGAGAATGCAGAATGCTGCCCGGACAACGAGATTGACAGTCATCCTGACAGCCACATAGAACGTTGTCTTGAAGACGAACTGACAGCACCTGAACAAAGCAACACCACATCGACAACAAGAGAGGCCGACAAATATATTGATGACACGACATCATATGCCTTGACAACCATGCCCGCCTCGGCAGAAACCTCGACAACCATAGACTACATATATTTAGAGGAGCCGAAGCTAGCAGCTTCAAAGCCACCGAAATCTCTACTAATGTGGTTTTTCTAGGAACCTGATGGAAGCAATATGGGGAGTCATGAAGTGTATGAGCTTTCCTTTTACCTACATTGCATTATGACAAAAGATTGCCGCAGTAACTGGCTGCCACGGCAGCAAAAGAAAATTTCCCCTATGACGAACTTCGACAAAAAAGTGATAAGTATATGGTTAGGTAGTTATATAATTTTTCCTAATCATATGTTCATGCCTTCAGGAATAAGAATAAGAAGGAAGGTTCACATGGATTACAAGGGAACGAGGAAAAAGGACTCCTCCACCATGAGGATAATTAGGGATGGGCACGGGTCGGGTCGGGTTTTTGGCCCACCCGAACCCGACCCGAAACTAAGTATCATAAAACCGAACCCGACCCGACCCTAAATATTCTAAACCCGATCCCGACCCGACCCGACCTATAGAAAAAAATAATAATTTTAGGGACCTAATTGTAAAAAAATAATTTTAAGAGTCATAATTATAAAAAATAATAAATTTAAGGACTAAAATGTAAATAAAAAATTAATTTTAAGGACCTAATTATAAAAGAAATATATAAAGAGGGGGTATTATTACAAATATCCCTAAAACATTTAGGGGAAAATTACACTATTAGTCCCGGGTCGGGTCAGATTTTTTCACCCTAAAACCCGAACCCGACCTCACCCTACATAAAAACCCGACCCGAACCCAATTTTTTCATAAAAATACCCGACCCGATCGGGCCGGGTCGGGTCGGAACCTGTCGGGTCCGGGTGAAATGCCCATCCCTAAGGATAATCACTAGATGGAGGGTGCAGATGGATTACAAGAAGTATAAAAAACGACCCTCTTAAGCTAAACCGATAAGGGAATAGTTATTTTAGGAGATGCATATCAATGCACTCCTAGAGTAACAAAATTTTGTATAAGTTTTTATTTTTCCACATCTTTATTGTTTTATTTAGGAGTAGATTTATCTACTTAGGACAAGATTTTATTTGCGTTTTATTCCCGTCTCACAACTACTTACCCAGATTCAAAACCTAAGGAATCGTGCCGCCGAGCACAACAGGGGCAGCACTGCCGCAACCCGCAACTGACGGAAGAGCAGATAACTTCTCCACATCTTCTCCACCATCTGACAACAACTAGGCTGAGTTTTCTTTCCCTTTCTCATATTTATTTTTCAGTTTTAGTTTTATTTTGTGCATTGAGGGTAATGCCCATCTCGAGTTTAGGGGGGATAGCTCTTGCGTCATTTGTCTATGCATACTTAGTAGCATATAGGTTGCATTGTACTTGCCTTAGTGATAATCGAAACATAAAATTTTGTTATATAACTTGTGTCTATGATAGTTAGCCGATTACCTATTTTCGCACCAATAATAAATCAAACTTAATTTTGGGAAAAGCATGAAAAATGACTTAGAATTTTTTTCTTTTTGCCAAAAATATCAAACACCTCTGTTACTTGTTGAATTTGTTAGAATATCTAATGAACACTGTCTGCTTAGAATCCTTTGCAAAGTTCTAACAATGATTGTAGGTAGTCGCCGAGGCATGCAAAAGAAACAAAAAAATACAGCACTACCACGCCAGCAAAAGTAAAAACAAATAACATTGTTGTTTTACCCTAGAGGTGCCCGAAACAGGCTCTAAGAAGAATCATGTGCGAGGACACTCCGCTGCTATCAAAGTTCATGAATCTGAAAAAAAATTGCAGTGACAGACAAATTAGCATGAGTGAATGAAAGTCTTCACTGGGTGACTCTACTCTATGGGTTTAAGGTTTTAAAGTTTGCTCCTATCTTAATTTCAGACATAGAAGAGTAGTTGTGATGAGCTGAAGCCCTCGTTGCCATGATTAATAATTGTGCTTAATTGTGCTGCCGCGGCGGTAACCTTATATATCATAACAACATCTTTGTTTATCTAGTTATTCTTCATATTCAGCATGTACACAATACTGCGCACACTGCACTGGCGTTATAGATTAATTCTGAGTTATTTCTTGCTATTTTCCCTTCACTAATTTAATATAGGTACCACGGCCTTGAGGTATGAAATCAAGTTGAGAAACAAGTTTTTCTTTCTGGTTACTATAAGGGCAAGTATGTTTAGGTTGCATTTATTGAGGACAAGCAATAGTTCGAGTTTGGGGGGTGTGTAAAGTGTCCAGAAGTTCTATATTTCATGCACATTCCATCTCTTAATATTGTCGTTTTAAGTACATTTTAGGCATAATTAGTTCATGCATTGCATAAATACAATATTCTTTGTTTTGCCATGCTTTTATTGAATATTTGTTATTTGGTAAAGTAAAGATGTTGTTTTAGTGTAGATTTAGTTCTCCAGGGCTAAAAGCTGACAAGAGGAAGACAAACCAGAGGAGAGGATGCTGAGGCAGCAGAAGAGGGTAGCAAAGCGAGCCCAGGGCAGCAAACTGAGAAGTTGGTAAATTGGAGAGCGATTGGTAGAGTAGAAAATCTTGATCCTAACGATGTCATCCACTCAATTTTTTGACGCCTGAAGTAGTAGACAAAGCCGTCGGAGGAGAAGAACGAGCTTACTTGTAGAACAAGGCAACGGGAAAAAAATCCATATTCAACTCAAAGAAGTCAGATTTTAAAGTTGCATTTAATACAAAAGCCTTTTGAGGACTTCTACTCCAAGAAGGACTTCTACTCCAAGGACTTATACTAGATATTTGCCTATATAAACCTCATGTATTTAGCAAATCAAAGGGGAGAGATATCTTAGGCTTTCTTGAGGCATAGCTAGGGTTTTCTGCCGTCGCTATGTTCTAAACTTCCCTTGGGTTTTGGGTTATGTTGTAAATTAGTTGTGAGAACGGTTGTTTAGGTTTCAAGTTTGGTTTCAATAAAATATTCCAAGTTTACTTAATTCATGTTCTTCACTTCTTCAATTAGTTCCAAAAGTCCAGTTGAAGAAATCCATTTGCCGGGCACGAGAGTGTCAAACTCACGAAAGAATTAAGTACGATCTCATCATGTCAAGGTGTTGACTAATTCGACTTAGACATAAGTTCGAGTTTCAGCGGCTAAGAGGAGCAACCAAACGTCGACTGTCTGTGTTAGGTTTACGCTGAGATTGCTAGGTATTGTGTTGAGTTGTGTGGGGCTCGATTCGTTCAACCGATTATGCTCACCAAGTGGTGGAGAGGTGGATTTTTGGGTGGAAGGGTTTAGGAAGCTAGAAAGAATAAAGACACAAAGATTTATAGTGGTTCAACCTTCTAACCAAGGTCTACATCCACTACCTTAGCTCCCCACTAAGGATTTCACAATCAATCCGCTAATTGATTCGTCCCCTTTTCTAGGCTTAGAAGGAAACCCTTTACACCGATCAAGCTTCTACCCAAAGCCTTGATCAAAAACCCTCTTTTACAAAGAGATAAACAAAGCAAACTTAAACCCTCTAATAGGTGTTTGTTTGTACAATTAAGCTCTCACCCAAAACCTAAAACACTTGAGCAAATTTGACAATTTTGGCTCACTAGTGTTTGTCTATACAATAATTGACACTTTAGGCTCTAAGACAATTCTTGATCATTTGTTGATTGACAATTGAAGCATTAGCCTTCTCTTGATGCTTGGAGGTCCCTTTTATACTCCCAATTGAGTTTGTAGCCGTTACTAGCCGTTGGGATCAAATTGGAGCCGTTGAGGACTTTAATTCCCACCATAAATGCATTCTGCAGCTCCCCGTTTCGAAACGCTCGAAGCCGTTTCGAAACACTCTCAATGTAGAAAGAGCCGTTGCAGTCTGTCAGGGCATCCGTTTCGGAACGCCTCCTGGCCGTTTCGGAATGCCTCATGTCCGTTTCGGAACGCCTCCTGGCCGTTTCGAAACTCGTATCGAAACGCTATAGTCCTGTATCGAAACGCCTGCATTTAAAAGTTGGTTGGGGAAAATAGCCGTTGGGGTTTATGACCGTTGGGGTCATTGCCACGTGGGCGTATCGAAACGGCCTAGCCCGTTTCGAAACGCTGGGCAAAAATCAAGTCCAGGGAAAGCCCGTTTCGAAACACGTTTCGAAACGAATATGCTACTGGAATCCCCTGTTTCGAAACGCCTTATGGTGTTTCGAAACACCTGGACAGGTTTGAGAAGTTTGGCTTTGAAACACATTAAAAACCCATTTAAAAACATCCATAAACATAGTTTCAGAATATTTGGACTTTGGAAATTGTTTTAAATACTTTTTAAATCAGTCCAAAACATTTTTCAATTATTATATCAAAACATTAGTTCTACATATTGCCTACATCATGTGGTGACAGAATCCTTGCCTAGACATAAAAAGGACCACTTTAGAATTGCTCTGCTGAAATTGGAGTATCTGCCAGACTTGCCGCCAATACTTCTCTCTATTCCACCTGCCGAGACAGTAAAAGTTGCAAGAGCAGAGATCCGTCATGGCAGCGAAAGTTGTCGCGACCTCAATCCGCCATTACCCGCCGAGGTAGCATATCGTGGCAGCGCAAAACAACTTGGTCTTTTCAACGCAGTTTCACACTAAGCAGCAGCATAACTCTGCCCTCTTTATTAACCTGATCACTTCCTCTTCTACTTGTGTTTTATTTTACTTTTCTCCTCAAATAACTATCTTACTTGTGCATTTTCTTTACTTGTGCAGGAAAACCGACAACCGAAGATCACTATCCAATCCTCGTGGGATTCGAAATATTTTATACTATAACTTGGCAGGAGTGTGCACTTGCGCTCTTACAAAAAGGGGAACACCTACACGCCCTACAGCAGTCCTCTCACGTATGACTGCTGCGAGTGCCACTCATCAACTACGAAATTGTTGAGTGGCATCCTACGGACCGAGTTTTGCGACAATTTGGGTACATCCAAGTGGTTCTGCATCTGCCACCTAATTTGGACGAATTACATCGGTTGACACGGCAGGGGAAGACGGAAATTCATTGGAGCCATCATCACGCTAACTGGGTCCAGCAATGGATGGTCCGATATAGTTGTCGACCGCCCATCCTCGCACCCATTGTGGATTGGGCCATGTCCGTCACTTTCGATTATTTTTAGTGGTACCTCCATAATGGGAAGCCGCATATACTTACTCCGGAGGAGCGTGAGCGAGAAATTGAGGCGCCTCCTCAAAACCGCCCATGCCCCCAACGTCGAGCCAGCCAGAGCCAATTGAGGCAGCACGGTCCGAGACCGCGAACTGACACTACATGGGCATCTTCTTTTGGAATAGCGTTTCAGAATTTGAGTGGTCCTTCCTCGTTTCAGTAGATGAGGCCTTTACCCGAGTTCGGCTTCTCGGATGCCTATCGTCCCTCCATGCCAATGAGTGGCTCTCGAATGATTGATGTTCCACCGTTGGCATCATAGTTCGGCTACAACATTGTCGAGCATACGCCGCCGGACAGCATTGTCGAGGGCATCTTTGGAGCCGATGATGATGTTGCTGCTGCTGATGATGATGAGAACGACCCTGGATCACATGACATTAGGAGGAATCTGCCACGGGATCGTCGTGCACCCCACTGCGGAACGAGTGAACATAGACATCATTAGTACGAGGGCAGTTTGGCGAATATATATATGTTTTAATTATATTTATGGAAGATATTAGTTTTTTGTAATTACGGATATTTTATTTTGCCTTATTAATTTTTTACATACTTTTTAGAATTTTATATTTAATTTCGTTTTTTATAACTAATATTCGATTAATAAACCAAGCTTATCACACATTTTTAAAGGCAAAATCATTCACAAAGCAAGCTACGATACCGTTTTCGACACGAATTTTAGGCGGTTTAGAACGGACCGAAATTGCCCATTTTGGTGTCAAATGAAAGACATGTTCCAGTACTGCGAACCCAAACTGGATGTTTACAAAAAATATACAATTAATAAGCCCAAAATATTGCTCGAACATGCCTATCGAAGCTTGGTCGGCCAACCCGATTTGCAAAGAACTCGCTTTCTGCAGAAAGCGAGTTCCTCGCGATAAATTCAACCTCATCTTCAAATTCTCGGGGAACTCGCGTTTTGCAGAATGCGAGTTTTCGTAAAGTTCGTTATTCTAAAAAGTGTTACCACGTATGTGGAACTCGTTCAATGTGTAGAGCGAAGTCGTGTCTCGAGATCCACAAAACACGAGTTTTTCATACGTGACAGATTTGAGGGTCATTTTTCTAAATAAAAGTCTGTGGTGGCCATTTTCTAGATATTTATTAAAAAAGTTTTTAGTGTAATATAGCCTTTAATATTCCACGAGAAGTTAAACTAATTCTCCATCTCTAGATATTGAAGCCATGAAATTGAGGTGGGACAAAACATAAATACTTAAAAGTTGGGGTAAATTCATAAATAAATTATTTTTTAAAAAAACTTATGTAGGGGACAAAGGTAAAAAAAATTCTTGGAGATGAAGGCAATTGCCCCACCATCCCTGTTCATTAATTGGCTTGCTGTTTAAAATACTAATACTTTTTCATCTTATATAAATTAAAATCTCGACATGAATATATAACCCCTTTCTATTTAATAAAGAAAACACATTAGTTCCATCTAAATGTAATGTTGGGGTCTTGGGATGGTGTGGGAAATATGCCAAATAAACAGTCGAATGCATAACTAACCCCAGATTAGGGTTGGTGTGAAATCGAGGTTAGTTTACTTCAGATTAGGTTAGTTTAATTATTGAGGCAATGATTGATTGCTATAGTTGAGGCACAGTACACATCAGCAAAACTCTTACCAGGCTTACGTTTGTCATTTCTCAATTTCATATTCATTTTCTCATCCTTTCCTTTTTCCTAAATTAAAGGTTAAAATTCACAACCGGTTACTAAACTATTCTCAAATGTTTATCTTGGTCATCCAACTTTTAAATGTTATAAAATAGTCATTAAATTTTGGTTTCTGTTACAAATTGATGATTGTGTTGTTATATGCCGTTAAGGAATTACATGAACATTAGAAATATTTGTATGATAGCTCATTTAATCCTCAATAGTTTATATTCAATCATTTTAATCCTAATTCAAAGAAATTAATAAATCTAACCAATTGTTTACACATTTTATCAATTTGGTCCTATTTTTAATAAGAAAAAAAATAATATTTTTTTTCTCCAACCAGATGGTGATATTTCACCCCCCTTAACTGATGGGACCAAACTGATAATTTAATAGTTAACAATAAGACTAAATTAATAGAAAATATAAATAATAAGAGTTTAATTTATTGATTTTTTAATTAAGAATAAATTAATTGAATGTATAAATATTGAGGACTAAATATATTGCTATACAAAATTTTCTTAACGGTCACATCAACCCTTATCGGCATGTAACATTTTGAGATAATTTAATGACTATTTTATAACATTTAAAAGTTAAATGATAAAATAAATATTTTGAGATAATTTAATAACCATGTATGAACTTTACCCTAAATTAAATATAAACTATAAATCCTTTGAAGATAAGGTTGTGCGTAGGGTGGGGTGCTAATGGGCTCCGCCGTTACCATTGTACCTCAATGACGCTGTCTCCATTCTAATTGTAATATTTACAGCCTGTTTCTTTTCCCTATCCTTTTTTGATGGAGCTAAATAATCTCTAGCCGCCACCATGATTAGCGCAATTAAACCGACGGAAGCTTGAACTAGGTTTGGTTTGAGTTCTTAACTAGTCGAATTAAATTATTTGATATTCGATTCGAAAAATTTATAAGTTATTCGAAAATTTAATATACTATTTTTTTCTTCAATTTATATATGTGTAACCCTTAAACTCAGCTCAGAAGAAAAGACTGAGTTTAGGAAGTCACAATAAAAACTAATTCCTTAAGTAACATATTTTAGGTTTAAATATATTATAAAACAAAATTATTATTAAATAATAATAATTATCGTAAAATATTACAATTGTTTATAAAACTCAAACGTTAAAAATACATTTTGATAATTTAATAAAATATCTATAATAAAGCCCGTAAATGAATGTTGAAACATAATCCCAGAATATAAAATCTAAAGTCTAAATTACATAAATGTCCCAAGACATTAAATAATAATATGAAAGTTTAAATAAAATAACTCATACTGATATTAAAATATTTCAATAAAAAGCGAGATCCTTCAAGTACCGAGTTGCCTAAAAAGTCCGAGAATATCTGAAAGAGAAACTAAAGGGAATAAGCTAAAGAACTTAATGTGTCTCTAAAGTGAAAGCAGTCACAAAACAAAACATTATTTTATTTTCTCATAAAGTCTTTTGAAAAACGCAGAAAATCATAACACAATGATATGATGATGTCACATGCACAACACAATATCCAATCTACGTCGTCACCAAAAGATGAGTAAGGTTCCCCAAACTCACTCGCTACGTCGTCACCATCTTGAGTGGATCAGCCTAAAAGGTGAAATCACTAAACTTCTCTCATACAATTCTCAACCCATGTACCTACTAGAGGTGTTTAAAAATATCCAACTCGGTTGACCCGATCCATCGACCGGCCGGCCCGAACTTAAAAAATCAGGTAATTCTTAAAAAAAATACTCAGTCGGGCCGGGTACCCAACCCGAGAATTTTTCCGAGTAGTTGGGTCGGGTCTAGAACAAATTTTCTTGTAATCGGGTATCCGACCTGACTCGATATTTTTAATATATTTATTTTTTAGTTTTAAATTATATTTTTATTGTAAGTTCCTTAATATTTACCTAAAATTAAATTTATATCTCTAAATTCTTTCTATGTTTGTATTATGTACTTTTAAGTTTTAATTTTTTCAAAAATATTTGTATTAATTTGTTAATACAAGATTAGAAAAAAAACGAGATTAATATTTTTAATATCTTTTTGGTGATATATATATATATATCCAAATATTTCAATCTTAAAACTTACTTCAAATCACTAACTTTTGTGTTCGGATTGCATTATGAGCTTTTAGATTTTATGTGTTTACTATGTGATTTAAAAAAGTTTTAAATTTAAAAATAAATAAAAGAATGTGAACCTGATACCCATTACCTAATTTTTCTGGTACCCGGTTAAAACGGGCCGAGACATGGGCAGACATATGTAATATTCAGAAGAACCGGGTACCCGACAATGAACACCTTAGTACCCACAATGATATGATGTTATTTTGAATTGTAAAAGAAAATGAGTATTAGACTTGAGCTTTGGACAGGGCCGACCTTGAGGGTGGGCAAGAGGGGCGCCCGCCTAGGGCCCACTGCCCACTACCCACTTGGGGCTACTATTTATATTTTTAATTATATATATAATTTTTTAAAATTTAAATATTTATTCATGGCATTCACCATCTCTAATTAAAACATTTATTTAGTCTAAACATTAGTGAGTCTTAGTGTCATAGTTGTGATTTTAATTATATTTTTTTAATATTTGTTAATAGAGGTTCATTTTTTTTCAATACTTATTGTTTGTGGCTCATTTTTTCAATACTTGTTATTAGAGGCTCAATTTTTCTCAATATTTGTTATTAGGGGCTTATTCTTAAAATTCATTTTTTTTCATTATTTGTTATTAGGAGTCTAAATTGTTCAATACGTGTTATTTGAGGCCCATTTTTATTTTTTAAAATTCTCGTTATTAGAGGCTCATTTTTTCCTAATATATGTTATTAGGACATACTCTTATATTCAATTTTGTCAACATTTGCTATTAGGAGACTGCTCTTATTTTTTTTTTTCATTATTTGTTATTAGGAGTCTAAATTGTTCAATACTTATTATTTGTGGTCTAAATTTTTTTAATACTTGTTATTAGATGTCTAAAATTTTCAATACTTGTCATGGATTTGATAAACCCAAAAGTGCTTCATAAAAATTCTTAAGAGATCTTATTGTAGGGGTTTTTAAGGGATTTGATTTTAAAAAAGATTCAAACTTAGTTTTGGTCAATTAATTCGTTTAGTTACCTTTACTAGTAATTAGAGGTGAAATAATGCGTTCTTACACTTGGAAAATCAATATTCTCATTAAAATATAAGGTATATAAGCACCGAAGGTACTTACTAAGTATATACGGAGAATCAATATTCTCATGAAAGCAATATCATTTCCTCCCCCACTTAAACAAACAAGTGAAGCTCAAGTATAGAGTTTATGTTATGCCAAATTTTAAATACGTTAAAATAAGTTCACATTTATAAACGAATATTAATTTAGTTGAAATTTGAACTCACAACTTCCGATTTTAATAAAAATGATAATAGACTAATGGCTCGACTCTATTTTTTAAAACAAAAAATAATCTCCAGTAGAGTCACCAAATTGTAATAAAAAATATTACCCTGGACGAGATATTTTTTTTATTTTATATTTTAGTGGTATTCTTAAAAATCTGGATTTATTTGGAAACCCGATTTTAAATTTTAAAAATTAAAGTCGTCATCGGTCACTTGGATAAGGTAGACCGGACACTAAAAATATAATCGGAGAAAATCTTACTTTTGGGCTCGAGATTTGGTTACGTGTGGGGAAGGGTTCGCACCCCCACCACGCCCAAAATTAGTACCTATTTGATTATCAATTTTATTAATACCAAAATTTGTAAGTTCGAGTGGCATTTAAATTAAGATTTGTTTATACATGCAAATAAATTTTAAAGGGCGCCATTACTCGAGAAATAAACAAAAACCACCACTATCGCTTCTGGTACTAGCCAAATTTACCCTATTATAATGAAACACCACATTAACAATTTATATGCTGAGCATGCAACAAGATATAACAAATGAAAAAGATATACATAAAACATAGGCATATTGTCACAAAAAAAATGCTCATAGTATTTAACTGAATAGTTTTTTTGGCCTATATTCTTTTTTGATGCAATTTAACTTTTAATATTTCATTTAGGGTCAAAATGACCCCTTTAACTATGACCTAGAAATATACGCCAATTGGGCCTTCACAAGGACAAGAATTACAAAATGTTTGTCACAACACCTCACTAGAACATGATACGCAGGAGAAAAAGAAATACAACACAAAATACACAATGAAACACTTGGATTTTAGAAGATTGAAGGCATGTGGTCAAAAATAGTCTTAACGTTTTTATCATTTAGTGAATTCACCACCTATTCTTTTTTTTTTGTGTAAACAAGCACCCAACGTTTCATTATCGTTCAATTTTCACCCTTGTTGGGTGGAAATCGTTAGTCAACTAACGGTCAATGCTTAACGCTGACGTGACATTTTTACATGGCATTGGGAGATGACGTGGTGATGCCACGTGGCACTTTGCTGACGTGGCATTTTTAAAATTTTAAAAAATTAATTAATTATTTTTTAAAAAATATTTTTAAATATTTTTAACCTATCGAATGGTGCCACGTGGAACTTTGCTGACGTGGCATCATCCGATTGGTTAAAAATATTTAAAAAATATTCTTTAATATATATATATTTAATAAATAAAATATCATCAAATTTTCAATTATTTTAAAAATAATCCCCAAATCCCTAAACCCCAAATTCAGCCACTTCCGTCGGCGTTGGCCGCGTTGCCGGCGACGAAACGAAGTGTCCTCCCCTCGTCGAACAACCCACACACCGTTCGTCGTTTGTTTTGCCGCCGTTCGTTGCGAATCGTTCAAATGAGCCATTCGACGATTTCGCCTTCGTCCGACGTTTCGCGCGACGTCGGTCGATTTTCGGCGACGAGATGGTGGGGTAAATGACCGTGATGGTCCGACGACCGATATGGTGGGCTGTGGCGTGGCAATCGGCGGTGGAATCGGCTCAAATCGGAATTTGGGTTTTAGGGAGTTAGAGATTTTGAAATTTGGGGCTATTTTGTGAAATCTGAAAAGTTTAGAGATTTTATAAAAATTAATTATTTTTATAATTTTTAAAATTAATTATTTTTAACCAATCAGATGATGCCACATCAGCAAGTGCCACGTGGCATCATTTGATTGGATAAAAAATAAAAAATAAATATTTAAAAAATAAAATAAAAAAGTGATGTCATATTAGCAAAGTGCCACATGGCACTACAACGTCATCCCTCTAAGCCACGCTTACGTGCCACGTCAGCCTCAAATGGTACTATAAATACACAAGAGAGATCACTTTTAGGGTAAAAAAACTGACAATAAGCTTAAAGAAAAAACAAGACTTTTCCATAGAAAAGAAGCTGCAGATAAACAGGACTTAATTTTGTACTGGTCCTATAAATACAGATACAGTGTTGCTGCGCCCCGCCTTCTCTTTTGATTCACTTAATTTCACGAGTCCTTTAAAATAATTCTCCCTTTATTAATTGGGTAAATTACAAAAATTATTATTGAATTATCTTCTCACTCCTGTTTTGATCAAAATAGTAAAAACCTTTAACCGGGTTGGGATTTATGGACACCATAATGTCACTGACCGTTCGTCGTGACACGCGGGACCGCACGAGATGCTTGCTGGTTGTGCTTAATGTAGGATGCGGGATAGCATTAAGGGTGTAGTACGTGCCGTACAGCCGTCTTGTCTTCGGATGGGGCGCGTTGGTAGGCACCACACTGGTCGGGAGCTGTCCCCGCTTCCCTGATGAGCCCATGGGAGGGCGAAACCAGTGAGCATCGGAGATGGAAAAGGCTTAGCCCTTGGCTGGTAATAGCCCTGGGTTGCCGCACGGGTAGATGTCCCTGCGCCAAGACTCTGACCCCGTGACAAGTGGTATCAGAGCCAGTCTGTGTGCTAGCTGTGAGTTTGCCAAGCGCCTCAATGCTGCGTAAGCGAGTCAACCGGACGAGCGTGTGTAGCTCGCACTCCGAGTGTAGGGGTGTTCGCAAGCGGGTCAAGTGGACGAGCGTGTGTAGCTCGCACTCCAAGTGAAGGGGTGTCCGCGAGTGGGTCCTCTATAAAGAGATTGAGATGAGGACGGGTAGGCAGAAAGCCATAGCGAAAGTTCGCCAAGCACTCGTAGCCAATGTGCCGTAGCCTCAAGTGAAGAGGGCGAGCAGGCAGGGAATTGCACACTAGATCCGGGCCAATCAAAAGAGGGAAAGAGTTTCTCCCCATGCACGAGGGCGTGCATGAATTGGGTGGGGGAGAATGTCACGGACCGTTCGTCGTGACACGCGGGACCGCGCGAGATGCTTGCTGGTTGTGCTTAATGTAGGATGCGGGATAGCATTAAGGGTGTAGTACGTGCCGTACAGCCGTCTTGTCTTCGGATGGGGCGCATTGGTAGGCACCACACTGGTCGGGAGCTGTCCCCGCTTCCCTGATGAGCCCATGGGAGGGCGAAACCAGTGAGCATCGGAGATAGAAAAGGCTTAGCCCTTGGCTGGTAATAGCCCTGGGTTGCCGCACGGGTAGATGTCCCTGCGCCAAGACTCTGACCCCGTGACAATAAGCTCTAGCTGCAGATTCTCTTACCGTTCCTTCAATTTCTGGCCATGTTGAAGGATCAACTCTATCACCCTTACCTCTATATGCATACTGTAAAGAACAATAGTACTACAATGAGAAAAGTTCAACAAAAAACTCAATTGCAGACCAATTAAAACTCAGTATGAGAATGATCTCAACAACGGTGATGGTTTATGTAAGTTTTAAATAAAATCCACTATTAAAATTTAGTGCTTAATGATCGAAAAATATATCAGTATAAATTTATGAACAATCATGGACGGAGTCAGAATTAAATTATGGGGTGACAAGTTGATTAATTCTTAAATAGTATGATCCTAAAAAGTAATTAAATTATAAAATTAAGGGAGTTAAGGTTTAATTTCACTTGTTTTTTTAAATGGAAGTGTCTTAAAAAGCAATTCAACTGAAAATGAGGGGTTAAAGGTTTAATTCCATTAATTTTAACTAACAGAGAGTTCTAAAAAATGATAAATCGGAGAATTTTAAGACGGAAATGAACTTAATTGCAATGGTTTCAAAACTATCAGTGGCCTGAAAAGTAATTTATTGAAATATGTGTTTTGATATAATAATTGAAAAATTAATTTGGACTAAATTGAAAAAGGTTTTAAAATGTTTTGTAAGTCCAAACAACTTGAAAACATGTTTAAGGGTTTTTACAAGGCTTTGGAATAACTTAAAATGTTTTAAAGTAGCCAAAGCCTTTGATTTTAATGTTACAGTGCCTACACGACGTATACTGTATCGTTACACTTTAGGGTTTCAGCTACAGAGAAATTTCAGTAGCCAAAATATGTACCGATACACCTTTTCCGTATGATACTGAGAGCTTTAAACCCCCAACAGCTAGTCGCGTACCGATATTGTTGTATCGCGTACCAATACGCCTTAACTACTCTCAACGGCTAGTTTCTAAGAAGGCCGTATCGATATAGTGACACGAGTATCGATACCCTATTACCCAGAACTGCATTTATAGAGGGAAATAAAGACTCCAACGGCTCCAATTCAATCTCAACGGTCTACAATCGCTAGCAACTCATTTGAGAGTATAAAAGGGACCTTCAAGCATCCATGGAAGACTAATGCTTCAATTGTCAACAACTATATGATGAGAAATTGTGTCTTAGGGCTTTAATTGTTCATCCTTTGTACAGACGACACTTATGAGCTAAAATTGTCATATTTGCTCAAGTGTTTAGGTTTGAGTGAGAGCTTAAAGAGTGCAAACAAATACCTTGTGAGAGAGATTTTGAGTTTGCTTATTTTCAATCTATTATATAGAGAATTTGATTAATCACTGGGTAGAAAGATTAGCCGTTTATAAGGGTTTCCTCCTAATCCTAGAAAAGGGATGAATCAATTAGTGAATTGGTTGGAAAATTCTTAGTGGGGAAGCTAAGGTAGTGGATGTAGGCTTTGGTTAGAAAGTCGGACCACTCTAAATCTTCGTGTCTTTTAATTTTTGCTTCCACCACCAATCACTTGAATAGCTCAACTTCTCCACCAATTGACAAGCTAAATTGGTTGAAGGAAATCAAGTCTATCAAGCCTAACACAATTAAACCATCAAAGACAAAAAGATATAATTTCATAACCAACGTGGGATGAGACACTAGATCCCTTAAGCATGGCTAGAGGTTCAATTCCTGACGTTGTAAATGGAGAAAACTGGGTTGGAAGGGTCGTCCCCATAATGGACTTCTGCAAAACCCGATTTGAGTTAGTCAGTCAGTAGGTCAAAAATCAGTGGTTAAACCAAAAGAAAGATAATTTTATAAATAAGAAATCAATATATACATCCTTTAAATATGCTTAGTGATGTTATATTAAAAAATTAATTATTTTCATTATCTAATACATATATAAATCAATGCATATGTTTCAAATATTATTTAAGTTTAATAATTAAAAAAATATATATTAAAAAATAATTTTATAAATAAGAAATTAATATATACACCATTCAATATGCTTAATAATGCTACATTAAAAAACTAATTTTTCTCATAATCATATATATATATATATACCAAATATTGATAATGAATAAACTATTCAAACAAGTATTGATTATAATCAAATCTTACCAATCATATATCAGCTATCAATTAATTCTACCAATTATTTTTATGTAATCAGTTAGTCAAATCAGTCAATATAATCTGTTATCAACTATTAACTATTCGTAAATTACAAAATAAGACGATAAAAGATTAAGTACAAATTGATGCAATAAAATAAATGTAGAGAGATTAAGCAAGCAAGAACTTTAATCTATTCCAATAGTTTTAAGGATGCAAAAGAAGTTGGAGAATTGGCAAGAAAAACTACGGTCGATGGCTGGTCGATTAACTCTGATAAAAGCATCATTGAGTAATCTCCCAATCTATTACCTTTCGTTATTCTTAATGCCGGTGGGAGTTGCAAATAAAAGCAACAGTATAATTGCCAAATTTTTATGGGGAGCAAATAATGGTAGGGCAATTCATTGGCTGAAGTGGGAATACATATGTCATCCATTGTCAAAAAGGGGACTAGGCCTTGTCGATATCAAAATCAGAAACAGATCCTTGCTTAATAAATAGATATGGCGTTACGGTTGTGAGAGCGAAAGTCTGTGGAGGAAAATTGGTGACGCCAAATATGGGTATAACCAGAAGTCTCTGTTACCAATTACTGAACCGACAAGGAAGAAGTCATGGGTGTGGAGAAACATAATCAAACCTTTGTCTTGTACAGAAGATACATACACTAAGAATGTCAGACTGGCATGCGGAGATGGCAACCTAATTGTTTTTTGGACGGATCCTTGGACAGAGGTAGCATCCCTAAAAGCAAGCTTCCCTAGAATTTTCTCTGTTGTTGTTAAGAAATCTGGAAAGATTAAGGAATTTGGATGGAAACTTAATGATACTTGGACCTGGAAAATTGATCTACACAGAAGGCTTTTCATGTGGGAATGTCAGTTATGGGATAATTTCATGGAGATAATCAATAAAGCTTCGCGCACGCTCATGGAATTCGACACAGTAAGATGAGTTGGTGTATCAAATGGTTTCTACTCTGCCAAAGCTTATTGTGATGAGTTGGTGTATCAAATGGAAGTCGACATAGTAAGATGAGTTGGTGTATCAAATGGTTTCTACTCTGCCAAAGCTTATTGTGATAATGTTGCAGCAAAAGAAGCTCTACTTGGCATTAATTGAAACTCAGTTTGGTCCAAGCTTGCTCCTCCGAAAGTGAAACTATTTTTTTGTAAGGTTATCCACAAGAGAGTCCCTACATATGAGGAACTTCACAAACAAGGGATCTTGTTGGCAAATTCAAATATGTGTGTTCTGTGTGGTGTAGCTATTGAATCGGTGAACCATCTTTTTTGTCACTATTTGATTTCGTGGAAAGTATGGCTAAAATGCTGCAGTATCTGGCAAATCTCATTCGTAATGCCAACGGATATACGCTCTCTATTCCAGGTTTGGAGTAACTTTGCATCTCCACAACAATCACCTCAGGTATGAAAAATGATCATGTATGGCTGCGTTTGGACCATTTGGCTTTGTCGGAATGAGGTTGTGTTTAAGAAAAAATCTTTTACAGTAGACCTTATTGTTGAACTAATCCTCACTAGAGTTGGGCACTGGTGTATGAGTATTTGGCCAACTTCTTTCGTGTCAATTGTCGATTTCCTAAGGTCTCTGCAGGAAGCTTGTTGCCGAGAATTAAGAAACATCCAACAAAATCTGATACAATGGGAAGCCCCGACAAAGGGCTGGCTCAAGTTCAATGAAGATGCGGCTGCTCTCGGAAGCTTTGGCGAGGCATGTATTGGTGGGATTCTATAGAACGAAGCAGGTAAGATCCTAATGCAATTCTCAAAACCAATCGGCCTTGCCGACCCTACCACAGCAGAATTGAGGAGCATACTGGAGGCGATGTCGTTGTTCAACATCTCTAAATGGTCACTTGATCGTTCGCTTATAATAGAAACTGATTGCAAGATGGCAGCCACATGGATTGACAATCCGAACAGAGCAACAGGTTGTTTCAAGGATCTAGTGCTAAAGATTATTGATCGAGGTAAAGGGATTAGATGAAAAATTGAATATGCTTCAAGGATCAGCAACACGGCAGCACACAGACTAGCAAAGAAAGGTGTAAAAAGTCAAATTGAATGGGTGTGGGAAGTAAACTCTTCCTAAAGAAGACACATATTGTTTGAAGCCCCTGCATGTGCTAAGTTTATTTTCTGCTGTCCATGTTTTAGATAGTTGTGTTCTCTATGTTTGTATGGCCTTAGTAGTGAAATAACTTTTAGGTGAATGTCGAAAGACCTGATAGTTTTGTGTTGTTTAATGTTGTATGTAATGACAATCTGGTATTAATAAAGTGGGCACTCTTTTTTTCCTTTTAGGTTTAGTGGGGTTTTTAACGAGGCTCGTATTCCCTTTTAAAAAAAAAATAATAAGAAATTGATAGGTTAAGAAATCGAACACTTTAATCACTTCCAGCTTGGTCGTGAGACTTTGATGAAAATTGTACGACACATGCTCTCTTGACGAACAATGTTATATTATCTTTAATATTTTTTCGGTTGAGATGTGACATTTTGAAATTAAAAAATACTAATGTTGTAAAAGATGAATTTTAACGGTTTTAATAATGAGACTTAGGCTTAGTTTGCGGTTGCTTTTAAAAAGTGCGGTGAAAAAAGTGATTTTTAAATTAGCGGTTGAAAAGTAGTCTTGAAGAACTGGTTAATGTTTGTTATTGATGTTCAAATTAGTTAATGTTATTATATATGAAGTAAATCAACTTCAATTATAATAAAAATATTATTTTTTTTATAAAATTTAATTTGAAAATATAAACTACATTCTAAATTATATATGTACATACTACTTACAAATTAATAATAAATATAAAATAAATTACAAATAAAATAATTTTATTCTCAATATAAATATTATAAAATATATATTATTTTACAATTATGTATACATAAATATTATTTTAATAATAAATTATAATTAAAATAACAAGGGTAAAAAAGTAATTTTATTTTCAAACTAGCTTTTCCATCCAAGAAGCTATAAAATCTAGCTTTTTAGTTTGGGTGAAAAAAATAGTTTTAAAAGCAACAAAAAACAACATAGTTTAACTAAAAGCGCTTAAAACAGTGCTTCTAGGTTGCTAAACGCAACAAAAAATAGGCCCTTAAAATTTTCAAGTAGATGGACTAAATTTATGAAAATAAAGTAAACTGACTAAAATTTGAATGTATGAACAATAAAAGGGCTTAAGCATATTTTAACCTTTATTTTTAATGATGCTTGTCATCTTACCTTGAGAATATTGACAAACTTGCCACTCAAGTTTTATGCGGTTGAATCACCACCAACTTTGATTATTTAAAAAAATATTAATTTCACCACAAAATTAGGATTTAGGCATCACATTAGGCCCAATGTAATCCTAGGCTCCAAAAATTGAAATTCTCAAATTGAATATGTTCTAAACAATTTGCTCGTGCATGCTCTAGTAAAATAAACATAACTTGAGTTTCGAAAGTTGAATTGATATTTTCTTTCTCAGCAAGCTGTGTCAATGGTGTAAACATGTTGTCTCCTCTATTTATGTATTTATGTTTAAGAAAGTTTTTAACGAGGATATTTGATTTGAGACCAATTCAAAGCTACCTGTGAATCAGATTCAATAATCGAAACAGTAGTTCCCTTTAATCCTACTTCGATAAATAAGTCTAGTGCCGTCTTGATCGCGAAGATTTCAGCGAAGTCTGACCCTTACTCCTGTACCGGGCCGGAAAACATTGCTTTTAAGATCCCATTGTCATCTCCACAGCCCTTCCAATCTCCATTCGAGGCTCCGTCGACGTTAAACTTCAAATACCCGAACCCAGTTTGATAATGGATGACCACTGAAGTTAATCAACTCTCGTTAATCAAGCCACTTTAAAAGCTTTACACCAAATTAAAGCTCTCATTTTTGAATAGAAGCAAAGTTCTTTGAAATTGGAGTTTAAATTAAAGCTTCAGCTTGTTCATCTGAGATATCTAGTTCACTGTCTATCTCGTGAATTTGGATCCTTTTTAATTCTTGTTTCAAAATACATTAGAAATATAAACAATTATCTTACGATTCATAAAAAGACAAACCCAATCCAATTATATATGGATTTCGTCTGAAAAATATGTTGCAACTCAACACAATTATGCATGGACCACATTTGATTCGTAGCATGCAACAAAGGAGGAATCATCCCTTACTTATTGCTCCATTATGTAGGTGTAATTTTTCAGGAAATTAGCAAATGCAGTGACTACTTCTCTAAGAATTTATAATAAAAATGATTGTAAAGTACACAAACGGTCACTAAATTATCTTAAAAAAATACAAAATGGTTACTAAACTTTCAAAAGTTACATAATGGACATTAAGCTTTAGTTTTTGTTACAAATTGATCACTGAGCCGTTAACTGTCGTTAAGTGAATGACGTGACAGTTACAAAAATTTGAATAATAACACACTTAATCCTCTATATTTAGACATTCAATCAATTTTGTCCTAATTTAACCCTCATTATTAATGTCTAAATTGATTGAATGTGTAAATATTGAGGATTAACTATGATGTTATACAAATTTTCACAATTGTCATGTCACCCAGTTAACAATAATTAATGGCTCAATGACCACTTTGTAACAAAAACTAAAGTTTAATTCACATTATGTAACTTTTAAAAAGTTTGATAACATTTTATTTTTGAAGATAGTTTAGAGACCATTTGTGTATTTTACCCTAAATATAAATATTATAAATTTAGAAGAAACATGGGTGCATGAACAACCCACGTGGTGTATCATATCCTCGTATCAGAGAAAAGCTTAATGGAAATGATGTGGATTTTAATTTGTAAAACTAATATAACAAAAATTAAATTAAACGTTGTAAAAAGATATAAAGAGCTAAATTTTAATTTTATAACAAAAATTAAAGTTTAATGCTCATTATATTTTTAAAAAATTGACGATGATTTTATTTTTTTGAGATAATTTAGCGACCATTTGTATAATTTACTCTAAAATAAATATTATAAATTTAGAAGAAAGGCTTGTTTTCTAAAAATATGTATATTTTTTATTCACTTATTGTTGATTACGGTGACAAAATATATTCTACTTTTAGAAAGAAAGTTTAAATTCATAATATTGAGATTATATCATTAGAAAATATACACAACAGTAAAATGTCGAATGCGTATAATTCGATTGACATTATTATTGGTATACTATATAAGATGGCGTGAAATTAAGTTGAACATCAGATAAAATTTAAACTTTTAATTAGGCATGGTTGCATATAGGTCTTTGTGCATTGGTGATTTTTTTTCATGTTCTTTGTTGGGTTTATCGTTTTTGTACCTTCATTACGTTAAGCGGTAACCGGTGTGCTTGGTGTTTCAATAATAATATGGGTACTCTTTTTCTCTTCGGCTAATCGGGGGCCATCCTTAGTATTCGGTTATGAGGGGTTTTTAACGAGGTCCTCCTTCTTGTAAAAAAAATATAAACTTTTAATTTATTTAATATTTTTCTAATAGAATTTAAATAAAAGAAAATGTAGAAATTATTATCACAAAAAACATAATTATTTTTGAATTAAAAAAGGAAAAATCTGAAAAAGTATTATAAAAATTGTTTTAATAGATTTTAGTAAACAAAACATATGTACTTAAAAACTCTTTAGCAGAGATTATAGAGTCTGAAGAAATTGGATTAGCTTTAAACTATAGAATTGTTGAAGAAATTGGATACTCAATTTTTTGGATCGGTAAAATAACGATATGTAACCGATCCAAAAAAAACATACATCTAATTTTTATATATCTGGATTTTTAGGTGAGAAAAGTACATATAGGTGTATTTGACATACCATGTTTTATTATAAAATTTAAACTCATTGAAAAATGTCCTATGTCCGTCAAACATTTCATATCGTCCAATGAATACTCTAAAATACATGGTCTATTGGCTTGCCGACCTTACGGAAAATGATCGGGTATTTAAAAAAAAATATTTCACATCAGGTACCCGATCTGTTGAATATCACGGGTTTACGGGTCGGGTCCGGTCCGCAATGTTAGATTTATTAGGTACCTAACCCAATAACTTTTTTAATTAATTAATTTTTATTTTAAAATTTGTTGCGGAATACGGTCGTCGAATAGAGCAAAAACGCAACTGATAATTTGAGAAAATAACAATGAAGATAAAGGAGACACAGATTTTACGTGGAAAACCCCTAAATAATATAGGGTAAAAACCACGAACAAAGGTAGAAGAATTTCACTATGAGAAAATAGGAATTACAACTTCTCTCAATCTAACAAGGAGAAAACAATGATAATTCTCTCTTGATAAAAAGGAGAAAACAACTCTATGAAAACTCTCTAATTTCTCTAGTATTGGGAGGAGGTTAGAATGATTTGGAATGTGTAAGAATGGCAAATGTCTAGGCTATTTATAGTTGAGCTTTAGGGACTAAACTTGTAAATAGCCTAAAGTTTAGGGACCAAAAAAAACAATTTACCCATTACACATTTCAACCACTTTCTCAATGCACCGAAAGTGCACCGAAAGTGGCCGAAAGTTCATTTGACTTTCAACAATCTCCCACTTGAAGATTTGATTGGAACAATCATATCTTCACACCCTTCTTTCTACCTCGTACTTTCCATGTTGCTTACGTCTCTAACAAGCCACAAGAGGATCGACACCAAGTAAACTTATCAGTGTTGATTGCTTTTGTCATGAAATCTGCTATGTTGTCATCGGTATGGATCTTCTGCATATCTATCGTCCCTTCTTCCACTTTCTCACGAATGAAGTGGTACTGGACCCGAATGTGTTTTGTTCTTGAGTGAAAAGCAGGATTCCTTGCAAGATGCATGGCGCTCTGACTGTCACAAAACAAAGAGACATTCTCTTGTTTGTGCCCGAGCTCCTCCAATAGCATTTTCAACCATATTGCTTCTTTACTGGCTTGTGTAGCTGCTACATATTCTGCCTCCGTTGTTGACGTAGCCACAACCGATTGCAGTTTTGAAACCCAGCTTACAGCTCCACCAGCAACTGTAAACACATACCCTGTTGTAGATTTGCTTTTATCCAAATCTCCTGCATAGTCAGAATCGACATACCCGCTGATAAGAAAGTCTGATCCCCCGTAACATAATGCAACATTTAAGGTCCCTTTGATGTATCTTAGGATCCTTTTCACAGCATTCCAATGCTCTCTGCCTGGATTCGCCATGTACCGACTAACCACTCCCACTGCTTGTGCAATGTCTGGTCTTGTACAAATCATAGCGAACATTAAACTTCCCACTGCTGATGCATACGGTACTCGAGACATCTCCATCCTCTCTTCTTCACTGCTAGGACTCATACTGGAGGATAATTTAAAGTTAATAGGAAGAGGGGTATAAATTGGCTTACAATCTTGCATGCTGAATCGTGACAAGATCTTTTTCAAGTAATTCTTTTGTGAAAGCCAAATCTTCCTACTACTTCTGTCTCGGTGAATTTGCATCCCTAGAATCTTGTTTGCTGGTCCCAAGTCCTTCATTTCAAATTCCCTAGCCAGTCGTGCCTTTAATTCTTCAATATGATCTTTGTTGGGGCCTGCAACCAACATGTCATCTACATACAACAGCAATATAACAAAGTCGTTTTCACCAAACCTCTTGAAGTAAGCACAAGGGTCTGCATTAAGTCTGTTGTATCCAAGGCTCATGATAAAGGAGTCAAATCTCTTGTACCAACACCTCGGCGCCTGCTTTAAACCGTACAGAGATTTGTTCAACCTGCAAACCAAGTTCTTCTTTTCTTTTTCTTCAAAACCTTCAGGCTGGAGCATGTAAATCTCTTCTTCAAGATCTCCATGAAGAAAAGCTGTTTTAACATCTAGCTGCTCTAGATGTAAGTTCAATGTAGCACACATTGCCAGGACAACTCGAACCGTTGTTAGTCGAACCACAGGAGAAAAGATTTCATTGAAATCAATACCTTCTTTCTGAGCATATCCTTTGACCACCAGTCTTGCACGATACCTCTCCACTTGATCGTCACCATTTCTCTTGATTTTGAAGACCCATTTGTTACCAATTGGCTTTCTTCCTTGTGGTAGTGGCACAAGTTCCCATGTATTATTTTTATGAAGGGCTTCGATTTCTTCTTGCATTGCCGCCATCCACTGCGAAGCATCTGAGTTGTTCATTGCCTCCTCGAATGATGATGGCTCACCGTCCTCCGTTAAAAGGCAATATGCAACATTACCTTCTATAACATAATCTGAGTGCCAATTGGGGCGTCTTCTCACACGATCTGATTGACGAGTTGTTGGAGCTTCAGAATTCTCTGGTTCTGGTTCCTCGAGCTCTGGTTCTACTTCAGAACAATCTCTCTGTTCAAACTCATTTTCAACATGTATCTGTGTAATCTCTGGCTTTTCTTTATCAGTGCTATCATCTTCTTCTTTTCTTTGTAGCTTATCTTCTACAAAAATAACATCCCTGCTGATAATCACTTTGCGGGCAGTGGGATCCCACAAGCGATACCCCTTTACTCCATCAGCATACCCCAAGAATTTACATTTTCTGGATTTTGGATCCAACTTTGAAATTTCTTGGGCATTGTACATCACGTACACAATACTTCCAAATATATGGAGGTTTGAATAATCAACTGGTTTACCAGTCCACATTTCCATCGGTGTCTTCAACTCAATTGCAGTTGATGGAGCCCGATTCACCAAATAACAGGCGGTATTGACTGCTTCTGCCCAGAAAGCTTTTTCTAGCCCTGCAGCTCTCAACATTGCTCGTGTTCTTTCTAACAGAGTTCTGTTCATCCGCTCTGCCACTCAATTTTGTTGAGGAGTGTATACTGTTGTGAACTGTCTTTTGATGCCTTCTTTTCTGCAAAAGTCATCAAATTCATCACTTGTATATTCACCTCCATTATCTGATCTGAAACACTTGATTTTATTTCCAGAATTAAGTTCCACCCGCGCTTTGAAAACTTTGAAGGTTGAAAACACATCTGCCTTCCTCTTGATAGGATACACCCAACATCTCCTAGAGTAGTCATCAATGAAGGAGACAAAATACTTTGCTCCGCCTAGGGATGTAACCGGTGCTTGCCATACATCAGAATGAACCAATTCTAGAACAGTCTTGCCTCTAGAATTTGATGTGTTGAATTTTAATCGATGCTGCTTACTTGTAATACAATGTTCACACAAAGGAAGTGATACCTTTGTTAAACCCGGAAGTAGCTTTTGCTCCACAAGGACTTTCATTCCCTGTTCTGACATGTGTCCAAGTTTCCAATGCCATAACATGGTAGAATCTGAACTACATGAGGCAACAGAGGCTTCAGCTTCTAGCAAAGTCTCTCCCTTCAGCATGTACAAATTTGCAGCTATCTTTTCACCTTTCATCACCACAAGCGCTCCATGGAACACCTTCATGATTCCTTTCCGTGTTTCAATCTTGCTTGCATTATTATCCAACAATCCGTAGGATAATAAGTTTTTCTTCAAGCCTTTCACGTGTCGCACATCTCGAACAACTTTGGTTGTCCCGTCATACATCTTCAATTTGATGGTTCCAACGCCAACAATTTCCAAGGCATGATCATTGCAGCTGTACACAGATCCTCCTGAGATAGGTTCATAATTATAGAACCATTCTCTTCTTGAGGTCATGTGATATGTGGCTCCCGAGTCAATAAGCCATATGTCTGCAAATCTTTTTCTGCCTTCCATGGCTGTTGCTGCTTCACAACAGAGAGCATCTCCATCATCTGAAGTGTTTGCCATATTTCCTTGAGGATTGGAGTTTTTAGGTAAACTCCAACAATCCTTCTTCATGTGACCCTTCTTTCCACAGTTGTAGCACTTTAAATTCTTCTTACTCCTTGGCTTTGATCTACCATGATTGTGACTGCTACTTTGGCCACGTTCTGTTGATCTTCCTCTCATCACCGTTAAGGCCTCTGCTTGTTGCAGATTTCCTTGTCTGTCTTCCTTGTTCTTGCGCCGATTTTCTTCTTCTAGAACAGCAGTTGCAACGTCATCGAAGACTAGATCACTTGTAAGGTTGTTGTTTGTCAAGTTGATGATGAGTTGATCATACGAATCAGGTAGACTTTGAAGTAGAAGTTCAGCACGTTCTTGTGACTCTATTTTATAGCTTAGGGATGTAAGCTGAGAAAATAGAGTATTCAACGTGTTTAAGTGCTCTGTCACTGAAGTAGATTCTGACATCCGAAGAGTGTACAATTTCCTCTTAAGGAAAATTTTATTGTGCAACGATTTGACCTCGTATAATTTTGCGAGGTGATCCCAAATCTCCTTGGCTGTCTTCTTCTCCTCGATGCTTGATAGTACTTCATCTGCTAATGCTAAATGAAGGTCTGCAATAGCATTCTCGTCCATCTCATTCCATTTCTTGTTATCCGTAAAATCTGCCGGCCTTTCGCTGATAGCCGCTAGACATCCGTTTTTTCTTAGGATGGCCTTTATCTTCAATTTCCACAGTGAGAAATTTCTCCCATTGAACTTTTCAATATCAAATTTCGTTGCCATAGCTTCTATTTCAGATAGCTCCCACTATTTCACCTTTTTGACGTGAATAGTGCCCACCACCTTCAATGAATGAGTAATATCTAACTTACTTTCTTATGATGGAGGATCCACTTTTCAGTGGCAACCAACAGAGAATACGGTAAGTAGATATACGCACCCAAATCTGGCTCTGATACCAATTGTTGCGGAATACGGTCGTCGAATAGAGCAAAAACGCAACTGATAATTTGAGAAAATAACAATGAAGATAAAGGAGACACAGATTTTACGTGGAAAACCCCTAAATAATATAGGGTAAAAACCACGAACAAAGGTAGAAGAATTTCACTATGAGAAAATAGGAATTACAACTTCTCTCAATCTAACAAGGAGAAAACAATGATAATTCTCTCTTGATAAAAAGGAGAAAACAACTCTATGAAAACTCTCTAATTTCTCTAGTATTGGGAGGAGGTTAGAATGATTTGGAATGTGTAAGAATGGCAAATGTCTAGGCTATTTATAGTTGAGCTTTAGGGACTAAACTTGTAAATAGCCTAAAGTTTAGGGACCAAAAAAAACAATTTACCCATTACACATTTCAACCACTTTCTCAATGCACCGAAAGTGCACCGAAAGTGGCCGAAAGTTCATTTGACTTTCAACAAAATTTAGTATTTATCTAGTTGTAATTAAAAAAAAGATAGAGCAAAAATAATACGAGTCATTAAGAAAAATGAGTAGAGAATTAAGGTACTAAAATAATTATAAAAATTTTAACATTGAAATTGAACTTTTTTTAATATTTCGATAAGTGATTTAAAAAATTTTAACATTACAATCTAATCAATAGATATCCCTACATAAAACATAAAAAATGTATTTATATTTATTGTTTTACCGACTCATAAATCTAAACATTAAAATTGAATTTTTTTAATATAACTTGTTAAAAATTTAATTTTTTATTTGCTTTTATATGCTACACGATTTCTTGTTCAACTTTTATTATTTTAGACTAAGTTTTTATTATTGAACCCCCGTATTTTCATTCCCAAATTATTGGACTCTAACATTCTTTTTTTTTTGAAATGTAATTTAGGCCTCGTTAAAAACCCCCACTAATCCTAGGTTGGGGAAAAGAGTGCCTATAAACTTTATTAATAAGAAATATTGTTTGTCAACCAGTACATCAAACAAGACTTACAAACCGGTGCCAAAACTTCTAGCCTGCCCTGCTAGATTGGCTCCTTCTCACCTGTGGATATTACAGTCTATAACAGTTCAAACACAACAACATACATGTTGTTAACATCTATAACGTAATCAAATTCCTAATTAACAAAATTTGATTAAATTTAAATATAAATCTTAAATTAATGATTCAATAAGTTAACGATTATACTAAAAATTTGAGTTTGAGATATCATCGATTAAGTTTTATTTTGATTACGTCTGAATTAGTTAATTTAGACATTTTAGTTGTATTTACATTTTTTAAAATTGTATGATTTTGTAAAAAAAATACAAATTTGTCTCGGGTACCCGAGTTTTTATGGGTTGAGACAGGGGCCTACTTTTTTACTACCGAAAAATACAAATACCCAATTATGAGCAACCCTACTACAATCGACTGAGTGAACATGTTGTATAGGACGAAGATGTGCTTAGTCAATTGCGCCTTTATCTTAAGTGACACACATAATCGAAACGAATGATATTTCTATAAATAATTTTTTGGACGTCATTTCAATAAATAATTTAAAAATATTATTTAAAAATATGTCGATTAAATTAAAGTTTTATATCTACATTACATTATGCAATTGAGCAAGCACATTTGACTGGTTGGCCAATGTGTTTATTTTTGTTTCCTCATATTCCATTAGGTCATGGGTTCTAGACCCGTTATCACATCATTTACTATTTTATTCACTAATTTCATTATATTTCTGTAATTCATTGATATTTGCATTTATTTACGGGTTATATTTTGATACACAAGTTGTATAAAAAATTTACACAACTCTTCTATAAAATTTAAAATCTAAATCTCAAACCCTAGCACCCTCAAACCCAACCTTAAACTCTAAACCCTAAACTCTAAATTCTAACCATAAAGCTTAAATTCTACACCTTACACACTAAACCCCTAAACCTTAATCCTAACATAAAACCCTAAACCTTAAAATTGAAAGGTTTGTGTAAAGTTTACACAAGCTTGTATATCAAAGTATTTTTCTTTATTTATTTCTCTATTCTATTTATTTTCTTATTTGTTTGTCTATGATTTTATCTTACAATTATTTCTTTTTCATATTTATGTATATATGCACAATTGCATATGATATACGTCGATATATTAAACTATATTAAGTTTAGTTAATAAATAGAAATCATAGTAAATATTATTATTATTTAACTTGCATTTTTGATACATTTATATTTTTATTATCACTTTTAATATGGATATATATGTAAGTTATTGTTGTTTTTACTATTATTTTAAGTTACCTAATGCATATTTATGTTTCTTTTAATGTATTTAGGTTAACTTTTTTGCTTTATATATGTTGTCTTATTGCTTTAATGTAAATATTATAAATCTAACACTTTGAAATTTTAAAAGAAAAAAAAAGAAATGAAAAAAACAATAAAGAAGAATGAGACTAATAGGGTTTGAACCTACGACCTCCACTTTCCCTTTACCCTTGAGTGCTAAACCATTGAGCCAAGTACTCATTTCTGTTAGGTTTTGCCAAGAAATGTTATTAAAGTATGTTTGGGTAGTTTTTAAACCGAATGTAATTAAAGTCAAACTGACTCTTCACCTACCAAAATTGAATGATCATTCGAATTCTCTCACCCGGCCTCTCACTTTCCCACATTCGGTCGTCCCCCGATCTCCCCTATCGCAACGTCGTGCCGGTCACCATCGTCATAGTCTAGTTCACCGTTCCACCTTGAACCCGACACCATCACCCACTCGGGTTGTTAGCCGTCATCCACCGTGGAAGCCCGTTTGCATGCTTCTTCGGAGAAGCCAAAAGCGCCCTTTGTTTTATGTGTTTTTCGGCCATCTTCGACGTCCGTTCGTGATACAGCCGTTAGATCCAAGCTCCTTGCGTCGGTGCGATCAAAACCTAGGTGGCTGATCATCGATCCGCCGTCGCTAAGGGCCCCACCGGATCATTTCGTATTTTGGAGATCTTGTTCATTTCGAGTAAGTTCTAGTGTGATTTTCGGCTTAAATCGATGAACTTTTGGTTTGGTTGAGTTTATAAACTCCCGATCTTTGTTTTTCCGGCAGATTCGGTGCCAAAGGTATCTCCGACAATCAATTCCAGTGATCGGCTGGCAAGATTCCATCAATTGGGTAAGTGGACCAGTTCAGGTGAGCCCAAAAGCCTGAACCGGCTAACTCGATCTGAGCCTAGTCGCACACAAGCCCAAGCTCGTGTTATCAAACCCGACCCGAGTTTGACCTGATCTGACCCAACCCATTTATCCAAACCGGTTCTATTTGGCCCGACCCGTCTGCCTGACCCGTTAACCGAGTTAACTCAGCGAGTCAGTTCGCTGAGTCAACTCGTCTGAGTCATCCCACCGAGTCAACCCAATTGACCAGTTGACTGTTGACGTCAGCAGTCAATGCTGACGTTAGCATTGATCGTTGATCATTGACTTTGACCAAAAGTCCACTTTTTCTTGAAACTCCTATCTTATGTTTTTCGACGTCCTGAGTTCGTTTTTGAAGTATGTTTCATGAAATTCTAACCTAAAAGCCTCCGAATCTGACCTTGAATCTGAACCTGCTTATGTGTTTAATTTCAGTTTAAGAGCAATGTGAATGAGGACTGATTAAGAGTTTTGTTTTATTGAAGAGATTCACATATCTTCGTATTCGAGAGGTAGGGGGTATCGAATTCGAGTTTGAGAGTGATCAAAATTGTTTCAAGGGTTGACTGTTATAGCAAGGATTCAAGGTAATAATTTACTACCTCTTGTATGCTTTATGAACATGTTCGGTCTTTGGGTAATGCATGCACACTTATGGTGAAGTGTACTGTTAACTTTGCTTACGTCAAATCTGATATAAAAAATAAGTATGATAATTTAGATAAGATTGAAATACTCGAATAGGAAGGTTAATAAATCGAAAGGATCTAGGGTTCAATAAATAATTAAGAAGCCGCATAATCTCCAAACCCGACCAATAGAGTTAAAGGATTCAATCTTAAAAATATTTGGATATGAAATTATGAAAATCCCTCAAGGTATGCAAATGACTAAAATACCCCTGATAATGAAAGTGTTATGGAAATCTACATTAGATCCGATAAACAACTGATTCTTCTGAAAATCCTGAAATTTCTTTGGAGGTTATGGTAACAAGGCTTAACATTCGAGATTGTAAAGTACTTATTATTTTGAACTTGAATAAATCTCTGAAGACAAATTTACAGGAAACTAATTGTATGTCTGAATTAGTCAAGTTACATAAGATACTGAATTGATTGAAATGATTAAAAGGATTGGAAATACTGATAAGACTATTTTGATCAGTATGATCATAATAACCAAAAAGACTGAAAAGCTCTGAATAATTGAAACACCTTCGGGCATCAAAGTGTCTGAGATACCTTCGATTACTAAAATGACTGAAAATACCTCTGAATTGAAATAAGAAATACCAATAAAGCCAAACAAATGTATGGCTCTGAAAATGGTAATACACGACCTGTGTTTGTTGGTCGACTCTGATATTAATGTGATATTGGAAGAATACCATATGAAGGCTTGGAAACTCTAAAATTTCTAATAGACCGTAAATGACCGTAATTCCTCTGTGAGATTGTAAGCATGACTTATGAAAATTGGACATTCTTAATATTATTGTAATCATGAAATAATACTTCACAATTACATGTTCAGCTATTCGGGGCTTGTTCCAGGATAATTTGTAATGGTGACCTGTTCAACTATATCACGCAACTAGGGTTGAATATTGAACACGTGTGAGGTGTATATATTCGAATATTTGTAAAGTAATGTATTGACGAGACGTGGTTAATAAAATAGACTTGAAAGCCTGGCAAGTCATCAGCAATCTTCAGCATAACAAATCTCTGACTTACCCTATTAGGGTTAAATTACGGAATTGCCCTTGAGCATTAAAATAACCAAAATGCCTTCATAGGTAAAATTGACTGGAACTCTAATGATAAATCTGGAATCTTAAGTGATCATTATCCACCCGGTTTCCCAAAAATCTATCATGATATATCTGAATTTTTTCGTAGCCATTATACAACAGAAGTTCTGAATGATCATGATGTATAATTCTCGAATACCTGGATGAAGTCCATAATTACCAAATTCCTTTGAATAAGGTCATTGATTCTGAAATCAGTCTAGAACAGACTATAGTTAAGTGTCTCCCTTCTGTGATTATCAACGACCTCTGAGTGTCAACTTGGACAATATATTGTGTTCTACGTGTCCATGTATATTCTCTCTATTTTCTAAACTAAGGCTATTATGCTCTGAATTAAAAGTATGCCACTATTATTCGAAATGAAAGCAATCCATGGCTTCTATCTTCTGATATAGAAATATATTTGATATATGTCTTCTGATACAAAAAGAAATCTGACATCTGTCTTCTAATATAAATATATATATATGATATCTATTTTCTGATATTAATGTTCATGGATAAAAACTATTTATACCTGGGGTATAGTATCTGGGATATGATTGAAGATTTGTAAGCTCAGCGCTGGTAAGCCCTTCTGGACCTAAGATATCCCCTACGCCCAACAGGCCTAAGGAAGTCTTTCTGTAAGCTCCTACGCCCAATGGGCCTAGGGTAAGTCTTTCAGGATACATTTCTGGGATACTGTATATTGGCGTACGGTTGAAGGGTAGTTAGGTGATTAATTAAAACTTTACGATCATTCTGAAATCCACCCTACTGAATTAATTTACCGAAGTCTGAAACTCTTTGTATGCTTCTAATCGGCGCTTAAGGAAACAACTAAACTTCTTGATTCAACTTTTGTAATCTTTATCTCTTATGAATCTCCGGGCTATAGGTTTATCGTCTGTTACTCAGTAATTGAATAAAGAACAATTATGTTATATTCAAATATAACGTTTTACTGAAATATCGAATCATAATTGGAGTCTGTAGTTGCCCAGAACCTCATGACAGCTTTATGCTTTGCCCTATATCCTCTTGTTACCTATAGCATCAGTTGGTAGTTTTCTATTACTGAGCTTTCCGAAGCTCACGTTGTATATACCATCACATATTAAATGATCAAACATGTTGCAGTTTTCAACATCGGTATGGGAGTTCCTTCGGCTTTGCTTGCGGAGTACGGTACCTGTGTAATTAGGGGCATGTATGCCACGTCTTGAATCATAGTTTCTGTTTTAATGTCTGAATGATTTCTGAAATTGTATTTTAATTTAGAACTTGATTTATGATTTTAAATGGTTTGGAAATTGTTTTATTTGAAATTTTACTGTGATTCGCTCTTGTGACCCTAATGCGACTTCCTAAGGTCCGTGGTAACGCATAGGCGGGTCTATGGTGTTACAATAAAAGATATTTTGTTTTAAAGAATTAAAAGTCACGAGCAAGCACATTCGGCCGGTTGGCCAAGCTGTTCATCTTTGTTCCCTCATTTCCCTTAGGTCATAGGTTCTAGACCATCTAGGAACACCCCGTTCCTTCCTCTAGAGTCTCCCCTTCCCCTCTCCTATAAGTAAGATTAGGATTAAAATTAAGATTTGTCAAAAAAAAAGAATTAAAAGTCATAAATGTTTTTTATTCGAACTTGGATATGGATTGGACATGGATTCGGACCAGATCATGACAATATCCATATCCGATCCACCTCCTATTAGTACGGGTGTTCGAATCCGGGTACTCGGGTATTCGGGTACCCGATTCTTCGGGTAGTTCTTTAGCCAACCTGTGTCCCGACCCATGTGTTGTGGGTACCCGTAAGTTGGGTACCCGAGTGTTTCGGGTACCCGAAAATCAGGTAATTAGGTACCCGAATTTTTGTTATTTTCAATTCATTAAATTTAAAATATATATATACATAGATTTAAAAGTTCGAATTACATAATCCAACGTCCAAACAAATAATTATGAAGTAAAAATTGATTCATTAAATAAAATTAACATAAGACAAGAAACAGAAAATTTGATAAATAAAAAATATAAATCAGATTAATAACCATTCAACTCGTTGCACTAAAAATATAACTTGTAAATCAGATTAAAAATTATATAAACCAGATTAACCAAACAGTTTTAGATCAAACTATAACTTGTAAATGAAAGTTTTTCAATAAAAGTTTAGGGGGGAGGGGTTTTTTTAAAGAAATTTTAATTATTTTACTTTACTTTAATATATAAATAATTAAATATAAAAAACAATTCAAAATATATTCGGGTAGTTCGATATCTGGATTTTTGTGCTTTTGCGATCCGAGTACTCGACCCGGGACAATTTTTTTAAAAAAAATACCCAAATTTTTTGATCAGGTCGGCGGGTCAACATGTCAGGTCATCCGGGTCTGGTATTTTTAAACATCCCTACCTATTAGGACTCGAACCTTTTTTCGAATTTAAATTCAGACTTTTTCTAATCGAATTTGGATTAAATTTTTTTGGATTGGATTGGATTAGGATTAAATTACCATTCTTAATCTTTGTTCACTAAGTCTATCGGTAGATCTCTCCTTACTGGGTCTTTCTTTATTAATGGACG